>OX387651.1:7500000-8750000 GCA_947568875.1 Fissipunctia ypsillon | reverse complement strand
GCGGTGCTGAGCTTGGGGTCCTGGGTCCAATTCCCAGGCCGAGGAAAGTGTTATTGGGTTTTACTATTAGGAATTACTCAGTAGAAGCTCGAAGTTTGGAAGTTGGTGGTATGAAACCCCGTCTCTCGGAAAGCACGTAAAGCCGTTGGTGCGTGCAGACACTTGTGCACAATATCTCCTGCGTACTTGGGTAATCTCCGTTGAGAATATGTCGGGAGGATATTATTACAGGTAATAAAAGTACCTGATAAAGTAGTAATAACTGGGTACTGCCATACCTGATTAAACAATGTTAATCGACAGCAGTCGCTACATTTATCATTGTCAATCATAAGTAGTATAAAGTGCTATTAAAATTTATGGTAAGTAGCGAATGCAACCACTGCGGCGTAAACTACAACTTTTTGTCTTTTGTCGTGTCTACAAGACTTTTAAGGCTCCCACAGACAGGCGCGACGCGATTCTGATAGAACAATCCATATTTTCATAGAAATTGTTCTACTAGAGTCACATCGCGCCAGTCTGCGGGAGCCTATAGTCGATTCCCAGACTATTATTTACTTCGTTTTTAAAGCTATTATGATAGTCTTTCACTATTGAAACTGAAGTACATAGGTACTTTTAGATTTATTGATCTCTTTTAGTAAATAATGTTAATTTATTAATTTATCCGCTCATGAGAGATTAACTAGATTCTCAACAGCAAGCGAAATTAGGAATTCAGTCAGTAGAGATTTATAATTTCAATTAAAATCTCGATTAGTGACAATTACTTTCTTTTTCCTAACATATATAATTATGTAATTGTGTATAATTGTTTATGTGTTATAACATGATCGAAATAAAAGGTAAACAAATAAGTATTTTATATTATGAGTAGCTGACCTGACAGACGTAGTCCTGTCGACTTGAGTTTATACAAAAATCCCATAGAAAAAAGAACGTTCAATTTTTCTCGAATTTTAAATTTTCCCAGGAAACTTTTCCTATTTTTCTTTCCATAAAACTCTAATTCGGACTGTCACGAACATTTTAAAACAAACAATAGCCAAATCGCTCCAGCCGTTCTCAAGTGATGCGCTTACCAACGAACAGCATTTCGTTTTTATTTATATAGGTTGATAAATTATGGTCAGATCCGATATCGATTACTTAGATCAAATCCGTGTTGCAAGGTCAATAAAAGCTAGATAATTGATTAAATAAATTGATTAGTTATGGTAGCCATTTCATTACTATAAGATTGAACTAAAAACTATCTTTGCGTAGAAAACAGTTTTAGTTAACGCATGGCACCGTTTGAAGTAATTTAGGATTTTTTCTATAAGGCAATTGGTGCTGATTTCGACAATTCTGTTAATGTCAGAAGTGAAATGGAAAAAAAAGAAAAAAAAAACTTAACCCTTCCTTTTGTCTTCGCCGTAGTCGGGTAAAATAAGAAATGAAATAGTAGACATTAATAAAAATATTCGTTTGATAAAGTAGATATAGATATTGTTGGGTTAGCACGTGACAGAAAGAAACAAATAAATGAAATACCTAATTATTAAAACATTAAATTACATGGGACTTCAACATAACTGATGAAATGTGGGTATACTATAGATACATCTCTGCCCAACCCTTCGGGGATTACAGGCGTGATGTTATGTTTAGCAAGACATTACATTAAAACACACATACCGCATCCACATAAAAAGAAAATAATTTATGTAAAAACTCATAATTTAACGTTACGGTGGCGGGTTTGAAGTTATCGTTCACTTTCGTCGAACTGTTCGACTGCCTATCGATCAGCACCGTGTCACCGGGATTTCCTAGGGAAGTACCCGCATGTTAACAGGTAATTGTAGGGTAGAACATAAGTAGGTACTTTGCTAGCATAACATGTAGCTGCAGGCATGCAGGCACCCTAATTATGTGGGTTTAATGATGTTGTGATTAAAATAACAAGCCATTATAAAGGTAGATGAAATCGAACTGACGATCTACGACAGTCGGTCTTAGATAATTGGTATTTCTAGATTTTACTTTAAAAAAATAGTTGGGTTAGATTAGTTACATAGACATATACCTGGTTATTTTGTTTATGCACTTTTACTAATAAGTATTTTTAGTAAAAGTGCATGCGTCTGTTTCTTCCATAAGTACATCTCTATCAGCCATCATCTCAATATTCCCCCCTTTCTAACAAACTACTATTTGTTAATGAAGTAAACATTTAAATTGGTCGCAATTTCGTCTTTTAGTGTTTAAATTCATAAACAATTAATATGACAATATAAGCAGGTGTCGGAAAATTCAGAGACGGATAAAGTTGTATAAATCAAAATTAAACAATTGGTATGCCTATTACCTACATTATAAGGTACCTATCATATTTACTCAACAAAATACATAAACAATTAGGATTTATATTGATTTTCCTCATCGCGCATGTTACTTTTATTGCCACAAATTGACAAATGATCAGCTCGGCTCGTGGGGCTCATGGCTAAGTAATAACAGCCTCATGGGTCGATCAATCACGTTTAGCTACACTTGCCGCGGTCGGTCCGTGGATGGGTGACCATCTTTACATACTGAGACCCCTCCGTGCCTCGGAAAGCACGTTAAGCCGTTGGTCCCGGCTGCTATCTTGGATCTTTGACAGTCGTTACGGGTCGTCAGAAGTCTGAAAGTCTGACAAACAATCTTACCAAGGGGTATCGTATTACCCAGTAACTGGGTTGTGGAGGTCAGATAGGCAGTCGCTCCATGTAAAATACTGGTATTCAGCTGCATCCGATTAGACTGGAAACCGGCCCCAACATAGTTGGAAAAGGCTAGGCAGATGATGATATTGACAAATGATTTATCAAAATTAGTTTTACACCAATGACTGTTAATATATACTTAGATCGAAAACAATATGGGAAATTATGTTACATATTTTGTAATAGGAATAGTGACAAATAAGGTTTAATAAAATTGATTAACACTTTCCTGAACGAGACACAATATAAGTTTTATTGTTATGACGTCCATGGGCGTTTGGTGTCCAGGAAAGTGTTAATAATAATGTTGCTCTATCGTAACAGTAAGTAGATACAGTCGACCGCACGTCTATGGTAACAAAGCCAGTATAAAGGCTCCTACAAACAGGCGCGACACGCGACGCGAATCGCACGCGACACAAAGGCACCGCGTGTCGCGCGACGAGCGGTGCCTTTGTGTCGCGTGCGATTCGCGTCGCGTGTCGCGCCTATTTGAAGGACCCTTAAGGTGGCTTCGTATGCTATTGAAACTCCGTACCTATTGCGCTAGGCCAGCTCAAGAGCAATGTGTTACCACTGACATACGATCAACTGTAGTTTTAAAAAGTTCAAAGACGTGACCTGACGATGTTCACCAAACCGAACTTGTGGATCCAAATCGACTCATTTCCACACAGAGGAAACCCAAGTGGGAACATCAAATAACACAACATCACGCCTAGTTGCCCCGAAGGTTTGGGCAGAGGTGTAGTAACTATAGCACACCCACATTTCGCCAGTTATGTTTAAGTCCCATGTAATAGGGGGCGAGCCTATTGCTATCAATCGGACACAAACCCAGACTCAAGGCTGCTACTTAGAAATTCCAGATAGAAAAACCCAACCAGCCCGACCCAGTGGGAACATCGTAGGCTGATTATGTGTACCCTGTTACAATTAGAGGTCACAAGTCAATCATAAACATATTATCCATTTACCATAATCACATAACAACATGTAAAACAGCAGTAAACATTGAAAATCTCGTTGTTATTGCGCTATGTGTGTCAAGTATTCGACGCGTGCGCACCGCGGCCAGTTAGAGAAATTACCGCTCGAAGTGATTTAGTAGCGAAGCGTATGAGCGTTGCAAATACTTCTACTATGACTGAGTTCATTACTCGCTGAGACTGACAAGTAAATTGTTGCAAAAGTGAAAAAGTTACTCGATGAAAACTTGATATCACAATATGAAACAGTTGGAAATAAGCTACAGTATACCGTTGAAATAGTCAACAATTGAATTATCCGTCTGCGTTACGCATATTTTCCCCCAACTTGTTTCTTTTTTGTGTTTGTGTTCTTTCTTTGCGTAATGTTTACCGCAATTAAACGTATTTTCTTTCTTCTTCTTTCTACGCTGCAAACGATGGGACACTTGACATCATGTCACGCATGCGCTGATACCTGCACGTTTCAGGAACTAATGACTCTACTGACAATGTTGATAAATTCGTAGCGACGTTCTAGCATGACACAATTTTGATTGCCATCGACACGCTAACAAGACTGTTTTATTAGTTCGACAAATGCTGCGCCAGAATGCTTACAAGTTGAGTTATGGCTTTGAGTATGGTTTGTTGTTTGGCCGATGTATTCCCGTTGTCCCCCTTAACCGTGTCCCCGTCATGGTATTTTTAGTCATTTTATTAAATTATTATTGAATTAATGACAAGTAGTAGTGCCGTAGGCACTAATAATGTTTTTACTTCTTTGATATTTCTCGGGACCCTAGGATCCTGGACCTTTGGAAGGCATATGAGGGGACGAAGCCAACTCGCAGAGGCCCGTTAGACGCTTTCAATGGAAATGAGGCACCAAACGACGATTGTCCCTGTACGCACTATGCAAGTGCACCCAAGGACAACCCCCGGTTGGTGTAGAAATATTGCAGGATATGGAGACAAAAAAATATTGGGCTATGGGTTTGGATGGCTTAAGTGGACTGGTTATCTAAAACATACTTTTTACTTGTAATTAATTCAATAATAGTTTAATAAAGTGACTAAAAATACCATGACGGGGACACGGTTAACGGGGACAACGGGAATACATCGGCCGATCACTTGAATTAAATGTTCCAAGTCCTACATGCTAGATTATTTTCATATAACTTATAAGAGGAAATGCCAATCATTGATTCTTTTTAATTTTCTAAAATCATACTTGCTCTATTAGCAAAAGCACACACTACGCTAAAATGGTTCTGAAATATTTAATTGCTGCTGTAAGCAGTAAGTAGTGGTGGCTCAATGGTAACGAGCGCGACTTACGAGTTGTTGTAGTCGTAGGTTCGAACCCTTTTTTTTTTGGTGAGAAATCATCAAATGACTTCTCCCGCTCTGGGCGGAGCGGAAGGGCGTGTTAGACTTTTACTGACTAAAACCCACCCTTGTTTCTTCAGTTATCTGTACCGGGGCCACGGTAACTTTTTCGAACATCCCGCGACCCTGGCTAGCATCGGCCCTAGCGGACCCCGTCAATTAGTGCTGACATCTCTTTGAGGCGCGAGTAGAACAGAACGCGCCGTTGACCCGGGCTTGGTCCTTACCGGACGGCGAGCTACCCATTGCTCGCCGTCCGTAAGCCCAAGCGAAAGGTGGCCGGGAATCGGCTATCAATTCCAATTCCCGACGCCCAGGGCTTCTCCTGCGGCGACTAGGGGCGTGAGGGCGCAAAGCTTGCCACTCCCTCACGCGTTCCACCTCCTCCTTCACGAGCATTACTGCCTCGTAGAAGGAGGTGATGGCATCCCATGTACGCTTGCTCCGTACCATGGCCTGGACCAGGGCCGGACGCGAGAAATCGCTGCCGCTGATCGCTTCCGCGAGAACATGGCGGTGCTGCGCCCAAGCCGGGCAGACCTCCACCGTATGCTCCACCGTGTCCTCCAGGCGATACACACAATGGTGACACCTGGGGGTTTCCTCCCGCCTTATCCGGAACAGGTACCTCCCGAAGCACCTGTGTCCGGTGAGGACCTACGTCAGGCGGAAGGTGGGGACGCCATGGCGCCAGGACGCCGTGCCGCCTAGTTTCGAACCCTGATACGCGATTTATTTTGTGTACATTGTTGCATTACCACTGCTCTCAAAACGGTATAAAACAAACGTGAGGAAACCGGCATCTCCTCGAACTAAAATTCGAAGACATATGACATCTACCAACCCGCACTGGGCCCGCCTGGTGGCCCACTCCCTCTCACAGAGAGGTGGCCTGTGTCCGGATCATTATAGGCTGATTATGCTGTAAGCAGTTCAAACTATCATTGATTCTCAATCATCACAGGAATTCAAGACTGTTCCTTTGACCTTATGAACTGTCAATAATTGTCTATTGTTACTACGTATGACTGTAGAATTGCATATTAAAAAGGGTGGAATTAGTCATATTGTGAGCACGAGCAGTACAAACCTGTGAGTCATTTCAGTTGTTATTCTTTTGTTGTAAGAAAGTTGAACTTGTGAGCTGTTTATAGTACAGTATATATGTAACTTTATTGTTATTGAGAATTTTATTTATTTTGTATTTACATAATTTAAAACCTAACAATCTTAAAATAATAATAATAATATGTACAAGTATATAAAAAAGGGAGGGGGTAAATAATCAGAGGGCATCAAAAAATTCATCCGCATCGCTGTCAACAGGAAAAGTGCCCAGAAGGCTGGCAGCATTGCCACGTTGTATAGCAATGCTGATTCTTTGGCCAAAAAATAGGCCAGCCTTCTGTTATTGATGATTTAATAGTCTCGGAAGAGTAAATTAATGTTTCATCTGTTTATAATAATACTAATAAAACGTTTATTTTCGTGTAACAAGGACTCGTAAAGTTAGTAACAATTTACTTACAAACTATGATAATAATATCGAGCCTTTTCAGGAAGAACATCCTAAGCGACAATTTGCACTTTTTACAAGAGAGGGTTTCTTCTTTCCTAATTAACGATGTTGTCATTTACGATGACAATTTCTTATAAAGTCGTGTAAATTTAAAATAAAATTTAAGAGTAATAGCGACAATATGTAAAACTGTCTAATTAAGAGGTTACGAAGAAAAAATAGTTTTGTGATTTTTGGCGCTTACGGTGTTTGTCCTGAAAAGGCTCGATATTTACAAAACATATACAACACAACAAACACAACCAAGTTACAAGTTCTTAATCAACTAAGTCCCTATTAGCAGGTACATGCAGCTGGCTCAATAGTGAGTGATATGGCAATCCAGTTCGCTAGCAATGACACCCAGGAGACTGTTGGAGCTGGCCCGCACTCTGCGCAACAGGGATGCTGCACGCTTGCGTCTGATCGCAGCGAAGCCGTCAGTTTAACATATCCGAGGCAATACAAAAGCGTGGCAGCCCCAACCAACAGCATCCTTAACACTCTCACCGCCACGCATATATACAGTTGCTTGCTGCACTAGAATTTACGTGGGCGGCCGGCGTAGCACATGGCGGTGAGAGTGTTAATGCATTGTTGTATTAACAGCTTTTAGAGGGAGGCTAGTCCAAAGACTACAAGAATAAAATCCTTGGCATTATAGGTCATGCGTAATTATTTTGTTATTTACTGATAGTGGAAGTTTTCTTTCTTTTTTCTTTTTCTTTATTTATTTTTACTATTCCTGGGCACGCTGGCCTGAAACTTGTCACTCATCTTGGATCTAGTTGAAATAATGGTAAAAGTGGCATTGGGCACCAAAAAATATGAATATTTGCCTACAGTTAAAGATTTTCTTTGCTTGTCATTTTCATGACCATTATTAATTTACAGTGTCATGACAGAAACCGCCATGTCTTACGTCATACTGTTTCTATGTGGGATTTACAGTTGCAATTGTGTTCTTTTCTTTATGGTTATTTATATTATAATAAAAACTTTTATTAAAAAAAACCCCTGACAAAGCAAGTGATAGGCGTTTTCGTAACTTGTAAAGTAGGTAAATAAGTAGGTAGGTAGGTAACTATACTCACACAGAACTTATGGCCACAATAAGTGGCAGTTATGACCACAGACTACTATTATTACGAGTATATACAAGATGTAACATAAATATCGCACAACTTCTTAAGGGGTCATTGTACTCATCACTATGAACAACTTTTACTATGGGACCAAACGTGAAATTGTGAAAAAAAAATCAGATGTTCCCTACATTTTGGCGAGTCATGCGAACATAAATGTAGGGAACAACCGATTTTTTTTCGCGATTTCAGGTTTGGTCCCATAGTAAAAGTTGTCCATAATGATGAGTTTATTGACCCCTTAAGAGGTTGTGCGTTATTTAAGTTACACCTTGTATATATACTAAGTTAAGACTTGACAAGTAATCTCAAGAGATTAAAGCTTTTCGAAACCGCCTGCCTTGTCAAGAAAATTGTGTTTTCTAGATTCGTATTATTTATTGTGTGTGAATGAAATTATAATGAAGCTACCAAAAAAGTATTTCATAACTTCATATTTCTGAAATAACGAAGACTTAATCACACTTTAAAGTTATTATGTTTTGTTATGCAGACATTTTAATTAAGAAATTCTCACATAAAATTAATTTTATTATGATAGGTAGTCATCGTTGTAATGAAGGTTACAAACTTTAAATATTCATTTCCTGCATTAGGTAAGAAAATGTTTTAATTATCTACTTGTATTGTCAAGCACTGAAAAATGCACCCGATGGATGGACTCCTCTTTATGCTGAAAACTGCTTATTTTTAACCGACTTGTTAAAATAGGAGAGAAAGTTCTCAATTCGTCTGTATATAAATATGTATTTATATACAAGATGTAACATAAATAACGTACAACCTCTTAAGGGGTCAATAAACTCATCATCATGGACAACTTTTACTATGGGACCAAACCTGAAATCGCGAAAAAAAATCTGTTGTTCCCTACATTTATGTTCGCATGACTCGCCAAAATGTAGGGAACATCTGATATTTTTTCACGATTTCACGTATGGTCCCATAGTAAAAGTTGTTCATAGTGATGAGTACAATGACCCCTTAAGAGATTGTGCTTTATTTATGTTACACCTTGTATATTCATAGATATTTTCGTCAATTGTGGACCGATTTTAAAAACTATTTTTCATTTGATAGTAGAAGCTTGCGCGGTGGTCCCGTATACCTTGGGTAGTTTTTGACTTAGCGTTTTAATAATACGCATTTTATTCACGTAAGTACTGTATGTTGATGATGTTATAATAACTTCCTGTCACTTATATTTACATAGCAAGCAGTGGTCGTTTATTTATTTTTGTTGTTTATCTGTGGAAAATGGTGTGGTAAATGGCTTTTAATTTCATATTGTTTAAGAACACTGTTTAAACTATGTAGCTGTAAGTTTCCGGAATAGAATAAACTAAAATAAATAAAATACAAATTTCTGTGCGGTAGGTAGGTATGTACCACAACTAAAAAGTGAAAAATAAAAACTTTTTTACAAAAAAAAAAAAAAAAAACAATTGACTTCCAGAAAAAACACTACAAAGTGAAAGATAACTTTAATTTTGGAAGTCGGTGGCAAAAAACGAAAATACAAAACCAAAGACACCGACTTTTTTCCTACTTAGTGTCGACCTGTCGACATCTCAACTCATAGCAACATATACAAGATGTAACATAAATAACGCACAACCTCTTAAGGGGTCATTGTACTCATCATTATGAACAACTTTTACTATGGGACCAAACCTAAAATCGCGAAAAAAATCAGCTGTTCCCTACATTTATGTTCGCATAACTCGTCAAAATTTAGGGAGCAGCTGACTTTTTTTCACGATTTCAGGTTTGGTTCCATAGTAAAAGTTGTTCATAATGATGAGTACAATGACCCCTTAAGAGGTTGTGCGTTATTTATGTTACACCTTGTATTATGAGTTCTCTAGTAGCGTTCTTCAATTCCATGGCATGGATTTCCATTACCAGTAGGAATTGGTTATGTCAAAACGATTGGGGTAATTGCGTAACATACTTACAGTAGGAATCTGTTTCATTTTAACAGTTCAACAACATTCATTGCGCTATTTACGTTATTGTGCAAACAAATTTTACGAACTTAAGAAGCAATGGATTAGCAATTTGCTTCAAAATGATTCAGATTCTAATTGATAGTGTGTTACGCAATTAGGGTGCTGGTTCCTGTAGCGTTGTTAATGAGCCCAAACCTTACATTCTGAAATTACTATTGCTGACTGACCTATAATTTCTAATTGCACTCTCTCCTTCCAGTGTCCCTTCAAGCTGCAGGAGAACATATCGGCTGGTGAGGAGAAGTTCTGGGTGGCTAGTACAACTCGTCGATCTACATGGAGGGTGTACGCCAACGCCACGGAGCGATACGTAACTGCTGGAGACACCACGTAAGTAGCCCTCATTTAATCATAACATCAGAAAATCACGCCTTGTTTCCCCGAAGGGTTAGGCAGAGGTGTACCTCTATAATACACCCACATTTCGCCAGTTATGTTTAAGTCCCATGTAACAGGGGGCGAGCCTATTGCCATCTACCGGGCACAAATCCAGACTCCGGGCTGCTACTGAGAAATTCCAGATAGAAAAACCCAATAACACTGCCCGACCTGGGAATCGAACCCAGGACCTCATGCCCAGCAGTAGCGCTTGCGACCACTAGACCAACGAGGCAGTCAGTCATTTAATCATACTTTCTGAAAGCACTAGGTACCTATTTCATAGCATGCTTCTCAGGGTAAAAGGATTCTTCGTGTAGCGAAGTACTCACTGCTAATATACTCGTACGTAGGTATAATAAATCATAAGCAATCCTCTCAATCTGAATCAACCAACTCGGCCTATAGCAGTCCAATGCTGGACATAGGTCTCCTAAGTTGCACCGTAATGAATTTAGAACTACCTAGGTATCCTATCATTTTGTTCTTTCTAACCCAGCAGATTTCTGCACAACTCCATATCCATACCCATATCACAGGGGGCCATTTCTTCAACTTTTTGAGTTTATCTACTTACGTTTGTTCATAAGATTATTTTGAAAGTTTCATGTTGTAGGCACGTAGAAATAATATTAAGGGGGAAGCGCTAAGGTAGCCCGCGAAATTCAAATTTTCTTACGATTTTTGCGATTTGCAGCTCAGTGTTTGGGTGTATGTTGATCAAAGTATGATATGCGACCGTAACAAATATGTATTTATAGAATTATAATATTAGAAATAGTAATACAATTAAGAAATTAGTATAATCCTGAAATGTTAAGATTTCATAAAAAAAGTCATTCAATAGACTTATGTACTTGATCTTAGAGAGTTGTATTGATGACTTTAATGATTATAATTCTGTAAGCTCATATTTGTTACGGTCGCGAATCATATTTCAATCAACATACAACCTAATACTGATCTGTAAATTGCAAAAAACGTAAGAAAATTTGAATTTCGCGGGCAACCCTGGCGCTTTCACCTTAAATCAGGAATGTAAAAGCGAGAGTTTATTACACAATAATCTGTGAGCACTGTCCTGTTGACTTTTCTCTGGTTAGGTAATGAACGCGTGCCGTCTGACTAAACATGTATTGAGCCGAATTATTGCCGGGCATGATAACTTATTCACAACATACGTTGTTAAGTAAGTGAGACACGGTCTTTACTTATGTTTGAAGTAACAACGAACGAGACAGGAAAACGAGATGTGGTCGTTGGGTTAATATTTACAAATGCGTACTGTTATGTAGTCCTAGTGATCGGTGAACAGTTATGCTTAACATATTTGGGTTATATACAAAATGTCCCGGGATTAATGCACAACCTCTTAAGGGGTCATTGTACTTATAATTATGAACAACTTTTACTATGGGGCCACACCTGAAATCGCGAAAAAAAATCTGCTGTTACCTACATTTTGACGAGTTATGGGAGAGTTTGAGTTATAGTAATAGCAGATAGTTAGGGAACAGCATTTTTTTCACGATTTCAGGTTCGTTTCCACAGTAAAAGTTGTTCATAATGATGAGTGCAATGAGGGGGTCATTAAGAGGTTGTGCGTTAATTCCGGGACATGTTGTTTAAGTAAGGTACATTTTTCTTGGAAGATCAGTGATAAGTTTGGTTGATTTTGAACGTTGTCTGTTATACGATGTTCACGGACAAACTTAATCTAATCTTCATATTTTTGGACAGTCTCGAGTCTCGAGACATATGATTATGAGAATGGCTTCTGTAACATTATAGTTTGCTGTATTCCTTTGTTGTTTGTTAATTGTTGATATCCCTCCTACTCACTATAATGTAGTGGTGGGTTTCACCGACGATCTTTTCTAACCTACTGTAAAACGTAAACATCCTATAAATACAGTATCTGCCTAATCACACAATAGGCCAATTGACCTAGAGTTATACAATGAATGGTTTAAGAGAGATCACCATAATCAAATCATTACGCTCGGTAAATGGATAAGTGATCGCAGTTTTATATGTCTGTACGTGGCATGCTACGTAGTAATTCCATAATCAGGCTCATTTTAACTAATATTATTTCTATACTAAAATTATAAAAAGGTAAAATTTGTCAGTTTGTATGTAGGGGGTAATCTTCGGAACTGCTGAGCCGATTCCGAAAATTCTTTCACTAATAGTAAACTACAGTATTGCCGAGTGTCATAGGATATATTTTATATTAAAACAAGTCACGCGGACGAATTCGCGGGCAGAAGTTAGTAGTCTTGCCAAACATCAGGCACTGCTGGCCAGTTTGAAATAGCGCATATTGCAATTAACTTTTCAAACTCATTCAATTAACCATTAACGATGAAAGAAAACGTGAGAAAACTGTGGTCTGGATAAAACGAAACGTTACTATGGAACTCCTTGACCTAAGTGTAGGAGAAATACATATACGTGGCGTACTAATAATTGCTTAATTACCTGCAAATCGTGGGAGTTGATTGAATGTACAATTACTACGGCCTTGTGAACGATGGACTTACTTGTCATTCAATAGTGCATAATTAGAAAATTTTAAATACAATGCCTGATGAGGACAGTGTGGTATTGGCAAGATTCTATCAGATTGCGCATAAGAATACCTAAGCCAGTAGTCAGCACTGACCTGACTGATCAGTTGTCTTTATCATATTTAGATGTATGGTACGAGAATGCAGATTCAAAATGGTCTAGTTAGTGGCCTAATCCAAAATCACATCATTTAGATGTCTAAAACATGTATTGAAAAAATGTAAGTCGAATTACTTGAAGGTAGTTGATCACACTCATCATTTGTCAATGAAAGGATGCTGCATTTGAGACTCCGGCGCAGCACAGGCTCTTACGCCACCTACGGGATGCATGAGATCCTCATGTCGAGGTTGCGTGGATTCTGTTCTGTGAACACAATATGCAAATTACCATACTGAACCTATGAGTGTCCCATAATTTAGTTCCTATGCTTTTACGCCAAACGATCTTAAAAGGATATGCACAACAAATAAGGCAAACTCCTAGAGACAATATTCAGTTACCTACCACTTCTGCCTTTCTGTAATTTCGGGGTAATTTTGAGAGATTTCTGAGAATGTTTTATTTTGCTTCCACTTAATTTCCCTTAGGATTCTGTTTTCGGTTCTTTGTGTGAGAAGATTCGTACGGATCTTATTGTCCTTCCACTGATCGCTCCTTTTGCTTCTGGTGGTGTAATAATATAATTGGACGTTTATGTATTTGGGAGGTACTCAGACACTCTACTATTCTTCTGAAAGGTTTTTGCCGAACGCTGCAAAGGGAGAGCGAATGAAGTTAACAGATTTTAATATGAAAAGGTTCATGACTGGGATCCATGAATCTTCTCGTAAACCTTATGTTTATAAATATATTCTTTTCTCCCAAATTGCTAATGATATGATTATTTCCTTGTGTTTGTTGTGCAGAGGGTTGCTGTGCCAGCTCAGGCCGGAGATGGGAGAGTTTGGCGTGTACAAGCTGAACGCGAGCTCCGAGGGATGCGACATACGCACCGCCAGGGAACCCGTCGACATATACTTGCGTAAGTTTTTAACTTATTTCTATTTTTGTAATGAGTTACAACTACAATACCGTCGGAAACTATGGTGGATCCAGTAGGTTTTCTTTTTCGGGTGAACTGTAACCGTCGTTATTAGACGACTGATCCTGTGTACCTGTACAACGAGGTTATTTGTAAAAATATGCATATGATAAGTATTCACATCAACAGGATTGGTGATCCTTTGTAACCGAAAGTTATTTAGAAAATTAAGGACTACGAGTTCATTTTTGGGTCTCCTGTTATTGAATTTCCCACTCTGAAGTGTGATATAATGTTTAAATCAATACAAAACAACAACGACTTGTATCAGTATAAATTCCTTGACATACAATGTAATCTTATTGGCCTTTTCCTTCGTAAGTTGATGTACTTATCTGCGGGCATTATTATTGATGACATCTTGTGGTGTTATTGTTTGCCTTCAATTAGGTGTTGTTCTCATAGGAAGTTGTCGTAAACTTGCACCCACGCCAAGTTACCTAAATTTTCCAAAAAAGCTCCATTACCTACTTCACTTTTTCGATTTGTTTTTGCACTTCGTTTTCTTAAATTAAAATTCATTAAATATCTTAGCTATTTATTCCTAAGTTTTTCTTCCCAAGTAGGTTTCAAAATCAAAATTCTTCTGAGGTATTAAGTAATTCATAACACACATAGTTACCTGATATAAAACTTGTGGAATTTACCTGAATTAAAGCATGTGGTATGCGGAATCTAACTCAGTTATTCAACATATAGTACGTATATTGTGTCTATTGTCTGTCTGTATGCCTTTGTCAAGACCTTTGTCATTGTGAGGCTGCAATGCCGAATGTTCGCTATTTTTCCTTAATACGTTAATATCAATGTCCGCTACCAGTAAACCAATTATTCGAGGTGAATTATTTTTTTTTTAACCACAACGGGGAAGCTCTTAGCCTTCATCGCACCTGATGGTAAGTGATGATCAGGCCGCAGGTGGAAGCGAGCTTCACTCGGAATCCTCAACTACAGAGGAACTGGCTATCTTACCTCTAACTGCCGAAACAAAACAATGCTGTTAACATTTTTATTCTGGCGACAGGCTTAGATATGATGGTGGTAGCTAGCCAGGCGGACTTAGAACAAACCCTATCACCGTTCAAACCGAGCAGAAAATGTTTTCCCCGCTGGGAATCGAACCCGAGCCCTCTGGGTCTGAGACAGGTGGTCTTACCACTAGACCACAGAGGCGGTTAAAGAATATCTAGTCTATCTACCAATCTATTGAGCCCATAATGTCCACTGCTGGATAAAGGCCTCCCTTTGCTACTTTAATTATTGTGAATGTGAGCACTACGTGGGTCATTTTTTGTTTTTTTTTTTTCAATTTGCTTTTTTTCTTTCTCAGCGTTTTAATGATGGTCTGTCATTTTGAGGACTTTATGCGGCCTACCCAAATGTTCTTTCTTCTTTGGTATTGTTCGTAGAGTCGTTGAGCTCCTTAAGTCCTGAGTTGAGCTACACGATTACTGACAAATGCTTGTACTGACTGTACAGTACAGGTCCATTCAAATTTGTATGGTTCTTTCCTCAAAAGACCATTTCAGACACGCATCTACATGGTCCTCACATGATTTAACCAAGATTATGTCTGGACTTTAAAAGAGACTGACCCTTGAGTTTGCTTATTTCGCCATTTCTTCTCAGGGGTAGTCAGATAGGAAATGTCGACTCCATCTAGCTTATTTTTTTTTAAGTTGACGTGTAAAAGTGATTACGATATCTTATTTACAGAGTAAACAATATCATTCCATTTTATTAGGCTTTTCCACACACGAGTGTCCACAGCCATTACGGGCTAGTTCATAAGTCGGCAATGTGAAAATTCCCTATTTTAAAATACAATTACAGGTACTTTGTAACATTGATTTGATTTTTCAAGGTCTTTATTACTTCACAGGTTGTTACAATGGTATTTACTAATGATCTTATTCGATTTGTATACAAATCGTGTTTAATTTTGTTACATACGCTCTATTTCGCCTTTACAAACATTAAAACATGTTTTTATTATCTTATTTTGCGTTGACATAGTGTACATCGTTTAACTACTAGGTATGTGCAAGTCTTGTGGCTAAGTAATAACAGCCGTACGGGTCGATTGATCGGGTTAAGCTACGCTTGCCGCGGTTGGTCCGTGGATGGGTGACCAACTTTACATATCAAGATCCCTTCGTGTCTTGGAAAGCACGTTAAGCCGTTGGTCTCGGCTGTCATTCGTGGATCTTTGACAGTCGTCACGGGTCGTCAGAAGCCCGAAAGTCTGACAACCAGTCTTACCAACGGGTATCGTATTACCCAGTAACTGGGTTGTGGAAGTCAGATAGGCAGTCGCGCTCCATGTAAAATACTGGTATTCAGCTGCATCTGGTTTGACTGGAAGCCGACCCCAATATAGTTGGGAAAAGGCTAGACAGATGACGATGTGCAGTCTTAGTACGGACCCACATAATATTTAATGTTTAAAGTTACAAAATGTTACAACTTTACAAGTAGCCCTCAGTGATGTTCTGAAAGCAGATCCGAATATATTGTAGTAAGATGACTGGGTGAGATATTTCAATGAATCAGAAGTCAATTGAAGAAAATAGGTCACTATTAGGAACTTGTGTTCGTTGCACTACTATCTGTCACTCTTTGTTTAGCTCAATTATTAGGCGGGTGCTTAAGAATGTCTTGACGAAGTTCAAGGAATTAATCTTTTTAATAATTAACTTGTTTTTAATAAATCAATATTATTTCAAAAAGGAAATATGTTCAAATATGTTGTTTGGCCTAAAATTGAGGTACTTACATCTTATTGTTGTGAAACTATTCTATAGGCGCGCCTTGGGACTAAAACCGACTAATTATGCCGTGGTGGTAAACGGAATGACGCTCTCTCATGCAAAATATGCGTACGAAACAAACAACAATAATAATAAGAAAAATATATTTATTTTTCTCCATATTTATTTATTGGTTTTCGTTAATTATAAATTCTTTCATTCAAATCTGATGTTTCACATCTGCCGGGCGTCCCGTTCTGTAAAATTTCTATCAGCAAGCCATCATTTTCACTTTTCCTAGCAATATAATTATCGTCTTTCACAGAATCCATCAATCTCTTCTTTGGTTCTTATAGACATCCACATTCTTTCTTAATAATTTTCTTGCTACATGCTCCTCAGTTAATATTCATTACTTATGTATAATTGCGTGCGTTATTACACTGTTGAAGATTTGACTGCCCAACACACGCTAAAAAGGAGTTGTACCTACTAATTCAATTTCAATATAAATTTAAAAAAAACGAAAGCTAACAGCAGGTGCTGATCACCGCAGAATTATGAAGTAATAATAAATTGATAACTCGAAACAGTCACGCACTAAAACTTGGAGAAAATTGTGAAAATGGCGTAACTAATATTCTGTTGATATTGGCGACGATGGGCCTTCAAGTGAAAGTTAGGTTACAAGTGCCGAAGTCATAATGACGTTTGATTAGTTTTATCTCCGATATAGCGAGGAAAGTTGTAAGGAAACCACATCACGATCTGCAGATAGATATAATGATTCGGATGTAAATATACAATTATAGACAGTACTAGCGGTTTTCCAATACTTTCTTTGGTATCAGGTGCGTGTACAATATCGGAAGAAAGTATAAGTTATGATACTAGTAGTTTACGCTAGTGTAGCGCCGTGTCAACTTTACAGCATAGCACATAGGTACTATTTAATTCGAGTAGCGAGTATCTAGGTACATATTTCGTTAAATAATGATACGATAGCAAGGCCAAATAAGAAAAAAATATATAGGATTAATTTGCTTAATTTTAAAACTAGACAATGATGTCTACAATTTGCATTGTCTACCACCAACTTTACAAACTTTTATTTTTACCTGTGAGCTACTAAACCAGTTTCTAATGCAAGAAGTCAACTTGTAATGTCATAGACTTCTGGTTCATTTCATTATCTATAATATAAAAAATAGTATAAAACACCACTGTGATTTATGGGTCAAACTATTTTTATATCGCATATTTTATTGCAATTATTTGTTTGGATTAAGAACGGAGATCCTCCGCTTTTAATCCAAACAAATAAAAAATCAAGAACCAGAAAACCAGAAAAATTAAACCTGTCTCACAAAACGAAATTGGCAACGGATCCACTTTCATTGGAGCATCCTCAATTTCTGCAAGCTATCATCATATTAGATATAGTTAATAAAAAAAAAAAACGAATCACGACACGCGATCAAGTGAAGCTAAGTGGGTTGTAGTGGGCGGGAGGCGAAGCTGGCCCAAATCCTTTGTGAAGTCGATTTGTCTTGATGAGCATCATCCGTTGGAGACGAGCGACCCAGAAAAGAGCCACTGACTTGCAATTGTACTAGCGAATTAAAAGTATCAAGCAAATACCGTTTTGAATGTAAATGTTGCTAATTTAGATCTTGACACTTCATTTTGGCATTTAAATATCAATAATCATTTCGAAATGTTGCAGTTTTATTGCATTGGTCATGAAAGGAATTAAAACTTAAGCTTTCGTAATCCAATATTTAATTACATTATTTACACAACAATCAATTTTGATATGTCATAACGTAATACTTTACCACAATTAAGAATCACAGAATTCATTAATTTAACAGCACTTGGTAAAGACGCACTCTCTGGCTAAGGTACTATAGCTCCCGTACATTGAGTAGAAGAGGTCCCAGAAAGCCATCCTTTGGTTCTCGACCCGGCTGTCCATTCTAATGTCAGTGTCAATAACCATGGCTTGCCTGGTGGTGGCTGTGGCTGGTGTCCACCTCACTGGGATTAAGTCAGACGTTTGTGGAGTTGGGTTTCTGGAAATAAGTACATTTTCTAACATTAGCATGTTTTTATTATTCTGGAAGTAGACATTTTAGGAATTAACTTTGGCTCTTTATGCACAGAGTCTAATATAATTTTTGGTATTCATTTGTCATTTTTGAACAGATTACTTAGGTATATAGAACGTGACTCAGTAACATAACGTATGTAGAATTAGAGAGAAATAGATTTTTATACAATTTGTTACTTACCCATATTTAATGAAATTAGTCCATAAAGTTGTCATACGATCGGTTATCAGTTGATCGTCTTCACTTCTCTTCAAGTTGACACCTTCAATGTCAAACAAATAATTGAGTTCCGCTGAATGTTCTGCACCTTGAGCACCTGAACTTCCACCATAGCTGAACACATATTCATAGACTGACCCAATATTTTCATCGAACAGCCTTGATACTACTCTTTGCGATGGGTGGCCGAATACAAAATCAGATTCAAAATTCTCCAATTCTGTTGCTACATCTTCTGATACGGGATCATATCCTATATAAAACCGCCTGACAAATGTAGTGGCTTGATCTAACTGTAGTCCGTTAAGATTGAAATTGTTTCTCAATTTCTCATAAAAAGGATCTGAATCAAAGTAATCGTTGCTTAGTGAGTTACGTTCCTGGCTAGTGTAACCAATCAGCACAGGCGTGTTTCTCACTTTGATTGTATTCGTTAACGAGAAAGGGTCGTTTTCTACAAAATTTTCAAGACCACTGAACGATTTTTCCTTGCAAGGTCTCAGTCGTAAGTTTAATTCGTGAGCAGCAGCTGTTACTAAATCATGAGGAGAGCTTATGAGGAACTTAAGAGCTTCATCAGTGTCAGTCGTGTTTACTCCTAAATGCTGAGCTATCATGATAGCAGCATTTACATCCGCGTTAACAAACATACCTTCACTCTGTGGTGTGCCACTCTCTACAATAGCTTTGTGGAACAATTTAGTGTTATCGGCATACAAGTGTAACAAGACTGATGCTGCTCCAGCATCTTGACCAGCAATAGTAACATTATAAGGATTGCCACCAAAAGGTGCAATATTCTTTCTGATCCAGCCCAGAGCAGCATACTGGTCCTTCAGACCTTGGTTACCAGGTACGCTTGGGTTATCTAGGCACATAAAGCCGTATGGGCCCAGACGATAGTTGACAGTGACGACTACTAGGTCATGTCTGACTAAGTTTTTGACTCCATAATCTCCTGCACTTCCTCGGACGAAGTCACCACCATGAATCCAAACTAAAACTGGTAGAGGGTTGTTGGAACTGGCTTTAAATGGTACGAAGATGTTGAGACGAAGACAGTCAATTGTCTCGGAGTCACTATTTGAGGATCCCATTTGTGGGCATTTGATAGTCCCGTCGTTAGCATCGTAGATTATTTCTTGGAATGGTTGTCGTGCGAGTGATGGCTGAAAAGAAAAAAAGTTTGTATGAATTTTTATCATGGACGTATTTTTTTATTAATTACCTTTGCCCATTGTAGGAGTTTCCAAAAACTATTTGGTCTGTGTCAATCCGTATGTTTTAATGAAATGACTTTCATGCTCGTAAGATTGGAATTTACTTAATTCTCGCTTTCTAGATTATTTACTTAACTCTGAACTAGATCGTTGACATCAAACTTATCCATCTATTTAATATGAGTGTTCGGAGATATTTTTTCGCTAAAGATATGAGAGCTGCCTACTATCATTGACTGATACTGTTTCGAGTGGAATGACGTCATCATTCAAGGAATGTAAACTAAAGGAAACTGGACCCTGAAATAACGTCAAAAGTTATGTTATGTTTTTTGTTGATTTTTCAGTTTATTTTTGATTATTCTTATTAGAATTTTAAGTTAAGTTATCAACTGTTATTATAACGCTTACAATTGTCTAAAAGCATAACACTGTATGTGATACAGTTTTTTTTATTTCCTTAAAAAGTACCAATATACTGTCAAATTTATCTCAATATTGTTACTTAATTAAGGTTTATTTGTGTAGTTATTAGCTAATAAAACATTTTCTCCAAAATGTTGCTACATTTTATTTCACAAGCTCCTTAAAGTCAAGATTGTCAGTTATTTTTGAGAAAAACCTTCTCCTGTAAAGTTTGGATTTTGGTTCTTACAGTTATATGCTTCTCAGGATTTTGCCTTTGACGAATGTAGGTATGCAAAGTTATATAGGTAACGAAAAGTTGTGTCCGACTATAAATATGGAATCCTTTCCGCTGGTGGATCCTCTTTATGGTAGTGGCGGTTTCATAATTAATTAAGTAAATCATATTTATTGATTCTATTGTTCATTATGTCATCTATACAAATTTATAAAAATTGAAGTGTCTGCTTGTAATGTCAAAATAACAACTTTTTACTAAATAGATAAGAAAGTATATATGTACTTACAACAAAAAAGCAATTTTAATTTTTTTTTGTCAAATACCGATTTTGGGTACAAATATACCGATTTTATACCGATCTCGCTCTATGACGTTCGAGACCACTGGACGAGGGAGTTTTTTTTAAATGTGGCTGTTATTTTAGTTTATTGTATATCTTACGACTTCCACGCAAACGAAGTCGCGGGGCACAGATAGTTTTATTATATAGACATCCCAACAAGCAGTTACTTTAAGTATTTCTGGTTTCAACTTGTAGATGATTTACTAGCATAAAATACAGTGTATCACAATAACAATGTAATAACTACACACAAGACTGTGTGTCTTGTGTACAGTTTTTAATTAAACAACAAACACTTTCCATTGCAGTGGGGTCGACTACCTCATCACGGCTATCGATAATGATGTTATTAATAGCGTAAAAATTAGTATGACGTAGATACTGTGTAGTTATGTCAACACTTGGCTAATGAAGTGAAGGATAGGATTATAATCAAGGCATAAGTAATAAATTATGGTGTTTTTTTTAGAACTAAGTTGCTGCTAATTTTCCCATATCTTCGTCAGATTCGTTATTGAAGTAGGTATAAGCGTCGCATCTATCTTTTTTCGAGTGCCTATATTATCCTTTTTGCTTTTACTTAGCTTCCAAAATAGATTCTCATTAACCTAGCTGGTATGGAAGGAATTCAAATACAAATAAAATAGCTACGTTCTCTATTTGAAATCCTATTTCTATTCTGGGCCTGACATTGAACGGCTGGTAACATCCGTCGGCGAGGCGTCAGTGCCAAATTCTTAGGTTCAAAATTCTACTTACGCCAAAAGGATCTTCTGGGTCCACTTGAGCGTACGGCACTCCCAGGAACATGGAGTAGTCACCATCAGTCGCTTTGTGACCTCTGACCAACCCTTGACTGCTGATCAGGACCAAAGGATCAACCCTAGGTTCACTAAACACATTTGTCACAAAAAACAACACACACAAGAGAGTCTTGTCCATTTTGATGTATCAAAATTCTTCTTATTTCGAGTATCGTACAATACTGGTGACAAATAAGAGAGTTTATCGTTATATAGTTATTTTATCTAGACGTTTTCGATGAGATGAATTCGGATTATGTTTATCGGATAGGTAGAGCGACTGCGCTACGTCACGATAAAATGAAGATGCTTCTGATAAATAAATTTACATAGTTGTTTTACTTTTTCTTAGCTAAAAACCAAACGATTAAAGAGAATCCTTAAGACTCCTGAAAATGGCCCCTGATAATAAGTTTTGACCTGATGGCAATGCACTTCATCACACATTGTTGTGACTAATAACATACCCTACAACTGACACAGCAACAAGAAACTCAGACGAAATGTTAACTTTATCTGTCACAAAAATATCAAGATATCTTAATCCAACCTTTATCGGTATAACATTGCATAATGCCCCTACGAAGCCAACCTCGTTTGCATGACCAAATAATAAAGCGGCCTTCATAAATTCAATAATTTTATTGTTATAGCCATCGATCTTGAATATCTGCATAGGTTGCAGCCAAACTGACCCTGGCACAGAATCGAACGATCAGGTAAAGCCATCAGATACTGTATATGGAAGTAATCAAAATAAGCTTAAGGATAAAAGGAATACTGAGGCCATTCCAAATGTCGATCATATTGATGACAAAAACGTTTGAATCGACAATAGTTCAATGGCAAGGGTGTGGACAATTGCAAGGTTTTTTAGGCCGGATTTTGTACCTATATTCTTGTGGATCAATCAATGAGCAATATGTTAAAAGAGTCAATGGTAAATTTTGGTGGAAACTTGAAAGGTATAATTTAAAACATATAAGCTGTAAATAGCCTGGCCCATTAGATTCTAAAAATGGAACACGCCCCTTGCTTCGTGATTTTCGTAAAAGTAGACCCTTTAAAGGTTATGAAAGAATGTCTTGTAAAAAAAAAATGCGATGATGACGATATCGAATAATCGCATCCCAAACTTCACTTATGGGAACATATGAATTCAAAGAAATGTTTAGACTTTAAAATGCAGGTGTTGAAACAATAGCAGACAATGATCTGTTGATATGTGGATGAAAACCACAATGTGTGTGTATTGTACCGAGATTTGCAAGTCGATTAAGGGAAATGGGTTGACAATTCAACAAGTGCCATGTGTGTATGTTATGTATAAAAGATTGACAGTCATAGCAAACCTGACTGTAGTTCCAGGCTTAGGGAATATGTAGCCCCATGCTTTCTCGAAGTTTATGTATATGATGATGTGATGGCGACTTAAGGAATACAACCGAAGGATGTGTAGCACCGTCGCTCGTTCTGCATAAAAATTTGCTTGCCCGGAGATTACTAGAAAATATTGTCAATCTCCTCTTTGGGTCTTCCATTCAAACTATTAGTCCAACTTAAGCGATGGACATTCATGAAAGTATCCTCCGGGTAATAAAAGCAAAAAGAGATTAATTATTTTAAAGGTAATTTCTTTCACCAGCTCTTCTGCTGTTATTGGGCGTGTTGTTGGCGATATGGGTGATGTACGGCATCGTGAAGCTGATCATGTCACGGGTGAGGAGGACCGGCAAGCTGAGGTATGGGGACAAGGAGCTGGCTATACAACAGAGGTTACGAGCACTTGATACTTTTAGAGGGTGAGTGAACACTTGTTTATTATTATGACGTTCAAATGATTTTTTTATCCTGAAAACCAAATGCAGATTTTAAACTAAACGTCTATAGATGAACAATGTCTATGATTATTTCATGTTATGGAGACAATTAATGCTTTGTTCACCATTGCTTGCACTTGGTATCCTAAGAAGAACAACCGTTGCAAAATTAAAAAGGCTTTCATCAGCGCGGGCGCCTACATAACATCTGTGTTAAATTTGGAATCTAGCACGACCAGAAAGACTATGCGTGTGAATAGCCCTATTCACACGATTTTTTGTAGGTGCTGTATACTACAGTTTTTAGCATAGTATAATAATGTAATTACCGCATAAACTGATTGTAAACACCGAATTTTAGGAACATATCGGCTTACGTCTGGCAGTTAAGTATTTAAATGAGTTATTGTTAATGATTTGCTTTCCCTATTGATTTGTGGCCGGCGCAGTATGTGTTCTTCTCCCATTCACCCGTAATCCCAATCCACAAGTAAAGTTAGTCTTAAATAAACAAAATACCAACTGTTTATGTTATTTATCAGAGGTCAAGTGTTTTAATATAATAGTTGCTTCAATATTATTAAATGAGATCGCTTTCGACAGGATGGCTATCGTCTTTATGATCTTCGTGAACGACGGTGCTGGCGGCTACTGGTGGATGGAGCATGCGACGTGGAACGGCCTGGTGGCTGGCGATCTGGTGTTCCCTGCCTTCCTCTGGATCATGGGCGTCTGTATTCCCCTCTCTGTGAAGAGCGCCTTTGCTAAAGGCGTTCCGAGGTGGAAGATTTTCATGCATATCGTTAGGGTAAGTTTCATAAGTATTATTTTTCATTAAATGTACACCCATTTAAATTTATGTCTATTAGAGTATAGTACGGCCTCAATAATATTTGCTCTATCTGAGAAAACTAATAGGAACTGTTCTGGTAATGAATTGCCTGCAAAAATGGCTGTTTTATTCAAGGACTCCTTATGGCAGTTATTTTATTACTATTTATATTATTATCCTCATGTTATCAGGGAACAGCAATATATCAACCTGTGTTCCATTAGGCCTCTAAATAAGAACTAATGACCTCATTGTGTCTGTTTAAATAAATAATAAAATAAAAACCATTATTTTTAATAATTTTGTCTGCATTGTTTTATAACAGCAGGTCCCATTTAATAATCGTATGGTGTAACACTTGTAACAGAACACTTACGTAAGCGGCAGGCGCGCTAACTGTGAAAGGGGTGCTTAAGGTCAACCTTTAGAACCAGTTTCGTTATGTAAACGTTCCGCGGATCGATGCGTATGCGCCTGGTTATTGCTGTCTGGTTATCTTAAGTTCTAAGGATGATGGTAAGCTGTTTATAAATAGTTGTTGTTGTAGTTGTAGGATGTAGTAGGCAACTACACCCTCCTGGTGCCTTCTGGTTTTTGCAGCTGGTTGTAGTTAAGGATACCGAAAAAAGGAAACTGCAAAAGCCAGGATGATACTGCAGAGAAGATGCCAAGATGGTATATTAGTTTGTCAGAAATTGACATAATTCTGTCCGTGTAAAGTTTGACCATCTTCTCTCTTAAAAATTAAGATCATCAACAGCTGCACCCGTGTGCATTATCTTTAATAAACTGTGCAGACGTTGATATAAATCATTTAATCAAGAGCTAACTCTGCAAGGTCACGATGAGTATTTTTGAATGACCTAGTCGGGTCATCCCGAAACTTGGGCGTAAATAAAATAATAAGAACACAATGTATTGGTGTCAAGCTCAAGTTAAGTTGGATTTTCCCTTGGGGTTTTAGTGGATGATGCCTGGGTAAAAAAAAAAAAAAAAGAAATTATATTTAGTCCGTCAGTCAGATAATAAAAAAATATTAGACACGTATTAATAAAAAATTACACAAATAAAACGCATTAAAGTTGGGGAGTGGGGACTCGCTACGTCACAACTAGAATCGACGGCCAAAAAAAATTTTAATCATCATCATTAGGTACTTAGTCTAATAACTTAATTAATTTCATATGACTTGCTGAGTAACTGAAGTCTCGGCTCTGCTCGAGTTAACCTAAAATCTGGCCAGAACACATAATCTTTGAATAAAAAACAAAATTATGTCAATCAGTGGCAGAGGTATTCAAGGAAGTGAAATTGAGGACGATAGCTAATCTGCTGTAGGTTATTCAGGTATGCATGAGATGGTTCATGTACAAGTGATCTCTGGGCATGAGGTCAAATCGGTTCCTTGTGAAAGGCATAGTTGCATTGTGATGCAAATACTAGATTTAAGTAGGCGAGTCGAAATCAAGAGGTGCGCCGATTAGATGGTCCTCGGTAGTGAAAAGCCTGACATATGTTTTTTGTCTTTTTTTGATAATACACGATAACATTGTTTGCGATATTGTGACAGTGAAGAGAAGCACTAGGCCGCAAAAAGAAATTACAAAATTATGTTAAAGGAATTAGAAAAAAAAAATTATTGTAAAAGTGGTTTTCAGTTTTTGATTTTAAATTGAAAACTATTTTTAAATTAATTCAGTTAATAACGTTGATAAAAACAAATGTATTCGACGAAGATTTTAATGGTCGTTAGGCAGCGTAAACAGCAGAAACACTTCGTTTTGTTAGCTTCTTCTTGTTTGGATTTTCTTAAGCAATAAAGCAGTTAAATAACAAGGAACTAAAAATTATCTCACACTTAATCGCAATAAGTGATTAATGTGCTCTTCAATAGACACAGATATTTGTATTCACCGCACGCGATCCGTTCACTTTCGTTGCATCACCCAGACTTCCGCATTTTGTCTCATTGTGTACCTTGATCAGATCTCCAATGCATACGAGTAGCACTTCAGCGCACCCACCGCTAATGCGAAGTCGACTTTTTGCTACATATTTCATTGGAAATTCTGTTTGCGTGATAACATCCAGATAGCTCTCTCCGCCTCAATCTACAACATCGCTGTCTACACCATCCATATCGTCTTTTACTCGTTTATTTTTCTTTACTGAGTGATCATTACCGTCAATGTATATCACATGCGTGAGAGTAACGGGAACACCACATTTTATACGTTATAGTTGTTCGTTATAGTGACCCAGTAACGGACATGGCCTGGTTTAGATAGTGGATGAGGCTGTTACAATTCGTGTAGAACAATTGGCGGGTGTCTGTGACACGTGATTGGTGCATTTAGTTTTATTGTCTGCTATTTGGCAGATGTGGCCACTTAAATTAAGATGTAATTGTTGGGGTATTATCCACGGCTATTATTTTAATTGGTCTGTTTATAACTAGTCTACTTTTCTTCATCTGCTTGGGTTAGAATTGTTCGTGTGCGTAAAGTTAGTAAGCAGACGATATTCTTTTTTGTTTATGATTTGGTAAATGCAGTTTGTAAGTGTTTTACACTTTTACACAATGTCATTGTTTACATGGAAACATTGCATTGTAATGCAGTGACTTAGGGATTTGGGTTTTCATAAATATTCTGATTCATGAACAATTGGGTATTTCTTGGTCATTGTTAATCATTGATATAGGTTCCTAGTTATTGAAAAAAAAAAAACTCGTCGAATGCATAACCTCCGCCTTTTTTGAAGCCAGTTAACATTTGTATGCGAAGAGAACCCTCGTACGGTAAAAAAGGTTGTTGTAGCAAAAACAAATGAAAAGCTGTATAATACTCCGGGGCCCTCCGGGACCTAATCATACGGTCTGTCATCAAACTGGGATGTGATGATACTGATGATAGTATGATAGTTATTTGTCTAAGTACCACGTTATTCGATTATCTTCAAGCGTGGCTTTTCTCAAGAGGTTTATACAAGCGAAATTGTGAAAAATTTGTTTTCGATTAATTTTAAGTCTATGATATAAATCTGAACTGCATACCGTATATAATGATACCTACAGTTAAATTAAATCTATCACTTCGTAAATGATTTATTGCAGCGGTTAGAAATAGCGTTCTTTTCTAGAGCGATACAGAGTGGCAGCGGCATCAATGCACAATCTGTTACCATAAATTCAGTACATGATTTTGGACCCCCTGCGTTGAAATTTTTCGTCAAAAAATCAGCTGTTTCCTACAAAATTGCAATACCTACGCGGTCAAAATGTATGGAACAGCAAAGGAGACGGAAACGATTACATACAATCTTGGGCCTGAAGGTAATCAGATGAAAATGATGTGAATTAATAGATTCAAACTTATCAATCCCTCGCTGAAAATTCTGTAAGTTACACAATCTAGTAATGTAGTTAGACAATCTGAGAGCCGAGTTATTAAAGGTTTAGTAAAAGTAAGGTTATATCACAATCTTTAACTAACAACTGATTCCTGAAGTTGCGAAAGATGTTCTTGAAACACTAATGTTTATTATATTTCTTCTAAGGGTCGTCAGCCTAGCGTATTGCAGTGACTAGTTGCTATCCCACAATTTACATAGCGATCCATAGTTTCAACAATATCCAATCCACAAGCTGCGGCGGTAAAATCCAAAATAACAATTCCAAGTCAAACGTGTGAGCGATCTTCGGTACAAGGGTCGTACAAGGTAGGCAGGGTCAGATTCCGCAAAAAAAAAAACAAAGCAGTGGTCGTTGAAAATGAAATAATCGGGAAAGCACTCAAAACGTATCGGAAAACACAAAACGAGTGAGCAAGCTCTTGAGCAGTCGGCAACTGTCTACTGTCAATGTTAGTCTGCTCACAGCAGCTGTCATGCCAGTGGCATAGACTAAAACTATAAGACGGATTTTAATCGATTTGAAATCTATTATCATTAAATTGGTAATTAATAATTAATTAGTATAATCAGTAATTAATTGATATTTTATTTATTAATATGAGTGAGTATAGTATGTTTAGTGAGTTTAATTACTCGAGTTAATTACCTAGTGCTGCCTAGTGCAGAGGTTTTCTTTTTGTAATTGTGTAATCGATTACTCAATTAATCTATTTATAATCTCACAAAAACTATCTTTCTCATATTTCTCCGCTTCCAGATTAGGAATTGAGATGATTTTTGATATTCTAAGATAAAAAAATATGACTAATTTTTTAGATCATATCTCAACTTATCACATTTGGGCCCGCCGTTTTCCATCTCCTTTTTTTCTTCGGTTCCAGGATCATGTAGGTACTGGATCCATGGTAACAGGTGGCGCGTCGATGTTCCTGCCACCCTGTATAAGTAACAATGGATTTTAGCACTTTTAAAAGTCTAGATTTCTTAAGCTCCGTGATGATTGTGAACCTTCTTTATTTGGAGTTTGTTAAGGTGAACAAGTCTGAAAGAGATTGGATGGTCTCTTACACAAAAATATTACTTGTTATGACGTGTTGACAGTTAAGCTTGACTCACACGGTGCAATTTAATTGCCTGCAGCATACCAAAAGCTGAAGCAACAATTCCCAGTTCCCCCAACATCATAGTATAAAGAGAGGAAGTAGGCTATCTCCAGCACAATCCGCGATATAATTGCCTCTCAGGGTTGCCATTTTTTATTAAATTTGAATTCAGTGCCAATAAATTGGCAAGAAGTAAAGAGCAAAGAAAGAGCGACGGGCCAGCAGACGGGCGGCGTGGGGCGGTGATGAGCACGAGTAAACGGTAGGTGATTCGAACTTTGCTCTATTTATCTGATTCACAATTAGTCAATTACTTATTTTTTATGTACGATTTTATAACTGTTAGTAGGTACTTAGTTACTATAGGTACCTACAATAGGTACTGAGAAATCGGCATGACTAAACATAAACAAAGCAATAGCGGCAAATCAATTGACAGACCAAAAGTACCTAGTACATTCTAGTGGGAAAGTAGGCCTGCCTACTTCCTCTGTCTGATAGAAAACTAATACAACAAAAAATAAGTAAGTAGGTATCTCATCATCAAGTAAAAATGATATGCTAGAAAAAGTGACTTTCTTACCTTTCCTGTTCAATAGGTAATTTGAACAGAGACAATTCTGGAATCGATGAATTATTAAGACACCCAAACACACAGCAATACGTTCTCCTGCGATTATCACACATTTTTCATTCATTTAGCGGTGCCGAAAAGCCGTGACGCGCGAACCTCGTGCGATGTTAGCCCCGACTGGCGCACTGCGAAACGGGCCGAGATTTGTTTAAGTGTGCGTGCGGCGACGCATAGATACTTTGGCGCACACATACAAGCCGCGCGCGGTGCGTTTGTATGAAGATAACGTACTTCCTCTCTTTTTACTATGCCAACATCCTGAAAACAATAGCAGAATAGACGGGACAGCCCCATACATTACATTGGATACACCTACATGCCACTGTGTCGTAATAATAAATAGTTTGTTGTTTCTCTGGTAGCTGTAAGTTCTAACACTAGTCTCTATGTATGGGTCTGAAATAAAAGATTTTTGCTTTTTATATTTTTAAACAAGATTTGCACCGTCTAAGCAGTGATTAGACGATGCAAGTCATGTGTTGCTTCTTTTATCGTAGGTATGCCACTGGCATGAAACGTGCGTCGTCGTGTACATTGGTCACAGTTCTATGGTTGATATATTTCGTGAGAACGTCAATCATTTTAATTTTAATCCTTATGAAATTGTCTACAGTTATAATTATCTCGAATTGCAACAAGCATACTCAGCCTATATACAACATGTCCCGGAATTAACGCACAACCTCTTAAGGGGTCATTGTACTCATCATTATAAACAACTTTTAATTTGGGACCGAACCTGAAATCGTGAAAAAAATCAACTTTTCACTACATTTTGACGAGTTATGCGAACATATGTAAATGTAGGGAACAGCTGATTTTTTTTCGCGATTTCAGGTTTGGTCCCATAATAAAAGTTGTTCATGTTGATGATTACAATGACCCCTTAAGAGTTGTACGTTAATTCCGGGACATGTTGTATAATGTTCCCACTGCTGGGACACAGGCCTCCTCTCTTCGAGAGGGAGTGGGCTGTAATCTACCACGCGGGCCCAGTGCGGGTTGGTAGATGGCACATGTCTTCGAATTTTTTGGTTCTAGGACGTGTCGGTTTCCTCACGATGTTTTCCTTCGCCGTTTTGAGAGCAGTGGTGACGAAATTAAAGTAAAGCGCCTGCCTGGGTTCGATCCCGCGACTCGTCGTAAGTCGGGTCCGTTACCACTGGGCCACCAATTGCAACATTGATGAACTTCTATTGTATTAAAATACTGAACAATGCCAGACAGTATGTCAAATTACATCTCTGAATAAAAATTCATTTTCATTTAGCATGTTGCTAAAGGCGCTCCCTCATCGTAACAGTTCAGATTCGAGCATAACATCAGTGAGTGGGGAGAGCCGAGCATTACAGTGCGCACGCAACCTGCAGCGATACAATTTGTAACATTACATTCACCGGGACCATTCGCCTGTAATGTAACAGTAGTGAGAGGAAAAGCACCCGTGATACAATTCGACATGAATGCGAATATTATCAAATCATGTATTAGGTACAGGCGAATGCTCGTCAGCCAGAACATAAAGCTCAAAATCGAATCTTGGATTATTACATTACAAGCGAAAGCTCCGGTGAGGTAGCATAGGTTTTACGTCGGCCGCCTGTTTGACTACAACCTTCCTTGGAAATGCTATTGTTGGTTTTTTACTCGCCATCGCGCGGCTGGTCCAAGCTACTTTGTGGTATTCAGTGGGTCTCAGAACCCCTTAGTCTCCTCCTACGACACCCACTGGACAAGATGGGGTGGTGGCATTCTTACTCCGGGACCTACGCGAATCTCTGAATCGATATAAGTATGAATGTTTGTTTCTAACAATAACATAAACATGTAGGAAAAACAACTGTTTGAGTAAGTGAGGGTTTGATAACGAATGCAGAATGCGGGTATGACACATATTTTGTTTAATAACAAGGCAGGTCATCGACTTTTCATCATTCATTTACTTTTTGCTATAATTATGTAGGTTTCTTTCTATGAGATATGAGGTCCTCCAGTGTAGAGTGTGTTCAGAATTAGACTATGTTCCTGGGTACTTAGACCATCACCAACATTTCGCTCATCTAATAGAACAATGACGCAATTACGTTTTAGCTATTTTTAAATTTTTCAGGAGAAAGTTTTAAGGGTTTGAAATTGAAAATATGATATTATATCCAATGATTATGATAAAATCTTTTAATATTTATGTATGTTACTTTACTATCAATAATAATTTGTAATAACTTCATGAGAAAACTGTTTAAAATTCCAAATAAAACAAATCTGACGTACACTTATGCCATTTTGTAAACGAAATATAACAATTATGACATAAACTAGGTTTTGAAATGGGAATAAATCATGAATTTAAACAACAAATTATTCAATTTAGTTATAATTTTATAAATCTGTTTACATTTATATACGTATAATAAGAAGTATTTAATTTTTTTTTTTTTGAAAATGAGTTACAAAAATTTAGTTTTTATGTTAAAACAAAGATACCTAGATAATGTAAGATACCAACATGATTATAAAAAAAAAACTAAAAAAATACTATTGTCAAATAAGTCGATGTTTCCTGGTGACCTTTTGAAAAATACACCAATTCCCTAACGACAGTTACTCTATCGAAAACCACCGTAACTATAATTCTGTCGTTTTTGTAATAGATAGAACTTTCGTAACGTGAACTTATGACATTCAAAACTCATTTTCGACATTTTCATAATTACGTCGTTGTTGGATAAACGATTTGTCCAACCTATACAGGGCATTTTTTAATCACTATCCAAATTTTCGCAGGGTGTTCTACCTATGAATATGAACAACTTTTACTATGGGACCAACTCTGAAATCACGAAGGAAAAATCAGCTGATTCATACAAAAGTTCAATACCTACTCGATCAAAATGTATGAAACAGCTGATTTTTTTTCGTGATTTCAGAGTTGGTCTCATAGTGAAAGTTGTTCGTATTCATGGGTAAAACACCCTGCGAAAATTTGGATAGTGATTAAAAAAATGCCCTGTATAACAGTTCCATAATGAAAACTGTTTATTGTTGGATCAAAGTATGTTTTATTGAGTCAAATGTGGCTAGTTTTAATAAATAATTAATTTCGTTTTTTATTTTTATTTTCCAGCGTTCTATCATCATGTTCCTGCTAGGCATGTCCTTGAACACGATCTACGGCTCCAATATGCTGTCTGAGCTGCGTATCTTCGGCGTATTGCAGCGCTTGGCAGTGTCGTACCTCATCTCTGCTGGGTTCTACGCCCTCACGGCGCCGAAGTACTACACGCCTCCGCGGGTGAGTGTAAGGAAGAACGATTTTTGTTTATGCTTTTGTAAAACGCTGCGGGTTTTCGGCGTATTGTATATATATCTGGTGCGTAAAAACATATGTCTACTGGTAAAAGATCTTCTTTTTTTTAACCGACTTCGAAAAAAGGAGGAGGTTATTTTTATTTGAGTTGGGCTTGCTCTTGACTCTAGTCTAGGTCAGAGGTGACAGAGATAAATTCGATGATGGAACGAGCTTACCCAGAAGAAGCCTGTTCACTCTCACTTTGAAGAGATCAGGGTTGTAAAAACAGACGCAGGTAGAGAGTTCCACTCGTTTGCTTTGCGCATCACAAAAGACATTTGGAAACGCTTAATTGGAGGAATAGCAACTAGGCAGGGATGGTAAGGTAACATTCTTCATGGCTTGTATTTCTTCATTGATTATACAATAAGTTCAATTATACATTACCTATTTGTTTTTACCCGTTAAGCAAAATACGCGCATTGACGTGGAGTTGCGGACACCAGCCCGTATTGCCTATTACCCTACCTGTCTATCTCATTGTTGTTATATTACCTATGAAGGTAGAAAATATCATATGCCAATAATGTGCTAGCTAGCGCAAAACAATCTTTGCAAAGGCGAGAAAAGAAGTACATATTTAAAATTGTCGACTTCTGTAGGTACTTAATGCTTAGAGGATTGAAGATTAATTATGTATGCTGTGCCCCACGACTTTGTTCGCGTGGATGTCGTAATATACACAATATACTATAATAACAGCCACATTTTAATAAAACTCCTTCGTCCCCCGACCCGTCGCGATGCTTCGCCCGCCTGCGCTATTACTTCGTTTCCACTTAGTGTTCTTTTTCTTTTTGCTCACCTCCAAAGGGTCGTAGCGTGATGTTAAGCAGCTTATAACTATCTTCGAGAATCGGGCTACCAAATGCAAAAAGAATTTTTCAAATCCGACTTTTTGTTCATAATTTCAAGGGTTTTCATTTTTATGCGCGGAACCCTAATTATTTTTCTAAAATAAAAGTAGCCTAAGTTACCCGCTGTAACATCAGCTGTCTGCCGGTGATAGTCCCGTCAAAATCGGTCCAGCCGTTTCGGAGATTATACGGAACAGACAGACAGACCAAAATTTAAAAAAAAATCCTTTTCCATTATAGGTATCGTGTATACTTTACTTTCATATGCATTTGGTAAAAAGCTGTTATTTTGACATCACAAACAGACACATCAATTTTATGTGTTTGTACGAGACTACAAACATAAAAAAAATATGTACCTCAGTAGGTAAATTAAGGAATCCGGTCGTGTGCTAATTTTTGTAACAGTACCTACTAATTAGGCACATAAGAAGTTAGCCTTATCATATTATGTGCTACATACCTGCCTATGCATTAGATTTGATCGAAGGTGCCGTTCACTTTCGGTTTAATTAGCATTCCCAAGTGTTAAAACCAGTTAAAACACTGCACTATATCTATGGAATGATGTAGTTACACATATATTTTTAAAGTATCTACCTAGGTAAAGTAGGTAGGTAGCAGAGGCGAAGCGCGCTAACAACTCCATTCCTACCGGCTTCCCTTTGGAGGATCGGAAGAGTAACTTCACCTACCACCATTGAAAAATAGCACATTCAGTAATGTCTACGATTGCCAAGTAATATATATTCCAACAAGAACACAAATTGTTCTAAATAAGCCGGCGCCACAACGTGATAATCGTATTTGTATGACTATTTATAACTAAACAATTTCTTCTTCGGCTTCCCTCCTACGAAATGTCAAGCCTCGCCACTGGTAGGTAGCTAAGTACCTATGCGTAAGTATATGAAAACTGTAAATATCCGAGGTCCAGATAAAATTACAGATTTGTTGAACATCTTTTCAGCAGTCTATGCTGAAAACTGAAACACAAATTCTTCATAAACATCTGACATCATGACTGAATGCTCAACCCGTCTTTGTATGAGCCCTGAGGTGGGATAATTAAGCTGAAATAATGTTTGATGTTCATTCGCAGGGTGCATGTGGTCAGGCCTTGAAAGACGTGTTATCCTGTGTGTGGTGCTGGGTGCTAGCAGCCGTGCTTGTGGCAGCGCACAGCGTTATCACCTTCGTTGTTCACGATGATAACTGTCCAATGTGAGTACCACTGCAGAGAAAATAATTTCGCAAACTTACTATAACTAGAGATTTAAAAGCTTTTTTAAAATTTTAACTGAAAAATTGTGAAGGAAACATGAACATAACATCACGCTTTGTTTCCCCGAAGGGTTGGGCACAGGTGTACCTATAGTACACCCACATTTCGGGGGCGAAGCTTATTGCCATCAACCGGGCACAAATCCAGACTCCGGGCTGCTACTGATAAATTTCAGATGGAAAACCCAATAACACTTTGCCCGACCCGGGAATCGAACCCAGGACCTCATGCTCAGCAGTAGCGCTTGCGACCACTAGACCAAGGAGCCAGAAACAGTGTTATTTAGTATCCATAAATCAACTAAAATTCATGCTTTGCGTGGGTAAAATCGGCCATTTCTTCATAAACTTTGCATTTTATGCATGCTGTAGGTAGCTAATATTATACTGTTTTGGTTGTAGTAATGTTGAATGTGTATTAGGTCGTTATTTTAAAGGGAAAATAAAGTAAACAAGGTGTTTGATGGTTTTCGTTATGTTTTTGTATGCCACAGAAACGAGATAAAATATATCGAAGGGAATCATGTTTTCGTAGACATTCTTTATTTTTTGTCGGTCACCTTATTTTGTGTTTTACCCGTACAAGTTCTGAGTGGTGGATAACGTTATGACCTAAACTTTCATGACAGTCATGTGGCTATATACAACGCCACATGTGAACTACGCATCAAAGACCTGACGTCACACAAATCCTGCATAGTCACACTTTTAATCAGTGGCCAGCACTCGATTCAAATTAATTACATGTTCAAGGTTGTATTGAACAATCCGGTATTTCTTTCCAGGGGCTACTTAGGACCCGGCGGCCTCCACGACGACTGGGTAGCGCGAGGATGTGCCGGCGGCGCGGCGGGGTATATCGACCGCATGCTGCTGGGGTGGTCACACGTCTTCCAAAGGAGTGACGCTGTTCGTGTGTATGGGGGAGACCCTACTGATCCTGAGGGACTTCTTGGTAAGTTACACGTACTTATGAATACTTGCCTGCCTGCTACATTAAGCCTCCAGCCAGCCGTGGCTGATAAAATGGTGATTTTGGACCAAACCTCACACCTCAAAAGCATAACGGCCCAACTCATCACTACTCATCTTTTTGAGTTTGAGTCAAATTAACTATTATTATAGCTCAACCAAAACTATTTGATCTTTTTTAACTTTCTGGTGTAATTCACCGAATTCACATGCCTTTAGCTAAAGATGACCTTCAAATCGTGTCTAGGTTTTAATTACTGAGTTGTTATGGTCTCTTTCACCACCTCCTGACCAATGCCGGAACTTATGATGCGGCTGATAATTTTTGGCAAAATCTATTCCATTATAAAAATCTGTCAGAGAGTGCCTATTAATAATAAAGATATTTCCCCCCAGGATGCCTAACATCAGCAGTGCAAGCACTTCTGGGCGTGCAAGCAGGCGCCACGGTCCTGCTACAGCGTTCCCACAAGGCCAGGATCTCTCGCTGGCTCGCATGGGCGCTGGTATTCGCACTCGCTGGAGCTCTGTTGGCTGGATTCTCCAGGGAACATGGGGTTGTGCCCATCAATAAGAACCTTTGGTAAGTTGGCTTACCGTGTAATAATGTGATGAAAAATGTTTGCGATACTGAATCAAACATAAGACAAAAGAAGCAGTTCTCTCCAGCTTATTGCGTCAAAGGGCTCTGAGTTGTGGCGGTTGCAAAAGTCGAAAAATTCAGCTGCATCCGTTTATACTGGAAGCTGACCCCAAAATAGTTAGGAAAAGGCTAGGCAAATAATGATAGGCGTCAAAGTGATCGTTTACAGATAGCATGTCAATATTTGCAGATTTTTGGTTCAAATCTAACGGACAGTAAAATTCATAGTCAAAAATGTGAGCAAATTGAAAAACTAACTACATTTCTTTGTTCCAGGTCTATGTCATTCGTCCTCGTAACTTCAGCATGCTGCCTCATCCTGCTCTGTTTCTGCTATACCCTCACAGACGCCTGGAGGCTGTGGGGGGGAGGACCCTTCAGGGCCCCAGGGTTGAATGCCATCGCCCTCTACATCGGCCACTCTCTCTGCGCCCACCTGTTCCCCTTCCACTGGAAAATCCCCAACATGAGGACTCATGCTATAAGCCTCGTTGAAGCGGTTTGGGGGACTGCATTATGGGTCATCATCGCACATTTAATGGCCAAGAAGAAAGTATTCATTACGCTTTGAGCAGAATGTAAATATTTAAATTTGGAATTGATTTTATTTAAGTCTCCTTCACAAGTTGTAAAGATGAGAATGACAATAGTTCTACTAGAGCTTGATGACCGTTTTCCTGACTAATGCAGAACTTTAACATTTGGACTAGGTCCCTCGTCTTGCTTTGAATTCATTCGAAAAGATGTATTCCGTGTATATTCTCCGTTGGTAAATAATTTGCCATACTTTAATCATCTAAATAAAAATCTAAATAGCTGTTCATTACACAAACTAAGTTAATTTGGTTGTTGTCAACAAAATACGTAAGATACGTAAATAATATACGTTAATTGAGATTTGATTGTTAAAATATTATAATTATAGTTTAAATACTTTATTTTTAGGAATTAAGTATAGTTTAAGTATAGATATTTAAACCAAGACTGAGCAATAGAAAAACCATAGGTGCTCCGATAGTTCTCAATGTATTGTAATCTTTTGGTTTTCACATTTTATTGTAGTAATTAAGTATATAAAATCTAGTCTTAATTGCGTATTTGGAGTTTTGTCTACGGATTTGTATGTGAGAGCGACTATAAGTAAGCTTGATAAGAAAAATATATGATTAAAGATAAATTATCTCTTTTTTATTTCATACAGGCTGGCCCATTAATAGTCGTCAAAAAAGCTTATCCCTAAAAAATATAATTTAAAAATAAAGGGAGTGTGGCACAGACATGGAATTAGTACATGATTCTTTTTCCTACAAAAGTGCGATAAGTACCTATTCGGTCAAAATGTATGGAATAGCATTTTTTTTAAATAACTGACGCAAAATTTCAACGCGGGGTGGTCTAGAATCATGTACCTATGGTATCCAATTGCAACAGGTGGCCGGCCACCTTGTATAGTGCGGCAAACTATGTATATGTATAATAATATAATACTATAATGTATTAAAATGATCTCTTATCAAGTTTTTAGTGGGAAATTTGCTCAATTTTGACGGTTTTGATCTTCTTATTGGTAATGTAGGAAAAGAAAAAAAAAAATTCCGACAGAAGTGAAAACTTACAACATTAACATATGTTAGCGGTCTGTGTATACAGTCTGTGTATACTGTATACACAGGCCGCTGCGCGTAGCCGCTCTGGCGCACACGTCACATTGGCAGGTCGATGACGCGAGCATGTCGCATGTCGGTGACGCGAACCCGTAAGATTTCCCCTACCAAAAAGCACTCAACGCGCCTAAAGAAGTTTTCAAAAAGACAACCCAACCGTCCATTAAGCTGCGTCCGTCAACAAAACGAACATTTAAGTTAATAAGACAAACCCTTCTTTTCTGATGCTAATGTCAATGCCAAAGAAAAACATTTAATTTTAAATAAAAAAGTTAGTTTTATACAAAAACTGAACATAAATTAAAAGGCGGACGTAAAAGTCGAGTGTATGAAACTGAACTTTAAGCCGATGTTACTGTGATAAAAATTATTTAATTTTAATACCTTGCGACAGAAAAAAACTGTAAAAGAGCTATTTTCAAGTTTACTCGAGGTTGGCGGTCATGTTAGGCATTATCCCGAAGCCTAACCAAAAGCGACCGTCACGTTCATATGTCACATTTTGTTCAGCGATCCGGAACGACCCGATCGCGCCAAGGCAAGGGATTGCAGTCTTACAATCCTTTGCCTTGGAGCGAACGGGTGCCTTCCGGTGTTCCGAAGAAAAAGTGGCATATGAACGCGACACGGTCACTTTTGAATAGGACGCGGCTTTAGGATGTCGTCAGAATTGTCGACAGATCGTGAGAGAGTTCTCGTGCTTGTCATTTTAGCCCATTATTGGACAGTGATGGTTGGTTTGGTATGATAAAAGAAACAATTGATATTACAATATTTGACGTTTTATTAGAAGGGTGACAGTAAAATCCGCAATGTCATTGAAAAATAATAATAAAACAAACGATTTAACAAATCATGACTCAAGGTAACGTATAGTTTTATAACAAATAAAACTATCAAATAAAATTACTTTATAATGAATAACAAGACGCGGCTGGTCCCCAGTCGGGGGCTCACGCATGCGCACAGATTACGATCCATCAGAGATCAACAACAGGCAGAATAAACTCATACATGCAATCTTAAAAACAACCTCGAATGAATCGTAACATTGTCACCCAAATATGTATGGTGCATACTAACATATAAAAGTAAGTATGTTTGGCATTTCGTTTACATTACAAGTTATTATGTCATAATAAGCCCGGCGCAAACGCACCTCTCTCATATATTAATTCCATTATAAGTTAAATATATTACTAAGGTCAGTTAATTCATCATAATTCCTATTAAATCACTTTTGCAGACGGTAAATGCCATATTAGGAATTGAATATTTCATACATTTAAATAATTATATTTTCTATAAAGGATATTTTACTCTCGATGCTTATTCCATTAAAACAATAGCTGATAGGCAGGCACACTTCGCAGTTTCGACAATAAACTTGTATGTAGGACCGTAGGTACTAACGATACTTTTAACTAGAGACCTAACTTGTATAGTGATAAAGACATGTAAAACAGTGTTTATAATATATATATATATATCTAAAATTTCCTTACAAAAAATCTCTTAAAATATATCTCAATTCTTTTAAACGTTCCCCGCTGAGACAGGGTTATAATAATGTCGATATATTAATTCAGCGCTATATAAATATAACATTTTCTTATATGACTAAATAGGAAGAACATTTACGAGTGTATAAGAGAACAAATTAATTGCACAAACAGTGAAATATTAATACGATTCAATGATATTACCTATATACAGGCATTTAGGTAAATATATTTTTTAAATGTAGGGTATTTACAATTTTGCCGATTTTCAAGTCATTATGTAGAAAGCGACATCTCTAATATCGAATGTTTTTGCATTATAATTTGATTTCATTTATAATATTTTCGATATTACAAAAATGTTGACGACACCCGATACAAGTTGACATTAAAAATCGACGTTAAAATTTTGAAAAAAACTAACATTGATTGTATTGGCTAGTCACTTAAATTATTCACAAGAAAATTTATAGCAGCACATTTTATTCTATTACAAAATGTGTTATTTTGTTTAAAGTTTGTTATATAAATTCGAGGCGCACTGGAAACATTTGTTTTCAGGAACTGTTCCGATTCGTATTATGAAAGCAACGTGATGATAGAACATTGCACAAGAGCAGATTTAAGAAACAAAACATCACATCACGCCTATGTTCCCCGAAGGGTGTAGGTATATATAGTACACCCACAATTCCCTAGTCATGTTTTTAAGCCAGTCATAGGCGGCGAGCATATTTCCATCAACCGGGCACAAATCCAGACTGCAGGTTACACTGAAAAACTCCCGATGGAAAAACCCAATAACCCTCTTCCCGACCTGGAAATCAAATCCAGGGGGCCAACCACCACATTTTAAGCTATATTATTTTAATCTGACTTCAGTGTGAGAAAGAGATGGAGGTATACGTCCTGCATAAGCTTCATCTCTTTCTCACACTGAAATAAGCAGTATTATTGCTAAGCACTATTATTGCTTAAGATGTGGTGGTTGGCTACCAGGACCTCATGCTCAGCAGTAGCGCTTGCCACCACCAGACCAACGAGGGCAGATTGACGAAATTGTAGAAAAAAAACCTGGTTTCGATTATTTATCGGTCCGTCCCCGCAAACAAAAATTTAAAGTGTGTTCCGGCGCTAAAGTCTACGATTAGTTGTAATAAGTACTTGAGCTCACTTTAAGTCACTCATATTACTAAAGAAATGGAATGTTTAGTTTTTAAAAGAATGTTAGAAAGATCACTAGCAGCTTGTTATATGGAACTATCACGCTTAACTGGAGAAGTTACAGCAGACTTGGCAAGACCACGAATACACTAATGCAACGACTATTTTTCTGGAGATTCTGCTAGAAGTTATTTATTACGCTTTTAGGTGCCTTGCTACAGAAAGTCGAAGACTGTCCCACAACCTGTGGAGTTTATATCAAAATTTTCTCTCTTCCGTTGGTTGTCATGACATACTTTGGTGTCTCCGATTGTGTACAGTCACGAGCACTAATTTGTATACACTTAGCCACTTTTAAAACTGATTTTCTTCTACTGAATTGATTGTAATTTTATGTTGTTATGAACATAGTGTTTTGGAATACATAGGATTATGAATGCTTTCGTTATTCTACGAGAAAATCGCTTTTGAATTTCCCTAAGTGTATACATATTAGTGCTCGTGACTGTACTAGGCACCCTTATAGTTAGAATACTGCATGTAAATAGTTAGCTCATTACTGTTAGTTACGTTATTCTCGTTGAGGGCATGCCGGTATTTTGTACTTGTCGATATACAGCGCAAAACTGAGAATACAGTTAATGTTGGTTTACAGGCCTGCAGCGCGAGGCCTGGCGGTTCTACAAGAGACTAGACATAACCGAAACACTTGTCACACAAATCGGTTTTAAATAGGTCCACTATTAGATACATAACTAACTTTATCTTAAATACAAGGTAAAATCTCTAGGACAATACACATTTCGCTATAAATGCAAATTCATGGAATTCAATATTAATCGGTAAGACAGACGCTGGTACACTGTTCGTCTTACATTATTATGCTACTAAGATTCCCGATAACACAACACACCGCGACACGCGATCTCACTTCCATAGGTATCCTGTAATACGCTATGTCCCAAACTATATGTAGTCTCTATTGTTTAATCTAGTGTCAAAATACCATTTACTTCATTAACCCACATGCAGACCGGCGATCTGTTCACGGCGATGTGTTCAACGACGGAGAGCCCACACAAGTACAATGTATGCTTTGGGTAACAATAAATCCTTAAACTAATTGCACATTTCAATGAAAACACGCATAAAATAAAACTTACAATCTATTTTATCGCCGTTACAGCGCTATAATAATATATTACGAGATTTCAAACAACACGCGTAAATAACTATCGATACTTATCTAAACCCCAGTACTATAATTCCCTGTTATCAAGTCATCCCTCGCGTCTCGAACGAAAACTGTTTCAGAGTTGTATAAAATAAATATCTAGTGTGGCACTTGACAGTTTGTATACCGACGTATCGGGTATATCGATCCAGCACCACAGAATACCTATTTACTAACAATTACAGTGAGCAACCATTCAAACGCTGACAGTTCTTTCCCCGGACACTTGTGTACGCGACGTAAATGTAAATACATCCAAAATATACATTAATTCCGTTATGGGACAGCGTCATACTCTGACAGACATGCACTGTGAGTCGTCTCACAGCCTTGCGGGGTCGCGGCGGTCGGGACGCAAGCTCTGGAACGTTTCAGCTTGTGTCGGACCGCGCGAGCGGAGCGTGCTACCTGTGACGTCAGGAGTGGGTGCGCGCGCGGCGTGACGTCAGGCGTGCTGGCTGAGCGACGTCACTTGCGGGCGCCGCGCGCCACCATGGCCTGCAGAGAGGCCACCTGGCTCAAGAGGCTCGCGTTCTTCTGCTCGAGGGTATCTACCCTTTTCCTGTAGTCTGTGTTCTCAGATATAAGGATCTCGACCTTCCTTTCCAGTTGGTCCATGTATTCTTTCTTTTTGCGTCTGCTTTCTTGTGCTGAAATCTGGAAGAAAAGATTTGCAATCAGGAATTTTTATAACAAAACAGTTGTGTTGTTGTTGGAATTGTTTTTGTTTTGTTGTTTGTGTTTTTGTGTGTGTATGTTGTTGTTTTTGTTGTGATGCTTGTTGTTATGAAAGGGAGAACCATTTTATCGCCACCATAAAATTAAAACCAATTAAATAAATAAATAAAATAAATTTTCCATAGGTATATACCTTGTTCTTAATTTTCCTCCTGATCTTCTTGAGTGACTTCTCCTCAGCCTTGGTGAGGGGTAGACGTGTCGGGACGGGGTATCCTTCAGCGAGTAACGTGCGTTTCTCTTCCTCCGTCAGCACTAGCGTGCCAGTCGACCCTTTCTGCAAACGGAGAAAGCGCTTTTATTAAAGTTGTGGAAAACTGAATCACCAAAATTAACTTTTTTTAATGACATGAGTCTTTATTTTCAAATAACATAATGCTACCGATTCTCTTGTACACCGAACTAAACTATCACTGAAATTCCTCACTTTTGGCTATGAGAATCTTCAAGCTATTCTGCAAAAAAATATCACCAAATTTAAGAATAATTTTGACACAACTAAGTCGAACTTGAAAATCGCGACTCCACATGGTAAGTACTTGTTTGTCCTACCCCGTGATTTTTTTTTGAGACGGAGGCGCGCAGGGGGCAGCCTCGACGTGTTTTATATGGAATTTTTCAGTTTTTGTATGCAAAATATGAAAAATAATTATCTACATGTTGAGTTATAGGGGTTTATGGGCCATATAAAGGGGGTCGAAAAGAAAAAAAGATACAGTACTGTTTTTGCACCTAAAGTCGAGGTGTTGGTGTGAATGTTAGCTTATGCCAACAAATTTTATTCCACACCTTTTTATTTTATTTGTCAGATTTAGTTAGAAAATCTTAATTTTTGGGTGAAAAACGTCAGATTCAGAATAGCAAAATTATCATTTTCACTAAACTAATAAACTCAGTGCCATCTTAGTGCTGTCATACTAAAATATAGTTAAGTTGTGTCACTTTAGTCAATTTCAGAATGGGAAATCGTCGTTTGACAGGAATAAACTAAATTTACATATAATCGTCACCAATATTTACATATATCCTACGCTATAAACTTAAAATAAACTTAATTTACTATAACTTAAATTCACATTTAGCTTTGTTATCACTATTCATGAAAACTCGAAGGGTAATGGTAAGAAATAACTATTTACTTAACTTTCAAAATATACAATGTCATCGCAATACATGTTGCATTGTTGGGAAAATTCGACAATGTTATGGGCTGGTACAAATTAAGAGGCGAAGCAAGAAAGAAAGAAATGAAATAAGTTTACTTGCGTTTAATATGACGCAAGCGAAAGCAATGTTAAGCATGCACTCTAATTGCGTAACACACTATCAATCAGAATCTGAATCATTTTGAAGCAAATTGCTAATCCATTGCTTCTTCAGTTCGAAAAATTTGTCTGCTCAACAACTTAAATACGTAAATAGCGCAATGAATGTTGTTGAACTGTCAAAATTAAACAGATTCCTACTCTAAGTATGTTACGCAATTGCCCCGCTGCTACACTCTTTTATCATCAGTGTTATAAAGTAGGTATGTATGTGTGTTCTGCCCTTTGCAACTCAACTAGTCTTCCCTGTATTGATATTGGTTTGACCAGTCAGACTTTTACCCATCATTCTCCGAGCTTTTTCTAAACTGTAGTGATTGTGAATAATAATCATAGTTAATGAATATTTCATTGCATGCACAGTTCGTTCCCAAAACGGTGGTTACTGTGGTTAGTATGCAGAGGTTGTCAATCAAGGGGACACCTTTATTGCTTCCATATATTTATCAGACATTAATATAGGTATTCGAGTCGATTCGGGGAACATAATGTTGGGAATTATTTTTCGTACGAGTTTGATACAATAGCACATTCATAATCCTCTAGTTAAACCAGACAAGCTAATTCTTCACAAGGTAACGTCACCAAGGTTTGCGAAGCGAGACAAATGTTGTCTTCAAGTGCCTAAAGTAAACGTCTAACACACTAGGTCACAGTGTAGGACCCAGTGGCAGCCCTAACTCCTGTGACTATAACTCTCCTAATTGGTTGGATCCTTACCGGTTGACTGCTAATAAGCGGCGTGTTGATAGGCTGCCTGGTGTGGTGCGACACGTAGAGGTGCGAGCGACGCGCGGGCGCGGCGGGCGGCGCCAGCGGCGCGGCCGACGCCTCGTGCGCCGGCGACAGCGCCCCCTCGCTGTCTGATGACGACAACGAGGATGGAGGCGTTGGCGGGAGGTTGAAGCCTGGAAAAAGAGAAAAACATTGTAAGAATTTCATAGAACAGCTGTCAAATTGGTAGAAAACAGGAGCAACTAGCTTGAAAATTGAATGCAATCAGCACAAATCAAAGAGATGATGATGATAAGGCGAAGCACATCAAAAGTTAGGTAGTCTGTAATAATTAAACGATCTCCAACAGGCGATTCAGTAGCAAAGCCCGAGCTACCACAGCATGCTTACGTATATACAGGGTGTAAGGGACAGCCCTCCGCAAACTAACAGGGTGTATTCAGGTCCTTATTTTGAATCATATTGCACCGGAAAATTTCTCAGGAAAATTTTCATATTTTTAATCGTTTTTTTCAGTTATTATTCCTTTATTATATGTATAAAATAAAATAAAATACTCGGCGGCCGAAGGCTCGCTGCGCTGCCATTCGCTACGCGCGTTTTGCCACGGTAACGATACCTACACTGCGTGTGAGGTAATAAAACAAATCAGGTTTATTGGTTTCTTAAAACGTTCCTGAAATAATTTCATGTATCGGTTATCTTAGTATGATGTACTCAATTCACCACACCAGTCTGCGGCGGGCTGTCCTTTACACCCGGTATTGCGTTAGTTATAGTTTTTGGATTGAGATTGAAGTATCGAAACTTTTGTTTCTGATAAATGGTGTCTACCAGACATACCAAATAAAGTTTAGCACTATTTTAAGATAGCTACTTGGTTTCTTGGTATTTATTGTAACAAGTTAAACGAAACCCACGCGGTAGTGGCAGACTGATCCTGGTGAATATATTTTCTGCATCTTGGACTACCTGCGCCAGATTTTCTACCAGCTACAACACGTATTATTAAACAAATATTTACCTGAAGCCCCTGAGCTGGAGGTGACTTTGATGGACAGTTTGTTAGAGTTGAGCGAGGTGGCTAGGCGTGGCGCAGCACTGAGCAACAGTTGCGGCATGCCCGCCGCGCCAACTTTCTGTAGCACTGCTTGTGGCATGTGGATTGTGCCAGTCTGGAATGTAATAGAGCTGATTAGACTATTTCCTGAGTTTTTTAAGGAGTAGGTTTCTACTTAGTTTTTCTGGAGTCTTGTTGAAAGAGTGGTGAATTCTCTGTATCAATGAATACTTTATGATTTAACTCCAAAGCAATCAGAAGAACCCTATGGTGAGTTGAACAAGAATGTGGATGATGATGATGATGAAACAGAAAATGAATGCCTGTCTGAAGTAGTAACGATAAACACATCGCCATTTTCTTATCATAAAAACAACAGTATTTAAAATTGGATTGTTTAAAATACGACACACCGTATACACGCGAAGTGGCTCAAGTAAAGGAATGCAAACTGCATTTTTGCGAATGCTTACTGTTTTACAATAATCGTTAAAGATTCCACTCCGACGATGTTCAACGAAAACCTCCCGAGAGCACGATTAAAGATAATAATTATCCGCGTAATTACTAAAGAGCTCACGCACGCTATGGAAAATATGCTAAGTGCGTGTCTGTGGCGTATAAATGTTTTAGTTCCGTATCATTTTCTGGTGCTATGTTCCGAAGTTTTATTGTTTGTTGTGACCTTATTTGATAAGGTTTTGTCTTCTACCTCATGTAGCTTCGCGGTATATTATTTGGTTGAAGCTATTGATTTTAACAACTGGTTTTAACGTGTTATTTTTCATTTGAATCTTAGGAATTATTTTAAAGAGCAAAATAAATGTTCAGATTAAAAATATTTTATTTCATAAATATAATAAGCCTACATGGGCACTTATGACACGTCAGAAGCTAGGTGCATGGTTCAATTTCGTCGTTTTGTATGAAGAGCAGGCAAGAAATGTTCAATGACATCTAGTATGAATAAAACATCAACATTTTGTATTGCACTATCAGGCTACGGAATCCTAAAAAATCTGGCAATTTTAAAAAGCCCCGTTTACATACAGATATGGTACAGGTGAAAGCTGCAAAGTGAGAAGCATGAAATATTTAAACTCTAACGACTTTTAGTTTTTGTCGAGTTATCAAGTCGTGCAGATAGCAGCGAGATGAAGACGCTACATGTCATGATCTGTCGATAGAGGGCGTGTCCACGTGCCGACCATTTAATAATATACCATCTAAATTAAATGCTAAAACTCCATTGCCAATTCTAGATAATTAATATCCAACAAAAGAAGAATGATGAAAGAATGCTGTTATGCATGTTGTAGATACTTTTTGTGCACAAAACGCAACAGAAACTGCATTAGAAAGTGCTGAAATCGTAAGCGAAAAGTCGTGAATGTAAAACTATCTTTGTTAATGCAATTTTTAAGAGTCGTTCCGTTTTAAGTGAGTGTTAGAGTGTAAGCATTAAATTATATTATTAAGTAAGTCTTTGTTAAGAGCAAGAAAGCGTTTGATTGCAGTATATTGAAGCACTCTCAGAAGTAATTCAATTCAATTGTTATTTTACCGACAGTTGAAGTAGTCTTTGTATAGTTGTCGCGTTTTGGCATGGCAATAGCGGTCATTACCCTTTCCTTAATATTTCTCCGTAGGAACCCAAACAATAAACTATATATGGTTTTTCGTTATTGGAACATGTTGAAGATCACAACGGACTTTATTTCAGTTTTTGACTTAAAAAATGCTAGAAAATGTAGGGTGTGAGTCAATGACCGCTATTGCCATGCTAAACGGCGACAACTATAATCAGAAACTTTGCAGACAGGCATAACGATGACATAGTTAAGGCTAACTTTAAACCTAGTTCAAAACAATCTGGGTCTTAGGACCAATACTCCAAAGGTACGAATCATTTCTGACCTTAACAAAAGGAACTTACCGTGTGGTCAATAACATAGTCAAGGTGTGTGACAGGTGTGCCAGGGATAGGTGAAGGGGGGCAGGAAGATGTGGGGGATTCTGGTTCAGACTTCGGTTCTGCTTTCACCTCCCGAGGGGGGGAGTCACTGGACCGTCGTCGGCTGCTCCACGCGCTCGCTGGCATTGCTGGGTAGCATTCGTCTTCCATGTCTGCAAGTAATAGGGTAGAATATAAGTAAGGATCGAAAAACCAACTGAGGTAGATTGGTTATGTTCGGTTTTCGATCAGAAACTTTCCGTATCCATGAATGAAAAAACTTAAATTACGAAAATAAGAATAACTCTTACAGGCCATAATTTTTTGCGGTTCTAAATTCATTCAAAATAATAAATTCTACTGTTTCTAAATTTAAAAAAAGTAACCTCTAGTTGACTCCCAATTCATAAAAAGAATACTAATTCCGCTACATAGTCTACTATTTATTATTCTTTCAGATCGCGAGAAGTCATTTGATTCATCATGTTTATTAATGAAGTCTAATAAAATTCAAAATTAATTCAATTTTCAACCTTATCCAAATTCTGGTCTGCCAAAAGTTCATAATCATCTGCCTGCCTTTTCCCAACTATGTTGGGTCGGTTTCCAGTATAACCGGATGCAGCTGAATTCTCTTACAAGTTTCCATGGAGCGACTGTCTATCTGACCTCTGAGGTGTGTTACCGCCACAACTTCAGATTATCACACAAATAGTTAAAAAAGTTAACAGCTACCTTCCTATGCGCTTCGCTTCATCGCTGTACACTGATATTGCAACAGTCGTATGCAGGTAACGGAATGGAACATTTCGGTGGGAAGTGCGTTCGGACCGTTGCGTGATTTTAACACCTCGGCCTTCGTGCGAATGATTATGGATTGTGGCGTTTCTACATTAATTGATTCATGTAATGCTGTCTTGGTAGGATAAGTCGATAAGTAAGGTGTTATTTGGGTCTATAGAGATCGTCTGCATGGAATAATGTGAGTGGATTAGTTATAGAAGATGATTATAAGGGTCAGTGAATTCCTGGTCATTATAAATGTTTGTTTTTACCTACATACAAGACGTACTCGTAACGTTTTCATTTACTAGGTTACTCAACCATGTTATCTAATCACCTTGCATACTTCAAAAGTTCAAATACTGACTTAAGGATTTATCTTATTTTATAACCACTTGCAAGATCAGTATGTAATGTTGTGAGTAATTTTTACCTTATTACTTAATCTGCATGGTGCATCGGTATGAATTTTGATACGGTAATAAATATCGCCTTACATATGAATAAATACGGCCTGATTAACATAAGGATAAGACGCAATAAAATGTTCTTACATTGAGATGTCACTTGTTTTTATTAGCCGTGTTGTTACAATTTAATAAAACATTATTCACCTTAGTAACAGCTTATTTGACTTTCCATAATGTTGAAAAATAATGCTATTAATAATGTATTCTTTATAATTTGCGGCCCATTATCGAATGTTCAAATATTTATTGTTGGGTGTTTTGGTAATTTAAAAAAAAATATATTTATAATATATACTTTCTAACTGCACTAGAGAATTTAAGCTTATCAAAAAGCCTGTCGGTTCAAAGCGACCTTTAATAAAGAGGTACTGTAAAAGTATTGAAACTTACACCGATTGAAAAGAAAATGTTTTCCCTGTAAGTATAGTCTCTTGTGTAAGTTAAATGTTACAAAACAGCCTTTTCCTCCGAAAAGGGCAACAGTAATACCCCATTGTCCCACCGCCTACGTGTTTCAGTTGACTTTCATATTTTGCGTGGGGTGCACCTGATGTACCACTTTCCTATTATTCTCAGTGACACAGGCTTTATTCGAAGCTATTTTTGTTCTGCGTGGGCCTGTAAATGTGGTTTGAAAACTTGGAAATTACATTTTCCATCTTCTCTTCTCTGCCCCGTGGCGTTTTGTTAAACTGGCCAGCACTTCACTTGGATTAAAAAGTATACTTGCCTTAAATTTATTTCAACCAGTACATTGAAAAACGGTTGGTGATCGAAAAAAAGCAGCTGTTCCCTACATTTTAGGGCATAACTAAAATGTACTGTGTGTGCTGATTTTCTTTTCGTCAGGTTTGGTCCCAAAGTAAAAGTTGTTCATAATGATGAGTACAATGACCTCTTAAGAGTTGTGCGTTATTTAAGTTACACCTTGTATATGTATTAAGATGCTGCTGCAAATCCTCTTTTAAATCCAGCCATCCTTTTCTATTCGATTTGACAGATTCCGACCAGTCTCCTAATTCATCTTTATAGAAAGTAGACCAAGGTTTCTCCTTACTCAGGACTACTACACATATATTATAGCACAACACATATGTACGTTATATGTAGCCTTACATACATCCAAACGGTTGTTGTTGTTACCCACAGTTTTTACAGTCATAATTGAATATTGAACATGAACGCTTGATTAACTCATTAATTATAAGTAGTTCCAGTTAATTTCCAGAACGGAATCTACCTACGAACGGTAAGTTTTGTAATTCACTAATTAATTTTAACATTTAGGTATTCGTTGTTTTCATAATGAAGGACGTGTAATATATGCTATCTGGTTATTAGCTTGTGGATAGGTGCGAAATTGGCATTTTGGATAAGCATGCAAGTAAAGCTATACATAATGAAAATCTAAAGGGTTACCAATCAACAAAACCAATTATCTGCGAAAACTTATAACAACATGACAGTCCAATTATTTTGTCAATCTTAAACTATCTTGTTAGCACAAAAGTAAAATACATATTCTGCAAAGATAATTTATGAGGATCGAGAACTTTTCAGTTAGGTAATAAGTGCACGGAAGAAAATCTAATCAAGAACACGGAAACAAAAGTAAAGGACGCCATTTTCTATAATGTTTAGTTCATAAATAGACTGATTGGCCATAAAAATGATAATGAATCGAATTAATTAGCTGTCAGGTGTTTGTATAAACCAGATATCAATCTATGTAATAAATTAAAGTCTATGTCCATTCGTTGATAACAATTTGATGGTAATTGATAGAACAGTTTACAAGCATTACTATCTGGGTGATAAAAAGGTTTCTGAAGTCATAACTGGTAAATTTCCCCAGAGAGTCCCTAGTTTGCCTTGGATATTATAAGAGGCGGAAAGGAAATTGCTCTAATTTTAATAGAAATTATAGTTGTTTACGAATTGGATCATGAATCATATACTTTAAATACCTAACAATGCGACGTTTGTGGGTGCGTCTGGCGTAATAAATTGTCCTTTCCTCCTATTCTACGAGTAACAGTAAAGATAACTATCAGTATTGTCTTTCTAAATCATCGTTAGTTCCGTACGAATACGTAATAGGCCTTAATGTCCCTATCAAAATAGCGACAAGTGAGATAGATGACATGATGATGTCGTCCATAATAGATGATGTCACGATGATGTATGAGGGGACAGGACAATCAGCTGATTTATCGATAGAAGAAATGTTCATTACACAATAGGTAATGAGGTTTATGTGCAATGACTGCATGACTAGCTTGTTTTAGGGATAATTTATGATCATTGGGACTTGATGGAAAACCTCATTTGAATCGATTAGAACGTGGTCAAAGTTTGAAATTGAGTGGCAATTATGCCGCAGTTGATTTTACACCAAGGAAGCATATTACGTTGTTCGAGTAATAGTTAAAATGGTCAAAAGTTAAACATTTTCATGATAATGTTAACCTATCAGTGCAGCACCAGAAAGTGCATCCTTACTTTACCCATAACTAAGTTGGTAATTAGGTATACTAACTAATGGCATGTTACCAGCTAATATTCCTACTTTTACAAACAACCTCCATTCTATCAAATAAGGTAATTACTTTAAACTTTAAACGTTGATATCAAGTGGCTTGACCATGACTCCGTAGATTTAAAAAGACACTTGACATTTCGAGATAAATCCACGGCCCATCGCGGTACGTTAACCTGTGTTGCCTTTCACCAAAATCAGTTGCAAATTGAAGAGTCCAACTGACCATGATTAAATTTAATGATTGGCTCGGCATGTAACGGTTTGTCTGATAGTTATAAAAAGTTGTTGAAAAATAAATAACAAACCTCTGTGGGCGAGTTTGTGTGAAAACCTTTTATTTCTAAGTTACGTTTTTGTATTCTTATTGTGTTGTTTGGATTATTCTATTTACGGTAGGTAAGATAACATCTTTGTTAATGCATTTTCCCAATCATGATCGACGAAATCATGACCGATGTTTCATTGTTTCAATATTTTGTCTGCGATCGTAGTTGTCTCAATATCTTTAATCCCTATATTTAATCCCTGCTTGTTATCATTTTATTAACTTCAGTCTAATTACGTTTTCTTGTTTAAGTATATTATATTATTTATAAGTATATAATTATTTATATCGGTTACACACACAAGTATTCAAAAGTTGCATTGGCTATGTTTTTTTTATGAAGCGTGATTATCAGCCATATCTGTGACGGCACACTTATCTTCATTATTATCAAAAATAATATTTTTCCGGAATTTACAATGCGATATTTTATCAAATCTTGTCCATCGTTATTAATTTTGTTTAAGTGTACGATAGAAGATATTATCGATAGCGGCAATCACAAAATATTTATTTATTTTATCTACTTTGAGTTCCACGTTCCTGCCACGAGAGAGCGTTAGTAGTACGTAGGTATTTGTATAGTGTTTGTATGTGTTTGTAGTTAATTAAAATATTTAATAACGTACAATTCAAAATTTATGAAGATTAGCATTACAAGTAATGCGTGACTATAGGTATAATAAAGACTGTTTTAATATTTTTACTACGTGGGCCTTGCGCCACATAAACATAACATTTTATTTTATTCGAAGTTCAAATATTTTGCTTCTAAATGTCAAAAGTTGACCACTTGATTGTCAACTAGTGATTCTGTCATAACAAGACAAGGAGTTAGTTGATTCGTCTAAATAACAGTAAAAAATCAAGGTCCAATGCAGGAACTATCAATTTATTTGCAGCGACCACTTGTTTTTTTCTATATACCTAAATGCTAACATTTTAAAATCTGCATACTTAGGTATGATTTAAGTAAAATGTCATATGTACAAAATGCAGGTTAGTATAATATTAGTGGTTCTATAAAAATAAGTAATTTATGATTGGTAGGTATAATAACCGACATAGCCTGCAGAGTGAGCCAGCTTAAGTGGCAGTGGGCTGGCCACGTTTGTCGAAGGACCAATGGCTGGTGGAGCAGACGAGTCGTGGAATGGAAACCGCGCAAGCGTAGTATGGGACGCCCCCCAGCTAGATGGATTGGAGACCGTAAAAAGGTGGCTAGGAGAGACTGGATGCGGAAGGCGGAGAACAGGGTGTTGTGGCGCAGCCTGGGAGAGGCCTATGTCCAGCAGTGGACTGCGATAGGCTGAATTGAGGTATAATAAATAACATTCATCAAATAGTACCTACTTTAGTAAGTAATTGTGTGGAAAATTAAATATGATTAAATGATCTACACAATATCTCATGATTTTGCCAAAGACTTGTTAGGTCAACTTGGTAAACAGTATACAGTTTACTGTATTAAATATTATATATTTTTAAATACTCACCGCTTTTGTTTCTTTTGAAGATAAAAAGCTAGTATTTCGTTAAGACTTCTCTAACGAGTATTTTCTACATGCAATGCATAGGTACTTAAACAAATCGAATGACAAAGAAAATAAGATTAGATTATAATAATACTCTTTATTATGTACACCATATAAATCTATACATATGTATATACAAATAAATAAAATTGAAGTGTCTGTTTGTAATGTCAAAATAACAGCTTTTTACTAAATGCATATGAAAGTTTAAACCTACGGTAGGAACATGTATATTTTTATAGCCCCTGGTTTTACGGTTGTTCCTTCCATAGATAATTTTGAAATAAAACAATACTTAAAGAACAGAAAGATAGACGTAAAGCCTAACAAGTCATCCGTAAGTCGTAAAAAGATGAAAGCGCCAGGGTAGCCCGCGAAATTCAAATTTTCTTACGTTTTTTGCAATTTGCAGGTCAGTATTCGGTTGTATGTTGATTAAAATAGTATTCACGACCGTAACACATATGTATTTACGGAATTATAATCATTAAAGTCTTATAAACAACTCTCTAAGACCAAGTAATCCTACTGAATGACTATTTAATGAAATCTTAACATTTGAGGATTATACTAACTTAAGGAGATGTATTACTGATTCTAGTGACTATAATATGTAAATACATATTTGTTACGGTCGCGAATTGAATGTTACATTAAGGTGCAAATTGCAAAAATCGTAAGAAAATTTGAATTTCGCGGGATACCTTAGGGCTTCCCCCTTAAGAGGAAATAAGGCATGGTTTATAACGTAGTAGTTTGTAGGAAGACGCGACGCGACGGACCTAATTGTACATACAACACTGCATTCTGAAATATACCTAAGCTGTTCAAAGATTGCATAAGGAAAGCCAGTTCCTTGCGTTTTCTACTTACCGTTCAAATTGACTGGACATATATCTCATAGTAGCAGTATGTAAACAACAACAGTGTAAACTACTAGAATACTATAAAACGTCAAAGGTTACAACAAAACACGTGGCCACCCTTGACTTTGTGCCCGTTCAATGTACTTTAAACTCTATCATTTAAAATTTAGAGCGCATATTAGATTAGATGTCAGGGTTTGAACCCATGCATAAAGCTCTAGGCACATGGTCGTGATTCATAAACACTGTTATCTTTAGTATGTTAGAGAAATTGATAAGCACTTGTTTGTAACTTTGTAACCTCGCGTGTTTGGTTAGCTTGTTTTAGTGAAATTTAATGAGTTATAAATAACTTCTAACAGCTGCTTGTATTTAAAGTATTTTGAGCCAGTTTGATAATTATTAATGCTTTTGCTAACAGTTACGTATTTTGGAAGCAAAACACATATTCAGTGCTAATAAGGGACTGATTGTTAACTCTTTTCTTTGGTAATGTACCCAAGTACAACAATACCGTAAGTGTCGTACACACCTACGGCCTTGTACTCTTTTTGATTGTTTTACTATGTCAAGCTCATGATACAAAGAGGATAAAACATAGGTTTATAATCAATTTCTCTTGGGTACATTACCAGTCGACAGCGATGCTGATAAATTTTTCGACGCCATATTTTAGTTTGTTAATAGTTTTAGATAAGTTAGGATCTCGTTATTTTTATTAATTAAACGTTACTTAGTTAGTTGTATACATAAAAGGTTTATTAAACGTTTAGGACACGAGTACATTTCTATATTGCATCAAAACATGTGTAGTTTTATTTTAAACTTTTTGTCTAAGCCTTCCTATACCATTACTGACGTAACTGTAATTTCAGGCTAGTTTCCTCCTAGAACTCCTCTTCAGGACTCCTCACTAGTCATAAAACTTGAATGTTATTTAAATGGTGCTCAAACGAAGCATACATTTTACGAACAATGACGTCATATGTAATTATTTGTTGTTTCATAAGGCGGGCCAGCTGTTAAAACTATTGCTTTACCTACCTATACTTGTGAGCAGAGTGTAGGTACTGAAATATCAAAAATAAGTTTAATTAAAGAAGTTATAGAAGGTATAAAATGCTACGAACAATCTCTATTAGCATCTCGTTTTGTTTATGAGAATAGAGACAATGAGAAGTAGATCTTAGAATCTAGAATATTTGTTAGATATTAAAGTTTATAAAAGTTTATATTGGAGGCACTTTAGCAAAGAAAGTCTACAGACTACTGAGGCAATATCCCCTCAGCCCCTAAGCAAGCTGATTTAGTTGGGAAATAATAGAAATTTAATTGTGTCTCATAACTGGCAGTTATAAGACATTGTCCCATTGGTCTACCTTTTGTCGACTCTAAGGACCAAGGATAAAACTCTGTCAGTGAGCAGATTTCTCTCCTAAGAGTCAACGAGAATTGATCTCTTGGTTATTTGTTTTAAATTCACAAAAGGAAAAGCGTGGAAAAAAGTTTTCTTAAGCTCTTGCAAATTGTTGAGAACAAGTTTAATATCAAGCCAACATATAAACTGAAGTACTTTTTGACCCTTTTAAAAATATGTAGGTACGAGCAGTGTTATTTTGGCTCCAATAAAATTTAAATTTAGATTGCTCAAGCAGATATTCTGAGTTGCTAAAATTTTATAAAGCAGGCTGCACTGAATATAGTAATCGAGTAGGATATGTAATTGCAGAATCTGCATAATATAAATTGACATCAGTGAGAGATCATGTCGGTATGGTATGTATGTGTTATAAATGATAACTTAGGAAATAACACACTAATTGCTGACGAACGTGCTTTCCGACATTTTGCTTAATAATTTATTTTAAATGTGCCAAATGTCAGTTCGAATCACAAAATAAATTCAACGTAAATTGGTGAAGAATGTGTGTTGTCACCAAGTTTTTTCTTTATTATTAAAGCTGTTTAATACGCATTTTAATACAGTAAAACCATTTCAAGCAATTTAATTACAATTCACCCCTATTGGTTTTCCATACCTACCTTCGTAGGTATTCTCGGCCTGATTCATAAACATAAAATTAATAAATTAATAAAATTGACATTTGTTGATGGCAAACATTTTGTTGCAGAATAGCTATAACTACTAAAAAATTTCAACTGGACATCGGACACTATTGTTTCCTATGTATAAAAAAGACACATTTTCCTCATAAAATCCACGACCACAAAGATAGTAAATATTCTCACGCCTGCACCACGAATATATCAAAAATCCATAAAGCGATTGAATACACATAAAATGGTATTTCGTACAACAATAGAGAGTTATCCGCTTTGGAACTAGCACCCCAAGGTCACAGGCTGTTGACAATGACAATGCCCGAGGTCGTCAGACATTATATTGTTTTAATGGAAAATATGGAAGCCTTAATTACTGTTGAGTGTGTTATTGTGTGTGTGTTTTTTTTAAATAGTATTTCGTAATTCACCTACGGTCCCATTACATACATAGGTACCTACCGAAATATATGTATTAGATTTACACTTTCTGAAATTGTATGTCAGGGGGTCTTCAGATTTGGTTTACCCAAAAGATCTGCTGGTTCTTCCCAAAATCAATCAATCAATCAATCAACTTTATTTTTCTCACCACAATATACATAAATTATTTTACATTGATCAGTTTCGACAATGATACACAATTCAATTATATACTTATATATTGTGGGAGACTGGTGCCTAAGCTAGGCTCATGGCCTGTGTTTCAGGACACCAGGATCCCACCCCTTTACATTTTCATTTATAAATTATGTATTACGCGCGCTGACGGAATGTAGTAAGGAATCGTACGACATTTTATAGTTTTTTGTATTATGATTTAGATATAGGTTAGTATGCGAGACAAATGTTAATAGATGTGTAGTAAGGGTGATTGTGCGGTTGTGTGATTGTGTGGGTGTGAGAGAGTGTGTGATTGTGTGTTTAGGTCATTTTATGGATGTTTTCAGTATCATTATAGTTTAATGTTAGTAGCCAGTCAGTTAGCCTCTGTTTGCATTTATTCTTTCATTCATTCAATCATTCATTAAACAATCATTTCTCACCCGTAATTGGTAAATGGATTCAATTAGCAGTTTTGCTTTAGGTAGTTATTAACAGCAGACAGAATAACGCTATTCGCCCATCTCGTAGATATTTTTTGAGCCTCTATAATGTAATAATTAATAATTCATACGATATATCTTTGTTCCAATGTATTACGTCAGTTAGGTATATTGCAATTTTAAGACTTATCTGCATATCTAACTGAAAATTGACGTAATCGCCAAATTGTATGCACCGCTGACCACAAGGTTATCATCGGAACAAGGTGGCCCAATATCATACGTACAAATGTACGAACTATTACTATGTTTTCTTCGTCCAATTAAATTAACTTTTTACAATGTCGGTCCGATGATAAATAGCCGTAAATACAATAATATTTGATGATGATACAATATTATGTACCATCGCGGACATTTCCGGTGAACCACTTTACCTTAGTAAGGTTGAAAAGCGTGTATATGTGAGTCTCTCCAGTTCTGTGCCCATATCTCTCGCCAGGACGCCCTTACCGATCTGCTCCGACTTTCAGTGCCTCGCGTCGTTTGTCCAAGGGGATGGCGAAGTAGACCGAGGCGTAACGATCAACTCAGAATGGATGAAATGGCGACAGGTCACAGCGAACTTGCAAACTTACGACCCACGGATGCCCCTCAAGTTAGAGGGGATTTACAAGTCCGTGATAAGGCCTGTTGTACTGTATAGAACAGAATGCTGGGCCGTGAAGAAGACGGATGAAAAAATATTGCAAGCAGCGGAGATGAGAATGTTGAGATGGATGTGTGGAGTGACGAAAATGGATAAAGTAAAAAATGAGGATATAAGGGGAAGTTTGAAAGTGGCGCCAGTGACAGAAAAGTTGAAAGTAAATCGTTTGGCTTCGTATGGGCATGTGAAGAGGATGGAGGGAACGCATGTGACTAAAAGAGTAATGAATATAAATGTTGATGGATGGATTGTGTGAGGAATGATATGAAGAGAAGGGAGTGAATGATAGCGTGACGGTTGACAGGGGATAATGAAAAGAGAAAAAGTGTTGCGCCGACCCCAAGTAACATAGGACAAGGGCAGGAAGATGATGACATGAGTGCACTATAGGTACACCTCTGCATCTGCCTAAGCCTTCGGGGAATACAGGCGTGAAGTTATGTTGTGTTTCATTGAATTCCGCCGGGTCCTCAAACACCGTATTACCTATTACTCAAATTACGCAACGAAGGTATTTTAATGTAAATCTTTCGTATTCAGAACCGTGAAACGTGTTTTTTAAACTGGTCTTTAGAAAATTTTCTTTTGGGCTTATTGATATCTGCTTCTGTACGCCATTAAATCTCAAATATATGAGTTTTGTTGAATGCTGAGTGTGTCAGAGCAGTCACAGTTTGGTGTTTAGTGTATAATATATTTTGAATTTTATTACAATTAATTTCTTTCATAAAGCGTTTAATGGGCCTTTTAAGTTTGTGGACAGTAAGTAATTCAAATAAAGATAGGCGTTACTAATTCTTGCCTTAGAATTAAGAGTTTATTTATATTGACAATTATCTAAAATGATTTCATTTTGAAAAGTGATTAGACTTTTTTAATTTACTTAATATTAAAATTAACTGTTGCAAGCACTCTTGGTCTTGATTGCCTGAGCTTGCTTTGAATTACTTATTTACCATGCAAATGAAGTTTTCGACGAAATCTAGTTCTAGGAGAAATGAGAGCACACTGCTTTAGGTTTTTACGAAGCGCGTTCTAGGTGCTGACATTGTTCACTTTAAGTTGACTTTGAATTAATTGACAATCTGCTACTACAACAATTCAATAGGTATTAGTTAGTTTACTCGCATAGTTTTTAAGTCGTTTTTACTAAAACTTACTAGTATATGGATTTTGTGTACTTGCAGATATGTGTGGTTCGAAATAAAGAATTTATTATTATTGGCACTGTCAAATAAAACTATATGTGCATCTTTTTTTTTCTATTTCAAAGTTGGTCCCATACTTAGAATATATTTTTAAGCGGGATGTTGGTAAGTTTAGTCGATACAAAATACGACTAAACTTACCAACTTCCCACTTACCCTCTGGTTATGTCAATAAAAATATATAATATAATAAGTTACTCGAATCAATAAGAAAAGAAAAAAAAAACACCATATATTCACGAATAAATTAAAAAAAAAAACTATTAATGAATAAATGTTATTACTGTGTAAACGAATATTTAAATGACAAATACCTAAAACTAAGTAATAAGTTAATAAGTTAGCATAACATAATATAACATCACGCCTTGTTTCCCCGAAGGGTTAGGCAGAGGCGTACCTATAGTAGGTACACCCACATATCGCCAGTTATGTTTAAGTCCCATGTAATAGGGGGCGAGCCTATTGCTATCTACCGGGCGCAAATCCAGACTCCGGGCTGCTACTGAGAAATTCCAGATAGAAAAACCCAATAACACTTTGGCCGACCTGGGAATCGAACCCAAGACCTCATGCTCAGCAGTAGCGCTTGCGACCACTAGACCAACGAGGCAGTCCTGAAGAATAAGTTAGATTATAAGATAAATGATAAGTCCTCATCTTTCTTTTGCTGTGCCCGACAGGGTCCACGATAGTTCTCAAGCTAATGTTTACCACCTAACCATCCCATCCCATCAACCATTGTGGAATGCAAGTACCTATTGAGTATTTATCTGACAAAGATTATGTCTGGACTTTAAAAGAGACTGTGACCTCTGAGTATGTTTCGGCCTTTCTTCTCAGAGTAGTCAGATAGGAAACGCCGGCCTCATCTAGTTTAAAAAAAAATGTTTGACGTGTAAAAGTGTTTGTATAAACCTACTTACAGAAATAAATTCATTTATCATAATAATTCGTGAGTTATTAAAACCCCTGAAAGATTGTCAATTGATTCAAATTCAGCATGCAATGGAGGTACGCCATATGATTTAGACTTACCGTCAACTTTGGTATGGTGTGGCGAGGAGGGCGCAGACTCGACATCTGAATGTAGGCTGTAGGAGTGTTCTGTCTTAATGGGGGCCGCTCCCAGCGCCGCGTCGGTCATCAGCCTGTCGTGCAGCACCACTCCTGACTTCGAGTCCCTCTCAATCAGCCAGTCGGTCATCTCCGAGTCCTCTTCCAATACATCTTGCATCTCCTGGAAAGAATATTAGAAATTAGGTTTTAGGGCTTACAGAATCATCAGCGAGCAGGATTGTTCCAATTTTCAAAACTAAAATGTATAATAGGACTGAAAATTAAAATCTGCTTTCTTTCACGTCTTCGACTTTCAGAAACAATACAGCCTCCGTGTCTTTCGGGTGTGCATATCTTAAGACCAAACATGAAAACCTTCAATGGCTACACAATTTTCATTAATTGTTGTGTCAGCCGGTTCCATTTAAAAACTATATTCTTATGAATACCTGCTATAACCGCTTTTTATTATTAAATTTATTATGTAAACTAACCTTTTATAATTTACTAGGAAAACAATTAGCATTAATGATAATCGATTGCTGTAAATCACGACAATGCACAAATATTACCTCATAGGTTTTTCAGACAACTATACCAAGACTTTTATAGTACCTACCTAAATAAGTATTTGTTAGAAATATCATCTACATATATTAATTTCTAGTAGGTACTGGCTGAATAGGTTTTTTCAATCGTGTGTTTGCTAAATGCCTTGGCAATAGTAAACAGGTTTTCGTAGAAAATGTCTAAATATTTTTCCGCCATTTTAGATTCGCGAAACAGCCACGAACTTGACAAAAACAAGTCCCATCATCTGAGTTAACCTCCCACGGCGCCATTTTGTTTACCTATATATTGCTACATTGGATCATAAGTATGTAGGCAGTGAACTATCCTCGGTCAATAAACTACCAGACGTTACGCCATTTTCAAGATAAAAAAAACAATGTATAGAACGGTATTCGCAACACCTTAGAGTTCATTATCGTTTGTTTTTGTTTTTTTTTCTAGTTGAGTGAATTTACATAACATATTATATATGGTTTTCTAGAATATTTAGCATCGAATTATAATTAACGGCGAGTATTAGTTACTCGTACCCGTTTTCCTGAGTACACAAGGAAACTATAGATTCTAAAAAATGGCGTATTGGATTTTCCGATGATTTATTATTATACCTACCTATGGTTTTTCTTATGGTTTCACAGTAGGCAGATCAAATTAACATCTTAGTTTTTGTAGTGTAATTCCCTGAAAGGGATATTTTGTTTTTGGTGCAGTAAATATCCGCTTATATAGGTAATGTAGGTAAGTAATTGCAAGGGCAAAAATGTAATTATTGTACTCTATAGTAGGTTTAAGTTTAAATCCCATGGTTTATAAAGACAGGTAATTTTTATATGTGTATCCCGTGGAAAATGTTGTTGGTTACACTTTTGTTCGTATCTTTTTGTATTTTTTCCTACAAAATGTAATGCGTCACTGTTCGTTTTTTCTAATAAATAAAACGAAAATATAAAACCAATTCCCAAAAAAACACCTGCTTTTTGAGCAATTTAGGATCGAGAATATCACCATGCCTAACAAAAGAGTTCAATGAATCTGCTCAGATTCTTAAAATAATCATTATTATGATTTGCGATATAATTTGTGGCAATGAAATCGCGTTCTGCAGCCGCAGGTTCAATGCCTAATAATTCGCAATTCAACCATTCTAAAGGTATTGGCAGACTAGACCATTGCTTTAGAACGCCGAAAACCAAGTTGTGAATAGCCCAATCAAGCGCTTACCTAATATTATTTGATACCTAAAAATCGTGTGCAGGCTTTTACACATTAACATAATCTAACATACAACATTATACCTGTATTCCCCAAAGGGATAAGCACAGGTGTACCCACAGTACTACCTATAGTATACCAACATTTCGCCACTTATGTTTATGTCCCATGTAATAGGGGGCGAGCCTATTGCCATCAACCGGGCACAAGTCCAGACTTCCGGTTTGCTATTGAGACATTCCAGATGAAAAAACCCAATAACACTTTGCCCGACCCGGGAATCGAACTCAGGACTACTAGACCCACGAGGCAGTTAGATTCTACACATTACTGTTACGTTAACTGGCAGCCAATCAAGTATACCTCACTATTGGCCTTGAGTGAGCATTGTTTGTTTTGCCCAGTTTGGCCCGCCATCTTCTTGGGATTTATAAGCCGTTGACATTAAAATACTTCGAACTGTCTCATTCAATGTTGAATAGAAGTTTGAATGGAAGTTTCTCTACTGTCAGTCACAAAGCAGACTGAAATATAACATGTCGCATGCACATCGAGGTTATCTAAATAGCCCCAACAATAAACCTTTTACTAAACCCGAAATTCAACTGTCTAGCCAAAAACTAGTTCTATAAACCAGTCTACTTTCAAAGCCATCCCTATATTTTATTACAGCACTTGTTTGTCAGAACAAAGCGCAATTGACGCTAAAAATATAACCTGAAAATAGAGTCGAGCAAAAATATTCGTAATGCGAAAACAGATCTCTATTCTCGGTACGTTCTAATCGATGTGCACCTTAATATCGTGTCCCTCACCTTGGCAGTGAGTGTAATAAATAGGCACCGTACAAATAGAGGAGGCGAATGAACGGCCATGGAGCCGAACACGGTCAGCGACCTCTGCCGGACGCCTTCCGACTGTTTGATGAGCTTCCGACATTACGTACCACGAAAGACGCAAAAGAAAGGCATATTTTAAGTACCTGTATGTGCGAACTTAGTCTGTATGTGTCGGTACCAAACTTCAGAATCAATGGAGCGATTTTAAAAAAAGAAGCGTAAGTAAGTATGTACCTTAATGACGCGTCTGCTGAGAGTTGATTCGTTTTTTAGCACGCGTGTGTTTCGAGTTTTCCGAGAATAACGTCTTATTTGCATTTCCTCTACGCTTTATTACAAACAAGCTAAATGTGTTTATGCGATTTTTCATAAAATAGCGCTCGAAATCTCAGGGGTATTGAACCTAGTATTATAGTGGTGCTCTTGGGAAAAACCGAATAGTTGTTCGTGATAAACATTTTAATTCGGTTCGGAATGTGGGTTCTTTACACCTGATGTTGACTTGTTGAATGTATTGGGAATTTAAAATTATGCGTAGCACGGAAGCGTGTCTAAAATAAGATCTTTTACGATTAAGCGCAAATTCTTTCGTATAACTTAACATAGCATCACGCCTGCAATCCCCGAAGTGTCAGGCAGAGTGTACCTATAGTAGGTACAACCCACATTTCGCCAGATATGTTTAACGCTTTGAAAGACACTATACGGCTATAGCAGTAAAAACAATAAAACTTCTATTGTCTCGTTTGCGTCCCGCAGTATCAAGTCACATGTGATGGGGGCGAGCCTAATTGTCATCAACCGGGCACAAATCCAGACTCCACGCTGCTACTGAGAAAATCCTAGTGGAAAAACCAAATAACACTGCCCGACCTGCGAATCGAACCCAGGACCACATGCTCAGCAGTGCGCTTGCGACCACTAGACCAACGAGGCAGTCACGTGTTTTTATGTTTACGTAAGAATTGAGCGTTGTTAACGTGATAAAAATTATGAAAATAAATTATGTAGTACGTATGCAATCAAACAAACACACTTTTTAGTGTTGCCTGGCAATTATTTGGAAAATAACATTCATATTCATGAGTTTTGATTTTTAAATTCAATTACTATCTTTATTCAAATGTCGATAAGTCACATAAGTTTATTTATTAGTAGAATGCTGAATGCCAATGATTTTTTTTTTATGATGAATATGATTATTTTTGAAATCTATACTAATATAATAAAGAGGTAAAATGTGTGAGTTTGTATGTAGGGGGTAATCTTCGGAACTACTGAACCGATTGCGAAAATTCTTCCACTAATCGGAAGCTACAGTATTGCCGAGTGTCTTTTATGTTAAAATAAGAAATACGGACGAAGTTGCGGGCAGAAGCAAGTAAGAAATAAAAACAGATATTGTAAAAAAAAAATGGATTACTAAGATGAATCCGAACTACATTCCTTGGTAAAGATGACACAATATTAAGTTCGTTATTTACAATAAAAGTGTTTTCCAATCAAATCAAGCGGCTTTATAAAATGATTGCTACTACCAAATCAACCAGCTTTCTGTTTGAAGTCACAGAGTAAGGAAGGACAGAAGGCTCACAGTATTAAAAATGCTAAACTTGCCAATGCAAGCTCTAAAAATACCTACATCGAAAATCAGTCCCCAGTCCAAAGTTTTTTTTGTAATGCTCGGCAAAAGTTGATTGACATAGGTGCAAAACCTCTGAAACCTTTCATTATAATTATTATAATGCACTGAAAACGGGAAAATGGTGATTTACATATTCAAATTACAATGAGCTTAAAGCTAAGGTGCAATTACGGACTCTGTAAGGCACAGCATAAAGTATAAAATTAATACTTAATCAATTAACAATTTTAATTTGTACCGATTTATTTAATATATTTTTATCACAATTACAATTGAGTGTACCTTCTGTGGCAATTGCCGTATTAGAACTTAGATGATAACTCGACGCTAATTAAATTGCCACTGGACTCGCGTGGACATTGTTCAGTCGTGTGTTTTGAGGTTCAGCACTAACAGCACAGATAACACATAATAATTGATAATTAACATAACATAACATCACGCCTGTACTCCCCGAACATAGGTGTACACCCACATTTCGGGGGCGAGCCTCTTGCCACCAACCGGGCACAAATCCAGACTCCGGGCTGCTACTAAGAAATTCCTAGTTATATTGTTAATTAATGAGTACAATTAACTATTGTTTCGACTTATCTGCGTCGTATCAAAGGACCATTATCACTTCTTATAAAAGTTTTTATAAAGTTTTTGAACTTAAAATATACTTTACTGGAATCGGAAAAGTTTCGCTTTCATCGAATGGTCACATTTGAATATCTACGTTATGACGTTTTAGCAAGATGGAAAGTCATTTAAAAATGTGAATCACGACTTATGATTGGTGTGAACTGAAAAAATGTCAAACAATAATACAATACTTACATAAGTAGGCAGCTACTGTAACGAAAATAGCACTTTGTTTACATAAGGATAACTTGCAATTATTTTTACATTATGAGTCTTGTTCTTTTCACGTATAACCTACATCTAACAAATAAAGGCTCCTGCAAACAGGCGCGACACGCGATACAAAGGCACCACGTGTCGCGCGCGATTCACGTCGCGAGTCGCGCCTGTTTGAAGGAGCCTTTAAATTGACTTCCCATTTCTAAGTTATACAATGTGGAGATGACAATACGACAATAAATGAAAAAACTGACAATACATGAGGAGTATTTAGGAACTATCAAATACATTCTAACATTGAAAAAAGTGATGGTTAGGGTTCCGTACCTCAAAAGGAAAAAATGGAACCCTTATGGGATCACTTCGTTGTCCGTCTGTCTGTCTGTCTATCACAAGACCCTTTTTCTCAGAAACACGTGGAGGTATCAAGTTGAAATTAATATCAAATACGTAAGTCTATGGTCCCTCGGAGCTCTTAAAAAAACGACTATTTATGCGACACATTTTGATACTCGTAAATAAACCGAAATCTATATGGTACTTCCCATTGACCTAGAATCATGAAATTTAGCAAGGAGCAAGGTTACACAGCACAAGTAAAGGAAAAAGTCCGAAAATTGTGAATCTGTAGTTTTATCACATAATTTTTTTTTTTGAGATTACAAATATAAATTTGCAGTTGGAGAATTGACCGTGACGTATGAATGTATGTATTATGAACATGTTTACAATGTTAAGTTTTTTTTGGGATAAATTATTTTCAACTACGGAACCCTTCATTGTGCGTGGGCCGACCCGCACTTGACCGGTTTTTTTTTCTTATAATAGTCAACCCATCACTACTATATTGACTATGGATTTGCCAATCTTTAACTAGCTGTAGAGACTAAACTATTGGATATATTTGATTGAAATATTGGATTTAGACTGGGAACGTCATTAGATACTTATAAGCAGTTTAATTTATTGTCCTATTGTCGCCTCCACCTTGTATTTAAGGGAAATACGTTTTTTTTTTAAATAAACAATTTGGTTAATTAGATTTTCTTTTCATCCTGCTTTGATTATTTTATTGTTTAAAACCACACGAAAAAGTGTAATTTTTAAGTTTTTTTGTAACAGAAAGACTTTTCTACGATTAATCATGTGTCCGGGTTGTAATCTAAGCAGCCTCTTTAGTTTTACGCGTCTGTTTCGAGTGAAACTAAGGCACGTGTCAGCGGGAGATGTCCCAAGGGAAATAAAAAATAAATAAAGGCAACCCACAAGGCGTTCAAAGTCTTTGAAACAGTTACGATTTGGGGCTGTTTATGCCTACCTAAAATAATAACAGGAAGCAAACTTTAAGTGAAACCACTGAGTTAATGTTATGTAGTTTTATTATTTATTTTCTTTCTGAAACTTAATTTTGGTTAGCATAATTTTTCCAAGAAAAACCAAACATTTACCAACAATTGAACCATTACTGAAATTTTAGTTTTCGAGAAGTTTTTACAAAATGTGAGTTCCATGGCAACACGTTTTCCATCACATGTTACTAGATGGCGTTAGTAGGTAGGTAATTATAACTCACGCCGTGTTTTGTGCCTCGAAATTTTCCAAGAAAAGGCTTGACATGGTACTACATAATTATGATGTCATTGACTGCCCTGTATGACTCAATGAGTGCCGTCAAAAAGGTTGAGTGCGCCTAGGATGCCTGGCCTACAGATTTTTATGGATAATAAAATATCACCGTGAATAATATAAATTGATTGCTCTCAATTACAAATGATCATCTGTCATTAAAAATATTAATATGGCAGTGGCTCGATGAATTGACAAAAATATGAAATGTGGAAAAAATAAGTAAGTAAATAGATACTTATCATAATTTTTCCTAACTTTTTTCCATCCTAGTTTAGTAGGTAAGTACCTACTTACAAATACAGATAGTTTTTGAAAAACAATGCTTACTTACAAAGCCGATGCCGATGCTTACTTACATGTTAAATATCGAATATGTCAGTGATGATTCTCTCACAGTCTAGACAAAACCCGGGCGATGTTTTCCCGCGGCAATTTTGTTCGCGCACTGTATTATCAACGCACTGCTTAGCGCCAAGAGTTGAAAACCCAACAGTGTTTCTTGACGCGCTGGGTTGCGCTCTATTGGATTCTCAATGTTCGGCTCAATACCGAGAGTTGAAAATCCAGTGCACGACAAAATCCCGCCGCGATATTTTTACGCCCGTGCGAACCTGGGCTGAAAGTATCTGTCTACAACAGCTAAGCCGCCTGTCATTTGTAAAAGCCAATCATTTTTAAAAGAGTAACCGTGGAGTTTCTTGCCGGATCTTCTCCATAGGAAACGACCAATGGGGAAGGTAACTGTCAAAATGGCGCTGTCGTATCTAGTTCCCAAAACAAGCTATTAATGCAAGCCATGAGGTGGTTTTTATTTATTTTTGCGAAAATGACTTGTTATTGTGTTCCTCAATCCTCGGAAATAGGAGTCCATCATTTTCCGAAAGAATCTAAGCTTAGCAGATTGTGGTTTAAAGCTATTGGTAGGGAATTATTTTAATTAAACAGAGTTCGAGGTTATATCGGAAATACTTTGAAGAAAGTTATTACGAAGAAATAAACAATATTTTAGTTTTTTATTCTAACATCTACCGTGTCGAATAAATATTGATTTCAAATATGGAAATCACCGAAAATAACGAAATAGTGGAATAAAACCAAACTCACGAATGAACACTAACTGGACTTAATGAACGAAATGTCATATTTATTTTAGGAAGTAGGGACCTAGCTATGGTCACACGCCATGTACAATTATCTTCGACCGAACTTCCCCATTGGAACCGTGCACCTAGCTTCTGACGTTTCTGTGGCCATCTAGGTTTATGTGAAATAAAATATTTTGATTTGATTTAGAGCTATTCAGATACATATTCACACAGCTCGAAACTCGTCGCCCATTGTCTCACGAAAGGTTAAAAAAAATAGAAAAAATAATTACACGTTTAGAACCGTGTGGAATCACGATTACTATTGGGTAAGAGTCGTGACTAAGACATTCAACAGTTTGGCAATCTCTAGCCGATAATTGTGTGTTTTATAAAATTGTGGGCTGAAAGAATTTGCTAACTAGAAAGAAAAAAGTAAGAATGACAATTTATTTGGCAACAGTTCATGAAAATCTTTAAAAAAAAGTGAAATGCTTTAAAAAATAACAGTGTGTGCCTACAGCTGCGCCAAAAAAGTCCATTTCAGCATTAATAATGCCAGGACAGATGCTGTCTGACGCTGGTTTTCCAATGAAACAGAAGATGTGTAATGAATGTGCCTGAAAATCTTCCGAGGATGACAATAACAACGTTCACTTCTGAACAAAGGGGCTTCTTGACAGTTTAAACTGAAAGCATGAAAACTCCAAACGGTTTTTAGTTGCGCTCATGTGGATCAGACAGATGATTCAAATTCCGAACGATTTGTTTTCGTCTTTGGTCATTATCAGTTTTCTTTTGCCCGAACGGAATGGCACTGTAGATGTTAGTTCTTTCAATCCTAGGGACCGCGATACAGTTCCCTTTTCATTAGGTACCTATATTTACGTACAAGTGTCCAACTCAGCTAATAGATAAATTATACACTGTGACCTCGTAAAAAAAATCATGTAAGTAGGTATAGGTATTAATTAAACCACGAACTTTTGAAACCGAAATTGTTTAAAAAAATGAATTCCTTACATCGTTACAAATTTTAATAAGGAGGTTATTTAGGTGTGGCTTAGTAATAAATATTTTCGAATTTATAAATGAACTCACCAAGTTTGCAAATCATCAAGTTTTACTGCAATTTTAAAAGCAATCTTTTAATCCTTTCTAACCACAACAAATTAAAATGACGACAAAAGTAATTTCCAATTACCTACTCATCAAAGGTATCAAAACCTGTATCTGTTATCATGTTCAAATGGACACGGTGTTATCAACGTAAACACAATTCTGTTACTTAATTTTTTATTTATCCATATACCTACGTAATTATCTCTCTGTACACATTCATGATTACAACACTACTATAAACAAACTTGACTTATTTTTTCGTTGTTTGACTTAAACATACAAACGGTTCGGTCTTGTATCCGAAAACACAAGTCAAACTGGTCCATCACTTAAGACTTAAAACTGCGGGGCAATTGCGTAACATACTTGCACTATGAATCGGTTTTGGCAGTTCAACAGCATTCATTGCGCTATTTACGTTGTTAAGCAGACAAATTTTTCGAACTTAAGAAGCAATGGATTAGCAATTTGCTTTAAAATTATTCAGATTCTGATTGATAGTGTGTTACGCAATTAGGGTGCTGGTCTTGTTTATAATCTACATATTATATCCAGCATTTCGTCAATGGCCCATGCTTTTTGAACGGTAATCCAACAGTCTTCTTCAGTTTCCTCCTTAATCGTAGCACTGTTCAAAAAAAACTTGGACCCACGAGCATATTTAGCCTGATGGAAGGCTACCATGCCACGGCCATATAAATTAGAGATTAAGGGGGGAGGGGTACATAACCAAAAATACTGGCACGTGAAACCAAGCTTACAAGTGATCTTTGTAATAAGTCCAACAGTCAGATAGTCTGACAATCTAAACAGAGTTCACAAAAGGACAAAAATATCACAGTAGTATACATAATTATATAGTATATCTTGTGCAATTATTTTTCTCACACGGCATGGAAATATAGAAATGAAGGAATTCACAAGATTGTCGGTGCATTAATCTTGATTGCAGAATGTGAGTATTTAGCTACATAATAAGTATCTATGAATATGTACTAGTACGCAACTATCTTTGGTCCTTGAGCAGACTAAGTACAGCTGACAGTGGTATCGGGCTCTGAACCATGATACAGTATACTAACGGAGATGGAAAATACTGAGAGTTATGACAATGGATTGCCCGATTAACCACAAAGAATTTGATGGTGTTGTTCTTAAACAACATCCACTTGTTGAATTGGGTGAAATCCAATAAACATATAACTTTGGATATAACAGATGAAAACAGTAGTGAACGTTACGAAGACGAACGTACGAAACAATTTAATGAGCCCACGATCGGTGCGACTTTACTTGCCGTCTTGACAATTAATGACAGTTGAGACTTGAAACAACTAAACGTGAGCTTTTCAAGATGGTGATAAAGACAATACAACCGTGAATGCACTAGTAAACTTCAAGAATGAATATTTGATTTTATCAGTGGTAGGTAATATTCCAGCGGCAATATTTTTTTTTTGAGTGCTGTCCTTTACAGCTATTCGCCAATTTCAGTCTCAATTTCAAACAAAACAATAGCCTGATTTCGTCAACTAATCGAAGTTATTAATAGACCGGTTACACACCTTTGCACACACACACATACACGCGCTGTCAAATGTGCATAGTGATGCAACTGGACCAGTAAACCGGTTCGCGTACCAATTCTCAAAGTCGGCCGGTTGCGTAATCGTAAAATATCACATATGCAACACTAGCAGCCTCAGAGTCAGCACAATACAAAATAACCTTTAGATTGATCTAGATTTAGACCAGTCTATCACGCACTAATTGAGAATATTGAACGAGTAATTAAACGATAAAGAAAATTAGGTGATGTCATTCTTGAATTAGCAATTTGATAAACTCGCTTTGGAAGGCGTGGTTGACTAGATAGTCAATGTAGGTATTACATCGCGGAACCGGACCCAAGATACAGGACCTAACTTATAAGATAAATATAATCATTATAGGTTTTCTTATTCCGTCAGACATCCGTTACCTAAAGACCTCGATAAAATAATTGAACTTGATTACATTTTACAGAGCACAGGACATATTTGGAACATTAATTTTGAGCACGTTCGATTTCTCCAAAAAGTATGTAATTTTTATACGCTGATTTGGAGCAAACGAAAAGTGCAAGAGTTTTTAAATAAAATTACCAAGTATATTATTCAATTGAAAAGATAATAAAAGTACAAATTGCTACCAATATATTACCAACTTTAAGCACCTGACCAAATAAATTATGTACTGTTAACTCGAAAGCCGTAACATTATCAAAACAATTTATCATCTTACTCATTGTGAACAGTCGCGCGAGAGCTTCAACGAAAACAATTGGCAGACTATGCCCTTCTCTTTCTTGCATTTCACTGAATTCCCACGTGTGAAAGGAACAAACGTTTATGGTAATAACACGCTAGAGCCTCAAATTAAACACATCAATCAATTAGAGTCAGTCCCAACCACATTTCTTTTATTGCATTGTTCTTTGAGCAATTAAATTTGATTTTTTTCGCTTGAACCTATGAGAAACGGTGGTGGTAAACTGGTAATAGATTTAACTTATGAAGCCGTCATCATTGTAATCTTTTAAAGATCAAAGTAAAGAACAATTAAATGACTAAACGCCACGGAAATGATGAGAAAACAAAACTTACTACGAATAAATAATCCATCTGCCAGCATTTACCAAGTTAGCCTCTCTATTACGGTATGTAAATTCAGATAAATGAAATCATGTCGACTATTATTATTTTACGAACAAGATAATTTTACGGACATTTAAGATCCTGTTCACCAAAATATATTATCAAAATTATGCACTAAAGCATAAAATTCTGTCTCATAGTGCAATGCATAAATAAGACAACTTAATTGTATTTGCATGCGAATATTGAAATCGTTTCGACTGCTTCATTATATTAACATTTACGTTCCTTTTATCCAAGCAAACTTTAAGGTCGTCAAGTATTTTATATATCCAGCATAAATTGGGTAAATTATCACTAGGTATAATTATTAATTTACAGTCTCCTATCCATTTGCAAGGACCACTGGATATTTTCTCGATATGGATCTTTTGAATATTTGGTCTTTATTTCCAAAAGTCTTTGGACGTTTACATTATTCCACCGTTTTGGTAAGGAATGTTAATTTTTGTATGAAATGATTACGATCTTTCTGTCTTTTGGGGAGTGGAATTTTAATCGACATGTCATAAGACCACACACGGCCTGGTGTAAATGATTCGGCTTTTGTTTCTTTTTCTGTAGTACAAAACAAATGAAAGCCACAAAGTCAGTAAAAGTTCAAATAGTTCAAAATGCATTCAAACTAGACTTCTGCAGTAGTTACTCATTCCTACTTCCCTAACAAAGAACAAAGAACACGGAACACTTTCCCAGTACACTAAACTGCTCAGTACCTATGTATATTTAGGCCGGCATTAAATTCGTTTGTTCAACAGGATGTGGAGCAACTTTATAGGTAAGACAAAATGCGCTAGAATTTGGAGCATGCAGTGTAGTGGGCCGTAAACCGCCCGTCGTGCATGCCAGTGCATGCTAACCTCACCATCCTGATACTAAAGGACGGTGCAGCTTTCAAACGAGCCACGAGACGTGAGAATCACTTAAATGTAGCTATTTTCTGAATAAGCAGGGAGCAGTGGAAGATGGAATCAAATAATTCATTCGTGTTTCACTTTACGTCGTGATCTATTAGGAGCGCTGTTTTACTATTGTTATAATGAAGAGTTTTGCTTTGCTTGTTATAGACTAACTCCTTAAATTTTGTTGAATTATCCTTAATCTATTGGCTGTCTTAATGTAGATTTAGGTAATTTTAATACATCATCATATTTGGAACCAAATGCCCTGAGGGACACCGTCAATGTCTCACCCCTTATTTATGAACATAACACGTTCTAATTTACACTTCGAAAATGCCAAACATTCATCTTACCCTTCAGCCCTACTTTGAAATATCGTTCACGAGTTATATACAACCCTATCGAATATCAAAACGATGCGGCCCATGTCTATGACGACATTATGCGAGTGTAAAGCTTATAGTCATATGATTAGTCCAAATAGCAATGGCATCACAACTATATCATGTTGTAAAATAGAAACTACACATGAAATAAAAATGGATGTAGTTGTAATGCTCAAAATCGAAGACGAAAAAATTAAGGCAAAACTTATCGAGAAACCATAAAACAAGTCCTTTCCCCCACTTCTGATCTAAAAACCAGGTTGGTCCAGATCACGTTGCTCAGAAAACAGGCTACACACACGCTATTTCGTATCAAGTGAATGTCTCATGAAATATCAACCGGTGCAAGGAATGGGAGCATTTTTTGTAACATCTACTTTCACCAGCCGATAGTGGATTCGTATCCGGTTCACGCTGTACCGTTGTCGGATTGGCCATTATCGCGATCGAGCAGTGCATTTTGACTTGCTCTTGTTAACTTCGTAATATCAAGTCAAACGACTTGATGTTACGAATGATATCGCTATTAGTCTGATGTTGTGTATTCAATGAGGTGTTTGCCTGACCTTTAGAGTCAATATAGATTTTTTGTTTGTCCATCTCTGATTGTACAGGAGGTAATGTTATGCTTTCACGGCCGCTTTCTATATCTCAATCCCACATTTGATCCCAATCCTTGTCTGTAACCAATCAATGGCAATTCTTATTGTCTAGTGATTTATTATCAAAATTTAAAATCTTATAATGTTGGTATATTAATAGCTTTAAGAAATCGAATTGGGGATGTTCTTATTTTGATAGCAATTTCTTGGATAATAAATTATGGTAGTTGAAATTATATTTTTTATTTAGAGTTTATAAATAAATAAAAATAATTGTTACATTAATTATTATAGCTATTTTTTTCAATCTGAGTCTTTGAGAGGGCGAATCACAAGTAGCCGTCAAATTTGCGGATCAAGATTAAAATTGAGATACATTATAGAATTCTGGCATTAGAGACTGTATCAGGTTTGGCCTAAAAAGTTTTAATCTGGGTCAAATATGAAGGCAGCAATTAAGAGGCAAAAAATAAAATAAAAGTGCAAAACGAAATTACAAGAAAGCCTTATAAAATACAAGTTTGACAATGATGGATTGTTCAAACCTTGCTGAAACGAAATAAATTGATCAAGTAACAACAGTGATTAAAATATTTTGAAAATTTCATAATATTCAAAAGTTTAAAACCTGTCTTTTGCTATCTCATCCAGTTAGTTTATTTCAATAGCTTTTTCTCCAAATCGATTTATACAGGGTTACATTAAATTAGCTAGCTAAACTCCGCAGACGCGATGGGTATCGATATCTAAACATGATAAAACAAAAAAGAAATTAATATGATGATTTTTTTTTGGTGGGGTCATCGACCGCATTTGGTATTGTACCTAATCACTTGAAATATTAGATTAAAAAATCAGTTTTTTTTTGCGTAAACCTCACAGACGTGATGGGTACCGATATTCAGACACGATAAAACATAAGAAAACAGTTTTTCTCAACTCATTCTTCAAGCAACAACACTAACAGCGGTAGTTGACCTCCCAATTTAGTTTTATATTATCGTGTTTAGATATCGATAACCATCGCGTCTGCAAAGTTTAGCTAGCTAATTTTAATAACCCTGTATAGTTTTATTATTTGCAAGTTACATTTTGGTCCTACGCTACGAATGATCTAATAACCAATGTAGTTCTCTAGCACTGTATGCATAAAAACCAACTAGATTTTTATAGCTCATTCTACCGAGCAGTATTCACAGTTCTTGTTAGCTTAAACATCTGTTGTTGCAATCGTGGGACTCTGAGATTGGTGCGAAATAGGTCGCCAGTCTGACAGAGTCATCGCATGAGAATTCTGGTCTTTTGGTACAACAATATAACGATGCGGTCGGTAAGCAAGTAATTAAAGTATTAGATTGGGTACGATTGTGTTTTCGGTTCGATGGGCGGAATTGGAATAGAGGCTTAAAATATGTTTAGGTAAATCTATACTAACATTATAAAGCTGAAGAGTTTGTTTGAACATAAAGTTAGAACATTTGAATGGCGTAGGTTGGACCTACGCCATTTATAAAGAAAATCTGGAAGCAACAATTTCTATGAATATTATAATATATCTGAAGAATTTCAGAGCTCGACGTGTTGCTTTAGATTCATTGTTTCATTATTTCTCACTTGATTAATTCAAGAACCTACCACAACGGATCTTCAATACAATAATAATTGTCATTATCATCTATGTAGTCTATGGTGTGTTCGGCCTTTTGTATAGCTACTTTCAGGTGTGTATGAAGACGGTAATGAAACAAATGAAGCCTATCCAAGTATCCACATAGCAACTTTGATATAATACAAATACAGCTATAACTCGTCTAGACAATAGACGGAAGATAATTGCTTTAACACCACAGAATTTCATCTCAGCGCCGCCTCTTCGGGTAACTCACACGACCTTATACATATATCGTTCTACATTGCTTTCTTTATCAATACAAGTATTGACATCGAATCAATATTCTCAGCAATGGTTAATGTGTAAATTATTTGCCCATTTTTTCTCGAGTTCGATATTTAAGGGACTGACGCCAATCCATGCTAATGTTTTCGTAGAATAGCAAAAATGCTTCTAAATAACATGTTTGATCGATATTAGTCATGTCTCATGAATTTTAATGGTAGAAATATCTATTTAATAGGTTTAATGTTTGTGGTTGAATATGGTAGGCCTGTTTAAATAATTTGATTTTGTTTCAACTTTAATAACAAAAAGTATTCAATAGAATGCTGCTATACCCCTTTACCTCTTTAGTAGCTTTTCATAAATTGTGAAGGTAATTTGGCGTATCTACCTACATATAATTATGTATACTGAATCAATCCGCAATCGTACAGTACACGTTTTTTTTTTAAAATGTAAGTGTTGCAAATGAAAACCAACCGTGTAAATAACTACTAATTAGAAACCCACGGTTAAGCCAGAAATGCAAGAACATAGTTTCTCATTAATTTCTGCTATAAAAGATAAGAAAATACTACAAAAGTTTTCTTTAATCTTCCAGGTCCATTCATTCAATTCATTCATTCAAGTAGCAAAAGTTGTAAATACAATTACAACTTACGTATTATTGTACTCGTAGGCGTATAGTTGACACTTATCACATCCTACGCCTTAAGGCCTATTCAGATATAAGCGATATCGCTACCGAGCGCGACAGCGATATCGCTTATATCTGAATAGGCCTTTATAATTTCTTTTACCACCACTGGCAACATTTTTTTTACTTATTGAATCATTGTACTCAAAGGGATTTGCGATAAATTGTAATTCCGTTCCTACCAACCGATGATTGAAGTCCCAAATGAGCGTAGGCGTTGATTACGTCATCAGCTGCGTACAATAAAATTTGTCTAGACAGCCTTTGACGCAGATCCCCTCAGTGACTGCATTAACAGTTGCTGCTCCATATAACATGTTATCAACTACCCACGGTGTGACGTATGCTGTTCTACATTCTGTATCAGATTGGAAAATAGGACACGCGATACCGTATTTTAGGTTGACTTTAAATTTTAATTGCGTTTAAAGGCTTTCAATTGATAATCTAAGTAGATAATATATGGCTTTTTTCAGCTCAAGGACGTGATTGTATTTCAGTTGCATTCTGAGGAATGGTTGATTAAAGGTTTTAATTAGAAAGCAAATGTTAAAGCATATTCATTGGCATTATCATAATATTTAAGATATTGTAGTTGCAGTGTACCTACTTAGCTGAGTAACCATTGAAACTATGCTAAATCTTAAAGGAACCAGTTATGCTTCCGCGTACAGGGTTGTACCTAAGTTCTATAATTTTTCATAAACTACAGACAAATTCAACCGTTTTCCTTAAAATACTCGGCTCAGCATAAAACCAACACTCCTATCTCCTAATAAAATCCAAGGAGGTTCTATTTTAGGCTTCCATAATACACGTACCTACGAGAAAGGTTTAAACCAAAGAGATAATGGGACTAGAAAGGCACTCTCGGTTTCAATTCCACGTTTCATTGAAAAATAACTAAGTTTTTGCGTCCCCATCCAATTTTCCAGTTCCGTGGCCACAGTTATCCGATACAGACGACAACGACCACTGTTAAGGACTATGTAGCTTTGTACGGTATCTTTCGTGGGAATACGTACCTATAAGGATTTTTTATGGAATTGTTTGGGACTTTCTTAACATGGCAAAAATTTAATATGTACCTAAGTATAATTCTGTAGACGGCCAAGCAGAAACCAGTGAAAAAAAGCATCCCCAAAAAAGAGTGTATATTGGACTCTATGGACCAATCACGTTCAAAGGTTTTAGACCACGAAGCTCACTAAGATATGCACGTTAGGGTTAAAAATCTGGGCTAGTGTATCCTAGTCCCATTAAATACATAGTTGCGAACTGACAGTAACAAGTTGCGGGGCGTACTATTTTTCTGACGTCACCTACTATCGCGAACACAAGTGTTTACCTACATACAGAACAGACAGCTGCATTAATTGAATACTTCTCACACATTACAAATACCCTTTAGAAAAGGTAGAAATCAATTAATGCTGGCGTGAGATTAACGCTTCCATTTTCAAATAAGTTACAAATAATCAAATTTCAAATTGCAACCGCAGTTTTCCGATATAAAAATTATTCATTGACTGGCCATAAATATTTATCAAGTTATTATTTTTATAATAACAGTGTTGGTAGCGGCGTCGCCGTCGAAGGCGCGCCGTGACGTCACGGGCTACGAGCCAGCATGGTCCATGTCGTCACAGTTCGCGCCATCCTACGCTCTCCCACGCACTGTCACTGTCGGTCCATTTTTCTCAATTTCCCGCGTATCTTACCCCGCCTGCACCCACTTAGATAACGCCTGTAACTTGTAGATTGGATTTTCATACTATTTATAGTCATTTGTTGGTGAAGGAGGCTTTAAAAGGTTTGTAAAGCACATTCGTTCATCTTTTCTTTTATGAGATTTATACGAGGGGTGCTAAGGCTATAATGAGTGAATGAACAATGACAAATAATGTTACCCACGCAAAACTGAAACTTGAAAGTGAAGACAAAAAAGGATAAATATAACATTGTTTTTTTAATAAAGAAAATCTGATAATAGACAAGGAAAAATGTAAGAATGAACATTTATTTAAGTACCTCAACCCACAAACTCACTGCTCGAAGAGAAATGTTTCTGTAAAGAGTCTAACATTGCCTATAAACTTTTATTTGGAATGCTGAAAGTTTAATGCTCGGAGATTACTTAAAAATGCAAATTTTTAACACTAATACCGCATACTACAGTAAACTTGCTTTCAGACTCAAAGTCATTGAACGCGTTAAAGTATTTAAAATAGATTTTGCTTTGCATTTGCTTAATATGCTCACCTTAATTTTAATTTAATTCAGATAATGATTAATTACAATATTGCACTGATTTATTATTTTAATTCATTGATATAATATAACAAAGTTTGAACTTTACATTTTATAAACCAAATCACCTAAAACCTTCAACTTTCATTTTAATTGTATTACATTTTAAACTTTTTAAATATCGAATGCAAATCTGCTTCTATCATGAAGTTTACATTCTCAGAACGAATTCGATTTTCAAAAATAACAACTGACTTCTATTTTATTTGTTTCGAAGAAAACACAACCAACCTTCATGGCTGACCTTACTCTAGATTTTTGTAACTTAGTTATGATTATGAATGATCATTACAATAACAGACTGACATTTAGGTCCACGTTACATAAAGACTCACCCAATATGTACATATACATATGTTAATCGGATTCCATTTGTAATAACATTAACGAGACTTCGTTACGTGAACTTGCGTGTTACTGGAATACTTAGAAGTATTATGGAATTTGGTGGTTTTTGTTTTTGTTCTTATAGTGTCTTGAATCTCCAAAAAATCTCTCTAGTTCTGATAATAAAATAAAATTTGCTGCGTTGAGGCCAACAGTAGGTAGGTACTGTTTGGTCTTGCTTGACTCATTATTTGACTAACCGACTCCAGGGAATACCGGAATAACTACAATAATTAAGGTCTATATAATAGGTACTATACTGCTGAAATCACTTAAGTACATAAGTTCGATGACTGCTAAACAACATACAGTAGCTTATCAAGTTATCACCCTCTGACAGCTATGACTAACATTTTTATCATATATTGTTAGAACAACGACAACTAACAATCTATTCCTACATAATGCCCTACTTTTGAAATAAGTAGATACAAAAGTAGGTACCCATAGACTTGTAGAAAAGTGGCCGTAAGTGGCCAACCGCGGAGAAAACAAATTAATGTGTCGCATTTGTTTCCTATTACTTGAACGACCCTGAACTTTTAGGCCCAGACTCCACCAAAGCGGAGACGAGACGAGAGCAGCGGAGATGTGTCAGAAGCAACCAATAGGAATCCGTTATGTACATATCTCGTAACCGCTAAGCTTCAGTGGATACGGTTCCATTAATTCATATTCATTGTGAATTCACAAGGAATATAAATATAAAGCTTTATTCATACAAAAAAAAAACCTTTGACATTGCTTAAGACTAGGATACATAACTTATTTAAGTAAAGGCCATACGGATAAGGTAAACCCTGACTCGTAAACTAGGTAATCCTGTGACTTAGGAGTCAGTGTTCTGCTGTCATTGTGATACAAAAAACTTTATAAGTTGTGTTCTGTCGTTACAAAACAGTCATAGATATTGCAGGTTACAGAGTATATATATTAAAATTAAAAACGAAGGAATATTATATTATGGTTGAGCAGAGAGGAGAGGAGATGTCTTATATTGCTTAGTGCAAACAAAACAGACGTGTGAGCTGTGCCTCGTAAGCTGTCGACGATGGCGCGCAGCGGAGAGGATAGGAGATGTGTGGGCTGTATGGTCGTTGGGCGAGCGGCACCGCTGGTTCCGCCGCGTCGCACAACCCGCCCGCTCGTACTAGCCCGTACACCTCTGCTCCGGTCTAGCTAGTACGCATCTCCGCACAGCTTCGATGGATACACCCTAGCTGATAAGCATCTCCACTTCGCACATCTCCGCCCATCTCCGCTTTGGTGAAGTTCGGGGCCTTATGCTATTATTGTATAATCGGTGTCGTAATTGCGTTCCCACTTTTGACGACGATTCCTAGTCAATTGAAACTTTACTAAGGTTGGAACTATCTAACTGTCACATAAACAAATAGACCTTGCTGTCTATTCTGTGAAAATCTCACAGTGAAAACTTGGATGAAGTGAGTTGTCAATTCCACCTGATGCTAGGTATTGACACTATTGACAGCTCACTTCCAACTCACTTCACCTATGTTTTCACGATGAGATTTTTACAGAATACATCGGCTGGTCGCTTTATCAAGCGCAAGTGATATTACCTTAGGGTGATAAACCAGTTACAAGGTCAACTATACATACTCATTAATGACTGAAATAAGTACTGTGGACAGTCTTACAAAGAATATTTATTAAAGTTTGTTATTAGTCTTAACTGCACGGTAAGCGTCTAATGAAAACAGATAACAGTAAGTACTATTATTTAACAACTATATTGTTACAAAGAGACCAACGAACACGAATGATATCAGAGGAAGGAAGCTGAATTATCAACGGAAAATTTATTCAAATATTTGTACTAAATTAACATCGTTAAACTAAGAGTTTTAGGATCTGATGTAATGATCATTAGTTTATTTTTATATCAACATTATGTAAAACATGAGTAGGTATTTACTTTTGTTTTCAGATAACAAATAAATCTTGCTTAACTTTCCGTTACATGTAGAAACAATTTAAGCCTCTCTTTTATGAAATGATTCATGAAAATGTCAATTAAATCCTACGAAAACTCCTAATTCTTTTTGCGTATCCGATCTTTTCCCTTAACTTTTTAATGATTGCAACATTATTATCACTTCTACATATAAAGGTATGTTTTAACTATGTTTTTAAGATCCGTTTGCAGTGTGTGACTCTGTACGGCACCGATCTACCATTAATTTTATGATACAGGACTATCGTATATCCTACCTCACGCTCCTCATCTGTCACAACAACTACAGCACTACCTAGGTCTGTAAGTACCTACAGCTGAGTGCAGAATGTCATCGTCTTCGCACGGTAACTCACATGCTTCACAGCCAGCGTGCCCGTACCGTTACGGACACTACGTAACCGACATTCCACGTAGCGTCCCCGCAAACTATAACGAGGGCGCTAATTGGATGCGCATTGGGCACGATCCGAATCACGCACTATGTTATTTATTATGATTGTTAAGAATTTGATAGGCTCTTCGTTTTTGTTTGTAGGATATTTTCAGTAATCGAGCACTGAATATTTTGAATTTCGAACACTTTTGTTTGCTTTATTATGTAGGCAAAGAGGTTTTAGTTTCGTGCCTTATCCATGAGAACTTATTTTAAATCCCGTACTTGATTCCTATTTCAAAAATACATTTCAGATTCAGAGGTTCCCGCCAAATAAAACCCTTGAGTTAGTTAACAGTTCAATTAACCTTAAAAAGATCACTGTCTTAATCAAACATAATCTACATTTAAAATTAATTAGAACTGTTAACAAAATAATTACTTACAACCTGATTTTATGCGTAAATGTTATATGCACAAAGTACTTAATTAACAATTTTATAGACATGAAGACTGATTTCCATACTTATGAAATAGGACGTGTGCCGAAATATTATCCAACATAAATGATATCGTCTAAAAAATGTAAATTAATAATTAATTAAGTAGATAGTGAATAGTTTTTTGAATTTATGTATTTTTTTCTCTCTTTTACTCTTACACACGTTGTCTACATCTCTCTAACTACTTTCCTATCGCAGGTATGCTGGAAGAGATTTCTTTAGAAATAAGCATCACCTTTGTACGTATTTTTCTGTTCCTTTCTTCTTGTCTGTTTATATGTGGCGTACATAAGCTGTTAAATAAATAAATCAGACACCTATTATAATTTTAATTTAAAGCAATCAGCGACGTCCGTTTATAAATGTCAGAAATATTAGTTCATTTGTGTACAATCCCACTTATCTGACTGTTAGAGAAAAAATTTGAAATGTACCCGTCACCTACTTATCATTCCTTGCATGTCGGTTAAGTCGACCAAGGGAAAGGGATACCGTTGTATTCTCGAAGGCAATGGGCCGGCAACCTGCCACTACACAGTCATTTTCTCGAATTGAAAGAGAAAATGAAACATAGTTTTTGTGAGACAAGACAATCATGGACAAAATGACAATATACATAACATAGATAGATATAAAGAAATAGACTTTACTAGGCAACTTAGGATCAATGCTTGTCATTGTGTATCATGGCTTGTCGCAGAAACTACTGTTTAGCAAATTGCACTAAATACTGTGCTGATTTTCAGCTGAAGTTGCCAAATGTGCCAGTCGTATAAAGTTGGGTATTAGCGCAGATTGCAACTCAGTGTTGAAATAGCACTTAGATTCGCAATCTCCCTAGGGAGAAAATGACATATAGCTCTAAAAATATGTCTAGATATGTTTTTACGTAAGCCGCTTTTGATTGCTTACCAAAATAAAAAGTCATTTATTCAAATGACACTGACAATCAGGACTTTTTGAACATCAAAATTACTTAAGAAAGTCCCCCAAAACGCCCGCCCTTCACCACTTCCTAGTGTTTTAGCTGGGAAGAAGAAGTGGCGCAACAAACCCCCTAGCAGCACAGCTGTCTGTTAAGTTAGAATAACTTGATTCTATACAATAGTACCTATGTCTAAGATACGCAACCACAAAAATCTAGAACCCAGAAAAATAGTTCCAAACACATCCAGGTGAGTATCCCACGATATAGTGAGGGTTAAGTCCGGGATATGGACCACTGCGGAATGCGATAAGAAGGTAAGCATTCAATGTTCTAATACCATTGGTTTATATTCTATTAAAACTTGTTTGCAGCAGAATGCTGACTTTATATTGGCTGTTATAGCGTGTATGGGAAGATAGGATGGACAGACAATGGTGTTATGTCATTTAAGCGCGAGAGTCGTCTCTGGTTATAATTTCCTTTTATAAATATAACAATGTTGGTTGGAACAAAAATCAGGAGCATTGTAGGGATATACTGAGCAGATAAACTAGAAACAAAATGCTTTGGACAAGACTAATTTGCAGTCAATCAGCAATTTTAACGATAAACTTAACTTTAATGAAATAAATAGAGCACAAAGCTGACAAAACAGGAGTTAATCTAGCTTAAAATATTTACGATTATTAAGTAGATCAACACATTTAAATTAAACTGAAGGTTATACAAATTGTCACTGTAATCGATTGACAAACAGCAACACAGATTATACATTTATACAACCAGTAACGATTTATTTATTGTATAAATTAGTTTACTTGGTATCAAAATGTATTTACGCCAAAATAGTACCTAAGACTCGGTACATTGTAAGTAGTGGAAACTATGTTGTCAGGAATGTAATTGCTCAATTACCATCAGTAAACGGTATCTTGTGTCGATAACACGGAGTACATGAGTACATGCGCAGGCGACATTCGTACTAGATAGCCCAGATTCGAGCTGACATTGCGCTCGCTTCTGGACAAAGTACAATGTGCATTTTAGGGTTATTAATACTATGATAAGCTATTTATGATTATGCAGTTGATGTGTTGCAATTGAAAACTTGAGAGACTTGAGACTTGAGATAACTTGAGAGTTGTAAACTTTATAATGATAAATATTTGAATGTGGACATTTTTGGCTTAAGTCTTAATTGTTTTAAAAGTGCTATTCGTAAGATTTGTTGAACTATAAAATGTTTTGTTAAGTACCTACCTAGTTTTATGTTAAGATAGGGACTATAGGTTTGTAAAAAACTACTCAATTAAGTATCAAATTGTTTGTAAATAACTGTTTGTTCCTGAATAAAATAAAATAAAATAAAATAAAAAGGAATCCGAAAAAATGCGTAGTCATTTGTTTATTATTTTTGTTATCATTTTTTTTCTCTGATTTAAAGCGACTGACAGCACCTTGTCAATCAAAGAAATCGCATTGGAAAAAGTTAAATAAACAAAACGTGCAAAAAAACGAGCTCTTACTCATAATAATGATAACTTTCTATCGTACGCGTAGTCAAACGCAAAATTTTCACAACACCGGAAAATTCTAGGAAAGAAAGTCGAGTCCAAAATCTTTTTTAAACAAAGCATGTGTCACATGAGAGCATTACCTAATTCTACAGCAATTTGAATGGGCAATACAAATTAGTACACCTACAGAATATAATAGATACAAACTTACAGACAGACACCGCACTAAATATTTTTACAGAGAAATGACGCAACTCAGTATAAATCCGCTTGTGGTAATGAGTATTCGTGTCACAAAACACAAATTACTATAACCTGACCACTTTTTCGCCTTTGGTGCTTTGACACAAGGTTGAAAGTCCTTTGGCGTGTTAGATAGTAAGTGTTTGGTGGGTTTGCGATGCGTGTCCAAGTATCGGCATAATTTCACATTCACAGCTCGGCAATGTCAGAACGTGCTCGTCTGAATACTATAGGGCCGTGAGAAAGCCGCGTGCCATCATGTCCTATGTCAAATGCGCGAAAAATGCACTCTTTGTAAACAAAGTGAGACTTCTAGATAAATCTGATGACAGTTAGATTTTATTAGATAGAAATGGTTTGTTTGTATGCATGGTACGTGATGGTTTTTCTCTAAAGAAACACGTGCTAAATTGATTTAACTTAGTAATTGCTGGAATTCAGAGAGTTTTGACTAAAGCTACAATTCCCTAGAAGAGTGGTGCCCGCCATATAACAGCAGCAGTGACAGCTGTCATGGAAATTATGGTACCGGAGTTTTAATTAATAAATGAATGAAAATGATTTTATTTCTGTAAGTAGATGAGGCCGGCGTTTCCTATCTAACTACTATGAGAAGAAAGGCCGAAACAAACACAGAGGTCAGTCTCTTTTAAAGTCCAGATGTAATCTTATAAAATCTTATCTATTAACTTCACGATGTCAAAAATGCTCTCTAGGAAAACGCTTACTTATTTTCATAAATAACGTTTCAGTCACGTCATTCACCGGTAAATTGCGGATGCTATATGGCGGCCACCGCTCTTCTAGGAAACCGAACCTTAGTGTCCTGCCTTTCCGGGATCATGTTTATTTATGTCAAAATTAAAACGAAAAAAAAAACAAGGAAAGAAAATCTCTCCATCTACTTTTCAATATTCCACAAAACGACAGACAGGTTCATTGATTGTTTAATTATCCACAAAATCATATTGTTATTCGAGTCACAGTGTATTTAATTACCCCTCATTACTAACAATAAGGAGTACATGTGATACTAACAATAACTCATTCATTCGTATTGTAACTGCGTTTGATTGTACAAAGCTGAGTAAGGAAAGGGAAGAACTAAGATATGTGCTATATATTACTAACTTATTTGCAGAATACAGGATAAATATAAATTAAATATTAATATATTATACATATAATATACAAGGTGTAATTTTAAACAGTGTTAATCTCTTAAGGGGTCATTGTACTCATCATTATGAAAAACTTTTACTATGGCACCAAACCATAAATCGCGAAAAAAAAATCAGCTTTTCCCTACATTTATGTTCGCTTATCTCGTCAAAATGTAGGGAACACCTGATTTTTTTTTCCATATATCTTATTTTCAACTCCCTGAGTTGAAAATAAGATCCCAGGAGGTGAAGGATGTTTGCGCAATAACTTAGGGATAGTTCTTGTTCCTCCGTCCTTGATCAGCGGTGAAAGATAGAAAGAAAATGAGACAACTGAATTAGAAAAACCCTTTAGAAGGCGAAGTTTGGAGTTGTTTGGAGGGGAAGTTTGTTGAAAAATATGACTCCGTCCAAATGTGGTCAAACTGGCTGTAAGGAAAATCTGCGGGGCAATTACGTAACACAATTTCAGTAGGAATCGGTTTCATTTTGACAGTTCAACAACATTCATTGCGTTATTTACGTTGTTGAGCAGACAATTTTACTCAACATATGAAGCAATGAGTATGCTTCAAAATCATTCAGATTGTGACTGTTACGCAATTAGGTTGCGGGTCCTGGGAATATTCTACTGGAGAGTTTGTTGCGCCACTTCTTCTTCCCAGCTAAAGGACTAGGAAGTGAAGAAGAGCGGGCGTTTTGGGGGAATGTCTTAAGTAATTTTGACATTCAAAAAGTGTTGATTCTCAGCCTGGTATGACTGATTGAATTTTGATTAGGTATAATATTCTACAAAAGATCCAGAAGATTAACCGTTGGGGCATCATCAGTGATCGTAACGGATCCTAATCTCCGCAAAAGTTACCAAAAACTAACGTGTTTATTAGCTTTGCTTTTATTTAGTAACCACAACCAGTTAGATACCTAACCGATGGATTTATGCAGATACATAGTAATACATGAAAGCGGACAACAGGACTACAAAAAGAGAACCACAACCAATGCCTAGATATGGCAGAAACAAACTAACATCTTCATAAAATTTTAGACTAAAAAACTTTCGTATGAAAAACCTATAATTTCTAGTTATCAATATTTATTCAAGACTGTTTTTCATGCATAACTAAGCATAGATTAAACCTGAATAGCACTTAATTAGGCACTTAATGAGTTAATTAGTGAAAACAGGCGGAAAGGTGAAGAAACTTAGCATTTAGCCGACGTTCGTACAGACGTAAAAATATCGCGGCGATTTTTTGTCGCGCACTGGACTTTCAACGCTCTGCTTAGCGCCGAGAGTTGAAAATCCAATAGTGTTTTTTCGACGCACTGGGATGCACTCTGTTGGATTCTCAATGCTCGGCTTAACACCGAGAGTTGAAAATCCAGTGCGCGATAAAATCTATTGTTTACAAAATAAGTCTATGACAATTTCCGATGGCTTGAAAATGGAACTGCCAAACTGATGAATGGAAATGAGCTAACAGGAAGCTAACAGGTGACTTTGTCTCTAGTCTCAATCTAAAATATTAATTCTCTGATATAGGTACTTACCTATAAATTCTCCAGAAAGATCTCCGGGGAGATCTTATACTGTTTCATAAAGTAGTAGGGAATACCTATTCTAATAAGGCGTCACCCAGAGCAGAACAGAAACCCTCGGGTCACCACAATCTTTTACAGGTATTCTAAACAGATCAGGAGACATAACCAACTTCTGGAGGAAGGTGGGCTGGTTGGAATAACCACCGAAGGCCGCCATGGCCCAACTGAAGGACTAAGTGCCGAAACCAAACCCCTAGAACATAAAACATAGATAGAACTTCTACGAGTAATAATATAAAGGGGTAAAATTTGTTTGTTTGTATGTTTATGAATGTACGGGGTAATCTTCGGAACTGCTGATCTGATTCCGAAAATTCTTTCACTAATAGGAAGCTACAGTATTGCCGAGTGTCATTGGATATAATTTCACGCGGACGAAGTCGCGGGCAGAAGATAGTTCCAATAATAAAATAATAGGCCAGAAAACCTAACTTTTTTATTGAAACTCGGCTTTAATTATAGAATGAATACTTGCGCTTACGCAGTTCTCAAGAGAAATTCAGGACGTAAATTGCATCATATGTTAAATCTTAATTAATAAAATAAAATATATTTAACGATACGTAGGTATCGTAAACGTACTTTTTACAAGAAGGTGAACAAGGAAATAAAGTTTAAAAATATTTTTTTTTATCAGAAATCGTTGGTCGTAATTTAATGTCGCCATGTCGACTATCGTTATCTTAACATCCAGAGACAGACACAATTTAACACTTCAGTATTGTGAAATAAAGATAATTAATTATGACGTTGGCGGTTACTTAACTTACCTTCTTACTTCAAAGTTGCTTGTACAGAGTTAGTGTTAGTAAGTGGATTTGTGCCCAGTTTATGGCAATAGGCTTGCCCTGTATCAAGGCTCTTTCAAACAGGTGCGACCCGCGACGCGACAAAGGCTCTTCGCACGACACGCGGTGCCTTTGTGTCGTGTCGCACGTCGCGCCTGGTTGCAGGAGCCTTTACATGGGATTCTAACATAACTGGTGAAATGTGGGTGTATATGTTTACCATGGGAGAAACGAACATCTATACACTGTAAAGACTATTCTTGCTTGCAGCGCTCGGCCGCTATAGTAACGCTTGCTAACAGATATGGTCATTGTGTGCACGCGATTTTGTTTTCAAATTGGTCAGATGTAAGTTTCCTCGATAGTACACTTCTGCCTAACCCTTCGGGGACTACAGGCGTCATATTATATTATGTTTTATTTAAGTTTCAAACTTTCTAACCTTGTGAATCCATATACCTATTTATAATATTCCTACTCTAGAAATGCTCTAAATTTTATCCACAAGTATCTACTATTACAATCTAAAAACCACACCCTCAAAAACTAGCAATTTGAAGTAGGGCCGCCTGCCTTACAAAAACCATAATTATCTCCACTAAAGTACATTCTCAAGTTAGACCAATACAGAAGTGATTAAGCACCCCGGCAAAACAAACATGCGCTTTAAAACAGGACGCACTATCTTCGTCCCTTTTACACTAACCTAGTGGAATACATCTGTCTCTGTCAGTGGTAGTTATGGTAACGGGATGCCAGAGCTCATCTTGAGAGCAGGTCGCGGGGCCTACAATTTGTTCCACGACATCGTTCAAGAAATAAAGACGGAATTTATTTTGATATACAATGTGTCTGTACACGGTGTAGCGAAAATTAAGGGTGAGGTACAGACCATCAAACTGAACAACTTTCTCCCGGGGATCAGTATCGTAATCGCAAAAAAATTATCAGTCGTCCCATACATTTGGTGATTGACGTTTTGTATGGGACGACTGATTTTTTTTCACGATTTCGATGTTGGTCCCCGGGAAAAAGTTGTTCAGTTTGATGGTCTGTACGTCCCCTTTAAGTTTTGCTATTCCGAAACCGGACACCCTGTATAGAAGGCAGTTTCTGGTCACTTTTGAAGACAATATGTAGGTTCCATTGTTGTGAACCCCACAAAATCATAAAGCATCACTGTCTTCCGTTTCCTCCTATTAGATTTAGTGTGTAAACGCATGTGTCTTTGTGTATTGCAAACAAAACATTATCGCATTAGGTGGTAAACCTGTAAAGATAATTGTATGGTAGAAAATAAATAAATAAATAAATAAAAAACCAAAAACCGTGCTTAGTGTTATCATTGTACACAAAGGACAATGTCCAATACCAGGTTGTACCTGTACAATCGTAGAAATAGTCCTTTGAGACGGACTCAAACACCACTCACTGATTCTGATCATCGGCCTTATCAAAATACTTCACCACTTACATCCCACGTGAATACTCTTTTCTTAACAGCATTTTCGCCTTTTTTGGTGACAATACGAAGACACATAGACTGCACAAGCAATGAATCTTCGCAACGTGATCTTCAACTTCAAGGCTTCAGAACTTGAACAAATCCCGCTTGACAGCCTTAATGCCTACGTGATTTACGTGTTCTTTCACGTTCGGTTCGGTTCGGAAGAAAAGTTATGTCCCATCTACATACATTAATAAACGTTTCAGATTGCATGCAGTTGAGGCGAATACTAATCATTGGGAACAAAACTGTGGATCTAATAAAAAGTTTTTATTGGCTTTGTATACATGTACTTTTAAAAGGGGACTTTTTTGGTAGGTGACATGTAGATTCAATGGAAAAAAAATACTGATATTCAGCTGCATCCGGGTAGACTGGAAGCCGACCCCAACATAGTAGAGAAAAGGCTAGGCAGGTGATGAAGATATAAATTCAATGCTCCTAAAGGAAGCGTTCGTCCATCGTACATAATATCTTTTTGACTGAGGAAACAATACATGTATAAGTGAAAAAAACAAAAGCAATGAAACGTCATTTTAAGTGAAAAAAAAAACAAAAGCAATAAAACGTCATTTTAAGTGAAAAAAAAAACAAAAGCAATGAAACGTCATTTCGCTTTTCATATTATGACGGTTGAAATCGTTTTTTAAGCGATCGATTAGGCATCGTTATGCTAATCGATCCCACTACGTAGTCCTATTGAATTGGCTGACCTGTGAGTGTTATTGAAAACGATTATTTTTTGAGTCGTTCAGGTTTTATAATGTACGAAAGTTTATTTTTGTTTTAAAAGCTATTAAGCTAATAAACAATTTTCTCCGAACAGAACTGTTATTTTGCCAACAGATAACAGTTCCATCAAATTCTCAGAATTATCAACTTCCCAGCCCAAAAACCGATCCATCACCCAAAAAGTTACAGACGAAAAAGTTCTAAGCAAGGTCAATAAAAAAGTTCAAAATAAAACGGGCACGAATCGAGTTTAAATCGAGTCGTGATAATGCTAACAGTAAACTATCGATTTGAATGAATAACGGTATCGAATAACTGGCGGTCCATTATGACTGTCGCGATACTATTTGAGATAGTAAACGTTTTCGAATACAATTGTTGCGATTTTCGCACATTAATTTCGATTAAATGATTCATGCGAAACCGATGTTTCTGATTGGTTGTCATTAAGTTATGCTGTTTGTAACTGTTACAGAAGGCGAAAGCGACAACAACTTAATACTGACTTGCAAATTGCAAAAAAACATAAGAAAGTTTAAATTTCCGCGGGCTACCTGAAGCTTCCCTCTTAAATATTGTCATAACATTAGTACCTGGACCACAGATTTTTCTTTCTCTCTGAAAATCAATTTCCCAAAGTAAAATCTACATATTATTATGTATGTTCAATTTGAAGCAATTATATTCTTGCTAATATGAACATAACAAATTCGCGTAGTTGTTGCGCTACATTTCATGTTACGTTGCACACAATAGGACGGCTTATTGGTTTTACATTTCATGTTACGTTTCACCAATTTGTAGCCGGCATTACAGAAGAGTCATCAGCAATCAAAAACCTTTATCAAGCTAGTAAAACGTAACTTAAAGATAGTGAATGTCTACAAAATGCGGCGCTTGGCTTATCTTAGTTTAATCTCCTTTCTACTAAACTAAGAGACAGTCACGTTAGGAATTTTGTTTTAGATTCGTCATTGTATAATGAGCAGAGGTCTTAGAGGTTTTAGAGGAGGAATTAGGTAGAGTTATTTATGTACTTACACTGATTTCATACAGCGAAAGAATAAAGTGGATACTTCAAATCTTAGTGGTACTTTGAATGAATGATTCTGATGGGCCGTTTGAATAAGCAAGCCCTCACGAGTCTAGCCTAGAAGCAATAGTATTTTCTTATTTATAAAAAAGGCTAGGTATAATTATGAGAATTTGCTTAAGACTATTAATAATTTGTATTGTGAATTGATGTAAATACTAATAAAAATTATATGTTAATTATCTTTATGTTTTATTTGTCTGTCTATCTCTGATGTTTTTATTATTATTTATTTGTAATATTGTTGAACACACGGGATTGTCCATTAGAAATCCCGGGAAGATCCATATTAATATCAACATTTCGATGCAAGTACATAAATAACTCTACCTAATTCCGACCTGTGATGATGAGGAATACAAGTGAAATAGAGATGCGATGAAACTTTGATTCCCATTTGGCTATGTTATGTATGTGTTAAAATAAATAAATAAATATTGATCTAATCAATATTTGCCATTCGTCACGCAAGATTTAATACATACCGTACGTACCGTGCTTTTTGCAATGGATTTCACATACAAAAATTTAAAAAGTACCTACTTGAACAGTGATTCAAAAGCAAACGACCAAACCTTTGCTTTTAATCTGCTGTTCGAATTCGAACCGAATATAATCGGCGGAACCCACATTCGTACCATCATTTATAAAAAAGTATTCTTACTACAGAACGCCGATGTCACGTCGCCGCAATCCATTGAGTCATGGTGACTTACCTGCAAAAGGAAAAGAGTTATTTATAAAACTTGTTAAAAAACATGTCCAAATTAGCATCGGTATTTTGTCAATGTTTCATTATGAACTCGTCAATCGATGCAGGCCGTTCGCTTGGAAGGCAGACAACGCTGAACATGGTTCTTTAGACTATAAAACGGGTTCGTAGAGATAAATGCTGAATACTGGAGGGCAATGACACAATTAAATTAGGAATTTAGCAAGCAGACTGATGGTCGCAGTATGATAATAATGGTGAGGCGTCAAAAAACCAGCCTGTATTAAACTTTAAAATTCGAATGTCGAACTTTAAAATTGAATTACAATTGCATTCCAATTTGAAACTCGATCATTTGAAAACGATTTTAATAGGTGAATGATAACGAATTGTGCCACAGATAATGAAAATTAGATCAGTTTTAAATATAAATAGATATCGTCGACAGTCTCGTTAAATAATTTGTAATTCAATTATAATAAAGGTGTTGTAATGTGTGGATGTTCATCTTGTGTTTTCGAGTTAAATATGGAGTATGTCAACAACTTATCGTAGTACGGCAAACTCGAGAAATTGGGCCACTACAGCACTCGTGAGCTAACTTATCACTATTTGTGTACCGAGTGCAACTAACTGTCTTTAATATCAGTCTACTTTATTTATTTTTTGTAATTATGACATGTAGTATTGTGACATCAAGTTCAGAGAGGTTTGATACTCATTTATTGACTTAGAAAAATCCTTTGCGTTACTTTAAGTTAGCTTAGCTTATGCGCGGTTGCTATAAACAAAAACGAATCGTTTTTCTTACCAATGATAATATTTTTTATTGCCAATCTGGGCATATAAATAGATTCGTAAGCTAATTTTACCTGTAATAGCTACTTCCATATGAGAGGGTCTATTATGCAAAGCTATGAGTTTTTTGCTTCATTATTGGTAAAATACCAACTTGCCGCGCTTGACTCGGTGGAACGCAGAGCTAAGAGGCTCATTGGCGACGTGAGACTGGTGGATGCCAAGCTTCACAGCTTGGCTCATCGCCACAAGGTTGCCTGCTTGTCGGTCTTCTACAGATTATACTTCGGTGAGTGTGCTCAAAAACTCCACGACCTCATTCCGCCGGCCTCCTTCTACCATCGGACATCTAGACGCACTGCAGGTTACCATCCCTACCTGGTTGCTATTCCACTAATTTGCACTAAGCGTTTCCAAATGTCTTTTGTGATGCGCACAGCAAAGGAGTGGAACTCTCTGCCTGCGTCTGTGTTTCCGAACGCATACAACCCCGATCTCTTCAAAGTGAGAGTGAACAGGCTTCTTCTGGGTAAGCTCGCTCCATCGTCGACTTTGTCGCTGTCATCTCTGACCTAGACTCAAGAAGAGCAAACCTATCTCAAAAAAAAAAGATACAAGAGTTTCTTAATTTTAACCCATAGCGGTCCGTAAATTATAGGAATCGGGCGTTATACTTTAAACTATTTTGTTAAGACCTTTTTGATCTGTTTCTTATAATTTGCTGCCTGGGCCAAGAAAAAGACGATTATACATACCTATATTAACAACAACCTGACACTTACTCTACCTTTCACATTGCCAAATGTGTGAACAGCATCAACATTTTAAACAGACTATAAATAAAATCTTAAGTTCTCTAGCTCTCGTATTTAAGAGACCTTTCCGATGCAACTTTCACTGCGATATACTCGCGTTAACCTATTGTAGAAGGACAATGGTAGTTTTCCACTTTCACACGCCCGCGCCCCTGGCGACTGAACCCATTCATTCATCTGTGGTGATCGATGAACAATACCGGTGACAGAAGTTGTGGAACGATTCCGATCGAATAATTGAATGATGACGAGTTTGTGATCGAGATAAGGATGGCATAGTCTGTCAGTGGTGTTGATAGAGGCTTCGGTTTTAGGAATAGACCACTAGAGAATCCTAAATGATATTTAGTCTGCCTTAGGTATTTCTTGTTCGAAGCTATTGCAATCGTGATTCCGCAAATCGAGTTTACAAAAACCATTTCAGCTTCCATTTTCAAATTCGTAAATAACTGAATGAAATTAAAATACAAAGTGAGAATCGTTTCACATTTCCTTGATCACCTTGCACAAGTAGTGCGATAAAAAGATTTAAGTTTCATACCTTTTTTTTGTACTTATTTCAGTTTTTATTTATTCACACTTTCGATATTTACGCGGACATAACTTTCATGTAACGACCATTGAACAATATTGACATCCAAGATAGTGTCTACTGGGGTATTAAAGCTGTGTCGAAAAACCTGGTACGGTCAGCAACGAAAGTTGATACTTCAGATTTTTTAATCATAATAAATTAAGCACAATATTAAAAAAAAATCGGAACAGATGTCAAATTAAGATAATTTAAACTCTTAGATATTACACGAAAAGCAGTATATCTACTTATTTAATTATTTTGTGCCTATTAGAGGATATTATGTCCCTAAAAGTGACAGTTTCGTTGCCGATCGTACCTCATATTTCACAAGTTATAAAGTTCATAAACGTAAAGTATAACAAAACTGCATGTGCATTGCAATATTTTCAATGATATCGAGTGTCAGGACACGCAGGTGTGTCTGTGGTCGGCCTTCGAAGCCACCCCAACAGCATTCCAGCCTTTATGGACTCCTTACACTATGGGAACGGCCTTGGTTGTAGTATATTCAAGCCATAAATACGATTTAATCACATGATTATGAAGAAATAATGTAATCTGATTGTTGAACGAAGTGGCAGCGTTTTTGCTTATTGACAATTTCATTGCGTAAAGTTATTTGTCGTCACGAAAAAGCGAATAACAATGAGATGAAATAATGTTGATTGTTTAGTTTAATTTTATTTTTGTATGAGCCGTCAAAAATACATTTAAGCGAGTTAATTGTGTATTTCAATATAGAGTAATACATTTTAGATTCAACAGATTGTTTAATCTATATTTGGACTATTCGATTAAGTAGTCAAGAGGTCAATACATTGATAGATGTGCAGACAATTTAATCAAGATAATATAACAAATTATAACATATAAAGGATAGTCGTAAAACACGAACTGCCCATAAAAATGAAAGCGATTTCTTATACAAGATGTAACATAAATAACGCACAATCTCTTAAGCGATCATTGTACTCATCATTATGAACAACTTTTACTATGGGACCAAACCTGAAATCGCGAAAAAAAATCAGCTGTTCCCTAAATTTTGACGAGTTTTGCAAACATAAATGTAGGGAGCAGTTGTTTTTTTTCGCGATTTCAGGTTTGGTCCCAAAGTAAAAGTTGTTTATAATGATGAGTAAAATGACCCCTTAAGAGGTTGCGCGTTATTTATGTTAAACCTTGTATAATATGCATTGTAACTATATTTAGATAACAGTAAGTACTTTTCATGTTTACAAAGAAATTCATCAAAGTAATAGGTACATAATTATGGTATTTTTTCCAAACTAATTACCTATTGAAAATCAATATGAACAAGAATTCCCTTCCCAGTTCCCAGTAGTCCTTGCTTATCAGAGGTTGCCAAGTCCTTTGGTCCACTCCATTTTATCGGTCGACACTTCCGCTAAATCTGTTTGCTGCACCTTTATCGATGAATGTAATAATCGAATCGGCAATTACTTATTCATGAATCAATTTTACAGAGGATGTTGGCGATACATTCATTTGAAGGTTTCGACGAATTATTCAGAGCTAGTAACTACCCACTTTCTACTTTTTTTCTGGATTTAACAAATGAATAACGAAATCATAATTGATCTACATATACCTACAGCAGATTACGCAAAACTGTTGATTCAATAATTTCGTTCTTGTTTTTATAACCCAGTTTGTTTTGCAAACTCATTAAACAAAGTGATGTGCATGTACTTTTCAAAAACATGCCTGAGTAGAAATCAATGTTCGTAATTGGAACGCGGATTTTAAATTAAAACCTTTGATTGGTATTTATTTTTGAGGTCCATGGACCAATAAAATGATTGTTACTTTCGCCTTGAGGACATTACAAGTCTGCAAGAACTTTAATAATGCTTGCAGGTAATTTTTACTGCCTTGTTGGTGATTCAAAAAGCTTTAAATCTAGTAGGTAGGTAGGTAAGTAGGTATAACTGTGCAAATGTGTTAAAATGAACTCGTTTAGTTTATTTCTTGATAAAGTTGATAAACATCTATTAAAGTTAATATTTTAATTTTTCTATATTTATATTCCTGTTGTTAATATAAAAACATCTGTAACTACTATCTATAACAAATATTTTTCATTGTCACAAATTATTAAAAATTTACAGCCATTTATTTCATTTCATGAATTACTGAATTCGTTTTCATCAAACCGTTCACTTTCTGTCTGTCTCTCAGTCACGGTACCTATTAAACGCTTTCAAATTGTCCGAATGTTTTGTATAAAATCGTTTTATAAAAAATGGTTTTGTATAAAGTATAGTGACCGTAAACAAAACATCGGATAAAGGAGCATGTTGAAACAAATTGATATTGCATTGACATTATTACTTGGGTGACGGAATAGAAATGCTGGGTTGGCAATTGTTTTACGTCTGATTATATTATTTTCTTCATTTTATGACCAGGCAACATTGTTTTTTTTTTTATAATTCTGACCAGCCAGAACGAGCGCTAGGCTGAACCCGCTACAATGCGTTACATTGTTAAAAAATGTAGTGTTTACCTACTTCAGGTTTTTCCGTCGAATATAAAACAAATTAATGAATTTGTTGAACTGACACAGTCATTTAGAGTCACAGTAACATTTTGTCTACTATGTCAGTAACAAATTAAAGTCATCTTAAAAAGTTATTTATGTTAAGTAGGTAAGTAATTATTTTGATACCTATTCAAATAGATGAAAAAAATACATGTTGTTTTCTTAGTTGAAATTATTGTGATCTAGAAGCCTAAGGCGCCAAATTGTGCAATTAAGTGCATCAATCTAATACAAACTGCATAATATAAAAATAGTTACTCTCACAGTTTATTTGTCTTGAGCATTTGAAGAGCGAAAAGGTTATCAGCTGTTTAAAAATAGTTCGTTGTTTACTTTATTTTCTTTGTGAGAACAAGTGCATAATAATTTGCTCTTTATCCTCAGCAAGAAAGAAGCATTTAATAACTGATATTTTTAAATAAGTTTGTTCTTTGATAGCCTTTCACGGCCGAACCCAATAACCTATGGCAAACTGGAGATAGAATAACCTATATATCTATGAAGAAAGAGATTATGGAATCTTACCGGCCGAACATAAGGTCAGATAGAATTATACTCTCTGCCATCAATAGCGATCTGTCTTTTACTGAAAATAGGTTATTGGGTTTGGCCGTTAGACGATCAACGGAACTTATTATTGAATTAAATATTGAGGAGTCGTTCAGCATAAGCTGGTCTCTTGATGATATAACAAACAATTTTCTTTTTTTGTTAGGCGTTAGGATAGGACGGACCACAATAAAATCCATAATATTTTATGATAATCTTTTGTTTCTGAAAACTGCCATTTCTGAATTTTCTAGTGCTCAAAACTCATTTGGTCCGGTATAGTTTTTGATCCTTATAAGAAACAGTATCGATTGGCATCAGAAAAGTTTTTGTGAAAATTTCTCATTTTCTTGCTGACTGTACCTACTTTTTTTTTCAAAATCTGTGAATTCAGATCAAAATTTCTCAAAATGATAAGAACAGTCTCCTAAGAGAATTTTCCTGTAACTACATTGGTTAAAGTATCTGCCCTTACTGCCACATCTCAAAAAGTGCTGCAAATGAAATGATGTTTATTTCTGCAATTAGATCTTAAAACACTTTTACACGTCAATATTTTTGGTAAATACATACCTATTTTAAAACTAGGTAAAACAACAAAATACTTATAGAAACCAGCAATAACATCAATGAAAGTCTTTGGTAAGTATGCCTACACATACCAAAAACATGAAACTTAAACCCCGTATATAATTACTGCAATATGTACGAATGCTATCTTTACGACGCGCGCGGGCGCACTTCCGTTTCGTTTTATATTTTTCTACTCATTAAGTCATTACAGAACAGCACAATAGTTAAGCTTAATACCTGCCACACTAGAACTGACTAAAACTAGATTCATGTATTTTCCTTTCAGTGTAGGTGTTCGACAGAATAAATTGCAGAAGGACCATTCGGAGTTCCAGCTTAATTATCGCTGAAGCGCTTTCATGCATGCTATTCATGCTTACAGCTGTTGCTAAAGTTGCTTTATTTACAAGGTCACAGAAGAAAAGTTATGTTTAGAGTTTCGTACGTCAAAATAAATGTACTGGACCCTTATAGGGTCACTTTGTTTACGTCTGTCCGTTTTGTAGGGGGCGTTCATTAATTACGTGAGGCGATTTTGATGATTTTTCGAGCCCCTTCCCCCTTGGTGAGATGTCGTTAGATTTGGCTCGACCCCCTCCCACCCTGAACGCCTCACGTAATTAATGGACGCCCCTGGCCTGTCTTTTTTTTGTGAGTTCACCTAGATCCTGTCTTTCCCATCTTCATAAAGATTTTTCCCACGCACTTCATTGACATCATGAAAATCAAAAGGCCCAATACAAAGTCAAATTATTATGAATAAGGACATTTCATTTATCCATTTCTATACCTTTCTATATTATTACCTTAATTTTATAAATTACTTCGCGTACAGAAACTGATAGCTACAAAACTGGTTGTGTATCTACCGCCTTAACAGCGTAGGGATGCCCTGCCGATTTCTACCAGAATTTCAAAAAATCTTTTAAGTTTTCGTGTTGCAGAAAATCGTGTGGATATTTTATTTAGATACTCATTTTAGATCTTCTTTATTTACCATAGTTCTAATACTATTTTAACACTGTAGGTATTTATTACTAGAAGTAGTTACTTTCATGTAGTTACCAAATAGAGAGACTAAAACGTAGATATTCTATTTGCAACTCAAAAATCAGTTCAACTAAAATAATTTAATTTAGTAAATGGTCTGGAAAATATGAAAAGAAAAATCCAAATCGCAGTTTCCATACACCCTATTCCAAGAAACAATTTGTCCCCAAGTTTTCCAAGAACAAATTAGAGACATTACTATCGCAATCAATACCCAGAACTTAATTACGGAAACCCTATAATTTAGTAGATAAACAAGTAGTTTGCCAACCCTAGGCACGTGTAAGACTGTATTAATTTTGGATTTTGCCAAACCAGTGTCGACGATCTCTGCGCAGTCAAGGACGGTTGAGTTGAGCGAAATTGGCTTGTTCTAAACTGTGCACGTGATGGGCCCAGCGCTATGTGAGCGAAGCTATACAACGTGTTTTTTTATATGTCATAACTCTAGGGTTATATTCTATAACTAAAACTAATACAAAAAGTCCTAGAATATATGGTCCAAAAATGCATAGTTTCGAAGATATCATAAATCTTAATTAAATTAGGTTCATTCCAAGTTTCATTGATAAACGACACGACACGAGTAATTCATTTTCATTCATACCAATCATTCATAATTAAATCTAAGAAAAAGTATCGTTGTCATATTTCACGTAAGGGTGTTTTACATTAATAATCGTGACTTTGTCGAATTATTTTGTATGAAAAATGAAAACAAAGAAAAATGGTAATTGAAAAATAATTCATATGCTAGTTGATTCTTTGATATGGTCTCATTCATACCCTAGAGTTATGATATATTAAAAAAAAAACCTTGTACCTATATGCTATAGGACAATTTTAGATATCAGAATGGTAAAGTACCTACCTAAAAATATTACTAATTTAACAACGAGCGTAGTGACGAGCCAGAACAATTGATCACAACCATCGCGTATTCGCGCGACGATCGCTTCTATAAGGACAGCGTTTGACACCTTACCACAGCTACTAATAAAATTATTTACTACCTACGTATTATTTTGGTTTCCATCTATAAAAATAGCCTATACAAATCTATACATATAAATAAATAAAATTGAAGTGTGTGTTTGTAATGTTAAAATAACAACATTTTACTAAATGCATATGAAAGCATATACGGTACTCGTATAACAACAAAGCAATTTTTAAAATTTTTGTCTGTCTGCCTGTCTGTTTGTTCCGGCTAGTCTCCGAAACGGCTGGACCGATTTTGACGGGACTTTCACCGGCAGATAGCTGATGTTACGGGGAGTAACTTAGACAACTTTTATTTTAGAAAAATAATTAGGGTTCCGAGCACAAAAATTAAAACCCATGAGTTTTTAATGAAAGCTGTCTGTCACCTTGCATTGAGGTACCTATAGGTTACAGTATGACTAAAACAATGATTGCTAATCATAAGTTTCCTTGTGTATGATTTTAACTACAGGGTTTGTTTTGCGAATTTACGTCAATCATGTCCCTATCGTGTCGTATCGCTTTCATCACTCACCTAGGACAAATGGTAAGTAGGTAAGTGTCCACGAGTCGTATAGAACGTGGTTAAGACCACTTTATGTTGTGAAGTTTTTCAACAAAAGAAATTAACTTAACTTACGCCATACACAACCATTAAATAAAGGCATGGCATTTTTGTTCAGTAGGTATCCATTGATGACTTGCCAAATATTTGTTGTACGTTACTTGTATACAAATACAGCGATGAACGTCGAATTATGTTGAATGTCAGTCATTGTACGGGAGCTATTTAATGATGTAGCCACACCCGCCTTGTCATGGTACAGTTATTTGCGAAGCTTCGTATCTAATCATATTAATATTATGTTTCTTGCTCTTTTTATGGTCAGAGGACATAGATATTCTTTTCATTAGCTGTTCAGTTGGTTGATGTCAATGTTGTAGAATGTTCGTGATTATAAGTTTTTATTTATTTAATACCTACTTCAAGCACAGAAATGTACAGACGCCAGCAGGTCAAGCTACCCGAAACTGTCAAATTTTCCCAATCAATCTTGAACCTAATGCTATAGGAATAAAGTTGAAAATCTATTAAAGAAATTTGACAGATTGTAGTAGCTTGATGTGCTGCCGTCCATACAGAGGCGGACTTAATGAATTAACGTTGTGATGATACAGCCACCTTCTTAAGAATGTGCGAAGGTCTTTGTTAGATTTGTTATACCTGCCTGCCGGATCTATTCTGTAAAAATCTCACTAAAGAGCTGTCTAATACCTAGCATTAGGTGGAATGACAGTTCACTTCACCGAAGTTTTCACGGTGACATTTATAATGAATAGATGAGCCGCTGTCAAATGTCATGTGAAGTTATTTGATTCTATGTTATGTTATGAGTTCAGTTTTCCAATCACAGCATTTAACTTGAGATTCGACACTGGTTTATCTATGTTATCATTGATTAGTTTTTCTTAAACCGAATATTTGACCAACTGTTTCTAGGGGAGAAATTAACCAAGGCTAACAATAGGGATATAATTAAAGACATTCAGAAATAGGTCATTGGCACGCAAACAGAGTTAATAACAGCCTTTTCTCGCGTTTGCTCCCAATCCCAAAAATTGGCATCTAATTATAATTTATTGGACACAAGATTAATGGCCAATGTCCAATCCATGGTAATCTATGTTTTGGTCCAAGAATTAAAGGAGTGACGTCATCATCTGGTATTATTTATTGACAAACAGATTAAAAACCAGATTTGAATAGTTATAGGAGTCTAGAGGTACAAGATGGTTTTAATAAAAATATGTTTTTTTTTGTACAGATGCTAGCTCGTGGCTAACCAGCCGGGGTTGCGAGATGTTCGAAAGAGTTACCGTGGCCCCGGCACAGGGAACAGAAGGAACACGGGTGGGTTTTAGTCAGTAAAAGTCTGACATGCCCTCCCGCTCCGCCCAGAGCGGGAGAAGTCATTTGATGATTTCCCATCTACAAAAAAAGAAAACCTCGTGGCTAAGTAATAAAAGTCGCACGGGTCGATCCATCAGGTTAAGCTACGCTTGCCGGGGTTGGTCCGTGGATGGGTGACCATCTGCATACCGAGACTCCTGTGTGCCTCGGAAAGCACGTTAAGCTGTTGGTCCCGGCTGTCATTCGTGGATCTTCGACAGTCGTTACAGGTTGTCAGAAGCCCGAAAGTCTGACAACCAGTCTTACCAAGGGGTATTGTATTACCCAGTAAGTAACTGGGGTGTGGAGTTCAGATAGGCAGTTGCTCCGTGTAAAATACTGGTATTTAGCTGCACCGGTTAGACTGGAAGCCGACCCCAACATAGTTGGGAAAAAGCTAGGCAGATTGATTTGTACAGATGCTAGCTATAAACAAGCTGAAATATTTGAATTATTATATGTATTGCTTGATAAGTTAAATGCAAATGTTTTGAAAGGTTTTTAATGAACATTTGCATGTAGAAAAATCATCTTGAGTAGGTATATGAGCTTCTATGTATATTATTAAGATGTAGGTATGTAAAATGCAAAAGATTTTCCAAGAAAATTGGCAGGTCCTTGAAATGACTGAAGAGTATTCAGTTGGTTTCTTGTAGCTGTATAGAAGTTAGTACATAAATCAAAAACAACGAACATATAAGCTATAGGTAAAATAAGAATAAAATCAAAGACACTAAATTATTGTGATTATCAACCATTGACAGTTTTATCACTAAATACATAAACAATAAATTTAATGTTTTAAACAAAATCTTGATAGTCGACATAAGTTTGTCATGATGAACACAGGTCGGAATTAGGTAATTTATGTCTTACACTGATTTAATATAGCGAAAGAATATAGTGGATACTTCAAATCTTAGTGGTACTTTGAATGAAAATGATTCTGATGGGCCGTTTGAATAAGCAAACCCTCACGAGTCTAGGCTAGAAGCAAAAGTATTTTCTTATTTATAAAAAAGGCGAGGTATAAAGTATGAGAATTTGCTTAAGATTATTAATAATTTGTATTGTGAATTAATGTAAATACTAATAAAAATTGTATGTTAATTATCTTTGTTTTATTTGTCTGTCTATCTCTGAGGTTTTTACTATTATTTATTTATTTATTTGTAATATTGTTGGACACACGGGATTGTCCATTAGAAATCCCGGGAAGATCCATATTAATATCAACATTTCGATGCAAGTACATAAATACCTCTACCTAATTCCGACCTCTGATGATGAATCATCAACCACCACTCCCCAGTGAAAGGTTAACTTACATATGACATCATTCTTCTTTATTTAAGTACAATAAAACTAAAAAATATATTTATTAAGACATCATTTTTTTAGTCACATTGGTGTTACTAGCTTTCGCGGACCAAAAGACTAGGAATGTCTATACAACTAAAAGGCACTAGGACCAAACATTTTATCCCACAAAAGCATCATAACCACATTTTTTATAAGCTCTATAAAAGCATGCGGTCGAGCATGAGGTCGAGCATGAGGTCGGCATGGGTTCGATTCCCAGGTCAGGCAAAGTGATATTGGGTTTCTCTATCTGGAATTTCTCAGTAGCAGCGTGGAGTCTGGATTTGTGCCCGGTTGATGGCAATAGGCTCGCCCACTAATACATGGGACTTAAACATAACTGGCGAAATGTGGGTGTACTATAGATACACCACTGCCCAACTCTTCGGGGAATCCAGGCGTGATGTTATGTGTGTTGTCTAGAAAACAATTCGTGTACCTATAGTTGAATCCGAATTGTTTCTATTAAGAAAAGACTGACTGACTATACTGAAGAACTGTCTAATTTTCAAATTATTCTATTGTTAGCTGATATGCAATAGCCATAATTTCTTAAACATCAATTTTATGGTTTATACCTAAATAAGTATGTTTCCTCATCAATTACAAGTAGGTAATATTAGTATTTATTGTTTATACAGGCACTAAATTAACTAACCAACTATTTAAAAAAAAAAAATAACCTAATTAAAACTATTAACAAACTAAAGTATGGCGTCGAAAAATTCAGTTGAATTGAATTGATTGAATTTCAGTTTCAGCCGACGTTCGTACCGTCGTAAAAATATCGCGGCGTGATTTTATCGCGCATTGTATTTTCAACTCACGGTGTCGAGGTAAGCATTGAGAATCCAACAGAGTGCATTCCGACGCGGCGAAAAAACACTGTTGGATTTTCAACTCTCGGCGCTAAGCAGAGCATTGAAAATCCAGTGCACGAAAAAAAAACGCCGCGATATTTTGACGTACCTATGTGCGAATGTCGGCTTACCATAAAGCGACTGCTTCTTGCGGTCCTCGGGGAAATCAGCGGGGTAATTGTTTTCATTTTGACAGTTCAACCACGTACATTGCGTTATAAATTACGCAATGTACGTGGTTGAACTGTCAAAATGTAAACTGTCAAACGTAAACGTTGTTGACCAGACGAATTTATCCAAACCTATGAAGCAAAATGAGAGGCGTTGCGATATTGTCATTTACGCAATTTTTCATTTTTACGCAATTACACAACAGGACTTATAATAATCCGTTTGACATACTTAGCGTAGAAAGTTCGAACTGGAAATGCATGTAGAACCTAAAAAAAAATTTCAGTAAACATCAAAAATTTTGTAAAAACAAGATGGAAATAAGAAAACATGTTACGTAACTACAACACTCTCGAATCGATTCTCAGACCTCAAGTTGCTTTGGAGCACAGATCCTTATTACACAACACTAAATCAAAAGTCATCATGAAATACCAATATTGCAAGCAGTTATCGAGAGCCATCAAAGTTTTGAAACAGCTAATAATATGAACAAAACAATCGATTAAGCTTCGATGTGAGATCGACCGGTTCGCATCGAGATATCGCATCGCTCATAATTAGAAGACAATAAATGGGTCATTACTCGGTTGCATCACTTGCATCAGTTAGAAAGTGTGGCCACAAGCATCAATAGACGAGGTAAGTTCTATTCAAACTTTATCAAGGAACATTCCTCGCAGTGCAGCAAAAACCTCGTAATTGCAATAAACATGATAAAAACTGCCTGAAAAATAGCCGTCATATTGACGTTCTCAGAGGTTCATTATTATAAATAGAAGGCATTAGAAATATCTAAGAACTGTGCACGTTTGTTCTAAATATGCATTACGAGGTTTTCTACACAACAGATGAATGTAAAGAAAACCACCCCCCCCCCCCATGGGACTTTATCATAACTGGCGAAATGTGGGTGTACTATAGACACCTGTCCCCCGGGGAAACGGTGTTAAGGCGTGATCTTATGTAAAAACAATAAATTTTTCTCCATGAGGTTTTCACTGTACGGCGACGGTTTGCCAACGGTTCGACGTAAAAATGTCCTTGCACATTTCTTTGCGAACATCAATATTAATGAGTGAATAATGAAAATTAAAACGTTTGAGCGCTTAGGATTAATTGCTGAACGTTTTGCAAAGCCATTACAATATTGACTTAATTTTTAGGTCATACCTAATCATATTTGCCCTTTAGCGTAAATTACCATCGTCCGGACCATGTTTTGTTCGCTGTCACGTAAGTATCTAGTAGCGTTTTTTTTTTTAATTTTCGTTCTAGATTAGGAAAAATATCCTATCCATAGAACTCGCGTCAAGATTTTCTGTACTTAAGTTAATTAAAGAGCATTTTCAAACAGCAGAGTACATTAACACCAGTTGCATATAAGGATTGTCTTACACAATGGCCTTAAATGCACTGTTTTATATGACGCAGACAAACGAACGCAAATAATTGGCAGTATATTTTGGTGTGCTTCCAAACGATGCAGTAACATTCATTGGTATTCACGCAACCGAGAGAGCTTGTCCAATATATTCGAGATTCGATTGTTTAAACGGTAAACGGACGAAAGAATTTGTCGTAACGTGTAATCTGAATGGAACGATAACTTTGTTCGCGAAATAATCAAAAAGCGAGTGCATTTTTGTTCGAACGTGATTCATTTTTTTAATGGTTATGTGACTATCAAAGCTCGAAGGGTAAACAGGGTTTAAAGTTCCTTTATGCGAAACCTGTATCCGTAGCCTAGGACCTGAATCTTAATAGCGTAAGATCTGTCTTGCAAGAAAATACTGGCAATGGGCCGAGAAAAGGCCAGGATGAGGAGTTAGTAGTTATATTTACATAATTATGTAATATAATACTTAAACGCTAGCCCTACTTGGCAAAGGTTTTAGCAGGTACTTAGATAAGTATCGAATGTGCAATCATACAAAGGATTTGATTGCAAGGTAAAAATTTTGATTAAATCGCGATGGTCTTTTGAGTCTGGGCTAATATTTTGCGTCTGTTTTCCTTCTCAGAATGATGGTGAAATGTTAATAATTTCAACCTTTTGACGTACGTAATATCTATAAATTACCTAGTTCATTCCAAATACGAGTTTGCACAGCTTTCCTTCCGTTCCATATGTAGATAATATCGTGGTCTATTGTATAACGTCTTAATAAACGCGTGCTATATAATAACGTTTAATTACAAGAGTCACGCTGTGCGCACATGAGGGTTTTGTCATCGACGACTAGCGTTTTCGCGACAGCGCAGCGTTTAATCGCAACCTATAAAAAATCACAAGATTGGACGTCTCAAGTCTCAACGCTGCAACGCGATTCGGCAACAAAACTTTCGGTCACTATTTTCTCGCATGTTCTGGCCATTGCGTCAATTTTATTCTGCATCGCAATTCGACATCCTGTTCCGTATAGGAATAGTTCTACTCTGTAGTAGAATTTAATAGTTCTGATTATGCTCACGATGCCAAACATCGTTGCAGCCGGTTTAGAACAAACTTTGTTAAGGCTCCTGCAAACAGGCGCAACAGGCGACGCGAATCAAACGCGACACAAAGGCACCGCGTTTCGCACGACGAGCGGTGCCTTAGAGACGCGAGCGACACGCGTTGCGAGTCGCACCTGTTTGAAGGAGCCTTTGTGATAATAATACTTCTGGACACGGCACGTAACGCTTATCGTTAGGAGGTTCCTCTCTCAGGAGCCCTACTGTAGCTTGGTCCTTATTCCCGATACCGGTAGGCTGTTATTTTTTATATGTATGTATAAGTTTAAAAAAAATGTAAGTAGATAATATAATTTTAAATGAAATAAAGGAAATAATAATAAACGTTTATTTCAGACAACAGAGAATCCTTACAGTAAAGAAAACTCAACTGGATCTAAGCTTGTCTTGATCTTCAGTTGCCGATCGCTGAAGTAACATCGTCTCGTGTGTGCCGAACCTTAATGCTCGCAATTACACGCGAGCCGATCATGACGCGTGCGCTGGCGATTAAACTTTCTAAATTATATCTTGACATTACACTGACATTTGAAATAAACGACATGCCGATACTTGCACGTGTGTAACTTAGCTAGTATTGCGTTTAGCTTTATGTTTGCTTATCTTAAACTTATTAGATGTCTAAATGATGCTGTTGTTTAAGTTTCCAGCTGTTACGAAGTAAAAGAAGGGTGAACCCTTCGTCGTCACGTGAATGTCTCTTCATCACTGATGTTTTGAGTACTAAAGGGTATTGATATTGTTGGATGACCCAGGCTTTTAAAATTATCGTTTTGAGCACTTTATGAAATAATTCTAAGTCTCGTTCACCCTGACCCCTCGTTGTCCTGTTCGCTTGTTTTGTTGTTGTGTGTTTTTGTTGTGTCACTCCTTGTAACATTTTTACTTTATTTCAGTAATATTTATGGTGTGCATAATAAAGAGTACCTATTCTATCTATATATCTATCTAGTTAAACCTAATAAAAAACTATCAGTAAACAGCAGTAGGCACGTGCTGTTATATCTTATAATTATGTTTATAATAATTACTGATTAATATTATGACGTCTTTTTATCTTCATTTTCTTAGAAGATGGGGAATTCACAAGATCAAAAATCGCCCATTTCCGTTCGTGCCACTATCGGTGGACTAGAGGTCTGGGGGTTAAAACAATACGAAAAAAACAGTACTTTCAGAAATAAGATTTAGCCGCTACTCATAGCAATAATAATATTGTATGATAATGATTACTTTTATTTATTTAATGACTTCATCCTAAGACATCATCCAATCTTGTACAGGGTGAGATACAACAGCGGAAATTAAAAAAAAAAGCGCACGCACAAGTTATCATTATCACCTTGTATAAGAAACAGTAATGTTACAATCCCCAGATAAAACAATACACACAACAACAAAACAGAACAGAAAAACATAATAAGCTCAGAAAATAAAGGTCACGAATAGAAAATTGCAATGTCATTAAAAAGGAAAACAAACAATGTCGTGAATGAACGTCCACCATGCAATGAACGGATGTTGTGGAACGCTCGAGTGAGCAGACGATATCAGATCCACTGATAAGATAACAGCGGTGGGAAAACATATTAATTGTGGTACTGACGCACGCATTCAACCGGTAGATGGGAGGTGTTTGCGAACAGAACTGCTGGGAGAACAAGTTCTTTTAGAAGCGGAAGAAATTGACTGTTACTTTGTCTTGATGGATCAGGAAAATTAAAAAAAAACGTTGTTTAGACATAACGTAACATCACGCTTGTAATCCCCAAAAGGTTAGGCAGAGGTGTACCTATAGTACAGCCACATTTCGCCAGTTATTTTCAATTTCTATTAGGCGAGCCTATTGCCTTGTTGTTATGTGGAGTGTGTGATTTTAAACCATAGCTTGGATGCACAAAACACTGGCTGTACAGTGAAACTGCCTATCATATCAAAATGTTTAATTGATACGAACAGAATTATAGACTAAAGTCTGATTTTCGTATGAGTTTCTTTCCGCAAATACTTCATGTGACACATTGCCAAAATGTAAAGTAAACGAGGCCTTAATTACACCCTCTAATGATGATTTATAATACTAAAAACATATATACAGTTTCACATTGTTTAGTCGTAGTTAATGAGTTTTCGAAATTTCGAGCTCGGTGTTGGAACTTTGTTTCAACTTTGTAAATCATCAATACTTTGGCCACGCCTGCCATAAGCCTTTGTAAACACAAGGGTACCAAATTTCAACTTATTGGTTCTTTCCGTACTTTTTAAACTTTAGGGATCGGGCAGCAGTCGCAATAAAATGAGCAAATAATAAGAAAGAGAGCCTTTAAATAACATGGAGCAAAAAAAAATCATTACATAGGAACAAACACAATGAGGAAAATGTCTCCAGGAAAGTTTTGAGGATGAATGTGGATGACTAAAGAAACAATGGATGGACTGTGTGAAAGATGATAATAATATGGATAGAAAGGGAGTGACTACCGAGATGACGACTAACAGAGAAGTATAGAAGAAAAAGACATATTGCGCCGACACTAAATAAAGGTGAATGATGATGAAACACTGGGTCCTTCGATCCGCAAAACTTTTACCAAAAACATCGCAATAGGAACTTCCACATAACACAATTAGCTTTCTAATCAAGGCAGACAAATAGTTACCAAGTAATTGTTCCCTTGACAGCTCAATTGAAACTTCTTACCGACTGTTCTAGTTATGCTAAAAAGAGTTAATTCGTTTACAAGTAGTCGATAATCGTCGCATTGTTGTACCGTGAAATCTCGGTTCTATCGGGAACTTTAAATGGTAATTTTAGATCGAGATAATTACGATAATTAATTGTACTTTGTGTTTTGTACCGGTATTTGTTTTGTGCTATATCGTATGATAAGTAATTGCAGTTTATTAAGAACTAGCTGTGCCTCGCGACTTCGTTCGCGTAAAAGTCGTAAGACACCCAATATACTAAAAATATCAGCCCCATTTTAATGAAACTCTCTCGTCCCCCGACCCGCCGCGTTGCATCGCCCGCCCGCGCTATTACTTTGTTCTCGCTTGGCGTTCTTACTGATCTTTTCCTTTTGCTCGGCTCCTAAGGGTCGTAGCGTGATGTTAAATAGCCTATAACCATCCTCGAGAATTGGGCTACCAAACGCAAAAATAATTTTTCAAATCCAGTTTTTTTTTTCATAATTTCAAGGGTTTTTTTTGCGCGGAACCCTAATTCTTTTTTCTAAAATAAAAGTAGCCTAAGTTACTCCTTGTAACATCAATTATCTGCCAATGAAAGTACCATCAAAATCGGTCCAGTAAATTCGGAGATTAGCCGAAACAAACGGACAGACAGACAAAAATTTTAAAAATTGATTTTTTTATATAAGTACCGTATATACATTTCATATGCATTTAGTAAAAAACTATTTTGACATTATACACAGACATTTCAATTTTATTTATTTTTATAGAGTATAAATGTATAGATATTGATGTATAGATTGGCTTTCTGATGAAACCAGCTCATGAGGATAAACTCATGTTTCTTCAGAGACATGAACACAACTGTACTCCGTTTTTGTCAAACTCCCACGGAAGATTATTTTGGCTGTTTTTCTCCGACTCTGCCTTATAGAGGGTTTATGGTCTGCAGTATAGGTTTTCATCAAATGCTGAGCATCAGCAATGAGCATTAGCAGCTTTATGCTGAACGATGGCCGTTTCGCATGGATGTGACGCATATTTTCCCCTAACTTGTTTTTTTTTTGTGTTTGTGTTCTTTCTTTGCGTCCCGCATGTGTTGCCACAAATAAGCGTATTTTCTTTCTTTCTTTTCTTTCAAAATGCAGTAAACATGAAATTATGACCATAAGGGCCAATTTACTCGCATTAAAATAACACATAGGTACCTACTACAACTATATAGATTTCCATGCTCTGTTTATTTGTTTCTCATAATATTGTTAGAAACGATAAAGCAACGTAGCAACAATCAACAATAAAAATAAGTGGAAATAATTGTTTATCGTTTGTTACCAACGTGACTATAATATAATTATTATAAGTAAAATTATGGCGCATAATTGCAATTACTGCAATTACTGCCGTGACACCGATAAAGATGTTTTTCTAGCGTTAAATAATTAGGTTATAATATACTAACTGCCATATCGTCGTTGTCAAACTAAAATCTGCTATGTGCACTTTTTTGAGATTTCTACTTTTTGACATTTGCGTATAGTTCACTGCCCTGTCTACCGTATAAAAAACCTGCTAAGTGCTTATGAGCACTGTACGACGATCTACGAGCTTTTTCATATATAGTTCTTAAAATACACCTTCATATAAAATTTTACAGGAGAACTTTTGTTTCAATATTTCAAAAGTATAATTTTTGCACATAGCAGATTTTGGTTTGACAACGACGATATGCTACTATGTATTAAATTATACATGTACTAGGTGTTGTGTTTTAGGATTCAAAGTAAATAGCTCGAGTTCCTGAAAACGGGCCTGCAATTATACTTGATTCAATTCGAAAATCTTCCTTTATGTATTTGCCATATGCTATCTTATAGAATTCCAGTTCTTAAGGAGGAAGCGCTAAGGTAGCCCGCGAAATTCAATTTTCTTACGATTTTTGCAATTTGCATGTCAGTGTCTGGGTGTATGTTGATTAAAGTATGATTCGCGACTGCAACAAATATGTATTTACAGAATTATAATCATTAGAATTAGTAATACAACTCGTTAAGTTAGTATAATCCTCAAATGTCTAGATTTCATGAAATAGTCATTCAATAGGATTACTTGGTTTTAGAGAGTTGTATTGATGACTTATGATTATAATTCTGTAAATACATATTTGTTACGGTCGCGAATCCTATTTTAATCAACATACAACTTAATACGGACATGCAAATTACAAAAAAAAAACGTAAGAAAAATTGAATTTCGCGGGCTACCCTGGCGCTTTCGCCTTAAGGATGATCTCTACAAAAATAATTACAAAAGAGATTTTTGTTCTTTAAACGCGCACATCGTGCACCAAAAACTTGTTCGGCTAAACACAATTGTCTGTATATCGCCGTTATCGCATTAATCTTCGGCACGTCGGTTATTTTTCTATATCAGCACTTGTAATGGACAATTTCACTTTACTAGGAACGCGATAATAATCGTCGATAAACGTCACTGCAAGCGCAGGAAACAGATGATTTTGTACAAAATTATGATAAAGTATTATTATTATAATTGATTGTTTTGTAGAATTTTTCAAGAGACAAATATATTATACGGAACAATACCTATTTCGAATTTTGTTTAGAAAAAATAAAGGAAATAACAGATGGATACTGGAACATTTGTATAGGATTAGAATACTAGATAAGTTAACACTATAAAGTGTTAGTGCGACCTATATCACTCAGCTGATAATGATCTCCGAGGAACGATAAGAATGTGTCGCTGAGTTTTTTGTAGATACAACATTATTGACTTATCGCTCACAATAATAACAAAATGTACATCTGGCTAAATACACCCTTTTTCTAAAGGGTTACCCACTGAAAATATGTGAAATAATTGTCCTAAGAGAGACTTGAGGTGCATCACGATAGAATTTTCCCAAATTCCATCCCAAAACGGGTCGAATGAAGGCCACATTCCAATGTTACTCACAGTTCAACTATTATCTATTACATAGTCTCAAATACTACAGATTCTCGTAGAGGTGCGTCACTGATACCATATCTGGGGCTCGTAATCCTGTCAATCATGTCAGCGTCGGAACACAAATACTTACTATTTAGTGGTGTTGTAGTAATAGCTGCAAGTATAGATTCGTACTTCAATAAGTATTTTGATACTGCACAACGATGAGAATCTACACATTGAGATCGAATGGGAGTGCAGGAATGGCTGGGCTTAAACCTATTGCTTAGGTGTAAACGATTTATTTTGTCTTTTTGAGCGTTCCTTTTGAATCTGGCTGCTCAAAAAGACTAGAAAAGTATTTGAGGCTTTTCATATTTCTCTTGAAGAACACAAATTACAACAGACACAGATTAAAAACTTTAGCATCACTTGTCAGTGAGTTGTAAACTACAGAGACGCATTGTTTCGTAGATTCTATCACCATCATCACTAGGGCTTTCAAATACCGGATTTGTTCAATACCGGTATCAATACCGGTATTGGAAAAGCCAATACCGTGATCACGGTATCAATACCGGTAATCCGGTATTGAACGCAGGTTCAATTAGGGCATTAATAAAACCATTAAAATACGTACTTTTATTTTCAAATCAGTCTTTATTGTTCTTATTTATTGAATAAATATCTTTTATATAAAGCTTTCTTATATAACAACTTTGTGTTGGTTGGTTATTAATTAAGGTAGGAATTAGGAACGTAATCAAAACTTAAACTTACGTCGCCTTTGCGAAATGAATAATAATAACAAAAACGACATAAGTATGGCTCGATGTGGGGCATTGTCTCAGGCGGGGCGCGGGAGGGTGAGGTAAAGATAACAGCGGTACGCTTGCGCTGGTGAAAACAAATGTGAGATAAGATCACATCATTCACATCTACTAATGTTTTAATACCGTAATCACGGTATTGGAGCGTCAATACCGGTATTGAAAAAGGCCAAAATAAAATCCGTGATTACGGTATTACGGGATCCCGGAATACCGGTATTGAAAGCCCTAATCATCACACGCATAAAAAACAAGAACATATACAGTAAGTGTAAGAATCATGTGCCGATATCATGTCTGTGTACTGTGTAGTATGTAATGATTTAGCGAGGTGTCAAGACGATAGAGCGTGTCGGCGCGGCGCCTCAGGGAAATTCTGGAGTTCGATACGCTTTCCTACACCGCTCACGACCGCTAGGGCTGCCCCACTTTTAAGTCATTTAAAAGTCAAAGTGTGAACGCGTTTGTTGAATATCGTAGAAGTAATTAAATGAAGTGAATTCACCGTTAAATTATGGTATGACATACTTAGGTTCGGTGAAGTGGGTTGTACTTCTGGTTTCAGACATTTTTGTGCAATGATGCTTCGGTAGTGTAAAGGTAGTTCTATCGCGGTTTATTGCTGTGTGTAATTTGGCAGATTGTTTTTGTAACACAAAAACAATCTGCCACATTCAACCTCATGTACATGAATCGAGCCTTATCAAATCATGATCAGGATAAAATCAAGACCAAAACTATGTAGGTAAGTTTAAATTCACCATGTATCATTCATCAAGTAGGTATAAGAATCATGGCACTTTAGGTACTTATTTTTTTTTTCTGACGAGAGAAAAGCAAGCAAAGATACATAGCGGAATGCCTGTCATTGCGTCATTGCGGTAATTATTTGGCATCCTAACACAAGATGAACGGCTTAAGACCATGATGACAGGTAGAATTATAGGTGTATGTTCAATCAGTTGTGAATGGACAGTTGATGAGGATAATGACTAGTTGTACTGTAGACATACACAGTGTAAAGAGGTGTTATTCTCATTTTATTTATATACCTATACCAACATATGGCACAAGATTGGAGCCCTGACAGAGACGGGGTTGTGATTGTGATAGACCATGAATGCAAATAACGGGATGATTAAAATGTCTTTGCTGGGAATTAGAAAGAACGAGCAAAAATCGTAATAGATGGTAGGAGTACAGCCTTTTCAAAGTAGAGAGGATCGATACTGCAGGCTGAGTACCAGATGCAGTGACTGTTTTTGTTTACCAAAATGTACAAATTTTAATATGTTCTTTTTTCTGCAGTTTTGACAACCCTTAGTTTCGATTTCGCATACCTTGCGCCGCGGCCGTCGGAATACGAATGACATTTTTTTCAATTAAAGTCTGTCAGTCAAAGTGATGACTTACTCAATAGAAGAACTGTTCAAGATGGAGCTTGCGACATGACAATGACTCGTCTTTGAAGAAAATCGTGCCCGAAAGTCGGGTAGACAGGAGAAAGTACATGTTTTGCTGTGTTTTTATATGGAATACTGATGAATCGAATTGTTTCTTTTGGCAATTTTTTATTGTTCTCCGAAATCGCTAGAGATTCCAAAGAGTAGCCACGCTTTGTGCTCAAAAGTCTTAGTTCCAAGAAAATACCATCGTAGGAAAGATTTATTAAATCACAATTTTCAACATTATAAAACCCGTTTTAACTTTAAAAGCACAGCGCTCGTAATTAATTCAATTAAACAACAATTTTGTTTGGGTACAAACTACAGTTACACCATAGACCCGCCATACAGTCTGCTCGACCAAATGCCACCTGTTACCATAGCCAAAGAAAGTTGCCAGTACATTCATCAGCCAGCTCGATCCCACAGTGTAGAAAAGATCACGTTTTAAATAACCAGTCAACCGACTGCTTCCTAGGCCTGGCTTATTATTACTTACCAACGCTCTGTACAAATGGCTTGGTAAATAAGATAACACAAATATAATAAACAAATTATTTTTGACTCTTTTAATTTATTATAATACCCGTTCCGTTAATGGGTGTACATTAATATATTTACGGTAAGGCGTTGTGCAGACGCACACACTTTTTGTTTCTATCGTTGGAAGATCATTTCCATGCCACCTTAAAACTTTAGACTTAAATTTCCCGTATGCTTACCAAGGCCACCGTAGAAACGGAAGAAACTAAACATTACAGATCGTAGAAATATTTCTACGGCGTGATGTTATAAAATAAGAAATGTCACTTTGTCTACATAGCCCCTCAACTGCGTCGGCCATTTTGCGCGGATTCAGTGCGTCTGTCGCGGACATCCGCGTGACCTCGCGCGGTATCGGCGCGTGTGATTATAATGACAATATCTCTAGTCTTGTATGGGAGCTGTATATAAAACTTATGTCGTTGATTATTGATAGAAGTGGACATGCTACGCGCGCTGGACGGTCCTAAAACATTTTGACTATTTAAATGACAAAATTCTTATTACTTATTAAGTATTTTTGTTCAGTTACATCCAATTTTCGATTATTTCTTTTCTTCATCTGCGCGACGCCTTACCAAAGAATGTGAGCCAAACTAACAGCTTCTGATTTTCATTACGAGGTTAACGTACTAAAACTCATTTTATTTTCGCTCTATAACTTTCAAGAGCAGACGATGCATAATTGTTATCATTAAACATAATCATTGCCATATTCTGAATTATATCGTCTAGTAGGCCGCCATTTATGTCATTTCCTTTAAATAGTAGAGCAAGTTTTATGTTGTATTGGAAGGATGCAGTGGGGCAATTGCGTAACACACAGTAGGAATGGGTTTCATTTTGACAGTTCAACAACATTCATTGCGTTATTTACGTTGCTGAGCAGACAAATTTTTCGAACTAAGAAGCAACGGATTAGCAATATGCTTCAAAATCATTCAGATTGTAATTGATCGTGTGTTACGCAATTAGTGTGCTGGTTTATAGACTTCTGAACAAAGACCTAAAGTTATGTTTTTCTATACATATAGAGGCTAGAGTGTTCGAAATAGTGCTTACTTAGAAACTCTTTTTTCTGTTAGGTAAAGTCATTTATTTTGGTTGATTTTAAGCTTAGACCATCTAAGATTTAAAGTAAACTAAGGACGAAGGAGGTGGAACTTGCAGGAGCCTGCCGCAGAAGCGTGCAGCAATTTGCACGTTTCAGCGACAGTCTGCCAATGCATAAGCAAAGAAATACCAAATGTCTAGCAATGGATGAAGTTGGGCTGTTAACAATAATAAAGGACAAACGCAAACAAATACTGACAATTGCTCACACTGATACTAAAATCCTACATGAGCACTGAACACTACAGTTATTTGTAATTACACACAAATCTGCAGGAACTCAACACAGCGGAACAAAAATATTAGTTTTATTTGCAGCGACTATTAAAAAAAAGTGCGGAAACCATTAAGGCTCCTTGAAACAGGCGCAACTCACGAAAACACCGCGTGTCGCACGACGAGCGGTGTCTTAGTGTCGCACGCGATTCGCGTCACGTGTCGCGCCTGTTTGTAGGAGCCTTAAAGCGTTTACACATACATTGTATAGGATATTTGCTTTGTGGTCTAGACCTCTAAGATGAAGAATAGACGATTTGACTTAAAGAACGCTCCGTAGTGCTCGAAAACATTTTTTTAATACGAGAGGGCAGTATGAAAATATTTGTCCAAAATAAATGGAAAGAAGCTAGGCTGATTGATGATGACAAATATTTCTGCCAAGTGCTGGCATGATTACCATTATACCAAGATAAGCTTTGGAGCAAAAATGACGGCGTTATCTTTAGACTGTTCTTTGTTCCTTAGTTCTTTTATTTATGGGAAGCATTGTGGTGTTTCTAACACAGTATCTATCTACAAACATTCAACACTCACAGTTCCAGCGAAAAAGCTGATGGAATATACATTAACGCCAGTATAAAAGTCCCATATGCCGTTAAATTGAAGAATGATTGATTTGTGTATGTATTTGCGTTGAGTTGAGCGTGATTAAAAACTTTCACTAACGCCATCACTTATTACAGCGGAGCTTATGGGACATTTAACTGTTGATAAGCATTAACCAGTTCAACCTGACACCTCATAGAGGCGCTGCTAGCAACGCTTATGTCAAAACTTCGTCAAATTCAGTACAATTATATAGGTACGTGTTGTTCCATAGTTCAAGATGTAATGGTCACAGTGTAAATGCGATTTTAATTAGTTAGCCAGTATGTCAAAGTTGAAGGCACACGTTATCCAATTTCTAATTCAGCCTATAAAAAGTTATGTGTTGACAATGCGTCGATTGCGGTTAGATAAGAAAAGTGAGTCATTGTAAAAGTTCAAATGTGTAGATAGTACCTACGTGAATAGAATTTAAAAGGTAGTAAATACTTTTTGGGTATATTGTTCCTGAAATGATTCACATGTGTAGGTATGAATCAGGCAGAAAATTTATACTTACCTATAAAGAATCTAAATATTGGATAATGAATACGAGAGATATTAGATTAGACGACCAAAGAACATCATATTGTTTCCCAAAGGATTACATAGACTGACAAGCTTCTTCCTATTAAACAAAGCATTCAGGCGAAAGCGCCAGGGCAGTCCGCGAAATTCAAATTTTCTTACGTTTTTTTTGTAATTTGCAGGTCAGTATACTAGTTTTTATATTGATTAAAATATGATTCGTAGCCGTAATAAATATATATTTACAGAATTAAAATCATTGAAGTCATCAGTAATTTAAAAATTTTTACGTGACACTAACCTGGAAATTGCAACAAAACTTTGAATTTCGCGGGTTACCTTAGCGCATCTCCGTTAAAGCTTGCGCTGGGTAGAAAAGACCATATAAAAATATTTTCTTTCTATTCCACACATCTCTGACATTTAGACCGTAACCTTATATAACAATTGAGGTTGTTAAACTGCCATGTCTAAAAATGTATGGGTATTCTGCAAGTGTGTATAAAAACGATTTCACGTACCTACTCTCGGTACATGATTCGATTATTCCGAATATATTGACGTATGAAATTCCTTCGCAAAACTGTGTGCAAAATTTATAATTTTATAACTGGCTTAGAGGTATATTATTTGCGGATATTATATTAAGGGGTTTTTTGGTTTTATTATTTAGAAAGTACCGAAAGACCAATTTCTATAGAGGCCTAGTCCTTTAAAATTGGTGTTTTGACATTTTCTTATACCTACATGATGTTACAGGAATAGAGAGGATATTAATTTGTACCAGCACCTATTCCAAACATTCATCGTTATTGGAATATTCATTAATGCCCAGTACTATATTAGTCATCAAAAATGTTAGTAGGTACAAAGGTAAATTTAGCTTCTACTCAACTGATAAAGGTATTCCAATCAGGAATCATTATGGCACTTGTAAACTTTTTATAAGCCCGATAATATTGACTTAGTCAGTCTTCAGTTTTTTAAGAATTCGGCTACCGATCGAGGCGGCAAGATAACATTTTATAATATCAATAAAACTTATTTCCACTTTTTATTTATACAGAAAAAGTGTGAAGTTGCAACATTGTGTTTTGTTTGGGCTTTCTTTCGTGTTTGTTGAAGTTTTTGACCGTTCTGGGGACCCCTAGTACTTTAGCTTATCAGATCTTGTACGTCACAAGTTCATTTAGGGGATTTTTGCATATTATCATCATATATCTTTCAAGGTTCTCATGTAGGTATGATTACAGCAATGACGTTAAAACACGGCCATTTCTGATTGTAGAAAATTTATTTTTAATGTTACACTACTGTAATAAAGATAGGCTGTGGCTGTAAAAAATGCTAGCATTTACGTGGATTGCAGCAATTTTACGTTTATCTAGAATTGTAGAAGTAGTATTTTTCTTTGAACTTTTTAAGGTTTTTTATCAAAGTGAACGTAATTATACGTCCGAGGTACGTGGGTAGGAAGCATTTCAAATCCTTTTGGTTTCAGTTTCTTTTATGCCTAAATTATTAAATAAGAGTAGCAACCAAGTAGGTATAAACGTAGGTACAGAACATGAAATTTAGTTGCTGTTTAAGAAATCTAGATATTTCGTATAATACAGCATTTTCCTAAGATAAAAAGGTGCTCTAACCGAGGCGGCACGGCGTTAACAAGAATTATCGCATGAAATCAAGAGACAATATCCTATTAAGTTATAACTAGGAAAGCAGTGACCAAACCGGCACCAATCACATTATGTACCTACACAATAATCAACAAAACACAAGTAAAATATATTCTTCTTCAATGTTAATCGCATTTACAGCAACCATTTTATTTTGACACTTCACATCGGTGCTACTGTCAACGCCAAATGCCAAACGAAACGTCAAAATTACGTCATTGAACTTAATTCCCGATTCCACTGCGTGCCAAGTTAAACTGGTCACGTTTATTTATCGGCATTTTCTAAACAGGTTGTGCCAAAAGGGGTTGTTCACCTCTCCGTCTATTGAACTACAGTGTAAACGCCCGATTCAAGGCTACGGCGTATGTTGTGTGCTAATAACTATGCTAGAAAGGATTTATAAGTATAATGATGCCCTTTTGAGTTAGCAACAAGTGTGACTTTTCGATGTTTGGGACTTTAGATAGGTTAGGCAGGTAAATTTTTTTTGGACCTCATACTGTGACATAGTTTAATTTTCTATCAAGTAATCATTCAGTTTAAGATTTTTATATAGCTAATCTACCACTACACACACTTCATTTAATACACTTCAGTTTCTTAAGAAAAACAAGAATAAAATTGAATGCAATTGAAAACGAGTGAACATCATCAGACAATTCGATAGTGCAGGCTACTTAATAATTCGGAAAATCTAAATTCAATAATACAATAATAATAAACAAATAATAAATAACTTTATTTCCAAATTTACAATTTACATAACGGCGATAGGTTAATACTATGACAATACTGTTTTTAAACTGACTGTTTTTGTCTGTGTTTTTCTGTTTTTTGTTTTTTTTTTTGTTTTTGTTTTTGTCTGTTTTTGTGTGAGTCAAGAGCAAACCTATCTCAAATAAAATTTAAAAAAATTGCATAAATCACTGATTATCTCCACTGGCACCCAAGCTAAGATTGAACTTGTGTTATGGGTGCCAGGGCTCTCTCTATTGATACATTCCCAATTTATACAAAATAGTAAGCAGTTACATTGGGTAAGTAGCTATCATTGAGTACAAAAAGAAAATAAAGTTAATAAAATGTAAATTGCTTAGAAATAGGTAATTAAGTCACTATTGTAATGAACAAGTCAGTCTAGAAGATAGATACGATAAACAACATTAATCAACCGGAATAATTGAATGAAAGTTGATAAAACAAATATGTAAATGAAACAGGAAAGCAACTTGCAACCTTGTAGCATTTCTCATAATCCATGATAAACAATTTAATCTTTACGTGACAAGAAGGTTTGAATTAATTATCAAATAAAACAAAAACAATGGAGAGCCACAGATTATAAAATAATTTTCCTCTGTGGTTTCCCCACGGCCAATCCTTATGAAGGTTGGCCAGTTAATGCCAGATATGACGATCTTGTGACTCATGCGCAAATCCGGGACACGATTTCTATTAAAGGGTTTTATAACTACGTTAAATTAAAGGTAGAATCCGGTCTTACTTAATTATTATATAGTTATAGGTTGTCACAGGAGTATGGACGCCAGCACATCAGGCTACCCGAAACTATCAAACTTTGCCAATCAACCTTGAACCTAATGCTTTAGCAATAAAGTCGAAAATCTATTAAATAAATTTGACAGATTGTAGTAGCTTTATGTGCTGCCGTCCATACATATCATAAGTATTAAAATCGGTTTAGTTGTTTTCGAGTAATTGCTATTTGAGTCGAAATGCATGATTAGGAGTTGAGTCGATTACGTTGCTCGCAAGTTTACACTTGCGAGCAACATCTGCGTCTGCGTTTTGCGTCTGTTTACACAGACGAAAAATTTATTCAAAAAAATCTCTTGTTATATTTTTAAAGTCAAAAATTGCCTATATTTTGTTTCTAACACTGAGGATGCAACAGATTTACATTTGTATATCAAAAGCTTTCAAAAAGCTTTTCTTTTAACTTGTTTTTCAACACATTTGCTCGTAAAGTGGCTCGTATTAAACCGCTAGTTCAAAATGCAGTGAAAAACATCCGAGCTTTTTACTTTACATTACCGCACTAGTGCGGTAATGTGCGCCACAGATAACTATTTACTAGTCGGAGATGTGCGCTTTTTTAATCTCATCAAAGAGACTTCATGTCTTTTTATTCCATCAAATTATAGATTTTTGTCAAAAAAATAACATTCTTTCGTGTTCTACATCCAAAGAACATACAAAACATTCTATTTTTATGCTTTTAAATACCTATTAGACTGTTCGTTGGCTTCGTGCCGTGACCTCTCCTTCAACCTGCGAAGACACCACGATATTAGGAATCCGCGGGCCATTTCATAATTTTTTTTACAAGTATGTAATTAGTTTATGAAACTTTATTTATTTTTGCCTCGCAAGTGTGTTGAATAACGTCGTATGAAACGCGTTTGCATTCATCGTTACGCAATCGGCTCCCCTATCAAATAATACCGCCTCGAGAGTAATGACCAACATAGCACACTTGTATCATAATGAATGTACTATTAAAATACAGACTCATTTACACAATCCTTTATTATTCGATCGAAGAAAAACAAAGATAAACAACGTATTGCTTTTTATTAAAATACATAACCTGGACTTAAATGAGGAAAACCTACTTTTTATGCTAAAATTCTTAGAATAATGTTCCGTAGAAGTGCAAAATATCTGTACCTAGTGCTTATGTGTGCAATAATGTAATAATAATAATAATATAATAATAATAATGTTTTATTGACATAAATAGGTTGATACATCAATTGAAACCCTGGCTCCTGAGCTAGGTGGCACCTGTGTTACAGGAGTCAGTGTCTTCACTCGTTTGTGGAACATTAACAATTTATGCAACAAAATTAAAACTAAAATGTAGTTAAACAATTAGTGCAAACTTGCTCTCATGTGATAGGATTATGTGTCCATGTGTTGTGTATGTATGTGTAAGTGTGATGGTGTGTATGTGTGATGGTGTGTAAGTGTGATGGTGTGTATGTGTGATGGTGTGTATGTGTGATGATGTTATGATTTGTGCGTGTGTTTCTCTGTGTGACAGTGCTTGGTGGTTGTGCTTTTAGATTATATCAGATATATTTATCTACCTTATAATTTATTTATTATGATTATTGATTTTTGACTATATTTTCTGTTTGTGAGTAATCAAGTGTTTTAAGCCAGGTGCTTATTTTCATCTTCGCTTTCTTTTTAGTTAGTGGGTTGAAGTCGAGAATTTTATTTAATTTATTATATATATAAATAGCTAGGTATAGGTGTTGCCGTCGAGCGGATGCGGTATTACATTTTACTGAGCGACATACATTACCGATGGTTCTTTTTAGTTTGTTCGTATGATTTACCGGTGTAATTTCATGTTGTTTCAAAGTGAGATTCTGTAGAAATAATTGTCTTACTGTAAGTACTTGACAGCTTTCATATAGGCTTTTTGTAGGGTACCGGTAGGGTTTGAAGGTCATGACTTTTAATAGGGATCTTTGTGCTCTCTCGAAGTGTATCATGTATGTTTTACAGGCCCCACCCCAGGCCGTGATACAATAACCAACAATTGACTCTACTAGAGAAAGATACACTGTCCGGAGTAGCTCCAGATCGCATACGTGTCGAAGATTTTTAAAAGCCCATATAAGTTTCCTAACCCGGGAAGAAGTTAGTTCAATATGAGGTCGCCAACTGAGTCCCTCATCTAGAATTACACCCAGGTATTTTATAGTCTTTTGTTGTGTAATTGGAGCGCATGAGCACTGAAGACTGTTATTGGGGTCATGACAGAAGTGGGCCTTAAGACTTATTACCCCGGGTTTAGTTTTAGCGAAAGTAAACTGCAGAAATGCGGTTTTCGAAATATTAAGCGTTAGTAGATTTAGTTCCAACCAGTGAATTATTTTACGTAACCCCAACTCTGCAGCTTGACGCGTCGCGTCCCAAGTCTCTCCGTAAAATACTAGAACGGTGTCATCTGCGTAACTGAATATTTTTCCGTTAGTAAGAGACTGCTGGCATAGGTCATTTACATAAAGCAAGAAGAGGCTTGGGGACAGGCAGCTACCCTGGGGCACACCGTAGTCTATTCTTGCTTCACTACTAATAACTTTGCCGATCTTAACCTTTTGTGTCCGGTTATTAAGAAAGTCTGTGAATATATTTAGAGCCCGTCCCCGGATCCCAGCATGCTCCAGCTTGCTCACAAGGGTAAGAATACTCACAGTGTCGAACGCCTTGGCCAGGTCCAGGAAAACACCCAGACATTTTTGCTTTTTGTCAACTTTTTCAGTGACGTAATCTGCAAGTTGGTTAACCGCGTCTATGGTGCTTTTCCCAGACCTAAAACCAAATTGCGCATCCGATATTAACTTGTTGTGCTCTAGATACTTCATGAGTCTTCGATTTAACAATTTCTCTAATATTTTGGACAGTACTGGCAAAACTGAGATAGGTCTATAATTTTTAACGTCAACCTGATTCCCACCCTTGTGAACAGGTGTGATCAAAGCTTTCTTAAAGACTTGGGGAAAAACTCCTTGCTCAAAACAGACTTCAATGAGTTTTGTAAGAGGTGGAACTAGTACTTGTTTACCCAGTTTCAGGAGCTTAGCTGGCACGAAGTCCCATCCTGTGGCACTGTCGGTTTTTAAATTGTCAATAACAATCTCTACTTCAGCCTCGTCTGGGGTAAGTAGGACCATTGATTCCCGTGCAGTGGGTGTTTCCATTTTGTATTGGGCAGATGAAGAATTTTGGGATTTTATCTTGTCTGCCAGTTGCTTTCCGATGTTCGAAAAATAATAATTAATTTGCTCTATTGCATTTGGTACTTGTGCATCAACAGAGGTGGCTAGAAGTTTATCACCTGATGTTTGATTGCTGGATTTGTTGGTAATGGATTTTATTATATTCCATGTTTCCCTACTGTCTCTGGAAGTTTTTAAAGCCGAACTTTGGTGATTTATTTTTAATTTCCTTAGTAATAGATTACAATGATTCCTATACCTTTTGTACGACACCTCAACAATTTTGTTATTTGGGTCTGCCAGGTATTTACGATGAAGGCTATCCCTATGCCGAATACACCGTAAGAGGCCAGGCGTGATCCAGGGTTTAACTACTACTTTACGGTTTGGAACGTACGATTCTTTTGAGTGCTGAGATATCGTGTACATAAGGCACTGGACAAACCGTGTAGCGGCCATATTTGCATCGCAATCAGGTGTAATAAAAGTAAAATCGGTGGTTTTTAATTGTTTAAGAACGCCCTCATAATCTACTTTAGTAGTAGTTCTTTTCTTATTATAGTTGTTTTTAGAGGAGGTGTTACTTAGGCATAGCATTACAGAGGCGTGATCGCTGACGGTGGAATCCATAACCATAACTGTAGCACAAGTAGTGGTGCTTATCATTACGTGATCGAGGCAGTTATGTAGCCTAGTAGGATGGGTATGTCCCAGTAAAAGGCCCATTTCCGCTGTAAGATTCAGGTAGGAAGATCTATTTCTATCTGTACTATTAGGCTTTATGTCGATGTTGATATCTCCTAGCAGAATGACATTTTTCGCTTTTAAATTACTTAAGATATTTTCCAGGGAGCTAAGGAAGCTATCTATACAATATATAGATGGGGATCTATAGGAGGCCAGAATACAAGTGTCGGAAGCAATTTTTAAAAGTAGAAAATTAGCCCCTATAGGGTCGGGTTCTTCTACCGTACATTGAAGATTGTTTTTAACATATATTGTAATGCCGTCGTTTTGATTTAAACATTTTTTGCTGTAATATGTCACATAATTTTCCATAGCTGGTATTGGTTTATCTTCATTTAACCAACATTCTGTCAGGATTATGATGTCGACTTCACACGATAACCTAACCAACTGAGCCTGGAAACCATCTAAGTTTTTGTAAATACTTCGGATGTTTTGAGTTATAATTTTTAGTGATGTTTTAGAAGTTTTTATGATATTTTTACAAGCGTCGGTATCACAGTAATGGGAAGATGCCATTTGAAAGCTATCTATCTGTGTTGAGAGGTCGTTATCCGTATTAGCCATTGAAAAACCGTATATATTTTTTGTAGCATGTTAGTGTGCGTGTGTTAATGATAGTTTTGATGAAAGTAAGAACTGCAAAATATAAAGTAGATATGTTCACTTGAGAGCAAATATTTATGTAAGGCATTATGCACGCGAGAAGTGTTTTTGGTTCAAAAATGTAATTATTATGCATACATGTGCTGGCATTGTGCATCGCATTCTCACGTATTTTGCATTCATTAAGCTCATTCGTACAGATTGTAATCATATTTCAGGACTCACGAAGTCAAAATAAAACTTGAAATTATTAATTAATTATTTGTATTATGCCAAACGAGGACGAACCCGTACATGTTTAATTTAAACTTTAGCGTTTTTCTGTACTTTTAAATAAATATAACATGAATAATTAAAACCGCTACTATACTGTGGCCTAATTCTTAGGCTAGGATTAACATCAAGTTAAGTTGTTTAATTCGACGCAAGATATGAAATATCCTGTCTTAAATGCTACGAATTAATTCCTATTAAGGCGCTACCCCGAGCAAAACCTTGCGATAGTAACGCTATTTACTCATTAATATAGAGAAATAAACTACATTGCTTTTAGCACATAAGGTTTATTATTTGTTTTAAGTGTAATAAATGCATTTAAAATCTCCTTGTAAAAAATGACTAAAATTATTTATTGCAAGCATCTTTTGCTAAAGGTGACGTTCTATTAATTTGAGGATTATACTAATGGATAAATAATTTAAATATCTGAATAATTCACGTTGTATTTTATTTCAAGATATCGCTTTTTTTTCTTTTGCTATTAAAATAATTTAAAAAATTGCGTGAATTCTATGATAAATGGGCGTGAGCAGGGAGCAGGACAGAGCGGGATATAGAAGGACCGAACGCTCAAGGTCGTTCGGTCGGGGAAGCGCCTTAACTTTTAGAGCTCTTGTAAATGTTACGGACTAAATCAAGAATGCAGTTGGAGTGTATTAAGCAGTTATAATTTGTAGGTAAAGATAGACCAGAAGGAGTTTTAAAATATTTTTTTTAGCAAACACTGAGGGGCTAAATCCTCTCCCAAATCCACCACCCAGTGCTACCTCGATCCAACCCTTGCGGTACGCGGCTAGATCGTCTCTGAGAATACAACGTTATAATTTCACATAATGCGAACATTGATTAACAGTATAAAGGCTATCCGGCTCCAAGGACCACTTAAGTGCAACCAATACATCTACTTACATAGTTAACCTATTATATTCAAAGCTAACCTAAATAGAGTTTACATGTTTTTTCTACTTGGTTACCCAGATAGCGGTAACCTTAGTCGTAGCCGTAATTTATAAAGGTTTTCTCTCCCTGGTTAATACTACATACAAACTACCAAACAAACAAAAAAAATTACCTCTTTATAATATTAGCATAGATAAGTCTGAAATCGCCAACCCGTCTTAAGCAAGCGTGGTGATCAATGCTCGTGCCTTCTCGGTATGAGAAGAAGGCCTTTGCCTAGCAGTGGGACAATTATAGGATGTTTTTTTTATACGAACACAGGACATAATAAAACAGCTATTTGTATGAACGATACGGATTGTAACAGCCCGCATCGCAAGCTGCCCCTATCATGTAAATTAATACCTACTTGCTGAATGCTTCATGACGTGTTTCGCAAAATTGCTATCAAAATAAGGCCATACTGAGTTATGTAATGCGAAGAAGGCTTTTGTGGATTTCCCATCGGTTCTTCGTGTGGTAAAATCCTTTTTGATTTTCCTTCTGATTTTTTATGACTACACCACCACTCCACCACTATGATTCCTCTGTATCTGCACCATGTCCTGGAATTAACGCACAACCTCTTAAGGGATCATTGTACTCTTCATTATGAACAACTTGTAATAAGGGGCCAAACCTGAAATCGCGAAAAAAATCAACTGTTCCATGGCTGTTCCGTAGATTTGACGAGTTATGCGAACATAAATGTAGGGAATAGCTGATTTTTTTTCGCGATTTCAGGTTTGGTCTCATAGTAAAAGTTGTTCATAATGATCGCTTAAGAGGTTGTGCGTTAATTCCGGTACTTACATGTTGTATAACTCACTACTGTGCTGATAATTGTACGTAATCGGTGGTGTGTATGAATCATTTATTGGTAGGATCTGTATCCTACTTTTATAATAATAATGTCGCTAAGCAGGTCTAGTTACCTACCGATATAATTAAAAGTATAGGTACAAACGGCCAGCACATCAAGCTACCCGAAACTGTCAAATTTTCCCAATCAACCTTGAACCTAATGATTTAATGATAAAGTTGAAAATCTATTAAAGAAATTACAGATTGTAGTAGCTTGATGTGCTGGCGTCTGTACTTACCTACAAAATTATAGCTTTTGAGTTTTAACATGTTTTAATTCGGTAAACACATGAATCCCAATTACTACACTTAATTAGAACAATAATAAACACACGACACTAGTAAGAGATATCTAGAAACAAAAAAAAACGCAAAATCCCAGTTCCGAGATAACGTAGACTGGTATTTACAGTAAATAATAATTTCTAGAAACAATGATTAGCCTGCGCGTGAGCATCGATCGTAAACCGCATTATTACTATGAATGGTATTATCATTTACCCATATTGCTCGTACCTATAATATAATTTAATCTTTTAGCTATCAGACTTCCAGTTCGTGATCGACACTTTGTTTTATTTGAAATGTAGGAATCTTGATAGAATTGAATTAGAAGTCTAGGTTTTGGTTCTAATGCTGCAATTGTTTGCAGATAGAACTTCTTGAAGGCTTGCATTACTTGCCAAGTCTCTAAAGGTCAAGGTCCTTTGAGGCTTTAACTGACATGCCATGAGGATAAACCCGAGTCTTTATCTGAGAAGATTAAGATCTTTGGTTTTACGTAATTGGGTAGGAACACTACCCCTCATTAAAAAATATCATCATCATTTCAGCTGAAAGACGTCCATCGGTTCTAAGCTTCTCGCATCCAGCGGATTACTGCTAAAAAAATATGAATAATTGCAATCGTATCAGTGTTTGTTTACTTTAGTTTGGAAGCCAATTATCCTAACTATAATATATATAATATAACACTAACTATAATCCTACTAATGTTATGTTATAACGCGAAAGTTTGTGAGGATGGATGGATGGATGTTTGGCACACAAATAGTTTATAATCTGGATTAACATATAGTATACTTTTTATCCCGATATCCTTACGGGATCGAGACTTATCCGGTTGAAATTATTTATAAATGCGAAAGTGAGTTAGTTCGTTTGTTACGCTTTCACGTTTTAACTACTCAACCGATCATCATGAAATTTTGCATACACGTTGTCAGGGGTACAGAAAAGGACATTGAGTATCTACCTTTCATCCACAAAAAAGTACTGTTCCCAAGGGATAGAAAAATAACTGTACAAAATCTACATTAAGGCGAGCGAAGCTGTGGACCAGATTTTATAATTTACAATGGTAAGTAACCTATATGAACCACCAACAACTTAAGTTTTGTTTTGTTTCATAATTTTATTTAAATCGTGCTACTCATAATTCGTTTTATTTTGCATAAAAGGTTCAGGATCAAGCCCACATCCCATTATTCCGGCGCCTAATGTCTACCGTATTATAATATTAATATTAATATTGTATATAATTTGTTACCTTATCATGAAACATTTTCCTCATAACAAACAGTATGCAGTTAATCATCATAACATGGCATAATGACTCGAACAGAACAACAATGTTGCAAATTGTAAGATCGTTTTATTGATGTTTTGATTTTGTAATCTCTTAAAATAATGCGGGTTGACGTTTAGACGTGGAGAATCAGCACCCTAATTGCGTAACACACTATCAATCACAATCTGAATGATGTTTAAGCGAATTGCTAATCCTTTGCTTTATATGTTCGAAAAATTTATTTGCTCAACAACGTAAATAACACAATGAATGTTCTTGAACTGACAAAACGAAACCGATTCCTACTGTGTTACACAATTAGGGTGCTGGTCCTGTAGGGTTCATTTGTGGGGAAAAGGACCAAATTCTAAATAAGCTTGTTTTCATTCAAATGTAAATAGAATAATATTTTTATTTAGGTTTCAAAATCAAACTTATAAGAATCTATCCTTTTTATTAGGATCGAGGAACATACCACATGACATCACGCCTCTATTTCCCGAAGGGTTAGGCAGAGGTGTACCTATAGTACTTACACCTACATTTCGCCAGTTAACTTTAAGTTTTTGAAATAGAGGGCGAGCCTACTGCCATCAACGGGGCACAAATCCAAACTCCGGACTGCTATTGAGAAATTCCAGATGGAAAAACCCAATAACACTGCCCGACCCGGGAATCGAACCAGGGACCTCATGCTCGGCAGTAGGGAATGCGACCACTAGACAGACCAACGAGACAGTCACTTACTAGTATTCAAGGAAAATTCTAACATAATAGTGTATCCTCTAGTAATCTAATTAAGTTGTGTACTATGTAAAACCCTAACATTGTTGTCGTTATGCAATGAGCAGTGGGTGGGGACTAGTGATTAGATATTAATTAACTAGCGACCCGCCCCTGCTTCCACGGTTTTTACGACTTGACAAAACATCGAGATTTCTTTAAGTAAGTTTAATAATAATGTATTACACATAAACCTTCCGGAATAAATTCTCTAAATGATGGTGCAAACCGCATCATTATCCGAATCGCAGTTTATAAGAACAGCGCCGTTACACAGACAGACACGAAAAGCGACATTAATTTATAATATGTATAGATACCGCAGTTAGCCCGAAAGGTCGTCATATCTAACATAACATCACGCTTGTAATCCCCGAAGGGTTGGGCAGAGGTCTACCTATAATACTGGGTACATTTAGCCAGTTATGTTTAAAAGTCCCATGAAATAGGGTGTAAGCCTATTGCCATCAACCGGGCACAAAACCAGACTCCGGGTTGCTACTGAGAAATTCCCGATGCAAAAACCCAATAACACTTTGCCCGACCTGGGAATCGAACCCAGGACCTCATGCTTAGCCATAGCGCTTGCGACCACTAGACCAACGAGGCCTAGTCGTTATATCTGTGTGGGATATTAACTGGTACTTTGAATACGGGCTAATCAAGAGGCTTAGTTATCCAATGCGTATTAATTGTGATGTGTATGTTTATGTTGCAGAGATGCAGCTATGCGGCAAATTCGGAACACAATTGACAATAACTCTGATTACATGAAATTGGACTAAGAAGCTGAATTATTTTGTCTAGCTTCCTCAATGATACTTACTGATTCATCCTCTATTAATATAATATAACATCACGCCTTGTTTCTCCGAAGGGTTAGGAAGAGGTGTACCTACCTAAAGTACACCCACATTTCGCCAAATGGCCAAACACGGAGAAACCATAATGTAACATCCAGCACACTGTTGGAACCTATGTTTACAAATAAAGGCTATTGATTGATTGATTGCCAGTTATATTTAAGTCCCATTATAACAGGGGGTGAGCCTATTGCCAATCCTTTATTAAACCCTCGTCTAAAGACTTTGCCGTAGATATAGATGCCACAAGATTCTGGATACAGCAATGTAATGGCGTAAACTTTCAACATAGGTAATCATGATAGTAATGGAACTGGATAAGAAACCATGACAAAGCTGTTGAGATGCAATCCTATTAAGACGCAGATAAATGCCAGCGGCCTTGAGTGCATAGCTTGTGTGTTCTGTGCTGAGCTCACGCTGATGCAACGCGTCGTACGTCCACCAGTAATAGGACTCGTCCATCAAGCAGCGCTGTCCCAAATTAGATGCATTATTAATTTATAAAACAAAAGATATTATATTAAAAAACGTATACTAAAAGATAAATAATTATATTATCTTTAAAATGGTGAAGGTTTCATAAAAATACGCTTGATAGTTTTTGCGTGATTCCTAGTTTTTTATCCGCGTTTTAGACATAACTTAACAAATTAATTACACTATGTAATATAAACATAATCTAAAATATTCACATATTATGTTATTAAGAAAATGCTCTAATTTAACATATATTTTTTCCAAATCATTAACACTACTCGTTTAGACGTGGTTTTCAGCTTAAAATCATTAAAACTCGGTTATGGTCGCCTTAAGTACTGTAACTAACCAACCCAACTTCCAAGTAAGGACTGTCGATCGAAGTTAAAATACTAGTCCCTTGTGCCTTGTGCTACTTGTTCAATGCCGCCCTTGAAAGCAGGAAGGTTACAGCTTAGGTTATATATACACAATGTACGTTGTTTCTAACATTTTCTTGATTAAAGTGCATTTTAACGTGGTCTGTTTGCATTAATTGCAAAGTGTGGGTGGAACTCTTTTGTTATTTCAATATCCATTTTTTTTATTATGAGTTGAACCAAAGCTTTATACTGAGTAATTGTGACTGATACAGTGATTAAAGAGCTGAAAAAATATTAGCTTATCGTTATAATTAAATCAAATATTTTTTGGTCCTTGGTGGCAATTCAAGCTACGGTTTCATAGAAGAGCGGTGGCCGCCACACGGTATCCGCAGTTTACCGACGAATGATGAAAGTAACTTGGTGTGTTTTCCTAGAGAGCGTTTTGACACCGTAAGGTCAAACCCCTTCTGCCGTCATTTTCATGACAGCCGTCAATGCGGCCGTTATTTGGCGGCCATCGTGCTACTAGGAAACCGTAGCTTATGGCCCTAAGATGATATCGTATGGTGTACTTATTGTGGTGTGGTCTTGCAATAAACATAAATGTTACAGATTGTAATCTTAATAAAGGCTCCTGCAAACAGGCGCGACACGTGACGTGAATCGCACGCGACACAAAGGCACCGCGTGTCGCGCGCGATTCGCGTCGCGTGTTTCGCCTGTTTGAAGGAGCCTTTAAACTCTCGTATTTCCGCAGTTATTTTGAGCAGGTAGCAATGATAACAGGAAACGTTAAGGTTATTATTTTTTTTTAAATAGGCATGACAGTTTGGACAGGAAACAATATTAAATTGAGTCGTTATGAAAGGTAAGATTTACTGTGATAATTGCGTCCATATTTTCTTTATCTCATGGGACAAGTTTTGCCCTCAAAGTTAACATGGTTCCTGTTTGGCTTTAGCCCACTTAAAAAGAGAATGGGCATGGCAGAAGAAATTCTGGCGCTCGCTTTAATTATCCCCAAAATTTACTGTGAACTTACGTGTATCAATAGGTAGTAGGTAATCCTAGCAAGGCCAGGAAGTTTTTGACTGATGAGCGAGTGTTAAAACATTCAGAAAGTCTAAAAAATAACAGACAATTAGCCTTTCGATCACAATACAACAGTAAATTCGTGATGTAAGTAACGAAGGTACCCGTATGTGTCCTACTAATATTATAAACGCGAAAGTTTGTGAGGATGGTTGGATGGATAGATGGATGGATGTTTGTTACTCTTTCACGCAAAAACTACTAAACGGATTTGGATGAAATTTGGCACACATATAGTTTATAACCTGAATTAACACATATAATACTTTTAATCCCGATATCCCTACGGAATCGAAACTTATGCGCGTGAAACCGCGGAGCGCTGCTAGTATTATGTATTGAAGAAAAAGCAGTTATGTTACATAATTAAGTTAATGTTATTATTTGTAAAATTAGGTATATTATTTATCTTCATTTCACGCTACACGACTCATTAAAACAATACATAATACGTATAATTCCTTACTTGGGTACCTAATTATCAATTTCGGACTGTCCTATCGGTAACGTAAATAAATAATATCTACGATAATGTATGTATTTCGTTTTTGCCGCGGGTAATTACCCAATCAATTATTTAATCAGATTTTTAACTCTGACCCTTTCTGTTTAACATGTTATAAAAAATATTGATAATATTCTGTTTAAAAACATAACTAGGTATGTCCTACTACTGAGCGTTTTAAGTTCGGGATTTTAATGTTCTTTTTCACATGCTTTTTGAAAGTATCCATAATATTAATATTCATGGTTTTATTTATAATATTCTAGTGACGTAGGCGTAGACTTTCGTGATAAGTCTATTTATGTTGATACGCAAACACAAGGTCGAATAAAGGAAATTAATTATAATATTATTTAGTAAACTGCCCCAATAATAATGAGCCTGGGTTTTACAATAATACCTACCAAAAATGAAAACCGCTAAAATTCTAATAGAAACGTTTCTCGAAAACGAAATCCGACACAATAGGTAATTACTTAACTAGTCAAAACACCACGTTTGCTATTTACTATTGCCAGTCAATTCATGTCAAATATCCATTTTTGTGCAAGCACAACACTAATGTCACATGCAATAATGCCACCAATATTATCTTTTGTTCCAAATTAGTCGCGGAAAGGAAACAAACCTCTTTCGAATAACACTTCGTTCGTTTTTCAAAAGTCGTTGGTGCACATTCGTTTCGGGGTTCATCGACCCGCCGCGTGACTGCCAAACTATGGCTATTTATTTACGTAATGAAGTTGACATTAGGAATTTGCCGGGTACTTATTACGAATTCACACCTTTGCATTGTTTGTTGGGTTAGAGGGGCCACGAGTTTATTCAATGACTGGAAAATATGCGTGATTTGGTCACCGCCCTTTATTTATTTTTTTGGTTGTTTGACTAATGCATTCATAAAATGTATCTGTTGTGGTAAGTGTGATTCATTCATTGCTTGCAAGTATTGATGTCCACCCCTGTCAAGTTTTGTACCTACTTAGCAAAAATTTTCGTGTTAGTAATTTGTAAAGTTAGACAGGTAAAGTCATTGTCCTCTTAGTTATCATTAATTGTGCCCCGCGACTTCGTTCGCGTGGAAGTTATGAAATACACAATAAGTATACTAAAATACCAGCCACATTTTAATAAAACTTCCTCGTCCCCCGACCCATCGCGTTGCATCGCCCGCCCGCGCTATTACTTCGTTTTCGCTTAGTATTCTTTCTGACTTTTTTCTTTTTGCTCGGCTCCTAAGGGTCGTAGCGTAATGTTAAATAACCCATAACTATCCTCGAGAATTGGGCTACCAAATGCAAAAATAATTTTTCAAATCAGACTTTTGGTTCACAATTTCATGGGTTTTAATTTTTTTGCGCGGAACCCTAATTATTTTTCGAAAATAAAAGTAGCCTAAGTTACTCCCCATAACATCAGCTATCTGGCAGTGAGTCCCGTCAAAATGAGACAGACAGACAAAATTTTTTTAAATTGCTTTTTTGTTATAAGTACCGTATACACTTTCATATGCATTCAGTAAAAAGTTGTTATTTTGACATTACAAAAAGACACTTCAATTTTATTTATTTGTATGTATAGATGATTGTAGTATGCAAGCAAACTGTCTTTTATTCAGGCCATAATATTTAATGGTGTCACCAATTCAGCAAAGAGATTTAAGCTTTATCACTATTAGTTTTAATTCCTTTTTTCTTTAACATTGTAGGTCGGAGGATTTAAATATATGGTACAGATTAGTCAACTACAATATATAAATAGGTATTAGTATCGATTAAGGAAACTAAACTTACTTAGTAGCATAATAAATATCTACCTACGAGGTACTTATAAGCCACGTGTTAGACAATAATGATAACTTAGCAATAACATGCTTTAATTATTATCAGTTTCCTTACTGACTTGTCCTTTGTCTTGAAATGTACGTATTCATAACAACATAATGTCACGGCTGTATCCCCGAAGGGATAGGCAGAAGTGTTCCTATAGTACACCCACTTTTCGCCAGTTATGTTTAGGTCACATGTAATAGGAGGCGAGCCTATTGCCATCCACCGGTCACAAATTCAGTATCTGGGCTGCTACTGAGAAATTCCAGATGGAAAAACCCAAAATCAGTTTGCCCGACCCGGGAATCAAATCCAGGACCTCATGCTCAGCAGTAGCGCTTGTGAGCGCTAGACCAACGAGGCAGTCATTATTATTTTCCTTACTGACTTTTCCTTAGTCTTGATAAAGGTACCTATTAATTTTCATTGGATTAATGCTGAGAGTATATTTTTACTATTTAATTAAGACATGAAACGCATTTCCACGTAAAATAATTAAATGAATTATGCATCTCTTACGCGAATAATTCTTCGTGTTGAGATGTTAATGTTGGCTAAATTATCTACTATAAAACTTTAATGAACCAATTAAACCTACTCTTTCATAAACGGGATCCGACTCGAAGGACCATATGAAAATTATGAAATAGATGATCTTTAGTCCTATTTTATGAGTATTTGAAATAATTACTGCCTCGCTGAGGTCCTCGGTTCGACTACCGGTTGGGGCACTGTTATTGGGTTTTCCATCTCGAATTTCTCAGTAGCAGCCCGTGCTCCAGAGTCTGGATTTGTGCCCGGTTGATGGCAATAGGCTCGCCTCCTATTACTTATTCATGTTTATTATTGTATAAATGTACATGTATGTATGTGTTTATTGTATATGTACACTGACTACCTGCAGTATTGTCTGTAAAATATCGCTTTTAGCAATAAGACCGCTCATTGTGTCACCCTTTGTTAAATTTCTACATTTATTTCTGTAATACATAATAAAGAGTATTCTATCTATCTACATGGGACCTATAACTGGTGAAATGTGGGTGTACTATAGGTACACCTCTGCCCAACCCTTCAGGGCAGGTGTGATGTTATGTTACGTTTAATTATTTACCGACTTAACTATTAATTTTGTAATGTCGAATACCTTAAAGGTTTTTTAATGTTTTTTGTTTCTAAACTTATCTGAAGCTTGTCCACGTGCACATAAACTTAAAGATAATATGTGACAATGCACAATAAACAACTTATTCTTAATTACAGCACGTTGGACGAACTTCCGACAAGAAGTAACTGTTTATGAGCGAAATCCAAATATGAACAGACTCTTAATTTAAAAAGAAAGATTAATTGTCTGAATGAGATTATAATGTAGGTAGGTAGGCCGTAACTTACCTTCATTAAATCAGCAGGACGTTAATCTACTTTCTTCACTTATTTTATATTAATTTTCCACCTGTTTTTAAATGATAGTAATAATGAAAAAGTTGATCACTCTTTTACGAATTGAAATTAGACTATACAAGATGTTACATAAATAACGCACAGCCTCTTAAGGGGTACTCATAATTATGAACAACTTTTACTATGGGACCAAACCTGAAATCGCGAAAAAAAAATCATCTGTTCCCTACATTTTGACGAGTTATGCGAGCATAAATGTAGCTGACTTTTTTTGCGATTTCAGGTTTGGTCCCATAGTAAAAGTTGTTCATAATGATGAGTACAATGACGCCTTAAAGGTTGTGCGTTAATTATGTTACACCTTGTTAGTCAAAGGCGAGGAAAAAATCTAATCAACTATGCCCTAAAAACTGACGGCTCTTGGATATTTATAATAGTAATATATGTAGGTACATATCAGCCTATGATTGTCCCATTGTTCTGCCACTTCTTCTTCCCAGCTAAAGTACTAGGAAGTGGTGAAGGGCGGGCGTTTTGGGGGACTGTCGCATGTCGTATGTAATTTTTGACGTACGAAAAGTGCTGATTCTCAGCCTAGACTTTTGATTTTGCTTTTTGATTTTGACTGCTGGGCAAAGGCCTCTTCTCTTACTGAGAAGGCACGAGCATTGATCATCACGCTTGTTCAAGACGGGTTGGCGATTTCAGACTTAAATTAACTATAAGTCCAGGTTTCCTCACACCGGACATCGGTGATGGAAAACATTTTTTCCATCACCGATGTCATTAATATCCAAGATAATCTTAGAAAGTACATATCAATTGAAAAATACACATTGATACTTGCCCGGATTTGAACCCACAACCTCATGCATGAGGCGAGGTCTTACCTACTGGACCATCACGACTGGATATTTGTGTTTTACTAATACAATAGTTCTCAAGCAAGACATACCCACTCGTCACATTGCATTCGCTTCGCCACTTACCTGGAAACAAAAGAAAAAAAGGGTCAGAAACTCAGAATAGTCAAACTCAAAAGTAGCAGGGAAAGGAAACGTAACAAAAATTTGCATAAAAACTGTTATCGGCGCGATATCGGCGTGTTTCCGCCGCACTTGGGTAAACGCCTCGAACGGTTTGCAAACGAAAACAATCACCTACCCACTCACTTTGCTACAACTGTTTTTCTTTTCACTTTACAGTATCTTCAAGTCGATGTTTGTGGGAAAAGTTTGTATTCTACCAGTAAGCGGAAGTTTTGTAGTAGGTTTCCTAGAGCGTGAAGAAGCTTGTATGGGAAAGATCATAACAACACGCCTGTCTACGCTGAAGGGTTAGGCAGAGCTGTACCTATAGTACACAAACATTTGGCCAGTTATGTTCAAGTCCCATGTAATAGGGGGCGAGCCTATAGCCATCAACCGGGCACAAATCCAGACTAGAAAACACGGTAATAAAATACTCTTTAAATAAACAAAGATACTTAATCACCAGTCACTCATCATTTACCAGTCAACATCCTCTATCCTAAATTACTTGACAAATGACTTGTTTTAGCGAATGTAACCTAATCTAACTGATTAGGACCAGGATGCGACATGTGTTGGTCAAAAAGACCCGTTGTCGAGCCACCGGGCCTGTGACATTTCATATACAGGGTGTCCGGTAAAGAATGGATAACCTTGAAATCGCATATAACAGACCTTATGGCTGTTCTAAAAAAAATACTAAAAAAAATATATCCCAAGTAATAACTAAGATTTTTTTGAAAAAGAATACTAACTTTTTTTACATTTTCCATCACCACAACCACAAATGAATGAATTCCATCGGTTATCTGTTGTTATAATATTGTACGTTGACTACGCCGCCGACAGATGGGCAATAAATAATGTGACTAGAAATTACACAGAATTTTTTTCTAAAAAAAATATATCTTAGGTACTTACTTACTTGGGATATACATTTTTTTTGTATTTTTTTTAGAACGGCAATAGGGTCTATTATATGCTATCGCAAGGTTATCCATTAATTACCGGACACCCTGTATATGGTTAAAACGAAAAATGTGCCACATGTCATGTTGGTGTATCCGCTTGGGACGAATTGACCCACGGTGTCGAATTCACTGGAACTGGTAATGAGCACGAGCAGGGTTAGACAGCCAATTACTGGTCTTGAAAATGTGTCATGTGTTTTCTGTAGGATCTGTGTATTTTTGGTTTGATTTTAGATCTGACTGATCTGGTGAATGTGAAATTCATTTTGATAATGCAACTTGGAGTTTGATAAATAATAACCTTGTCTGATTGCGTTGGATTCATCATCATCAGCTGGATTCGGATTATCTATTAGTTATCATTAGTATGTTTGAGAGTATTTTTATTTTTGCCTTTTGGGGGACCTACAAAACCATATACATGCATGTGTATTTTAATCTAGGTACCTACCCTATCGGCACATTACGTATGATTTCATTCAAAAACAAAAAGCTATGTAAACTATAACGATAGCATTTATCGTTAGTAATCCCTATTTGATATTAATTTGTTCAGCTGTATTATAATTTACGTCATATTCTCAACTGAGTTACGTAATTTTGAATAATTATCAGACACCTGTAAAACTTATCGTTTTATAATCCACTTAATGCATGAAAACTATAGGCTGCATTTAAGTTAAAAAAAGAAAACTGTTTAAATTTAGGAAAAGCTTAACCGTATGATCCCCACCGTCCCCGAATCGGCGCCACCCGCGGATGAGCAACATTCCGTAACAAGTGGTTGTTAGATGTTTGACATGTGATGTTATATCACTTTCCTGTTCTTTTTCCTACGCTCTCTGTAAGTTAGAACAGGAAAGATATACTCTAGAATGCAATATTTCGCATTAAGTCCGACCCGAATAACGCCGACTCAATGAGTCGACGTGACAGACGCACGTGTTTTGATGTGGGCCGAAGGGTGTTATGTTAGCTGATTTACAAAGCGGGGTAACAACAGGTTCAAATTCTTTATATTTTGCAAATCCTGATCCATTTTTAATGAATCACTGAATAATATGACATTGAAACTTGTGGTCTTGAGGAACTCGGGGCTAAGTAATAACAGCCGCACATGTTGATCCATCCATCGTGCATCGGGAGGAGACGCTCTAGGAAGACATATAGTGATCTTATTGGTGATGTTCTTCAGAAAGGTCAGGTGTGTAGTACTCGAAACCGGCGTGCGTGTATGACCAGATGTATGAACGTAAACGAGGCAAAAGAAGTATGTAAGGATCGTAGCAGGTAGCGTTCTGTAGTTTCTGCCTACCCCCATGGGAAGAAGGCGTGAGTTTATGTATGTATGTATGTCGATCCGTCAGGTTAAGCTACGCTTGCTGAGGTTATCCGTGGATGGGTGACCATCTTTACATACCGAGACTCCTCCATGCCTCGGAAAGCACGTCATGCGTTAGATCTTTGACAGTCGTTACGGGTCGTCAGAAGCCCGAAAGTCTGACAACCTGCCTTACCAAGGGGTATCGTATTACCCAGTTGCTGGGTTGTGGAGGTCAGATAGGCAGTCGCTTCATGTAAAATACTGGTATTCAGCTGCATCCGGTTAGACTGGAAGACGACCCCAACATAGTTGGAAAAAGGCTAGGCAGATTGATTGATTGGAACTTGTGGTCTAATATATCAAAACTATGATCAAGGCTCGTAAACAATCGTGTAGGTATCCTTGGAAGCCGATTTATCTTTTTTGATAGGTACCATCGCGGACATTTGCGGTGAACCACTTTTCAACCTTATTAACTTAGTAATAAGGTCGAAAAGTGGTTCACCGCAAATGTCCGCGATGGTACATACATACTTAGTTATCCAAAATATTTCATAATCATCGAGCTTAACTTTTAACAACTTTAATCTTTATAATAAAGTACCTATACGTACTTAATCCATTGTTGTTTTTCTCAATGTACATGTGACAAGATAGTGTGATAGTGTTCAGCAAGATAGTGTGAGTAGGTTTCATGAATTAAGTGGATTATAAAACAACTATACATATATAGTTTGTATGAGACGAATTCGAATAAAAAAAAAAAACAATAAAAATCTTAGTAATTTTAAACGTCTAGAATCTCTACAGAATTCTCTAACATTTAAATTGTTTGCTTCACTGCAGTCAAACTTTCAAGTCTCAACAAAAAGTGTTTAATTTGTGGTATCCTGAGGCATGCAGTGACAAAATCGTTTGTTATTGTTCAAGCGCAGTCGTCGAACCCGTCGTGTCGAAATCACAATTTGAAGTCGCAACGAAGCCACCGTTTTTGCCGCAAAAAGTAATTTAACACTCCTGCTAGCTAATCTAACCAACTTTATTAGACCTCTCTTAGAAAGGAACTTCTTTAACAGAATGGGTCTTGTTGTCTGGACGTCTGACAGTCATTACGTTTTGCATTTCCGTAATAGCTAGTAATGAAAAATAATTATTTTATTATCTAATAATGATGTTTTAATAGTGTTCATTCAGATATTCAAAATTCATTCTTACTTAAGTATTTATATTTGTTGCTACGGTAAAAGCCACACGTGAACCATTACTAGATGTGCTAAAAGCTCACTTAGGTGATAAGAACCATTTTAAAATATTCAGGCTCAAAATAACGGTTCCAGTAATGGTGTTATATACTTAGTGTTTTATAGTTTAAGACTATAAAATTAGTCGAAAAACTAATAATGCACAGGGTGATTGTTCCCATAAAGTTTACGGCTTATAAACGTATGTAAACGCTACACGAGCCGGCTTCCAGTACATTACGACACGACTTTATTTAACAACTTCTAGAAAATAATCTATTTTTATTGATTCGCATATGCACGATAATTATTCTATTGGTGTTAAGCCAATAAATGCAGCTGGATCAGCTCGTAAATTTCCAATGTTGTTGGTCTTTTGCATCGACCGATGGCTGGTTAAGAATCGGTCCTTTTGTCCTTCGGCTTGATTAAAGATTAAGAATATAAGATTTGTAATTACTTAAGGTTAAAACTAAAGCGTTTTAAAATAACAGGCTCATCGAATTCTGTATAACCAATGATTCAGCAATGCAAAATAGCATTTTGAAAAGATAAAGTAGGTAGATATTTCACATAAGTTTGAAATAAGATCGAAAAGGGCAATTTAACCTTTTTGCATGTCAGCCATGTTTGACACAATGTTTGACGTCGATTTCCCGGAATATCAGCAGACAACAGGAAAAACATAAAGGAACTCTATAAATAAAAGCTCCTACATACAGGCGCGACGCGCGACGCGAATCGCGCGTGACACAAAGGCACCGCTCGTCGTGGGACACGCGGTGCCTTTGTGTCGCGTCGCGTGTCGCGCCTGTTTGCAGGAGCCTTAAGGTGTTTAGCATTATCAACAGGTAAGCGATTAGTCATGTGCCTGCGACGGGGAAGCCCGTATCACCTTACAATAATATTTGCAGTGTGTAATTAGTTTAACGATTATAATTATTGTAAACAAGCGCCTCTCAGCGTGGTATGACACTTGACACCTGAGTAGCAGTTAGGCTACCGCTTGTTATGATTTATGGTCTTTGCAATTTCAACCTGGAAAGAAAGGAGCAATAAATCTACTAAATAAAATAATAATAATAAAGTAATAAAAAAATCGCCAAGAAAGCCCATATTCTTTAAAAAATTTATAGCAATCTAAATACTTAAAATTCTCGAACTCTCTTCATTTTCAATCTTTATTCATTTAAAGATTTATACTTCTGTGAGATTATCAAAGTTTTATTTCTGTGTAAAGGACCAACATTAATTAATAATTTGCCACCAAAAATCACTTTAATAAAAACGTTTACTAAAAATTCTAAGTAGGTACTGGTCCTGATTGTTTATCTGATTTCTTTTTCTTAATTATTATTTCGTTGAGGATCAATTTTAACTTCCATAAAATATTTTTACTGTATGTACCATCGCGGAAATTTGCCGTGAACCATTCTTAGATCTTATTACTAAGGTAATAAGTTTGAAAAGTGATTCACCGGAAATGTCCGCGATGGTACTTAAGTACCTATAGGTAGTAGTTGTAGTTTAGCAGGAAATTATATTAGGAATAGGCATATTATAAGATTACATGTGCCTGTGTGTAATTAAGTAATATGCTTTCACAAGGAGTGGGTTTACTAACTATGTAGGTATAGGTAATCATTCAACGGGATTGGATTGAAACACACGACCTTTCGATCTGCAATCAACGCTACAGCTTGGCAATATTAATTCATATTTACATACTTGCAACTTGGTTACATGGTGAAAGTTTCACAATACAGGTTATGGATATTACTTCTAAACATTAAGTAAAGAAATAAATTTTATATCCTACATTCATAATGTTGTATGCAAAGAAGTATGGGAACCGGTTTTCAATTTATGTAAAACACATAAAATAAATCAGTATAAACGAGATCTAAGTTTAGACTCTACAAAGTTGTATAGACAACATGATACATCATGAATTTCTGGGATACAGTACCCTAATTGTATAATATACTATCAATCACAATCTGAATGATTTTGAAGCATATTGCTAATCCAGTGCTTCATGTTCGAAAAAATTGTCTGCTTAACAACGTAACTAACGCAATTAATGTTGTTGAACTGTCAAAATGAAACCGATTCTTATTGTACGTGTGTTACGCAAAAAGGGTGCTGGGCACATTTGAAGTGCTGTGTCTTAAATAAATTCAATACACGCATGATGAATTAATCAAAACCCAAATATTCGCAAAAATGCAGATCATAAAGGTCAAAAAAATATTCCTTCTATCCAAGGCTCATTTATTCATTCCTATGGCGCAAAAAGACAGCAATAAACAGTTAATCTCAAGTATTTCCGTCTCTAGTCATCCATTTTTCGGCGCAGTCTCATCAGTCGGAGCACAGAGCACAAAATAAACAAAAGCGCGGGCCGGGAGGCGGCGCGAGCGCAGCTAACGGGACACAAGAATGCAGACCCGCACAGGTGGACGGTGGATCTAGTGACCTACGAGTTTCGGATCTGCGACTGTCTAACGAATTATTCATTTTCGAGATTGTTTGGCATTTTTGAAGTGCTGATGCATATGTGTTTATCATGTATGTACCAGAAAGAATTTTACCCATACGTAAGATATGGAAGATTTGCCGTTGCTTTTTGAATGTGTCGGCAATTTATAATGTTAGAATGGAATCTACCCAGTTATACGATACAGTTCAATGATAAATCATCATACGCATTTCATGGCACGGCTTAGTTAAATTTTTAAAGAGTTGCAGTTCCAGTTCTGGTAATCAAATGAATTTTACAGCTTTCTTTGAGCATTTTATAAGGCTTGGATACACATCATGCTTTGGAGGTCAAATATTTATTGGCAAAACCATTTAAAATGTTTGCTCATAAAAATATGCTACATAATGGCTGGCATTATTAAATTATTTAGGTAAACGCAAACGTAATCAGATTACTGTAGCATTAGCCTGTCAGCTTCACAACATTGAAACCTAGTTAATATGCTTACGCTGACTACAAACTAAACGATTCATTAATAGGTACTTATTTGGCAAAAAATAAAATTATACACTTTTAATAAGCAATCGTAGTACCTACTTACTCGTAGTAGGTAATGAATCTAGCAAAAACTGTATTCAGTGTTAAATACACTGCGGGACAAGAAAAAAATGTAAATACCAATATCCATGTGGTACCTATAGGGATTTCTTGAGTTCACAGTATCGCAAAAACAGACTTACAATAGTCGAAAAATTTACCTTGCAGTCTGTCGACACAAAATGCGTCAATGTAGTCATTACAGAACCTTCTTCATAATTATGTAGAATGCTACAACTATTTTGGTCTGATACTGCAAATATTTGTTTATATTATTTATGAAAATTTTAAGCAAAAGTAAAAAAAAAAACCCTTAAGGTCGAAATTGGGAATATTGTCTTGAACATTTTAGCACCTTGGATAGGTTACGTTTTCTTTTGACCATTCATACTGAAATAAGAGGTACTTTGTTGATTTACGCAGAAAATATGAAGAACTAAGGGAAATTAAAAAACAAGAGCGAGCGAAGTGAGCTCGAAAATTAAAGCATCCCGCCTCGGAGAGGTTAGATTTCATTTGACAATTCAAACATAATATTCTATTGGACCTACGGTAACAAGACCTTATTAGATTTGCTTTTTTCCATGTCCAAGCGCGGGGCCTGTAGCATTTGCTACACCGCTACGTGGCTAATCAGCACCCTAATTACGTAACACACTATTAATCGGAATCTGAATCATTTTGAAGCAAATTGCTAATCCATTGCTTGGTAAGTTCGAAAAATGTGTCAGCTCAACAACGTAAAAAACGCAATGAATGTTGTTGAACTGTCAAAATGATACCGATTCCGATTGACAATGTGTTACGCAATTGCTCCGCCGGCCCTGCTCTCACTACTGTTTTATGTACCTATTTATTGTAATGGCTCTATCTAATAACTTGTTTATTTTACAGTCTCAGTGACTTTCTAATGTTCTGTAAATTACTGAATTAATACCTAAGCAAATTACTTCCGTAGCTAAAGAATGAAAAGGCTGTTCAGACAGATTTAGGTATTTAGATTGACAGCTAACACCTAAGTACTAAATTATCCTTAACTTATTGTCCTTGTCATTTTATTACCGATGAAGTGAAAGGGCTATATAGGTACCTAACACCTTTTGAACATTTGAGTATAATGAGAAGTTTATGAATAAGGATCTAAGATGATTGATGGAGAACGTAAATCCTACGACACAAAATGACCGGTAACTACCCACAGTTTAATAATATACAATACTTCATTTATAAACAAAACATTCGTCAAATAGTTTATAAGCCTATCAATGAAGTAGCATTAGCGTTGGTCTTTAGACGGCCGACATTAAAAAGGAAATCACTTTTATCACTTCACAGATTCATGGCTCGATTAATCGAATCACTCGGAATCCTGTTTATTTAAATCGATTCTAATAATTCGAATACCGATTTCAATATTTACAGACAAATCTCAGCTGTCGAGTTTTAAATGCTCGTGTTTATTGGAAATTCTTATGACATCATCACGTGAGACGAGTTGATAGGGTAATAATCCTAATATGATATTAATATCATAAACGGGAAAGTTTGTGAGGATGGAAGGATGGATGTTTGGTACTCTTTCACGCAAAAACTACTGAACGCATTTGAAAGAAATTTGGCACACAGATAGTTTACTTAAAGTATACTTTTATCCCGATATCCCTATGGGATCGAGACTTATGCGGGTGAAACCGCGGGCGTTGCTAGTAAGTTGATAAATAATTGATCTTGTTTTTGTTGTGTGTTGTCTTCTTGTAGCTCGACATATACAGGGTCAAATTAAAATATCTAGCGAAACTCCGCAGACGTGACGGGTATTGATATCTAAACACGACAAAATAAAAAATAAAATGTTTTGATGGTTTTTTGGGGTCAATGTCGCTGGTAATGTTGTTACTTGAAGTGTGATTTGATAAAATCTGTTTTACTGTGTTGAGATATCGATACCCAGAAGGTTACTCTAAAAAACTGATTTTTAAACTGATATTTTGTCGCCTTGGAGGGTACTGGAACTATTCCACAAAACTAAACTTCTGAGTTATGGACGTTTGAAAAATAAATGTAGCGCGTAAGAACAGCTATTTTAACATAAATCAGCGTCATATTTTAGGATCAGTCATGATATCTGTTAGATTTTATTGACTAATATAAATTATGGCTCTTTCTTAACACGTTAATGCATTTAACTCCATTTCGCAAAAATTGTGGCTTGGCTCAATTGCCCTCCAAGGTGACGATTTTAAGTGACTACATTACCGGGCGGCGGTTGATGACCCCAAGAAAAACATGATCAAATTAATCTCTTTTTTGTTTTATAATGTTTAGATATCGATATCCATTACGTCTGCGGAGTTTGGCTAGCTAATTTAATATGACTCTAGTGGGGTGTCTCTCCAGTATGCTTATAGTAAAAGTTGTTCCGAATTTAATTTCGATGTATTTAGCTCGTCTAATCAAACTATCTCTGAGAATGTTTGGTGGTAGAGGTCCAAGTTCAACTACCAAGAAAACTATGATGAACAGTCCAGCCGTACGAACGTTAAGAAACGACCTTTGCTTGTCTGTTAAAGCATGAATGAGTAAGCTAATGAGTAATTCATGAATTAATGAATTAGTAATTCAGTAAGTTTAAAAGTCCTGAGAAAAATCTTGCTATCATTTTCTCGACACCTTTAGAAATACCTCGCCACTTTAAGGTAGATGACAATAGGATTCCATGCTCATTTTTAGGGTTCCGTAGTCAACAAAGAACCCTTATAGATTAGCCATGTCCGTCCGTCTCTCTGTCCGTCCGCCTGAGGCTTAGCTCAGAGACTCTTAGTACTAGAAAGCTGTAATTTGGCACGGGTATACCTACATATCAAGCCAACTAAGACATAAAATACAATCATGAAAAAAAATATTTTTGTTAGTGTGGCTCCCCTACACGGAGACTAACCAAAGTTACCAAGAACCGACCGCTTGGTTGTTGATACTCAGGGTACAAGAAAACGAAGTGCTAACAAGCCGGTTCAAGGAATCGTTTACAGCGGAGAGGTTTCATGGAACATATAATTTTAACGATGACATCTTATGAGAATATCCTGGAAGAGAACTAAGGAAATAGGTAATTGCGATGCATATAACAGCGCTATTTAGTCTTGGCTGCAAATAGAATGTCGTTATTTTCCCTGAATTTTGAAAGAAGTAACTAACGCCCGATTCTAGAGGCCGTTGTTGGATAACACGAAAACTGAAGTTGCTTTGTCAATATTCTGGTGTAATTTAAATTACAATACAGTTGAAAGCCGAAATGCGCCGATTTTAGGTATATAAAAAAAGACTGATATTTTAGGAATCATGTGAATATGAATTTGTATTAATGTTCTTAGTACCTAGTGTAGTGTATTAATTCAAAGTACCAAGCTGTGTGGTCCTAAGAATCACAAAAAAATGGCCGCCATGGAATCTCACAGATGGGCTATCAACCTGTCACTACACAGAACATTTCTGACCTTTGACACTACACGTGCGTTTAATGGTGCCAGTTCACTTAATGTTACCGTTAGTTCTTCTCTTCTCGAAGAAATGCAATACTTTATATTTTTTCGACAAACGTTTGGACAGCCGTATTTGACAGACTGGTGGCACAAGGCTGCCGATGATAATGATGATTTGACATTGAGCGAAAATGACTTTCTTATAAGAAAATGTCTAACAGTTTCCAGAACATGTTTAGAGTGGCAAATAGTAAACCAATGTCAGGTAAAAATATCTTCTAACATATTATTTAGGTAAGCATTGCTTTGTAACATTTTGGTCACACTGTATTAAGTTTTGCTTGGACAAACTTTATAATGTTCATTACAGAACTTAGCTCGCCCTCGAACTTAGTAAACAAACCTTTATTGTAGTCGTAAACACAAGCTATCGACTAAACGTTTACCATTAAGTATCGGTAAAGTACCTAATCGATCTATGGCCGACAGTATTATTATTGTAATATTTAGACTCGGTAAGTTGAAAATCTTGTTTTCAACTAGTCACTCTAAAGTTTAGTGTCTGGTAGAACACTCTAAAATTTGTTTTATGACTACATAACATAACATCACGCCTGTATTCTTGGGTTAGGCAGAGGCGAAGCTATAGTGCCTACACCCACATTTCGCCAGTACCAATGATGAATTATATTGGGAGTTTAACGCCCGGTTGATGGCAATAGGCTCGCCTCCTATTAAAGGGGCACAAATATAAACTCCGGGCTGCTACTGAGAAATTCTAAATGGAAACTTTCAAAAACACTTTGGGATTCGAACCCAGGACCTCATGCTCAGCAGTTACGATTGCGACCACTAGACCAACGAGGCAGTTTTATGACTATGTTTGAATTCATTACTTATATCCGCTTTAGGCGTAAAACAATTATATATTTTCTTATGAATACATCGCCATATTAATAGGACAAAAAAATAAATGGTTCACGCACGTTGACCGCATTTTTGCGTTCATTGCTCCCTTAGTATAAAAAGGCTTAACAGTCTCCTAAACTCATTAGTGAATGGTAGCGTGAGTAATGTACGCTATTATGAGAAGATCTCACTTCATTCTCATAGGTCAATCACACTAAGTCAGCATAGATTCGCAACTGTTTTAATCTTAGAAAACCCTCACTACTCCAATTCTCTGAGGTTCTCTTACCCAGTTTGCTAATTCAGATAAGTTTTTTAATAACACTAGGCGACACCTAAATATTATCAAGTAAACAGTTTTCTATTTTGTAACAACAACAAATTGACGTAATTACAATGGAAACGATGATAGCTACAAAAGTTAAAAACTGTGTCGCAGTTGTCAACGCCCGTCCAAACATAAGAAAAACATTGCTCCAGACTATTTAAGAGGGAAGCGCCAAGGTAGCCCGCGAAATTCAAATTTTCTTATGATTCTTGTAATTTGCAGCTTAGTGTCTGGGTGTATGTTGATTAAAGTATGATTCGCGACCGTAACAAATATTGTATTTACAGAATTATAATCATAATAATCAGTAATACAATTCCTTAAGTTAGTATAATCCTGAAATGTTAATATTTCATGAAACAGTCATTCAACAGAATTAGATGGTCTTGAGAGATGTATTGATGACTTTAATGATTATAATTCTGTAAATACATATTTGTTACGGTCACGAATAATACATAACTCTGACATGGGTACAGTTTAGCTAACTTTGGAACTTATACAACATGTCCCGGAATTAAATGCACAACCTCTTATGTGATCATTGTAGTCATCATTATGAACAACTTTTACTATGGGACCAAACCTGAAATCGCGAAAAAAAATCTGCTGTTCTCTACATTTATGTTCGCTTATCCCGTCAAAATGTAGGGAACAGCTGGGTTTTTTTATAGCGCGATTTAACAAGAACTTTCACGCAGACGAAGTCGCGGGTAGAAGCTAGTTAAATACAAAAAGTGTTTAAGTTTCTTTTTCATTATTATTCCTAGCTAGACAATTGGACCTTCATTAGACGCATATTAGTGCAGGTACACATGTTATATAATAATCATAATAATGACAAGCTCCTCATGTGGTAGTGGTTTGTCATTATTTTAATATTAATACCAGTCCGTAACTGGCCCACTGAAGGGCGAAGGCATCTTTTCCTTCACACAGAGTATATTTAAGTTATACATGTACAGACGTCATCTGTACATAACTTACGGAATATTACGTAAGGGCCATATTAAAATGATTGAAAAGCGCCAACATAGAAGGTGTCCACTTAAAATGTCAGAGTAAGTCCAACCTGGCAATATCAAGTTATGTAAATGAAGTCGTTCCGTAAAATAAGGCGCGACCGATCAATGCTTTACATAATTTTCACAGGTTTACGTACCTACTACAGAATAACTTGGACATTATGGATTTTATTTGAATATTCGTTCGAATTTCGAACTATAGTAAGTTTTAAATATACGTTCGGACCATACCTAATTACAGTAAGAAGTTCTGTCTTATTTAAAGCTTAATTTAATTTAACATAACGTAACATCACGCCTTGTTTCCCCGAAGGGTTGGGCAGAGGGGTACCTATAGTACACCCACATTTCGCTAGTTATGTTTAAGTCCCATGTAATAGGGGGCGAGTCTATTGCCATCAACCGTGCACAAATCCAGATTCCGGGCTGCTACAGAGAAATTCCAGATAGGAAAACACAATAACACTTTGCCCGACCTGGGAATTGAACCCAGGGCCTTATGCCCAGCAGTAGCGCTTGCAACCATTAGACCAACGAGGCTGTTAATTTAATTTCTTAGCCTAATTTAAAAAATAAGATTGATTTTTTTACCAGTAGGTATTGTGACAACCATTTTCTTCTTTTAAACACAAATGCTGTAGTATTACAAAGACTTCAACGATCGAAACCTTCATTATGATTTAAAATAACATTAATTAATTCTTCGCTTCTGAATTAGATGAGCTTTCTAACTAATAAAAATGTTATCAACGAGTAAACCAAAAGAACGTGGTCACCATCTGTAGAAAACCAGTAAGAAATAACATCTCATTATTTTATTCTCAGGTAGGTACCTACTTATATCATTTCTATATTTATTCTGTAAAAACGAAATTAAAACTGTCGCTGTTTGCTGTTTGTATAATCATGTTGTAGCATATCAACCGCGAATCGTGATGAAACAATAAACGATGGCGTAACTAATCCATAACATAAAAACAAATCGGCTAAACATGCCATACGTAAACTGAAACTATGGCCGTTAACAATAGTTTGTCGCTTTCACCGTAAAGGCTCCTGCAAACAGGCGCGACACAATGGCACCGTGTGTCGCGCGACGAGCAGTGCCATTGTGTCGCGTCGCGTGTCGCGCAACGAGCGGTGCCATTGTGTCGCGTCGCGTGTCGCGCCTGTTTGCAGGAGCCTTAAGAAAGAGCAGTGGTGGCCCAGTGATAAAGGCCGTGACTTACGAATTGTAGGTTGGAACCCTGACAGGCGCCTTACTTTGTGTAAATTATTTCACTACCACTATGCTCAAAACGGTCAAGAAAACATCGTGATGAAACCGGCATATCTTAGAACCAAAAATTTGAAGACATGTGTCATGTCACATCTACCAACCCGCACTGGGCCCGCGTGGTGGATTACGGCCCACCCCCTCTCACAGAGAGGAGGTCTGTGTCCCAGCAGTGGGAACATTATAGGCTGATTATGAACATTAATTAAGATCTAAAATGGCTGACTATGCAGGTAAAGAAGCACTGATTCACCAACCATACCTAACACCTTCAGCGAAATAACTATTGGCGCAATACTTTTCGACTGCATTTTAGATGACTCGCTTTTCCTTGAAGAAATCAACCGAATCCAGGCCAAATAACTTTATACTTCAATCTAAAATAAACTCTAACACGTTAATATTAGAACGTAATTTAGAATGTTAGTGAAAAGGACTAGCCGACAATAAGATCAAAACGTGCGCGACTAACAAAACACTATTTTATTTAATAGAGTGAGAGGATCAATGAACTACATGTATTGAACCCATAGGCAAGCGTACGATTTTTTTTTGCCATAGGTAATACCGCTATCTATAGGTACTTTGGTTTTTTTTATGTGCCAGCCTCTAAAGCAGAGACCATTGCCCTCAATTTATCAAGGAGGTGCAAATGGAGCAAACTCTTTTTTGGTAAGATTCAATTTACTGTTACCAAAAAATAGTTGTTTAAATCTAGATTCTAGGTAGACGAACTTTACCTACTACATTTAGAAAGATTCCGTTAGACATTTAACAATTTTTCAAACTATTATTTTATATATATTAGCTAGATTCTATATATTAACTATTCCTTTCACTTGAAATAGTCGTTTCAAGGGAAGGGAAGAAATATACGAGTATTTGAGGAAAAGCATTCGTGATTCTTCATTTCTAAGAACGATATACAGGAATCCAGCTGCGATTCGATCTAATAGCCTATCATTACGTTCATGCAAGTTTTAATAGAGCAAGCAGATATTAACGTAAAAAGAAAACGATCAAGATTTTTCCTATAACTGTGTCAAAGTCACAAAACATGATGCAAAATAATGAAAACGAAACTCGGAAACCAATTTTCCGTTAACCCATTCACTACTTCCTGTTTTCCCGGTTTCACTATAATATCATCATTAAACATTAAAATAGGTACATAATTTACGTAACACGTGAAGCGTGTCTCTACTATGAATTCATAATAAACATAGCTGCGGACAACGAGACGTAATAATAAATACATTTCAGGTAAACTAACGGATCGTCGTCGGTACCGGTCGCCGGTCGCCGGTCGCCGATCGCCGGTCGCCGGTCGCCGGTCGCCGGTCGCCGGTCGAAAAGCGTGGCGTTCTACCTAACGTGAGAGAGCTCTCCGTTTTATACGATGAAAGTACGGGCAGAAGGCACGTTTCAAACGGTTTTTGATATCAAGATCAACTTTCAAAGATACCGAACCTCGAACAAATCAGCAGACAAATCTTTTCGAACCATGAAAGTCATGAAACTTACAAACAAGCACGTTTCGTTATCTGTGTGAAAGTATATTTAATATACCTAATCACTCTTATGATTCAAACTCTTAGGCCATTAGGGAATAAGGCATGAAAAACACGTAGATATAGATAAGTATTTCGTATCACTTTTTTTGCCTTGCGGTTCCTTTCGCAGCACGAAAGCATAGTTCTTATATGTGGCATGAAATATGCCTAGTTAGGGCTCCCACACAAAACTGCGATGCGATGCGAATTCGCAGTTTTGTGTGGGAGCCCTTAAAAATATATGAATTTAAACATCAAGTCACGAGCTTGCTTTAAATAGAAAGTACCTTACCTTGTTAAATACTTTTTACCAAAGATTTAGGCTCTAGCATGTTTTCTTAACCATCTTTCCGTGCGTTGTCTCGAGTGGGTCTTCTACCAGTCTATATGTCGTGATAACTGTCCCAGTCTTTTACTTACTTGCGCTTAGAAAGGCGAGATTGTTGCTCTTTACGATATATGCTCGTATACGCCTGTGTGTTTATAGCGTACTCTCAGATGAATGGCTAAGCGAACGTAGCCCCGCGAGAGTGGTCTGCGGTTTGTAGTAGGAGAAATATCTAGCGTGTTTGTTAGATATTCATTTTGAGCTTTAACCTGTACCCCGACTAATATTTTTATTTTTGAGGAAAAAATAGCACCAGTTTTTTTAAAAAAAGGTACTTCGCATAAAAGTAAACCGAACAGGAGAGCTAGCTAAATTATAATTATGTAACATTTTAGCAACCAAGTGCTATATTTTTAAATATAGAATTAAGCATTCTAATCTTCAGAGTATGTATACAACCGCCATATTTTAATTGAATACTTACACATGTTTTAAATGAATAAACTACTATAGTGTACACAAACACAGTACAACATTGTTATAATGTAACACCATTTCGTTACCAATCTACTCGGTAAACGTACTTCCGATTTGAAAATACCGGATTATCACGATTAGGGCTTCCGGCCGGGACCGCGGCTGGACGCACCGTGCATTGTTTTATCGCAAGTCTGACATTGATTGGAGGGAAAACGGAAAAATATCGACGTTGATCGATGAAAACGTAATCGAGAAATTTCCGAGTTGTTGTCGAAAATACGAATTTATGAGCTGTCGTGTTATTGAGTGGTGAGAATCTGTTTTGGACGTGCGTCAATGGAAATGTTGGACGCCATTTTAGATACAAAACAAATCAAAATGTCTTTAGATCTACAGTCGCAGTCGATTTTACACATAACATAACATCACGCCTTGTTTCCCCGAAGGGTTAGGCAGAGGTGTACCTATAGTACACCTACATTTCGCCAGTTATGTTTAAGTCCCATGTAATAGGAGGCTGCCTAGGGAGCAATCAATTTTATAAACAACAAAAAGAAAAATGTTTTCTGCATTTCCTAAATAAAAGCATATTTCATTTAAATCCCATGCAATTTGCTTTAACAATTTTAACCAAACAGAATGCCAATTAAAGCCAACCGAAGTTAATTTAAGTACTTATTAATCTCAGGTATAATAAGGGCGCGTTTATATGACACGGAATGTTACAGCGTGTCGGCCGCGCGGCGAAAGTACGGTGACCGCGCGGCGGCCGCGCGGTCAGGCCTGGTGGCCACGCCACTGCGAACCCGAACCATTTCCAGTTGATCTTGGTCTTTCTTAAAATTCACACGTGTTCGTTATGAGCTATTTGACTAAGAAGAATAAAATTATGATTGCATATTATTGTATATTATGATTGCATAACATTCGAGTGATTCGAGCGAGACGGCCGCGCGGCCGCCGTGTGATCGAGGAGCGAACGCCGCGCGGTCACCGCGCAGTTAGTTACTCAAAATTAATTTCAACTTTACGTCCTAGTTAATAAAACATAAATTTGCTATAACTGAACAGTTAGTACGCGGCCACCGCGCGGTCGCCGCGCGGCGGCCGCAAGAATTTTTTCGCGTCGTCTAACTGCAGCCTAATTATCTATTTCGCTGATATCATGTGACCTTATGTATTCGCATAATTTAATGGATCAGCATAATACATTATGTATATTAATTTACTTACGAATAATTTCTAATTGTTTTGTAAATTAATTAATTGTTAGTCTCTAAGCGCAATATTAGACAGGAAAAGGTGATCATTTTGAGTGATGATGAAATTATCAAGAAGAATCTTCTCCTTCTGGAAAATTGGTAACTGATTATTTCGAAGTTTCCATTTTTAAGCGATCAGGGGATAAATAAAATATGAATTTATTGTGTAGCAATTGGATGTTCCCATTAGGAATTTATTCTAGTGGCAGTTTTAAGTTTGGATATGTGGCCAGTCGGTGACAGTAAATATTAAATTACCTATAGGTATTTATGGCACTTTAAAATTACTGGCGAAATGTAGATAAGTGTACGTACAAACTAATTTTGAATTCAGGCGTGAAATTTTGCTTCATAGATTCTTTCCGAATTATAACCAAAGCTTCAGTTATAGGTACTTAATCATATTTTCCCCATACTAATATCACGATACGGAAGCTTTATTAACCTATATTAACGTATCGATAAACATTATAAATACCATACAATTTTATTACAATGTCGTGTTTTATAGCAGTTCTGTCCGGTGATCCGGTTTCGGCCCACATTGCAAGCGAGGCGTTCTATTTGGTGTTATTCCAAGTCGAGTGACAATAGTTATTTGGACCTCTGGTTTTCGCAGCTACTTTAAAAGCTAAATATCATTAGACTCCGTATTGATTCACGATCGATGTAAAAACGCTTATAACAGAGTTTTCGAAACAGCTGTTATTGGCTGAGCCAACTGTGTGTATCTTCTCGATTTTTCTGTTCACGTAAGAGGCACAGGAACAACTAAAAAACTGTCTGCATCTTTCTGACTGACCGACTCCTTGACGATTAAAAAGTGCCTGTAAATGGTTTAATTGAAATAAATGCTTTTTGTGTTTGAGTTGAACATTAAATGTATCAACCAAAGTTCCGAAGACAGTTTTTTTTTTTCAAATACAATGATTGATGTTTACATAATTTGGTTAGACAGCTACAGTATGACGACGGCGCCTTCCACAGTCCAGTGCTCGCGATGAACTCAACTAAACTGTCATTTCACCTAGAATGGTTAACGCCATTGACACTGTGATGACCAGAAGCCCAATACCCGTAACTCTAGTCAACGTTCAAAATCTAGTCGCAATCTCATCTCATCGACAATCAAATGTCAAAACTGTAGGGAAATTTATAGATATTTTTGACATATTGAAACTGAGATCAGACTGTGAATGTTCTTAAAATTACGAGAATTGCCCCTTTGGTTTGTGCAGCGGTAGAGTATTCACCTCGTGCTTCCTTAGTGTCTTTCGGGCCCTCAAAACCTTCAGATGGGTGGGTTATGGTATGGCAAAGATGATGATCAACCGTGTGTGTCTCCACGTCAGTTTCAGCAGTAGTCCAATTTGCAGCATAGGTTTGAAAATTGTATGATGTAAATTGTTTGAGTCAGATGGTACGTAATGGAAATTATGTCACACAGTTTATTAAACAAATGACAGATGACCCACCTACCTACTATTTCATTTACGAAATGCTCTTCTATCTCTAATTTTATCGTGCATTCATTGCATTTCATAATGACGCTCCCTCAAAGAATTTCTGGTATAGAAATTCTATCCGTGGTGTACTTCAAGAGGAACAGTGTTTGTTTTGGTAGCGTTCATTATGGGGACCAGTGAGTCAATATTTAAACCTTCTAGTCAGAAATATCGGTACAGAAACGATGCAAGACAGGATTATAGGACGTTTAAATAATGACATGGTTCTTGTTTCGTTAACATGACTGTCAAAAATGTCAATACGATAGAATGGGATTATTATTTGGTCGTGACTAAACATGACCCTCGTATTAAATAAGTCCACAAGTGAAAGCAATACTTAGAAAAAACAATTCAGCTCAATTAGCTATCGAAAGTTTCATTTGTTTTTGTTTGGTTTTAGGACATATTTTATATTTTAGTTTGTTAATTGGGTGAGCAATTTAAATAATTGTTATTATTTAAATTGTTAATTATTTAGTTTGTTATTTAATTTATTTTAAGAATATTTTTTATCGTATTAATAATTGTTTTAGCACTAAAATTACAAAATTAAAGATACGCTTTTAAAGTCAAGACAGGACCAATTTGCAAGACAAAACTGTTCTCTTTAATACAGATGAAAATACCTAGTTGCAATTAATGCAACTAGGTATTAGTTGCATTTATTGGATCGCATCTCATGCACAAATGAACACGAGGCACTCTTAGAGGCATGAGGCCTGTATTGACAGTGCTAGAGGCACGAGGCATGCGACTGGGGCTAATCAAGCGACTATTACCTACATTTAATTACAAATGTCGCTTCACTGGTTTTACTGTGCAATTAGCTTAAAATACCAATTAAACTGGTCATTTTACGGCTTCCGAACAAAAGACTGCTTATTTAAATTCTTAATAATAGTTTTGAATTATGTTTTATTAAATGCCACTTGTTTATTTTCATTTGGAATGCCTTGAAACACTGCAGTTTGGCACAAGAGGCTTCATAGGACTCCTGGGTTTAGGCCAGGAGGCTTTGGACCAAGACTGATCGACTGCAATGCTTCTGCAAAATTGCAGTTCGCAAGCAGTTCGATTCCAGCCTGTGCAACTGCTGAAGAGCTAACAATGATATAATAATAACTAATAATCAGTGATAGGAATAGGTAGTGCTAATTTGCCTAAACTTCGAGGAAAGGAGTAACATGGAGTAGATAATACCTCCTCTAAAATCCCGGAATAATTTTAATGACGTTTAAATCCCGGGATTTAAAAACCACGAATTATTTATTGGACTTTATTTATAGATAGATAGAATACTCTTTACTATGTACACCATAAAAATTACATATATAAATGAGTGTGTAACCCTAAAAAATGTTATGATTTTTCAAATCAATAATTTGTAACTACAAATAAAGTCCGATAGAAAATTCGTGGTTTTTAAATCCCGGGATTTAAACGTCATTAAAATAAATTATTCCGGGATTTTAGAGGAGGTATTATCCACTCTATGTTATTTCCTTCCTCGAAGTTTAGGCAAATTAGCACTACCTATACCTATCACTGCTAATAATGTTGTAAAAAACAAATATACAGGAAATAATTGAAATATTTGATAAAGGAAAATCATTAAAGCGCTCTTCCTCTCTCCTATTTTTAAAATTTTGCTGTGCCCGTCCGGGTCAATACAAGGTAATTGTTTCTATAATTATTAATACTCACCACCTGTATGACATTATGGATTGCAATAAAGAATAATTGAATTGAATTGAACTGCAGTCCACGGACAACTTGGTTGTGTCACAGTTTAGTCTATCTTTCTCGGTCCTACCACAATAAAACAGTAGCTATCTACCATCATGACAATGAAACACTTTTACAGCATTGTCTCATTCTTAGTCATCTTCAGCTACTAGTCAACTACCAAGTTCAATTCTCAATTCTTTATTGCATTCCATAATGTTGGTAAAAAAGTTGGTCGGCTTAAAATTAATGAAACAATATGGATTCTGTCGGGCACAGCATTGTCGGAGAGAGGAGGAAGAGCGCTTTTTAGTGTTTATAATATTTACTAGCTGTTGCCCGCAGCTTCGCCCGTGTGGATGTCAATACTTCCCTATTTGAATCGGATTTTGTTCATAATTTTATGAGTTTTATTTTTTTTGCGCGGAAGCCTAATTCTTTTCCTAAAATAAAAGTACCCTAAGTTACTCCTTATAACATCAGTTATCTGCCAATGAAAGTCCCATAAAAATCGGTCCCGCCGTTTCGGAGATTAGCCGGAACAAACAGACAGACAGACAAAAATTTTAAAAATTGCTTTTTCGTTTTAGGTGTCGTACATACTTACTGTCATTTGCTTTTAGTAAAAAGCTGTTATTTTGACAGTACGAACAGACACTTCAAATTTATTTATTTGTATAGATGTATTCTGGTAATTGTATTTTATTTTATTACTACAATCATGTCTTCTTCTTCTAATATTTAATTTATTTAAGTATTTTAATAATATTTTAGTGATGACGCCATGACGCTACTGATGGCGCCAAACTCGTAGCCGAATTCTGGGCCGAGTCTATTTAGATTGCCATCGACACGCTAAGAAGAAGAATAATATTTTGATTAAATATTTTTGCTTTATCTTTTTACTTTAAGTTACAAATAATACCTACTTCAGTGAGTAGGTTTATTTTATGTTATAACTATATGGTTTAGTTCGTTATTTCTATTGTTTAGCTCATTCTAAAGCTTTGTTATTACAAGAACTTGTTACCTGTAAATTCTAGGCCAATTAACTAAAGGTGGCAAGCAAACATTGGTCGCAAGTTTTAATTACAAAATTATAAATTCACATCGCAAAGGAATGCAGGTACTGATAAGTTCTACGACTTTTTTGTCTAAGTCCTAAATGGAAACTTGTGAAAGAATGTTGGTAGCACTATTGCTGTAAGACCTTACACAGGAATGAAAGGACAGAAGCTCCATTCCTGAGATCAGCGAAACAGTATAGTCTTGTGCAATCAGAATCATTATTTGTTGTTGTAAATGGATTTACCAAGGGGTATTGTGTGACCCAGTAACTGGGTTGTGGAGTTCAGATAGGCAGTCGCTCTATGTAAAATACTGGTATTCAGCTGCATCATTACGCAAAATACGCGCATTGACATGGAGTTGCGGACACCAGCCTGTATTACCTATTACCTATTCAGCTGCATCCGGTTAGACGGGAAGCCGACGCCAACATCGTTGGGAAAAGGTTAGGCAGATTGATTGACCAGTACCCGATTGTTTCGAAATAATTTATATCGTACAGACTAACAATGTAAGTAGGTATAGAGAAATCCATTTATCTCAAAAATAAAACAGTAAGAACATGGAATTTCAAAGAACATTACAACAATATAAAATAACTAAAAAAGAAACACAAGTTGGAGTCCCAAAAATTCTGTGCAACTAGTATGCAAGGTGTAATTTAAATAATACACAAGCTCTTGTACTGGTCATTGTACTCATCATTATGAACAAATTTTACTATGGGACCAAACCAGAAAACGCAAAAAGAAATCAGCTGTTCCCTACATTTTGAGTGAGATGAGTACAATGACCCCTTAAGAGGTTGTGCGTTATTTAAATTACACCTTGTAAATATAATGAGTTTTCTGCATTTTCCTACACTGTGGTTAATATCTAAACCTACGGATGTGAAAAACATAAGAAATTAAATAACTTGACGCTTGCCCACGTCACTATAACAGGCTTCACTTATATCCCATAACAGACCAATTTAATAAGTGAATGAATTGTAACATTCTGTCACATGCCTTTACAAGTGTACTGGGAAATACTTGTACCAATCATTTTACACGCAATTTTTGTCCTAATATGTAGGTTTGGAATCCTTACTAAATGGACAGAGTCATAGGCACGAATACACGTTTTTTAGTAAAAATAAATATTGTTAAGTGCCTAATTAGATAAATTACAATTTAATTTGAAATCTAAAAAAAAAAGCATCGATTAGATTAACTACGTCTGTAAAAGCAAGCCCCATATTAGGTGTTTCCCCGTTTTCCTGGACGGTATGCAATTTTTTACGCCCAAATGATAGCATGAAATGTGAATTATCGACCTCCTTTCACAGCCCTTTATTGAAGGAAAAACTCTTTTAGTAATATCCCTAGAAAAAAACAGCATTGTATCTGAACTACTCAAACCTTTCTTCTCCTTTACTACTTTATCATATTAACCCCATACGAACCTCACCTAACCAGCTAAAACTTAACCCATCACCAACAAAAATTTTCCACAGCAGCACGGAGTTGTTTAACAACAACAAAACGTATTTAACCGTCGTCGGGCCGCGTCGGGACGCGTTACGTACGCTCCAATAGGCGTCCTAGTTACCTTATTCGCTATAGCGTGGGTACAGTTGTGGGAAGTACCAGGGATGCATGTGTTGGAAGGAACAATTGTGCAGGTTAAAAGGTCGGGATTGCCATTACAATTGTGTGAATAGAAAGAAGTGCACTGCTAGGATTGTATAGCCAAGAAGTTAAAGGAAGGTCAGGTTCAGTAGGAACTTTGTAAAACTGTCCATACCGTGAGTTATCAAGTAACTGTTTTGCAAGTGTACCTAAGGTCGAATCATTCATGTCTTTTTGCAGCCAATCGAAAAAACATAGCTCCAAAGGTTTGCAAACAGTGTTTCTTTAAAATATTGACGCGTTAATTGGGCCAGCCGCCATTGTTCTCACCCCGAATTCTTAGCAAAAAAACAAAATAAACTTTCTTCATTGTTACAAAGTGCATAATAATATTTACCACTAAGTTAAGCTTTATTTACACAATGCGTATTTGATGCTTTTAAAAACACACGTAAATCGCGTGCTATTTTCGCGCGTGCTACTCGTAAATACGAATTTCACTGACGAAACTGATCGCGATCAGGAGCTAGACCACCACCTCTTAAAGCAGTATTATTGTAATCTTACTTGAGTTTGAGAAAGAGATGGAGCTAGACGTCCTGTATAGCTTCATCTCTTTCTCACACTGAAGTAACATTAAAATAATACTGCTCTAAGAGGTGATGGTTGGCCCCCAGCATTTCTAAACTGCGCTGTCAAGAGCTGTCAGTGTCATCACTGTTGTGGAATATTGACACTTGTGGTTGATAGCATTCAGTTTCATTGGTGAAATTATGCTAGAATCGCCCACTTTTTGTGCAAAAAAGTGTGAATTGAACTTTTTATTATGTTTTTTTACCGACCTTTTTTTGTGGATGGGAAATCATCAAATGACTTCTCCCGCTCTGGGCGGAGCGGAAGGGCGTGTCAGACTTTTACTGACTAAAACCCACCCGTGTTCCTTCTGTTGCCTGTGCCGGGGCCACGGTAACTCTTTCGAACATCCCGCAACCCTGGATGTTATTACCGACCTTGAGATGCAAACCAGAATGTTTTATAGTTCAAAGTCACCTAGAAAATGGGAACAATTAGAACAGCTATGGTTTCCCTTTGAGGTTAGGTATAATATTGTTCAAAGTTTTGAAACTTTTGAAAACATTGTAAGGTTGTTAATACCTACGTCTTGAATTTCAAAAAGCAGTGGGTTATTTCCGTTTATATGTAGTTTAAATAAAAAAGCTCTTATGGGTTCATTGATAATAACCGCTTCTTTTAAAAACAATTCTAAGAAATCTAAGGAAGTTCTCAATTTCACGCATGTTTTGCCTGTTTCGAAAAGATTCACCTATAATGTAACTTGAAATATTTTTTTTTTAAATTATTTAATCTATATTCTTCATGTGAAGCACCGATTACTAATACTGCCGATCTATTCTGTAGACATCACTCCGTGAGCACTTAGGTGAAGTGAGTTTGAAGTGAGCTCAATCCCTAGTAGAGTAAGGTGGGATGACAGTTCACATCACGCTCACTTTACCTAAATTTTCACGGTGAGATCTTTACAGAATAGCACCGCAGAAGTCCCACTTTTGCTCGCATAACGGATAAACCTCTGCAAATCAATGGATTTGCAGAGCCTAATTGAATGGGGTAATTAATGAATTACCCCATTCAATTAGGCTCTAAAGATAATAAAAGAGATATTTCTTTCAAAGTTTTCAACGCTAAAGGTGGAACACTACTGATGATAACAGTGCTCACATAACTGACTTACGATGTGATACAGTTAGGAACTCTACACACGAAATATTTGCAGCTGCGACTGACGACTGATGCATGAAAAAAGCGCGGAAGGCGAATGACTCGTTACTAGTAATTTGTAGCTTGTTAAAAATACATTTACTTCACCTTAAATTGCTATGAGAAAGTCGAGAAACAGAAACATAAAGGTAATTTAGCTGGTTTTATTGTGATGTGACAAGCTACAGGGAGCCAATGTCGTAAATTTATAATGTACATAAAGGTAAGGTGTTAATGTGTCTGTATTGCAAATGTGTACCCATATGAGGACGGTTTATTTGTTTGTAATGCATTAAGGCAAATAGGGCTCATCATCAATGTAAATTCATTTTACGATTGAATCGTGTTCTGAATTTAAAGATTCATTAATATGTAACGAATCTTTAAATTCAAATATAGTCGAGAAAAAATAACTGTATATAAATCTTTTTCATCGCGGTTAGTAATCATCAAAGAGATTTTTCAAGCTGCCGAAGTCAACGGCCAGTAACAATAGGCGTATGAAGGCGGCGAATCTAAGTCGCGCGTCGTATTCAGTGTGCGAAGTCTTTTATCTGTTACGTGCATTGTCTTTGAAGCGGAACATAAGGCATCCTGCACACAGCGCGGGCGCGTTTCTATCAAACGTGAAGGAAGTGCTGACCTGCTCTGTCTGTCTAATGAATGGTCTGCAATCAATGTTGGTATGTGGGTATGATGAGTAGTGAGTCATGCAGAAGTACCTAGTTTTCTATAATGTTGGCGTGTAAGTGTGTGATCGGCCTTTTATATAAGGTCTTGAACTGTTGACTGTGAATTTTGTTAAGTGGTGTTCTGGAATTTTGCTAGGAGTTGCACGTTAGATACCTTTTGTAGCGACGATCCACGAAGAAAGCCCTTACAACCATTGGACGTTGAGGACGTATACAATCTAACACCCAAAAACACAAAAAAATATATAAAATGTATGTAAAACGTGTACATAAATAATTCCATGACAATGCGTCGGCCTAATTCGTTAACTTTCAAAGTCCATTTTTGGCAAAATTTACTTTTTATACCAGTCAAAAAGTTCAGTCTATTATCTACCGCAACGTTTAAGGAATAACGGCGATATTAGCCTAAAAAGGTGACCCGCTAAATCCTATTGAGGCCTCACAACATTCCCAAACCCACGTGCAGGTCCACCCGTCTACTGTTTCTTATTAAAGAAGACTCATTGTTTAATTTTTAATAATAAATATTTTGATTACTGGTTGAAATCGTTTCACTGAACAATTAATTAATCTATACATCATAAAGTCAAAAACTGCTAAGTCGTCAATCAAATTGAAACTTCACCTCGAAAAGCTGCTAAATAATATTGTGTTCCTGAATTTACTACTACTACTATAATTTACTACTACTACTATAATTTACTACTACTGCTACTAATTATATTTTTAAAATATCAAGAAAAATTATAGAAACCAACGGGATTTTCAGAACTTTGATTGCTAAATGAATAAAGATTCTATTCAGTTTTTTCTTCGCCCTGTTAACTATGAAAAAATGGACTTAGCAGGTTAACGAATTTTGGGGCCAACCACCACCTCTTAAAGCCGTATTATTTTAATGTTACTTCAGTATGAGAAAGAGATGGAGCTTACAGGACGTCTAGCTCTATCTCTTTCCCACACTTAAGTAAGATTACAATAATACTGCGTTAAGAGGTGGCGGTCTAACTCCAGGCCGTCGAAGAGATTTCCTGAGACAATTACTAAAATAAAAATACTTCCGTCAGTGAACTTGGTAGACAAATTAGACACGTGCCTAACCTGAATATTTTACAAGCAGACAAACGGTCTGGAACGGTGTTTTATAATTTAACTCATAATATGTATAATTGTACTATGACTACATATCAATGTCTACTCAAGAAGTGACTGCAAGCGATGATGATGTAAGTCTTGTACCTAAATAGGTACAGTACTGACCTTTTAAAGGACAATCTATTCAGATTATTACCTCCTAAGGTCATTCTTGTAGCACAAAAAAGCCGTAAAATTGATCATAACTTATAAGGACCATATTTCTCTGTACTTACATGGGCTTATTTATGTATAATCGCATTCTACAACTAATGAGTCATCGTAAAGCAAACTTGGAGTATAAAGTTATATTACTTTATGTTAGGAAATCAATTTTCCTGGGAGGTAGACAGTATACCTGCAAAAGGTTCGAATGGATCAGGATTTGCAGATTTAGTTTAATAATAATAATAACCCTACCGCCGTATCTCTACGTTGATATCGTGGTGGGGCTTGCGCACTCCTAAACTCTAGGTCTGTGCCGGTAGAGTGTACTTTGCTGAAACAGGTCTAGGGTGAGGCGCCAGACCAATCAATAGAGATACAGAAACCGACAGGACAGCATGTGACGAGGTGTAGGGCAGTATAGACCCGACGGACCCTATCTCCCGATAGAAGTCTTGTTCCTCACCTCTGGCTTGCCTTTATTGGCTGGTTGGACTGAACACTGATAAGGAACAGAGCTCCCACCTCTTGCCCTTACTGGCCAGCTTGAGTGGAGATTCGCCAGAGTAAATGTGCTCGGAGGAAGGAAGTATTCCAGTAAGATGCTGGTAGGGATTTTGACCGTACTTCCAGGATTGTCCTGATAACCATGGAATACCTCTCCATTCCTCATAAGCACCTCAGGACCATGTTGCCCCCTTGTCGCTACAACACTATGTGCTAGCGACCGTTTTCGGGGGCCCATTATTGTGTGTGCAAGTCCCCTCTCCCATTTTATCCGCGTATTTTATATAAAATAATAAAACATTGGTCAGGTAGAGGCCATAGTCTTTCCATAGTCCTAGATAAACAGTTCACACTAGCCTCCCAAACCCATAATCCAATATCTTTGTTTCCATTCCTTGCAATAGTCCTACACCAACCGGGGGTTGTCCTTGGGTGCACTTGCTTAATGCGAACAGGGATAATATTCGGTTGGTACCGGCCTCATTTCATTAAAAACGTCTAACGGGCTTCTGCGAATTGTCATCGGGCCCTTGTACGCTTTCTAAAGGTCCGGGACCCCAGGGCCCCGAGATAATATATGTCAAAGACATTTTTAATAATAACAATAATACCAGCCTATTATTGTTCCTCTGCAGGGCAAAGGCTTCTTCTCATATAGAGAAGGCTCGAGCAAAGATCACCACGATTGCTCAAGACGGGTGTAGATGTAGTACCCCGGCTTCTTTAGTGATGCGACAACATAGTTATGTTCGTAGTTTTGATAGTTATGTTCGTAGTTTTGCCATAGGATTTTTCATCAGCGTTTCATCAATCCGAAACCACTGTGGCAAAGGTGCTTGTTGACTGCTTATTGCTGCAGTTTAGCAGGAGGTTTTTGGGCGTAAAAATAACGCGGCGAGATTTTATCGTGCACTGGATTTTCAACTCTCGGTATTGAGCCGAGCATTGAAAATCCAACAGAGCGCAACCCAGCGCGTCAAAAAACACATTGTTGCATTTTCATCTCTCGGCGCTAAGCAGTGTGTTGAAAATCCAGTGCGCGAAAAAAAAAATCGCCCGTGCGAACCTGGGCTGTACCACAGTAGGTCACACGTCAGTAGTAGCGGTCAATGACCTTGAGCTGGCCTAGTGCAGTACGGAGTTTCAATACAGGGTCAAATTAAAATAGCTAGCGAAACTCTGCAGACGTGATGGGTATCGATATCTAAACATGACAATATAAAAAGAAAAAGATTTGATAATTGTTTTTGGGTCAATGACCGCTGTTAGTGTTGTTACTTGAAGTATGAGTTGATAAAATCTGTTTTATCGTGTTGAGATACCTATCGATACCCATCACGTCTGTGAAATTTACAGGATTTTCGAACTGATATTTTAAGTAGATATACTAATGCTCGTTGATGACCCCAAAAAAAAAACCTCATCACATTCATTTATTTTTTGTTTTATCATTTATTGAATGATAACGATACCCATTACGTCTGCGGAGTTTCGCTAGCTAATTTAATTTGACCCGTTAGAATGCGAGGCTAGCTTATACTTGTTTTTTACCACCGACGTGCAGCTTACCGTACAAGCAAAAAAGATGTATCTTTATGAGGGAAAGTTTCATACCATTTTATGCGAGTGAACCTATTGTGAATTACCTGTCATGTGTCCAAAGCCAGTAGGAACTAATCCTGAACTGCACGTAAGTTAATTAGGAAGGACCTTACGAGTATTCCCAGTGCAATAACTGTTACTATAGCTAGTGCGCTGTGGAGCTAACTGGCTTGCAAAATACTTCCTTCATCAAGGATGGCAGGTACTGCATGTAACTGGTTGAAATGCTCGTGTCTAGAGATTATAATACATTACTAAGTCGATACAAAACATGTCCTGTAATTAACGCACACCACCAATTACACCATTTAGAATATTATGTTATAATCATAATACATACTTACACTGAATTTTACTATTATGTATAAAACATTGTTTATTTATTAAATTAGTACCGATTATGGGGGAAAATTGTGGTCACATTACAAATCTACGCTCGCAGACAGTCGCACACGCAGTATGGCCGATTTATTTTGGCGAGTCCGAACTTCGCGCAGAAGGCTGCGCAGTAACATTTTTTAGGAACCAATTGGTGACATGAGGCGAGTGTGAGTGAGAGAACATGCGCGATAGTTCCTAGTGCTTATGTTCAGACTCGCCAAGACAATTCGTTGATACTGTTTAAGGGTCAGCGTAGTAGGCACTTCGTCCATTTTGGTTTGTTTTGACTGTACAGCAGTGTGACTTTAATTTACGTAGTTTTTATTATTTTTTAGATAAAAAATTACTTTTATTAAAAATGACAGATTCAGTAAACTATTCTGAAGAAACTACTTTCATCATCATTTGCCTAGCTTTTTCCCAACTATGTTGGGGTCGGCTTCCAGTCAAACCGGATGCAGCTGAATACCAGTATTTTACATGGAGCGACAGCCTATCTAACCTCCACAACCCAGTTACTGGGTAATACGATACTCCTTGGTAAGACTTTCGGGCTTCTGACGACCCGTAACGACTGTCAAAGATCCGCGAACTACAGCCGGGAGTAACGGCCTAACGTGCTTTCCGAGGCACGGAGGAGTCACCCATCCACGGACCAACCGCGGCAAGCGTAGCTTAACCCGATCGAACGACCCGTGCGGCTGTTATTACATAGCCACAATCCTCTCTACTACAATAAAAACGAACAAACTACTTTCATAATGTGCATTAATTCAGTTACACATTGTATAAATAGAATTATCTGGAAAAGTCAATAGGTTAGTAGTGTTTAGATAAATTTTTAAGTTTGTTGTTGATTATGTGAAGTGGGTGGTAGTAGATAGTACAGGTATTTTGATAACGTGATGTAATGTTGTTGTTAAAGCAGTTTTGGGAGAGGTTTTCGTTATTTTCATTGTTAATTCCGACCTTAACGAGAACAGTTCTAATTCCAATTGCCCTACATTCGCACCAAAGCAATCTTACGTGACTCAACTGCGCTCAATCTTCTACCAATTTACTGCTCTTATATTATCCTGTAAATCTTTACATCTGTGCCCGTGAATAAGCGCTGGCGACACCGGATATAAGCAATAAGCGACAATAGACTACACGTTCACGTTAGGACGGCGCGTAATACATGTCTTCAGATACCTACTGGTAAATAAATGGCTACGGTTGTACACGTTAATTGAGAAATGTTCTGGAAAAAACGTTTGTACGACGCAGAAATACAATCCTTAGTCATATAATTATGGGTGTCATTGAAGAGATTGGCAGAGGAATCCTGTACACTGTAACTGCATTCCTAGCAGTATTAGGTAGGTCTTTTGCAAAAAGGGTATGACCCAGCAGTCTCCAATAAAATCAATATCAAAATCAAAAGTAATTCAAACTAGATTGAGCTTAAGAATCAGCACTTTTCGAACGTAAAAATTACATAAGACAGTCCCCCAAAACACCCGCCCTTCACCACTTCTTAGTGCTTTAACTGGGAAGAAAAAGTCGCGTAACAAACTCCCCAGCAGCACAACTGTCAGTTCAGTTAGAAAAACTTGATTCTATACAACACTACTTATGCAAAATAATTTACAATTACGTAACGCTAAACATTAAATTAAATTATTTGCCATTAAGCATACGCAATTGCTCAAAACAGATGTAGACTTCCTATTACCATAATCCCGATTCGACGTTTGAGGGGGTTTTTTTTGAGTGAGTTTTCAATGATCAGAGCCTAACAATCGGTACATTATGATCAGAGCTAAGCCAGTACCACTAATAGCAAAAACTGTTAAAACAAATGATGTAAAAAAAACGCAGTTTATCGTAGCTAGCGCACAAAATGTCAAAGTATCAAACTGCGTGCATGAACACATTTCTATGTTTATTTATTTGGTACACCAACAGCAATACATACAAGGAATTAATAGAAAACAAGACAAAGTAAAAGTGCTGTATGTATGGCTATTACAGGTATACGCAGCATTCACAATAAAGACAACGACATAATTATCTATAAAAACCTAATATAAAAATACAGGAAAAAAAAATTAGAATACAAAAGTAGATATTAGCTATAAACTTAATAACATGTTAATAATGACGAATTGTGTTTTCAATGTTAACATTTCGAGTAACTAAGATATGATCATGAAGGACCTAGGTATTAGTACTTGTTCAGTGTTCTAGACAGTGCAAGTCATAGTTCTAGGTTATGGTACAATAGGTATTGTTGCATATTTGAGATTTTGTAATTGCATTGTTGGTGGTCGAGATTATAGCAATGTAAAATTGATTAGGCTGATAGTAAAATAGTTTTTAATTGATATTTTAACAGAGTTTCTGTCTGTGCATTCCATGATAAAACAGCACGCGGTAGTAATACAAGCTGAAATTAAACTGCATTCTAATTGCAAAGCAATCTCATAAGTCTGTCTAACTGCAAATCAATTGGACATATGTATTTTCTCAGTTTCATTGAAGTCCGTCTTTGCCAAGCTATTTGTCTAAAATCCTTTCATTTTGAGGCTAACTGGCAAGTTTATAATAATGAGTGAAGTCGTCAGATATTCTGTGCAAATTAGAATTAAAATGTCGCATTGGGCAGTCGTATATGAATTAATATAAGATCAAATCCAACCTAGTTGTTGCTGAAGAGAATCCGTAATTTATTAGGTAAGTATTGCAGATGAAAGATGCAAGTTGTGAATCACAAAGGACTTGATAGAAGTTGGGATAGATGAGACCAGAGGATAACTGGATTTACTAAAAATATACTTACGCGTTTCTGGTGTTACAATGTAACTTAGAATGACAGCTTTAGATATTGAATGAGTACGAGACGAAAATACTGCTGTTTTGCTTACAAAAGTCAATTACGTAGTTGGTAGCAAAACATTTTGGATTGTCTGTGAAAATCCTGTAATACAAGGTCGTAAAGAGAATCATGTTCTTTGCCCGTATACAAAAAATCAATCAAATCCAATGAATACCTACTTCAGCCAATGGAAATTATTTTTCATTTTCTTATTTTTCAACATGATGTAGATCTGAGTCCGTAATATAATATGTAAACATTGCCGCCGCCGCGCCCCGCACCCCGCACCGCACCGTTGGTCAGTGACTTTGCGTAGATAAAGCGTGTTTACTTTTTATGCAGTTCTTTGATTTTGCTATTTATTTTGTTGAAAACTGCAATTTTTAAATTTTCCATTAACTACTTATCTTCGTGTTTTAAAATGTTTCGATGGATAAGTACTGTGCTCGTTTTCATTTAATGTCGTACATCCAGAAACACGTTGTATTTACAACAAGTGAAATTGGTCAATGAAAGATGGAATTAATAACAAATTCTAACATTAACAGCCACCTATCAATACATTCAATTAGGAATGTTTTTAAACCCATATTATAGAGTACGCACACCATTCCGTAAATTCGCAACGGGTTTTATTATGGAATTTTTATGTCGACGTACCGAAACGATCACATGGCATTGATAAGCAACACGTGGGTCGATAGCTACGCCATTACGTAAAATATTGTAGAAAATTTTACTAAAATCTTGCGCTTTGTTAGCCACGCTTGTTCTTTGGACGTTCATAATAATATTGTATTAAAACATTCTTGTGGATTAGATGAAAAGTGTGGCGAGAGGATTGTTTTAAGCAAACGTTCTGGTGGGCTGCAGTGATGTTCAAGGCTGTTTGATAGACTAAGTATTAATTGGAGTAGGTCCTGGTACTTACAATATAACCTGAAATGGTCCCACTGCAAAGCAGATTCCAATTGGATAAGCAGAGAAGGCAAGGAAAACCAAAACTAAATATACCTGTAACATCTATTTGTACCCTTTTCAGGCAAATAAAAAGTTGTTTGATTTGATTTAAAAGATGAGAAAGAGAATATCACGTTTGCTCACTCCGTGTTGGCGAATTCAATCAGAGTTCGGGCTTTCTCACTATGTTTTTCTTCGCAGTAGTAGGAAAACGCAGAAACTACAGAACGCCACGACTCCTTTTGCTTCTGTTTACGTTCATACACCTGGTGCCATACTATGACGTTCTAATGCCATCATGATTCCAGAACGCGAGAGAGACCTAGTAGACGTGACCGATGACACCATCCCTTTTTCGCACTGGAATCTTGATGGCATTAATACTTCATAATGCGGCCCCTAATCATGCATGCACGCGCATTGCAAGTGCTACAACTGACCTTTCTGAAGAATATCACCAATAAGTTCCGTATATGTCCTGCTAGGGCGTCCCCTCCCGACGTTTAACACTCACAGCTGCCTTGGAAATACCTTTTGTTAGTCCAGCTTTTAGTCTAATCTCATCATGCCAGTAAAAAATCCTGACAAGTTGGATGACGTACAGAAGGTGCACGGGTCTAGCCAGAAACGTGTCCGGTTAGCACGAACCAGTGACGTCAATACCATGCATCTAGCAGTGACGGTGTAAAACTACGCCACTCTGACGTCATAGTTCAGTACCTTTAGGGATTTGCGTGGGTAGTTGCAAATGTTGTAGCTACCCACATTAGTTCTGATAAGCTTGCGTAGTTGCCATTGACCAGTCTTCTTGGAAAAAGAGTCGTGACAAAAAGTAAGGAGGAAGCTTTGCAGGAAAACAATAGATGCCCATTTTTTCTTCTTTGGGGTTAAAGGCTACTAAGGGAAGGACAATTGGATCGACAGCATATCTGCATTTTTATTTAGAAAAAAGAAGAAACTTTGTTGATGCCTAAAGTCTTACCGTATTATTCATAAAAAACTCAAAGCTTGTTTGGTTAAAAAAGTGTTTTGTCAATTTCTTTCGAATTATAATTTGAATTTGAAAGAAGAAGACAAAACACTAACAAAAATAGGTTTATGATACGTTTTAGTTTTTTTTTTATCAATACGGTTATTGTTTATGGTGCTAATATAATTTCAAAAGTTTAGTCTATGGCAGCGACTTGTGTAAATGTGTACAAGATGTGTACCCAATATATTTGACATACCGATATTAACTAAAGTTGTCTTTAGCTGCAGTAAAACAACGGTTTTACATGTTTAGTGAATACAATTATTATCTACGCGGCAAACAAGCGGATGCCCCAAGGTGTTATTATTACCGCCACTGGTAGCCCAAAATTAAAGTTGATTACAATTTAGTTTAATTCTAACCGACTCGTTTGGATACACACGTAACTTTAGTACTTACGTTAATCTAAACTGTATGAGGAATATTGTGATATCAGTGTGACAGGTAAGTACATGCATTTATATTTGGTATTGACATTCAAAATTGCGTAGTAGGTATCTAATGGCTAAATAATCACGTGTATTTTTATCGTAGAATGATTAGTAGGAACGAAAGAATTGCTCTAGCAGAGAGCTGCAGCAGTTAAGATAAAGTTCCTATTATTGGCTCAATTCAAAAATCTTTAAGTGTGTAGTGCAGCTTGTAAGTTAATAAATGCTGACTTTGTTTTGAACGATAAGTTTATTATTATATTGACATTGAAGCCGTAATAGAGTAATAAGTTACCATCTATAAAATATTGCTTCATTAGGTTGCCATGTATTTTTCAATAAAATTAAATCCGCGATCGTCCCTATAGGTTCTCGGAACTTCTATTTATAACTTGTATGATTATAATTTTATATCGGATCCGCTTTGTATTCTAATCGTTATAGAAAATCTGATCAATATCTTACTGACTTCTGACATAAAGATTATTTTTTTCATTATGATAGGTGTAGAAAACACTTAAGTACCTACCCATACCTACTCTTAAACAACATTTCCCAGAATTAACGCACCACCTCTTAAGGGGTCATTGTTCTCATCATTAAGAACAACTTTTACTACGGGACCAAACTGAAATCGAAAAAAAAATCAGCTGTTCCGTACATTTATGTTTCGCATAACTCGTCAAAATGTAGGGAACAGCTGATTTTTTTCGCGGTTTCAGGTTTGGTCCCATAGTAAAAGTTGTTCTTAATGATGAGTACAATTGCCCCTTAAGAGGTTGTGCGTTAATTCCGGGACATGTTATAGAGATGTTAAGGTAAAATCAGACTTTATAACCGTAGGTATCCGGTAGGCTTTACATCTCTCTGGATCGTCCTTTAGTTAACGCTGCCATTAACGTGGAACAAACGGGGCCCCAACTAATCTTAAAAGAATCATCGACTCGAGAAGATATAATTTCGATTTTCCCTTTATCTAATCATTTTAACTGGCATTGGCAGGCCTATCTTCTGTTATGGATGACGATTTTTGATTACTTAATAACTTATGATTGGTCAGACTGTTAAGTTAATAGTAGGGTGCTTCTTTCGATAGTTAAATTTTGTAAAAATGACTCCTCTTAAAACTCGTCTTTCGAATACGGTTTTTCTTTATCTTCAGACTTATTCACAGCCAAGTTCCGCTATGTGCGATGCTGTTGGCAAACACATTAACAGGCGCAAAAGGGATTATCGCAAGCACCTCTGCGATAATCCGCAGATCATAACCAGATTCTGCTAGATAGAAAGTCAGATTATCTAAAGGTATAAGGGTAATATTTACAGCGATATAATCTAAGTGTGTTCAATATATCGTTATGTCTATAGCCCGATAAGGTGGAAACTAGCAGGGTTTGTTATAATGGTTTTTTACTAACGCCAAAGGCTGGTGCCAGAAATTGAAAGTTATTGAGTAAAAAGATTGGTCAGAGTTGAAAGGTTTTCATGCCGTCTATTTTTCATAAAGTCCTAGTTTTACGACAGCATTGTCAAAGAAGAAATGCCTGTCTGCAAGACTAAGTATTTCATTATGAATGAATAAATGAAATGTACCGACTCAAGGGTGACTTGACCAGACCCAGTTACTCGAATGAATCCAAACATTCACACTAGCTCCTGTAGCCCTGTAGTTCTGTGTCCTGTAGCTCGTGTTTCATAGTGCAACAGAGCCCATTAATGCATATCAAGGAGTAGACCGGGGGGCGCGATAATGGTAGGGAAGACGTGCCCTTAGGATATGGAAGGATTATTAGAGTCTACCGAGTATGCACCCTAAAGTAGGCAATGGAATGTTTTAAAGACGTCACCGCGAGATTGGTTCAGCTCCAGCTTCACCGGTAAATCTTTAAGTAACAAATTGAGATATTGAATTTGTGTTTGTCAAATTAACAGTTTAGTAACGCACTGCATTTCAAGAATCTGCCGGTAGAAGAACGTTTTAGTAAAAAAAAAAAAAAAAAGTCAGGGGGTGTCGTGGGAGTGGATTGGAACAAAGTTACTTTCGCTGTATATTATGAGAGCCATCTAGTATGAGAGCCATTTAGGAAAAGCTTTTAGAAGCTAAAAACTTATAAGTACTAGATGGCTCTGTATTCAATCTGCCTAGCCTTTTCCCAACTATGTTGGGGTCGGCTTCCAGTCTAACCGGATGCAGCTGAATACCAGTATTTTACATGGAGCGACTGCCTATCTGACATCCACAACCCAGTAGCTGGGTAATACAATACCCCTTGGTAAGACTGGTTGTCAGACTTTCGGGCTTCTGACGACCCGTAACGACTGTCAAAGATCTACGAATGACAGCCGGGACCAACGGCTTAACGTGCTTTCCGAGGCACGGAGGAGTCTCGGTATGTAAAGATGGTCACCCATCCACGGACAACCCCGGCAAGCGTAGCTTAACCTGATGGATCGACCCGTGCGGCTGTTGTTACTTAGCCACGAGCTCCTCTGCTCTGTTTTTATTAAAAAACCAAAACTTTTGACACATTAAATTGACTTTTTCGGGCATAACGCTTTTTCATTACGTGACGATTTCTGCCAGTTTACTCCTACCGCAACCTGCGTTATAGCACTTCGTTCCAAAAAAAAGTCGTCTATACTGCGGGATGCATTTGATGATGCACCTAATCACTATCAAGGCTTTGCGGATCCTTTAAGGATAAATAATAATTTTACACGTATATACACATTGTAATACTTTGCGAGCTTAGATACAGGAAAACTTATATTTTCCTTGTACAAGACACTGCTGCATGTTAATGACATGATTGATTATATTTTTATTGGTCTGTAAGTGCGGTTATATTGACTTATTAAGTTATATATGTATAACTCTTTTGGCTGGAGGGGCACATTGTATGACCCTTTATGTAAATGGATTTCTGAACAAGTCTTTTGTTCTTTGCAACGTGAATCGCAATTATCTATAAATTACATAATTATCATATATAAAATTACCTACGCCTGTATTCCCCGAAGGGTTAGGCAGAGGTGCACCTGTCGTAACTACACCCACATTTCGCCAGTTATGTTTAAGTCCCATGTAATAGGGGGCGAGCCTATTGCCATCTATCGGGCACAAATCCAGACTCCGGGTGCAATTGAGAAATTCCAGATGGAAAACCCAATAGCACTATGCCCGACCCATCTATAAATAGGTCGTTCTTATGCAACTGCGCATTTCAAGAATCAAAAACTACAGATTAATAAATTGTAAAACACAAATTAATTTATAAGAAAAACGATACGACACGATGAGAATACCTGCCTCATGAATTAATTGATGAAAAACAACAAAAAGCTTTTCTTTATAAAAACGTAAAGCACTAAGAAACTTATCGTTGTTGCTAGCAAGACCTTACATTACATGCATCGTGCGTGTTCAATATACGCGTGAACATCGCGTGAAAAACGCGTGTATTTCGCCAGATTCTCGATACGGACTCACGCGAGAGATTCGTGCGTCTCGGCCATTGCCTTAAAAACATGTTGAATTGAAATGATATTCATGTTAACCGATTCTTACTGCAAATACTCGATCACTACCATCATTACTGCGTGCGCAAGCACAACCAAGGTTGTAATATTCTCTTTGTGTTGAAGAGAGGATTAGACTAGGTACAATCGCGGACATTTACGGTGAACCACTTTTCAACCTTATTAGCTTAGCAATAAGGTCGAAAATTGGTTCACCGCAAATGTCCGCGATGGTACATAAATATTGTTCTTTGCCACAGTCAGTCAGTCCTAAGATGAAGGTCTGATCTAACGAGCGAGACTCCTCCATATCCATAAATGATGGCCAAAAGACCTTTCTAATAATAACCAATTTCAGATTTTGGAAAATATAGGATATCTACTCGTAGCTTGATTCCAATGTAGGTAAGCTAAAAAAGCGTCCAGAAAACATTGAAGAGGCCATTTTTGACGAAAATTTGTACCTTGACGAATTCGATCATCGAAATTAGTTGGACCAGAGATAGTCTAGAGTGACAAACTCCCTAAGCTCACAAATCCTAGAAGATTGAAACACTAAACTCACTAAAATGATATTTGTACATTACATAAGCGTTCAAAGTCTGTGGAGTTCACATGACGGGCGGATAAAGGTAGACGGGGTCACCTTCCAGTTACATATTATAATGAGTAGCGAAGCGAGGCACACCTATTAGTGCTTCAATATTGTTACATAATTTAATTACAGTTAATTTAGAATAGCCTTGCTTCTGTGAAACCTGGCAAAGGACAGGATACCGAGAGGAACGTCTTTCAGCCACTAGCGGCCTTCGGGGGTAGCAAGCAGGGCAACCGTCCAGGGCCTCGCTCTTGCAGTGGCCTCGCGCAACAACCCGAGTTGAAAAAAAATTACATTTAAGGGGGAAGCGCTAAGGTAGCCCGCGAAATTCAAATTTTCATTCGATTTTGCAATTTGCAGCTCTGATTGAAGTATGATTCGCGATCGTAACATATATATGTATTTACATAATTATAATCAGTAAAACAACTCATTAAGTTACTATAATCCTCAAATGTTAAGATTTCATGAAATAGTCATTCAACAGGACTGCTTGGTCTTAGAGAATTGTATTGATGACTTTAATAATTATAATTCTGTAAATACTTACATATTTGTTACGGTCGCGAATCATATTTTAATCAACATACAACCTAATACTGACCTGCAAATTGCAAAAAACGTAAGAAAATTTGAATTTCGCGGGCTACCCTGGCACTTTCGCCTTTTATCCATAAGTATTAGTTTAAACAATAAAAACAATATAATATTATTAGAGCAGTGGTGGCCCAGTGGTAACAGCCGCGACCTACGAGGTGTAGGTCGTAGGTTCGAATCCTGACAGGCGCTTTACTTTGTGTAATTATTTCATCACCACTGCTCTCAAAAGGGTGACGGAAAACATCGTGAGGAAACTGGCTTGTCCTAGAACCAAAAATTCGAAGACATGTGACATCTACGTGTACCGCACTGGGCCCGAGTGATGGATTACAGCCCAGTCCTCACAGAGGAGAGAGAGGAGAGGAGGCCTGTGTCCCAGCAGTGGATACATTATAGGCTGGTTATGTATAATATTATTATTATTTTATTATTATACAACGTGTTCCTTTTGATATCCCATAACTCTAGGGGTCATTGTACTCATCATCATGAACAACTTTTACTACGGGATCAAACCCGAAATCGCGAAAAAAAACATTCAGGTGTTCCCTACATTTTGACGAGATACGAACATAAATCGAGTTGCTTTTATAGCGTATTTTATTATCGCTAGGAGCTAATTGAGAACACACCAACACACATACACATGCAGTTAAAGAATGTGTTGAGGAATTCTTCAGTAAGCTAACAGCTTGTCTGATGATTTTTCCTCGTGTGCCAATAGAATTGATTGATTGAGAGACGTGTCTATAATATCTATAGGACCATGAGTGTTACTGCGCAATAAACTATTCATTTAAAGACTCCGATGGCGCCAAGCAAACATACCATCTTCAATGATTTACTACATTTTTTTTCAGTGGATTTTTCATCGTCGTGATTGATTACCTACCCATTTCATATGATATTAACACAGATACTGAAAACAATACGATTGCATGCAGTTGATTCAATTAAAATTGTTTGTTTTCATCTCGTTCCAAGTCTTTATCTTATTGAAGTCATATTGATTTTCAATAACAACACCGCTCCACAGATATCCGTTGCTTTCTATTAATCTTCCATTGATTACGGCATTCCTATATCTATAAATCCTTTCATGCTTTCGCTCAGGAAATATAAAAAATTCCAATAAAGGACAGACCAACGACCTCAACATTTAGAGTATGGTAACGTGTGACAGAAAATGTAACAGTGCAGGTTTCAAAACTGCAACCGGATTCGATCCAGCCAGTTTCACTGAGTGGCGAAAGCACGTTATGTAACAACACTATCCAATACAAAAACCGTTCGCTTAGTTAAGTGTTATCAAGCGATAAATTTTATTCGCTCACGGTCGAATAATCGACTTATACCGTGGTGATAACGAATATTATTACATGGCCCGCACCGAGCGATAGTCGATTCGTACATTGTTTTGAATTATCGGAATAGTTGGCGATTAAAATTAAAATATTCTCAACTGCTGTTTTACATATTCAAATGGAATGCAATGTAACTCGTTTGAAAAAGGAATGTCAATCGCAGTTTCTTTTTAATTCATAATTTAAATTGTGCTGTTTTTCTGAACAATGAACGCAGTATTTAAAAACCGTCTAAGTGCGAGTTGGACTCGCACACCTAGGGTTCCGTACTTCAATTTTTTTATTGTTTAGATATATGAAAATATAGTAAACGCAGAATATTTTTCACCTTAAATTTTAACAATCACAAAGATAACATTGTATTTTATAATGATAGGTACTGTGAATTACAAAGTAATTTTTGCAGTTGCAGAAAATGTAATGTAATGTATTTAAACAAAATACCTCATGAATGTTTTTAGTATTTATTCATTTATTCATTAAATACAGTATATGGTACATGATATACAGAAGTTTCAAATTCCTAACTTGTTTAGTAGTTGCGATAGAGCTCGTACAAAAACGGTCTAAATCTAACAATTTTTGCGGCTTCTTCTTTCTTAATATTTGCAGATAAAAAAAAAATAAAAATTATATTTCTAATCTACTCGATGAGTTCTAGACAATGACATCCCACATGCCAGGGAAAGATTTTTTTTTTCAAAATCAAAAGTTTATTGTATGAAAGTGTATTGTATACCCCATTTAATTTTTAACTTTATTTTATTTTTATTGTTTGTTGAGCGGCACTAGAAATACACAATCTGTGAAAATTTCAACTGTTTACCTATTACGGTTCATGAGATACAGCCCGCTGACAGACAGACGGACAGCGGAGGCTTAATATAATAGCCGTAATAGGGTTCCGTTTTGCACCCTTCGGGTACAGAACCCTAAAAAGCTAAAAGTTTTAACGAAATCTTATCAAAGCCATACCTTATCCAGCGATGTATCCAATTAATTGAATCGGCAATCGATTAGAAACATTGTTTCATTAACATTCAAAAATTTATGAAAAAGTATGTCAATGAAACAGCACTTTCCTGCGCCCGTGCCCATTATGCTAAAAGTCATGAATAATTCGTTAAATACACCGTGCCAGCCGTTCCACTTGCATGCCTTTTGATTTTCTCACATGAACTGGAACGCGACGCTTGTTCTACACATAGTAATTAGTGATTTATGAGTTTCTCACACGGCTGCGCTGCATTGCGTCGCCACGACCGGCAGCAAGTTTTGATTACTAACGTCATAATCATTTCTTCACAGATGTAGTTAATTTTTTGGGTTTATAAAATTTTATCCCAGTTATTGTGAATATGCACTCACTTTTTCCTGTTTTTTTTTTCGAGTCTGGATTGAGATTTAAAAAAAAATCTTTTTAACTTTTAAACGATGCTTACTTTTGGCATAACGTTGAACTGTTTTGTTTATTTATGTACAATCCAAACATAGTACCTAAGGAATCGCACTGTCTTAGGTACATTACTTGGTTTATAAACTACCTTCTGCCCACGACTGCATCCGCGTGAAATTTCTTGTCCCCTGAGCCAGCCCGTCGCATCGCATCGCCTGCCCGTTATCTTCGTTTTCGCTGAGCGTTCTTTCCGACTTTTTTTTGTATTTGCTCGGCTCCTAAGGGTCCTAGCGTGATGTTAAATAGCCTATAGCCTTCCTCAAGAATTGAGCTATCAAATGCAAATATAACTTTTCAAATCCGTCCGGTAGGTAGTTCCAGAGATTAGCGCGTTCAAACAAACCCTTCAGCTTTAAGGCTTCTTCAAACAGTAGCGACACGCGACACAAGGGCACCGTTCGTCACGCGACACGCGGTGCCTTTGTGTCAAAAGGCAGTAATTTGTGGAAAAAAGGAGGTAGGTACCTAAATCAACTGCATGTCAGGTGATATCTCTGCGGAAGTTATGAGTCAACTGAGAGAAATGGATCAGTATGCAGCTCGCTTGGTTCATTAGATCTGTTCTCATATCCAATATTATAAAACAAAATCCTGTCTATAAGATATTATAAAACAATGTTTGAGATAACTTCGGTCGGTGTCACTTTTGGCTGCCAGAATGATCTCACTGTACTTAGAGAAGACTTTCGAGTGGATCGGGGAAATGGCACTTTCCGATGCTGTCCGTTGTTAATCGTGAAATGCTGAAGAAGACAATGTTCTTCTCAAGACCTTGTAGGGATCAGAGTCGATTTTGGAACTGAAAACTTCTTTGGGCGCTCGTTACGCTCCAGTGAACAAAACTGGGGGTCAACTCCCTAAGCATAAAGTCCGTAGTTTCGGCCGAAGTTACGGGCATTTCCTACTCCGTATCACTTACGGACATAAGATTAGTTCGGTTTCCGAGCTAAGAATGAAAGGCAACACGATTTGACAGTTGTCCCTACGCCCGATGTGTTCATGCCCGTCCGAAATTTTAATTTTACACTTGTTTTGACGGATTAACTACTTTCAGACGGGCCCGTATCTTCGTTCACGAACTTAGTAGACCCCACTGAACCGTCAGGCTCAGGTCGGTGACACTGTATGGGGTATATCTCGGCTCCAGTCGGTCGGTGACGCTGAACCGCGTATACGCGACTCCAGTCGGTTGGTGACGCTGAATTACGTATACTCGGCTCCAGTCGTAAATATTCACTTCTCTTAAGCACACACCGTTACCTAGTAAGTAGGTACCAATTGTTGTAGGTACAGGTTAATAGCCAAAGTCCTACCAAAGTCCAAAGTGGTCCCTACGTCCATACTCGACCTGTCAATGAGACTTCGCCAATAAAATTCCTAATCACGAAACTACTAATGTCTTACGTCAGTTGTTTTTTCGATGTAGGTAGGTACGTTGAATTAGTATCCATTTAAAATAATAATTATTTTAAACACTGTCGGCTGTGAAGCTACCTTATATAAAATAAATAAGAGGTCGTTATTCATAAAGGATATTCGTGATATGATGCAGTAGTATTTGTAAACATTGACGTAAAAAATACTAACTCCGATGTGGGTAGTTAGAAAAACGTAAACAGTGAACGAGGAGGTAGTCTATGCGAGGAGGTGGGTCTCATGTTTAATGAGTTTTACGTTCAAGATAAATATCTTAATATCGGTGTTGTATCTTGCGTATTGTTTAATTGCTTTAATTACCATAAACAATTAATGGTAACATGGGAACTGGAAATCACAGTAGGTACAGCTATTAACTTTAGTGCAGATTCCAAAAAAATTTGGACAGCAGAATAAAAAAAAGTTTCGTATAAGTACAGAATTTGACAGACTATTTCAGAGCTTCCAAAATAATTAAGGTCCCATTTTCATTGGTCAGATAAGTTTTATCTGAAAACTAAATATGGCGGTTTGACATCGGTAGGTACATATTTTCTAATAGCTGCGCCTCGCGACTTCGTTCGCGTGGAAGTCGTAAGATACACAACATACTAAAATAACCGCCAAATTTTGATCCCCCTCCACCTCGCGTTGCTTCGCCCGCCCGTGTTATTACTTAGTTTTCTCTTAATGTTCTTTCAGAGTTTTTTCTTTTCGCTCGGCTCCCAAGGGTCGTAGCGTGATGTTAAATAGCCTATAACCATCGTCGGGAATTGGGCTACCAAAATGCAAAAAGAATTTTACAAATCCGACTTTTTGTTCACAATTTCATAAGTTTTAATTTTTTTGCGCAGAATCCTAATTATTTTTCTAAAATAAAAGTAGCCTAAGTTACTCCTAGTAACATCAGGTATCTGCTAGTGAAAGTCCCGTCAAAATCGGTCCAGCCATTTCGGAGATTAGCCGGAACAAACAGACAGACAGACAAAAAAAAAATTAAAATTGCTTTTTTGTTTTAAGTACCGTATATATTTTCTGATGCATTTAGTAAAAGTTGTTATTTTGACATTACAAACAGACACTTCAATTTTATTTATTTGAATAGATAATGTTATCTGAAAAATGAAACTTTAGCCCTAAATAACATCCGATAAAGTTCAAATCACCGAGGTGAGACTTTCTGATCGTAGATATTCATGAATGAAAGTAGAGTTTGGCCAGCGAGCACATGGAAATGGCGGCAAATTTTAAAAAAATGTTCAGCTGGTCACATGAAATATAGTCTGTACTGTTATCATAATCCTACATTCCTACTCATATACAAAGTAATTAACATAAAAATACAAAAGAATCAAATCGTCTATTTTAGACGATAAGTATTTCTTGTTGCCAGCTGAAGATTTTTTAAATTTGCGGCCATTTCCTTGTGCCACGACTCACTGGCCAAACGCTATCCTTTTGCTTTACATCTTTGTGTCACAAATTAAATAACACAATAAAGGCTAAAGTTTCCGCACACCATAGCTACTGATGCGGAATGCGCGTCCAATAGCAATCGCATCCGCGTGAACGCACGGGCGTGTCTAGCCTTATCTGCGACACACTGAGGAATTTATTCCCTATCCAGTGATTTTAAGATCTCTTTAGTGTCATAACTGCAAGGGAAACATAGCGTAAACTAACGCTTCGATCTGTCCAACAACCGGTTTCTGAAATGAGAATTTGAAGTTGAGAACTTGACAAACTCAAGGTGGGCAATGCCCACGAAATCCTTTGCACAAAACGTAAAACTATTTTTGAAAGATTTTTTTAAATCTAATATAATAAAACAATATTGCTACTCAATTTTAATTGAATTTTATGTATAGTAATTATACTTAACTAAGTATAAACCTAAATGTTTGCATGTCACATGTACACACATGTCACACTAAGGGCTGATTTTTCAATCGTCAGATAACTTTTACCTGAGGAATAAATATGGCGGTTTGACACATTTTCTATACAAAAGCTGTCAAAACGTCAAACATATTCCCTAGATAAAAGTTATCTGACGATTGAAAAATCAGCCCTTAGTGTTATAATATAACAATAAGGGCTGATTTTTCAATTGTTAATACAATCAATACACAGATCTACATATTATGTAGATCTGTGTATTTAATTATTTATAATGTTAAGACCGAAATTACCCGCGAGAAATCGCGGCACGGCGGACAGAGCTCCGGCAGGATCTCATGGCGGCATGGAGAGTGCGATTGTCGCAACCCAGCGCTGGGCACGCCACAATTGCGGCGATAAGTCCCCTCTTTGAGGAGTGGCTGGAGAGGCGCCACGGCGTCCTCACCTTCCGCCTGACGCAGGTCCTCACCGGACACGGGTGCTTCGGGAGTAGTGTTGCCCAAATTCAGTCTTGGTCTTGCAGTCTTGGTCTTGTTCTTGCGTTTTTGCAAGACCAAGACCAAGAACAAGACCGCGTATTTTTAGCAAGACCAAGACCAAGACTGACCGTGCAAGACTTGAGCAAGAACAAGACATAGCCTGCAAGACTCTTGCGTCTTGCAGCTAGGACTTAGCGCTATTTCACTGAGTAGTTAGGTGTAACAGTTCGGTGTATAGGTAGGTACGCTTAGGAATTCTATGAGACGCAAAAAACTGTATCAAAGAATATGAAAAACTGGACCTATGCGCATTACGACTAATACCATAAACATAGCGAATAAAAAAATATCTATTAAAATCAAACTGAGTGCATGCATAGTTATGTTTTAACCATCGGCACTTTGATAATGCGGCATCAAAGGTTTTGTACTTACTTCTCAAAGAAATTTGCCGCTTTTCGGAAGTACATGGTTATGATACACGCGCCGGCGGCTTCTTTTGAAATCTAAAACAATCGTTGCCGCCACGCCGAAATCATAACATTTGTGACACTATTTGATTGCCGCCATAGGGCGTAGGTATACTCATGCAGAATAATTTCGAATTTTTTTAAGAGTACCTACAGGTGTTCCAAAGAATAAATAAGTTTCAGAGTGCTTAGAATGAAAATGAATACATTATACTGATCACGCAAGTAGTATTATGATTAGGATAAAATGGTAAGGATAGGTAGTAGATGTCATATTAATTCATTCTAGTAAGTATAAGTATATTATAATATTGATTACTTATATGGTTTTAAACTAATTACTTAATTAAAAAACTCTTTTATTAAATTTCTTATAAGTTGAGGGTTCAATCTCTTTCTAGACAGATAAGTATTGTTCTTTAAAATACAGTCAAGTTATTGTAATTAATTTGTTTTTTTACATGTTTTAGCAAATGTAAGCTTATAAATCATAAATGTTTATTAAGAAACAGTTACTTCCATGGAAAACGACATATAGGTCAGTTGATTTTTCGAATTTCTTATCAAATCTTCAGTTATTTATTAATCTGCTTGATCTTTACTATGGCTATGTTAATTCAAGCTCACAATGTTCCAATTCTAATACGTTTTTTTAAGATTTAAAGTAAACTTTAATAAATAGTAATAGACTAATAGGTAATTGCAAGACTTGCAAGACTCTTGCTGCAAGACCAAGACCAAGACCAAGACTGGGAGCGCAAGACCAAGACCAAGACCAAGACCAGGTGTATTGGCGCAAGACCAAGACCAAGACTGGCTAAGTCTCGTCTTGTTCTTGCATTTGGGCAACACTATTCGGGAGGTACCTGTTCCGGATAAGGCGGGAGGAAACGCCCGGGTGTCACCACTGTGTGGATCACCCGGAGGACACGGTGGAGCATACGGTGGAGGTCTGCCCGGCTTGGGCGGAGCACCGCCGTGTCCTCGCGGAAGCGATCGGCGGCGGCGATCTCTCGCGTCCGGCCCTGGTCCAGGCCATGGTACGGAGCGAGAGTACATGGGAAGCCATTACCTCCTTCTGCGAAGCAGTAATGCTCGTGAAGGAGGAGGCGGGACGCGTGAGGGAGAGGCAAGCTTTGCGCCCTCACGCCCCTAGTCGCCGCAGGAGACGCCCTGGGCGTCGGGAATTGGCAGCCGATTCCCGGCCACCGTAGGCGCGGGCTTGCGGACGGCGAGCAATGGGTAGCTCGCCGTCCGGTAAGGACCAAGCCCGAGTCGACGGCGCGTCGTGTTCCACGCGCGCCTCAAAGAGATGTCAGCACTATTGACGGGGTCCGCTAGGGCCGATGCCAGCTAGGGTTGCGGGATGTTCGAAAGAGTTACCGTGGCCCCGGCACAGGCAACAGAAGGAACACGGGTGGGTTTTAGTCAGTAAAAGTCTGACACGCCCTCCCGCTCCGCCCAGAGCGGGAGAAGTCATTTGATGATTTCCCAACCACAAAAAAAAAAAAAAGACCAAATTACAGGGGTGTTACGACTTATAATTTATATAAGTTACGTTATTTCAATTAATTTTCTCGTAGGTAATCACCTACTGTTTCCTTCATAGATAGTGATAATATTTAATCCGATTTTTAATTTTGTTATCTTTTTAATGCCGTTATGATGGGTATCGTTTTCACGGAAAATGAGTATTTTTTGTAATATAAAATCACGCCTGATTACCCGATGGGTTAGGCAGAGGTGTATCTATAGTACCTACACCCAGATTTCGCCAGCTAAGTATGTTTATGTACTTACTTTTAGGTTCGTATCTGAAAGCCTTAGTTCCCTGTTAGATTAAAAAAAAATTGTAAATACCAAATGGGCTCTTTTCTGAGCCACCTATAGCACTCACTTCACTTCTTTACCTTCTTTGTTTAGATCAGTAATTCAGTACCTACTTACATACTCTAAGTATAGGCGTTGAAATTACCACCAAATAGGTTGCTATGGATATGTTATAGACAAAAGTTAACGGATATTCTCAGAATTGCCAGTTTATTTAAAACTTAAATAAAATATTTTTGAGTCTCACAATTTATTTACATCTGGTTAGGTACTATGCCATAGCATTCTCCCCGTTCAATATTGGTTGTTGAAGAAAAGTCAATAGTTCAAGTCATTCAATTAAGTTAATATGTACTTTTGCTTGCAATCAAATAGAAAGAGCGAGCATTCAATGGTTTTGTAGAAAAGATGATTGCGAGTCTACTCGAGAAAGTCTTCTGCCTATTTTTCATACTAAACGCCTACCTAGTTAGGTAGTATCTAAGTAGGTACAGATATTTTCAACCATTTTCATTATCAATCATCCTCCTTCTGTCAATTTATTTGCGCAGCATTTCTTTTTTTTTTTTTCAGACAAGACCAAAGACGAAAGTCCCAATCTCTTCTAGATTGGGGTTTTTGTTTTTGTAAAACTGATAAATTAGGCTAAACATTTGATAAGCAGGAAAACTATTTGTATAGGTACAGGTTTTTTCAACTACAGATACCAACTGGAAGTTTTTCGATTTCTTTATCAAAAACAAAACATTGTCAACATTGTTTGTAAGTAGGTACCTACCTACAATGAGTTGATATGCCAAACCAGGAATAACCCGTTTCCCGTTTACATTAATTTTAGAAATCACCATAAATATCGCCAAACGAATGTTAATAAAACCATCGACAAAAATACTATTCTTTGTGACGTAACCAACTGTCAGGACAAAAATATCAATCGCCGTAAAGAATAAAAAGAAAGCCTTTCATTCATTCCAATTTCAAACCTGCCAATAAAACGAAGGCTAAATTACGTAACGCGAAGGCAATTGCAATTAATTAAACCAACAAGGTTGTGTCGCGCACAGCACAGGTCGGTAAGGTAACCATTATCAGGGACGCGTTATCTAAGGTCGCACTCGGCTTGACTCCATGCAGTTACGTAATAGAGCCGGAGCACATGATTTAGGCATTATAGCTATTACCACTTGTACTATTGTGTATTCTGTGCTACCTAGAGAATGTGTAAGGATGAGTGTTTGTGAAAAGTTTGTTTTTGTTTAGATGTTGGCGCGTTCGATTCTCAAAAGAAAAGGATGCGTCAGGTGGTATCACTGGAGCCATAGAGTAATGAAAAAGTTGCTAGCAACTGCAACATTATGCTAAATTAATGCACTGCACACTCATTTATTTAGACTGCAGGGGTTAGGAATGACCTCATTAATAACCTAAAGAATTTAGACCACTAGCTGACCAAGTTCCCTTGTGTGCTCTAAACTAAGGGCGATCTCAGTGCACTAAATGAAGCATGATGCACACAACTTGCACTCAAGTTACGTACCATGACTTTATAAATGTAAAATTTCGGCAATTCACTTCAGGTCTCGGTGCAAGTTTTATATTACGGCCATTAATCAGATTCATGTTGAACGTAACCCTAAATAATTCACGTTCAAATAAGGCAAGTTATTAATGGCGAGTTTAACCTCTGTCGCAGTCAGTAGTCGACCTAGGTTTTGTTAAGTGCAATCGTAAAACATTTGTGTATCCGTTATCAACGTTTATCACATTTAATTTTGAATGAGATAACACTGAGAAACTGCAATCGTTTACCGGCTTCTAGTTGCTTACTACAGAATTACAGATTAATTTAATGACTCTATAATTTAGTTCACTATTTTACGCGTCGCCAGGTCAGCGGAGTAATTGCTCACATAAAATGGCAATTGATCACAATGCCTTTCATTTTGTGTTGAGCAGACGAATTTTTCAAACCTATCAAGCAATAGATTAGGAAATTCCTTCAAAACCATCAGACTTAGGGCGCAGCACCCTAATTGCATAACACATTTTCAATAATAAATCGTCTGCTCAACAACGTAGATAAATAAAGCAATGAACGTAGGTGAAATGAAACCCATTGCGATCAATTGTCAGTGTGTGTGTGTGTTACACAATTACCCCGCTGGTTCTAATAAAAATACTCATTTCTGTTTATAAAAGATCACAACAATTTTTAAATCTAGCAACACTCATACCTAATACTTAAATCTCACGCTGTCAAAATTCAGCGCCATGTTAAAAATTTTGGCGCGAACTCAGGTTGGTCACTCAAATACAGAAATGATAGAATATGTAAGTAGTAGGAAAACCGACTGAAATTACTCTGCTCGTTTTCAATTTGCTGTAAATTGGTGAAATTCTGCGGCTAGCCGCCGAGTTATTCCTTCTTAGAGTTCGAGGTGTGAGCTGGAATTAGCTTCCCCATTACTAGCCAGACTAATGAGTCAATTTAATTAGGGTAGGTACTTACCTAGCTAATTGGCGCTTGACAGGTTACTTTATTGCGTAATTAATTGGCTTGCTATTTTTGTCTTATAAATTATTGCATTAGATTTGTTTGGATGCAATAGTTTTTGAACTGTGGGTGATATCATCTATGTATAGTTATTTATTTAATTTATTTATAGATGTATACATCTATACAAATAAATAAAATAGAAGTGTCTGTTTGTAATATCAAAATAACAACTATTTACTAAATGCATAAGAAAGTATATACGGTACTTGTAACAAAAAACCAATTTTTAAAATTTTTGTCTGTCTATCTGTTTGTTCCGGCTAATCTCCGAAATGCCTGGACCGATTTTGACAAGACTTTCACTGGCAGATGGCTGATGTTACGGGGAGTAACTTAGGTTATTTTTATTTTACAAACATAATTAGGGTTCCGCGCAAAAAAATGAAAACCCATGAAATTGTGAACAAAAAGTCGGATTTGAAAAAGTCTTTTTGCATTTGGTAGCCCAATTCTCGAGGATTTAACATCACGCTACGACCCTAAGAATTCGAACAAAGAGAAAAAAGTCAGAAGGAACACTAAGCGAAAACGAAGTAATAGCGCGGGCGGGCGATGCAAAGCGTCGTCGGGGGAGGAGGGAGTTTTATTAAAAAGTGGCTGTTATTTTAGCATATTTATTGTATATGTTACGACTTCCACGCGAACAAAGTCGCGGGGCACAGCTAGTAAGTCAGTAAAAGTTTACAGTGCTCCAAAGATACACGAAAGCTATTTATTGCTCAATCATCGTGTAAAACAACTAGATTCTGATCAAGTGTCATGTTAGGTACTAGGTAATTGGCCAATGAAATCACATCCTACTATTATGTGTTTGTTTGTTTGTTTGTTTGTTACGCCTTCACACTAAAATGGCTGAACGGATTTGGGTGAAATTTGGCACATGGGTAAACATTTTATCCCGGTAGTACGTTCCCGTGGGATTATTTCCGACCTCCATGCGGGCGAAACCGCGGACAAAAGCTAGTACGATGTAAATGTGATAGCAGATGAAATTCTTGTTGAAATTTCAGAAACTGGAGCCTATTCCATTCTTTATTGTTTCAAATGTCTGAAAGAAATTAAATATTCCATGTTCGTGTGTGTTTATATTACATGGCCAATGTCAATAGCCGTGTCGTTAGAGCAAAATGTGCCGCTAGACAGAGTAGACAGTGCTAAACTGCTAATAAGGAATGACAATTGTTTCAGTAGCGGCTCTCTAAATTCACGGTGCGCCTGCGCCGGTTTGTGTTGCTATGTGCATAGTTATAAAAACGATAATTGGGGCAGCACTTTGAAAAAATAAATACTAATTATCTATTAAGGTCGTTTTAAAAATAACTTTTCTCCTGGTAATTCCAAAAATCCGTATTAAACGCCTAACAAGGGAAAAAAAGATTTAATGGTAAATTAAACAAATATTTTTGTAATTATTGAAATCAAATAACTTTTACAACAAGTAATTTTGACTTTCTAGGTGTAACAAATAACTTGCATTATGGGGTGCTATGTTTCTCTAGCATGGCAACACTGTCGCCCGCTTGTCGGTGAGAGGAATGCAAACTAGCATATACATGACGCACTCGCAACGCCTTTCACATGCGAATGGCGTGCAATTCGAGCGCATCTCTATTTGAAGATTGTTTCCAATAAAAACTACATCTACTTATTAAATACTTTGACTGTGAATTATTTATTAAAAGAAATAGGACATTAAAATTGCCAGTATTGTCAAAGAAAAATAGGGATAACGTAAATAGTTAGGTCAGTCTGTCAGACTAGGCACCGCTGCTGCGAATTTTAGTCCTGTTTGCTAAACTCAAAAACTACTAGGTATATTGTATAAATATAGGTAGGTGGACGGAAGGAATAACACGAAGAATATTTAGCGTTAAATAAGCAAAACCATCAGATAATTTAAGTGAAACGCCCATTGAGAACTAGAAATCTTAAGTAATCCTAACACGTTCGAATGTATAAACAGTCTACAGAGATTCTCAACAGCAAGTTTCTATACAGGGCCGGATTTATAGGTGTGGAGGCCCTGGGCAACCAAGGAGTGGAGCCACCAATAATATTTCTCAAATAGGTAGGTTAAATAATATTTTTCTTGTAAGTGTTTCAATCATTTATTTCGAGACAAATTAAATCTTTTCAGCAAACGTATTAGATACAATAGATATGTCATAAACTTTAAACTATAGCCTATCATACGAATGGTACCTTGTGAGCTTTTTTCAAAGAAAATTCATTGATGATTTCGCTGAAATCTGAGTAAATCCCGCCACCAGCGCGATCGCTCGAACGAGACGAGATCACGGATCGACCAATGGCCGCAAACGCAGTAAAACAATACGCCGCCGAGAGCACAATTAAAATTTAACTGAATATATTTTTGTTATAAAATAGTGCTCAAGGCATGCATATTTGGATTTACCGAACTAAAAAAAAATAAGTACAATTTATGTGGGGGCCACGGGCGGTTGCCCTCCCTTAAACCCGGCCCTGTTTCTATATCAGAAAACCGAGAAAATACAAGTAGAGGATAACAATAATCCGTGTTATTGGACTTGAACTATAGGTACATAAATAAGGCACGGAGTTCTGAAACAATGTCACAGTGTACAATTGTGTCAATATCTTGTTTTTGAAATGATACCATTCGATACAGACCGATCGTGAGTGACGCAACACTGTGCCACGTATTTACGCAACGTACCCATTGTTCGAGCCACAAACAAGTTAGTGCTAACACTAATATTATCTGAGAGTTAATGTGGGATCGTTTAGAAATCACTGCGATGGTCGTAGAACCTTCGAAATCAGAATGTATGTATGTAGATGCGTCCAAAAGGCACAGGTGGCAGATGGCAAATGTAGAAGGCGTTCTTCATTTGCTAATAGTTTTTTTTTTAATAATTATGCGAATTAGAATCGACTCGATTGTTGCATTGATATACACCTCAATGTTGATTTTTGGCCGGTTAGTGTGGAAAATATTTATTCAGCTTTGTGAAATGTGATCATAACACCTCCTTGGTTATAATTTAGGTAAGTTACTTCACGATATATAAAAAAAAACAAAAGATAGACAAAAATAGCAACAGATTTCGGACAAGAAGACACTGACGTAAATCAAAAGCACTTGACATAAATGACCTCTATTTTCGTCCCAATAACAACAGCCCTTGAAGCTATTATTTGCCTACCCACGCTTAACCCGCCCTTGTACGAGTACATTACAATTGTTACTTCCAAGGTAACTTTGGAACGACAAAAGTTTAACAAACGGAACGCCTGTTTTTCCGTTGAACCGCATTGTGCTTAGACGCTACAACAACTGTACCTACCCAGTAGGTATCTAGGTATATATAGCCCGTATCCACTCATTGCACCCGAGGCCCGGCCGCTCGGAAAATTGCAATGAGTACCTAGGTATTACATTTTAGCCTAGTTTGACTAACGTAGGTAACGTAGCATTCAGGACACGTGGTCGAGTTAGTAGATTACCTATTCATAATTATCATAAGTATATCGGTTAAGTTAGCATTTCTTATTGGCAACACTGCACACTGGGCGTATCCGCGGGTGCAGGGCTGTCGCGTTGACTATGGGCTTGTACACAAAACTGCGATGCGACGTCGCATCGCAGTTTTGTGTACAAGCCCTATCTTTGGAATGCGACAATTTTATGTGAATCTACAAGAATATTAACATTCAAATAATCTAGGCATACAGGTTTACAATGTGCGATCGTGATAGGAACTGTGCCTTTATGGTATTTGCATTGTAAGTTTGTGAGGACAGCCATGTTCAAGTTGTTGGTGTGAACGTTTACGGTCAGATATGATGTGATATATGGTTATTGTCTTAGTTCTATTCTTGCCACATTCGGAAAAATCCAAAAGAATTTCTACTAGCACCCCTTACAATAATGTAGGCACAGCAGCTATGTAAATCAGACGTAGGTAAATGCTTCCAATTAAGTCTGTATCTAAGGTAACAGGATGTAATACATATAGCAAATCAATGTATGTATGAAACGAAGCCAAGGCACCCGTTTAACACATTCAAATTAGAATCTTTTCTCAAAATATAACCTACAAGAATTCTGGAACATTCTTGGGCAAAACTCCGTCAGAATTTCGCAGAACTGATTTTTTTAGTCTGGAAGCCCTAGATTGGAACACTTGCAAAAGGTCGGCTAAATTCCGTCGTTAATCGATACACTCATTGTGTTTACGTTAACTGTGTAGTCTGTTTATTGGTTTTGAGAAACTATGCATGAACTCAGCGTTTATTAAGTACTGGAAAACGTATGCAGAATTTGTTCTGGAGTTTTTGGCTCCTCACGCTCCGGTTAGTAATATAATATGTCTGTTTTTGCATAGAAAGACATAGTCGGCTGTATCTAAAAATGATAAAAAAACTAACAACTTTTTTGCATCATATTTATAGAGTAAGCTTTTAAATAGATACGGAAAAGTATAAAAAACCTACCTTTCTTGTATAGAAATAGGAACTCTAGTTACGTTATCAACGCCCAACCAACATGAACGTTAGGCTACCCACATACAACAACCTCTTTTCACTGAAATACTGAACACATTTTACACTTTTTTTATTCGTTTTCCAAAGGCAAGACTCCTGACGTTCTAGTAATTTGTTGGTAATTTCAAGGTTTTCAGGAGTCTAAATATAATTTAACGTTTTTACTCTACGTTATTTTAATATTCAATCAAACACTTGAAAAGCTGCTACTTTTAATTTAGTTTACTTTGTACACTCACGCAAAACCAGGGGCCAACCCGGTTTAATCGCATGTTCCTAGATCATCAACATCATGCAAGACTAGTTTGTGCAACGTCAAATAAATCATATTTTATTACTTCATCCAATTAATTTTCAATCCGATAAGTATTAAGTACAGGTCCTTTTTATCCAAGTTTTTTTCGACAGTCTGTTATAAAACGAACCGGCTAACTAGTTTATCTATCGCCAATTTCAACTTTTATTTATAAATAAAAATACCAAAATGTTTTATTTTTGCCTAAAATACATGATGTGCCTAGTTTGGAGACAACGCTATCTGCTTAGTATTGTAATTTTAATGTTGAAAAAAAAATCGATTTTTACGTTTGAAAAAAAAACGTAACATAATACTATAAAACGGTTTTAAAACCGCTAGCACTAAGTACAGCACTAGATAATACGTTTCATAAGCTTCATAATAGCGCGATCCGTTATCCGTTATTATCTGCTATTTTAATTAACACAGATATTCTGCCGACTCACTGGTAAAGCAATGAGTTACAGTCGGAACATAACATAACATCGCGCCTGTAATCCCCGAAGGGTTAGTCAGCGGTGTACCTATAGTTCCGCATTTCGCCAGTTAAGCTGAAGACCCGTACTCCCATGAAATACGAGACCAGGCTATTGCCATCACCGCGCACAAATCCAGAGTCCGGGCTGCTACTGAGAAATTTCTGATAAAAAACCCAATAACACTTTGCCCGACCTGGGGTTCGAACCCAGGACCCTATGCTCAGCCGTAGAGCGTGCTTGTGACCACTAGACCAACGAGGCAGTCTAGCAAACAAGACGCAGCACTAGATAGTACGTTTCATAAGCTTAATAATACTGCGCTCCGTTATCCGTTATTATGTGCTATTTTTAATTAACACTTATTCTGCCGACTCACTAGCAGAGCAATGAGGAGTTACAGGCGGAAAGGAAACTCAATTACCATTATAACGCGGTCGCGCGCCCGAGCCACTCATAGACAATACCAACTCAGAGTTAATAGTGTAGGGTTACCGCGCTAAGTCTTAATTTAATAATAACGAGGTAAATTATAATAACAGCATTAAGAGGTGCAAACATTTTTCTTTGAAAAATAAAGGCCGAGCTTGCAGTAACGGTGTGTTTAGAAAAGTAATAATGCATTTCGTGGTTTTTAAGCCCAAATAAATAAACTTTTTTTTAAGCGCCTTTAACATTTTTTTGTGTCCCCAAAATTTTCTCAGTGCTCTACAACTAGAACAGTTTATAAAAATACGTCAGTTTGCACCTGCGGTTTTGATTAGAAAATTATTTCCAGATTAGTAGGTACCTAGATACGCACCCTAATGGTGTCACTGTCAATCACAATCTGAATGATTTTGAAGCATATTGCTATGACGGGGTCCGCTAGGGCCGATGCCAGCTAGGGTTGCGGGATGTTCGAAAGAGTTACCGTGGCCCCGGCACAGGCAACAGAAGGAACACTGGTGGGTTTTAGTCAGTAAAAGTCTGACACGCCCTCCCGCTCCGCCCAGAGCGGGAGAAGTCATTTGATGATTTCCCATCCACAAAAAAAAAAAAAAAAAAAAAAGCATATTGCTAATCCATTGCTTCTTAAGTTCAAAAAAATCGTCTGTTCAACAACGTAAGTAAAGCAATGAATGTTGTTGAACTGTCAAAATGAAACCGATTCCTACTGTGTGTTACACAATTAGGGTGCTGGTCTATAATGAGTCTACAGTTTAACTAAAGCAGTTTGAATTAAATGCGCAGTTCCACTATTTCCTTAGCAGTATTTTACGACTCTGTCTTGATTTAGTGGCGGGTTAGCGACTGTATTAACAATAAATTATGCCATAAAAAAGCTAATTACATTACCGTTTCTATTCTATTACATCACCTATGTATCGGAAGTGAGATAACTGTTAGCAATGATTTGTTTTAAAATAAAGTATAAAGATTATTATGATTAGGTAAGGTGGTATTGATAGAAAATTATTTCAGTGACAACCCTAGCCGAATAATACCATCTAAAACCACTATGTTTTGCCAGTGAAATAAAAATAAGCGAGGGCAAAGGTTTTATCGTTAATACTAAAGTAGTTCTAATAGTTTGTTTGTTTCGCACCATAATGGGAATATGACCATTTATATTATAGTAAATTATAATATTATTAGGATTATTAGCATAGGGTTGACACGGTAGTAGAATAATTCTCAAACTCAAAACATTTATTTCAATTAAACCAATTACAGGCACTTTTGAATTGTCAAAGAGTCGGTCAGTTCCAAAACAATAATGTATGCGTGTTAATTTTATAAGTGGTAATTAGCGCCCTTTTAAAGCTTAAAGTAGGTATCTTGCATATTGAATGCATATTTAATAAATTGCTGCCATTTACCTTAACTTTAAATAGTAGTAAATAACTTATTATTAAATGCGTCAATGTTACAAGCTATATAAATAATTCCTCATTCCTGTAACATAGCTGCATTATAATATTGCTGCTAAACTTATATTAAATCCTTCACATTTTACCTAAAGGTTACCTTTTCTAAATAAATGATTCATCTTTCAAGAGAATGCCTTACCTTGAATACTGGTTGGTATTTGTTTGACAACCCTATCGAGTGTGAGTAAAAGAAATGACGTATTACCGGACACCGGATGTAAGTGGACATTTTTGGAAAAAGGATATACCTACTTAAGGTGTGCAACAAAAAAGCAGGCACATAATACACGTAACTGTACTATACATAACATCACGCCTTGTTTCCCCTGAGGGTTGGGCAGAGGTGTAGGATCTATACTAGGTACAGTCACGAGCACTAATATGTATACACTGAGCAACTTTTAAAAGTCATTTTCTCCTACTGTATTGATTGTAATTTTATGTTGTTACGAACATAATATTTTGAAACCCATAATATTATGAAAGAGGTCTTATCTCAAAGCTGCAATCGTAATGCCACGAGAAAATCGCTTTTGAATTGTGATAAGTGTATACATATTAGTGCTCGGAGCTGTAAACCCACATTTCGCCAGTTATGTTTAAGTCCCATGTAACAGGGGGCGAGCCTATTGCCACTCCGGGCTGCTACTGAGAAATTCCAGATAGAAAAACCCAATAAGTATCACTGCCCGACCTGGGAATCAAACTCAGGACCTCATGCTCAGCAGTAGCGCTTGCGACCACTAGTCCAACGAGGCAGTCAGTAACTGTACTATTTGCATAATTACATATTTATATTGTTTAGCGTACTATTTAATACCTACATGAATAATAATGAAAGCATTCAATGTGGTCAGTGTTGCTAGGTACACAAAAAGTAACAGGTTTTTTGCGGAAACTACAAGGTTGTTTTTCTTAAGACTGGATGAGGAAAACGCGAAAATCTTGATACTTGGTATTATTTTATGTAATGTTTTTTTTTATTTCACACACATGTAGCTGACCCGACAGACGTTCAGTTTCCCGAATTTTCCCGGCAACTTTTAAAATTTTTGGACCTGATTCGAACTATTACGAACATTCTAAAATAAAATATAGCTAAATCGGTCGAGTCGTTCTCAAGTGATGCGTTTACCAACGAACAGCATTTCATTTTTATTATACAGGGTCAAATTAAATTAGCTAGAGAAACTCCGCAGTAACGCGTATAGAATTTGTTCAGTAGGTATCACTGAAGTATTTCAACCTTTAAAATTGAAAGAAATTTTATCATCCTCAAATCTACCTCTGTATTTTTTTACTAAGACTTAGATTAGCGATGTTAAAAATATAATCCATGAATATTCTTCATAAAATTTTCATTGACCCTAAGTAATTCATATTAATATTTAAATTAGTTAAAAACTTGCAGAAATCACTCTGTTTCTAGGACAAAACCTGAAATAGGGTACGCAAGCGGCAGCTTACTTAATTTAAATTAAATTAGAATTTTTCCTTGTGAATATTTGCATATTTAGCTTGAAAGACTTTAAAGTCAGGTTACAATTCTAAGATTTGTTCTAGTGTTTGAAGTAATAGAAAGGTACCGTCGAAAAAAAAGTTAGGTTGGTAGGATGATGGAAATACTTGTTTAGTACCTACTTTATGAATATGACTTGCAATTTTTGTTGGCTTTAAAAATAGGGTTAGATTATTTTATTTGTTTACAAACTTTAAAAAAAAATATTAAAGTAGGTATGTATGTAGCTATAGAATTTAGGTACCAAACTTTTATCATTTAGAATTAAGATTAGTTTAAGTTGCAAACATAACTTTTAAAAGTGACAATAATATTATTCATAGATTTATTTTGCGGACTGTATGTAGTACTTATCCGACTAGTTTCAATTCATCTATGGTTTCAAGCGTCTAAACTGTAATATCCAAATAGCAGCTTTAATCCGAGCTTCTAAATAGCGTTAACTAGCCACAACTGTCCATCATAATGAACGAAACCAGTTAATATTAATAAAAAAGCACCTGCGGCGTTGGGCCCCTTGGTTCAACGCACCAGGTCGACGCACCATACAATACCGTACGCCGCGCCATAAGAAACATACGCCCAGTCAACCTGACCAAATCTGGGAGTGTTCGCGCACGCAACAAATGAACGCATGCAAATCATCTCTGCATCGCGGGCGAGTTATCAACCATTAAGAGCCAGTGAGTCATGACGTCACTGCATAGCACAGAACGAGTTACAGGTGCTAGTCGAGGTCTCTTAATGTTCTTTCCCGAAAAACACACGGATTTTGAATGATCTCGGTAGAAACAATTGACGAAATTGTTGGTTTACGAAAGATAAAGCAAGCATCGTTTCTTTTTCATGGTTGGTAGTTTTTTTATGGACAACTCGTGGTAGTTAATTGGTACCTATGTTGGTTTTATGATTTCTTCATTTTCCATTAATGTTGCTGCTTTGATGTTTTTAACAAAACCCTATAAGTTGAAGTAAACATTTAACATAACTAAATATTAAATTTCCGTTTAATTTGGTTTGACAACACCATTTATTTTCTCATTAATAGATATTTGATGAAAGGATATAAGAATAGAAAATTGACGCCACTTTAAATTGTATAGAAACGAATAATTAATCACCATTGAATTAATTTGCCAGATCGTTAACATACGTAATGATCATTCACATGGACTTTAATTATGTAAAACCTGTAATTTTTATGGTGTACATATTAAAGAATATTTTTTCCATCTATCTACCTTTCAATATTCATATTAGTAACTAACTGGCTAACAGGTATGTACCTACCTAAGAGGTAAAGTCTAAAAATAACTTCACCATTTTGGAATTTATGATATTACTAGCTGTTGCCCGCGGGTTCACTCGCGTGGATGTCAATACTTCTCTATTTGAATCAGATTTTGTTCACAATTGCATCGGTTTTAATTTTTTTGCGCGGAACTCTAATTCTTTTTCTAAAATAAAAGTAGCCTTAGTTACTCCTTATAACATCAGCTATCCGCCAGTGAAAGTCCCGTCAAAATCAGTCCAGCCGTTTCGGAGATTAGGCAGAACAAACAGACAGACAGATAGACAGACCAAAATGTTAAAAATTGTTTTTTTGTTATAAGTACCGTTTAAACTTTCCTATGCATTTAGTAAAAAGTTGTTATTTTGACATTACAAACAGACACTTCAATTTTATTTGTTTGTATAGATTAGGGCGAAAAGTGGGCGACCGATAACGTTCGCGGGTGTATCAAGATGCGCCAAATTAGCTTAAGTTATAAAAATCTATTTCTACGAATCATTAAACGTGGTTTCAAAGACGACAAAGCCGCTAACAGAAGCGAAACTTACCATCATCGTAGACCGTACAAAACGCTCACAAAAAAAAAATGTTTTTGTAGCAGTCCTTTTTGAGGTCAATACTCGCACACTGCTTACAAATTTAATCCTTTCATTGATTGAACGATTACCCTTCGATGATTACGGACGGTAAATTGTGGTTATTAATAATTTTTTATGTACGTAAGAGACAGGACATGGGACGTACGAGTAGAATATCAATAAAGTATAAATGTAGATTAGGTAACAGTAGCATGTTGTTAGTGAACTATGAATGATTTAAATCTTCTGTGCATGAAGTAGGCAACACTGGTTGGTGTCGTCAGGGGTTGCCTACTAAAAATTTATTTACAAAATAAGGTTGTAAGCGTTCATCAGTCTCCTTTCTTTCCATTATGTAGCTCTCTAGCTATTTGCAACAGATAATGTATGTCTCACTTCACTATGATTATTCAATGAATGGTTTCCCACAACCCATGTTAATATTATTAATTGGCCGTTTCCTGATTTCTGTTTATCAAACATGGAGTTAATTTGATTTGAATGACTTCATTGAAGCAACAATTCAATGATAATATCTGTGTTTATACCCCTATTGTGTAAGCGAGGGTTAGATTTTAGGGAGGAAGTGTCATCGTAAGCGATTCGTTTCACTCCCCTTTTAACTATTGCGATTCTTTTTATCACTTCCTATACAAATTGGTCACCGATTTGTTCTAAATTGGGGTGTCATTCCTGTACTAAAGCTTGTAGATTTCCATCTTCAGAACGATTGAATAGTGTTGCCAATACAATTTACATAACTACAAGTCATGTGATTTTTCACTTGATTGATGCATGAAAAATCAAACAGAAAAGTCGGAATTTATTTAATGTTATATTATTATCCAACCTTGAATAGGTACTTACGTTACCTACCTATTATGCAGGCAGGAATTATCAGTGCTATTTATACATTTTGAAGATCATTCGTAAAGGCTCCTGCAAACAGGCGCGCACACGACGCACGATAAGCGGTGCCTTTGAGTCGCGCGCGATTCGCGTCGCGTGTCGCGCCTGTTTGCAGGAGCTTTAATGCATAGGTATTGATGAGATAACGTCCCACATGCACACTATGCACAGTGCTACGCACTTATTGTATTTTTAGGCCGGCCACACACATTCGGAATTTTGTTTCGAAAGCAGCAAATCCATTTCTAGTTAAGTCTAGTAGTAATCTACTACTACTGCAGGTTATGAATGGATTTGCTGCTTTCAAAACGGAATTCCAAGAGTGTGTGGCCGGCCTTATAGTATTTCAGGAAAATGCAAACAAAAACACGACGGCAATGTAGAGAAGCGGAAAAATTCCGATTGCTCACTACTAATTTTGTCTGAATGAATGTAGTCTAATCAACTTCATTATATAAGTACATCATTAAAGTCATTTTCTAAAAAATAATGTTATGAGCTTGTGATATTCTTGTAGGAAGAAACAATAAATAAACAAACCGTGAGTAAAACCACCTACCTACCCGCGTCAGATAAGCCGGCATCACCGAAACAATTAGAGACAAACTGCTCGTCATTATATCAAAAATGTTAATTACTTACTCGGACTGGTTTCCCAACAAGTTTGTAGCTCCTTGTACCTAATAAATACTAAATTAGGCTTCCAGCTTGCAACACAAAACATAAGCAGGTCTTAATTTTACTATATCCATATTAATAAGCGTGACTGCGCTATCGAAATCTAATCGAAACTCTCCGGATTTCTTTATATGATTAATCAAGAATTAGCGAACATTCTAGTGATTGCAAATCGATTCAAATATCGATAATAAAACATTCGTTTGTCTTTTGAGTTACGACGCTGCAGGATGAAGTAGTTATGTTGATTTAGTTACACCAAATACGAATATCAACGTGCGCCGATTGAAATGTGATTCAGAGTTAGTTTATCAACAGTACAAACGAAAGTTTGCGCGCATACCTCGCTATGTCACTGTATTCTCTCGCCAATTTCTAGAATGTGTATCAGGGTTGTCGCTCTTAGAAAGTCGCAAAACTTTGAGAATTAACACAATATTTTCGCATTGATTAAGGAACGTCATTACATTCATAGGAGTTTTAACGCAAGTTTGATTACAAACATAAGGTTTAGATAGGTACCTACCTACCCATAGTTTGTTATCAGCACATTCGTTCTAACTTTCATTCCATTCTCGCACTTTTATGACGGTAGGTATAAACGTATTCATGTGAATGTAATGAGGTATGCACTATGCAGTAGCAAACTTTTTCTTTACTCGAGTAGGTACTGTTCAGCAATTGATTCAACATGAATGGAACTTGGTGGACTATAACAATCAAACTTGTGTTGCAATCAATTTACAAGCGGTACAATAACATCGCACTTCCCTTTCACCATTGTTTGGCAGATCGCTAATTAAATCAAATCATCACCTCGGAGCGATAACAGATATCAAGCAAGGTCAACTCACCGGGTCAATGTCCGCCTCCCAGACGTCCTTCAAATCGTTAGAGATGTCGAAGTAACCCTCCATCATGTCGGGGCCGGTGTTCACGACGGCCTCCGACTACAAATCACAGAGAACTCCTCCAAGGAAAACTCGCACAAAACACAGCAAACTGTCACTCTCTTACTGTCCTCCGAGCGGGCGGAACTCGGAAAGAATGTAAACTGCACCAAGACCAACTGTCAAACGAAGCAAACTTCACAGAACACTGTGCATCATCACAAGTTTACGTTTCACTATCGACGCCCATTTGTTTTTGCAACAAAATATTTTTTTATGAAGTTTCACTGCACGCGAGGAATGTTGTGAAAACGCTGAGCGCGAACGATACACGCAGTCGCGGCTAGGTACGGCCGGCGAATGCGAGAGCGGTGTCCACCGCCCCCCTCCCCCCACTCCTCACGCGCCCCCCTGCCCCTCTGTGATACGAACCTCTCATTCATAACATGATAGGGGGTAAAAACGTCACGAGCCGTTAGGGGGCTGCCCAGATGACAATACGACGGTAATTATGTGGGTACTTATCAGTCAATGAAGTGCAAGTCCGTCGGGAGATGAAGCCGTGGGAATTCACAGCGTAACACCGGAGCAATAACAAACAATAATCGTTCATATGTTTATTAAATAAATTCGTAGCAGTACTGTACATGCGTATTGTGTATAAATAGCTTATTTAATTAAAATGTAATTATTGTTACATTCAAATCTGTGTTCAATTGATATTTAGACTTAAAAATAGGTCATTTACAAATAAATAGTAGGTATGTGCAAAATGGTTAACTAAATCGAATCTAATTATAAATGAGGATAAATTAACTAAAAAAAAACAGAATGCACATTTACATACTAATAGTTAAATACGTACAAACAATAATTAAAAATCTACAAAAAAATCTCATATTTTGTTTCTAATTTCAAAATAAAATACTGCATGCTTGAAATTATACATTAGTATAAAAATAAAAAATCTACTTACAACTAAATTCAGATCATAACGTAACTACTTACCACATCCATGCTAAAATACTTTTACATCTTCAACAGTACAAATCAGACTTAAAAAACTTTTGAAAGGTATCTAGAGAAGTAACCAACATAGAGGAATTTAAGAGACAGTTTCTCGTAAACTGCTGCGATTGGCTATGGCTATTGATAAACCATTCAACCAATCACAGCAGTTTACAGGCGCTTGACAATTTGTTACATTAATTTTGCGATAATTTTCGTTCGATAAATTGGCCATTCAAGAAGATACTCACTGCAATATATACGTCTCCTTTCCGAAACATCATGTGATAGTAGTAAGAGTATATACAGGGTGGCAGGGACGTCGACGTGTGACCTGATACGATACTATGGATGATTCTGAACCCCCGCCCCCCCTCCCGCGCTGAAATATTTTTAGTCGATTTAAAAAAAAAACAAATTGATGTTCCAAACTTTTGACCGCGTAAGTATTTCACGTTTCAATGAAACAGCTGATTTTTTCATTGGTAACCGACGAAAAATTTCTACAGGGTGTAGAATCATAAGACAACATAACATCATGCCTATAATCCCCGAAGGGCTAGGCAGAGGTGTACCTTATAGTACACCCACATTTCGCCAGTTATCTTTAAGTCCCATGTACTAGGGGGCGAGCCTATTGCCATCAACCGGGCATAAATTCTGACTCCGGGCTGCTACTGAGAAATTCCTAATGAAAAAACCCAATAACGCTTTGCTCGACCCGGGAATGGATCCCAGGACCTCATGTCCAACGAGGCAGTCGTGAATCATGACATGGGTCTAGAGCCATGTGCTGAATTCATGGTTACAGTTTGCGTTTACCACCCTGGATAGTATTATTCCTTCTCGCTTACTTTTGGCAGTAATAGTGGTTACCGAGAGGATGCATATTTTTCTTCTTCTTATTTCCGGAAGATGGTTTCATACAGAACAGTAGATACGGTAACCAATGTGCCAACGATTTTGACATAAGGTTCAACGATCTCTATGTTAGTTATTTTCGTACGCGGAAAAATGCCTCAGTTTGTATAATACATGCTGTGAATTGCCACCATGTGTCACCCTTTTTGCCGAGACAGAAACGTAACAAGAAACCGTATTATGCAGACTCTTGGTATATTGATCCACGACATTTTATTTTACCAATCAATATGACTCAGCCCCGGGATCCGAAAGTCTGGTCAGGTCCATGGTAAGTAAATCTGCCGTCAAATCTTCATTAGACGTGTTTGGTTAACTAAAATAACAAAAGACACGAGATTTGACAACATATTTTCATGAATAATCACTTTCAGAAACCGAGACAATAATGACAACATTTCATCGTACGCGCATCACTGTTTAGCGAATTTGATTCTAGAAAGAAATGCGCGACTTAGCTTTCCATTTACTATCTACTCTGTGTATTTAGTACCATCGTTTCTGTGACTACTTGTGTCCATTCCTTTTCGGTGGTACCGTGAAGAGTGAGGGTACATGCGTCAGTAAGGCTGATATTCCTCCGTGAAGTATACACACTCTCGGCACACTACACTTTACTAGGTAGTCACTGAACTGCAAAGAAAACAAATAGGTTATAAAGTATTACAGAAAGCCTTATTAAAATGGGTTCATTCGTTTTTTTTTTAGGATAACGAGGCTTAATTGAGTTACAATTAGGCCTCGTTTAGGGAGACGCGGGGCGACGCGCGTCGCGTGCGGCGTGACGTCTCGCGGCGCGTCGGACTTTTTTTTTTCAGTTTACAGACAGGCGGAGCGTGCAGCGGCGCTCGTCACCACACGCGCAAACATAAACATATGGTAATGTACGATGTTGTTCGCCGCGGGTGCTGCTACGTTTTACCGTGAACGGAGAATTGCAGGAATAGCTGGTCGCAACGTTGCGTGCGACGCGGCGATGTCATCCGCGCAAAACGTAAACGCTCTCATAGAACGCCATAATGTTTGAATTTAATGCGGGCCGCGCCGCCCAACGCGACGCGCTACGCCCCGCGTCTCTATAAACAAGGTCTTATAGGTATATGTCGTGGCCAGATGTTAGAATTGATCATTTCAAGAAGTGTTCAGTCATCTCATGAAATGGCCAGCTAAAATTGACCATATCCTTTAATGTCAACGTTTGATGATATGTTAGTCGACGTTTGGCCATATCGTGACGAAAGAAAGCAACTTATTTATCGACATTTCCAGCTGACCACTGGGCATATCGCAAAGTAGTTGCATTTCACGCCACTAGTGGCACCCCGACCAAATGAGTTAGATTCGGTTAGAACTGTAACCAACCGCGCGCGAGCCGAGCGAGCGATGCGAGCGGTGCCACGGCAGCGGCGGGCGAGCGCTACATCCAAGTTGGTCGCAGTTACTTAAGAATTATTCGAGTAGGAATAGATGCACAACAAAAACAAAGCGACATAAACGCCTCTACCGGTGGATAATCTAAATATGTTACGATATTATCACTAATGATCTGGCCAGACCACATCATGATGTGACCAGCGGTCGATGTTCTTTGTCATGAAATACAACCATTTCATGAAATGGTCGAACACTTCATGAAATGTACAATTCTAAGATCTGGCCACGACATATACATAAACATACAATACATCATACATAATTGACGAGCTTTTGCCCGCGGCTTCACCCGCGTGGAGTTCGGATATTATTCCACGGGAACGTACTACGAGGGTAAAAAGTATGGCCTAACTCAGGTCATGGTCTATCCGTGTGCCAAATTTCAGCCAAATTCGTTCAGCCGTTAGGGCGAAAACGAAAAGGTAACAGACAGACAAACAGAGTTACTTTCGCATCTATAGATATTATTAATTAAAGTCGCTTTTCGTGTCTGTCTATGTGAGCGCGTTGTTCTTCTAAAGCATCGTTTAGAAAATTTATTCCGGAAAGTTTTTGTGTACCTATAACACATTAAATATTAAACTTACATAGATATAATAAAGAAATGCCTACGTTTTGCCAAGTCTTAAAAAGAAGCAGAGGCGAGTCGCTAGTTTATAATATGTGAGCGTCCAAGCTAAAAGGGTCCAGCTCCTTGCTAAGATCAAAATTTCATGACAGAAATGTGTATAAATAAGCACTTCATTTCTTTATACTCCTTGGTTATCGTACATAACATAACACAAAAACATAACATCACGCCTGTATTCCCCGAAGGGTTAGGCAGAGGTGTACCTATAGTACACCCACATTTCGCCAGTTATGTTTAAATCCCATGTGATAGCGGGCGAACCTATTGCCATCCATCGGTCACAAATCCAGACTCCAGGCTGCTACTGAGAAATTTCAGATGGAAAAACCCAATAACACTTTGCCCGACCCGGGAATCGAACCCAGGACCTCATGCCCAACGAGGCAGTCGTGAATCATGACATGGGTCGAGCCATGTGCTGAATTCATGGTTACAGTTTGCGCTTACCACCCTGGATAGTATTATTCCTTCTCGCTTACTTCCGGCAGTATTATTGGTTAACGAGGGTGCGTATTTTTTTTTTCTTATTTTCGGAAGGTCGTGTCATACAGAACAGTAGATACGGTAGCCAATGTGCCAACCGGTCTCTATGTTAGTTATAGGTATTCTTGAGGTCCAAACCGCAATTTTACGGTTTCTGACATATTTTTTTTCGTACGCGGAAAAATGCCCGACCCGGGAAACGAATCCAGGACCTCATGCTACTGCTAGCTAGTGCTAGCTTAACCATTATATCAGTGAAGCAGTCATGATAGAAATGTGTATAATAAGCACTTCATTTCTTCATGTTATTCATTTTATTCTCTGTCTCAATAAATGACATTCAAATATGCTGAAAATGTTACATCTGCTGAAACGCGTTATAAATGTTTGTGCTTAACATTGACTTAGGGAAATAGGTTAACACAATGCTAATAACATGGTCTGGCTATCAATTTCAATAAGAAATTCATTTTCATTTTATTACTCGTTAATCTTGATATTAGTATGTATGGAATTCAAGAATTGGACTAGACATGTCTCTATAGGCTTCAGTTCTAATCTAACTGTGTTAATCTATATAATCCATATAAATAAAATGATGTTCGTTGCTAAGCGCGTCACTTGAGAACAGCTTAACCGATTTTTTTTTTTAATGTTCGTGTGAATAAGGTTTTTAGGGACAGACACATTGCTGGGAAAATGTTAAAATTCGGGAAAACTGAAATGATAAATGATTTTATTTCTGTAAGTAGGTTTATACAAACACTTTTACACGTCAAACATTTTTTTTTTTAAACTAGATGAGGCCGGCGTTTCCTATCTGACTACTCTGAGAAGAAAGGCCGAAACAAACTCAGAGGTCACAGTATCTTTTAAAGTCCAGACATAATCTTGGTCAGATCATGATAAATGATAAATGATTTTATTTCTGTAAGTAGGTTTATACAAACACTTTTACATGTCAAACTTTTTTTTTTTTTAAACTAGATGAGGCCGGCGTTTCCTATCTGACTACTCTGAGAAGAAAGGCCGAAACAAACTCAGAGGTCACAGTCTCTTTTAAAGTCCAGACATAATCTTGGTCAGATCATGATAAATGATAAATGATTTTATTTCTGTAAGTAGGTTTATACAAACACTTTTACATGTCAAACTTTTTTTTTTTTTAAACTAGATGAGGCCGGCGTTTCCTATCTGACTACTCTGAGAAGAAAGGCCGAAACAAACTCAGAGGTCACAGTCTCTTTTAAAGTCCAGACATAATCTTGGTCAGATCATGTGAAGACCATGTAGGTTGGTGTCTAAAATGGTCTTTTGAGGAAAGAACCACACAGATTGAGTGGACCTGTCCAGTCAGTGCAAGCATCTGTCAGTAATCGTACAGCTCAACATAAAAGTTAAGGAGCTCAACGATTCGACGAACAATACCAAAGAAAGGACATTTGGGTAGGCCGCATAATTTACTCAAACTGGCAAACTATGATTAAAGCTGAGAGAGAAAAAAAACAAGGACCCACATAGTCTTCACATTCACAGTAATTAAAATAATATAACATTTTACAAAGCAAATGTTATATTATTTTTCGAAAGGACTTTTTCTATGGGATTTTCGTATGAATTATTCAGGACAACGTTTGTCAAGTCAGCTACTGGGTAAAACGTAAGACATAGGGTCTAAATAAATACTTATGTTTGTATCAGTTCTTTTGAAATATGCCTATTTAAAATCAATGACCATGAATAGAATAGAATAGAATACTATGTATTTACTATGTACACCATAAATATAACAGATATAAAAGTAGAAATTTTACAAGGGGTGACAGAATGGCCGGCCTTATCGCTAAGAGCGATATTTTAAAGACTTGGATGGATTAAGGGAGAAAGGAGAGAGTACTGCAGGTAGTCTGTGGTGAACCATTTATATATACAATCTCAAACTCTCAAACTAAAACTCAAAGCATTTATTTCAATTAAACCAATTACAGGCACTTTTGAATTGTCAAAGAGTCGGTCAGTTAGTCAGAAAATTGAAGCTAGTCGCCCATTCCAAAACGTAGATCTCTATGGAGAAGAATGGGCAAGAAACTCTATGGACACTCTTTTAAATCAAAATTGTTACGAAATCCTGGGTAGGTACATTGTTATTGTTCTTGTTGCTTCTATATGTGAGAACAATGTAAAAAAATAGATAATTAAAACAATTTAAAATATAAGATTAAAAATAAGCCCTGGCAGCTAAGAGATGACCAGTCTCCCCTGACGGCGCCCGTTCACGAACATGACAACAATAAATACACACATACATGAAACATTTACTTACGCCACCTATCACCACCACCATCCATGACCATTATTTCTTAAAACCAGATCACATAAAGAATAAATCTACCAGCAAGTCTTAATTAATTATATACTGTTCTGATTGGTCAACTACAATTACAACGACTGAAATCAAATTGTTTATTCTGTAAATAGGATATCGGAATCACATTTACACGTCATATTAAAAAAAAATAAGCTAGACGGAATCAAAATTTCCTATCTGACTACCCCTGACAAGAAAAGGCGAAACAAACTCAGGGATCAGTCTTTTTTAAAGTCCAGACATAATCTTGGTCAAATCATTCATAATGTTAACTAAGATTTGAAAACCTCTTAAATTGAGTAGGGACAAATAGATAGGCCCTATCTGTCGGTAGTCACGCTCGGGCTAGGTGGAGTAACGACCTTCACAATGTCAATGAGTGTAATCGTGGATCCAGTTAAATCGCGTGGGATTGGAGAGGCCTTCGACTAGCAGTGGACGTTTAACACGCTCAGCGCCATGTGTATATACTGATGGCTGATGTACACCCTAATGTTTTTGTCCCAGGCCAGTGTATAACTGGTAAGTGGTGATACACGGCTAGGGCACAACTTCACAGGCCGGTGTATAAAATTGAAAAGTCGACTACTTTTGCCTCAAAGGTCCCTGATCGTGTTAAAGGCTGACAAGCGTGTGCCCGATAGGATTTCCCATAGACAAAAATTACGAACTTCCATACCAACTTTCATCCCCAATTTATAAACCCTTCAGTAGGGTATGAATTTTCTAAAATCCTTTCTTAGTGGTCACCTTCGCTGTATGTAAGGAATTCTCGTGCAAAACTTCATGCTTCAGACAGCGGTTTCAGCTGCGTATTGTCTGTCAGTGAATGAATTTAAGATTGTTATAAAGCAGACTAGCTGTTGCCCGCACCTTCGCCCGCGTGGATGCTAATACTTTCCTTTTTGAATCGGATTTTGTTCACAATTTCATAGGTTTTAATATTTTTGCGCGGGTCCCTAATTATTTTTCTAATATAAAAGTAGCAGTTGTTCTTTATAACATCATCTATCTGTCAGTGAAAGTTCCGTCTAAATCGGTCCAGCCGTTTCGGAGATTAGCCCGAACAAACAGACATACAAACATTTTTAAAATTGGTTTTCTTTGTTCTCTGTACCGTATATACTTTCTTATGCATTTACGGCAGAACCCAATAACCTATTTTCAGTAAAAGACAGATCGCTATTAATGGTAGACAGTATAATTCTATCTGTCCTTATGTCAGGCCGGTAATCTCTTATAGATTATTGGGACGTTAAAACCATAGATGGATAGGTTTTTCTATCTCCAGTATGCCAAAGCTGGTAATATATAGGTTATTGGGTTCGGCCGTTAGTAAAAAGCTGTTATTTTGACATGTTAATAATAATTAATTAAGTAGATGATAAAATAGATAAAACCTAGAGATAGGCTTTATATAAACCGGAGTTAAAACATAACATGAAAGTGATTTCTAATATAAATAAAACATATTTTTCATCTTCTTCCTCTCAACATTCACTGCTTGACAAAAGTCTTCCATAGAAACAATTTATAATAATAACACCATCTAACTGAAGTTCACCGTTGATCTTGAAAGTAGGCGTCCATTATAACCGGCCCAAACATAAGACGTTCTAACTTAATGGGGTTATTGACCATTTGACAAGCGCGTTAGTTACACTTCACACTACACCTGCGGGTATGATATCATCAATGGCATGACCATTTTGGTATACAAGTCAATCTCAAACTCAAAGCATTGATTTCAATTATACCATTTACAGGCACTTTTGAACTGTGAAAAGTGTGTCATTTAGAAAGATGAAGCTAATTGAAGAAGCAAGAGGAATAGGTATGATGACAAATTTTTTTTTTGTCCGTCAGATAGATTATTTAAAATATTGGACACGCATTTTTCTTTTTTTTTACGTAATAAAAAGATTACGGCGATACATTGAGTTAAAATGTAGCATGACGACACGCATTGCTAGATTTTATATTGAGTTGTGACGTATCGAGCCCCCCCCCCCCTCCCCAACTTTAATGCATTTTATAATTTTTTTGGTTCCGTAATCAACAAGGAACCATTACAACAAGGAACCCTTATAAGTGTAAATGGGCATTCGACTATGGGCTGATGTCACCAATGAAACTGAACACGATTTGCACGTTGAAACTGCGTTCAAGAGCTGTCAGTGTCAATATTTCACAACAATTATGACACTGACATCTCTTGAACGCAGTTTAGATGTGCTGACCGCGTTCAGTTTCATTGGTGAAATCAGCCCTTAGTCGAATGCCCCTTTACACTTACATTTAGCGACACATTAATAAAAGCTCACTGTTCGATTTTCAACGCTAGGTTTACCAACGAGAGTTGAAAATCCAAAAGTGCAATAATATTTAGACATCACATTTAGGTGTCGCCTAGTGTTAGTGAAAACGGGTATTAGAATCTTTTGGTGAAATTACTTTTACAAGACATTTTTATTTTGGACTTGATTTTTTACTGACAAAGCTTACCTATATTTCTAACCACGCAGCAATAAGCAAAGTACTGCTAGTATTAAAATGATTAAATGTGCAGACGCCTACCTATTTTACTTAATGAGGCTAACACACAAACTGCGAACTCAGCAGACACAGCGACGACATTCTATTACAGTTCAAATAAGGTTGAGTACTACCGCCATCTATGGACGTTTTCGGAAACTAATTATAAAATTAAGTATTTATCCGTATAAGATCTTGTAGTGATCCACAGTTTGATGCTAATTAGTATATACTGATTGGTTGAAGATATAACGGAATCAGCTCATGTTAAAAAGCCCTGCGATATTGTTACAACTAACGCCATCTACCGACCGTGATCCTAACTCTGCGGTTCGTGTCTATCAGTGTGATCTTCATTTTGACGGCATATCATATTACTTTTAGGGTTCCGTACCCGAAGAGTGCCAAACGGAATGATATTACTAAACCTCCACTGGCCGTCCGTCCGTATGTCTGTCAGCGGGCTGTTTCTCATGAATCGTAATAAGTAGACAGTTAAAAATTTCACAGATTGCGTATTTCTATTGCCGCTATAATAAAAAAAAAATAAGTTAAAAATTAAAGGAGACACGTTTCTTGTATGGGGATATACAAGAAACGTGTTCTTTGAAACTGACGTATTTTTTTTTAAATATGTAGTGTTGAATATTGTACGGTGGTACAGAACCCTTCGTGTGCGAGACCAACTCGCACTTGGCCGGTTTATTTATCTAGACATGCCTAAAGCATCAGCTCAGTTGATTAATCCCCTTTACCCCCTAATACTCAAACACCAGTTAACATTAAGGGCGCCTTCAAATCAGCCGCAATTTTATTGATCGCATGATAGACGTTCATAATAGTCATTATGACGGTAGCGTCGATTATATACGAGTCGAGGATTATCGTAGGATAATCCTTAAACAGGAGGGGACATCACGAAACTCAACGGAGACTTAAAATAATATGAAGTTGCCTTTGAGAATTTAGCCAACAACGCCACCTTTTGATCTCTTTACTAAGTACCTACAGTCCTTCAGACTGAATTTCGGCCATGGCGACCAATCTCAGCAGAGACCAGCCTTTGGCGCGGGAGATATTATAGTCACAAGTGTGTGCGCAGACACAGGTGCACTCTCTCCTCCCTCACTCTTACAGTCCGATGGGTCGGCAATCCGACATGACCGGAGAGAGATCAGGCGCAGGACCAACGACTTAAAGTGATTTGCGAGGCACGGGGGTATCACACCGCCAACTTCCAAACTCCTTTCTGTTACTAAGATATTCCAGATGGCAAAACCCACTAACACCTTGCCCGATCCTAGAATCGAACCCAGGACCCCACGCCACCGCGCTTGCGACCACGAGACCAACGGGGCTAGTACAGTACGCGGCCCTTAACATGAAAAAGTTCTTTTTTGGAGAACGTCGTCTCTCTCGCTCATACCTGTGCGACAGTCTCTTGCATCATCATTATAACCACCTCTGTGGTCTAGTGGTAAGACCACCTGTCTCAGACCAGGGTTTGATTCCCAGCGTGAGCAATTTTTTCTGCTTGGATTAGTTGGTGGTAGGGCTTGTTCTAAGTCCGCCTGGCTAGCTACCATCATCTTATCTAAATCTGTCGCCAGAACAAAAGAATTGTTGTGTTTCGGCAGTTAGAGGTAAGATAGCCAGTTCCTCTGTAGTTGAGGATTCCGGGTGAAGCTCGCTTCCACCTGCGGCCTGATCATCGCTTACCATCAGGTGCGATGAAGGCCAAGAGCTTCCCCGTTGTGGTTAAAAAAAAAACCTAGCCTTTTCCCAACTATGTTCGAATCCGTTTCCAGTCTGACCGTATGCAGCTGAATACCAGTATTTTACATGGAGCGACTGCCTATCTGACCTCCTCAACCCAGTTACTAGGTAACATGATATCTTTTGGTAAGACACGCAGTCAGACAGGATTTATTTCTATTAATAGTAACGTGAAGGTAACTTACTAATTGAGCAGTCTCTTCTTCAGCTGCCGCGACGACGACATTCTTCTTCAACTTGATGGCCTCTTGTAGGACTCTTTGTGGGTGGAGGCCTAAGGCTCTTAACTCGTGCTGACCGAGGTGGACCCCACTGTAGGGCACGTTTATACTACCGTCTATGCAGCTTTTCTCGTAACTATAGGAAGGATAATTTAGTCATTATTTGTTTTAGAAGAATGGTTTTCATAACTTTAAAAATATGTATTCTGAGAAAACATGCAACATTAAATTGTATCTTTTCTATTAGTCTGGTAAATTGTGAAAATGCTATAAAAATCCATGGAATTATAAAAAGGAACAAAATAACAGAATCAGAACATATTTTGTACTCACAGTAAATTGGACCTTATATCAATGACACAGCATTTATCTTGGCATATCAGTGAGAAAAAATCTGACAAGTTAATTCTTGGGCTGATTTCAGTGAATAATGTTTCCATTGGTATTTCCACTATATCCTGAAAAAGAAAATTATATTAACTGAGATTGAAGTAAATATTTATAAAAAGACTATCCAATCGATGTAGCGACATTTATCGATTTTAAAAAGAGATTTTTTTAATTCTTAAATTTTGCCTTTATGGCATTTAGGTACCCTCGCATTATTGTTTTTATTATAGCAGGATATCTTTTAAAGACACCCGCGTTCTTAAGGGGAAGCTTGGATAGATCTTGACTAACGCAAAACCTAGACCCGCTTGCTACCGTCCGTCCTCTCAAAAGGCAGTTTATAATAAATTTTTTTCTTTATTTCAGACAGCAGTCTATAAAAAACAACACAGTGCAAAAATAGTTACAATGACGGCGTTAGTGGGGTTGTTAGTAGTGCACACAAAAATAAAAACAAAAACACATATCATCACACCTTGTTTCCCCGAAGAGTTAGGCAGAGGTGTGTCAATAGTACACCCACATTTCGGCAGTTATGTTTAAGTCCCATGTAAGTCCTATTGCCATCAACCGGGCACAAATCTAGACTCCGGGCTGCTATTGAGAAATTCCAGATAGAAAAATCCAATAACACTTTGCCCAACCTGGGAATCGAACCCAGGGTGTCATGCTCAGCAGTTGCGCTTGCGACCACTAGACCGACGAGGCAGTCAAAAATAATCATATTCATTTATTTGCGTTCCACAAGGTAAAACAAGATGTTAACAAAAGGCTTAGAGCTAAGAGCCGTTATAGCAATAAAAAGGTGTTAGTAATTTGGTAGTAAACAAAACAAGTAACACAATAATTATTTAGTCTATTTCCTATTCCTGTGCAGATGTACAACCGCCCAGTACACAGTAAATGGATTATCAAATGTGCACGCTATCATTCTGGTTCTTGACACCTCAAGTTCCATTTAGACTTCCTGATACACACCATTGCCATTGAGATAAACCAATCATCAGCTCAAATGCTAAAACTACATTTGAAGACTTACCATAGGGTCCTTTATTTGAGCTTCATTAGCAAACCTTCTATAGCTAATACTTCTTGGCGAACTGCGGCACATAATGATAGATTCCTGTGGAAATATTATAGTGTTAATCATAAGTCAATAACCTACGTGCTATGAAACATTGACCTGTCTATTATTGACTGTATAAATTATCATCACCATTGCATGTTTTTGTATTGGTATGTAGATGGGTGATAATAGAGATGATGCCTAGGTAAAAAAAACAAATTCCATTTAGTCCGTCAGTTAGCAGTGGTGCAGCTACAATTATCATTAGAGGGAAGCCGAAGAAAAAATTGTTCAGTTCTTATAAACTCAGACCAAACTGTAGGTTTTTCAATCTTATGGTGTATTAAACTGGAATTAAATATAATTATGTAATGTGATGCGATGTGATACACAGTAACACACACAGGTGTACCATATAATTTGGCAATAGTAGACATTAAAAAGATTAGTTGTTTCGAAGGGAAGCCTATAGCAATCGAGTTGTATGCAGGCTACGCCCCTGTCAGTTAGATAATAAAAAAATATTACTTACACGTATTTCTTGCTTTATCATATTAATAAAAATTACTTAGATAAAACGCATTAAAGTTGGGGAGTGGGGGCTCGCTACGTCACAACTCAGTATACAATCTAGCAAGGCGTGACGTCATGCGATATTTTAACTCAATGTATCGCCGTAATCTTTTGATTACGTAAATAAAGAAAAGATACGTGCCCAATATTTTGTAATTATCTGCCTGACGGATAAAAAAAAATTTTAGTCATCATTCCTACTAAAATCATTTAATTTGTTGCAAGGTTTTGGCATGCGGAAATGATTATTTAAGCTTATAACATCCCGCTGCAGGCAGAATTCCCTCCTTCTACTTGTCACTCTCCAATGCCATCTGAGGCCAGTTCTTTAGATTCATCTCGACAGTTTACTGTATTTTTGGAATTGGAACCCACTAGTTGGAAAACAGTTCCAACTGTTTCATTTTATAATGAAGGCTTTAGTGTTTCATTTGTTATTTTGTAGTGGATTATTTTGGACAGTAATGAGAAAATTGGACTGTAGGTAGGGGTCGCGGGATGTTCGAAAGAGTTACCGTGGCCCCGGCACAGGCAACTGAAGGAACACGGGTGGGTTTTAGTCAGTAAAAATCTGATACTATTCTTAGCAGTTTCAAAATTCTGACGGAATGATGACGAAACAACGGCGTAGGTAAATGGTTTTTACAATCATGCCAAGGTATCAAAAACATCTTTAAAGTTAATAACAGAAATTGCTTTGTAGATTAGCTATTGTTAAATGCCCTTGACACACTCCCCAATGTCAATGTCAGACTCGAGCAAAAGCCATTCATTGAACGCAAACTTTAGTCAGAATGTGTCTTTTTTGTACACAAATAAAGAAAGATTTTTGTTACTTCGATATTTCGATTGTCATAATATAATTATTATTATTAATATATTTATAAAGAGTTTACAGTAGTCTTTTACTTAAAACTATGCTCCACAAAACCGCTTCTGTGTGATTGTCTATTCTTAAAGTTTGTGTAAGATTTATGTTGTTTATTCAGTAAACGAATAACAATCATGTCATGACATTTGACAGCAGATTCTTATTTGTCATCAACTTGCATATTGATATTTTCAACAAGTATTATCGATTTTTAGAATGATAAAAAAAAAATGGTTTGGCATTAGTTTTTACTATACAGAAAGTAATAGGGATGATACATGTAATTATTTATTCACTAAATCAATAAAATACCCCAAACAAGTATTAAAAGTCGGCTACTGCTTGTTGCTCAAAAAATGATGAAACTGTCACAATTTTGTACTACAGTCCAAACGTCCGTTTCTGTCGCGGTCATAATGTGACGTCATGTGGCACGTTACTGCTTTCTTTACATCTGTTTTTCGAGGTTTTTTTAGCCCCAAATCATATAAATTAAATTATTTTTTGTGCTTTATTCAAGCAGAAATCGCACTTACTTAGTGAGATTTCAAGCACTTTGCAAATAATAGATTTTTATTCACATAGTTTTTTACGTCACTCGGCATTGTCGAAGGCGACGCGTTTTGGGTTTTCGTTCCGTTCCACCAAAAAAAACGGAAAATGAAATAATACATTGTTAAATAATTAATGCATTAAAAAATGTAAAAAAATGGGATTTTTTTTTACTCCTATACAATGTATATTTAAATAATGAATAAGTTTTGAATTACGTGCATGTTGTCATTTTGTCTGCTCATTTTGTCAGCTCCAAATTGATCATGACGTTTTTTAAATACATTTTCAAATACATACATAACGCATTCTTCCATTCTGCCTACCTGGCAGAAACTACACAACGCCACGAGCTACGATCCTTACATAGTCCTTTTGCTTCGTTTACGTTCATACATCTCGTCATACACTCACGCCGGTTGCGAGTACTACGCACCTGACCTTTCTGAAGAACATCACCAATATGTCCTTCTAGGGCACCCTCCCGACGTTTCCACTCAAATCTGCCTTGTAAATACCTTTTGCGCCACTAACTGGTCATTCACCCTCTCAACATGACCAAACCACCTAAGCATACTCTTTTCAATTTTTGTCACTACATCTTATCATCACATTTTCAAATCTTTATAACAATATGAAAATAAACAAACGAGATAGTAATCATGACTTACCTTGACACACTCCCCAATGTCAATCTCAGGCAGGTCAGAGAACAGTAGGATGCACTCGTTGAAGCCAGACGATAGCAATGTATCGCGCAATTGTCTTAGTATGCCCACTCCCATAAAGAGCGGGAGCGCCGGGCCTTCGACTAGCAAGGCGTCCCACAGGTGGACTATCTTGTGGAGGGGGAATACGTCTGAAAGAGATTTATGTTGATAAAAAATGTGTTTGAAGTAGTATTTTGACTCTAGAAAGAAAAATACAGCTTCTTCTCTACGTAGGTTTACTTAAATGCAGGTTGTAAAGACCGACTACCGAATCTACCGATAGATAGATAGAATACTCCTTATTATGTAGACCATATAATATATATTACCGATAAGCTGAAAGGCAGCACTAATCCTAACTAATATTATAAATGCGAAGTTTGTTTGTTTGTTACGCTTTTACGCTAAAACGGCTGACCGGATTTAGATGAAATTTGGCACATGGGTAGACCATGATCTGGGTTAGGACATATGATTATTTTTATCCCAGTAGTACGTACCCGTGGGATAATTTCTGACCTCCACACGGGCGAAGCCGCAGGCAAAAGCTAGTACCATCTAAATCCTTGCCTTCTGAATCATAACCGTTTTGGAAGAGGTCGATATCCAGAAACAGAGAGTAATGGTGGCCCAGTGGTAACGACCGCGACTTACGAGTTGTAGATCGTAGGTTCGAACCAAGACAGGCGCTTTACTTTGTGTAAATTATTTCATCACCGCTGCTCTCAAAACGGTGAAGGAAAACATCGTAAGGAAACCGGCTTGTCCTAGAACCAAAAATTCGAAGGCATGTGACATCTACCAACTCGCACTGGGCCCGCGTGACGGATTACAGCCCACTCCCTCTCGAAGAGAGGAGGCCTGTGTCCTAGCAGTGGGAACATTGTAGGCTGATTACGAACTGGCAGGTAAGTACAGTAACAGTTTCGCTGAGTCTATCAGCTGTCCCAAAGTAGGTAATATTGAATTAAAAAATAATAGAAGGCCACCGTTTATGTCAAATTTAATGGTACTATGTTCCTACATATATTTATTGCTTTAGGCTGATTATGATATCTAGAAACGGGCTGCTGCAAAAAATAAGGAAAACTGCCTAGTTGCAAACTTTAAATTAGTCAAAGAAAATAATACTAGCCGTTTACGACTAAAAAACTTTTTGCTCGACACCGATATAGTTTAATGTCACAAGATATTCGTCCTCCCTTCTTTCCTTTCCTTTCGCCAAAAATAACACCAAAAACCAAATGTAAAACTCACGTGAAAACATAGTAAGGAACCACGGTATAGCGAACAGCTCAGGCACAAAGTTGATCTCATGTAGATGCGTCGCTAACTCCGGCTCGTGAAAGGCCGTCATTTGCCAGAACTTGGCTAAGTACTCCTTGATGACCGCGCTATTGTCCTTCAGGAAGAACTTGTGGAGGAACTTCGGTACGAAGGCTGAGAGACAGGCGAAGGCGCGGGCTGGTGGTGGAAAGATAAAAGATAAATCTATAAATAGTATGAAACAAATTCGCTTATAGTGTCTGTGAGTGCGCTTAGTTCTTCTTAACTGGGTTTGATGCGGTTTTCACCATCACTTAGGCCGGCCACATATAAACGGAATTCCGTTTGAAAGTATCGAATCGGAATTCGAATGCAGCAAATCCATACAAAATAAATTCGAAGGCAGAAAATTTTGAACGGAGAACTATGTACACCCGCGAACGTTCCCGGTCGCCCTCTTTTCGCCCCTATTCCTTAGTAATAAGGTTGAAAAATGGTTGACCGGGAACGTTCGCCTATGTATGTGTGTGATAGATCCTTGATTTTGTATGGAAATGCTGCCTTCGAAAATTCCGAATCGATATTTCGAAACGGAATTCCATGTGGCCAGCCTTAAAGAATTTATTGGGAATGTGTATATGCCGCTGTTAGAAGATATTGTCGTTTGGCCGTGGAATTGTTTCTTTACATACCTTCATTGCAGAAGTTCAAATATAGGAATGGTGCGGTCAACGAGTCCAATCCTTGCCAGTACACATACTGTGGGTTTGTCAATAGCCAGGCTTTTAGTAGCCTTTTTAATGTCCGATGGCCCGCCGAGCCGCAGAGAAGCCAGCAGTATTGATGACAACGTGGTATGTCCACGTCTATCTGTTAGAGAAAATGGGCTGTATTGCTTAACTTGGCAATGAAGGCCTTTAATTTGATACCGATATTGTAATAATTGAACTTTTTTTTTCACATTTGAAAACGGAGCCGTACTGCCGCCATATTGATTAAAAAAAAAATTATAGCCAGTGTCACTCGGGATGATGTAAGAATTCTAACGATACCCCATACATCCAAATCTGTTCAGGCATTTAAAAGTTATGGTGGAATAAAGAAACTCACATACATACATGAACCCTGAAAACATTACATTACTTTTTTGGGGTAGTCGTATAAAAGTGTTGATATCATCACTCTCTCGCACTTAACCCAATTTATTTAGGGTTGGCGCAGCATGCCTTCCATTATTTTCTATTACTAAAAAAATATTGATAAAGACCAATTTACCTGTCTATCAGTAGGCGTAGGTGTCTCCTTATCAATCCTCTCATATTGCTCCTCGATATCTCCTACAACTCCGAGTAAAGCTGCCCACACGTCACCTCGAACTAAAGGAGGTATGTCTACCTCGGCTTCAGCCCTAATGTATGGCGCTGTGTAGGGGTAACCCTGCGGAGAAAGTGACAAGAGGATTTTAAATCTAAGAAACAAGTCAAACGTTGATTTTTTACCGACGAAATAAAGGAGGTGGTTCTCAAATCGACGTGTATAATATAACATGTTATTTTTTATGTAATACCACGGATAAGCCTAATCAGCGTATAATGTAAGGGACACAGGCCAGGAGGCCTGTGTCCCAGAGAGGACTCTGTGAGAGGGAGTGGGCCGTAATCCACCACGCGAGTCCGGTGCGTTGATGAATGTCACATGTCTTCGAATTTTTGGTTCTATGACATGCCGGTTTCCTCTCGATGTTTTCCTTCACCGTTTTGAGAGCAGTGGTGATAAAGTTAAATACAAAAAGTAAGCCGGGGCCAATACCACTGGGCCACCACTGCTCTTAGTGTTGCCACTGCTGGTATATTTTTTTTATGCTACCACACATAACTTTTTACACAGCATAACTTTTTACACAGTACTCCGATTTTAACAATTCTTGTTTTTAATTACGGAAGTATGGAAGGAGGATTTTAAAAGCCTACTCGATGTTATCTGCCGACGAATCTATGTCAGATTGCCAGGCACGTGTTTGATTGTTGACGTTGTTATTTTGATCAACTAATTACAAAACCAATAAGATTTAACCACAGATTAACTTTAACCATGTTTTTATTAAAATATATTTGGCGAAAAAATTGTTTGAATTAAGCCTATTTTTATTTAGTATTTGGCTCTTGTCAGCACTTTAAGTATTCCATTTATATTAACTATTATATTAACAATAAAAAGATGCCATGGAACTTCCGTCATTTAACAACTGAATAACAGTCACAGCTGTTCCGTATTGGAACTATTGGAAGCCCGAAAATCGCACATAACAATCGATATAGCCTTAAGACATCGCTATTCATAAGCAGTGGCAATTCAGATAATATAGCTAATGGAATAACCCGATTGAAACTTCCGAAAACTCATAAAACAATCGCGTTTAGGTAGGCTTAAGATATGTTTTTTATTTATTGTTAAGGATAACGAGCCAGACATACAATGACTTTGATCAAGGTGACACACATTAATAAATATAATACTAGACTACGACTTAGCCTGACCGCACACGGGCCACACGCTGCAGGCACAAAACATGGCCACCGTGCTCGAATTACCGTTTTCGTACATTATGCTATCTGTTTAGCCGCGTACTGACTCGCGGGTAGCCGTGATACTAGGCGCCAATACATTCCATCCACATTCACGCGTTTTCATCTTCGTTCCCAGTGTGGCCTGCGCTTTAGGCGCTTAAAAGTATTTGGACCTAGATATGAAAACGCTGTTTTACTGTACTATAGGTACACTTCTGACTAATCCTTCGGGTAAAACAAGTGTGATGTTGTACGCATAATGACTATACTATACTATTACCTAATCCAGATAATCTCAATATCTTTATTGCTTTACCATAATGTGTACTTAGGTGGTTACTATAATATATAATTGAGATCATTATGGACCCTGTAGGGCACAGCAAAAGGGTAGGAGGGAGGAAGCTCTGTTTTAGGAGATCATGAATAATAATTATTTAATTTATTAATATTGCTATTTTATTTTATTATTATTTTTGTTCTATTATTTCTTTATTATTGTGTTATTTATTAATAATTACCATCATTATCATTATCATCTTATCTTGACCTGCTATTTTAAGATTGGGAATCCCGCTCCTCTGAGCGGGATTCCCCAATCGATTGCTTAATTGTTTTCGTCTCTACGAAAACAATTAAACAATCGATTAGATAATTTAGAGCGCGCATCGACGGCATCAACAACGTCGTGTGGAATAGGGTTGATGACTAAATATTTTTTTTGTCCGTCAGGTAGCTTATTAAAAAATATTAGACCCTATTTTCTTTTTTTACGTAATCAGAAGATTACGGCGGTAAAATATGGCATGACGTCACGCCTAGCTAGATTTTTTACTGAGTTGTGACGTACCGAGGCCCCACTCCCCAACTTTAGTGCGTTTTATCTAAGTCATTTTTAGGGTTCCGTAGTCAACAAGGAACCCTTATAGTTTCGCCATGTCCGTCCGACCGCAGCTTAGCTCAGAGACTCTTAGTACTAGAAAGCTATAATTTGGCATGTATATACATGTTAATCACGCCGATAAAGTGGTAAAATAAAATCATGAAAAAAAAATGTTATAGGGCACCTCCAGTACCTACACATAAAGTGGGGATGTTTTTTTTTTCGTCTGCCCCATGGTGTGGGGTGTTATTGGATAGGTGTTTCAAAAATATTGCGGGTTTGTGAAAACAATTTTTTGATTAAGGGATCTGTTCCTGAAATATGTATTAAGCTGTAAAGTGCTAATTTTTGTTAGAGTCCCCTGCCAGCTAAACGGTTAGTTTTGGATATGTGAAAAAATTCACGGTAGTAGTATAAACAACGAAGTTAAAAGGAAAACTATCACAACTAAGTAGGCTTTACAAGTTTACGAGTAATAATCGATCAACTTACATACGGAACCCTTCATTGTGCGTGGTCCGACTCACACTTGGCCGGTTTTTTAATTAATATGATAAAGCAAAAAATACGTGTCTAATATTTTTTATTATCTGACTGACGGACTAAATAGAATTTCTTTTTTATCCCGGCAACATCCCTATTGCAAGTTTACAACATTGCTAAAGTGGGTTTAGAGGCGCCGACTCTTTCGCGCAATATTGCGAGCCATAGCAATGTTTTGAGTACTCCAATCTCAATCTACCTAGCCTTTTCCCAACTATGTTGGGGTCGGCTTCCAGTCTAACTGGATGCAGCTGAATACCAGTATTTTACATGGAGCGACTGTCTATCTGACATTCACAACCCAGTTACTAGGTAACAGGATACTCGTTGTTAAGACAGGTTGTCAGACTTTTGGGCTTCTGACTACCCGTTACGACTGTAAAACATCAAATTAGCTAAAAATCCACTTACATGCAAAAGCCTCTGGAACCAAAGCAGCCTATAAAACTGGTACTCCGTATCCCTCTCCCTGATAATCTTGGGTAGTGTCACAGCATCATATTCTTTTCTCCGTTCATGCATCAGAGGATAGTAGTCGTGTGGTGGTACGTGACTTAGACGGGACTTTAGTAAGTCTAGGCTGTACTTGGCGAGACGACGGTCGAATAAAGCACCAGATTTACCGCCGATTGTGCAGCCGTCTAGAAGTATTGCGCTGAAATAAATGGTGTCAGTACTACCTATCTTATTTTTGTTTGCACAACCTATGAGACCGCTACACAGTTAGAATGTGACATTCTCTTAAAAAATTGTGCTTTCTCATCAAACCACATAATAATGTGTTTTAATGTAGTACTAATAATCTAATTTACATTAATTATCTGATTACCGATACCAATCCCAATCAATATTAATATAAATAGTTGTTGTCATATCTACGTCCTACGACATTGCTACAGAAGCCGTATTAAAAAAAAAAAACAACATTCTAATGACTTACACACATTCACCATAGTCAGTCATGATACAATGGTGCATATCAATAATAATTTGACCGTACTAAATGAATGAAACAAGACCAATCTGGGTCAGAGAGTCATCTTCTGATACACCAAGACATTTTTATATGAAGCCAGCTTTATTTATTCCATGAATAAAATAGTCACATACAAGATAACGCGCAAACTCATAATAAATTATGAACAAGTTTCACTATGGGACCAAACCTGAAATCGCGAAAAAAAATCAGCTGTTCCCTACATTTTGACGAGTTATGCAAACTTAAATGTAGGGAGCAGCTGATTTTTTTTCGCGATTTCAGGTTTAGTCGTGCGTTATTTAAGTTACAGCTTGTGTCAGTGGTACAGCTACAATTATCATTGGAGGGAAGCCGAAGACAAAATTGTTCAGTTATCATAAACTCAGACCAAAGCCTGCATGTTTTTAATCTTATGATGTAAGGGGGAAGCGCTAAGGTAGCCCGCGAAATTCAAACTTTCTTACGATTTTTGCGATTTGCAGCTCGGTGTCTGGGTGAATGTTGATCAAAGTATAATAAAACTAGAATAGAATTAGTAATACAATTCCTTAAGTTAGTATAATCCTGAAATGTTAAGATTTCATGAAATAGTCATTCAATAGACTTACTTGATCTTAGAGAGTTGTATTGATGACTGTAATGATTATAATTCTGTAAACTCATATTTGTTACGGTCGCGAATTATATTTCAATGAACATACAACCTAATATTGATCTGCAAATTGCAAAAAACGTAAGAAAATTTGAATTTCGCGGGCTACCCTGGTGCTTTCACCTTAAACTAGTATTAAATATAATTATGTAATGTGATGTGATACACAGTTACACACACAGGTGTATCATGTTATTTGGCAATAGTAAACATTAAGAAGAGTGGTTGGTCCAAAGGGAAGCTGATAGGAATCGGGTTGTATGAAGGCTTCGCCCCTGCCTTGTATAGCGTACTTACAAGGATTTTTTGGCATGTATGGCTAAAATCGGAACTAACACATCTGGTTTTTTCAATACATTTCAAAATACAATTGCACTCATGTTTACTAGTCATACGAGCGCCAAAATATCCTTGTAGCAGACGTGTAGTGATTAAGTTCATACTTACATGGGCATAGACAAGATGGGCGGACTATTTTTCACAAGGTAATTTTTCTTCAATTCGGCTTGAATATCTCCACCAGCTAGTTGCCACCAATGGTAAAGGTATTGTAGCTTACAGCCTGTCAACCCGCGAGCAACTTTTACTTCAACCAACTGTTTTGAGTCCATCTGTGATAGATCTTCAACTAACTCGCTGAATGTTGCTCTCTCACTTGGATAAATTTGGAGACATTTTTCTATTATAGTTCTCAAGTTATCTGGAACTTGCTGAAAAAACAGATTGATTTATATTTATAGGTACAATTAAAACACATATCTTTTTATCTTTATTGATATTTGTGTAAGTCAGTTTTTTGTTCTCTTTTAGACCTAAGTCAAAGTCCTGTTTTGTTTATAATTTTGTTTTTCATTTTAATGAATAATTTTAATATTCTAATTTTTATATAATATATGAAGGTTGCTTTGTTTTATGTAAATGTTATGTACACCTGTAATTGGTATATACATAAGAGCCCATACCTGTTAGATTTTAGTATTTAATGTACAATGTATATGCTGCTGGCGTACTTACTTATTTTAAATAAATAAATAAATTTAAAAAATTATTCCAACAAACTGAGAACCTCCTCTTTTTTTTGAAGTTGGTTAAAAAATATTTAGTAGGAAACCCTAGAGTGATGACTTTTTTTTTTTTTTTTTTTTTTTTGTGGATGGGAAATCATCAAATGACTTCTCCCGCTCTGGGCGGAGCAGGAGGGCGTGTCAGACTTTTACTGACTAAAACCCACCCGTGTTCCTTCTGTTGCCTGTGCCGGGGCCACGGTAACTCTTTCGAACATCCCGCAACCCTAGCTGGCATCGGCCCTAGCGGACCCCGTCAATGGTGCTGACATCTCTTTGAGGCGCGCGTGGAACACGACGCGCCGTCGACTCGGGCTTGGTCCTTACCGGACGGCGAGCTACCCATTGCTCGCCATCCGCAAGCCCGCGCCTACGGTGGCCGGGAATCGGCTGCCAATTCCCGACGCCCAGGGCGTCTCCTGCGGCGACTAGGGGCGTGAGGGCGCAAAGCTTGCCTCTCCCTCACGCGTCCCGCCTCCTCCTTCACGAGCATTACTGCTTCGCAGAAGGAGGTAATGGCTTCCCATGCACTCTCGCTCCGTACCATGGCCTGGACCAGGGCCGGACGCGAGAGATCGCCGCCGCCGATCGCTTCCGCGAGGACACGGCGGTGCTCCGCCCAAGCCGGGCAGACCTCCACCGTATGCTCCACCGTGTCCTCCGGGCGATTCACACAGTGGTGACACCCGGGCGTTTCCTCCCGCCTTATCCGGAACAGGTACCTCCCGAAGCACCCGTGTCCGGTGAGGACCTGCGTCAGGCGGAAGGTGAGGACGCCGTGGCGCCTCTCTAGCCACTCCTCAAAGAGGGGACTTATCGCCGCAATTGTGGCGTGCCCAGCGCTGGGTTGCGACAATCGCACTCTCCATGCCGCCATGAGATCCTGCCGGAGCTCTGTCCGCCGTGCTAGAGTGATGACTTGGATTGTTAATAACAGCTAAGCCAGGAAAGGCAAGAGACAAAGAAATATAGAGGTCTATGGGGGAATCCCCGGCCTAGTAAAGAGACAGTATAAAATGGAAAAAAACCTATGGTGTGATTTGGTGAAAAAACATCAGCAGGCAATACTTAAATATTATGTTAGTAATGTATTGTAGGTAGTACACTGTTGAATGAAGGACAGAGACACTTAACAGTATATTATCAATATCTTTCAGTTGATTTACACTTGTTGATTTAAATATTTAAACAACTATGATAAGTAGTCAAGTAAATAATGAAGAATTTTTCCTCATTTCTACAACAAATCGTGGTAAGACTTGTAGTTAGCATAATCAGCCTATAATGTTCCAACTGCTGGGATACAGGCCTCCTTTCTTTGAGAGGGAGTAAACCGTAAACCACCATGGGGGACCATATGGGTTGCTGAATGTCACATGTCTTTGAATTTTTGGTTCTAGGACATGTTGGTTTCCTCACACTGTTTTAGACTTGTGGCTTACTATAAGTTTATTTGTAGAAAGTTTTATTTATGGCTGCAGACCAAAGCCAAAGTTTCATACACTCTTAATAACTGTAATGAAACCTATTCATTCAGAATTAAATAACGCATGGCAGAGCACATCCAAGACCATACTACGACATGTTTGAGTGTTTGACCCATCATTACTCCAGTGCATGAGAAAGATAGAGATAAACAAAGCATATATCACCAACAAATTTGTTCAATGAAAACAAATTACCTACTTTATACTGTTCAAAGCAGTCATGTTCCCTGGCTATCCTCTCTGCTGGGTTGTTAGCATGCACCAGGGTGAGTATTCTCCTCAGAATAGGTCCTGGCTTCAGGTTGTTCCATAGTTTACCAATACACAGCTCTAGGAGTATGATGCCAAAGCTCCAGACATCCGCTGCAGGGCCTCCACCATTTAGGATTGTTTCCGGACTTAGGTATCTGGGCAGGCTGGAAAGGGAGTTAATTATGAAAATAGAGGATGGTAAAAATAACAAAATATTAAAAAGATCTAAGCATACTGCTGGTCATATATGTGAAGAATGTATGTGTCTATTTTCTTACAAAATGCATACAAAATAAAAATGTAATTTATTAAAGGCATACAATATATTTTTTTTAATTATTAGTTTGTTAGAAAGAGGAAAGGAAACCTGTTTCGGAAGGGAAAGTCCAGTGCATGCTATCCACATACATTAAAATTTTATTTTAAAGATATAAACAATCTTAATTGAAGATAACACATAACAGAACATAACACCATGCCTGTATTCCCCGAAGGGTAAGGCAGAGGTTATTTGAAGATAATCATTGCCAATACAGCTCTTGCTCTAAAATAGACATTATTTAATGCTTACCCCAATGGAAAAGAGACTTCTCTGCCTTTATCAGTCATATAATACAATCCATAGTTGAACAGTTTGACTCTCCCATCATTATCAATCAGTATGTTATCATCAGACAAAGTTCTGTGTATGATGTCCTGATCATGCAAGAACTTCAAGCTGATTGCTACTTGCTTGGCAATATTAACAGCTTCTTCATAGGAGAACTTTGATTTGCAGTCTTTTAAGGATTTGCCTATCACTTCAGCAACTACTATGATTCTTTCTGTTGGTTTTAAATACATATATCATAAATATATATTAGAAATTGAGTCTTTGGCTTGCGTTTGCACAGGCTGGGTTGAATATACTAGCAGCAAAAGACACTAGCAGCAGCTTATACACAGGAACCGCAATTTAATGTGATAGTTGACTGATTGTGAGAAAACACGAACTTACCATGTTTACCTCGAATTACATCGAGGTATGTACACAAGTTGGGATGTTCAATCGTCAGGAGCCTCTGGGCCCGCCCCAATATTGTTATAGAACTCGGCGTGAGCGGCAGACCATTGCTTCCACACATTTCGCCAGGATGATTCTTTGCAAAATACGTACAGGCAGCGAATTTACAGTCATCTTCGTTTTCTTGAAACATTATTCAACTATACCGCGACAGCACAGAGGTATTCTTAGGATACTGTAGAATTAATGGTATGGTAGCAGCTTTGAAAAGTTTTGTTGTAAAAAAGGCAATTGCCAATTTTTGTTTTGAAATTGGGCTTTTCAATTTTCCATTTGGGGGCGGAGTCTTGCCTTCAAAGAATATAGGTACTACTCTCTGACGAGAGCTTGCCTTGCTTGTCAAACTCAACAGACAGTGGGGGATTGACAGTCTGACAGCCGTTTTATAATTTGTGACTTTGACAAAATGTTTATTTTCCCGTAAATAAAAAGCCTGTTCACTTTGTAACAAATGAGGTAACAAAATAATATCACGTTAGTCTATAGTTTTTTTTTTTGGCTTCGCACGATTTGTGCATTTAGCCAATGTCACGTTTAGAGAGTCTATAGTAATTATATAAAGTTGAAAGTTGAATACGACATATAGTACACATACAGTTTGGCTAGAAAGTCCTAAAACGGAACTATAATATTTAATCATTGGCAGCACTCGTTCTGCCTCTTCGAGTAATGAGGATAAAAACTGCCACTTGCTCACTTCAGATGGCGCCACCATTATCCATCTTAAAATTTGACAGCTAGCTGTCAAAATCCATACATTTTTTTGTAAACAATCAGATTATTTTACTCATAAATAATTAATATGCCCCTTTGCGCAGCTGTTGACTGCAAAAATCTGGGGACCCATGTATTCCCCAAAGATGTTAAAAGAAGAAAACTGCGGGAGAGTGCTCTCCGAAGAAGAAATTGGCATCCCAATAATATGTCGGGGTTATGTGCTATCCATTTTAAACCTGAAGACTTTTATCAGAGAAATTCGTACACAGGTGATGATTTTTGTTATAAAACAGAGAACTAAGTCTGCGGACACGAAACCAGCGGTGATCAAACTATGGCGACTGCGAAGCGGCGCGGGGCGGAGCGATCCGGCAGCGGGCTTTGGGTGGGCACGAAACTGGCGGTCGATCCAGTAGGAAGTAACGGCCGTCGAACGGTGAAATCACACAAGTTTTTTCCCGTCGCTTGCGCGTCGCTACCACGCCGCCACCGCCCCTGCATCGCTCGATCGCCCCACGCCATTCTCGCCCATTTCGTGCGTGTCTCTTCAGAATGCTATACATTTGATTACGCCGCCGCCACACCGCACCGTCACGCAATCGCCATCGCTCGCCTGCCGCTAGTTTCGTGCTCACATACCGTGTTTTCGTTACAGGCACTTGTGGGTATTTACATAAATGCATTATTTAACAGTGTGTGTGATAAGATTATCTTTGAATCGACCAAATATCCAAGAAGCATTCGCTATGTTGCATTGTTTTTAATACCCGCATACTAAACTATCTACTGCCTAATAATAACACATATCCTGCACTGAATCTCATAGTTATTTATAATGTTTCGCACATAGATAGATCCTTTTTGTCTATTCTAGGTGATGAAAATATCTATAAAAGGCTGAGGAAGACTGTTGTACCCTCTATTTTTTCTCTATGGGTTTTAGATAGCGCAGGAAGATCAGTGCTAGAATTGACATCCCTGAACTTTTCCAAGGCAGGAATGTTGGGGTGATCATCCTCAAGCTGGTCTTCAAATCCGATCAAGTTATTCCTGTCGTATGCCTCCAGTCTTCAACAAAAAAGGACTTTAATGTGAAACTAACAAAACAAGCCACCAATTATAAAATGGTCATAATTTCCACCTACCTTTCCACTAAAGCTGCTTTTTTACCAGAGGTAGACGTTTCTTTTTTCCTTAGCTCCGCTTTAAGTTGTACGACACTCCAAGTCGCATACATTTTTGTCCCGTTTTCGTATATTTTGTAATTGACACAACAGTGAACACATAAACAACAATGGTGGTTTGAAGACGAACAAAAGTGCTGCCACCTATGACGAGCTTTCAGTTTTTAACCCCATTCTGTAATTTTTTTGTAATCGGTGACTGTTTCTCCTGTTTATTTTTATTTATTTGCGTTATTGTGGTGATACTGGTGACCCATTGTATTAATAAAGAACAGATCTGTTATTCACAGCTCCGCAAGAACGATAATTTATAAAGTGTATGTGAGATGTTTGGCAGAACTCGAGGCTGGACAAATTTTATCCGATCTCAACGATGTGTAGCAAAGGACCGCTGAAATGACTGCTAAAATGATATTTTATACATGTAATCAGATGTAATGTGTGTATTTCAAGGTGCAATATCTAGTATAAACCTTTCATACAATTATTGAAATGTACATTCACGAATTTGAGGTTATGTTAACAAAATATATGCATCGCGTTTGAATAATTTTGATACTTTTTGTTAATATTGCATAAATCACAGAACAAAAATAACTATAGTTTTTTTTTAGGTAAATCCATCAGTACTATAAGGCGATCTGGGGGTACTATAAGCTGATCATTGTCTCACATAATGTGGGATTAGTCGACATCAAGGTAATTTGAAATTCCTAATAATTTTATTTTTAATTCATTAAAATAAATAACAGCAAATGTTATCGTCCTAGGCAGTAGCTGAACAAGCGTTTCAGAGCTTTTCTTTTTTTCATAAAACTCACCAATATTCACATTAATTGTCAAAAAAAAACTAAGTACCAAAACCGTTTTCGTCGTACTATATAGGGTTACAACATTAACGATAGTGGCGCTACCACTATTTTCACGACTTTTTGGCCAAGCTGTACCATCCAGAATTTCTTCTGCCACGGGTGGCGCCACTTTGGAGTGGAGCACACTTCGATCAATAATAGCACTAGATTCCCGATAAGCGCTTCAAAAACACCCAAAAAAATAAGAGCACAAATATTTTTGTGGTCTTATTTCAAATTAGTATGGTGCAATCATAGCCAACGTGAAGACGTCAAAATGCCGCAGTGCGCGTTGAAAAACTGTGTAAATGAACCACCGTAACACCAAGATTTCGGAGGGAATATTTTTTTCGGTAAGTTTATATTATTTAATGTTTTTTTTAATAATACAAAAACCGAATTAAATAGAAAAAATATAAATCAAATCGCAAATATTACGATTGGTTGACCAATGTGTCTTTTGAGGAAAGAACCACACAGATTGAGTGGAGCCGTCCAGTCAGTGCACGCATACTAATAATTTATGTATGGACGGCAGCACATCAAGCTACTGCAAACTGTCAAATTTCTTTAATAGATTTTCAACTTTATCGCTAAAGCATTAGGTTCAAGGTTGATTGGGAAAAATTTACAGTTTCAGGTAGTTTGACCTGCTGGCGTCTGTACCTCGATTTTTATCATTTTGTAGCTTCCCCGTTAAACGAACCTAACAATCGAATCCACCACCGAATCGAATGGTTGTGAATAGGTTTGCTGAGTGCTGAGCATGCATATCAGGTGTGCCCCCTTCGATCAATAATAGCACTAGATAAAGGATAAGGAAGAAAAATAAGTCGTTCAAGTGGCCACGTTTACACACACATTTAAAACATTTATATTTCGTACTACGAAACATAGAAAAAAGTTTTATGATTTATAGATTTTTTTTATAGATTTAAGATTTGTAGTTTAAAAAAAAATACAGATAAACGGAATGGTCATACAAAATATCTTGATATCTTTGTCGACTTGTCGTAACGTAACCATAGAGACAAATATTACTTTTTATAGTGTATTAATTATCTATGGAGGCAAAGACAATAAAGACAAAAAGAGACTGGACTGCTGCGGGCTGCAAAAAACGAAGAAGGCTGAAAAATAATTTTAGTATTACAGAAAAGAGCGTGCCATAATGATTAACTAAAAAACTGTAAGTATCGCATTTAAATTAATGTTTGTCTCTTTACTTCCTTTGTAAATAACATCACATACACACTTAACAAACGTGAGGACTTTCTTTTCCTCCAGAAGACTGTCAAGTCAAATGAAGATGGCTTTAGTTGAGAATATTCCACCTCCTAACGTGGACTCGGAGATGGAAGAAGGAGAAATAGTGGATGATCTATCTGATATATCATCTGAGGAAGAGTTCCTGTTGCGTCAGAGACTGCAAGTGCTAGAGAATTACAACAATGTCCTTGAGCGTAAGAAAGCTAAAAGTTCTTCTATCGGCCCAGGTAAGACCAGCACATTATCAAAAGCTGTGAACTCACAATGCTATAAAAATGTCACATCTAGAATTTAGGCACCATATTGATCTTTATGACCTTGTGTTGTGGTCAACCTTTGGCCCAGTTAAAGACTAACCTATATTGTCATAAACATGCAGCCAATTTTGCTTTGTATGCACCTTTTATTTGACTCCATACATTTTGAATGACTATGCACATAATATCAATAACTCTGTGCTTTTTATATCATGTTTATGTTGGATTTATATTAAGTCAATTCGGAATCACTTACAATGTTATGATTCATGTCAGAGTTAAGTAATTGATTTCTTTTATCATTAAACAGGAAAAAGGTGTTATAAAATGGTGTAGACCAAGTGTGTAGCACAAATTAACCTTTTGACGCCACAGTCATGTATAGATGACAAACCAAAATGTGCCCAGCACACCATGGTCGCGACTGGGTTACTGATTTTTAAATGTAAATTAATGTCGTAAAACAGCATTATTTTGTTTATTTCTTTTGTTAATTATGTACAGTCTGCAAGGCCTATGCGGAGATTTGCATTTGTGTGAGTGATTACCAAAAGTAGAGTCAGACAAAAAACTTGTATATAACAAAAGTGGGAGAGGTATTCCAGTTTAAAAATAAAATAAAACTAAATAAGCAAAAATTGTTACAATAAAGGCAAGCTATGATATGTGAGATGTCAGCACTATTGACGGGGTCCGCTAGGGCCGATGCCAGCTAGGGTTGCGGGATGTTCGAAAGAGTTACCGTGGCCCCGGCACAGGCAATAGAAGGAACACGGGTGGGTTTTAGTCAGTAAAAGTCTGACACGCCCTCCCGCTCCGCCCAGAGCGGGAGAAGTCATTTGATGATTCAAAATGAATCCACAAAAAAAAAAAAATAAATAAAATGCTATGATATGTATGACTGATGAGTATGTGTACATAAGTGTGATTGAGAAGTCAGAGATCATTAAATAAATACACAAACATAACATAACATTACGCCTTGTTTCTCCGAAGGGTTAGGCAGAGGTACACCTATAGTAACACCCTCATTTCGCCAGTTATAAGTCCCATGTAATAGGGGGTAAGCCTATTGCCATCTACTGGGCACAAATCCAGACTCCGGGCTGCTACTGAGAAATTCCAGATAGAAAACCCAATAACACTGCCTGACTTGGAAATCAATAAATAAAATTCAAATATAACAAGTCTTCTTCACCGGACATTGCATCTCTATCATTTTAAATATCACTTTCCTCTGAAGTGTTGTTTGTGTTGACAATCAACCTTGATGATATAACGGAATGATTCATTCCGCTATATCATCAAGAACGGCATTGTGACCATAAAACTTTTTTTCTTTTATTGCATGGTCACATACATTTTTCCATACTTGTACAGTGATAGTGTCAACTTTTTCTTTCGCTAACCTCATTATTGTATCCATATTCACTGACACGTTTTTTTTCGCCACATATCCTTTTATCATTGCCCATATATTTTCAATTGGGTTGAAATCCGGGTGGTATACGGGTGGTTTAGGGTGGTAGACGCCATGTTCTCTGAGTAAAGTGTCAATTTTATATTCAGTAAATCTTGTTTGTTTTGCAGTATCAATTGATAGAGATGTGGTTTAAGCGTCGATGTAGAGTGATTGATATTACAATACTTGAGCCAGTCAATCTTAATCACCACTTTTGTGATTTGATTTAAACATCAGCAGTGCATTTGGTATGAAACCGTCCTCTCCACCGGCATGAACTATTATTAAACGAGTTCCTTTAGAAATTGGTTTCTTCAAACCAGAAGTGCTGCCATCTAAATAAGATTTCGAAATAGTTTGAGTTGTGTCTATATTTGTTTCGTTGGTATAAATGACTGGCGGCCGGCCCTGAATGCGATATTCGGAAATTTTAATAAAAAAAATTATACGTAGATAACGTATCAAATTTATACGTAGATAACGTATCAAATTTTTTTCCATTAGAATTTTTCTATTATCTTCTGTCCTTTTCCACTTAAATCCTAAAAGAGACGCTTCTTTACGCAATGACCAAATTGAACCTGGGTAGTTTATTTCTGTCTTCAACTTTTCATGTATTCGCTTCATAGTTGGAATCTCTATAGCAGGAATGTGAAAGTTGTGAATAGTTCTTGGGATTACCGCTTTATCGAAATCGTCTATGATAATGATATTTTTCCGGCATCTGGTGTTTTTCGGAGATTTAAAGGACCATGCCCATATTAACATGGAGGTGAAAGTCAGCAATGCCATGCAATGCCCAAATTGCAGCTCTATGTCATACGATAACTTATTAACAGTATTTTTATGATTAATTAATGTCATATAAAGCACTGATTGAAAAGTTATTGGACGTTAAACATTAACTGCCTACTGGTATTGTTTATACATTTTATCGTTTACAAACAGCATTGCTATTAGTTTTCCACTAGGAACTTCAACTTTTCGAAACTTATTTAAAAATATTCAATGGGACAGTCTCAAATAAATACGTAATCTATATTCAAAGCACTATAGAAGGCACACAATATGAATACCTACTATAATCTACATGCGGCTACTTTTTGTGAAGTTTTATCTTGCCGATCGTATCAATAATACGCAAATAAAACCGCAACACTATAATAGTAGGTATTCGTTATCATCGGTAACAAGTAACAACACTATCGGCCAAAGGACGTGATTCCAGACCGTTCCAGACCGTAATAAACTGCACTTTTAGTGCATGAATGAATGAATGAAACATTATTTATCATAGGTACTGCAATGTAAACAAGTCTTTTTTTTCGTTTTTTTTATCCAGTGCTTGTTAGGTTTCAAAATTAACAACTTAATTCTAGTTTTCATTTATTAGTACAATGTTGTAATTTACTTTATCTGGGCATTTCTGGGGCACAGATGGCATGGTCTTTTGCGGCTAAGTTTTACTTTACCAGCCATCGAGTTGGGAGTTCATATTTTTTTTTACAGAAAGATCATATTAATAGAAGCCCTCTCGTAAAGTTTTAAGTTGCGGAGATAAATGGTTTACGAGAAAAACATAATCAAAATCGTAAAAAATTCGCAATATTTTGTCACTTTTGACATTTCGTCTCGCCATTAAACGTTTCGTTTTACGTAAGGTCAACGCACTAAAATGTTTTACTTCTTATTAAAGATGAAATAAACACGCATTGTAGTGATTTAGAATAAATGGTTTACGAGAAAAACATAATCAAAATCGTAAAAATTTCGCAATATTTTGTCACTTTTGACATTTCGTCTCGCCATTAAACGTTTCGTTTTACGTAAGGTCAACGCACTAAAATGTTTTACTTCTTATTAAAGATGAAATTATCACGCATTGTAGTGATTTAGATACATTTTACGCATATTTAATTATAAAACATATATTGTGTATAGTGCTATTAAATTAACACTTATAAATAATTTACCGATTATAAACCAAACGTAAAACTACGCCATTTTGTGTTGTCACTGTCAAATGTCACTTCACATGGTCGTCGTCCTGACAGTCAACGTGTGTCCCACAGTTGAGAGCGTTTACGTATAAAATGAGAACTTAGGATGCAAGAGCGAGTGAAGCGAGTTTGGGACTTGGGGCACCCCGACTCGGACAGGTTAGGTTAAAAGGGGATGGCGGGGACCCCGCCATCTCCTACGTGGTTATTTTTTTCTAAACCACTCAGAAGTAGGAGCCCCGCGTTCGCGGGGCTCCGTCGACCACGCCTTACTTCGAGACGTATGTTATTGACCTTGATGGCACTGACCTCAGAGCTTGTCAAAAGGTAATATTCCAAGATTTGACTATATTTTGGTTTAACTTTGACTTTTGGGGTTGACCTTGAAAATGTCATTGATCTTATTATTGTTTGGAAACGAATTTAAACCCGCTACGTGGTTTGTTTTTAGTTATAGTGCAGAAAATGTGAAAGTTAGGTTAGGATATTAAAAATCGTCTCAAAGGGGGGGCTCCGCAACTTTTCCTTCATTTGGGTTCTACACCCCCTCCCCCACCCCTTCCTCCCCTTTCAATCGATGGCTGGTAAAATAAAGTTCTACCAAATTTGCTTCCGTCTTCCAAAAGACGTTTACCTTCCAATAAAACTCTTTTGACAGTGGACAGCGGAATTCCCGTCGATGTCGCTACCAATTGGGCTGATGTAGTGACACTTGTCATGTCTTTATCGTTTATGTATTTAAAATAACTATTTAAATTACACAAAATTTCTTTTACTTGGCTATTTAAAGGTTTTCGTATTTTATTTGTGTTGGCAGCCATTTCACTAATAAATCGAACACAAAAACAAAATATTAAGTATTAAACACGTCACGATGCTACCAGTACAAGAGGTGATGTGTGGAAGGTTGCGTCGCGCGAGGGACGCACCGCGCCTCGGGCCGGTTGTTTAAACCGGTTTAAACCAAGCAAAGGACGCGTCGCGCTCTAGGCCGACGTTACACCTACACTATCTATGTGCACTCACACAAATGCAAAGCTCAGCTTAGGCCTCGCGGACTGTACCTTGACTCTTCTTAATTTATATGAAGTGAACTGCTTTCTTTAGATTTCATCTATAGCAACATAAGATGACATAAAAGAATACCAGTTATATAGTTCGAAAAAAATAGTGCCCTCGACGCTAGCAGTCAATATAACCTTGACAGCAACCTACGTTATATTTAATTTACTCTGAATTCTGCACTAATAAATAAATAAAACATTTGATAATGAACTTTTATGTTTGAGAAATCAAGAAAATTTTGTGAAACTGATTTATGCGCTCTTTAAAAGTCAATGTTAAATGATCAATGATTTTATTTCTGTAAGTAGGTTTATACAAACACTTTTACACGTCAAACATTTTTTTTAAACTAGATGAGGCCAGCGTTTCCTATCTGACTACTCTGAGAAGAAAGGCCGAAACAAACTCAACGAGGTCACAGTTTCTTTTAAAGTTTAGACGTAATCTTGGTCAGATCATGTGAAGACCATGTAGATTGGTGTCTGAAATGGTCTTTTGAGGAAAGAACCATGCAGATTGAGTGGACCTGTCCAGTCAGTGCACGCATCTGTCAGTAATCGTACAGCTCAACTCAAAACTTAAGGAGCTCAACGATCCGACGAACAATACCAAAGAAAGGACATTTGGGTAGATCGCATAATTTACTCAAACTGCCAAACTATGATTAAAATTGAGAGAAAAAAGAAAAAAAAAACAAGGACCCACATAGTCTTCACATTCACAGTAATTAAAATAATATAACACTTTAACAAAGTAAATATTCATATTATTGTATATGTTACGGCTAAAACCCGAAGTGCGGCTACAACTAGTTTTAGCCGGCTACAACTAGGTGTGTTGTGTAGTCACAGTACTAACCTAACCTAACCTACCTTTCAGCCCACACCTAGTTGTAGCCGGCTAAAACTAGTTGTAGCCGCACTTCGGGCTTTAGCCGTAACATATATATAAAATTCATCAATGTCAATGTGTATAAGCAGAAGAAAAAAAAAGTTAGCAAAAAAAAGAACAAAAACGAAATTTTGTAGGTATGTAAAAAAAAAAAAAATTGGAGCAGCTCAATCCCACGCCTTTTTGTCTTCAATATAATCTTTAACGGTATATAAGGCACAACTTACGTTTAATGAATGATTTGAATTTATTAAGGCTCAGATCTTGAATGTGGCTTGGATGTTTATTATAAAAACGTATACATTGACAGCTGAACGAGCCATCTATTTTCTTGAGCCTTGTTGTAGGTACAACAAATTTGTGTTTGTTCCTAGGATTCATATTATGGATATCACTGTATTTTTTAAACAATTTTATATTTTTATGGGCATATAGAAGATTTTCACAAATATACTGAGAAAGCACAGTCGTTACATTAATCTCCTTAAATTTCTTTCTGAGAGTGTCTTAGACTTAATTTATAAATTGATTGAAAACTTTTTTCTGCAAAACAAAGATATTTTATTTATTCAGGGACAATAAACAGCTATAATATGTGTTGAAACAGACAAAGGATAATACAAAGTTTAAACAATATTGCAGCCCACTACATTATCCGCATATTCACAATAGAAAATATGATAATGAGGGCTACTAGATAGGTGATAAAATTATAATTACATCACATTAATAATTATTAATGTTATTATAATAACTAATTACATCATGCAAAATAGAAATAGAAATTTTAATTGATTGCTTGGTAACAGAGTAAGATAGTCTGAATGTCGGCGGCATTTCCCCACAACAGAACCGTACGACATTACACTATGAAAATAGCTAAAGTACACTAAACGGGCGGTTTCTATGTCAGTTAAATTACGAATTTTTATAACAACGTATGCTGCAGAGCTTAGTTTTTTTTTTTTACAATTTATCTATATGTGGGCCCCACTGAAGCTTAGCATCCAAAGTTAAGCCCGAGAATACTGTGCTATCTTCAGGATTCAATTCTTCGCCCTTTATCAACACATTAGTTTTCACCTGCCTAACGTGAGGTAGCGTAAACTTAATGCATTTGGTTTTTTTTCATTAAGAAGTAAATTATTTACATTGAACCAGTAACTTTTGAGATCGCGTTATTTACATCGTCAGTAACCAGCTGCTGACGTTTAAGTTTAAACAAACGTGAAGTGTCATCCGCAAACAACACTATATCATGATTATCCTTTATGAGGTAAGGCAAGTCGTTAATATAAATAAGAAACAAGAAAGGATCAAGAATTGAGCCCTGTGGGACTCCCATTGTTACTGTAGATCCGGGAGATCTTTTTCCATTAACGTCAACGCTCTGAATCCTATTTATTACTCAAGTATGAAGTAAGAAGATCCAGAGCGGTGTTCCGGATCCCGTAGTGGCGGAGTTTCCTGACTAACGTTACATGAAGAACGCAATCGAATGTCTTGGACAAATCACAAAAGATGCACAAGGCATTACATTTATCTTCCCATGCATTATAAATTATGTCCTAAAAGTTCAACACCAGCATCAGTAGTTGAACGACCCCTTGTAAAACCGAACTGTTTGTGATGTTATAATTTATGTTTATTAAAAAATCTTTGCAATTGTTTTAAAATTAATTTCTCAAAAATTTAACTAAAGGTAGGTAGTACTGTAATAAGATGTTAGTCGATTGTCGATAAATTGTAATGACTGTGATGCCCATCTCTATCACACTGTTGTATTGTCTGTGCCCGGGTCGCCACAGTCGTCTAGATAAGACAGTCCCATGATACTAACTGCTTTTTTTAAAGTAGTATTTGTTTTGCTGATGGTCTTTCGTTCCGATCTACCTTTTAGCAAGACGTCACTATCACGTGGATTTTTTTTTTAATAGAGTAGTTCCTTTAGTGTTATTATTATAATGAATGCCGTAATTGTGACACAGATTATTACATTTATGTCATAAATGACAAAGCGGGATGGTATAATAATCTTTTATTAAAATTAAAACCCGTGTTAAAAACATATTGGTGCCGATTCTCGTCACAAATGCCTCCTAAACTAGACTAAAAGTAAAAAAATAAATAGTTTGTGGCGGCATATCTACATCGCCACAATGGAACGCGTCACACTGACGTCACGCAAAATCCTGCATCGCGCAATCAGAGTTTACCGCGCGACTAGCATATATACAACATCCCGACATCAACCGTCGGGCAATAGCCCACCGGACACAACACCCGTCTGGTCGGAGAATCCTCCCTTTTCTATAGAGGATGAGTGAACTTTACTCCCTGTTCCTCATGCCTCTATAAGTTTATTCCTGTCAAACGACGATTTCCCATGAAATTGACAAAAGCATCACAACTCGTGTAGTGTTCAGTAACGTACTAACGCTTTATTTTACAAAGACAATAAACAGTAGGTGGCACTATGGTCAACACAACATGTTATTTTTATACTAACTACCATAGATTATCAATAACAACTATTATATATTAGTATGACAGCACTAAGATTAAGATGGCACTGAGTTAATCTATTGAAAATGGCCATTTTGCTATTCTGAATTTGACGTTTTTTACCTAAAATTTTGATTTTCTAACTAAATTGACTATTTTTAATCGCAATTAAAAAAGTGTGGAATAAAATTAGTTGTCATGAACTAAAATTCACACCAACGCCTCGACTTCAGGTGCAAAAACAATGCTGTATCTTTTTTCTTTTGCTTATATCTCGAAAATGGTGTGTCCAATCGCAAAAATAATTAAAATTTCGACCCTCTTAATAAAATCCAAAAACTCTAAAACTAAACATGTAGGTAATAATTTTTCATATTTTGTATACAAAAAGTGAAAAATTTCATATACTTAAACACGTTGAGGCTGCCCCCCCTGCGCGCCTCTGGCTCAAAAAAAATTCACAGGGTATCGCAAAAAGTACCACGTGGAGTTGCGATTGTCAAATTCGATTTTAGTTGTGTCAAAATTATTTTAAAATTTAGAGATTTTTTTTGCAGAATAGCTTTAAGATTCTCATAGCCAAGAGTAAGGAATTTTTGTGATAATTTAGTTAGTTTAGTTCGATGTACAAGAGAATCGGCACCAATTGTCAGTTTTCTATGAGCTTTATCGATATAATTTCGACCTCACTGCTATTTTATAGGTATTAAAGGATTAATTCGGAGTTTGGCGCCGAGGGCACGCTTTTTTTTTGACGTGGCGGTCAAAGGGTTAATGATCAAATATGGTCAAATAATTAACTAATTCTTATCAGGTTATGTTTATAACTTCATTAAACTAAATTATCAGATAAAAATGTTACCATAAATTTAAATATTATGATTGCTATGGTTTATTTTTTTGAAATAGCTTAATTAATTTTATTTTGTTCTTATAATAATTATCTGTATGCTAACATCTTCGACTGAAGTTGTTTCACCTATTATTGCACTTAATATGGACATAGTCATACTCAAAAACAAATGAAAGTGTGTCTGACTGTCTACCAGATAAAAAACGAAGAAGATAGAATTTGTTAGTTAGAAATTTATCTGGAGACTTCTAGTAAAATCATTATATAGAAGTTATGCATAGCTACTACACTAACCTCCTTACTAATAAACGTATTATATCAAGTGAATAGTTACACACTGATTTCCCTCTTTCAGTCATCAGTAATTTGACTTTCAAAAGAAGAAGACAAAGCGTTGTGTAACTATACAGACGCTATACAACGTTTATTAGTATGGAGGTAAAAATATAGCACTTTGTTAAGTAGTGTATGGATTTTAATTGAATTCATAAACCTACAAATTGTTAGCAAAACACAACTGATATTATTTAATTTAGAATGATGTAGAATATTATTAATTAAATTATTATCGAAACTTCAATAGTAGGTATAAAATGTGCTTTCAAATGGTCGTGCTTTTATTAAAATAATGATGTTGGAATGGTTTTAAATGTTTCAATTAATTCTTACTTTGTTCATACCACACCCAAAAGGAAAAAAACATGGTAAGAAACTGTTCGAATGATTAATTTAGCATAAGTGAACAATTTTTGTTTGTAGGCACGTAGTGTGCATTCTATAAAATTTTAGGTACAAAACATAAGACGGAGGATACATTACTGTATGACTTATCGGAAATTTCGGCGACTGAATTAGACGATTATTATTCTCATGCACCACACAAACCAAAAGTTCAAAAACGTCAAAAGACACATCACAGACAAAAAAGAAAAAAATTGGAGCCAATGGTCTATCCCTTAAAAACAAAGAATGTGCCTCTAACTAGAGACTACAAGAAAAAAAATCCGTACACTAAAAAGAAATTGGCAGTGAAGGTTATAAGTGAATCAAGCGATGAATCTGAAGATGAATACAGAAATAGACGAAGGAAATTGGCTGATGCTGTTGTACTGAACAAAAATACATATAAAAATGATAAAACATCTTTAAGTGAAAGACTCCAGAAAATGCTTTGTGGAGTCGCCCCAGAGCCAACAAAAGTCTTCCTCACTGAAACTAAAATAACAGATAATGACATTGACGATTTATTAGAACAATCAAGATTGTCACTTATCTCCTCACTGACTGTAGATGATCATAATATATTTAATGTTGACGCTCAAGACAGCATACCAAACAATGCACAATCATGTGAATTAATAGACTTGTGTACTGATGAAGATAGCAAAACTGTGCCAGTGGATTTGCAGCAGGATACTGTTGATTCAGTAAGTAAAGATATTAAGAAAGATGAAGATTCAAAGAAAGATTCTGGCAGAAGAAACATTTCTGATAAAGATTCTGATGAAGATCTAGAACTGCTTAGGCAACATGCTCTTAAAACCAAAACTACCAAAGCAAATTCAGTACCAAATGATGTCCAATCAGAGCACAAAATACTTTCTGAAGATGAAGATAGTGATACTGCAGAGTTGAGAATAATCTGTCTGAAATCTGCTTTACTTAAGAAAGCAATTGAAAGAAAACAAAAGCAAAAATTAAAGAAGAGGTTGTCCCAATCATCCAATTTCCCAGACGATCTATTGAAGTCTGATAATAATACTGATATAGAATCGGTTGACATGGATATTGGTTCAGATGCAGAAGAGAAGACTAAAGAAAACCTAGATGGTACTGCCAAAACTAATACTATAAATGAGCATATCATGCCAGAATTAACTAAACCTTTAGAAATAGACATTCCTGCAACAAATGTTCCAGATGTTGATGAACTAGAAGACGATGAAGACTTGTTGCGCGCCAAACTGCTTACTTCTCTCAGTAAAAACTTACCTAATTTGGTAAATCATAAGGTAGTGGATTCTATTGAGAGAATAAAAGACACAAGACCTATTTCACCTAAGCTACCTCCGGTACCAGCAAAACCTGTTGTACCTGCTGTAGTACCAGAAGAAAAGAGATTGATAATTGCCGTCGGCGAATCGGATTCTGAAGGGGAACATGAAGCAACTACGAATTTAACTAAAATGCATTTGAAATTGTCAGAGCAGATTGATTTCCAGCAAAAATTAGACGTATTTTTGAAGAGTACTAGAATGGAAGTTGAAAAGTCAACGCTCCCTGATGTTGTACAGCAGCCTGCCCCACCAAAGAAAAATGAAAAGTTCGTTGCTAAGGTCTGCAGAATTCCATCTCATATATTTTTCGTTTTCTCCAACATTGTTATTTTTTTCAGACATTTTAAGGTTGATATTTCTTTTAGGCCGTAAAACATTTGCCAAAGTCAGAGCAAATTGAGTACAAAAACCTAGTGAAAAGAATGGCAGAACTAGAAAAAATAAAACAAGCTAGGCAAACTACATTTAATTTAAGTAACAAAGTATCTGCACCACTGAAAGATACTTTAAAGCCACGAAACGTAACTGTTGACGCTTCAAAACTGTCTGCTATCAATCATTTGGAAGATAAAATAAAAATATCAAGGTATTTTTTTACTATCCTAACTTTATTTTTCTTTGTTATTTTTTTTTCCAAACACTTGCAACTCTGTAATTGTTTTACAGAAAAAATATTGCCGAGGAGTCTGCCAAGATGTTAAAGTTGAAAGAAGAAGGGATAAAGTTGTCCCAAAAATATAAAATTGTTGCAACAGAGCTTCGTAATATCAAGACTGCCATTGCATTGAACAAGAAACAGACTAGATCTGTTCAAAGCTGTTTGACAAAAATAAGGTTGCACCATCAAATGTTATTGAAAAGGTATTTTTGTTTTTTTTCCTTAATTCAACCACAACATGGGTTGTCTTAGTTATTTTCCTTCTTGTTTCTGTTTATTTGTTTTTAATATTAGTTACTATATTAGTCATTTCATTGGGAACTGTTAACACCATTTATTTCTTTGTGTAACAAAACTGGTAGCTTCTTCTTTTAAAACTTTATTTTTCAGCTCGATGACTTCTGCACATTCCAAAATCAACGGCACATTGCCCTTAAATAAAATGATTCCGAGATTACAAAAAGAGAATAATCCAGGAAACGACGAACACAAAACTCCTGTATTAAACAGGACCGTTAAAGTCGTTGTTAAAGAAAACAATTTGGCTAAAGAAGATCCTAAAAATCTAATAGTACACAAACTAGGGAAAGAAAATAATCAGGGTAAAGAAGACCCTAAAAATCCTATAGTACATAAACCTGTAAAAGAAGTCAATCTGCCTAGTGAACCCGAAATTCCTTTAGTAAATAATGTTGCTAGTATCGATAGTCAAGAACCGGTAGTGAAACCACCTTCAATGTTATCAATACGGCTTGACGTCACTAGTAATACAAAAGTTGTTAAAATGACAGACGATAAAACCAACAGTAATGATAAAAGTAAATTAAATGTGGAATGGAAAGATAGGAATGAGGATTTGCTTGAAAATATAAGGCTATCTAGTCATCCAGTTGTGGAAAAAGGCGGAGGGAAAGAAGAGGCATCGCTTGATCGTAGAAGACTTGAGAACAATGATTACAGATCACCTCTCGACGCTTTTGGGATTTCAACGTGAGTTATAAAATTTTTGGGGCCATGTTGTACCTATTATCCTGCTTCTTTACTAATACTGCACTGATAAAGGTCATGCTAATAATGAGACCTTTGGTTTGTGAATTAATTTCAAATCTTGTAGTTTGCTCTTATTTGTCTATAATCTTAATCGAGCAACCTTGAAGGAAACCAGATTTTGGGACGGGTATTACTTTATTTATTTAACATTTAAATGCTATTTTTAGTTAACGTTTAAACTTATTTAACAAAGAATACATTAAATAAGAGCGGATATTATGCACTAGCTTTAGCCCGCGGCTGCGCCTGCGTGGATGTCGGAAAATACTACCGGCATTAGAAGTACTCTACGAGTATATGTTAAAATCGATTACAAAATTATATTTTCTGTACTAGGTAGTGGATTTTATTTGTAAAATTTTCAATGGCTTCGAGGTGGAGGGGGGCTAAAATGTCAAGTTCCCAGGGGCCCTGGATCTCTAAGGGTGCGTTTCCACTGAAGCAGAGACGAGCGGAGCTGAGCGGAGACGTGCAGGAATCGTCCAATCACAAACGAGACGAGAGACGCGATGAGGATTTCCACTATTGTAATTGGTTGATTCACGCACGTCTCCGCTGAGCACCGCTCGTCTCCGCTTCAGTGGAAACGCACCCTAAGTCTGGGCCTGGCCAGAGGTTAATGGATAGTAGAATTATTATTAGCAAATATTGATATTATGCCCTGTTGTATTTATCAATGGTTATACATTCCTACATTGGCTCTTGTGATACATGAACTCCTAGTACAAGAGCCAGGGCCTACACTGTTACTTGTGACTTAAAGTGAAAATAAATAAATAATTATATTATATATTATTATATTCCAATGCTGCTATTTAAGGTTGCTTTGATAAGTCATTTGATAATCATTCATCATCATCAGTCATTTGATTTGTCAGGCATTTGATAAGCCATAACAAGTCTCAAAATTGCTGGTTGATGATAAAAGCATAAGTGCCAAAAGTTATAACTATTAATTAAAGTGGTTCTGTGAATTAAAGTTGCATTCATATTTCATTCATGTTCCTAATAATTATGTTCTTACTAGTGGTTTTTGTTTGGCATTTCGGGGATGGGGTCTTACTTATCAGAACTCATTCTATGAGACACAAACCTTCCACTTTCGCATTTTTACCCGACTGAGCTACACAGCAAAGACAAGGTTGTCAGTTTGTCACAACATTTGTGCTGTTGAATATACCCCTTCATCGATGTGTGTTGTTGATGTGTTGTGTGTGTGTTGATTGTTTAAAAACCTCAACCTTTTCAGTTGGGAGGGAGACCCGAACGCAATCCTATGCCCCTTCGAAGTGGGCGGCGACTGCAAGGATGCTGACTGCATTTACCTACATACCCAATCCCGTTCCACATGACATAACACCCACATTCGCACTTATCCGCCTCAACACAGTTACACTAAAGAAACCTATCCCACCCCTATTGTCCAAACGAAGGAAAAGGCGTCTACAGCGATGTGTAAAGTATACATCTCTTTTTACCTAACCTATTTAATTTTTGTAGCTTTTTTATATAAGTTTTGCATTTTGATCTTATATTTTTTCCGATTTTATTCATGAGAATGCTTATTTCGTAGACATATTAAATTTATTTTTAAAGCCCAGAATTGCATGTAGTCAGTCGATAATCTTAATTCCAGTTAGTGTTACCATTTACTGGTTATCGTGTTTATCAATGATAATTAGCGCTTCAATCAACTAATCAGTATTATCTGTTATCATTCTGACGAAACTGTTGGTTACGTAAAAGGCTACTTACTCCAAACACTTCAGGCTTTTTCTGGCACTTCCATGAGTTTTGGAAATAAGCAAAAAAAATCATTTGTTCCGTTTATGATTACGAAGCTTGGGGCCTACTCCGAAGCGTAAATCAGAAGTAGGTATCGGCCGAATGTTCCGAGGTTTTCTACTACACTTTATTCTATTTCGTTCGGTCGGTTCGGATCCGACCGAAGGTCAAAATGAAGTTCGGTCGGGTCCAAACCTACCGAACGAAATAGAATGAAGTGTAGTAGAAAACTTTGGAACATTCGGTCGATACTTCTGATTTACGCTTCGGAGTAGGCCCCCTTGATTAGGTTGTGGTGGGAGACCGTTTTTTACTCTATTCACAAAACTCGCTTGGTATAAAGTGAATAAACCACTCCCAATTTTATCTCTAACCACTTAAAAACACCTTGTATTAAAAGATAAATAACTAATTGTATGGTGTCCCTTTTGTTAGTAAATAGTGTGAGGTCTTTACGAGTAATCAGTTAATAGTTAATGTTTATTCTGTTATTACTTACTACCATTTAATTGACGTATCTCCCACATGTCTTCCCGCAGTATTGAGGTGATGGCAATGTTAGAATACGTATTGTTACTCCGGCTCACATTTAACATTGTGTAATGCAATTTTAGTTGGCGATTGCCTGCGTTCCTGCGTCTCTTCAGCAATGGTGGTAAGTTTCGAGTAACTTTATAATAGTGCATTATTGTAGTGCTCTGGACTCGCATTTTACGACAACACTACGGGACTTCGAAGCTCTGGTAAAGTGTTTTGTGTTACGTTAAATATATCAACTTTATATGATCTTTATTTTCTATTATTGAACTATAACATATTGTACACATGTAAAAAGTTATTATTAATAAATGATACATTTAAAATATTGTACACTCTATTTTTTATTTCTACAATCAAACACCATTTAATCTTACAAATAGACATTTTATTCAGACATTGTAAAGAAAATAAAAAGTAATATACCTCTTCACACAGATACATACAATTAGATATAAATAATGTACGTATATTTTTGGAATAAAATTCGATATAATTCATAAAAACCTTGAACAGACGGAGGTCATTCTATTGAATGACTACATACTAATAATTATTTATTTATATATCTAGTTATGTGACAGAATAACTGTGGGCACACGAGTAAGATAGTACAGGAGATCAGAAATAGTTATATTAATATACATCACCTATTGGACAATGATACAATTTATTCTCAAAAATTAACATTCTTATATAAAATTCCATAAATTCATAAGATTTTGTTTGGTGTTCCAAAAGCTCAATATAATTTTTCACCTTGAAAATATTTAGGTCTGTTATATTTTTATAAAGTTTAACAAGATAAATATTTCTACTATATTTGTTGATATTTTTATATAATAATATCAGGTGGAAGTTAGAGCCCACAGTTGAGACTGGACAGTATAGGAAGGCAGGGAGTGTCATACAAGTATAAGTCTTAATAAAGGGGATATTACACTTATTTATAACCTTCTCTGAGACAGACAAACCTTCGCTCACGAGACTTCTCGCTAGTTTATCAGAGAGCGATAAAGCTAACAGAAGTATTTATTTACCTACATTCAGTGCTCCGTGTAGCGAAACTTCATATCAATAACATTTTATATCAATGACTAGTGATATTTAAGTATACCTATTGCAAGATTCGAAACAAGAAATTGTGAAGCTACAATCTATTGAATATCAGACACATTTTGTTTCTAAACAGTGATAAATATGATAATATTTTGTTCTGTTCCTTTGAGCAAACTTAGGCTCATCGGCGAAGTATACGTTAAAGTTAATGTAGATTAGGCATGCAGTTACAGTGAAATAACTACTATAGTTGATACAGACAAGTAACACAGAAATGGTATAGCAGTGACGTCATGGTAGCAGCAACCTTCATCAACCTGAAGATATTTCTATCACCATAACCACCACCTGAACAACAGTAGGTACAGCTAAACATTAGTGTTTCCGTACATCCCGAGACGTTATAATGCAACTCGGGACTTGAAATCTAGGCCGGTATTCTAAATTGAAACGTACTTTTGTTCGGAAATTAATCTCATCAGATACTTAATCTTTGTGACCTTTGCTTTTGCGGCTACCCAAGACGTCACTGCATTAACTAGACAACAGTGAACAGTATCTACAGAAGTAATAGTATTGCAATCGGTCCGGGATAAACTAGACGAGTGTACAGTCCGACATAGATCTGAATGAACGTGGCGGAATAGAGAACTAACGTGAAATATACACTGCTACATGGATCTTTCGGCGCTTGAATGAAATATACAGAGGGGCGTTGTTGGTAAACATTTTGTTTATATATATATTTTTATTTTTTTTGCGAAATTTTATTTAAAACGCGCCAAAAGAACATTGTAGGGCTATACTGGTGTTTGACATCGTCCTTGACAAGCAGCGCCGCCACCCACATTCGCTTAGGTCTATCTTGCACTGTACAAGGGGTGTTACAAGGGGACAGTCTATCTGAGGGTATGCCACATGGCCACGGCCTTGCGCGTCTCGTGGGCCATCTGTGCCCAGTGGCGCCCCTCGGCGGCGGGCTCGGCCGCGCCCACGCAGCACCAGCCAACCACCAGCCCGCTTCCGCCGCCGCTCACCACGCACACCTGCTCACGTACCGAAATTCAATTTTAGGAAGTGGGTAGGTATCTACAGCTGTTATGCTTGGATCATCCAAGCGAGATGCCTCCAAGTTGGATGCATCTCGCGGTTGTAGAAAATGAAAGGGATCGTGTTAATAGAAACTGCTTTATTTCAATGAATATAATACTGGACTAAGTAATAAATATGTTTTAATTAAACATATGTAAGCTACTAATTAGCGATCAAATGGGGGCCTTTGTCCAGCAGTAGGACTCGTAAGGCTATATCAGCCCATGAGCGAATTTACTACGTTTTTTTCTTGCGGTTTTTGAGTACCTAATGTAGCCGTTATTGAGTATCTGATTTCGCCCTGTCAGTCGTATTCATATAAAAATATCACTATAAACTATTTTTTATTTGCCATAATATCCTTTTGCCGTGAATATCGTAAGTCCATGGGTAGCGTGATTAAAACGCTTATAAATTTAATTTACCTCAATGGAAGCCTCCTGAAGGTTAGCAGACGGCAGACTGAATGATAAAGCCTCGTTCCACACGGGGCTGTTGATCTCTTTTCTGTTAGTCTTCTTCTTTTTCACACGTTTGCCATTCACCAGCAGATATACTTTCACATACACATCTGGAAAAGTCAATAAAATGTAGGTAAGTAAGTGCACTTTCTATTAGTTATTATTACACGACTACGAGTCTGTTGCGCAGCAAACTACGAGCCTGTTGCGTAGCAAACTACGAGCCTGTTGCGTAGTAATCTACGAGTCTGTTGCGTAGCAAACTACGAGCCTGTTGCGTAGCAAACTACGAGCCTGTTGCGTAGCAAACTAAAGAGTCTGTTGCGTAGTAATCTACGAGTCTATTGCGTAGCAAACTACGAGCCTGTTGCGTAGCAAACTAAAGAGTCTGTTGCGTAGCAACCTACGAGTGTTGCGCCTAAGAGTCTGTTGCGTAGCAAACTACGAGCCTGTTGCGTAGCAAACTAAAGAATCTGTTGCGTAGCAAAACTACGAGTCTGTTGCGTAGTAATCTACGAGTCTGTTGCGTAGCAAACTACGAGTCTGTTACAAAGCAAACTACGAGGCTGTTACGTAGCAAACTACGAGTCTGTTGCGTAGTAACCTACGAGTGTTGCGCCTACGAGTCTATTGCGTAGCAAACTACGAATCCCTTGCGTAGCAACATAAGTTACGAACTCCTTGCGTAGCGAACCCCTTGAGCAGCTGCAGTATAGATACAAGATCATTGCGTGTTAATAAAAATAAATCGTACCTAAAGCATCCTTCCCCTCCTGTGGCGGCAAAAGGTTCCTCGCCTTCAACACCACGACAGTGAGTCGTTCAGCCGACGGTAGGTAAGAGAGAGACAGCAACAGTTCTTGCAACTCCTCCGGCGGGCGCCGCTCTCGGGAAAGTTCGGCCCACACTTCGGCTCCTCCCGCTACTTCCACGCGGGAGAGAGGCACCTTGGCTGAACCCATGACTTCATTGCGAGAGAACCTGGAATTCAACACACGGATTTTGTAATAGACTTAGGTATATGTCTGATAGGTATACCTATTTAAATTATGTAGGCACAGCATCCGGGTATCAGTATTGCACTTCGAGTTTGAGAACAGGTGGCAGAGACGACGCTATAGTAAGCCGAAACTTGAATTCGATGAATTTCGCTGTGCCGTTATCCACAGTAACAAAAAGCCCATAGAATTTCTTTCTTTATCTATCTGCCGGCTGTGCTACCAGTTGCTCTTCTATGTAATCGTATAAAAGTAGGTATATCACTTAAGCATAAACATTCATAATTTCCGGTTGACGATATCTGTAGTTTACTAAAAAAACTATTTGTCTAGTATTATTCTTAGGATTTATTATTAGGATGAGGATCCTCATAGCTTGACTGCCTTGTTGGTCTAGTATCGCAAGCGCTACGGCTGAGCATGAGGTCCTGGGTTCGATATCCAGGTCGGGTAAAGTGTTATTAGGTTTTTCCATCCGGAATTTCTCAGTAGCAGCCTGGAGTCTGGATTTGTGAGCGGTTGATGGCAATAGGCAAGTTTTTTGGCGCATGGCCAATATCAGGACTAACGCAGCCATCTTGTTTTGTCAATACAATTTCTGTGACAGTTACAAAATGTTTACCAGCAACGCCCCCCTGTCAATGTCATTCAGGCGCTAACAGATGCTTGTATTGTAGCACTATTTTGTTATTGTTGGAACTACGTGACTGACAGATACATCGTAAAATATAGATTTAATGTGTCTCTAAGTGGCTCGATTATAATGTAACAGTTTGTAGGAATAGTATATATGTTGATAATAAATGTAATAACATATGTGTACAACGCTACAAGTTTTTATTGGCGCATGGCCATAATGAGAATTAACGCGGCCATCTTGTTTTGCCAATACAATTTCTGTGACAATTACACAAATGTTTACCAGCAACGCCCCCCTGTCAATGTCATTCAGGCGCCAACAGATCTCTGCAGCACTCTTAGTTAGAACTTCACCTGTCATAATCAAAGACTTGCAGCAGCAACGTCTTGTCGGTCAACTCGTCGTGCGATACTGGGAACTTGAAGTGCTGGTCGAAGAACGGGTTGGCTTCGTTCCGATGCACTGGGGTCTGACGGACCCGCGTGTCCACTTCGGGCAGCAGGGTGACGCGTACGTAAGGGTCGTTGAAACCCCCGGCTTCGTAGCCCGCTAGGTCGTGAGCTGGAATTCGAAGGGTTAAGTTAAGCAGGAAGGTAGTTTATACTTAGTTTATTTTATAAATGCAGGGAAACTATCAGATAAAATACAACGTGTTTTGTTTGATATGTACTCTAGGGTTATATTCTTTAAGTAAAAATAATACAAATGGTCCAAAAACGCATAGTTTCGAAGATATCATCAATCATAATTAAATTAGGTTCATTCTAAGTTTCATTAATAAATACGAGTAATTCATTTCTATTCATACCAATCATTCATAATTAAAGCTAAGAAAAAGCGACGTTTTCATATTTCACATTTGTGACTGTCGAATTATTTTGTATGAAAAATGAAAACAAAAAAAAAGATTATTGAAAAATAGTTCATATGCCAGGCCAGTTTATTCTTTGATATGGTCTCATTCATACCCTAGAGTTATGGTTATGACATTATAAAAAGAAGTCGTATATAAGGAGTTTGCTTGAAATTATCTTTCAGGTAAGTTACTTGGAACTTAGGTAGGTAGTGTACCTATCTAATTAATTATGTCTGTGTCTAATTATGTCTTATGACTTAAATAATTTAGATAGGTACCTACCACCTGGTAGGTAGGGTTTCAGGTGGTTTGTCTTTCGCCAGATAGGCACTCAAAACCGTTTTAGTAGCAAAATGCTACGAGTGGCTGTTACGAGAAGCACGTTCAATGTTTACGTCACTTCATACGTACTAGGTACGTAGGCCCTCATCTACCTAGGTTTCTACATTTGCAACGCCAACGGGTAGGAGTCTACACGTAGTTTTTCTATGCCTGTACAAACAAACCTTATGCTAGAAGGGGATTATGCCCAGTCCGGTATTCTACGAATTCGGCGTAAAAATAACCTATAGCGTACGGCAACACTGAAGTGTATGTGGCAACTCTGAGTGGTTACCCGGCCGCCCGTGATTGGCCGCCGGCAGATGTCAATGTATGTCCTTCTGACGGTTAGCCAATAGTAAGCAGTCGAGAGCTAGACATGTCCGGTACGACCGATATAATTTTCCATGTTAAGTTTGTGTGTGCTCGCTAATAAAAAGGTGGTGATTTGTGTAATCGGCGTTTTACTACACCCGTTCCCCGGCTATAAACCCCATTATTTTCCGACTCAGATTTGATTTGATTCAGTTTGGCTGTAGATATAATAATATGTAGGTAATGGATCCGAAATAGAAAATATTGTTTGTTACAAAGTTTACCTTGACCAGAAGTTATATTACATACATTATATATGTTATTAGTTACATTAACGATATTTTCTATTTGTTTATTATGGTGACATGTTTAAACACGCTATAATGAGTAAAGTCCTGTAAGGTTACTGATGTATGTGACTAAAATACGATACTCTACTATAAAATTACCTTGTGACTAATCGCTCCCTACAGAGAGAGAGAGAGAGAGAGACCCATGTGGGTGTTCAGCTTCCTCTATGCAATTCCTCAACTAACTTATGTAACGATCTGAATTTTGCTCGTATGAACTCTCAACTTCACATACAAATACTTTCCTACTAACGACATTTTCAAAAACAATAAACAACTTTAAAAAAACCGGCCAAGTGCGAGTCGGATTCACACACGAAGGGCCCCATACAAACGTACAATATTTAACACTACATATTTAAAAATACTAAACGAACAATATTTTTCATCTTAAATTTTAACAATCGCAAAGATAACTTTGTATTTCATAATGATACTGTGAATTACAAAGTTATTTTTTACAGTTGCAGAAAATCGGCCATATTTAAACTAAATACCTTATGAATCGGTGTTTTTAGTATTTGTTGGTTAAATACAGTATTATGGTACATAATATACGGAAATTTCAAACTAACTTGTTTAGTTACTGCTATAGAGCTCGTACAAAAAAGGTCTAAAACTGACAACTTTTGTGGCCCCCTATTTCTGCATTTTTGAAGATTAAAAAAAATTAAATTATATTTGTACTCTACTCGATGAGTTCTAGATAATGACACCCCAATGCCAGGGTGAGTAAAAAAGAAAATCAAAATCAAAAATTTATTGTATTACCCTTTAATTTTTAACATTATTTTATGTTTATTGTTTATTTTTTGTTTTATGTTATTATTTGTCATTATAGCGGCAATAGAAATACACAATCTATGAAAATTTCAACTGTCTACCTATTACGTTTCATCAGATACAGACGGACGGACGGACAGCGGAGGCTAGTAATAAGGGTTCCGTTTGGCACCCTTTGGGTACAGAACCCTAAAAATGAGGGGTGCATTGATCTTTCAATGCCTCGTTGGTCTAGTGTCGCAAACTCACAAGTGCTACGGCTGTATCGGTTTGGCTCTTGCCAGTCCCGATACAAACATTGACTACTTACCGAATCATTCCAGTGTTTACCATCAACGCCGCACTGTCAATGTTCAAGTTGTAGCACTCTAGGCACAATAGTTCGTAATTCAAAAAGTAAAAAAAAAGGTTATCCATACCTTCAATAAGATGCACTTCCAAATCCGACCGATCAAAATCATACTTCAAGCGCAGATGGATCCTGCCAAGTGAAGGGCCGGCTCCTTCCAGCTCTATGACCAGTGGGGCCTCGCGCTTAGTGTACAGGTCTGGTTGCAGGGCCCCTAGGGAGCAAATGGTGGCGCTGGCCCCAGGACTCAGGGGCCCCACGCCACTACTGCTTTCTACTAGGGAGTTGCTGCGGTCTATCCGTCTGAAAGAAGGAAATAATAAATAGGTGCATAAAAGGAACTTTATGTTACCATAAACTAAAAAAAGCTTTTTTATAAAAAAAATACCCGATCTCTTCAAAGTAAGAGTTAACAGGCTTATTTTGGGTAAGCTCGCTCCATCGTCGACTTTGTCTCTGTCATCTCTGACCTAGACTAGAGTCAAGAGCAAACCTAGCTCAAATAAAAAAAAAATAAAAAAAAACAACCGACTTCCAAAAAAAAAAACACTACAAAGTGAAAAATAACTTTAATTTCGGAAGTCGGTCTCTTTGGATCTGTATTTTTTGCTTTTTGCCCTCGACTTCCAAAATTAAAGTTATTTTTCACTTTGTAGTGTTTTTTGAGTCTGGGTTTTTTTATTTTTTATTTTATTTTAGTGGGTCGGTTTGTAATATAACTAAGTTCCAATAGCCTAATGACAACTGCTCATCATCTTTTACAAAATATTGCTTTTTATTGGACTTCAATGGTTGAGAAGTTCTCCTGGTACTTCACCATCAGCTCCACTTCACCATTTATGCATTGTGACGAGCTTATATTGCTTAGCAATCATTTTAAAGTAATCGAACTCGTGAAACACTTATTATTGACTTGTTCCGGTGGCCATCTCACCATCTGAGGTCTTCGTCATCAGTTCCACTTCACCAAATGGTGCTTTCCGAGAGCAAATGCACAAGTTACTATAAAAAATACCCAAACCACTATAGGTGTGTCTATAATATTAACTAACATAGTCGCTTAACTATCTTAATCGAGATATCTTATCGCCACCTGTGAAATACATTGCGGAGTTTCCATGGCCATCTGTGGTCTTCTTCGTCAGTTCTACTTCACCAAATGATACTTTTGAATGGAAATGATTGACTTTGTTGATAAAAATCGCTATGTGTTTGCCTATAATAAAAAAAAATTATCCTTATAAAATTATCCTTTACAATTGTTTGAGTCGAAGCATGTTAGAATATTGTAGCGTGGTCTGGCGGCCACACTATGCTACTCATTCATTGCGTCTTGAGCGTGTACAGAAACGTTTTCTGGGGCACCTGGCCTATGCTAGCGGTTTATCCAAGAAAATACGTTCATATAGTGATAGGCTCAAATATTTTAATATGGTTTCCCTTGACAAACGTCGACGACTGAATGACGCGATGTTTGTGTGCAAAGTTATGGCCCATAAAATTGATTGTCCGCAAATATTAAGTAATTTTAACTTCCGTGCCCCCTCCAGAATTCCTCGCAATCCTATAACGCCACTCTGCCCTCCGCAGAGAAGAACGGTTCTGGGTTCTAATTCTCCCTACGCGAGGTTTTGCACGGCTGTGAACAATTGCAGTGATCGGATCGACCTCCATTTCGACAGTTTAGGCAAATTGAAAGCCAGTTTTTATAAGTATCTCCCCGAACATTGAGTCTCTTGGCCCTGCATTGTTTCTCTGGCTGGGTGAATTTGGGCTACATGTTACTTATTCTTTGTTTTACCTAGTTTGTTTAGTTTGGTTTGTTTTAATTTAGTTTAATTAATTTATTAAGTTCTGTTCAGTGCAGCTTTATAACAGTTTTTTCTTTCAATTTTTTTTTTGTAAGTTACGACAACGTTTTGTGTGCATGCAGAGTTTACCTATAAGTGATTGTTATACTTTATTCTGATTTGTTTCCTCTCTTTTATTTGCTTATATCAGTGTATACAATTGTTGGTGAACCAAATAAAATAAAATAAAATAAATAAATAATATTTGAGGAGTTCCCTCAATTCCTCATGGATCCTATCGTCAGAACTGGATTTTGATAAAAATGGCCGCCTGTCTCCTGTCTCCTGTATTGACACGTTTGTTCCGCCTCTCTCTTAAAAAAAGGACGGTACCAAAATCCTGGAAGCTTGCAAATGTGCAACCAGTGCCCAAAAAGGGCGACCGTGCAGACTCTGCCCATTACCGTCCGATCGCCATTATCTCCATTCTGTGCAAGGTTATGGAAAGGGTACTGAACAGTAAGTTGCTGATCTACCTTGAAAACAATGATCTCCTCAGTGACCGTCAATATGCCTTTCGCCGGGGATGGTCAACTGGCGATCTTCTTGTGTATGTCACGCACTGCTGGGGCGAGGCTATCGAGAACACGGCGAAGCACTTGCTGTATCGCTTGATATTTCGAAGGCCTTTGACAGGGCCTGACACGCTGGTCTACTCAGCAAGCTTCCTGCTTATGGCATCCCAACTGATTTTTGTAGCTGGATATCAGACTTCTTTAGTGAACGGTCGATCAGAGTGGTCGTTGACGGCTGCTCTTTCGACCTTATGACTATTGATGCCAGAGTTCCTCAGGGGTCTGTTCTCTCTGCAACTCTTTTCCTGCTACTCATCAATGACCTACTTCAGTCTGGTATTGTTGGATTCGCAGATGACAGTACAGTTTCAGAGAGATACTTGTCCAGCGCAAAAACCAGTGGGGCAGAAGTTCGTTCCTTGAGAGAGGCCATGGTAGAGCGGACAGATTTGAGCTTAAGCCTTGTCTCGCGGTGGGGTGATGCCACCAAAACACAGGCGTGTCTTTTTACCGCTAAAAGGAGTCGTTTCGATCAAACTCCTACTTTTCGGGGTACATCTGTTCCTGTAACTGATCGGCTCGAGCTCCTAGGCATGGAGTTGACATCATATCTCAACTTCGGTGCCACCATCGAGTACAAAGCCCAAACTACGGCCAAGAAACTGGGCATCCTAAATAGAGTGAAGCGATACTTTACACCTGGACAGCTTTTAATTCTCTATAAAGCGCAAGTCCGATCCTGCATGGAGTATTGCAGCCACCTTTGGGATGGCTCAGCCAAATACCAACTTGCCGCGCTTGACTCGGTGGAACGCAGAGCTAAGAGGCTCATTGGCGACGTAAGACTGGTGGCGGCAAGCTTCACAGCTTGGCACATCGCCGCAAGGTTGCCTGCTTGTCGGTCTTCTACAGATTATACTTCGGGGAGTGTGCTCAAGAACTCCACGGCCTCATTCCGCCGGCCCCTTCTATCAGCGGACATCTAGACGCACTGCAAGTTACCATCCTTACCTAGTTGCTATCCCACCAATTTGCACTAAGCGTTTCCAAATGTCTTTTGTGATGCGCACAGCAAAGGAGTGGGACTCTCTGCCTGCGTCTGTGTTTCCGAACGCATACAACCCCGATCTCTTCAAAGTGAGAGTGAACAGGCTTCTTCTGGGTAAGCTCGCTCCATCGTCGACTTTGTCTCTGTCATCTCTGATCTAGACTAGAGTCAAGAGCAAACCTATCTCAAATAAAAAAAAATAAAAAAATGGGACCTGGAAGTTTGTCCTTTCAAATAAAAAAAAAAGAATTTTCCAAATCGGTTTATAAATGACGGAATACCTACTGAGTTAGTAGTGAGTACTGACGGAGTACAACCGAATTGATAACCTCCTCCTTTTTTTGAAGTCGGTTAAAAAAGAAAGAACTTATTCAACGATTTCTTAATTTTATAGTTACTTAGCAGTTTAAGTTATATTAAATTTATTAGCCGATAGGCTAGATTGTAACGTGAATAAAGTATCTTCCACTGTGAATACTACACAAATTGAAAAAAAAATAGGAACGTTATAAGTACCTACTACACTCGCGAGCAACCAAATCGACTCAACCCCATACAACCAGTGTATAGAAAGTAGTTTATTTTTTTAAGTTTTTAAACCATTTATGAAAAACTAATTTTATTTTAAAACTAGCTGTTGTCCGCGGCTTCGCCCGCGTGGATGTCAATACTTCTCTATAAGAATCTGATTTTGATCACTATTTTATGGGTTTTAATTTTTTTTTGCGCGAAACCCTAATTCATTTTGTGACGTCTCAAGTATTTAACACTTCAGCGGTTAAATAAAAGTAGCCAAGTTACCCCTTATAACATCGGCTATCTGCCAGTGAAAATCCCGTCAAAATCGGTCCAGCGTTTCGACGATTAGCGGGAACAAACAGACAGACAGACAGACAGACAAAAGTTTTAAAAATTGTTTTTTTTGTTATAAGTACCTATGTATATACTTTCACATGCATTTAGTAAAAAGCTGTTATTGTGACATTACAAACAGATACTTCAATTTGAAGCTGAAGTGAAGTAAGTGTGAGCTGAGCTGAAGTGGCAGTGAGCTGGCCATTTTTGTCGAAGGACCGATGGCCGGTGGAGCAGACGAGCCCTGGAGTGGAGACCACGTATCGGCAAGCGTAGTGTGGGAAGCCCCCAAGCTAGATGGACCGACGACCTTAAGAAGGTGGCTGGGTCAGACTGGATGTGGAATGCGGAGGACAGGGTGTCGTGGCATAGCCTGGGAGAGGCCTATGTCCAGCAGTGGACTGCGATAGGCTGAGTTGATTGATTGACTTGTTTTCGAGTAATTGCTATTTGAGTCGAAATGCAAGATTAGGAGTCGAGTAGATTTGGTTGCTCGCAAGTGTAGAAGGTAGGTGCAAAACGGATATTAGAGATGGGTTTGCCGTTTGAGGATAGAGGCTAGCCGCGATCAGCAGCTTCAATATTGTGCATTAAAATGCACTTAGGTAGGTACACTACAGGTAATGTTTTGTTGTTGTGTTTTCTTACTAAATGGCTGTCGAGCTTTTTGCTACAATACCTCGTGCCAGGACTAGAGGGAGTTTGAGAAACGTGACGTATATCTACAGAAATGTGAATACATATGCAGAAAACAGGGTCAACAGAGCTGTTGCATAAGTTACTTTAACCATATCAGATGTCAAGATAGCGGTTTCTAAACTAGGCTAGCCCGGGTGTTATCTAGTTTCTCATTATAATTATACCGTGCCTGGATCTCGGTAACCAGGCCGGAGCCGTGACACTGATTTGCCATGGCTTTGGGGTGTAGGTTAACTATATACGAATACGTACATAACTATATACTTACGAATACGTAATAACGAATACCTACGTAGACGTCTACATAAGATAAGTTGTGGCAGACGTTATAAGGGTAGGTACTTCATATTTTAACAGCCGAACTCAATAACCTATCTATCACCAGTTTTGGCATATCTACTGGAGATAGAAAAACCTGTCTATCGATGGTTTTAAAGTCCCAATAATCTATAAGAGTGGAATCTTACCGGCCTGACATAAGGACAGATAGAATTATACTGTCTACCATGCATAACAGACTAATATACATATATCTAAATAAAAAATGAGTTTTATTAAAACGCGACTGCCTTTAATAATTTGACAGGTAGAAATTTAAATTATTCACGACTACCAACCAAATTACTACCTCCCTTAAATCCTTTTCAAACTGACTTTAATCATAAATACTTTTATCCGCTTCCTTTCCTAAGCACAACTGACAACAAACTTTAATAATAATTAGATATCCATTATGCCTTCAACAAAGCAGTCAGTGAATAGGACACGTAGGCTAATCTACTCTTTGATCACTACACCGTATTCAGTTACGAGGAACTTCATAAAGGATCCAAAAGAATAATATCTTCGTACACGTTCGAAGCAAACGTGCGTCTACACTCGCTGGCATACCTATTTGAAAATAACGCGCCCCACCGTCCCCGAATCGGCGCCACCCGCGGATGAGCAACATTCCGTAGCAAGTTGTTGTCAGATGTTTGACATGTGATGTTATATGTATTTCCTATTCTTTTTCCTACACTCTTGTGTAAATTAGAACAGGAAAGGTATATTTCGCATTAAGTCTGATCCGAATAACGCCGACTCAATGAGTCGACGTGACAGATGCACGTGTTTTGATGTCGTCGAAGGGTTAAACGAACGTGGGAGGCCTTTGGTCTGCAGTGGGACAATAACAGGCTGGTACATAATACATAATCTTTTTTATGTTTGCCAAACTACCAGCAGTTGGCCTTCTTAATGGCGAGTGGGGTCCGCAGCCGCGTCATCGCCAATAAGTAAATTTGAGCCCGAGCATTACAGTAAGTTCGCTCACGACTGCGAAGTTTCTTTGGTCAGGACTTTCCAACGAGCACTATCTTTGAGGACGACTAAACCTGGGTAACTATGCCTAGACTATTTATATTACACTCGCTTGCGAATACCGGTGTGAACACACCTGAAGCACTTTTCCCACGCTCCAGCTGCGGTTGTAGGCGCCGAATAACCGTTGGCGAATTTATGTAAAAGTGGGATAAATTGTTGACGTGTGGAAGCTTTCACACATACATTTTTCTCAACAGGGTAGACAAGACCGAGAAACTGATGTGTGTGGAAGAGGGTGTATTTTATTCTAAATATATATATATAGGCCCCCGTGCCTCGGAAAGCATGTTAAGCCGTTGGTCCCGGCTGCCATTCTTGGATCTTTGACAGTCGTTACGAATCGTCAGAAGTTCGAAAGTCTGACAACCAAACCCTGGTTCTTACCAAGGATTATCGTATTACCCAGTAACTGGGTTGTGGAGGTCAGATAGGATGTCGCTCTATGTAAAATTCGGGTACTCAGCTGCATCAGGTTATACTGGAAGTCGACCCCAACATAGTTGGGAGCAGGCTAGGCAGATGATGATATACAGGGCGTCCCACGGATATGCCACATGGAGGGAAAGTACCTTGAATATTGTAGATGGAACATTTTACTGAAAGAAGACATTATTTGAATTTAAAAAAACAATTTGAACTGCATTCATAGATATTTAAATAATTACATGGTTGAACCAGAAATCGAACCCGTTACACGAGAAAAATAATTACCCTATAGCTTTATCATACCGATCGAAAGGCTTCATCATAAGGATTATTTTTTGCTAAATAACATAGTGTCAAAAATAAAAGGAAGACCATGCATTTTAACATTTTTAATACAAAATTGTATGATTGATTGATTGTTTTGTATTTAATGTTAGTTGTATGTCCTTACGGCAATGTCAGCTTTTCATTTTTCTGAACAAAATTTCACATCAAATGTTATAATTCATGGTCTTCCTTTTATTTGTGATACTATGTTGTTTAGCAAAAAATAATCCTTATGATGAAGCCTTTCGATCGGTATGATAAAGCTACAGGCTGATTATTTAGCTCATGTAACGGGTTCGATTCCCGGTTCAACCATGTAATTATTTAAATATCTATGAATGCAGTTTGAATTGTTTTTTAAATTCAAATAATGTCTTCTATCAGTAAAATGTTCCATCTACAATATTCAAGGTACTTTCCCTCCATGTGGCATATCCGTGGGACGCCCTGTATATATAATATAAATATGATATATACCTACGCAATCTATCCGAAACACAGGTAACTAGGTCACGTCATTCATGACAGTTAAGTATATAGGAACGAGTGAACGGGAAAATACATCACATCAATATTTTAACGACATTCACTGAATGGAAATAATGGGAGTACGGTAGATAGAGTTTACGAACATTTTCATCCGCCTAGCCCTTTTCCAACTACGTTGGTAGCGGTTTCCAGTCTAACCAGATCTGGAAGCATATTGTATTTTACATGCAGCGACTGCCATCTGTCTTTTGCCTTTGTGGCGAAGGGCAAAGGACAGACGGCAGTCGCTGCACAAGTTTGAGTCCTACAGTTTTATAAAAGCAAATATGTATATTGCTTTGTAGAAACAGTTTCCTAGTGGAATGTTGCGTTCATAGGACGTTTTAGTTATTGGTGACAGTTTCATAGGGGTTCAAAAATGTGTACAGACGTTCAAAGACATAAGTAATTGCCCTGTTCAGATAGGATGGCCAAAAAGCAACTATCCCTAAAAGGAGAAAAATAAGTAAATAGACCCTTCGTCACTGCAAGCCCTTTCAGCTTATATTCTGTTATGCTTTTAAAATATTACTCTGATATCATTTTCACAGAATAATAGAAATTACAAAGAGAGTATTACAAATAATAGGAATTTAAATAATATCCCCACCGTATCTTTACGTTGTCGTGGTGAGGCTCGCGCGCTCCGTAACTCTAGGTCTATGCCGGTAGAGTTTACTTTGCCGAAATTGGTCTAGGGTCAGGAGCCAGACCAAGAGAGATACATAAACCCGCAGGGCAGCATGTGGTAAGCTGTTGGGCAGTAGCGACCCCACGGACCCTATCTTCCGGGAGAAGTCTTATTTCTCACCTCTGGCTTGCCTATAATGGCCGGCTGCATTAAACATTGACGAGGAACAGAGCTCCCACCTCATTCTTGCCTTTATTGGTGGGCTTGAATGGAGATTCGCAAGAGCAAACATGCTCGGAGGAAGGAAGTATTCCAGTTAGTGCTGGTAGAGATCTTGACCATCTTCTGGGCTCTGGGATTGTTCTAATAGCCGTGGAATACCCACACGACACGTGACACGTGGCCACGTGGACACGTGGCCCTCCTAAGGCCATTACTCCACCAAAGCGGAGATGTGCGGATAAGCGGAGACGAGAAGAGATGTTTTTCAGTTAGGGTGTACCCACCGAAGCTATACGCAGATGCGTACTGGCTAGAATGTAGCGGAGATGTGTGCTGGGTAGAGCGGAGATGTGTGCTGACTAGAGCAGCTGGCGGGTTGTGCGACGCAGGGGGAACTACCGCCACTCACTGCACGCCGCTCACATTTCTTCTCGTCTCCGCTGCGCGCCGTTGCCAGCTTTCGAGGCCCAGCCAACTCCCAGCCAGCCAAATCAATCTCAATCCCGCCAGCCCAATCCCGCCAGCCAGCCAATCCCGCCAGCTCAATCTCGGTGAAGCACAGATCACATCTCGGCTTCGATCGCGCCATACAAATATGATACATCTCCGCTCAGTGGTATCCACTGAAGCTGACCATATTGGGCTATGGGTTTGGGTGGCTACCCAAACCCATAGCCCAATATGTTTTCTTTCCATGTTCTGCAATAGTCTTGCACCCCCCTGGGCTTGTCCTTGGGTGCACTTGCATAGTGCATACAAAGACAATCGTCGGTTGGTGCCTCATTTCATTTAAAACGTCTAACGGGCCTCTGCAAATTGGCTTCGGCCCCTCGTCCGCCTTAAAAAGTTCGGGACCCCAGGGTCCCGAGAAATGTCAAAGACTAAATCATATAATAAAATAATCATTTAAAAAAATGTGTGGTCGGGAGACCCGTCAGGAAAGAAGTTCCTTCTCACCTATGATTAAAAAAAAAAATTTTCGCAGCCGCTATCTTGTATTTATATTTTGACGTCGCAGCCGCTATCTTGTATTTATGTTTTAACGTCACTATCGACTTCAGCACCCTCGAAAACTATGAAAATGACATCCATGACGAAAAATTTTGAAATTTATCGCAGCCGCCATCTTGGATTTACATTTTGACGTCACTATCGGTTTTAGCACCCTCGAAAGCTATGAAAACGACACCCATGACGAAAAATTAGAAAATTTTCGTAGGCGCCATCTTGGATTTTCATTTTGACCTCACTATCGGTTTTAGCACCCTCGAAAACTAAGAAAACGACACTCATGACGAAAAATTTGAAAATTTTGCAGCCGCCATCTTGGATTTATATTTTGACGTCACTATCGGCTTTAGCACCTTCGAAAACTATGAAAACGACACCCATGACGAAAAATTTTAAAATTTTCTCAGCGGCCATCTTAGATTTTCGTTTTGAATTCGAATGAAGAAAGTTGCATGGAGGGGACATGCAAGTATGAACGCTTTTTCGTTTGTTATATTTTCTGCCAGTTTCCGCAAGCCGCGTAAAAGAATTTCGTTCCAATAATACAGAATTCAGTAAAACCTTCATCAAATCTGTTATTCCCACGAAGTAAATTTTAAGTACTTCGTTGTTATTCCCATTAGTTTCATTATTATCCTGCAGTATAAACAGACCACTAACGAGAATTTCCCGCGAGATCCGGGCGGAAAGCGATTTAACAAATTCAATGTTTTCTTTACACCTACAAAGCGAGAAAAGGGTTTTGCTTTGGATCTGTAGAGAGGGTGAAATAGGTCACATGCTGGTTATGCGACGTGGTAGGTAGTGGTTGATAGGATATTGTTTGCAGTTCCACGTGCAAACGTAAATATTGAAGAATGAGCTTTTGCCAGACTATTAAATTATTATCAGATTAATTGTAGACTTTGTTACTGCAATAAAGATTTGTGAGATCTGCTATTTTGATTACCAAGCAGATTGTGCATTAATTCATCTAGGTTATCGATGGGTTGATTTATAATACGTCTAGATTTATAATATTCAAGGCAATTATTACTCTGACTGCCTCGTTGGTCTAGTGGTCGCAAGCGCTACTGCTGAGCATGAGGTCCTGGGTTCGATTCCCAGGTCGGGCAGTGTTATTGGGTTTTTCTATCTGGAATTTCTCAGTAGCAGCACAGAGTCTGGATTTGTGCCCGGTAGATGGCAATAGGCTCGCCCCTATTACATGGGACTTAAACATAACTGGCGAAATGTGGGTGTACTATAGGTACAGCTCTGCCTAACCCTTCGGGGAAACGAGGCGTGATGTTATGTTATGTCATTACTCTGACAATGTCTGACAAATTCTGCTACTATTTTAAATTTAACGGGCGGATAGCCTATTTGGAGACTGTAAAACAGGTCTTAAACTGATGTGTGAACAGTGAACGTTACCAAATATCAGTGAATTAGATACTATTTGCTGATCAAACGGCTCGGAAACATGAATCTAACGATGTATCCAGTTGAATAGAATCGCTCAATTATTAGTTCCTACTCATCCGTCTTTGCTTGTTATTGATCACGAGACGCCTCGTAATAGTGGGAACTGGGTCATAAGCTTGTCTCATTATTAGATTGAGTGATTGGTGACAGCATTCATGCAATTAGTATGTCTGTACTATCCTAATATTGGTTTTGTTAAAGTGCTAGTGACATTGACAGGGGGCGTTGTTGGTGAACATTTGTGAAGTTATCACAGAAATTGTACTTATTGAAAAAGCAAGATTGTACGGTTGTATTGCTTTTTAGGGTTCCGTACGTCCGAATGAAAAAACGGTAGCCTTGTAGGATCACTCACGTGTCTGTCTGTCTGTCACAGCCCATTTACTCCGAATCTACTTTTCTAAATTTGGTACACTTAATATGGGGATCAGCCGCTAAATCTAATCTAAACTCACTACAAAGATTACAATACAAAATTATCATGATATTATTTCATTATAACTATCTATATCTAACAAAAGAAAAAAAAATATACGAAAAAACTAACCTACAAAATCTCACACAACTTAACACTTGAATTCTCATAAAAAAATCACCACAAATTCCAATCAAACACACAACTACATAAAAAAACAATAACATACAACACAAGAAGTAAAAACAAGTTTCAACTAATGACAGCACGGGCACGGACTAATTAATTATGGTAAAAAAAACAATATTAGTTGAGGAAGCACAACTGTCCAATAACTTACCAGAGGATATAAAGAAGTGTGATAGTATAAACATATTTAAAAAAATATTTAAGAAACATGTATGTACTCTGTGACGTCACCAACACCCCAGAGGCAAATATGATCATTATTACCTAGATGTAAGCATTTTAAGTGGACTACTAATTAGTTCTTATGAGAAATGAAATTCTTTAAGCCATTTCAAATATTTTTTTTTTATCATTTTAAAATAAATAGTTTTGAAGTTATTAAAGAAAATTGGGTTGTATTGGGTTTTTCTATCTGGAATTTCTCAGTAGCAGCCCGGAGTCTGGATTTGTGCCCGGTAGATGGCAATAGGATGGAAGGCGTGATGTTATGTACAGAAAATTGATGAAAATTGACTATACTTATCCTACCTTACCTATTTATCTCTGAAACTGCCGAGCCTAAAAAACTTAAAAAAAAAGAATCAACCGACTACCAAAAAAAAAAAAACAAACTACAAAGTGAAAAATTACTTTAATTTCGGAAGTTAGTTTTTTGTCACCGACTTCCGAAATTAAACTTATTTTTCAGTTTGTAATGTGTAAAAAAGATTTTTATTTTTCACTTTTTAGTGGGTCGGTTTGTAATATAACTAAGTCAAAATAGCCTAATGACAACTGCTTCACCACCTTTCATCACCTTTCACAAAATATTGCTTTTCCCGATGCAGGGACTTTAATTATTGAGGAGTTCTCCTGGTACTTCACCATCAGCTCCACTTCACCGTAATGCATTGTGACGAGCATAAATTGCTTAGCAACCATTTTAAAATAATCGAATCGCAACCCGTGAAATACTTATTATTGAGTAGTTCCGGTGGCCACCAGACCACAGATGGCCATCTGTGGTCTTCATCATCAGTTCCACTCCACCAAATGGTGCTTTCCAAGAGCAGATGCACGAGTTATTATAAAAAATATCCAAATCACTATAGGTGTGCCTATAATATTTGAAGAGTATCCTCGATTTCTCCAGGATCCCATCATCAGATCCTGACTTGATGACGATGGGACGATGGGACGATGGGACGATGATGGGATGGGGTAAAGTATACCCTTTCAAACAAAAAAAAAATCCTAATTGGTCCAGCCATCCTCGAGTAATCGAGGAACATACATAAAAAAAAAAACATTCCGACGAACTGAGAACCTCTTCCTTTTTTTGAAGTCGATTAAACATTTTGAAGAAAATACAGAGAACAGTTCTATACTTATAGATTACAGGAACACTTGTAGGAAGTCTATGGTCTTAAAATAATATGATAAATCAAATCACTCAATATTGTGCGTAGGTACAAAGACAAACTAACATTTGCAGTTGGAATGTATGGGGGACCATGTTTTTCAACTACAATGTTAAGTTAGTTCTTGGGATAAATTCATCCCAACTACCCTTCATTGGGCGTGGTCCGACATGCACTTGGCCGATTTTTTTTTTCATTTAGAACTTCTAAGTAGGTAAAAATAAAGATAATAACAGCGCGAAGTCTTGATTTTTCTCGGTTAATGGCATTTCTTCCTAAAACATGGGACTTTGAACGTCTGGTGATAACACCTCTGACCGCCCCTTTGAGAAATAGGTACACGTTATATAGTATAATAATTTTGATTTCAGGTTATCCCATATTAAAAATTACACCTTTACGACACATGAGATAAATACAAATCACAATTTAACATAAAAATGTAAAAAAAAATAATAAAAATAAAATAATAATAAATACAATGTCAAGAAATCAGAACTACAATGTCAAGGAAATCAAATGAAAGTCAATGTCACATAAAAATTAACCGGAAATTAAATTAATAATTAATACAAATACAAATAAGGGTTTAGGGCACATTTTGGATAAAATATAATAACACAAATTAATAAAAACTAAGCAATAATCTAAATATATATACTTCTGAAACAATTCTTATAAGCAGCGCTACAGGTTGGGAAAGTGCCCAATAAACGGCAATTGGCACGTCCCTTTCGGATGGAATATAATGCCGTCATCGGTAAACGTGCGACGTGGGCAATACTGTTACGGGTTATAAGTAACCTTACCCGTAGTATCTCGGTTGTATATAGATCTATACAGGCTGGCGATTTAGTCACCGGGTTATACGCGTTATACTGGAGAACTCTTCCTATGGAAGAGTGCTTACATAAAGAATCAGGTTTCCGTACAGACAAACCCGTGCGGTTCGGTACCGACAGTTTAAACCTGTAATAACATGGGAATATTATACCTGCACCGATCGGTACCGACCCGCACAGACTCGCCTGTATCGGAAACCTCTTTCTTTACGTAAGCACCCGATGTCATAATTTTACGACACAAACTTTTTGTAAAGATATGTAACTTTTACAAATAGTGCACACCATGCTATAGATCTACTGTTGTACAGATATTACCATTAAAATTGTTTTTCTTCGATCGATTATTTAAGGGACGACTGTAGTCACTCCCTGAATAAATCGTCTGCCTGTATTAATAGATAGCTCAACTTTAATGGGTAGGTAGGCAATGCTATTCATTAATAAAGAAATCACTTCTTTCTGAAAGGATAATAAGCGATGAGACGAAAATAAATTCAATGGAAAACTACTGGGGCGGTAACGAAATAAATCGGGAAATCACCGTAGTAAAAAAAGATTTTCAGTAGAATGACCCTATTACGTTTTTCGAAGGAATAAATTCGAGTTTCAGGCAATGACATTATTTATTTTCTTCAGTCAATGTCTATTTAATTGTTCTCTCATACGAATTGGGTCAAACAATTTGTGCCCGCTCTCGTTTCCGTGTTTTCGTTGGGTTTTCTAGAACACACGCAATAATAATAACATGATGAGTTGCAACTTTTTTTGTTTTTGACGAAACATGTTTGCTGACGCAGGTAGGTAACTTATCTACCTTGGTGCTAATAATATCTAGGTAGGCTACCTACCCGCATCAGCAAATACGTTTCGACCACTAAAAATAAAAATAACACAAGTGTTTACAGAATCTGTTTACATAATTTTATTATGGACTTAGGTTCTTACACATTTATAAACATTATCCTACCTACTCATAAAAGTGTAATCAAAATAACCTAGTCTAATAATGTCAAAGATTTAATTAGGTTTGTTATAGAATAGAAAAAAAAAAGTTTTCAAAATGCTATATTTTTAATTAACATTTTTGTCCAACATTTTCAGAGATTGATTCCGGGAATTTTCAATAATTAACTTTTACAGAATTTCTATTATAGTGGCACAATATTTAGGGGGTTGATATTGTAGGCGTCAATCAGGGCGGCTTGAGTGAACAGCGCACTCTCGCGGAGAGTGCTGAAATTGAGTTTGTCACAATTTACGTCGGACGGGACGAGGCACATTGATTCAAAGCTTCGTAACACTTTGTAAGTATGCATTTTAAATAGGTATGTTGTTATCAATAAGCAAAAAAAAGAATGTTACCAATTTTGACATTACCTAAATGAAATTACTGTAACGCCCTGATAGTTTATCTCCTGCAGTTCCGTATCGAAATCTCAATCTCCATGATTGGAAGGAGTACTTCGGTAAGCGTTCATTGGATGAAGCGATCTTTTACTTATTTTGATGGTTTGGGGTCTTGAGGTTGAACCAACTTGATTTATGTACATCATTTCATAGAATTCTGTCTGAACCAAATGGAAGAGTGACTGATGCGAAGAGTCTGTTCAAGTTCATGGCCCAAATGTAATCCATAGCAGCGTGTATATTTTTTTATTATTTATTTAGGGTATGATAGGATTGTCACACACATTGCTGTTATAAAATTCCCAACTATAAAAAAAGATTGGAAATCGATTTCACTAGGTACTCACCCAAATACACACCCATAGCATTTGCTTTCGCAGTCAGATAGGTTCTATAGTAATCGATAATTGTTCAGTCATTTCCAGCAAAGCAATGACTTAATTGCACAATGACTGGAGCGTCAATTACATGGCGCAAGTTCCTGGAACGTTCAAGAGCGTTCGCATGCAATAAAGCGTTCAATTATTGCCATTCAAGAATTGCATGCAAATGTTTACACGCGTGCGATTTCCATAAAATAGCATACTATAATTGAATGCAAGTTTTGCCATTCAATGCATAATTGCATGCGACTTTTGTTTACACCCAGGCAATTATTGCATGCAAGTTTTGCCTGGTCTAAACACAGAGTTGTATGTCCTTGTACAATTGATTCAAGTGTTATACCCGTATTTGCACTGCCAAATATTTCATTCGATTTTATTGAACGTCTTCTCAAGATTTTTAGGGTTCCGTAGTCAACAAGGAACCCTTATAGTTTCGCCATGTCCGTCCGTCTGTCCGTTCATCCTTAGCTTAGCTCAGAAACTCTTAGGAACTTACTTAACTTACTAGAAAGCTATAATTTGGCATGGATATACATATCAATCACGCCGACAAAGTGGTAAAATAAAATCATGAAAAATTTTTTTTTAGGGCACCTGTACACGTAAAGTGGGGATGTTTTTTTTTCTCGTCTACCCCATGGAGTGGGGTATTGATGGATAAGTCTTTAAAAATATTGCGGGTTTGTGAAAACCATTTTTTCGATTAAGGGATCCGCTTTTGAATTATTAAGCTTTAAAGTGCTAATTTTTGTTAGAGTCAAGTGTCCCCCCTCCTGCCAGCTAAAAAACGATTAGTTTTGGATATGTGAAAAAATTCACGGCAGTAGTATATACAACGAAGTTAAAATGAAAACTATCACAACTACAGACATTTTTATATTTCTAGAGAAGTAGGCTTTACAAGTTAACGAGTAATACTTGACCAACTTAAATTTGCAGTTGGAATGTATGAGAGCACATGTTTTTCAACTACAAAGTTAAGTTTGTTCTTGAGATAAACTCATCCCAACTACGGAACCCTACATTGTGCGTGGTCCGACACGCATTTGACCCGTTTTTTTTACCTTGTATCGTTCGCTCATGTTTGAATGAGAGAAAATTTTCATGCCAGAACTGAATGAGATTTTATTGTACGTTCGATTTTATTGTACGTGCAGTTGACACATAGACCAGTTTTGATCGGCAACTAACTTGCCCGTATCGTGCAGAAATTGTACGTGCTGTTTAGACGGTGCCAGTCATTGTTGCTTCAATTTTATGGTAGGAATGCCACAGGCAATAAACTTGCACCCTGTAACTGGAGCTTAACTTCATAAGTACTATTATTTATCCAGTTACGTGCAATCATTAGCACCATCCTTAGTGCAAGTTTGTGCAAGCAATACGATTTACTCGCCCGATAACAAGCACTTTAACTATTCCTTTTATCCGAGCAACAATACTTGTTTACACGTCAGTCCAATTTAATCTACCTATTAGAACTTGCGGACTCATTTACTTCAGAGAGCTCACACAGTGCAAACGAGGCATGAAGTTTACAAGTAGTACCTACATACATGTCAGTGGGCTCTGAAATTAGCTTGAAGTGACGAGCTAAACTTCAAACTGGTTTTTCGGGAATCCAGGAGGAAAACTGTCAGGCATAGCTTTCCTCCTGCCCTTCAGGATACGTAATCGATTTCACTACTTAGGTAATCATCCAAATACTATCGTCATTATAGAACACCCATAGTATTTGCTTTCACAGTCAGATAGGTTCTATAATAACCGCTAATTGTTTAGTCGTTTTCAGCAAAGCAATGACTTTGCACAACGACCGACTTCATAAGTACTATGAGTACTATCCAGTAACGTGCAATCATTAGCACCATCTTTAGTGCAAGTCTGTGCAAACAATATACAAGGTGGAACAGGACGATTGACATTCCTTTAAACCACGTAAAGAGAATCATGTTCTTTACCCGTATAAAAAAAAATCTATCAAATCCAATGAATACTTTAGCCACAGGAAATTATTTTTCATTTTCTTATTTTTCAATATGATGTAGATCTGAGTCCGTAATAATAATTAAACATTGTAAGGTCAAGAACCTGTGCAAAAAGTATGATTCTATTCTCTGCGTCTCAATATGCTTGAAAGACAGAGAAAAGTGTCATACGATTCCATTCTGACGCGCCCCGCCCAGTCCTACAAAATCCTACAATTAGAAAGAAAAATAAATAGTACTTATGCAAATTATGCAGTATTGGTGCATAGATAATTGCGAGTGTGTGTGTGAACGGAATTTTTTCGGCAAAAAGTCTCGGACTTTTGGTAATTAGGTGAGTCAGTGCATAGCGACGCCCTTTGAGGAAGCACACGCCTATTTTTTAATCACGACACGAGCCGCGCGCGCATTGTCGTGATTTTATGAAAAGTTTAAGTTGTTATTGACCTGACACTACTGGATTTCTTTTTGTATACACGAAAAGTGAACACTGGACGATTTAAAAATTAAAATAATTGATGCCTTCGACAAACTTAAAAGAATGGCAGATTGTTGATACTTGTTACGACGAGTCGGTGAAAATTTAATAAGACGATGTCGCTTGTGCATAATGAGCAACGGTGGACACTTTGAAGATTTAAAAATTTTACTCTATTGATTATGTAAATTCTCTGATTGTATTTGATATAATGTGATTAATCTTACAATCAGTGATCTTTTAATTAACAACGCGTAACTTTTGTGTTGTTCTCCGACTAAAGACCTGCGCCCTGCACAACCGCCGCTGCGCCCCGCACCGCCGGTCAGTGACTTTTCGTTTCTTTTCGTTGGTCGTAAATAAAGCGTGTTTATTTTTTATGCAGTTGATTCTGCTATTTATTTTGTTTGAAAACTGCAGGTTTTAAACTTTCCATTAACTACTAATCTTCGTGTTCTAAAATGTTTCGATGGACTAGTACTGTGCTCGTTATAATTTAATGTCGTACACCCAGATCCACATTGTATACGATTTACTCGCCCGATAACAAGCAACTTTACACTGTAACAATTTACTTTTATCCGAGCAACGATACTTACACTTCAGTGCAATTTAATCTACCTATTAGAAATTGCAGACTCGTTGCAAAGAGCTCACACAGTGCAAACAAGGCATGAAGTTTACAAGTAGGTAGGTACTACCTACATAGATGTAAGTGGGCTCTGAAAGTAGTTTGAAGTTACGAGCTAAACTGCAAACTGGTTTTTCGGAAATACTATGCAGTAGTGAATTGTTTCTTATTCAACATTGATTGTTGCGTTGAAAGTTCTGGAACGAATTAGTTTACTGGGCGCCACTGCACTGAAAAATTGATTTTTGAACTTCAGCATTATAGTCTAGATGCTTAACAGGTGTTTAAAAGTAGTCTCATGATCTTTGCTAAAACCATGATAGTCTTCATAGGTTATCAGAAAGTTGGTGTGATAGTGATATTATCTTACAAATTGCATATGAGCCTAGTTCCTCCGTGTAAAAAGTACTGAATACAAGTTAAATTACTGGAACATTATTATTTCTGACAGACGCATTTATCGTTAATCACGAGGGTTGGACCCGACGACAGATGTGCCCGCTACTTTATGAAATTCGCGTACTCCGAATTATACCTACGGTGTCCTTTCTTCTAAGGCTGCTGCTACACAACACATTATATTTTGTAAATTGTAGTTAGCCTTAAGAGAAAACGCGGTCACGTGGTCATTGGCGTTCATTCCATACAAATGTATTTCCTCTGTTTTCTCCCTAGTTAGTTTTACAAGAGCAAATATTTTTTTACGATATAATTTATATCTATCACTGCCAAGCCCGTATGATTTGTTTTATGGCGTATTTAGCTTAATTTTAGAAGAAAAAAGTGTGCGGTTAACATACCCCGTTAGGAACGAAGTTCCGTAAGGATCATTTTCAAAAATTACAACTTACTTCAGTATTGAGATTATACAACCGGCCGCGAACATTGCTCGTCTGCTTGAATATCGATACTCGCACGCACATACGCACACTCGTATATTGAGTAATAGACTGAGACAGAGAGAGAGAGAGAGAGAGAGAGAGAGAGAGGAAGAAAGTCGCATGGAACGGGTATAACGCTTTCTCCTTACGTGACGATTGCTACCAGTCAACTCCTACTGCAAGCCATGGCCGTGGTAGATACAAATTGTATTGTGTATAAATATTTGCTCTAGTGTTATTTTCATTACCTAGGGAGAAAACTGAGGAATACATTTGTATGGAAAAAACGCGTGACCGCAATTCCTCTTAATGTTAACTACTTTGAGGTCTTAAAAAATAGTATTAGTTACTGTGCACGACACCCTAAGTGCTTAGCGACGATATATAATTTTATCATTAGTTATTTCATATTTTCATTATATAAAATCATAGGTGAACATTGTTCTGTGGTAAAATCAAGATTACTAAGAGGAATTGTTTCAAATTCTTAGCACTTGGCGGCGCCACCTGTACCAAAAACGATACAGTAGCTTAATAACTCAGAAACTTTACCTTAAAGGGAACCGTTTTGGATTTTTGTTATTTTTAAGGCCTAAAATAAGTTTTTTTGACACAGTTTTTTGTATATAGCTAGAATAAGTCCATTTTTATATTTAGAAATTAAGATAAACATTGTAAGGGATGTTTTATCACGGAAAATAGCCAAAGTTAGTTTCCCATACTAAGTCGCATTGGTGCCGTGTGCACCATTGAAGCGCTCTGATTGGTCGAGAGAAAAATGGTTAGTGCCATGTGCAAAATTAAAGTGTTCCGATTGGTCGGCACTTTCTATAAAAAGGGGGCTATTTTCCGTGGTCAGGCCTCGATTCCCTCGCTCGACTCCGCTGTGGACGGTCGTGCCGCTGACGCATCCCGCTCGCTGCACCGCTGACTCACCGCTGACTCACCGCCATCGAAGCTCGCTCGTGACGCCACGTCACGCTCCGACTCCAGTAGTCTCTGACTGCACCCTTTATCAATTATTGCCTTTTTCAAGGCGATCGTTGACAAATTGTTTCTTTGACGTCGTCCGTCTCATAAACGTTCGGCGTGTCTCCTTGACCCCCTCAGGGAAAAAACCACAGTTTCGTGGTCCTTGACGGATACCTCACGGTGACAACCAAGTCAAGGGGGTGTTGACCCAACACACCCGCTGAGCCCCTTCAGGGTAAGGCAGTCAATTGGACGGGTCCCAGAGTTAACCGGCCTTGGGGGGTCTCCTAGTCGGCTCTGGTGACAGTTTTCCTTCCACAGTTACTCACCTAGTGTCTTTAGGGTGTGTCTACACCCTTCGCGCTAGACTGGTCAGGGCCCTGTCGCACATTAAGATTGGCGACAGGTTTCAGCTCTAGGGCTCACCAGTAGGTACACACCTCCCTGTCTGCACCCGACAGGGAGGGCCACACATCCCCGGGCCCATCCACCCGGGGAGTAGGAGTAGGATCATTAGGTCCCCTTATTTTTTCCTAATTTTCTTTTTAAATTCCCTTTTGCTACGATGTCTGACGCAGACATCGTAGCTTTTGCAAGAGAGGTCCTTTTTAAGGACCCCGATTTCTTGCTGAAATACGGGAAGGCTTGGCGTAGTCGCCACGTCGACCCAAGCGAGGCTCTCGAGAGCCCGCTTTCCCCCCCTGTAGCAGACAGGGGCACCCCTCCTACGGCGGTTTCGATGCCGTCCGTAGTCTCCCCCCAGCCCGAGGTGATGGACACCTCCACCCCTCCTTCGGACTCAGAGTCCGAAGACGCCATCTCTCTCACTTCCTCCTCCTCCTCCTCAGACGACTATCAAGTCGTCGGAAAGGGAGGGAAGAGGAAGAAGAGCGCCTCCTCAAAGGCCGGTAAGGCCAAAAAGCCTCTGGCGGCAGCCATCCCCGCCGCCCCTGCCCCCACCTCCTCCTCTGCCTCTGTCCCCACGGCACCCATCCCAGCCAGTCCGTCCCAGACCGGTAAGCCTGTATCTGCTACCCCTGCCTCCGCGGCAAATAGCGCCCCCTCATCCTCCTCCCAGGATGCCCCCCCCGCCCTGACTCCAGCTTCTTCTGCCCCCAAGAAGCTGGCACCCCCCCCGCCTGTGTTCATTCAGGACAAGGCTAAGTGGACAGATGTGTCCCAATGGTGCACCGAGCAAAAGATCGGTTTCACCAACGCCCGCTCTACCCAGCAGGGTATCAAAGTGAGCATCCCTACGTCCAAGGACTATAGGGAGCTCACCAGGCTCCTTCGGGCGAGAGGTGTGTCCTTCCACACCTACACTCTTCCCGAAGAGCGCCAGACCCGAGTGGTAATTCGTAGGATTCCGAAAGAAATCCCTACTGACGCCATCAAGGCCGATCTAGAGGCCCAACATATTCCGGTTGCAGAGGTCCACCGTATGCACCGCGCCAGAGGCGGCCATGCATTCGACATGGTCCTCGTTGTCTGTCCCCCAACTGAAGGGCATCACCCCATCTTTGGTGTAAAAACCATTTGTCATCTCGTGGGCTTCGAAATCCAGAAGCCCAACAAATATGGCTTCATCGGCCAATGTCACCGATGCCAGCTATACGGCCACGCGCAGAAGAACTGCCACGCCAAACCCAGGTGCGTCAAGTGCCTGGGTGAGCACGGCACTTCTGACTGCCCCCGTCCTAAGGACCGCACCCTCTGCACCGAGCCACCTAGCTGTGTGCTATGTGGTGAGTCAGGACACCCGGCAAATTACCGGGGCTGCCCCAAAGCCCCGAAATTATCCCCCAAACTGGCCAAGCGCGCAGTCGCCCGCCAGCAAAGGGAAGCCCCCGCCCCTTCGACCCAAATGCCAGAACGGCTAAGCCCTCAAAGGCCTAGCCCCTGGACGGCCCTGAACCATCAAAGGGCTTTCCCAGCCCTGGCCAAAACCAGCCCCCCTCCCCCATCCATCCCAGCGCTGATGGACCCCCGCAACCGCGCCGCCGCGCCCGCCCCCACCCTCCCCCCGAGACCGGTGCAAGCGCCTAAAACCGCCCCTGCAGCCGGTAATGCACCCCCCCACTCGCCGACTACGGTTGGCCCCAACCCCCTCGACCCCTTCAATATTATTTCGGGCACCTTCACGGCCTTCCTCACCCCACGCGCCAGGAAAATGGCAAGCGAATTAGTCGCTGCCAGAAATGCCGGCAACCTTCTGCAGATTCTGGAGATATATAACTCATATCCCGAGATCACGCAAGCCTTATCCTCCTTCGCCAACCTTCCCAACCCCCACTATGGATAAAGAAGCCAAAGGGAGAACTAAGCCCCGATCCCTTAAATTAGGCTACTTCAATGCCAACGGCATTCGCGGACAACGCGATGAGATCGCCGAGTTCCTCCGTGATCATCAAATTGATATTCTCCTTATACAGGAATCCTTCCTCAAGCCCAACGTCCGTAACCCGTCAATCGCTAACTACTGCGTAGTTCGCAACGACAGGTCTCGGTGTCACAAGGGTGGCACCCTCATATACTATAGAAAGGTTCTTCACTGCATCCCTATGGACCCTCCCCCCCTATCCAAATTAGAAGTGTCTGTATGCCGGTTAGGCATGTCAGGACACCAACCGATCACCCTAGTATCGGCCTATGTTCCCCCCCAAACCTCGTCAGAAAATCCCCAGTCGATTTCTGACGACCTCTCTGCCCTCTTCGGCCTGAGCGATTCCGTTATCATAGCGGGCGACCTCAACGCCAAACACCCTGCCTGGAACAGCAACACCACCTCAGCCAGAGGGAGACAGCTGTTCGGTCTCTGCCCCATACTAAATTTTGATGTCATCGCCCCGATGACTCCAACCCACTTTCCCCACGACCCCAACCATACCGCCGACGTCCTCGACATAGCGCTTCTGAAGAATATCAACCTACGGTTGGATTCTATAGAGGCGGTACAAGAGCTCTCCTCTGACCACCGACCAGTGGTCATGAAACTGGCCCCCCGTGTCGGTCTCCATGACCCCACTCAACCCCCTCTCACCAAAATAGTCACAGATTGGAGGAAAGTAAGCAATAGCCTGAAATCCACTTCTTCCCAACACCTGGACTCCATCCCTGATCAGTTCGACTCTGTCGCAGACACGACGGCCGCGATCGACTCGCTCACTGAGCACGTACAATCAGTCCTGAACGACTGTTCAAAGGTAACTCCAGCGGACGATGACCGTCGCTGGAGATTGCCGGACGATGTGCGTGAACTGTTGCGCGAGAAGAACGCGGCTGTCCGTGCATACAGCAACTTCCCCTGCCTTGCGAACAAAGCCCATATGCGCCATTTACAGCGAGCTGTAAAGACACGCCTAGCGGAGCTGCGTACCGCTGGCTGGGACAGGATGCTAAGCGACCTAGAGCCCACTCATCAGGCCTTCTGGGAACTTCAAAGGAAACTAAAGTCCAATGAAGTAGTCTCCATGCCCCCCCTACTCCGCCCTGACAAGACCATCGCCTTCGACGATGCTGACAAGGCTGAATGCCTAGCCAACAGCCTCGAGGCTCAATGCTCTCCCAGCTCTCAACCAGTAGACCAAGCTCACTTGTCAAAAGTCGACGCTGAAGTCGAACGTAGAGCCTCCCTTCCCCCCGTCGAAAACCCTGACTATCCTCTGCCTCCCGTCACTCCAGACGAAGTGCATGATATCATCAAGGGTTTAAAGCCCCGTAAAGCTCCCGGCTCAGACGGCATCACAAACAGGGTAATTCAACTATTCCCTGCCCACCTCATAATGCTACTGACCACCATCTTCAATGGTGCCATGAGCAATAACATCTTCCCAGATGCATGGAAAAAGGCCACTGTCATCGGCATCCCCAAGCCTGGAAAGCCCAAATCTGAGCCCTCGAGCTACCGCCCCATCAGTCTGCTCAATGTCCTCGGCAAAGTCTATGAGAAACTTATTTATAAGCGTCTCAGAGACTATGCCGAAACAAAAGGCCTCATCCCAAACGAACAGTTTGGTTTTCGAACCCAGCACTCTTGTGTGCATCAGGCCCACCGCATCATCGAACACATAAGCGCTGGCTTCCAGCGTGGCATGATGACGGGTGTTATATACTTCGACATAGCGAAAGCGTTCGACAGAGTCTGGCACAACGGCTTATTATATAAGCTCTACCAACTCGGTGTGCCGGACCGTCTCGTACTCATCTTACGAGACTTCTTGTCGAACCGCACCTTCCGCTATCGCATCGAAGGAGCACTATCCTCCCCCCACCCTATCCGCGCAGGCGTCCCCCAGGGCTCTGTGCTTGCCCCCCTCATCTTCACGCTGTTCACTAGCGACATACCCAGGAGCAAAAAGGCACAGTTGGCTCTGTTCGCAGACGACACGGCCATTTACTGCTCGGGTACCAAACAAGCCTCGATCTCTCTCACTCTCCAAAGAGCGGTCACCAAACTTGGCGACTGGTTCAGGAAGTGGAGAATTGAAGTGAATCCCGACAAAAGTCAAGCGGTTCTTTATTCAAAACCGCGCCATAGGCCCACCCCCCCCCGACCAATCTCCATGTTCGGTAAGCCTATCCCTTGGGAGAAGCGAGCCAAATATCTAGGTGTGATTCTCGATGAGCACCTCACCTTCGCAGAGCACATAAAGAAGGTTCGTTCGCGCGCCGCTTTCGCTCTCGGTAGACTCCACTCGATAATGAATGCAAAAAGCAAGTTGTCACTAAAGTGCAAGTTGCGCATTTACACGGCGTGCATACGTCCTATTATGACGTACGCCTGTGCAGTCTTTGCTCACGCGAAACCCCACCACATCCATAGGATGCAGACCCTACAGAACCGTGCCCTCCGAATGATCACGGGATCCCCCTTCTATGTCCGGAACGAGATCCTCCATCTCGATCTCAAAATCCCCACCATCCTCCAGTTCATGAAACGCAACTCCAAGCGTTTCTTTGATACCGCCGCCAAACATCGCAACCCCCTAGTTGTCGCGGCCGCTAAATATACCCCCTCCAATATTAGTAAAGTCCGCCGTCCGAGGCACACACTATTAGTCCCAGACGACCCTATTACTCTCCTCCAGGAAAGCAATAGGGCTTCTAGTACAATACACAGACACAAAAAACCGACATTCCGACCCCGCCGCCGAGGTCCAGCGCGAAAACCCCGAGTTAATAATTCCCCCCGACCCTTGCTCGAAGAAGCGCCAGCCCGCGCCGAAGCTGAGCCTGTAGCTTTAAATTCCCCAGATTAATAATAATTATCCAATTTTGATCCAGCCTGTCCCAAACTTGCTGTCCCCCCAGTGACGCCCTAAGCCGAGGTTCGTACCCCACAGGGGGTGCCCTTAGCGCGCAGTCACTTAGTATTTATAAGTAACACGCCCCTGGCTGGAGGCTTTGAGTTATTAGCTTAAGGCAGCCACAGGATTGACCGGTTAAGTAGTCACGGCCACTCTTGGCCAACTACGAGATGCCATAGTTAGGAAAAAAAAAAAAAAAAAAAAAAAACGTGGTCAGGCCCTGACAAGACCATCGCTTTCGACGATGCAGACAAGGCTGAATGCCTAGCCAACAGCCTCGAGGCTCAATGCTCTCCCAGATCTCAACCAGTAGACCAAGCTCACTTGTCAAAAGTCGACGCTGAAGTCGAACGTAGAGCCTCCCTTCCCCTCGTTGAAAACCCTGACTATCCTCTGCCTCCCGTCACTCCAGACGAAGTGCACGATATCATCAAGGGTTTAAAGCCCCGTAAAGCTCCCGGCTCAGACGGTATCACAAACAGGGTAATACAACTATTCCCTGCCCACCTCATAATGCTACTGACCACCATCTTCAATGGTGCCATGAGCAATAACATCTTCCCAGATGCATGGAAAAAGGCCACTGTCATCGGCATCCCCAAGCCTGGAAAGCCCAAATCTGAGCCCTCGAGCTACCGCCCCATCAGTCTGCTCAATGTCCTCGGCAAAGTCTATGAGAAACTTATTTATAAGCGTCTCAGAGACTATGCCGAAACAAAAGGCCTCATCCCAAACGAACAGTTTGGTTTTCGAACCCAGCACTCTTGTGTGCATCAGGCCCACCGCATCATCGAACACATAAACGCTGGCTTCCAGCGTGGCATGATGACGGGTGTTATATACTTCGACATAGCGAAAGCGTTCGACAGAGTCTGGCACAACGGCTTATTATATAAGCTCTACCAACTCGGTGTGCCGGACCGTCTCGTACTCATCTTACGAGACTTCTTGTCGAACCGCACCTTCCGCTATCGCATCGAAGGAGCACTATCCTCCCCCCACCCTATCCGCGCAGGCGTCCCCCAGGGCTCTGTGCTTGCCCCCCTCATCTTCACGCTGTTCACCAGCGACATACCCAGGAGCAAAAAGGCACAGTTGGCTCTGTTCGCAGACGACACGGCCATTTACTGCTCAGGCTTCAAACAAGCCCCGATCTCTCTCACTCTCCAAAGAGCAGTCAACAAACTTGGCGATTGGTTCAGGAAGTGGAGAATCGAAGTGAATCCTGACAAAAGCCAAGCGGTTCTTTACTCCAAACCGCGCCTTAAGCCCACCCCCCCCCCGACCACTCACCATGTTCGGTAAGCCTATCCCTTGGGAGAAGCGAGCCAAATACCTAGGTGTGATTCTCGATGAGCACCTCACCTTCGCAGAGCACATAAAGCAGGTTCGTTCGCGCGCCGCTTTCGCTCTCGGTAGACTCCACTCCATAATGAATGCAAAAAGCAAATTGTCACTAAAGTGCAAGTTGCGCATTTACACGGCGTGCATACGCCCTATTATGACGTACGCCTGTGCAGTCTTTGCACACGCAAAACCCCACCACATCCATAGGATGCAGACCCTCCAGAACTGTGCCCTCTGAATGATCACGGGATCCCCCTATTATGTCCGGAACGAGATCCTCCACCTCGATCTCAAAATCCCCACCATCCTCCAATTCATGAAACGTAACTCCAAGCGTTTCTTCGATACCGCCGCAAAACATCGCAACCCCCTAGTTGTCGAGGCCGCCAATTATACCCCCTCCAACATCAGTAAAGTTCGCCGTCCGAGGCATACTCTTCTTGACCCAGACGACCCCATCACTCTCCTCCAAGAAAGCAATAGGGCTTCTAGTACAGTTCTCAAAAACAAAAGACCGACATTCCGACCCCGCCGCCGAGGTCCATCGCGAAAACCCCGAATTAATAATTCCCCCCGTCCCTTGCTCGAAGAAGCGCCAGCCCGCGCCGAAGCTGAGCCTGTAGCTTTAAATTCCCCTGTTAATAATAATCGCCCAAGTTTGATCCAGCCTGTCCCAACTAGCTGTCCCCCCAGTGACGCCCTAAGCCGAGGTTCGTACCCCACAGGGGGTTCCCTTAGCGCGCAGTCACTTAGTATTGTAAGCAACACGCCCCTGGCTGGAGGCTTTGAGTTAGCTTAAGGCAGCCACAGGATTGACCGGTTAAGTAGTCACGGCCACTCTTGGCCAACTACGAGATGCCATTGTTAGGAAAAAAAAAAAAAAAAAACGTGGTCAGGCATTCCGAATCCAGCAGCGAGACAAGAATAAACTAGAAGAAAAATACTCCGACTGTTTTATTCAAGTAACGGCGTCCGCTCCCGCTCTCTGTTACTGTAAAGCAAGAAAAATTCAGACTTCAGCCGCCGTTTTACTCCTCGGCAAATAAGCTTACTGCGTGTTATCACCACGGCTCCTGAGCGATCCCGAACAGTTACATATTTACAAAAGGCTCTAGACAGCAATACGGACTCCTATTTCTCAAATACTGTGAAGTCTTCCGTAACTTATTAGCAATGGTGTAAACGTTACTATCGTGAATCGACGGAACAAACCAAATTGAGCGATAAAAGTTTATTTCAAAGCAAAACACAAATCCGTCTGCTATTTTTCTTTAAGTCTTTTCACTGGAAGACTGAAACTCGATCGAAAATCACAAAAACACACAATTTCCCTTTCATAACTAATGAGTAATGTTAGAGTAATTTGGTGATCTGAGCTATATCGCCAGTCCCGTAACGTTTCCGAATGCATCCTGTATTTCCATTTTCGGACTGTTTCGTGCAGTTAGCCGGGAATGGCTTGAATTGCACCACCGGAACTTAACGACCGCAGGAATAGACAGCGAGCTCTTTGCCCAACTCAAAAACAACGGATCTCAGAACGGATCGTCGCTAGGACCTCGACATTTTGCTTGTTGGACGAACAGACAATCTGGTTCTATTTTATGCCCCTGTACGTCTGAATTATGTGTTTACTTCAACACTACCTTAGATCTCGCCACCACTGCACCGGTTTCGAACAGGCGAGACCTAGTCAAGAGAGATCCCATTAATTAATTGAAAAACAAGAAACAAACGAAAGTCCGAGCCTTCGTTTGTTTCGTGGGTTCCAAAACATCAAGAACACTGATAATTACTTTTCTTTTGAACATTCGTACAGAAATAATATACATATATAAACGTAGAAGCCAATATGAAAGGAATAAAGCAAACAATATGAAAGCCGTAAAATATCAAATGACTCGCATAAACGTAGTTTCAGGCTGGGGTTATTAGTGCTACCGTTCTAATGAACGGTTACTCGAACCTCTAATGAGGTTCCAGTAACCGGGCTGGAGATATTCCGGAAAGTGATCTTTATGGAAGCCTGAATTATTGGGTTACAGTAATTCGGGCTTCCGGGTATGGAGTAGAAAAGAAGAATATCGATAGCCTTAGGAAAATTCAACCAGTGGATACGTAATTTAGTATTCCTCTCAACCGGTTTGTCGGCAACTTTGAGCGCTTCAAACCGTAGCCTCAGTCCTCAGAGAGAAAATAGGAAATAGTTTCCTCTTAAACAGCAATCTTCAAGAATCTACATTGTGAGTGGAATTGCGTTTGGGGTAGGGTAAAACGTTTTACATACATTAGGGAAAAGCTCTGTGGAAATTGATAATGTGCGGGACCTCACATAAGGACGTGCATGTATGAGGCCCTTGTTCCATGTTAATGGTAATTTTAGTAGGAAGATGGGACATACCTCTTTCTATAAGTTGTACTTTATTTTAGTCCTTGTTTGTTCATTTATTTCTCTACGCAGAAGTCGAGCTTTTGAACTAAGGACGTAGTTTTTAAAGCATACATAAACTCACGCCTTCTTCTCTGGGGGGGAAGGCAGAAACTACAGAACACCACCTGCTACGATCCTTATATAAGGAGTATGTGAGGATCGTAGCAGGTGGCGTTCTGTCACATTTACGTTCATACATCTGGTCATACACGCACGCCGGTTGCGAGTACTACGCACCTGACCTTTCTGTAGAACATAACCAATAAGGTTACTATATGTCTTCCTAGGGCGTCTTCTCCCGGCATTTCCACTCACATCTGCCATATAAATACCTTTTGTTAGTCGCCTTTCATTCATCCTCTCAACATGACCAAACCATCCAAGCATACTCATTTAAATTTTTGTCACTACATCTTATTTTAAACCGAACCGTTGCCTTATCACATCATTCCTCAGCCTATCATTCATAGTCACATAGTCAGACCACACATGCTTCACAAGGAACGCATTTCCACAGAATTTATTCTACTTTCATGCTTCTTTTGCCACACCCAACATTCACTTCCATACATAAGCGTAGGCACCAGCACATCATTGTGAACAGCCAGTCGGGCCTTTTTGAACATCAACTGGTTGGTCACAATCGCATGTATAGCACCATTCACTTTATTTCCCGCATTTACTCTCCTCAAACATATTTTCATTATATTTTAAGTATCTCGACTTTGTCTCTGTCATCTCTGACCTAGACTAGAGTCAAGAGCAAACCTATCTCAAATAAAAAAAAATAAAAAATCTGTATTATGCGATATCATGTGATATTTTTCGAATATGTAAAAAACTTTGCTGTACAGATGGTATTAACCAGCAGTTGAATGATGCTGCTATCACTCCATTTGATTAGGTACCTACTATCATCAACTAAAGAATCAACCCTTTCGCCACTAATGAAGAGAGTCGGCTTGACCTATATGTGGACTCACGCGGCCATCTTTTATTCATAAATTGCCTACTATCATAACTTCCATAGCATTAAAACCTCGTATAAGCACATATGTATAAAACGCAACCACTCTTTGTCTGTCCGTCCATTAGTGCGCTTTTAACTCTCACACCGCTATCCGATTTACGATGTTTTTTTTATTCATAGGTACAAGGCTTTTATATTTTGGTGACACGAGCGAAACTGTAATGACTGGTCCAGCAATGGCACAGTGGTCACGGCCCGGACTTACGTGTCGTGGCACTTTACTTTGTGTAAATTATTTAATCACCAATGCTCTGAAAACGGCAAAGGAAAACATTGTGAGATGTGAATTCCAAGACATGTGACATCTACCGACCCGCACTGGGCCCGTGTGGTGGATTAGGGCCCTGACCCTCTCACAGAGAGGACGCCTTTGTCCCATCAGTAGGAACGTTAATAGCTGACTATGAGCGGCACTGTGGACAACGTTAGTACGAGTATAATACATATATAGCCTAAACAAAAGAACGCCACTCAAAATAATTACAAGCCAGCAAAGAAAGTCAGTACCCAATTTGGAAGGTCATTTCAGACCCTATCGTGAGTTGTAACTGCCGAAACGAAGTGGCGATGCTTTTAGTCTCAGGGCCAAAGGTCAGAGGTGAACTTACATCGAAGCGCACAGCCACACCTGCTCAAGCGTGATACTTTACTAAATAATTGATGAACGAAGCGCTAACGTGGAATAATTGAGTCTGCATGTTTAAGAGATGCGTTCAGACGAGATTGGAGCGCTGATTACACATCTTTGTTAATGAAGGGAAACACTTTGATTAGAGTCTCATTTGTCTATACAAATAAAACCTTTAATCAAAGTGTTCCTGGTACCGAGTTTCACCAGTCAGTGAAAAAATCGGATTGAGAATAAACCTTGTAGATGATTGAACTCAACCTTGTTGATGAAACTCTTGAGCTAGCCAGACGTTTTTTTCGTGGCTACTTCTTTAAGTTTTCTTTATAAACTTATCCATAACACGTTTTTCTGGTACCGACCCTTAAGTATGTATGAGGCAACTGTATTCAAAGAGTGTCGAAGTATGAATTAGCGACAATTTACTATCAACGTAAGTGCGTTCGATTCGAGATGTTTGCGGTTTCTTGAGTGAGGTTAGAAGTGCACTTTTATTGTATGTACGTACCTACAAGGCAAAGTCAGATTGAAACCCTTAAAAGGAGTGATTGTTCTTATCTCATCATTATAAATAACGTTCACTACCGGACCAATTCCGAAATTGCAAATAAATCAACTGTTCCCTATATTTTTTCGACTGATGCGAACGTAAATGTATGGAGAAGCTGATTTTTTTCGAGTTTTTAGCATTGGTCCTATAGTAGAAGTTGTTAATAACAATGAGTACAATGACCGACTCCTTTTCAGGTTTCCAGTTATTTCAATTACACCTTATGTAGGTCGAGGAATTGTCATACAGCTGATTAATAAAGTTCCATATACAGGAGGATATTGGCGGGGTTGTGGCTAAGTAATAACAGCCGCTCGGGCCCCTCGATCAGATTAAGCTACGCTTGCCGCGGTTGATCCGTGGATGGGTGACCATCTTTACATACCAAGACCTCTCCGTGCCTCGAAAAGCACGTTAAGCCGTTGGTCCCAGATGTCATTCGTGGAACTTTGACAGTTGTTACAGGACGTCAGAAGCCCGAAAGTCTGACAACCAGTCTTACCAAGGGGTATCGTATTACCTAGTTACTGGGTTGTAGAGGTTAGATAGGCAGTCGCTTCATGTAAAATACTAGTATTCAGCTGCATCCGTTAGACTGGAAGCCGACCCCAACATAGTTGGGAAAGGCTAGGCAGATGATGCAGGACGATATTCACAAGTTTCCTGTATATTGTATAAGTACGTAACTCTTGTCTTACGTATCTAAAATACTTTCTAACTTGCAATATCGCATGCTAAGTTAGTTTTCAGATACGCTGACGTACAGTGCCAATAAGCTCACGCCAAAGTCATTTTACACTCTCAAAGGGTATCACATAGCACGTATATAATATGCTTGTACGAGTAACAATGGGTAAAGTATCGTTTCACTGTGCATATTCCAAGATTCTATTCTTACCGCGTTGTTGCCGATACTCTGCACAATCAGAATCTGAATCATTTTGAAGCAAATTGCTAATCCATTGCTTCTTAAGTTCGAAACATTTGTCAGCTCAACAACGTAAATAGCGCAATGAATTTTGTTGAACTGTCAAAATGAAACCGACTCATAGCGCAAGTATGTTACGCAATTTCCCCTCTGTTCTCAGTTTAATTGCGTAGTACATTAAAATTGCGTACTGGATCGACGGTAAGGACGTAAGGACTGCAAAGTATTGCAGTCCTTACGTAACTATAAGAACAGCGTTTTTTCGTCACGAAATCCTCACTTCCGCCATAGTATAAATATATTTTGCTTCCGCCTTGGGGCTGATCGAAGTCACACGGTGTTTTTTCCAGAGAATTTGTATTTTGACGTCATGTCCTCAAGTAATCTTAAATGAAATCCAACTTCATTCGTCATGAAAGAATAATGACGAAAATTACTGGAATCAGAAGTTACAAGGCCAAGTAGTTAGAATAATGAATGGGTTTGAAACTAAATCAATACTTCACTGTCTAAGTATGAAACTTGACATTTTAAGCTTTCAAGATTTGATATAATGATCTAGATTTAGACTTAGTTAAGCTTTTGAACTTAGGATTAGAGATTGACGTTTAGAAATACTTAGCACGCTCTAAGTATTCGTGTAAGGCCCACTTGCATGTTCAAATAAATCGGAGTTAATAGCTAACTCAGGATTAATCTAATCAGATTTACCCTGAGCTATCACGACGCTATGAGCCTGAGCTATCAGTCATGACGTGCAGCTTCCGACTATTTCTGTTTTGAGCTCGTGATTATAATGTGGTTCTATTTTGTTTTATTTTTCTGATTATTCTTATCGTTTTGTATGCACGTGTTTCTGTGACAAATAAACCTATTTTTCTTTCTTTCTTTCTATCTGTTAACTCCGAGTTATTTAGGATAACCCATGAACGTGCAAGTGGGCTTAGGGCCCAATTGCACGATTAGTAAGGTTAAAGTAATAAATGTAGAGTTTGTAAACTCGGAATTAAGTTATTAATATTTTAAGACCCTTGTACGTTTAGTCGGGTTAAATGAATAAACGTAGAGTTTGTAAACTCGCAGTTAAGTAATTAACATTTTAACTTTTATTACGCGTTGCGCCACTAAAAAGTAACACCGGGTTAGTTAACCTGAGATTAGTGTTTTTTGATTTGGGAACATTGCAGTTCGATCGGCAAAACATAAAATAGAATTGTCCTGATATGTAATCCGACCAAAAGTTAATGAACGAACAGTGAACGGAAATTGTATACCCATCTCTTTTACACTACATAAGGATACGTAATACTTTATTCTCTTTTTTTATAACATGACATTTCGTTTTTATAGTTTTGTATGTGGTTTCCAGATTTAGTTCATTGATTGACGAAAATGTCAGATATTGAAAAATATGTTTTATGTTTTTAGTATTTATTTTTATATGAGTTCATGAATATATTGCCTGCTAATATAGTACAGAATTTTAACTTACTATCACGTCGAACAATATAAAATAACTTATCAGCGGTACCTCATAACATCAATTTATTTTGACATTACCAACACTAACCCAGAGTTCGACGATTTAATTCTCTCACATCACTGGGTTAAATATTTAGAAGTTTACCTCTAACTCTTGGTGGCGCAAGATGAATTATTTGATTAACCCTGAATTAGCTGTTAACTCCGAGTTATTAAGGATAAGCTATGAACGCGTCAGTTTAGGTCCAACTCGACTAAATGTGCAAGTGGGCCTTAAAGTTTAGACTAGACAGCATTCCAAGAAAACATTTGAATGGCCTCTTAATTTGTATACTACCCATTGAGGTTCAAGTTTACATTGAACCTCAAAGGTCCTAAAAAACCTACAATTTTAATTAGGAGCCGCAGTTAAAGACGACGACGCGGCGACATGGTGCAATTTATTTTATCTATGAATTTTCATGCCAGCTGTTTTCTCACAGACGTACTATCTATAATCGAGCACGAAGCGTTCACATTTCGTAATACTTTTTTCTTTTCGACAATATATACGTTACTACATACCTTGGCGGCATCAAAAGCGGCGAAAGACACCGTGGTGGTACGTGCCTCGGACTTGAAGGTGTCGGTGTATCAGCCAAAGAAGCTAGAGAGCCATGCGCAAGCGGCGCTGCGCGTACGTCGAGCGAAGCGGCGCGGAGGGGTGAAGGAGAGCGGGGGACACCGCAAGTCCCCGCTTCCAGCGTTCGACCATCGGGAGCGAATGTGCGTATTGCTGGGGAAGACCCGCGGTGGCTCTGAAAGGAAATGACCCATTAAATTTGTCACTACAGTCATGTGCATGAATAAAAATATGTGGGTATTATGGCAGCTTATTAATGTTATTTCATTTAATACCAAAATAAGAAATATTTTGTTATAAAAAGAATCTTAAAAATAATTGCCAAACTATTATTCCGAATGTACAGAAATAAAGCTAGTTATTCCTCATTAAAATTTCAACCATACTCCCAATTAAGGTTTATTTTTCTACGTCTTGAAGTTTTTTCTTCACCGTCTAATCAACTTGATAAAAAACACGCGTGAGTTCTATTTCTATCGTACCTATCAATAAGTTGCATAAGTTTTAGAGTGGCGACGGAATACCCCACTTGTCCCCCATCCCCCGTCTTAATTCTCCCCATGCGTACCCCAAGCGGTTCTGTGGCAAGCGTCACCTCTATTATTCATGCGTTTTCACTTCACGTAAAAAGTTTAACACTGTAAGGTTATCTCCCATAGTTCTTTCTGGCAGTTCTTTTTTTCTTCATAAAAGTTTGAAATTAATGTTGGAGAAATTCAAACTTGGAAGTTGGTTTTGTTTTAAAAATAATTAGTGACGCTTCAGTGAAAGTGAAAGTGGTTGTTACCATGTTACCGAGAAAAAAATAAGTACACCTGCCTATATTATGAGAATTCTTAGACCATTTTTAGGTTCAATGGTCTAAGTGAGAATTCTAAGTTCTCCAGTTTGTACCTATTGCTTTATGTAAGTCCTCCTGACTACAAGTGGACCCTATTTGTATCCTAGACTATTACTCATGGAATTAGTAAGTACTATACAAGTACAACGTTTATCTTTAAAGCATTGTCCGATGTTGCCGTATTTAATTGACTACATCAATAATAGCCATACTCGCAGAAGTCGCAGAGAACCTGCGTGGTGGATTACGGCCCACGTTTTCTCACAGAGAGCCAGCAGTTGGAACGTTTTAATACCCTACGTGGTACTTCTTCTACATCATTGGAATAATTTATACCCAACGCATAGCTAGTTGATTCCCAGTACAGGTTCCATATTGCCCAATTTTCACTACTCATCAGTTTTAAAAATACCAAATTAAAGCCCACATAAATGGTATAATTTTCACTCTCCCATGTAATCTAAAATTCGTCCCTCCGAGTCGGACGAGCAATGAACCTCGCTACATTCCTTTCACCTTATTATTCATACATTTTTGCGCACACCTCTGTCCCATTATATCATACTTTGTTACCAGTCGTACCTTTGAAACCTATTCAAATTTCTGCCGGTATTGTAAAATATTATGATATATTTTTTCTTTGTAATCCAACGAGCTTTTGTGCTTTATTTTTGCCTTTCAGCTGCAGCTTTAAATCTAAATGAATGAGGTGTTAATGTGACGTTTCTGGTTCAGAGGGTAATGTATTTGTTAATGTGACGTTTCTGGTTCAGAGGGTAATGTATTTGAAATGGTTGTTATACGGGCTGATTTTCCATTCAATGGCTGTCTTTTAGGGGGTGAAAGTATCTATGAATATGAACAACTTTTGACCAATTCTATACAGCTACTAGGAGAAAAAATACTGTTTATGAAACAACATAATGATTGTATGAAACAGCAGATTTTTATTCGATCGTTCAGTGTTGAAGTTTATCAATCTACATTCATAGTACTTTCACGAATTGAATGAATTCTACGTCAACCTGTAGAAGTTTATTTCTCAATACGATGTGCGTGAATTCATGTCATTTGGACCGCAAAATCCAGCCATTATCGTAGTTACCATCATCGATCACATAACACAATCCTCTACGTACTTAAATACCTACAAGTATGCTACCTTTGATGGGTATGACAATATGAGACTTAATATGTCGTGGTAAGCCTATTGTCCACGGTTATTGTCATTTACATGCAGCACTTCGGTTCAGAGCTAAAAATGGAATTTCCTATTACACTTACATTATAATCTGATATTGAGCTAAATTATGTGGCAGTACGATACATAGACGGGTCATTAAGGAGGTAGGAAACTTAAAAAATAAGGAAGTAATATCTGTAGACGCAAAATTATAAATAAAAAGTAGCGTCATTTGAAATGATTAAACTCAGACTAGATCACAGCCATCAAGGTCGAGAGATCATTAGATAATAGAGAATAACATCAATAATTGGTAATCAAATAGGGTGATGGGGATATAAAAAAAAGATATGATTATTTTCCGTAGTTACCTATAACGACATAAGTAATTCATTCACTAACCCAAGAGGCACATATCGACCAGATTCGATGAAAATTTATAGCCACCTCGCAGTTACGTGACCGCACAAAAGTATTGCCTTCACTTAGATTTTATTATTATGCCTGAAGGTGTTCCGAAGCGGGATAAAATGGGGCTTTGAAACCGGCGATTGTGCTAATGGAAACTGTTACTTAAGGGAAGATATATTTCTGTATAGCAGTTTATTGCAGACAACCTGTGGCTTGAGAAATTGGATGCGAAGGGGAGAAAAGGTAGAACACTGAAGCATTTCAGAATGACTCCAAATTATGACGGTTGAGAATATTTACAGCGTAATTGGAACATCTTATTTTCGAATTGTTGGTAAATGTAAGTACAATATTTATTGTGTTTAATGAGTTGAAACCAGTAGGTGGCATAAAAACACTTTCGACACTCACGACGGACGGGGCATGGTTTACTTAGGAACACCGTATTCACACTGGGTTTCGGCAGGGTCTATATAATCTCCCATTTCACTAGATCGGTACTGACCAACCAGAAATATATCTAAACAATTCACCAAATGATACAACTTTTAACAGAGTTTAGTAAAGAGAATAATGTGTGCAAGCATCCTCTGCGAATGACGACACGCGAACTCAGGGCAGTTAGCAGCGCCAACAACCTTGCGAACAGGAGTCTTTTTACCAAAGCTTAACTAGAAGACCATATTTAGCGTTGAGCACAGTAATAAAACATTACAAAGTTATATGAGTCCGGGGAAATCACGCAAAAGGGCTCATAAATAAGGTTGTTTAATTATGAAGTAGACTGCAAGGTCTACCCTATCCCTTCTCAAGCGTGTCGTAATGGTATCCATTAAAGTGATGGGATCCAGCATCCGCTTGAGTAGTACTTACTAATAACATAACTTTGAAATCACTAATACGATTGCCGAGCGAGGATGAGGCGATAAGCTATTAGGCCGTTAATCTTGGTAAAACTAGGAACTGTAATGGATGCGATGTTCAAGTTTATGCCTTTTATCATTATACAATACTGGTTTGTATATTTAGCTTTGTTTTCAGTAAACTATAGAGGTATGAGGAACGGGGTGTAAAGTTCACTCATCCTCCATAGAAAAGGGAGGATCCTCCGACCAGACGGGTGTTGTGTCGGGTGGACTACTGACCAACGGTTGATTTTTTTTTTTTTTCCTAACTATGGCATCTCGTAGTTGGCCAAGAGTGGCCGTGACTACTTAACCGGTCAATCCTGTGGCTGCCTTAAGCTAACTCAAAGCCTCCAGCCAGGGGCGTGTTACTTACAATACTAAGTGACTGCGCGCTAAGGGCACCCCCTGTGGGGTACGAACCTCGGCTTAGGGCGTCACTGGGGGGACAGCAAGTTGGGACAGGCTGGATCAAACTTGGATAATTATTATTATCTGGGGAATTTAAAGCTACAGGCTCAGCTTCGGCGCGGGCTGGCGCTTCTTCGAGCAAGGGTCGGGGGGACCAACGGTTGATTTTTTTTTTTTTTTTTTTTTTCCTAACTATGGCATCTCGTAGTTGGCCAAGAGTGGCCGTGACTACTTAACCGGTCAATCCTGTGGCTGCCTTAAGCTAACTCAAAGCCTCCAGCCAGGGGCGTGTTACTTACAATACTAAGTGACTGCGCGCTAAGGGCACCCCCTGTGGGGTACGAACCTCGGCTTAGGGCGTCACTGGGGGGACAGCAAGTTTGGGACAGGCTGGATCAAAATTGGATAATTATTATTTATCTGGGGAATTTTACGCTACAGGCTCAGCTTCGGCGCGGGCTGGCGCTTCTTCGAGCAAGGGTCGGGGGGAATTATTAACTCGGGGTTTTCGCGATGGACCTCGGCGGCGGGGTCGGAATGTCGGTTTTTTGTGTTTGTGTACTGTACTAGTAGCCCTATTGCTTTCCTGGAGGAGAGTAATAGGGTCGTCTGGGTCTAATAGTGTGTGCCTCGGACGGCGGACTTTACTAATGTTGGAGGGGGTATATTTAGCGGCCTCGACAACTAGGGGGTTGCGATGTTTGGCGGCGGTGTCAAAGAAACGCTTGGAGATACGTTTCATGAACTGGAGGATGGTGGGGATTTTGAGATCGAGATGGAGGATCTCGTTCCGGACATAGAAGGGGGATCCCGTGATCATTCGGAGGGCACGGTTCTGGAGGGTCTGCATCCTATGGATGTGGTGGGGTTTCGCGTGAGCAAAGACTGCACAGGCGTACGTCATGATAGGGCGTATGCACGCCGTGTAAATGCGCAACTTGCACTTTAGTGACAACTTGCTTTTTGCATTCATAATCGAGTGGAGTCTACCGAGAGCGAAAGCGGCGCGCGAACGAACCTTCTTTATGTGCTCTGCGAAGGTGAGGTGCTCATCGAGAATCACACCTAGATATTTGGCTCGCCTCTCCCAAGGGATAGGCTTACCGAACATGGAGATTGGTCGGGGGGGAACAACGGTTGATGTCGGGACGTTGTATATATAGGTACTAGTCGCGCGGTAAACTCTGATTGCGCGATGCAGGATTTTGCGTGACGTCAGTGTGATGCGTTCGCATGTGGCGAAGAATTTCTATATCCATGCTAGATCGTTCGTTTCAATTACCATTAGTTGCATTGGTAGGTAATGCTTTATCTATTTTATGATAAAGGCTATGAAGGAAACCCATTAATATTTTTCATGCATGGACTATATTCGTTCATGTCTATGACACGTTTTATATTTATCAGTCCATTATAATGGCGGCACGGACAGCACTACATTACGTGTTGAAAAGTTTTGTATTTTAAAAAAATACACAAGAGACCTTTTTAAGCCCATATTTTTCCGGGAAACGCAGCACGATGGCAAACGAGTGTCTTTTCATTTCTTATCCTTTGATACTTTGCCTCAATATTCCCTTTTTATTTACCTACGCTTTTGTTCCACAGAGTCAATTTTCATTCTACTTTTTCAAAACCTCGTTCCTCACTAAGTGCGAATTTCACCAATGAAACTGAACGCGATTCAAATCGCGTTCAAGAGCGGTCAGTGTCAATGATGACACATGACAGCTCTTGAATAAGGTTTAAGCGCAGGCCACACTAGGAACGAAACAAAGTTCGTTTAGCTTCACTCATATAGCTACAGAGTCTTTCATACTTCAGGGGGAAATTCTCGTATTTTTAAGAACGTTCGCAGTCTAATCTCAGTCTCAATCTGTCAAAAATACCACTAATTTCCCTACATTTTTGATTTTGACATTAATTGTCGTTGAGATGAGATTGATACTAGATTTTGAACGTTTTTAATTACGAGATTAGCCTTCAGATCATAGTTCGCGGTGTGAACCAAAGTATGCGACCACGCGGTAGCTATATGAGCGAAGTTAAACGATCTTAGCTTCGTTCCCAGTGGGGCCTGCGCTCTAGATGTGCTGATAGCGTTCACAGGTCCTAGCACGAACACGCGACGCAAACGTGAAGCAAATTGGAACGATTGTTGAATGGAAAATACAACTATTCTATATGGTTTGAATTTTTGCGACTACGACAATGATTAGTCTTTTAAAACTGAGTATACTTATATTTTGTGCGACACGAGTGTTTTCAATTGTAAAATCGTTCGTTACCCCACGCGTTTGTGCTAAGCCCACAGTTACATTACATAACATAACATCACGCCTGTAATCTCCGAAGCCTTAGGCAAAGGTGTACTTAAAGTACACCCACATTTCGCCAGTTATGTTTAAGTCCCATGCAATAGGGGGCGAGCCTTTTGCCATCAACTGGGAATAAATCCAGACTCCGGGCTGCAACAGAGAAATTCCTGATGGAAAAACCCAACAACACTGCCCGACTTGGGAATCGAACTCAGCACCTCGTGCCAGTAGCGCTCGCAATCACTAGACCAACGAGATAGTCAAACTCACAGTTACATTGAAGAAATTCGCCCTGAAACACTGAAAGCCCTAACAACACGTCGGCATCGAAAGCTCGCGTGCAAGTCATGATTGCTTTTCTTTTAAATACAGAGTTAGACTTTATCTGTTATTACAATCGCGAACTCGCCGTGAAGTCTTTGGTAAATTAGGCAATCATAAAAGGAATTGAACACTTTCTATTTCGGGACAAAAGGTAAAAGAACAGGGTAAAGGTGTCGCATTGAGGCGACGGCGACGGTGAAAGATTTCCTAGTGTTTAGTCAAATTCTTTCGTTCGGTATTGAATTTTGCAGCGACAAAGCATGGCTTACAAAATATTTGTTTCAGGTTGAACGTTGGTATGCGTGATTCGAGTCGTGAGAAATTCGAGGGAATTGCATTTTAACTGGCAGAGATCGACTTGCAATATTTATTGAATTTTGTTCAAATAACAGCAGTGCTTCAGGTACCGACGAGTGGTTAAAGTTCCTGACAAATGTTACCTACCAATGAAATGTTATGTTGAGAAGATGAATGAAAGGCCACGAAGGTCGGTTTTAATTTACAAGGCAGATGTGAAGGAAACGCCGGGACCCGACGCCCTAGAAGGACATATAGTGACCTTATTAGTGATTTCTTCAGAATGGTCAGGTGCGTAGTACTCGCAATAAAATTGGCGTGCGTGCTGTGTTGCTTTGTTAACGTTCATATATATATCTGAGGGGCAATTCTCGTTATTTTAAGAACGTTCACAGCCAGGAGCCCAATTCCCGTAACTAAAAATGTTCAAAATCTAGTCACAATCTCATCTCAGCGACAATCAAATGTCAAAAATGTAGGAAAATTATAGGTATTTTTGACTTATTGAGACTGAGATCAGACTGTGAATGTTCTTAAAATCACAAGAATTGCCCCTTTGGGGGCCAACCACTACTTCTTAAGGCAGTATTATTTTAAGGTTACTTCAGTGGGAGAAAGAGATGGAGCTATACAGGACGTCTAGCTCCATCTCTTTCCCTCACTGAAGTAATATTAAAATAATACTGCGTTAAGAGGTGGTGGTCTAGCTCCTGGTCTCAGTCTCAATATCTCAAAAAATACCTATAATTTCCCTACATTTTTGAAAAGTTTTTGACATCTGATTGTCGCTGAGATGAGATTGCGACTAGATTTTGAACGTTTTTAGTTACGGGAATTGGGCTTCCGGTCATCCAGATGTATGAACGTAAACGAATCAAAAGGAGTATGTCAGGATCGTAGCAGGTGACATTCTGTAGTTTCTGCCTACCCTCATGGGAAGAGGGCGTGAATTTGTGTTTTATGTATGTAAATGTTACCAATAATTTCACTGTATATCTACTTATGATAATATCGTAAACTGTTATTCCACTATGTACGAACTTCATTCCCTATAAAAATGTTTAAGGTTTTTTCCTAGAAAATACAGTTAAAACCCAACCTTATTGTGAGTGCTTTCTAAGAAGCTCAAGTAGCTTGTATACAAGGGTTAAGGGTTTACCGAGTTTGAAATGGAAGTCGGTACGAGTGTGTGTCTACGACTCAAGATAATTACTTCGACAGACTGTTTGGTAGACTGATTTGTACAAATGGAAGATACTGTGGTTTCTATTCGTTATGATTTTATTACCAGACCCGCACCCTAATTGCGTAACACACTATCAATCGGAATCTGAATCATTTTGAAGCAAATTGCTAATCCATTGCTTCATAAGTTCGAAAAATTTGTCTGCACGACACGTAAATGATGCAATGAATGTTGTTGAACTGTCAAAATGAAACCGATTCCGATTGATAATGTGTTACGCAATTGCCCCGCAGGCCGACAGCGGTGAGATTATCGAGGTAGTAAATAAATTTAACTATCTTAAAATAAAACCTTCTACGCATCCTACTCCTATTAAAAAATACTACGCTAAGTTTTTACGATTACGATATGCCATAAAATAAATCTTTCTAGTCTGACTAGGTAGAGATATTTCGGACGAGATTTTACCTACTAGCTTCTGCCCGCGACTTCGTTTGCATAGAAGTCGTAGGACAGGATAATATACTAACATAATAGCTACATTTTTATAAAACTTTCCTATATACTTCGTTTGTAGTTTTAGTCTCAGCAGCCAAAACGACGGCAAGCGACGTACATTTGTCTATATGAGAAGCAGCTCGGACTAAGGTCGACTATTGCTTGCGATGTTTTTCATTTTTAGTGAGTAAATTAATGCCTGCGTTCCTGCATAAACTACCCAATGACACAACACCGATACACTGACTGTTGCATGCTTACAGATTATTCCTGACGAACAGCTATCACTAAAACAATATAACAGTAGATTGTAAACACACGGGATTTCTCATTAACAGTTACCTAACCATAGATATTTATTTTTATTATAATCTTAGATACCAGATGAGGCCTAAAATTAATGTTTTCTGTATACGCTGTACGAACTATCACATATTAATAATAGTATTATAAAATGTAAAAAAAAGTAGCATAAAATATATCCACTGTTGGCAATCGAACTTAGGTTGGCAAAGTAATCGCCACACCGCTAAGTTTTTGCTTTGTTGAAAGTTGACTAAAGCTGTTCTTATATAGGGTGACTGGTAATTAGTGACCGATACTTAAACACATGATTGTACTCATGATAACAAACAACTTTTACTATGGGACCAAACCTGAAATCGTGACAAAAAAATCAGCTGGTCCCTACATTTTGACGAATTATGCGAGCATAAATGTAGGGAGCAGCAGTATTTTTTTTCACGATTTCAGGTTTGGTCCCATAGTAAAAGTTGTTTGTTATCATGAGTACAATCATGTGTTTAAGTATCGGTCGCTAATTACCAGTCACGCTATGTAATTATTTAATGATTGCCTGCTTAGTTCCATAAAGGTATGATAGTCATTTACATCTATAACTATCTGCTACATTCGTTCTCTGTTCAGCCCAGCCCATCGATTTTTTTTGCGATTTCTGACTTTTCTAGTACTCAAACCTCAGTTGATCCGATTGATTTTTTTATCCTTATAAGAAACAGGAACTATTGACATCAAAAGTTTTTGTGAAAATTAACCATTTTCTTGCTGACTGTACATTTATTTAAACATCTGTGAATGTTGATCAAAATGTTGCAAAAACTTCAGGACAGTGTCCTAAGACGGTTTTCTTGTAACGACAACGATTACGGTACCTGGGGGCCAACCACCACATCTTAAAGCAGTATGATTTTAATGTTACTTCAATGTGAGAAAGAGGTGGAGCTATACAGGACGTCTAGCTCCATCTCTTTCTCACACTGAAGTAAGATTACAGTAATACTGCTTTAAGAGGTGGTGGTCTAGCTCCTGCCCTTATTGCTCCATCCCAAAAATCCACCCTGTATTTGTCACCAGTGACTGCATAGCACCATAAACGTATAGCGTGATGTCATTCATCGTGAATCATTTAAATGGTTAAATCTGTAACATCTGCAATATTCTAACCTTTTGGCTCGTCTTTTTACAATTTGCGATAAACTATAGAAGAATACGAATATAAAGCAATATCGCTCATTCCCAATAGCAAATAGCGTGATCATTTAAAGCCTATAGATTGACCAGACTTATAGGGAATATCTATGCAAAATTTCAAGAAAATCTATCCGATAGAAATTGCGCGATTCTGGAACATACATTCAGATATACAAACAGATAAACAGATAAAAATTCTATTAAGTATATTTTCTGCATTAGAATCGTTTCCAGACCACGTAGGAATTACTGTTTTTCAAAAATATTAAATTAACAGTTTTGACTTTGCTACGATTTTATTAAGAAAAAAAAATTGGTATACTCGTATGATGTTTATAGATTCTTCAATCACGTCTATGTCATAAAAGGAGATTTGCCTGTACCATTGTGCCTAGCCTATATCATTGTATCATTGTGCCTATGACCTATATCCATAGATAAAATACTAAACGTCAACGGATCTGGCAGGTGACACGTTACTGACGCCTAGGTTTTCAATACTATAATACTAACTATAAACTTTATAGTTATGAAAATGTACATATATTCTAAAGGTGCATGTACACAAGTACAATACCGCATTGCACCGTATTTATGCTGTGGTTGTACTTCAAGTCAACTGACCTGGCTGGTGACACGCTACTGATAAAACACTTTGATTTTCATCACTATTATCTATTTTAGTTTTAATGGAAGCCCATATTCTTTAGTAACACCTACTTGTGTAGGTGTATACCGTAAGGTCTTTCTTCACGCTGCGGCTGCGCTTAAGACGACACGCGGTCACGTCACGATGTTCCTATGTTTTGTTTTTTAGCGTAAATACTTACGCCAAATATTAATATAAATTAATTTAAGAAAAATATATACATAAATACGCTTCAATATACAATATTATCGTTAAAAATTATTTGCACTAGTATTGTTAACCAGAGAGAAAACAGAGGAATACCTACGTTAGTATGGAATGAACGCCAACGACTACGTTTATTCTGTAAATAGAATATCGGGATCACTTAAAACATGTCATATAACATTTTTTTTGGCCACAAGTATACCGCATCGCTCTGTATTCACGCAGTGGCTACGCTTCACGGCAATTGACATGGCAGGTGACATGCTACAGACAACACTCTTCGGGTCTCACAGCTACGTATTATCTATAGCTTTAGTACATATATAACATAACATAACATATCATAACATCACGCCTTGTTTCCCCGAAGGGGTTAGGCAGAGGTGTACCTATAGTACACCCACATTTGGCCAGTTATGCAAGCCTATATGCTATAGTGTTCATCTACATATTATTATGTATGTATACCGGTGCCGCATCTGTCTGTCTTCACGTCGACTGACTTAGCAGATGACTCGGTACTGAGAATACGTTTGCGTGTTTATCACTATTGTCTATAGCTTTATAATGCAACTGTATATTCTATAGAAACAACTACAGAAGCTAAAGGCATCGTCGCTCTGTCGTCATGCTGTGGTTATACTAACCTGGCTGGCTTCACATCAACTAACCTGGCAGGTGACACGCTTCATACAAGATACCTTCGTTATCATCACTATTCATCCCTCACTATTATCTATACCTAGCTTTAAAGCAAGCTCATAATCTAAACATACATACCAGGGGCGAAGCGTTCATACAATCCGATTCCTATCGGCTTCCCTTCAGAACAACCGCTTTTCTTAATGTCTACTATTGCCAAATAATATGGTACACCTGTATGTGTAACAGTGTATCACATCACATTACATAATTATATTTAATACCAGTTTAATACATCGTAAGATTAAAACCTACAGTTTTTTGTCTGAGTTTATGAGAACTGATTTTTTTTTCTTCGGCTTCCCTCTAATGATAATTGTAACTGCGCCACTGTAACATACATAACACAAGTATCGCTAATCCATCGCTCGGTATTCACGCGGTGGCTACGCTTCACGTCAACTGACCTGGCATGTGACGCGCTACTGACAAGGTTCCTCGGTTTTCATTACAATTATCTATAGCTAGCTTTGTAAGCAAGTTAACCTGCAATATTAAATGAATAAGGCAGGTACTGCAAACGAGGTTAGTGTGCAGTCAATTTTATCTGCGAAATTATTCAAAGGAATACATTCATAACCGAGTCTGTTTGAAGCTTTGTGTTGTTTCTTCACAACCGTTAAGCAAGGCGAAATTCAGTACTGTTGCAGTATAATATTAACCAATATTACATACATAAATTCACGCCTTTTTCCCATGGCTGAGGAAACTATAGAACGCCACCTGCTACGATTCTCACATAGGTTCTACTTTCACTTCGTTTACGTTCATAGGTACATGTGGTCATACACGCGCGCCGTTTGACGGTAAAATGTACGCGATAATGTGGCTTGGTGTTATTAAAGTCATGTCAGGGGTGCAGAGCATATGTGACTGAATCGTATCGTGCTAGACCCATCATAGCAGGAGTACTAACCTCGTGGTGTTTTAGGAATTTGGTCAGTAGGAGTCTGACATAACCTTTCGTTCTCCCTAGACGCTGGGAATCCATGATCATCTCCCACGAGAGTATTTTTATTAAAAACACTAGAGCCTAACAGCCTGGCCACGGGACATTCGCTGCAACGAATATTCGCGCGATGCAAACGGCGAAGCATCTATCGACTTTTAACTACAGAAATGTACCATGGGAGAAACGAACATCTTTAAATAGTAAGGACTATTCTTGCTTGCAGCGCTCGGCCGCTATAGTAACGCTTGTTAACAGATGTGGTCATCGCGTGTACGGGATTTTGTTTCAAATGGGTCAGATGTAAGTTTCCTCGATAGTACTAATCATGCCACACGTAGCGGTGAACGGCTGGATGACCGGCGTTTTCCGAGCGATTCGCATGAGCGTCGGGCGGCGCGGCGGGCGACCTAAACAAATATATGAAACAGTACGGCGCATGCCACGGTGTCAGCGGTGTAGAGGCGGTGAATAGTGCAGCAACCAAATTAGTTTATTTAATTTATTTTATTGTAACAGGAAAACAAACAGTATTAACAATTACAAATTTAACAACAAATTATGCAACTAAAAACCAATTACATGTTTTCGCATTTAAACAGCTAAATATGAAGAGCATGCTTGATGGAGAAAAAAAAATAAACAATAAAAAAAAAGTAAATTACAATGACGCTGTACGTAAACAATATTATATAGTTTAGTTGTATTCGCCGCGAAATAATTAATACTAAAACTTTTATTGCCGAAATACTAGCTAGGCCAGCTATTTGGAAGTCTGTATTTCTTGTACTTCTTGTGGGCTTCTCCGTCTATACCCAGGAGTCCACGGGAGACTCGACGGGGGTCTACGTTGGGGTCTATCTTCACATTTTTTGTCACAGTTTTGGGTATATGGTAGAAATGTAGCTGCAAGGGATCCACCGGAACCAGCTAAATTTTGAAAGTGGTCTATGAGAAAAAAAGTCTGGCAACCTCTCGTCTATACCCTGATTCTTGTTCAAATCATGTATTCCACAATCGCTACCAAATATTGTCTTGAACCAAAAATCTACTACTCTCCAAGCAATATCGACATAACTTTGGCGTGCAAACTGTGCCGCATGGATAGCCAGCCGCCGCCGCACCGGACCTGTAAGGCCCGCTAGCACCGCACATTACTAAACACATTTAGCGTTGAACGAATCTAAAACACCGTTCTATTTCTGTCAATCGTTTGAAGCTGACAGATACACTGATGTTTTAAATACGTTTAGCGTTAAATGCGTTTAGTGGCTGGTGGTGCAAGTGGACATAAATAACAACAGTCTAAACTCAATTACCCACGTTCTATTGTACGATAGTCCTAAATCTACAAACAGGACGTAGGATATTCAGTTCGATAGGACATCCGCACTATCACAATATGCACCACGTTTTAACTAGACAATCAAGCTATGTCGTCGGTGCGGTTAACGCGTTTACTGGCGGCAGGTGACACGCTTGATCGCCCACGAGTTTATACTTACTGAATATTAATATGTAGGCAGGTACAATTTGCAGATGAACAGGTGTAATTGATTGGACATCTTGATTTTAGTATGTGGTCGCCCCGACTACATATTAAAACCCAGATTCCGGGCTGAAAAATTCTAGATGGAAAAACCCAATAACAGTTTGCCCGACCCGGTAATTGAACCTAGGACCAACGAGGCAGTTACGACGTTAGACTATTATAGATGTTATGTGCCCATTACCTATTACGAGTACTTTTTCCAGCAATCTTAGGAGAGACATCGGTGGTGCAGTGGTCACAAACTCAAAACCGCGACAGTTCAGTATTGCGAGTTGGGGAACAAAAGTTAATCCCAGAGTCAAACGCACTTATGTTGGGTTTTTACATTAGAACATTTTTAGTAGCTGCTCCGAGTCTGGTTTTGTGCGGTTAATGGCGCTGGGCTTGCGGAATAGATAGATAATTAGGTATGGCTGTTTTAAACAACTCTGTCTATCCCTCCGGGCAATATTGATAATGTTATTTATATCTGACTACAGCAAAGCCTAAAGAGGATTATGATTTTAACAGCCTATGTATTTGTAAAGGCAATCTCTTTGCAAAAAAAAATAACACTACCAGTAAATGATATAAGATATTCACCTCGTTTAAAAAAATAATATTGCACATAAACCTACATGGGCACTTATGAAACGTCTGAAACTAGGTGTCCGATTCCAATTGGTCATTTCCTATGGAGAAGAACCGGCAAGAAACTCCACGGTTACTCTTTTAAAAATAATTGGCTTTTACCATGCTTTCAAACTGAAAATGAATTCCATGAAAAACCGGAACTACTATGTATAATTCCCAACTAACATCTCTCTGCCAGTTAGTGGAATTTAATTTCGAATGTTCCGGAAACTAATGAGTAGTTGTTTGAAAAAGTAGTTATAACAAATTCAGGGAAAGTTCGGTGTGAGTTTACATACGAGAAGTTTATGGCTAATAGTTACACATAACGTCAGGTCTGTGTTCCCCGAAGGGTATGGCAGAGGTGTAAGTACACTAGAGTCCGACCGAATTTCGTTTTAAGTAGGTAAGTACCGGCAGATTAATACTTTTTTCATTTCTTTAGAGAAAACCGATAGTTCCAACAACTAAAAGCACAGGCAAGCAGAAAAAATGATTTTTCTCGCAAATAATATCAGATTGTTTGATTATCAAAACTGTCTTTGAGAAAATTATAAAGTTTTTGTGATTTAAGTTTAAACGGTTTAATATAATGATTAAAAGATTGACACTGTATTTCTTTTACTTTTACCAAAGAAATGTCTATCGACAAACCAATTTTTTTTTTGTTTTCGTTTTCGGTTTTCGTCCAGAAATGCAAATCAGGCCGAATCTCGTCGAAAAAACCAGTTTCGGTCGGACTCTATAGTACACACACATTTTGCTAGTTATTTACAGTTTCATATATTAGGAGGCAAGACTATTGCCATTATCCGAGTACAAATCCAGACTTCGGGATGCTAAAAATCCCAATAATACTTCATCCTATTCGAGGATCGGACCTTAATTGCGTAACACACTTTCAATCACAATCTGAATAATTTTGAAGGATATTGCTAAACCATTGCTTCATATATTAGAAAAATTTGTCTGCTCAACAACGTAATTAACGCAATGAATGTTATTGAACTGTCAAAATGAAAGCCATCGCTACTGTTTACGCAATTACCCCGCAGGACTGCTCTCCGTGCCTGCTAGGTCTGAATCACAGACTACATAGTTATACAGAGATACTAGTCTGAATTAAATAATTATGATATGTTATGGATGTAGATTTCTCTATAAATTGAATTAGGATCGATGTAGCATCAATTAATGCTGACGGCTCATCCATTTGCTGGTCTATTTAGCAACAAGATATCTATGTACTCTATTAATTAGGAATTCCATGGGCTTGAAGTGGTTTAGGAAAAATGGTGGATAATCTATATCTATTTCATAAAAAATAAATACTGTTCGTTGGTAAGCGCATCACTTCAGAACGGCTTCACCGAATTGTTTTTTTTAATGTTCATTATAATCCGAATCAGGTTTGTACGGAAAGAAAAATTTAAAAATTACCGGGAAATTTTTCAAATTCCGGAAAAACTTCCTTTTTTGTATGAACCAGATCAGCTAATAAATTATTATTATAATCTTAACTTTACAAAATAATAATCACGATTATGCGGTAAAACCGAATACTGTAGCTAACCCGGTATTATTATTAAAGATTAATAATTTTAACATTTTCCTGCTTGAAAGAAAATTAAACCTTATCCAAGGTGATTAAATAAAAAAATCTTTGAGCTGAAACCCACTAACCCATCTGAATTAGGGGAGAACGTCATTCATCCTTTTAAACCAAAATGCCTTTTTAACTAATTCAACTTTCTGCCGTATTTCAATTTAATGAGAAAAAGGGTGAAATTACTTAAAAATCAGTTGTTCCAAGCTTTACAGATTTGCCCATTAATACTGTACTTTGCATTTTACATTGCATAATCAGCCTATAGTGTTCCCACTGCTGGGAGACAGGCCTCCGCTCTGTGAGATGGAGTGGGCTGTAAAAGTAATCCACCACGCGGGCTCAGTGTGAGTTAGTGGATCTCACATGTCTTCGAATTTTCGGTTCTAGAACATGCCGGTTTCCTCACGATGTCTTCACCGTTTTGAGAGCAGTGGTGATGAAATAAATTACACAAAGTAATGTGCCTGTTTGGACTCGAACTCATGACCTTCAATAACTCGTAAGTCAGGGCAGATATCACTGAGGCCACCACTTGACTGCTCTCGTTGCATGTGTACTCAATTTTAGCGTATTTGTTATCTAAATGACGTAGATTTTCAAGAGAAATTACGCGCTAAAGTTTCCTATTATCAACCAAATTATAGGATAACATAAAAGTGTCGATGTCATTTCCCCTTTAATAGAGTGACTATTGAACTTTTAAATTGCGTTGGTGACGTAGTTGCGCAACGGCTAGTCGAGAACACGATATTTGAAACAGTACTTATGACACCGGCATGAAGTTTCAATTGCAATAATTGTAGTGCACTCGTGAAATGTGCAATATTAACAGGAGTGTGAAAGTTCACTTTACACGGAAAATGAAGTAGGAATGAGTACGTTGTATGTTAGTCTCGATATTGGAACTCTGTGTGAGCAAATGTTGTGAAAAGATAGTGTGAACTATGATCACAGATTTAGGCATCGTTTACGGAGACGCGGGGCGTCGCGCGTCGCGTGCGGCGTGGCGTCTCGCGGCGCGTCGGACGTTTTTTGCAGTTCACAGACAGGCGGCGCTTGCTGCAGCCTGCGTCATTCCACACGCAAAGACACATATGGTAACTAGTGGTTTCGTTTATGGGGTTTGCGGAATAGCGGTACCCGGCGCTGTGCCTGCCGCGTCGTCCGCAGCGGCGCACGCTGCGTCGTCAGCTGCCACGCCCGCGGTTACCCCTCACCACACTTCTCCCTTCCCTTTCTACACAAATCGAAGGGCACGCGGAGATGACTGCTGCATCACCCACCGCGTTGTCCGCCGCGTCCCACGCAGCGTCGCCCGTCGCTTCATCCGCCATATGCGACGGTACAATTCAAACAAACACGTGCAAAAACGTTTCTCCTTGAACGCTCTATACATCGCCGTATGTTTGTATTTCCGGCAGCCCGCACCGCGGACCGCGGCGCCTGACGCCCCGCGTCTCCCTGAACGAGGCCTAATAGATTGCCAAGTCTAGTTTTTCAATAATAATGTTATTTCAAGCCAAAGTATCGGCCGAACTGCAAGCGAATTGCTCATGCCCTGCAAAAATATTACCCAGCAACTTGTGGCGCTGAATGTCCAGGGTTCGCCGGACTTAGATACAGTCAGGGAAATTAATTTTTAAGCGAATTACCCTACGTCAATTTGACGTGTTATAGCCATCTCATACAGGGACTGACGGTTGTGATTTGAATATACGGACAAATTAAGTTGGTGATTAATTTCCTTTACATTCAAGTATCGCCTCAAGAGGAAGATTTATTATTGTTTTTTGTTTCGTTTAACCTATGTTGTTCCACTGCTGGGCAAAGGTTCTCCTCCATATGTTTCCAATTATCTTTATGCTGTGCCTTCTCCATCCAATAGGTTACGAACGAGTCCAAATCGTCACGCCAGCGTTTTTAACGCCTGCCTCGGTGACGACGCCCGTTTTCAGGCACTCACTGCGTGACGATCCTGGCTCATCTGTCTAGATGCATTCTATAGGTGTGACCCGCCCAGTCCCATTTCAACCTCGCAGACTTATCACCAACATCGGCGATACCTGTCTTGGAGCGTATTATGGTGTTGCGAATTTGGTCGGTGAGTTTGATTTTTAAGATGCTACGCTCCATCGCTTTTTGGCAAACCTTGAGTTTAGGCTTCTGAGCCATAAGTTAGGATAGGCAGGATATACATGTCGACGAGCTTGCGCTTCAGTGAGATAGGAAGGTCGCCCTTCATTAGCGCCTTCATGGACCAGTAGCTCCTCCAGGCATTTCCGACTCGACGGTCGATCTCTTTATCCTGTCTGTTGTGGAAGGAAACTAGCTGGCCCAGATAGATATAATCGTCGGCATAGTGTATTTACTGCCCATTATTATTATTGTTATCTAACATAAACATCGAAAAATTAGACCAAACCACTATTTTCATAACCTCTCTACAAAAACACAGACCTCTGACGACCGTCATGAGTGTATTCAACAGAATAATGCCCTTTGTACATATGTTTTTCTTGCCGTGAAAAACTAAGGTTTATTAGCCGTGTGTAGGCGCAATCGTCAGTATTGTAAGGATCACTATGGAAGCTTGTTCACGATACGGCGGCAGTACGGCACGGCACCGTCGCCGCATGCGCCGTGTCTGTGCACGGCGGGATTCACATCAGTGTTTTACGGCAGTCCAGGCAGTCGACGGCACCGGATGTTTTCATGGCGGCAATTATTTTCGTGATGGCTTACCTACGCTGATTTTGTTTTAAAATGGAGATAAATCACCACACAGCACCTGCCATCTAATCTCTTCACCACCCTTGGTTGACTGGTAGAGAATGCCTAAGGCATTAAGTCCCCCTTTGTACTTTTTTAAGTGTGAAAAGTTTAAATAAATAAATAAAGAATTATTAATTACATTGATCCATGAAGGGCCTGTAACATGGAATAAGATGATCGGATGTATCCAAAACCTTATTTTCTTCGTTTTTGAGTTTTCTATACACGTATTATGTAATGATGATCTTTACCTACATGGATTCATGACGCACGTCTGCAGCTTGGTACAGGAAAAACACAACTGGGGGCCAACCACCACCTCCTAAATCAGTATTATTTTAATATTACTTCAGTGTGTGAAAGAGATGGAGCTATACAGGACGTCTAGCTCCATCTCTTTCCCACACTGAAGTAAGATTACAATAATACTGCTTTAAGAGGTGGTGGTCTAGCTCCAGAGCCGTACCTAACCATTGTCACGTCCGGTTGTTTGCCGTGTCATGAACAAGCTCACACGTTTTTTTTACGGCGTGGTTAATACGCCTACGCCGTACCGTAATGAAACCGTGCGGTGTACAAAGGGCTTTACTAAAATGAAACATTGTTTGGTATAGTTTTCACAGTGCCCCAAGGCCTCATGATTAATTCCGAATGTGTCGTGGTTGGCTTATTGAAATAATGTATACTGTGGCATATTTGAGTGGCCTGTATTAGCATAGAATAGGTAAATAATTCATTTATTGTAATTAATAAACCTTACTGGTTTGTTATGTGGTAAATGTGATATGTGACGTGTTATGTCGAGCTTTGGATGTTGGCAGACTTAGTTGATTGATTGAGTCATGCATCATGTAGCCTGTGACATCTCTGGTTACAGATAGATGCTCTAGTTTGCCTTGAAGATGTCATCGAGTGCTTTGTGATGAGCTCATTGCATGCTGTTTGATTACAATGAATACTTAATTGAATTAGTATTACCTATAAGCACTTAATTTTAACCCGTACTAACTATAATGTGTACCTACCTAATATTTAATTTGATACGTTTCGTAAAATCCAACTCGGGGGTGAAATGAGTTCGTTTGTATTGGAAAAATATTATGGCGGACTTACGAAAATACTAACTTAAAACTTAGACCGAGATTGATAAACGTTACTTACCAAATGATTTGGCTTAGTATTATTTCTTTCACTGTCGCACAACTGTCAAACTACACGAGCATCATAGAGGCTAGAACATAATCAAAGCTTATGTAAGGACACGCTAAGTAACGTGTATCAATCACGGCTTTAGGGCCTGTTTCAGTGTCTACTAGTCAACTATGTTGGGGTCGGCTTCTAGTATAACCGGATGCAGCAGAATACCAGTATTTTACATGGAGCGAATCCCAATCTGACCTCCACAACCCAGTTTCTGGGTAACACGATACCCCTTAAGGTGTGCCTATGGTAGTAAAGCTAGAAAATTGTACATATTTTTCATATAAAATAACCGGAACTTATTCATAGTCCACTCAACAACATACAGTAACGTGTAATAAATAAAATAAAACACATACGGCTATCTCATTTATTAGCGCCTACAGCAAATGCTAAGCGAGACAACCGCAGCGTAAATTGGAAAGGCAGAACGTTTTAGAGCTGATTATGTAGGTATGCAGCAGACTGCAGTTTCGTATGTGACACATGTGGCTTTAATGTTTATTCCAAACATAATACTCAATGTTTGCTGTTTCTGCTGCATGGAAATATTTTGTGACCGGCTAAAAATAGGTGCCTACTGAATGGATAATATAGTTGGGACCGTTAAAGCCGCCTAAAAACTGCAATCATAAAATTAGCAGCGTCCTTTCTAATTGCTATTAAATGCTAATGCAAGTGAGATGTTGTGACTTAATACTGGTATGCGTCCAGTGGCGTGCACAGAGATTTCAGACAGGGTATGCACAAGAAAAAAAAAACTTACCACTTTCAGCTTGTTATACCTACCTTAAGTGGGTTCCCAAATTCCTATCATATTTATTTAGCCAACAAATCTACAAGTTCCAGAAAATTGCCTTTATTAAACGACAAGCTGGATTCGTCATGAACACTGAATGCTAATTCTTGTTTACCTACCTAGAAAACAAACTACATCAATCAACCGTTTGAAAATGTTCCTATTTCTTTCAACTTTCTCGTTGTGCCTTTCAATATCTAACTTTAACTGGCTATTCAAACTAGTCTCTATTCTTCCTTTACTAAAAGTTTGGAACTTTAAGCAGGATTCTAGATGTTTTTCAGAAGAATCATGCTTAGCAGCCGCTTTGTGAAAATTATTTAAATCTGAGTACCCGCTATAGGTCCAAACATTCTTTTTATCTTGATTAGTAAACAAAATGCAAGGGAAACAATACAATGTGTTTGTGTGTACACAACCAGTTAGCCAGTAATAGTTATCATAAAGTTCTTTGAGTTAAATCCAACCCGGGTGCACACTTTCCCTTTGCAATCAATCTAACTTTTTCCTGAAAAGATAACGACGAAACCGCGGCGGATTTTAATTTATATAAACACACTTCGCCAGCACAGGTCTCACATGTATAATTTTCCATGTTTTACAATAAACTTGCTAAATAATTACTCGACAGTTGCGTTAAGAAAAACAATATGGCGAAAAAACTTTGCAATTTATTACATTACGATTACGAACTAATACGAAAGAATGAATTAGTTGGTAGTCGGTCATTTGGTCAATCCGACTAAAAAAAGTCGACCCTCTGCAATGAACAATTAAGCGGTGCTTTTACGGCTTCTCAATTTAGACGGGTTGCAATGTAAGCTATGCTTCTAAAACTCCAACACGCACACACATTTTCACGCACACAGTCACACTTTTGCTGTGTACTACACGAGATGCGTTGTATGAAGAATAAGCAAGACGTAGTAATGCTTTTACCCACGGGAGCGCTGACTGCGCGGTGCGCGCGGCGGTGGATGTTCGCCGCTCCAACGAGTTAGTTCCAAAAAAAGTAATAGATGTCGCGTAAACTAAATTACCATATTTTTTTTGAATTATAGTTATTTATCATTTAGGGGGGCATGTATGTGTAGGACTACAGGGTATGCAGAGCTTATTTGCATGTATGGAGTGCACGCCACTGTATGCGTCATAACTTGATTGGCTTTGCCTACTTATAGTTTGACTGTTGGCGTTTATAGAACCATTACGGCAATTCCCTAGTTCGTATAGAAGCGAAGCAGCTGTAGACTAGTAGTTCTATTTCGAACGCTTTCGGAGCGTTTGACACGTTCAATCGGTTCAAACAGTCTGGATGGATATCGTGACTGATTGTATCATGAATCATTTATTTAGCCAGAGATATGGTACAAAGTAGTAAGATAGTAGTACCTTACACATCTCACCTATCGAAGGCATGCGATAATTTACTATTAGGTACAGTAAAAACAGAATACAAAAGTTCACAAATACAAGTAAATAGTTTACAGAGATTAAGTCTTACAGTTAAAAAAATCACCTAAGGTATAAAAACAGGTCTCAATTAACCATGATTTCATTTGCTTTTGAAACTTATACAAGGTGGAACAGGACGATTGACATTCCTTTAAACCACGTAAAGAGAATCATGTTCTTTAACCGTATACAAAAAATCAATCAAATCCAATGCATACTTTAGCCACAGGAAATTATTTTTCATTTTCTTATTTTTCAACATGATGTGTCCGTAATAATAGGTAAACATTGCCGCCGCCGCGCCCCGCACCCCGCACCGCACCGTTGGTCAGTGACTTTTCGTAGATAAAGTCGTAGATAAAGTATGTTTACTTTTTATGCAGTGGACTCTGCTATTTATTTTGTTTGAAAACTGCAATTTTTCATTATTTCTTAATCTTCGTGTTTTCAAATGTTTCGATGGACTAGTACTGTGCTCGTTTTAATTTAATGTCGTTCATCCAGTTCCACATTGTATAAGGGTAGTTACCTCAACAGACGTGGAATATGGTTGTAAACTTTGATGGACATCCTATAGCTGAATCTTTTAATGCAATGCGCTTCTACAAGAATATGTATTTTCAATTTAGTGGGGTCTCTTGAATTATATTTACATTTTTCATTACTGCCTACAAATAAATGTTCTTGGTTTCTAATAAACATCCCAATTTCCATTATGTACATAGATACAAGGGTAAGTACTCCTAGTTTTTTGAAAAGCGGCCTGCGTGTTTCAAAAGGCCCAACGTTACTTATTGCTCGGATACACTTTTTCTGTGTAATGAAGTAAGTAAGTGAATGTAAGTACCTATCATACGCCTTGAGAGAGTAGGATATTAGCTCTATTTGAAACGCGTTCTGAGAAAGAGTGGCTTCTGTTATACGAAGTTATTCTTTTTCGATCTCCTAACACACAAATTAGCTTGGCTTTCGATTTCAGATAAAAATGAGAGCCCACTCGGAATGACCAGGTATTTATAGGAGGACACACTTTAAGTCAAGTCTTACGCAGCAAGGTACAAGTCGATTACACCCGAACTAGTTCTAATCAGTTATAGACAGAGACAGAGTCTAAATCGTTAAATAAATCGTGAGTTGATCGAAAATCAGCCACTGGTAGGAAGGCAAACCTCTAAAGTTCCAGTTATAGGGTGCAAGTTTATTGCCTGTGGCATACCTACCATAACATTGAAGCAACAATGACTGGCACCGTCTAAACAACACGCAAAAAAAATTTCTGCACGATACGGGCAAGTTAGTTGCTGTACAAAACTGGTTTATGTGTCAACTGCACGTACAATAAAATCGCATCCAATTCTGGAATGAAAATAAACTTGCATGCAATGATTGCCTTAGAGTAAACAGAAGTCGCATGCATTTGTTGAATGGCAAAACTTGCATTTAATTATTGTATGCCATTTTATTGAAATCGCACGCGTGTAAATACTTGCATGCACTTCTTGAATGACAATAAGTGAACGTGCTTTATGGCATGCGATTATTGCTCTTGAACGTTCCAGAAACTTGCACCGTGTAAATGGGGCTTAAGTAGTGTCATACTACTAGTAATACTTGTTATTTAATAATCGAACCCCAAATAATTTCTGTTTTGAATTGAGAAAAGGCCAGAAAGTGAAAAAGAGAGGCTCATTTATTAAAACAAGCGGTCATAGGTACAACTTAGAGAGTCAATACTTTTTTATAGATTAGGCTCAAATCATATTTTTCCTTATTTTAATGATGATGACCATTTTATTGTACTCACAGTAGCTCTAGAAGTTCCGCTGTCAAGGCTGCTCTGCGAGGATATTGAAGGGGTCCTGGCAAGGCGCGCGTGCGGAAGCGAGCTGGCAGCCCTACCTTCAGCGGCCATGGGCTGCACGCGGCATTGCTCCTTGGGAATCAGCATCTCCTGTCGACAATAATAAGCCCTATAAATACTGTAATAAGTATTAGAATGGAAAGTTTTTGGGTAATGATTTTGGAGTTTGTCCGTCATTGTTAATTTTGACATCGTGTACAGTAATGCGTGTGTATCGTGTGTGTGTGTGTGCAGTGTTTATAAGGACTGATAATTTGTATCAGTGTCTATTGCATGTTGCTAGACGAACTCGATTCTCGACCTTGCTACGTGATGAGATTGCTACTAGTCGGGAAAACTCGAAATAAATATGAGATTATTATCTGTAAAATATTCAACTAAAAACCGGCCAAGTGCGTATGGGACTACGCATAATGAAGGGTTCCGCGGTAGTTGGGATGAGTTTATGCCAAGAACAAACTTAACATTGGAGTTGAAAAACATGTTCTCTCATACATTCCAACTGCAAATGTAAGTTGGTCGATTATTACTCGTTAACTTGCAACGCCTACTTAGTTGTGATAGTTTTCCTTTTAACTTCGTTGTATAAACCACTACTGTGAATTTTTCACATATCCAAAACTAACCGTTTAGCTGGCAGGAGAGGGGGGACACTTGACTAACAAAAATTAGCACTTTAAAGCTTAATATTTCAGAAACGGATCCCTTAATCTGAAAATTGTTTCGACAAACCCGTAATATTATAGAAAGACCTTTCCAACAATACCCCACACAAAATTTTTTTTTCATGATTTTATTTTACCACTTTGTCGGCGTGATTAATATGTATATCCAAGCCAAATTATAGCTTTCTAGTACTAAGAGTCTCTGAGCTAAGCTGCGGACGGACGGGCGTGGCGAAACTATAAGGGTTCCTTGTTGACTACGGAACGGAACCCTAAAAATGAATGTACCTACTTAAGTAGAAACCTAGTATAATAAATTAGAGTAACACAGTTTGTTATTAATATACTTACTATTCTTCCTATAACCATTAGGAGCTCAGTAAATAACATTTTGGTATATTTCAGAACAATAATGAACATCAAAGATTTATAATTCAGTACCGAGCAAATTATTTACTTCAAGATTCTTAGCAAGTATTTGATGTATCAATATTTATATTTTTCAACGGCTAAAACTGACTTAATAATTCCCTAGGCACCTATATTTTTATTCTTTTCATAAAACCCGCGCACGCGTTTTTCAAAGGAAAAATAATAATCTCCTTTGTCTGGCAAAATAAAAATGTAAGAGGCTTAAGTTCTAATAGAGGTAATATTCTTCTTGCAACGCAGTGTAAAGTGAATAAAAACTCGACCTCCGTTGGAAAATGCTCGGTTTTCCTTTAGCAGTTTCTTATACACAATATCGCACGTTATAACTTTATGAAACGAGCATTTTTATGTTTAGTAGTCTTCATATTATGTTATTTTGATGCTTATTTCTGCCTGCGAGGTATGGCTTATATCGATGCTGCGGTAATCTGCTATTTTTTCAGGTCTACTGCAGTTCTCACAGGTATCATTTAAGACAAGCAACCACACTTATGAAAAGTTTCATGAGGCTTTAGGCAGCTAGATCAAGGGCCTGATACAGTAAGCAGTTTATCACGACAAAACACTCATTTAAGGAGATTAATTGGATAAATTGGATCCTGTTCCTTGTACTTTCCCATGCTGGATATACTCTTTTATATTTAATCAAAGTATAATTTTTATTTTTTTGAAAATGGAATGCAAAGTCATAAATCTCTCATCATCCATCCATGATAAGCCTATTTTTAGCAACAAACACAGGGCATATAATTATGTGATAAGTAGAATGAATTGTTTGCAAGAAAAAGATTTTAGATAGAGGAGCCAAGCAACAGGTATCCTTGTACTGTGTGACCTAAAAGGCGTTAAAGGTCAAATAATAAAACTACATATAAAAAGCTACGTGCATTATACTCTACGAATATGTACCTTCCAACAGTTTACTTTCAGTTTAGTTTAAAGCAGTGATGGCCCAGTGGTAACGGCCCCGACTTACGAGTTGTAGGTCGTGGGTTCGAACCCAGGCAGGCACTTTAATTTGTGTAAATAATTCCATCACCACCGCTCTAAAACGGTGAAGGAAAACATCGTGAAGAAACCTGTCCTAGAACCAAAAATTCGAATAATGTGACATCTACCAACCCGCACTGGGCCTACGTGGTAGATTACAGCCACTCCTTCTCGAAGAGAGGAGGCCTGTGTCCCAGCAGTGGGGACATTGGCTGATTATGATATGATTAATGGTTCACTGCAGTGGAGTCTAATTAAAAGTTACTTAGTTTTAGGAATTTTTAGGCCATGCTAGGAAAGCAGACGTTAATAGAAAATCATTTTTATCGTGTTATAAACTAAATGGTTAATCTATATAAATAAATAAAATTGAAGTACCTGTTTGTAATGTCAAAATAACAGCATTTTACTAAATGCATATTAAAGTATAAAACTATGACAAAAAAACAATTAAAAAAAATGTTTGTCTGTCTGTCTGTTTGTTCCAGCTAATCTCCGTAATGGCTGGACCGATTTTGACGGGACTTTCACTCGCAGATAGCTGATCTTTGGGCACGCCACAATTGCGGCGATAAGTCCCCTCTTTGAGGAGTGGCTGGAGAGGCGCCACGGCGTCCTCACCTTCCACCTGACGCAGGTCCTCACCGGACACGGGTACTTCGGGAGATACCTGTACCGGATCAGGCGGGAGGAACCGCCTGGGTGTTACAATTGTGTTGATCGCCCGGAGGATACGGTGGAGCATATGGTGGAGGTCTGCCCTGCTTGGGCGGAGCACCGTCGTGTCCTCGCGGAAGCGATCGGCGGCGGCGAACTCTCACATCCGGCCGTGTCCAGGCCATGGTACGGAGTGAGAGTACATGGGAAGCCATCACCTCCGTCTGCGAAGCAGTAATGCTCGCGAAGGAGGAGGCGGAACGCGTGAGGGAGAGGCAATCTTTGCGACCTCACGTCCCTAGTCGCCGCAGGAGACGCCCTGGACGTCGGGAATTGGCAGCCGATTCCCGGCCACCGTAGCCGCGGGCTTGCGGACGGCGAGCAATGGGTAGCTCGCCATCCGGTAAGGACCAGGCCCGGGTCGACGGCGCGTCGTGTTCCACGCGCGCCTCAAAGAGATGTCAGCACTATTGACGGGGTCCGCTAGGGCCGATGCTAGCTAGCGTCGCAGGTTGTTCGAAAGAGTTACCGTGGCCCCGGCACAGGCAACAGAAGGAACACGGGTGGGTTTTAGTCAGTAAAAGTCTGACACGCCCTCCCGCTCCACCGAGAGCGGGAGAAGTCATTTGATGATTTCCCATCCAAAAAAAAAAGATAGCTGATCTTATAAGAAGTAACTTATGCTTCTTTTATTTTAGAAAAAGAATTAGGGTTCCGCGCAAAAAATTAAAACCTATGAAATTGTAGGGAAGTATTGACATCCACGCGGGCGAAGCCGCAGGCCACAGCTAATGCCAACTAAATTATTGTTACAAAACTGTTAACATAGCGTTTCAAACTCCATCGGAAAGTAAGTAACGACAGTGCAAGTTAAAATACGGTCAACAGCACCAGTGAGTTCGCTTACAGAAAAATATGACTCCTAAAACATTTGCCCCGGTCGCGATCAATCAGCCAAGGTCGACAGGCAGTTGATAGATTCAATATTTACGCCATACCAGTGACAAATTGATATTTTAACGTTATAATTTAAAAATCGATTGGTTTTATCGGTCGTGCGTACCTACTTCTGTGTACAAAATTTAATGAGGTAAACTTTTGGATGGAAGGTTTCCATAACAAAGAGAGTAAACTTATTGTTTTTGTTACTATTAACACGTAATTTTTATGTTCTTTGCACTTGTTTTATGATTATTATTGTTTCTATTTATTGTATATATGTAAATGGTACACCACAGACTACCTGCAGTACTATCTCCCTGTCCTTTCTCCCTTAATCCATCTAAAGGTTGTCTTTAAAAGATCTCTCTTAGCGATAAGACCGCCCATTGTATCACCCCTTGTAAAATTTCTACTTTTATATCTGTAATATTTATGGTGTACATAATAAAGACTATTCTATCTATCTATATTATTCTAAAATGCGTTATTTTCTGTCAGTTGTGCGCTTAAAATTACATGAGATCATCTAAATTATTCTATTCTATTCTAACTAGCATAGGCATTTCTAGGTTGACACAACTTTTCCTAGAAGAATACGTTCTCTCTTCTAACGCATTATTTTTGCCTAGAGGAATGCCTTCTGTCATCACTTTAATCATCATCATCATCTGCCTAGACTTTTCCCAACTATGTGGGTCAGCTTCCTGTCTAACAGAATGCAGTTGAATACCAGTATTTTACATGGAGCGACTGTCTATCTGACCTCCACAACCCAGTTACTGGGTAAAACGATACCCCTTGGAAGGATTGGTTGTCATCATAGCTTTATTTAAACCATAAGCCTTAATTCATTTTTATTTTTAGTAAGAATTGCTGCCCTAGCTTGGAAGCTTTCCTCTTTACTCCTTGCAAGGAAATCTGCCCCAAGAGGAGAAAGCCATTCTGAGTAGATGTAGTCTTTCTTGGAAAAGGCACTTTGCGGACAGTCCGAAGCCTTTATTGCCGCTATCTCTATCTAGTTAAGTTACACAAGACCTAAAGCATTTTTAACCGACTTCGAAAAAGTAGGAGGTTCTCAGTTCGTCGATTTTTTTTTATGTATGTTCCCCGATTACTCGAAGATGGCTAAGCCGATTCGAAAAATTCTTTTTTGTTTGAAAGGGTATTCTTCCTAAGTAGTTCCTTATAATATAAATGTTATTAATTTTATTTCGGTAGTTTTTGAGTTAGCTTCAATAATACTTATTTTTCCCACTTAGTCTATGTGGGTGATGTTTTAATAATTTCCTGACGCTGTAATTTATTTATATAGCCGGTAGTGGTATTCGAATTTGTGTGGGGTAGGTACCAGAACTAAAATGTGAAAAATAAAATTTTCCAAAAAAAAAAAACACTACAAAGTGAAAAATAACTTTAATTTCGGAAGAAGATGGCAAAAAACGAAAATACTAAACCAAAGACACCGACTTCCGAAATTAAAGTTATTTTTCCGTTTGTAGTGTTTTTTCTGAAAGTCGGTTGTTTTTTTTTTTTGTAAAAAAGTTTTTATAAGAGTAGTTTTTTTTTAATATTATGCTTAGGTGGTTTGGTCATGTTGAGAGGATGAGTGAAAGGCGACTAACAGGGTAGATGTGAGTGGAAGCGCTGGGAGGGGACACTCTAAATTCTAAAAGGACATAAATAGTGACCTTATTGGTGATGTTCTTCAGAAAGGTATGGTTGTGCGTATTACTCGCGACCGGCGTGCGTGTATGACCAGATGTATGAGTTTAGGTTCATACACCTGGTCGAAGCAAAAAGAGTCTATAAGGGTAGTAGCAGGTGGCGTTTCTGCCTACTAGCCCATGGATGTCTGTATATGTAAAGCATTTTCATAATTAAAACACGAAATAGGTATATCATCATTTTACCTCATTTGGTAAGACTGGAAGACCCAAGCAAAAAAATTAATTGAAAAGAATAATTATAAAAACCTTTTTATAAAAAATAAAACCGATTTCCAAAAAAAACACTACAAAGTGAAAAATAACTTTGATTTCAGAACTCAGTGCCTTTCGTTTCGTATCTTCGTTTTTTGCCACCGACTTCCGAAATCATAGTTAAGTATTTTTCACTTTGTAGTGTTTTTTGGAAGTCGGTTTTATTTTTTGTAAATTTTTTAATTTTTAGTTGTGTACCTACCCCACACAAATTCGAATACCACTACCTGCTATGTAAATAACAGTGACAGGAAGTTTAATAACTTAGAACATCATCCACATAAACTAAGCGGGGAAAATGCGTGTTAGTGATCAAAAAGCTATCGCTATCTCAAAAACCACCCAAGCAAAGTTAATGAATACATGAGATCAACTTCGAGAACTTTATACCCTCCCGAATAAAAGAAGAATCTTTCAAATCGTACTTCTCTGTAAAAAGTTACGCGTGGTCACACATAAAAAAAATATACACCTCGACTTGAGAACCTCCTCCTGTTTTTTCGTCGGTTAAAAATGAATTAGCCGTTGTTTAACTAAAATGGCGTTGGTTTTTCTCAGAAGCAAGCTAATCACTGTTGTTTACCTTCTTCTAAATGAATCAAGGGAGAATAATTCAATTAACTTTTCCCTTTAAGTCTGCCGATTCATCGTGACAAGTTAAATTAAATGAGAAGACGAGAATATTATGGCAGGCTATATTTTAATGAAATTAGTTTAGTAGCTTTTCTAAACTTTTAATAGAAACAAGATTGAATAAGTGTTGGGTGTTTTTATTACTTTTTAACCAACTTGAAAAGGAGGAGGTTATGCATGCCATGACTTTTTTCAAGAAGGTATATACACCGATTTCTCAGTGATTACTGACCAATTTACGTGATTCTTTTTTCATTTGGTATGTGACTAAAAGAGTGATGAATATAAATGTTGATGGATGGCGACGGAGAGGAAGGTCAAAGAAAAGATGGATGGATTGAGTGAGGAATGTTATGGAAGAGAAGGGAGTGAAGAATAGCGTGACGGTTGACAGGAGAAAATGGAAAGAGAACACGTGTTGCGCCGACCCCGAGTAACATGGGACAAGGGCAGGAAGATGATGATGAGAAGAAGCCCACGCGGTGGTACCATATCAATTTTATTAATCCCAGACGGAAACAGAGGGGTTATAAATTCTTAACTTTGCTTAAGTAGTTTTTGAGTTACTCGTAGCTTCAATAATAGGGTTTTAAGCCAGACCCTTTATGATGAAGATGTTGTAATCTTCTCATAGTACGAAGTGGCACATGCATTTGTGTGGTACTACAATTAAATTGCTCTCCTCGTTGGTCTAGTGATCGCAAGCGCTACTGCTGAGTATGAGGTCCTGGGTTCGATTCCCAGGTCAGGCAAAGTGTTATTGGGTTTTTCAATCTGGAATTTTTCAGTAGCAGCCCGGAGTCTGGATTTGTGCCCGGTAGATGGCAATAGGCTCGCCCTCTATTACATGGGACTTAAACATAACTGGTGAAATGTGGGTATACTATAGGTACACCTCTGCCTAACCCTTCGGGGAAACTAGGCGTGATGTTGTTGTGTGTGTGTGTAACAATTAAATTGTAAAATAGAAACGGTTATCGAATTTAGTTGTGTTTTTTGTAAAAAAGTTTTTTATATAATTTTTTATTACAGCAGGTTTTTGTATAGAAATTAGAAGAGTGACTTATTATGACAGGATATTTTTGGGTCATGAAACGGTAGGTACTATCATTATTGAAAGAGGTGTTTTCTACTTAAAATATTGTACCTCTTTACATATTTATCAATTTTACGCGTCTGAACCTTTGTAAATAATAAATTATGCAAAGCAATTTTCCTTGGAACACAAAACTAACACTATGGGGCTCTATGGGGTTTCACTCCCGCATTCTGTTGCAAATGAGAAAAGATCAAGATTTATATGTTATCGGCAATCTGTATAATCCGGTATTCTATGGAATACCGAGGCATTCTATAGAATGCCTATAACGTTCAGGCAAAGTATGAAATATATTTTACTCCATGCTTTGCTCAGACATTCTACATAATATCGAATGTTCAACCGGCAATGTGTGGAAAACGCGGTGCGCACGGGATGGGCAGTTAAAACAATATTTTCGTTTTTCCTAATTATGTTTGAATTAGTGTTTAGGTCCCTTCCCCTTAGGGGGAGGCCGAACTAAATACAAATTGCTGCTTTAGAACGAAATGATTCCGGAGTCAGTGTAAAAATAAAAAAATAAAACAACCACGATAACAGATGGAAAAGAACCTAAATAAAATTGGCGGGATATATGTATATACTCGTATATTTAAATTTAATTGCTCTATGGAATAGCTCCATTTTGCCAGCCAGTAGGTACTGCAGAGGCTTTAATTGGGCCTGCTTTTAGGATGAAACCTTCACGAGTCGTTTGATAGTTCTATGAAGACAAGCATTGATTTAATTAGATAGAATAGGTTTGAATTTGATAGTTCAGGAAATTTGTTTTATATTGAGTGGTGGTATAACATTTGTAATGTAACGTGCTTTCTATAAGCTATTAAATAATAATATAGTGCTTCGGTGTCTGATTTATCGTAGCTACGTTTACGAAACACACACCACAGTATTACATAAACATACAATACACGTAGTGATCTGCTCGGCCTCATAGTACCCCGGCAGATCATGACAGTACTTTCAGCACGTTTTATTTATTTTTGTACATAATTCGTATTATTCGTGCTTGTTCCAAATTCAAAATGTTTTTATTCACTCAGTGACAAAAAGAGAGTTTTATTCACTGTTATCGATGAATCAAATGCCCTTTTTCGAGTGGCAATGGTAAAAATATTTTTGCCTAGACGAGCTCAGCATTGTATAGAATCACTCTATATAATGCCTAAGAAATCATTCTATGTAATGCCTAGTAGCAGTGGGCTGGTCATGTTTGTCGAAGGACCAATGGCCGGTGGTGCAGACGAGTCCTGGAGTAGAGACCGCGTATCGGCAAGCGTAGTGTGATGGGACGTCTCCCAGCTGATGGACCCATGACCATAAAAAGGTGGCTGGTAGAGATGGAATGCGGAAGGCAGAGGACAGGGTGTTGTGGCGCAGCCTGGGAGAGGCCTATGTCCAGCAGAGGACTGCGGAAGGCTGAGTTGATTGGTTGTTACCTACTATCTACTAAGGAGTGTGCCACCATAAATGGTGAACCTATCACACTATTTACCCATGGTGGACCTCAAACAACTCTCGACTTCGTCGCTTGATGAGTTCATGAATAAGCGCTCCTTTCGAGCACGAAACTTACAGTAATTTAAAAAAAAATTAGTCGGAACCTATATCTTTTGCTCTAGTAAGATCAATCTAAGTAGGTGTATGTACCTACCTCTTTTCCTAACATTAGTCATCGTTTTTATGTGCCATTTAAATAATAAATATCAAGCCATTACATCCATTTCCAGGAATCAGGGCCGGTCTCAGTCCCAAACTTTCGAAACAGCTGAATAATTAAAATAACAATCTTATTGGCCCTTTTTACGTAAATCCCTTACAAACAAAAAGTCTCCTTCGTAATACTAGTATGATATAGTGCGGCCTTTATTTACATCCAAGCCCATACAAACACAAAGCAAACAATTGCGAACCGTATTCACGAACAATATTCAATTATAACGACAACTATACAAAAAGATTCAGAAGTTCCACAGAAAAGAGCAATAGGAAACCTTTGAACGAATACGTATGCAACGGAAATTATCCCATGAAAAAGAAAATAAAGAAAAATGGGATTATCTGTCACAGAAACACGTGCATACAAAAAGATAATTAACTCGAATAATAATGAAAAATAAAATAAAAATAGATCTACATACATATAATCATGAAGAAAGAACTGAATGAAATAGTCGGCAGCTGCACGTCGTGACTGTGACAAGAAAGCTTCCACTCAGCATGATGTTGGCATCATCATTAGAGCGTACAAAATTATCTGCTGAATTTAAAGGGTTTTTGGAAATTGGTCACAGGACAACATGCTGGACATCCTTCTCCTATATTGCTAAAATAGCGTACAGGACAACATGCTGGACATCCTTCTCATATATTGCTAAAATAGCGTACAGGACAACATGCTGGACATCCTTCTCATATATTGCTAAAATAGCGTACAGGACAACATGCTGGACATCCTTCTCATTTTTTTTTTTTTTTTTAATCTTTTGTTTTAGGGACTTTTGTTCTTGTGAGAACATGTCAGCCCCGTTAAGTCACATCTAATTATACAACATCACAAATAACATTGTTTCATTACAAGGTAAAGGAAAAGGTATCGGTAACAAGACCTCACTGACGCGTGAACATCTTAAATAAAGTGGCGGCAGCAGGTGACGTGGGATTTGCTAGAACTGATGTAAATGTACCAACATCCATTATATTTAATTTAAATTCACGCATCAGTAATTCCCTGTCTCTCTCATATTTTACACAGTATAAAAGTAGGTGTTGTACATCATCTAACATCCCACATACCTCACAATTAGGGGAATTAACTTTTCTCATTAGATATCCAAATTTCTTGGTGGGATAATGTCCTGATCGTAACCTATTTGCTATGACTATCACATTCCTACGAACTTTGTAATTATCAAACCATGGTATTCGAGGAGGCTGACATTGAATTGTTTTAAACCAAATTCCCTTCTCTTTACTTCTTTCATCAAAGTACTCTTTAAATATATCATAACATTTATTTTTAACTTTCGCTATATATTCAGTATAAAATAATCTTACATTGTAGTCATGACCGTCAGTAGTTGCTAATTTTGCCCACCTGTCAGCCTCCTCGTTACCGCTTAGTCCGATATGAGAAGGAACCCATTGCAGTCTTAGATCCCTGCCGCAGTTTTTTAAAATATACATTTGCTTCAATATTGCATAAGCTAGCGATGCACCTCTGGGGCCAGATGCGCAACGAGCTATGTGCTGTAAAGCGCTTTTGCTATCAGTGAAAATCACCACTTTATTACAAAACAAATGACTAATACTGTTAATTGCTTCTAAAACTGCAATGAGCTCCAGTGTCATAATTGATGCATTACAATTAGTCACTTTAAACATAGATGAGGTCTTCTGACTCGCATCGTAATAAGCGGCTCCCTGACCATTCTCAGTTTTGGACCCATCAGTGAAAATTTTGTACCATCCGTTATACTTTTCATTTAATTCCTTGATAACCTCTGAATGAATCACTGAATTTTCATAATTTCTCTTACTGTCTTTAACACAATCAAGGTTACATTGTATTATTTCTTTTTCATCTATATATGCTGTCCAAATATCTAGTGAAAACATGTTAAGTGGGTAGGATGAATCGATGTCATATAGTTTACAATCCTGATAAACAGTACAAAGTAACGGCTTTCTTTTATTCCGCCAGTACTGACAATTTTCTAAAGTGGTTAAGTCCTTTATTAAGTTTATTGTACCATTATTAGTCCAAGACATACATTTAACAGAATATTTAAAAGCGAGATATAACCTTCTATTAAACAAAGGAGGTATAGCTAGCTCAGCCTCCATAACATGTATGGGAGTACTCCTGATATAGCCACCAATAATTCTAAGTGCCTGATTTTGAGTTTTGTCAAGCTTGTATAAATGGGATTTTGCACTGTGGTCGTATAAGAATGAGCCATAATCGATCCTGCTGCGTAACAAGGCCATATAAAGATTACGCAGATGTTTAGGGTGCACGCCCCATGAGGGGCCTGATAACATTTTTAATAAGTTTAAATTTCTTAAAGTTTTCTGACCTACTTCATTGATATGTTTGCTCCAAAGTAAAGCTTTGTCTAACCACATACCTAAATATTTAATATTATCAACAGATTGAATAATGCTACCATTTATCGTCACATCAATCATTTGGGGTCCACGCTTCCGGGTAAATATACACACTTTGGTTTTGTTTGGCGAGATCTCAAGTCCAATCCCGTTTAATTTATCCACTACTGACTTTAATAATATTTGTAACTTGGTTTTACAATTATCTAAATGCTTATTACTTATATAAAAGACGAAGTCATCTGCATATTGCGATATCATAATCTGTGGATCCTCATTACCTAGACATGCATCATAAGTTACCACATTAAACAAAAGTGGAGAAAGTGGATCTCCTTGGGCTAGGCCCATACCTGTCCACCTAGTACAAACAATGTCGTTGCTAAAGCTATCCTTTATAGTTAAGCATCGCGCACTTAAAAAGGACGATATGTAATTACAGATGCGATAACCAAATTTCAATTCATCCAACTTTTTAACAAGCTTTTCTGTAAGTACATTGTTGTATGCATTTTCCACGTCTAAAAAACAAGCAACTGTTGATAACTTTTTCGCGAACCCAATTTGAATATGTGTTATGATTCTGGCTAAGTTATCTAAACATGATTGACCTTTGCGGAATCCTGTTGTACTCCGGGACAAAATAAGATTCTTTTCTATGTACCATTCCATTCTTTTTAATAACATGTTATGAAAGATTTTGCACAGACATGACATCAGAGAGATAGGTCTTAGTTTCAGATCTGAGCTATTGCTATTATTTGATGCTTTTGGTATTGGGATAATCAGAAAGGTTCTCCACTGATCTGGTATTGAGCTCGTTGCAAAGATCATATTGAACAATCTACGTAAAAAAATCTTACTGCTATTTGGTAAATAATATATCATTGAATATGTTATCCTATCAATTCCGGGAGCAGTATCCTTTTTTTTTAAGCATTTAATTAACTCGCACATTTTAAATGGTACATCCAGCGATTGATTATTCGAAACAATTATGTGTTGCTTATTCGAAGCAATATCTGGTGTAAGACTGTAAAACAAATCTTTATTTTTACATGTCGGCACAAAGAATGTAGGTTTGCGATGATTTTTTTGCCACTTCATTTTATTCCACATATCTGACGCTGAAGTACACTCGTCAATACTTGAACAGAAATCTTTATGATTTTGAGAACGATATTGAGTAATTAGTAAACGAGCTTCATCAATTGTCTTTTCCAATTTCGTGAGATTATCTGGAGTTGGGTTTTGTCTAAAATCTTTCAGTGCTAGTCTCCTTAAAGCTACCGCCTTGGATAATTGAGGGTGCCAATATTTTTTTGGTTTAAAGTTTCTTAACGGGTTATTACATAATTTAATTTTGGGAACATACTTATTAACTGATATATTGATGTGTTTTTCTAAATAATCATACATATCTTGGACATTATCATTTGCAAAGTTACAATCAGAAAAATGGAACTGGAGGTAGTCACTATATGCTTTCCAATCGGCTCTTTTAAAATTACGATTTTCTATGAGAGGAAACTGTTGTTCAAAGTTCAAAGACATCTTAAGAATGAGGTGATCACTACCTAAATTTTCGTTGAAAACTTGCCATTTAATTTTAATTCCTAAATCTGTAGACACAAAAGTTATATCAGGAGAAGTTCTTTGCATGACACCACCTACCAGTTTTACTCTAGTAGCATCTCCGTTATTTGTACATATGAAACCACAATCCAGTGACGAATCCAGCAACTGATTCCCTCTTTGGTCAGTTTTGTATGACCAATTACTATGATGACCATTAAAATCACCCGCGATCATAGTCTTGTTTGATGCTGTAGAAAATAAATTGTCCCAATCAGTTTGTTGAGTACGTATTGTAGGTGGACAGTAAACGGCTATTACGTTCTCTAAATTGTTAGTTATGAATTTTAACATAAACAGCTTCAATTCCTGGATTACATAATTGAATGGTGCAAGCACTGGATTGTAATGATTTATGGACAAAAATTGCTACCCCACCATATGAGTCATCTCTGTCTTGCCTATACATATACGCTATAACCACTGATGTACACGTCAGACTCTGAGTTTAACCACGTTTCGCTAACGATAGCTATATGTATTTTTTCTTGAACCAATAAAGCATCAAAACTAGATATTTTCGGTTTTAAACTTTGTGCGTTCCATTGACATATATTAATCGATACTTGTTTATTCGTGCTAGCCATCAAACAAATTAAATAATGACCTTAATGCTCCCCTCCCACAAAACATATTAACAAAATAAGACTTACATTCTTCATAAATAATTTTTATCAGCATAGTTATTTGCTCAAAAATCGTGGAGTTTTCGCAGATTATAACTTCTTCAATTTTTCGCATAAGGGATTTCATTTTCTTTCTCCTTTCTTCTCTCTCCTCTTTCTTTGAGTCCTCTTTAGTTGGTAATTGTTCCGCTTCCGTCGTACCTGACGCTTCGTTGTCAATTTCCATAGTTAAAAACTCATAATCTTGGTTATTTTGTTTCTTTCTGCCCTTCTTAGCAATGTTTCCATTTTTCCCACTGTGCGAACATTCCGCTTCTATTTCTTTCCGCTGACTATTTTGTTGATTTACAGACGTCGGTTGCTCGGATATATTAACAATTATATTAGGCTGTGTCTGACTAGTTGTAGGTTGACATTGATCAGATAATGTCATAGTTTCCCTAATATATGCGGTGTTCGTGTCATCTATATTGTTGTTGCGAATTTCCTTATTAGATTTGAGATAATCTTCATATGCTTCCTTATATGACAAATCTTTGTCTCCCATAATTAAGCGGATTTTTTTCTCCCTCAAATAAGCCGTACAAGATTTATCAAGGGCCATATGAGGGCCTTTACAATTAGGACATGAAAAAGTAACTGTTTCGCAGGTCATGTGATGTTTGCTACATTTCGGGCATACACTATTCTTACTTGGACAAAATCTTTTCATGTGACCAAATTTCCAACAATTAGAACACTGATTCACTGGGAATGTGTAACGTTCTACTGGGAATCTGCAGCCGTAAGCATACACAAATGTCGGACGGGAGCGATTTTTGAAGCCTATTCTTATAGTCTCACTATTTATCCATTTTCCTTCAGAATCTATGCGTTTGAGCCTTTTAACGGACAGTATTTCGCATGAGCTGGTCAAAGTATCCAAAAATTCTTCTTCCGATATGTCTAAATCCACTCCTTTAACAATTCCAAACGAAAAAGTAAGCCCACTAGTGAATTGAGTTCGCACTCCTAATTGTACAAGTTTTTGACAATTAATAAGACTTTCTGCCTGTTTTTTATCGCTGAATTGTATAAATACTTTAAATGGGTTTTTGTAATGAATCCGAATAATGTTATTAATTTGTTCATTTCTGAGTATCTTTGCTAAGGCCATTTGTTTAGGCAACATCTCTGCAGAAGTTAAACATACCTCGATTTTTTCACAACTACCCTCATGTTCTATATCTTCTATCGATTTATCAGCTGATAAAGAATCACTTCTTATTAACCTCTTCGGTTTCCTGCTCCTCGTAACAGTAATGAAGCCTTCTTCACTACTTTCTTCACTTATTTCTCGCAATCTTTTTCCCCCAACCGATTTTTCCTGCATTCTATGCATCTCCTCCGCACACTCTTCAATTACCTCGGAATCACTTTTATCGTCATCATTACCACTATCTTCCGACATCTCTCGTTAAGCTGAGGGTAATAAATACCCAACCGTATACGCACTCAATATTAGCAAGGTTAAGTTATACGTGTACGCGTAACGACGTCTCGCTAAACACTGCATCCTTCTCATATATTGCTAAAATAGCGTACAGGACAACATGCTGGACATCCTTCTCATATATTGCTAAAATAGCGTACAGGACAACATGCTGGACATCCTTCTCATATATTGCTAAAATAGCGTACAGGATAACATGCTGGACATCCTTCTCCTATATTGCTAAAATAGCGTACAGGAAAACCATTCTGGACATCCGTCTCCTATAATGCTAGATGAAGTGGCTTCTTGACTAAATACCTACATACACACGCACACACATCAATCAAGCCCTTGTAAGTGATATTAGCATAAAAGATTAGTAATTTCTTCTATCTTGAGAGCATTGACCAATCTTTGCATCAGAGAAACTATACCTAGATTCCATGCTTTATCGGTATGTACAATTTTTTTCAGGTATTTTTTTTAAATATTTTTAATTTATAGATTCAGTTATTTTAAGCAACTAATTTCATTATTTTTCCAAGCAGTCACTAATTTTAAATCAATTTTCTAAATTTTACTTCGAAAAGTAAGCTGAAGAGTTCGATATATTTGCCACGTATAGCACAACAATAAAAATCTTAAATTTGACGTTTTTTCTTGACATCAGAAACTTCAAGCATGACACTGACTTGACAGTTGGACAAATGAAATTAGAGGTGGGAATAATTGACATAATCGAACATTTACTTATTACTTTAAACTGACAATAAAATTAGTAACTCGATTACAGTTAATCGATTATACGTAGGTAGTTACTAATTTTGGATTACTAATCTGTTCTTACTAGTCGTTGGAAATGAGAGTTTAGTTGTCTTGTCGAGTGAAGACGGAAAGTATCTTGGTATCTACCATCTACCATGTGGTGCACGACTGTGAATTATTTATTTCTAAACTAATAACAAACCAATCAATAAGTAGCAGTTATATTTGCAAGTTTCCAAAACCATTCGTAGTTACAAAATAGTTCGAATGATTTATTGATTATATTATTTTTCATAGAGAATGGACTTTCTATAAGCTACCTATTCGTTATGTTGATTAATAATTATATCATTCAGACTTCGGGATTTAGATTTATTGTGTGAATTGATTTTCAACGTTTGATTAGGATCGATTTAAAGACCGAAGTTTTCGCATGACTGCATTATAATTATGGTCATCTCTAAAGTTGATATGATATGACTTGATTTTTTTTTATCATGGGAGGCACCGAAAGTAGTCCCTACTGTACTATGTGTGTACTGTAGTGGCTACTGTTTGACGTCATTTGGAGGTCAAATGAAAGTCAAGGTTTCATGTGTTTATGTTAAAATTTTAAGCGCTAAAAATAGAAAAATAAGGTTAAGAAACCTAAAATCCCGAAATGGTTTTTGAATCAGCGTAGGACATTTTTACTTTACATATACCTACTGAAATATTCGGTATGTAAAGTAAAAATGTCAACAACAAACTCAGCCATTAAATACAAAAAAACGGACTAGAAGATAGAAGTCCCTGTTTTGTATTTAATGGTTGAGTTTTTTGTGCCCCTGACACGCACGTGAGGTTTTTGTTCATATTCGGATTGGAATGGTTCTTCTGTTCCTATATTTTCAGCGAAAGGGTCGCCTGCTGCGAGCATCGTTGTAGTAGCCATATTGAAATTTTAGTGCCAACTCGAAATACACTCGTGCGTTATGGCTACAGTTACTCATTGCCTTTGACCCTTCAAGAATTTTTAATTGGCATTTAAATTTTTATGATGGCGCATTGGGTAATTAAAATTGTCCTTTTTTGCTTTGCCTACCATTACCTAAGTAAGTAACAAACAAAATAAGTCCTAGGTGTTTTAAAGCCCTACTTTTAATATTTTTACTGAACACATTTGTTACAACTTTATCATACTTGTCTGAAAGCAAAGTATCGGTTTTTTCGGTAGCTTTATCTTTATCAAATTCAGTTTCCGTGGATTTTTTTTGCCCGTTCTTCTGTATACGCATCCTATGCTTTGGAACAGGCAACTAGCTTCAACTTTCTGAATAATTGACAGAGGCCTTGACAATTCAAAGTCCCTGTAAATGGCTTGACTGAAATACTTAAATGATTTGACTTTGAATCTGAGAAAAAGCCTCTCCGGAAGAGCAAGCTAATGTCGATCATTGATGAGTCCGATCATATTAATAGATTTCTAACTTCTTCATTCTTTCTTTCTTCTGGTTTCTTTTTCTGTGAATTCTTTATTTTTCTTTTTCGTTGTTTCTTAGGGCTCCGTACCTCAAAAGGAAAAAACGGTACCCTTATAGGATCATTTCGTTGTCCGTCCGTACGTCCGTCTGTATGTCAGTCTGTCAAGACTCTTTTTCTCAGGAACGCGTGGCGGTATCAAGTTGAAATAAATATCAAATACGTAGGTCTACGGTCTCTTGGAGCTCTAAAAAAATCTAGTTTGTAACTCAATGTAATAAAAAAATACGGCCGTATATGCGACATATTTTGATATTCGCAAATAAATCAAAAATAAGTATAGGACTTAGGGTACTTCCCTTTGACGGAAAGTCATGAAAATTGGCAAGAAGCAAGGTCTCACGGCACAAATAAAGGAAATAGTCCGAAAATCGTTAATTTGTTAGGCACACAAAAAAATATATTTTTGCGATTACAAACTTACATTTGCAGAACATGTTTTTCAACTACAATGTTATGTTTGTTCTTGGGATAGATTCATCCCAACTACGGAACCCATAGCTGTGCCTACCCAGGTATAAAAAAATACTCACAGTCCACCCAAATAAACAAGAAAACGTGAAATATAATCCACATCACGATAGGCCAGAATTCATTTTTTTGTTTCACTGGAAGAGAGGACCTCGTTATTTCGAACTCTTGAATTGTAAAAATAATAAGCTAGGCGCGCTTGTTTTTCAACTATAGGCTTGCCCGCGGCTGTGTCCGTCAAAACACGTCGTGTTGACGGGCACTCAAGGAACACTGCCTGGATTTTTGATATTTAGAATTTCGGATACCTACTGTTATTTTATGTTGACTGTGGAGCGGGATAAAGGAATGATACGCTGTGAAAATGTAACAGAAGTTGGTTAAAAATACTTCTCATGATAAAGTCTACCTTTAACAAAGCCCAATGGGATGCACATTTTCAGTGGTGGATATTTACGAGTAAACTCTACTGGTGAAAATGGGCTTTCCAATCACCGTCATAGTGATGTTTCGTAGGAGTCATAGGTAATGTTAGTGTAATAAACCAATCACGAATTGGTGATCACTGTGGGTTGTAGGTAAAGATAAGAACCCACATATTCTTTAAAATAATCGCCTATCAAAAACATTTATTTGATTGAAAATCAACGAAATACTCGTGTATTGAAGAACAACCGTGATCTATACCGGAACAACCGGATAAAACTTTAACCATATCAATCATCAATATAGCAAATAGGTTGGTAACAATATTAATGATTACCTAGTTCAAAAAATACTGGTTATTTCCACGGAATATTTATTATACAGGGCATTTTTTAAATCACTATCCAAATTTCCGCAGGGTGTTCTACCCATGAATACGAACAACTTTCATTATGGGACCAACTCTGAAATCACGAAAAAAAATCAGCTGATTCATACAAAAGTTCAATACCTACTCGACCAAAATGTATGAAACAGCTGATTTTGTACCATTGAAACATATTATGTTCTTTGCGTACTCGAGCGTATTTTTAAAATTACATTTTCCATCTCATATACAGAGTTACTGGTAACTCGACGTATTCCTTGCAGGACGTCAAAGTAGGATTATAATGCCACAAATTAAGCGAACAAATTTTCTACCGAAATTCAGTAGGTACTTAGTTTTTAAGTTAATTGGATTTTTTTTTAAGAAAAATCCAATTTAAAAATGATTTACGGTGCGACTATACTGGAATTTAAGTTATTATCATAGCTGATGCCGTAGCAGATATTTGTTATTATGTAAGTTGTCTATAATATTCAGTGTAAAAGTATGTATTTCCATTTGAATTGCAATGCCTAAACCGGCAACTAAGTTATAAGAACCTACCCATATTTGTTAACACCTGTCCTGTACCTACACTTAGTTCGCAATAAAGAAGTTTGAGTTTGAGTTAATAATTAAAAGTTCGAAAATGCCTAAAAATTTGGCAAAGATCACTAATTAAATATTTTATTTTTCGTAATTTTTGTCTGACAAAAATAAAAATTACGAAAAATAATATGTTTAATTAGAACGGTAGATCGTTTGGTGGCTTCATTTGTAGCATTTTAACACTAATATGACGTCCTGCAAGGAATACGTCGAATTACCAGTAACCCTGTATACATACTGAAAGAATAAAATGTAATCTTATTACTGGTTATTCATTCATTTTGATTGATCATTAATAGGGTTAATGTGAATTGAATTTCAAACAAGTCTTTAATGATAATATATTTTTTGTGGTGATGATGACATTAATACCTCAGCATGATTTGTGGGGTCAAAACCTGACATAGAGTGAGAGACCAATGTGGTTTTTCAATAATTTATTACGTAGGTACTATTTTATTAAACCTAGGAATTTTACTGTACTTGACTGTGAAGCATTTTATGGAAACCTTCATAGCCTCGCTTTTGCAGTGCATCAGGAATGTTTGCTAAGGCTAGCATGGATTGCTTTAGGGCAATCCATGCTGGGCTCCCTGGCCTCCCTAATGCGCCGCGTGCGAGGCAGCACCATAGCCTTCTGAATACCATAATGGGAAGGGTTGAATGCCCGGTTGTGAGGCACTGGAATACCGTCCATGGATCTGGAGGTGCCCTTTATAAGATAATATTACATAGCGCAATTGTAAATAATAATAATAAATAAATCCTACTTTCTACTATAATGTTATAAATGTGAAAGTTTGTATGTTTGAATGTTTGTTTGTTTGTTACGCTTTCACGCTAGAACGGATTTGGATGAAATTAGGCACACAGATAGTTTATAACCTGGATTAAAACATAGAATATTTTTAATCTCGGTAGTACGTTCCTGTGGGATAATTTCCGACATCCAACCGCGGCCGGTAACCGCTGGCAAAAGCTAGTAATGAATAATTTTTACTAACATAAGTATTATTCACTAACAATGTATGGAATGTAAATTTATTCTGAAAAAAAAAATAGATTAATAATAGCATGATCTGAAATCGGCAGCCCGCAGTGAGCAAATGTGGTGATCGATCATTGCTCGCTTTTCTCCGAATAAAAACAGTCTTTGCACTCGATTCAGGCAGCTACATAACACAACATCGCGCCTTGTTTCCACGAAGGGTTGGGCAGAGGTGTACTTCTATTACACCCACATTTCGCCAGTTATGTTTAAGTCCCATATAATAGGGGGCGAGCTGTTGCCATCAACCGGGCACAACTCCAGGATCTGGGCTGCTACTGAGAAATTACTTCAGTCATTGCCATCATATTTCATAACATTTCATAGAAACCATTTGAATGATGATATCATGTATTCACAAAAAGAAAAACTTCGCTCTCGACTCGAATAAAACACCAGGAAATGAGTTAATAGGTAAATAAGTAAATAGCTTTGTAAATAGGTATTAATCGTTTCCAACTTCGCAGTTCTGAAAATTTAGTAGGTATTATTATCCTTGAAGAGTTGCTACTAGCTTTTGCCCGCGGCTTCGCCCACGTGGATGTCAGAGAATATCCCACGGGAACGTACTACCGGGATTAAAAGTACTCTATGTGTTAATCCAGGTTATAAACTATTTGTGTGCCCCATCGAAATCCGTTCATCCGTTTTTGCGCCAATCCGGAAACTGCATCCAGATAAACAGACAAACGGACAAACAAACATTCTAAAAACTATATTTTTGGTATCAGACTCGTTCCAGTTACTTTTCTCTTTCTACTTCGTAGCAATTACTTTTTCAAAAATATTCAATATACAGTTATGACATCGTTACTATTTTATAATAAGTATACATATATACTCCATTTACAATAAGATTAGAAATTTAAACAAAACTTTTTACAGTCCGTTCAGACGATTTTGACTTCTATTCCGTAGGTATAAGGATGGCAATAAAAGCAAAGACATGATTATAATACCAACTGTTTACTGCAGCCGCCATTCGTCATGCCACCAACGCAATAGAAGTCAAAATCGGTTGAACGGACTGTAAAAAAGGTTTGTTTTATGTCTAATCTTATTGTAAATGGAGTATAGATATCTGCCTTTTCCAAATAAAAATTGCTCAGTTAAAAATCTCAACACAATTAAAATCAAAATCTCACTAACCTCCTACTGACTTAGGACATTGATAACTAAATGATTTTTAACACTAAGAAATCTGTGAAGAAGCATAGTGGAGTAGAATCATGATTCATAGACTATCGTATTTCATTTTTGAAACCCAATTGAATGATATGGATTCTGAACTAGAAAAACTTTGCTCTCAACTGAATAAAACACAAAACTTCATCTCAGATCAATTACAACTTCACCAACTAAATACCTAAATGAACAAGCTTGATTATTGATCACTTCCAACTTCGTCATTGTTGAATATTTTACCTACCTACCTACATACTTGGAAATAAAATTGGAGATTAAAAATGTAAACAAAGGAGTTGCCAATTTAAAATAATAACCTTAATTGTGTAGTTTTTTGCACAGTACTATAATTTAGTGTTAAAATTGTAGGCGTAACTTAAACAGGTAAAATATAATATTGCACAGTTTTGTATAAGGATTCCTTGTTGACTACAGAACCCTAAAAAATTTTCCTATGGATTTTGTTGCTTAAATGATTATTATTAAGATAACTATGAAAGGCTTGTAAGCTTAGGTCTCTTGCAAGATAAGTTGATCTTTATACAATATTCTATAGCAAGTCTGGAACTCCGTGATTGTCTTGCACTTGGAAGTTTTCCGTGATAACTGAAAAGAGGCAGAACATAATTGCAACACTTAGGAAGAATTTAGCTTTTGAAAAGCCGTGAAGATGTGTGCGTGACTGCGTGTGACTGATAATTAAATTATTTCAATGCCTCTATAAATAATAAAGGTGTGTAAGTTTGTTCAGATATTTGTTACTTACTTAATTATGTATAATTAAGTATCAAATCCCTTCGTATCTTCGAACGTAGATCTGCGCGAGACACAATGGTTTTTTTAATTGTTTCTGTAATTACCATACAACGGAATCTTGGGTGCTATTACTATCAAAAGTATGGATATGACCAAAAATTCCCGGGAATCGGTACTATGACCAAAAATTCTCGGGAATCGGTACTTTGGTTACGGATATTAAAACATTACTAGAACTGATGATTATTCTGCTTATATACTTGCAACGTTTTTCTCTACATATATAATTAATATTACACTCAATATACATATATTATCGGGAAATTGTTTTTTTTTTAATAAGTAAATGAAACAATAATTTAATACTGAAAGTATATTTTTATAGTAAAAAAAAACAAGTGTAACAGATTCAGAGTCTCAAACAGCACCCAAGTTCCGATCAATGGTAATTACATACGAGTGGATATACATACACAGTATGCCAATTGCCAAACAACGTGGCAATGCTGCCAGCCTTTTGGGCACTTTTCCTGTTGACGGCGATGCGGACGAATTTTTTGATGCCCTATGATTCCATACCCTCCTTTTTTACATGTAATATATATACATATTATTATTATTTTAAGACCGTTAGCTTATTTATGTAAATATTTTGTTTGAAAATAAACGATTACATACCTATATACTTCTCAATGGTTTATTTATTGTAAGGTTTCCTGTGTTAATCCAAGATTGTTTATCTGGTAAACCATAAATCTTGGATTAAAACATAGGATACCATTCAATAAGGATGAAACCACGGCCGGTGGCTAGTGAAACTGTGAAACAGCTATAAAATAATATTTCCTTAGGAATGTTCTACTAGTTTACTACTTACATTAAGACTGCCATGTGACTTGTCATCGCCGAAGCTGTCAGTGGAGTTATGGCTCTGACCGCTACTGGCACTCGAAGTTCTCTCCCTTGCGGCCCGGGCCCAAGACTCCAGCCTTTTCTGTGCGGCCCAAACGCCAGGCGGGCCTAACCCACTCATTGTTACTTTTACACTGGTACCATCACTATTCACTCACGACTATTAGGCCGTTTACACACTTACTCCTAGGTACTAAGATTTATTACTGTTTTTTTTCGTTGTTGGTTAAAGTTTTTGTTTTACTAGCTGGGGAATTAAATTATGATTAGGTTGAAAACAGAGATTTATGAATAAATTGTGGCATCGTGTTCTTCATTATTTCTTTTCAGTAGTCGTTAGTTTGTTCGGTATTTTCACGAGGTATGTAATACCTACATAATTAAGACACAAATTAAAAAAAGATATTATTAAAAAAATACACAATATCAAATTAAAAACAGTACTAATCTAACTAAATAATTAAGTAGGACCGAAATCAATAATATACTCAAATAAAGAATCAATAGCTCCTTTTTATAGCCTATAATAACTAGCCGTTCTCAGAAAAGATTATGAATGCTCTACAAAATTATTTAACCCTTTGAATCATTTTCACTAAAAGGTGTCAAACCCACAAAAGAATCATATGACTAACGAAACTTAAAAAAACCCACAAATTAACGCCTGTAAGCCGAGCGAACAAAACGCAGTGTAAGAAAGCTTATTACTTTAATTAAAAGCTATGACGGATCGCGTTTTGTTCACAGTAGCGCACTGTGCAGACCGCAAACTACCCGCCAACCGAGTACCTAGAGATAATTTGTTGCAGTTATGAAGTAGCCTTTGATAATAAATGTGAGGTAATAATGGAAGGTATATGGGAGAAAAACTACGTATATTGAGATAGTTTCATTTTTATGAGAGACTGTGTTTCGATCGATGGATCGTCTTCAGTATTCAATGGCTAGATGTGACTCGAGCAATGCAAATGACACTTTAGTTATTTGTACGCTGCGAGTATCTAAATTTTAGTCACCAAAGATTCTTACTTTTTGACAAAATGCAATCAGTTACAATTTTGCTAACGTGTCTATAATCAAAACGTAAATAATAGCGCTTATCTTTAGTCAAGTTGTTAATTAAACCATGTTTTAATAAACAAAAACACTGTCAATTCTATTCAGTAGACTTTGCAAAACCCTCCCAATTTACTTCAAAAGGATTAAATAAGTATCTACCTAAAGCAATTCTATCAAAAAGATAAAACCAAACGATTAAATGGAATTATAGTTAATATTTTAAATTTATTTCGGAGCAGACGGCTTGTCGCCGGCGTTACCAGGGTCGTAGACAGACTTTGTCTTGCGTGGGCACCGGGATACCGTACACATGATCAAACAGAAACGTGTATAGAAGGCCAACTTTATACTATACTCGATAATGATCTCATAGTCACGTATCGTGGCCGTGTAGTGAAAACCTCCTGATTGCAATATACGTACTTGTACAGGGAAGATAAAAACTGTTTGAAAAATGGCCCTTATTGACGTTTTTCGAGGTTCTCATTATCATCAATCTGTGCCCGTTAATTCTAAATATACATTACGAGGTTTTCTATCCGAAAATAAATAAAAAGAAAAAAACAATGAACGTCTTTACGAGATTTTCACTGCATGGCGACGATATACTATACGTCGTAACTGTGCGAAAATATCGCGTACGATTAGTAGTCGGTGTTAAAGGAGGTTTAATATGACTTAAGGCTTATTTTTACTAACGTCAGATATCTTTTATCCTTGGAATAAAATTGACGTCCGACAGTATTGGTATGGAAAGACTGTCAAAAAGTCTAAAGTATGCCTTGGATAAAGATATTTGGCGTTGAATAATCCGCCCTTAAAGGGACTTTATTGTAGGTATTATGTGAAGTTAATAAAGTTTTAATAGTGAACCTTCTTTCGATATCTTATTTAATAGCCGTAGTAAGCGTAGTAACTCTTAGTACGGCTATTAAATAAGATGGCGGCGTACCGATACGTAGTAACGTATCGTAGTAATTTCACGACATTAAAGGTGGGTGTTTGTTTACTCCCCGCTTCTAATCAATGCGCAGCCCCCAACGAAAGCTTTTCGCGGAAAATCCATATTTCTTTGCTCTCTACAAATTCTACGGCGTATATCCACAGCAGACATTAATATCGAAAAAACAAATCCCAAGTTTTGATGGATTGGATGTGCTCCTAGTAAATTGGAACTGCGAAATGGATTTTGTAATTCGATTCTTTATCATAAAAACAGCTCAAGGACCAAGTTTCAGTAATTTAATACGAAATTACAAAGTGACAGGCCCGCTTCGATACAAATCTTGTGACTATATTGATTTCACATTGACATTTGTGAACGTAATACCTCCCCGTCTCGTGTAATTGCTTTTCTTTATGTATTTATTTAGTATAGGTTGAAGTCAAGGACATCGATCAACTTTGGCCCCACGTTGGGCGCCAGAAATAGATTGTATGTTCTAACGAGTTTTACATCCTCATCCTCTTATCATTCGGTAACTATTATCAAATGTAATTAAAAGCGTCTCTCTCAGCACACGCAATAGGAAGATGTTGATACGGGGTATCATAAATCCAATTATTCTCTGACAGCATTTTAATTACTTTTAGCAAATGCGAGGTCTTACGTATGTAGACGTACGAAACGAGCAATACTGGCATCCTTTTACGTACGCAGTAGAATTGCCGTAAAAAATAACGGTAGAAATTTTTAATTATAAACAAGGAGGATAGGGGAGAGACTAGTGAAAGAGGTTTGTTTATACATGGGTAATGCGAATGGCCGTGATAAAACTCGGGGTAAGATTATGAACTAACTGTTGCGTTTGTACCGCTCCCTTGAGGGATATAATCGCGGAGATTGCGTATTCATTTAAATTTGCGAGTTGCTGATGCCGTGATTACGTTTCAAGTAGGTATGAATCAGTTTGTGGTGGAGGCTTTGAAAGATTAATTTGATGGTTTTATTTAAGATTTTATTTTGTTTTGGAGCTGAGAAAATTGGATTAAATACTTAGTAACTTCTTAGCTATCTATCTATACGTAAAGTAGTAATACAGTAGATGCATTGTGTTACAAATTAATATGTATATAATATTCATTATTTTATTTTTTGCCAGGAACGTTTCAAATGATTAAAATTAAACCAAACACCGTAGTTCACAGAGCAACATGCACTAACACAGAGTAAATATGTAAATTTCTATAAATATGTAAATATGCGCAGACTCCCGACCGAACACGAAGAAATTTGACAAATTATCTCCAGAATTTATGACGACAAATATGGTTTTATCCTCGAAAAACGTTTTAAAGAATCAACCGCGAATTTTTTGTACGACGAAAAACACCCGACTAAAATTTTAAAAACAAAAAACACGCGTAGCACTTAGTTTAAAACCCAGTAAAAAATAAAAATAAAACTATATCCGCTACCTAGAACACGATTTGAGCACTGTGCATTAAGTTGAAGAAAACCACAAGTTTTTTTTAAAACTCGTATAACTAATTAGAGGTGTGCTATAGATTCTATTGTCAATTATGACTAGGGTTGTCGGGGAGCGGTCGGCGCGGCTGACGGCTCGCGCACACTGCCTCCGCCCGGGCCGGTGTTGCCAGCCCTCAAACCTAGAATCACCCACACCTACATGTGACGTCGTGTAGTATAGTATCAAATGTACCCACCCGTGTAATACGGGCCTTCGGGTCAGTGCGGATGTGCAGGATTTAGACTAATTGTTAGTCATTATGTGGACGTAGATGAGAGGAATTATTCAGTAGTGGGGGTACTCATGTGGGTATGTTTTGTACGGCTTAGCGTTAGATAATAGGCGTTAATTTCATTAGCTGCAAACGTATTTAATTAAAAGAGTATTGTGTTGGTCAGGCTACTATTACAGTGGACAAGTCCAGACAACCACAAGAAGTAGAATACGCACTTATTTGTAGGTGTGAGATTAAGACAAGTGATCTTGCTAAGTCACTCCCATAAAAAGTGGGTACATAGTAATCGTCGTTGAGTTGGACTTCGGCTGCATAATTATCTTAAGCCCTAGGCTGAACATAAACAAGTACTCTTATGCAGGTCATAACACTGGGTAGGCCAACAATTTCGCGACAACGAGATGACATCATTAACAACCACAGGTCGTAGGTTATCAAATAATCCACTATTCTTTTATTTATAGACTTTGCTTGAGGATACAGTTTCCATAACCAAAATTCCCAAATAATTTGGGAAATTTCACATTCCTGGTAACACAGGGCGGTGGCGCATTTCAGCCGCGTCACTTTCTCGAAGTTCAAGCAACAGGTAAGGATGGTATGGTATACTCAGACTTTGGACATCTTTCGCGGCGATCACTAGTCGTGAAGACGTAGCTTGTCTAACAATACAATGCCTTTTTAACTGGCTTAATTGCTTTGGAGGCCACTTGAGGGGCAATCAATAGTTGCCATCGATTATATCAAACTGCCTTAACTTAGTTTTGGGAGTTCTACGAAAAAGGGTTTGTGAGTAATGAAGAGAGTTATTTAATTAAAATTGAGGGATTTTTAGTTGTTAGGATGAGAATACGGATAAGGCTTTATTTGACACGAAAACTGCTGGTTTCGATTCGTTCTCTTTAGGTTTGCCTACGTTTGATGAAATGCGTTTGTATATGTTAAAATGGCAATGATTGTACTTATTTCATTAGAATTATAATTTTAACCATCAGCAATTATAATCAAATTAATCATTCATCATAATTATGGAAGTAATGTAATGAATGAATGATCATACTTTTGGGAATCTGACTTTATTTTTGTCGTTTTCGTTGTGTAATTTGTTAGAATTTAGCTTTCAGAAATTATTTTATAGTTTTGGATGAACTATTTTATAAAATTGGAAATAAGCATTTTTGTAAAGGTTACCTAACTATAAAAAAAATTCGAGAAAATTCCAACCGGAATGACTAACAGAAAATACTGACGACTAAATAGAACAAAGATTAATTAAAACAGTTTCATTATTCGAGAATGAGAATTTAAGTGATTATGAAAAGGCTAGGCAGATGATGATGAAACAAAAACAAAAGAACTAAATCCAAGTATTATAATAACTGTATACCCCGAGGTAACTGTTTATTTATTTTATCCTCCTACTGGAACACCATACAGAAATTAAACCATCGGAGCAAAAAATACTTCATGTGCTGCTTTCCATCCATCCTGTGCGCGGTGGATATCGAACGGGCGGCGATGGATCCCGCACGCTCACGCAGCGTCAAGACACTTCTCCATAGTTCCATAACTCCATCCATATATTGCGCACGTTCTTTGCGATTTTTTCGAGACTCCATGAAAATTAAAAAAGTTAACTGCTTTGTGGGAATAAAGACCCGTAAAGGATTTAACTTAAGGCGAAAGCGCCAGGGTAGCGCGCGAAATTCAAATTTTCTTACGTTTTTTGCAATTTGCATGCCAGTATTAGGTTGTATGTTGATTAAAATATGATTCGCGACCGTAACAAATATGTATTTATAGAATTTTAATAATTGAAGTCATAAATACAACTCTCTAAACCAAGTAATCCTATTGAATGACTATTTCATGAAATCTTGACATTTAGGATTATACTGTAGCTATCTATATATATCTACATCGCCACAATTGGAACGCGTCACAATGACGTCACGCAAAATCCTGCATCGCGCAATCAGAGTTTACCGCGCGACCAGCATATATACAATATCCCAACATCAACCGTCGGGCAGTAGCCCACCAGACACAACACCCATCTGGTCGGAGGATCCTCCCTTTTCTTTGGAGGATGAGTGAACTTTACACCCTGTTCACCATGCCTCTATAATACTAACTTAAGCAGTTGTATTACTAATTCTAATTATTATAATTCTGTAAATACACATTTATTACAGTCGCGAATCATATTTTAATCAACATACAACTTAATACTGACCTGCAAATTGCAAAAAACGTAAGAAAATTTGAATTTCGCTGGCTACCTTAGCGCTTCCCCCTTAAGTTAAACTGGCCGTAAAAGTTATATTTGTTTAAGAGAAGTAGAGTGTAGCTGGGGGCGTCGCCACTTGAAGATATGTAGTTCAGTCAGCCTCTAAAATATGCTAATGAAGAATTCGCTTGATTGTCTACAATTTGTTTTCCATAATACTGAATCCATGTGTAGCTATAATTAAATATCCTAATACAATACATGTAATGAATAAGTAACGAAGTCAAAACTGTAAATTGAATATTTTTGAAAAAAAAAAGTATTCGACGCTTTTAAAATATTTATTTTACTATTTACATAATTTGAACCTAACAATCGTAAAATAATAATAATTATATGTACAAGTATATAAAAAAAGGAGGGGAAATAATCAGAGGGCATCAAAAAATTCATCCGCATTGCTGTCAACAGGAAAAGTGCCCAGAAGACTGGCAGCATTGTCACGTTGTATGGCAATGCTGATTCTTTGGCCAAAAAATAGGCCAGCCCTCTGGTCACGTGTGGAGTCGACCAACCGCCTGGCGATGTCTCGAAAAACTAAGTGGGCACTCGGACCCCATGGCCCAAGTATTTCAACCCCAAACGGCTCGAATATATAAGTCCCAATAAGATTGGAGTATTTGCGCCGTTTGAGGTTTTCCACACCCGCAGCAGCCGCTCCAGCACAGCCTGCTGTGCTAGGAAGATGGGATGGCGCAAGGGTGTCGACATACGTTGCATCCCACACCAAAGGCCTACCTACCTTCCAAGGCATTATGGTCATTCCGTCTGGTCTCTTCCCATCGTCGCGTGCTATGGCATTGGGTTCTAAAACAGCTGGAACCCCAGCGGTGACAAGAGTACGACGGATGATGTCATTGATGCTGGCGTGCCGTGCTATCCGGCCTGCGCTCTTACTGCAGGATAGGCCATGTTGTCCGAGGCAGTCGACACCGTCACCGCATTGGCAGTGATGCGGAGCCACGCAAGGAGCGCTCAGACGCAGACAAGTAGCGAGCCGGAAGGTGGTGTCACCAGTGGTGGTGGTAGCGCCTGAAGCCAGAGGCCCGACTCCCACTCCCCCACAGCCAGCAGGCGGGCACGCTCAGCAGTATTGGTGGTCGTATTAATCGACGCTTTTTAAATGTTTTATGATGTTTTCGAATTTGTGACAAACTTTTAAACCGGTATGGAGTATTTCTTTAGCAAGGTCCTAATGAAATTCCAAAAATAATTGAATTTTGATCAGTTCATTAATCTGGATAAGAAACAAAAAAGAAAGCAAAGGAAAGAAAGAAAAAGAGCTTCTGTCGACTGTTAATTTAAATATAAGAAACCTTGAGCCGAAATCAGTAGGTCTCTTTTATTCCATTCAAATAAATATTTAACCATGCTTTGTACGTGGCTTGACGGAAATTGACAATTTTCAACCGCCAAGTATCTTGCAGATCCGAAAGGCATTGAGTATTTCCATACACCAACGTGAATGAATATGATCGGTTTTGTGCTTCATTTAAAATATAAGCATAATACTTGAAGTATAATACACGTTTTTATCACATCTGTTCAAAAAGAGCTAGTTTATTCTTCGTCAAAAAAAAATTGCTTTTTACTCCCTAGGGACTAAAAGTGATTTGAATTTGGAATGTGGATATTGTTAGTAAAAGTTTCAATCACCAAAGAGATCAATCACAAACATTGTATGAACAAGTAACAGGCTGTTTGATTAAGTAAACTACGCGCCAGCCATATTAAAAAAAAAAATTGTGAAAAAAAAAACGCGCGATATGCATTCCGCCCTCGTTCGTAATAAAAGAAATGATTCGAATTTATGCCTTTTATTCAATACACAACGATCGTCATTGTTGACTCAAATTCGGATTTTACGTAGTATTATAAAAAAAAATCTATGATGTCTTATTGTTCGTAATTGTTTATATATAAATAAATGTACTATTCTTATTCATAACTTGCACTTACTTATTTTCTCTTAAAGGGTGATAAAAAGTAGAGTGTCCATATAGGGAGCAACATTTCTTTAAGCTAAGCTCGAGTGACGCACTTTGAATCCTTCGCTGCACTCAGGATTCTTCTTTAGAATACTTCGCTTCACTCTGGATTCAAAGAAACACTCTCGCCTTTAAAATAGTTGTTTGCTCCCTTAGCAAACAATCTACTATTTTCTATACCTTTAACATTTTAGCTTTTGTCTATACAAGAAAAAAATAATAAAATGTTAAAGGTATAGAAAGTGCTGAAAGATTAATTACTCACACTCAGCAGGGTAGCAAGGCTGACTATCCAGAGAGTACATTTACGTAGTGTTGGGAGCTATTTTCACTGAGATAATTATATATTCGAATATTTGTACGAGTATCTAATATACGGTGTAAGGGATATCGACGTGCAAACTGTTACCATTAAATCTCCTGCAAACAGGCACGACACGCGACGGGAATCGCGCGTGGCTTAAAGGCACCACTCGTCGTGCGTCATGCGGTGCCTTTGTGTCACGTCGCGTGTAGCGCCTGTTTGCAGGAGCCTTTACACAACAACTGTTACTGTTAACCAAAAAATTTCAACGTTGGTGGGTCTAGAATCATTGTACTGAATTCATGGCAACAGTTTATGATGTCCACACACAGTGTAGGCACATTTTTCAATATATTTTATAACTAGCTGTGCCCGCGACTTCGTTCGCATGGATGTCGGAAAACAACTTCCCTATTTGAATCGGATTTTCTTTACAATTACATGGGTTTTACTTTTTTTGCGCGGAACCCTAATTCTTTTTCTAAAATTAAAGTAGCCTAAGTTACTTCTTATAACATCAACTATCTGACAGTGAAAGTCCCGTCAAAATCGGTTCAGCCGTTTTGGAGATTAGACAGACAAAAATTTTAAAAATTGGCTTTTGTTATTAGTGCCGTATAGACTTTCATAATTATGCATTTAGTAAAAAGCTGTTATTTTTTCATTGCAAACAGACACTTCAATTTTATTTATTTTTTTAGATGTATGGAGATAGATGTCTTCAAGATTCTTACAAGACACAAGCACGACAAGCAATACGAGAAAACATCATGCCGCGGTGAGAGGTAGAATCTACTCAGAAAGGTTTTTAGTAGAATTGACTGCCAAGGGTGCTCCACTCGCGAAGGTAGGAGGGCACAAGGTACCCTTATAGGAAGTAATTACACGCGGCATCACGTTGTCAAGATTAATACAAAAACAAACTGGAATTTCCGTTAGCTTTTCATGTCGTTTGAACTGATCCAATTAACCGTAATAAAGAAGAATAATTACTCTGCACGTGTTTCGGATAAAATTGAATATTTTCAACCACAAAATTCGCGTATAATATAGGGTTCTTTTAAATAGGCTAGCTAAACTCCACAGACGCGATGGGTATCGATATCTAGACACGATAAAATATATTTTTTTTTTTTTGGGAGGTCAACGACTGCTGTTAGTGTTATATTACTTTGAAGAATAAGTTGAGAAAAACTGTTTTATCGTCTTTAGATATCGATTTACATCACGTCTGTGAAGTTTATACAAAAAAAAATTAAACTGATATTTCAAGTGACTACAATAACCGCGGTCGATGACCCTACAAAAAGTCATCAAATTAATTCATTTTTTGTTTGAGCTATATGTTTGAGCCGTTTGGTGTTGAAACACTTGGGCCGTGGGGTCCGAGTGCTCATCGAGTATTTCGGGACATCGCTAAGCGGTTGGTCGACTCTCTACGGGACCAGAGGGCTGGCCTATTCTTAGCCCAAAGAATCAGCATTGCCATTCAGCGTGGCAATGCTGCCAGCCTTTTGGGCACTTTTCCGATTGACAGCGATGCGGACAAATTTTTTGATGCCCAATGAGCTCTTCTCCCTTTTTATTTTTTGTTGTATACTTGTACATAATATATATATATTAGTGTTATTTTTTGTTTTATCATGTTTAGATATCGATCCATCGCGTCTGCGGAGTTTAGCTAGCCAATTTAAAACAACCCTGTATAGCTGGACCTGGAACGCATATCGGATGTTCCGCAAAAATGGCCGAATTCGAACAAATAACTAACAGCTTAATGAATTGTAAATGATTATGATAGATTCGTTGGAAACTTTGTGTTGTCAGAGTTTACTGATTTATTAATGTTTGGACGATTTCTTTTTAACCGACTTCAATAAAGGAGGTTCTGTATTCGACCCGTATGTATGTACATATGTATGTATGTAAGTATGTTTGTCCGCGATTTTCTCAAAAACTCATAAACCAATTTTGAAGTTTCTTTCATTAGCGTGGTCTGCTTAGTTTTAGGAAGATTTTAGTATATAATACGTTAGGTAATTATTCTTATGTACGAAGTTATATGCATAAATGTACTGCATCTCCGGCATTTCTATGCGAATTTTTCCCACTTAGTTTATGTGGATGATGTTTTTGTGACGGTTATTAAACTTCCTGTCACTGTAATTTACATAGCAGGTAGTGGTATTCGAATTTGTGTGGGGTAGGTACCACAACTATAAAGTGAAAAATAACTTTGATTTTGGAGGTCGATGGCAAAAAACGAAAATACGTAACCAAAGACACTGACTTCCGAACAAAGTTATTTTTCGTATTGTGGTGTTTTTTCTGGAAGTCGGTTTTATTTTTTGTAAAAAAGTTTTTATTCGTTATGGATTTGAATTAACATGTTGTCAAATGAGCTGAAAAGAAGAGACAGTGGAATACGAAATTGTGCGTTAAATTTCATATTAACTCAGTAGCGACAGTGAATACTTTAGTTTTTTACAGTGAATGTATCAGGTGGCTTTCTGTAGTTTTGACATATCCCAGTGTTAATAAATAATTTTTTCTTATTATCTACAGAAATAAGGCAGTGAGTTGTATATCATCGCTTTATTTGGAAGTAATTTTATAAGTTTTAGATAAGAAGTTTCAAAACTAACTACTTAAATAAAATAAAGATCTATAAAAGAACATGCTTTTTGTGCACTCAGGCCTTTTCTAACGCATTAACAGCTTACCATTGTGAGTATATTCCAAAGGAATGAGATCCAATTCACGTTTCTAATAGGGAATGCTTAATTCAGCTGTGCCCGGTAAAGGGAATGGTTAATTAAGAAACGTCCAAGTTTACTTTGGAGAATAAGACTATATATACCTAGTGTTTGGTCCAATATCGCATGTAATTTAATCAGGTCAAAACTATTGTTGTTTTTATTTGACAGACCAATTCAATTTTTGATTATTATTAAGTTACTCCTTTAATGGAACTATCTACCTGCGTCCGTGTTTCCGAACGCATACAACCCCGATCTGTGAACACACACACACACAGTGAACAGGCTTCTTCTGGGTAAGCTCGCTCCATCGTCGACTTTATCTCTGTCACCTCTGACCTAGACTAGAGTCAAGAGCAAACCTATCTCAGATAAAAAAAAACAACTTTAAATTAACTTTTCGCAATATCTATAAATGCATATTAGCAGCTAAATGTAAATAAAAACCCTTACATCTACGTATTGTGTCCTGTGCCTATTATGATTTATTTGTTCACTACGAAGCTTAAGACTATAAAAAAAGTACAAAATAGCATTCCCGCCATCTTGTATTGCAATCTATCTCACATAATGGCGCCGACCGAAGGATACAAAAAACCTATCTTCACGAAATGCAAATTGCAATGCAATGCATTGCTGCAGAATGTAGTGGTTCAAAAGCAAATCCAATATAAAATAGGTATTAAGGATGTACCTTCGTCCATACAACCCAAGTTTACCCATTTTGCTTTTGATATCGTTCCACATCTATAAGATTCATTAAAAGCAGGTTTATTTCCACAGATAATCATTATGATTTATTGACATAGCTGTTCACTGGTTATTATTTAATCGTACACTTTGATGTTGTATGATGATGATATTGCGTGTAATTTAATAATGTGCATGTAATTTTGTGTTTTTGTTTGTTGTCTGTTTCTTTTCAGAAATAAAAGCGCGTCTACTAACTCGCAGAACTACTAACCTTACAGAATCACTTCACAGCACTGCAAGGTGCTACAAGCTGCATTATGTACGGAAAGACATTTAAGAACTTCTTAAATGTCTTACGAGTCGTTTGAGAATGCAGTACGTTAGTTATCGCGATTGTATGTAATAGAACTTCTACATCTATCTACTCAGTGGATTATTCCTATTGTTCTTGGCGAATGGACTCCAATGTACCGTAACGTCGAAGGGAATGTTTAATCGGCTCCCTTCTAACAGAATACTTGATTCACGATCTACGATTCTATACCTACATTTTGCCGCGTACTATTCAAGTGATAAACACTGAAGTATGGTCTGTTCTAAAAGTATCTAATTAAAGCGTAAACAATCTCTGTTCACTAAAGGGAATTAGGAACACATTTATCGGTATTTAAAAGGTTTCAACTTTATATCCCACCACTTTTTCCAACAATTATTATTTCAATAACATTATTAAATTGTAATGGAAAATCATTAACGAAAATTGGGGGTATAAAATTTTATTAACCTCACTTGTCAAATGAAAAACACCTTTATGGTGATTTAAAATTAGAATTTTGGTTTGAAGTATTCAAATAATCAAATCGAAGTACTCAATTTCTAAACGGCATTACAAATTGGCATACACAGATACGTTTTCTGATCCATTTGTTTACATTATTCGTCAAATACTTTTGGAACAGGGCATTTTGCAGTACCCGGCAAGTTCAAGTGTCAAACTCTGAGGTAGGTTAATTATTATACGTCAACTTGTATGTCAAATTGAATAGAAGGGTCACTATAGAGGTTTCAAAGGTTGTGCCAATTTCGGGGCGAAATTAAACGTTGCTAGGTACTTAATGTGTAGAGCTATGTCGTGCATAGTTGCAAGTTATGGTTTAGGTTAAGGGGGAAGCGCTAAGATAGCCTGCAAAATTCAAATTTTCTTATGATTTTTGCAATTTGCAGCTCAGTGTCTGGGTGTATGTTCATTAAAGTACGATTCGCGACCATAACAAATATGTGTTGACAGAATTATAATCATTAGAATCAGTAATACAACCCCTTAAGTTTGGGATTATACAATCTTAACATTTGAGGACCTCAAATGTTAAGATTTCATGAAATAGTCATTCAAAAGCATTACTTGGTCTTAGAGAGTTGTATTGATGACTTTAATGACTATAATTCTGTAAATATATATTTATTACGGTCGCGAATTATATTTTAATCAACATACAATTTAATACTGACCAGCAATTTGCAAAAAACGTAAGAAAATTTAAATTTCACGGGCTACCCTGGCGCTTTGGCCTTAAGTGGCAATTATGGACCTCATCTCTAGAAGTAAGTGATGTTGGTACTCGTAAATAGCATTTAGCAGCAGAACTAGTAGGATATGTTTGTATACTTGGATGTTTTGAAAAGTAGAACCTTACTTATGGAATGAAGTCCTGTGCTAGTAATTTATCATGTGAAAAGTATTATCTTGAGCCAGCTGCGTTTTTATCATTTTCTACATAAAACGTTATTGGGTTTTCATGGGTTTGTTCGTTATTGGGTTTTCATGGGTTTTCACAATTTCATGGGTTTAATTTTTTTTTGCGTGGAACCCTAATTCTTTTTCTATACCTATAAATAAATAAAATTGAAGTCTGTTTGTAATATCAAAATAACAGCTTTTTACTAAATGCATCTGAAGGCATACACGGTACTTTTAACAAAAAGAATTTTAAATTTTTTTGTCTGTCTGACTGTCGGTCTGTCCGTCTGTTTATTCCGGCTAATCTCCGAAACGGCTGGACCGATTTTGACGGGACCTTCACTGGCAGATAGCTGAACTTATAGGGAGTAATTTAGGCTACTTTTATTTTAATAAAAATGTTAGGGTTCCGCGCAAAAAAAAACCTATGAAATTGTGAACAAATAGTACGGGGGGCGATGCAACGCGGTGGGACGGGGAAGTTTTATTAAATGTGGTGTTTTTTTTAGTATATTGTGTATCTTGCGATATCCACGCGAATGAAGTCGCGGGCCACAGCTAGTCTAAAATAAAAGTATTCTAAGGTATATCCTTATAACATCAGCTATCTGCCAGTGAAACTCCCGTCAAAATCGGTCCAGCCGTTTAGAAAATTAGCCGGAACAAACAGACAGACATGCAGACCAACAGACAGATAGACAAAAATTAATAAAAATGTTTTTTTGTTATAAGTACCGTATATACATATTTTCATATGCATTTAGGAAAAAGCTGTTTTTTTGACATTTATTTATTTGTATCATGTATTAGATGAGGTGAACATTGCCACCGGTAATACACTAAAAGCTTGAATCTGCATACCTAAAACTATGCTATAATGCTACCTATGTAACGGTAGAGGTGCCTTATGCTTCACGTGTTTGACTTCCAGCCGAGTGGCTTTTTACCAAACTTAGTAAATTACTCGCCGCTCTGAAACTGCGGCTTCTCTTGTTGATGCACATAACAAGTGTTTGAGTATGTGTTCACGACGTGACGAGCGCTTTTGGAAAACATTGAACGTATCAACAGGTCAACTGTTTTGTCGGAAGTGGGAAAATAAAGCTACAATTTATCGAAAATGAGCTTTTACGAGACTTTTTTATTTGTGATATTTATTTTCTTTCAGAGATTTTCGAAGGACCGAACTGATTACTATTGTTTAGGAAAACGATCCATTTGCGGAGCTCGCTTTTGTACTTACATAATTATGCTGTCCTTATAATGTAATAACATTGTTTTTGTAATTTATGTGTACATTAAAGATTCGCACGATGTTTGGACTCGGCCGGTTTTTATACACACGTCAAAAGTATTTATTTATTTTATTTATTTATTTAACAGTTTATGTACACACATATAAACAAACAAGAAGAAAGGAACAGAAAAATACGTACAAAGGTGATGCTTATTTCTAAAGAAATCTCTTCCAGCATACCTGCGATAGGAAAGTAGATAAAGAGATGTAGACAACGTGTGTAAGAGTAAAAGAGAAAACAAAATACATAAAATCACAAACGATACACTAATATGAATATAAACAAATATATATATAAACATAAAATATGAGTACATACAAATACATACATTATACTACCAAAATAAATATCACAAAAAAAATATACGATAATAATGAAACATAACATAATAAATACTAATAGCTATGACGAAGTGGAGAGATAGTGTTCTTTCACTCTTCTTTTAAACACTGCAACAGTATCTAGGGATCAAGTACGTTTTAGAGTATCGCCGCATTTGAGGATTATTATTTTAATTTTTTTGGATCCGTTATTGATTCTTTTTAGTGAATTTCACTATTTGAATACAGAATTTTCATTAAATTTTGGCGAAATTTTTTTACGATTTTTGAAATTTGCGTCTCAATGTCTGGGTGTATGGGCGGCGGGAATCGAGAGCCGATTCCCGGCCACTGTAGGCTTGGGCTTACGGAAGGCGAGCAATGGGTAGCTCCGGGCCGACAGCGCGTTGTGTTCCACGCGCGCCTCAAAGAGATATCAGCAGTAACTGAAGGGGTCCGCTAGGGCCGATGCCAGCCAGGGTCGCGGGATGTTCGAAAGAGGTACGGTGGCCCCGGCACAGGCAACTGAAGGAACACGGGTGGGTTTTAGTCAGTAAAGGTCTGACACGCCCTCCCGCTCCGTCCAGCAATGCTATTCTCTAAGGATACAGCCTTGTGTTGCAGCGCTGCCGCAGCGGTGAAACTCAGTTTAGTATTCACTAAGCTGCGTAAAGCTACACTAGCGCTCAAGGCTGTGACGGCCGTGAGTTAAAACTACCCAACAGCGGACAAATTGACAGTAATGACAGTTCTTCTTACATTTTGGTATTCCTTTATAAAAAACAACGACGAAGGCGCTTATGACCTCGCCCACAGCCTCGCTTCTAACTGTCAAATCCAAAAGCTACAATATTCGGACGTACTCTTGACAAAAATAATAAACTGTACTTAAATTTTTCGATTCTTTTTAATACTTATTTGAAAAAATAGCAGCTTGATTAATTAAAAAGCTACATTTATTAGAAGAAGCTAGAAAAAGTGATGATTTGAAGAAATCTGGACAGACGAAACAAATAAGAAAATTTAAAACGATATCCCGTGATAGAGTTTATCCATATTTACAGGCTTTCTGAGGATTTAATTAATATATTAGAAGATGACTGAACTCCATATGTGCATCCGCGAGTTCGTTCCAGTGGTTTAACCAAGAGGAAAATAACATAATACTATAAAAACGTTAAAATAACTCGGAGTTAACAGCTAACTCAGGGTTAATCTAATGAGATTAACCCTGAGTTAGCTGTTAACTCGGAGTTATTTAGGATAACCCATGAACGTGAAAGTGGGCCTTATACTTGCATTTCACTTAGGTATATTCATCCTCATAATCACAGAACTACAATACATGCAGCAATCGCTGATACAAATAATTTAAATGCAATGCACATAAAAGTTTTCCAACTAGAATTCAAGCGGTTTTCGAACCTTTTTTTGTTGGACTGAGGTCGGATTGTTGTGAGTGAAGCACAGAGTCACAGATTACGAGTGAAATGTTTTGTTTACATTCATCTCCGCGTCGCTCAAAATAGGCAAAGGAATCGTCATTCAGCTTTATAATGTAATAGGTAGTAAATTGCAATAAACTGTTACAATTATGAAATTTGTTTATAGTTTTACTTTATTCCTTATAGTACTTAAAGATAGACCTCTATTATATATTTTAAAGCCATAAAACTCTTAGTCGAGATTGATCGATTATGACCTAAAGAATTTGTTATAACCTTAATTCGTCTACGAAACAGCGACGGGAGACTACAGCCTAGGGTTCGTCGACGACCATAACCACGCTAGTGAATACGGTTTGAATCAGCGCTACACGCTCGGTCGATCTCAAGGCTGCCTCGACGACGAGCTCGTAGTAGCTTACAGCCATGAAAATATCATTTAGAGAATAGCACTGCGAAGTGGAAAAAGTCATTTGATGATTTCCCATCCAAAAAAAGGGGCCATATTATGAAGTATTAATGCCATCATGATTCCAGTCCGAAAAAGGGATGGTGTTATCGGTCATGTATAGCTAGCTAGGTCTCGCTCGCGCACTGGAATCATGATGGTATAAGAACGTCATAATATGGTACCTGTGCATAAATAATATCTGCCAGAGCTATAAACTGACGACTTTTTAAGTACCGTGGATGTCATAAGGAGAAATTATATCAATGTTAAATGTTACACTGATTAACTTCGAATTGCGCTCTAGTGAGTATTAGTTATGTAGGTAAGTACGTGTATCACTCACTCATCTTCTGATCTTCAAATGGGTTTCAAATCAAATACTAGAATACATTATTTACACACCGGGTTTAAAAGGACCTCTTGCAGTCCTAAAAACACAAAACAATATTTTGTTACACATGCGTGACAATACGATGTTTAAATTGAATATCGTTTTCGACGTGGATATCACTGAAAAGTTCACCATCGACACAATTTTCTAATAGGGCTTGCAAATAACGGATTGACAGACCTTTGTTACTTTAAAAAGCGACAAAAATAAGTTTTTAGAGTTGAAAACCTGTGTTGTATGCAAAACTGCATGTTTTTAATTTGTTTTCGAAACGACGGATGACTGGCGAAGCGAAGTTACACGTGGCTTGCAAATGGCATTTAGGTAAATGTCAAAGTGGAAACACGAGGCCCTTTTCGAATTTTTGACACTTGTAACAGCGTAGCTTTTCTACTGGCACATTTATTGATTTCTCTGTCACGGTTAGCCTTAATAATATCACTATGTGCACCCTTTATGTGCTCGTTCGAGATAGAGCAATTTTTGGAGCGAAGTTCTTTTACGCGGCTTGCGGTAGGAGTAAACTGGCAGAAAATGTAACAAACGAAAAAGCGTTCATACTTGCATGTCCCCTCCATGCAACTTTCTTCATTCGAATTCGAATTTGGTCAAAATGAAAATCCAAGATGGCAGCTGCGAGTTTTTTTTTTATCATACGTGAGCAGGAATTGCGTTCCTAGCGGGGTGCCCCGACCGCACAGGTTTTTTATTTTTATTCATTTAGGCATTTTATTTTACGAGTACCTTAACATAAAACGGCCATCGGATGAATAATAAGTTAAAGACAAATATATACTAATCTAGAGAACTGGCTCTAAATTTTTAAATATGTTCATGCTCGCGGATACCTGAAGCCCGCGGCGCGGGGCAATTGCGTAACACACTTACAGTAGGAATCGGTTTCATTTTGACAGTTTAACAACATTCAATGCGTCTTTTACGTTGTTTAGCAGACAATTATTTCGAACACACGAAGCAATGAATTAGCATTAAGCTTTAAAATCATTCAAATTGTGATTGTGTGTTACACAATTAGGGTGCCGATTCAAAAATCATATTGTAAAGTAGGTAGGTACTCAGATCATCATCACCATCGTACGCTATCCCCATCAAACAGGAGGCCATCAAAACACCACTACGCCTCATTCTACTTGCACAAAGGCACAAATAACTCACAAACGAACAAGCAAACAAACGTGTGTATGTTACAATCGAGCCTTTATTGACCGAGCCTCCCCTGAGCAAGCACATTACGAGCCGCTGTTTGAATTCTATTCACTTTTCAGAATACGGACTTGAAGTTGGAACTTCCGTGTTTTCAGTTAGTGGTGGTTTTCCAGTAGATTTCTTGTAGTAGCTTCGACGGGCCGTGGCTAAGTTGTAACCAGTTATCGGATTTTGGCGAGCAATTTACTGGGATGCATTGTGATAAAATTAGCTATTTAATCGATATTACAACTTAGTATAACCAGTAAATCGAAAATTCGCTATTCCCGGGTCACCGAGATTATATGGCTTAGCCTATTCTGATAACATAATTGAATACCAGTAGTTGCATGGCTCTCAAAACGGTGAAGGAAAACATCGTGAGGAAACCGGCATGTCCTAGAACAAAAATTCGAAGACATGTGACGTCTACGTGGTGGATTACAGCCCACTCCCTCTCAAAGAGTGGAGGCCTGTGTCCCAGCAGTGGGAACATTATAGGCTCATTATGTTAATTGCACTCCAAAATCCGATCACTGGTTATAACAGGCGCACGGGTAGATCAAAGATTGAGCTACGCTTATCGAGCTGAGTCCGTGGATGGTTGACCATCTATTACATACCAAGACCCCTCCGTGCCTTGGAAAGAAAGAAAGAATAATGTTTATTTGGACACAGTTCGTGAAACACAAAATACGAATAACAAAATAAAAAAGTGAAAATAATGGTTTTAACAACAATAGTGTGCCTTACGGCTGCGACAAAAAGGTTCATTTCAGCATTAATGCCAGGCAGATGCTGTCTGACGCTGGTTTTCTAATGAACCTTTATTTAGGGAGAAGTGACGGGGAGTACAAACGGTTTCAACATACCTAATACATAATTATTACATAACATAACATCACGCCTTGTTTCCCCAAAGGGTTAGGCAGAGGTGTACCTATATAGTACACCCACATTTCACCAGTTATGTTCGCCGTGTGCGCCGCCTTGCACGTCTACAAGCTTCCATAGTGATCCATACAACACTGACGACCGTGCCTACACACGGCGAATTAAGTCCCATGTAATAGGGGGCGAGCCTATTGCCATCAACCGGGCACAAATCCAGGCTCCACTTATAAATAAATAAATAAACTAATAATCAACTATAATTACAGAAATAAAAAAAATATAAGACCTGTCTCAGCAAAGCCTGTTCTTAGCGATTAGCTAGATTGATCCGTGCACAGTGCACTCTCAAAGCGCTACAAGAGCTAGACCACTACCTCTTAACGCAGTATTATTGTAATCTTACTTCAGTGTGGGAAAGAGATGGAGCTAGACGTTCTGTATAGCTCCATCTCTTTCTCACACTGAAGTAACATTAAAATAATACTGCTTTAAGAGGTGGTGGTTGGCCCCCAGGCCGCTGAGCGCGACGGACTATACAATAATACCTACACCGACAGTTATCACGTAAAATTAGAAAGCACGTTATGATGTTGGTCGCGGCTGTCATTCGAAGATCTTTGACAGTTGTTACGAGTAGTCAGAAGTGCGAAAGCCTGACAACCAATTTTAGCAAAGGGAAACTTACATGCTGAAATAAAACATGTTCACAGTTTTTAATTGATCGGTTTGTCCAGCCCGTATGTGTGCTATGTGGTTTTATGCTGGATATTGAATGATACATCACAGTACCCTATGCGGGAGTGCAGTGATGTGCGATACGGTCATTTAGTTATTTATTAATAATGTTTGTAGCAATTATTTTGATAGAAGAGCTTATGAAATGGTCTGGTGTACATTATCCTGTATTAACTGTGTTTACTGTATTAATGCTGTAAAGAAAATGTTTGCTTAGTAAATGAAACTGAGAATATACATACAGCCATGACTTGAAAGACTGAAACATTGGCACCAAAACGTTCTACTTTCCAACTTTCCTATTTTGTTGTGCTATATTTCAGGAAATATTAGGTACACTTAGAGGTTATGTGTATTATTCTTAAAAATGAACATACTTAACACACTTTTCATTTCTTTAAACAGTTTACCTTATACCAAAGCCAGATTTACAATACCATGTCGTGTCGTATCGTGACGTCTTCTGACGCAGTGTTAGCCAATCAAAAATTGTTGTAATTTGACGTAGTCCTGAACAGATTCGTTTGATTGGTGTATCCGACATGACACAACACGACACAGTAATGTGTCGGTCACTTTAGATTGTTCCGCGTTCAGTAAGTTAACAAACACATTTTGTTACATGCATCAAGAGAAGAATAACTGCCTGGCCAGCATTCGGACCCTCGACCTTTACCGTAGATATAAACCGCTCTGTCACTGGCTATCGAGCCATCAAAACTCAAAGCCCCATTTATTCGGTGCAAGTTTATTGCATACCATAAAATTGTAGCAGCAATTAACTGGCACAGTCTAAATAACACGTACAATTGTTGCACGGTACGAGCAACTGAGTTGCCGCTCAAAATTGGTATACATTGGTTAGGTAGGGAAACAGCGTGTACAATAAAATCGCACATACAATAATCGCACGTACAATAAAATCGCATTCAAGTCTGGCATGCAAATTTTCTATCATTCAAACATGAGTGCAGTGAGTGAGGGTGTGTTAAATAAGTTACATAATAGGACCGAAATAAGTTACAAAATAAACGTGTGCGCTTGGGGGCCCCCTGTCAGGAACGAAGTTCCTTCTCACGTATGATTTAAAACAAACACTAAATTTTTGCAGCCGCCATCTTGAATTTACATTTTAACGTCACTAGCAGCTTTAGCAACCTCTAAAACCATGAAAACGATAGCAATAATGAAAAAAATTAAAATTTTCGCAGATACCATTTTGGATTTACATTTTGACAAAATTCACACTTTCTCTCTCTCTTTATCGCATAGAGGTGGCATAAAGTGTTACATGTATGAAGTATGAACGCTTTTTGGCGTGATGATTTCTACCAGTTCACACTTACCGCAAGCCGCGTTATAGAACTTCGTTCCAAAAATCTTGAGCAGACATTCAATAAAATTTAATAAAAAATATTATTTGCCGGTGCAAATACGGGCAATACTTGAATCAATTAAACAAGGACACTGCACCTGTGTTTAAACGAGACAAAACTTGCACGCAATAATCGCCTTGTAATTTTATTTCCTTGGTGTAAGTCGCATGCGATTTTATTGAATTGCATTCAAGTATTGCATGCCATTTTATGGAAATCGTGTCTCTTTTGTCTTCTATTGTGTCTCGTTTGCGTCCCGCAAAGTGTTAATATCATGTCGCACGAGTTTCAACGTAACTTTCTGCTGGGTGACAATGACATCAATGAAGACTTCTTAAGTTTTGAAAATTGTCGGGTGTTCCCGTATCAATGCGACTATATGAGCAACATGACATTATTATTGTTATCAGCCTTTTGTGTCCTACTGCAAGGCAAAGGCCTCCCCTCCACTTCTTGGTTCCTTCCCTATATATTTATTTCTGTATGTGGCCAAACTTTAAAACGCAGGTATATGCCCACGGCCTAGAGTGCATAGCTTGCATGTTCTGTGCTGAGCTCACGCAACGCGTCATACCCCGTAATAGGACTCGCCCATCAAGGAGCGCTGCCTGTCCCAAAATAGAATTTATTTATTATACATAAAACAAAAGTTATTATATTAAAACATACATACTAAAATATAAATAATTAAATTATCTTTAAGGTGATTTTTTCGTGGTTCTCAGTTTTTTATCCGCGTTAGACATAACTTTACACATTAATTACACTATTTAATGAAAACATAATTAAAAATAATCACATAATAAGTTATTAAGAAAATGCTTTAATTTAATATAGGTACCTATATTTTTTTCCAAATCATTAACATTACTCGTTTAGACGTGATCTTCAGTTTAAAGTCATTAAAAGTCGGTTATCGTCGCCTTAATAAAAAAGCCGAGTTCGTCCCGCCATCTCTTCTTAGGCCTGCCGCGTTGCCGTTTATTTGCTATTTGGGACCCATTGTGTACAGCTCATGCAGTGATCAAAATATAAGCCGGTCAGCATGGATGGTAACGGGTGCTTTAATTTATTTAGGAATTATCTATATACAACTAGCGACCCGCCCCTGCTTTGCACGGAGCGCCACCTATCTGGTCCAAAGCTATGCTATCTTTCAAGCTGGAACCAACCATACACATTCACTTTCAATAAGCCCTAACCTAAGCCTCCGCTGTCCGTCCGTCCGTCTGTCTGTCAGCGAGCTGTATTTCATGAACCGTACTAGGTAGACAATTGAAATGTTCACAAATTGTGTATTTCTATTGCTGCTATAACAAAAAATAATAAAAATAAAATAAAGTAAAAAATTAAAAGGGGTCCCCATACAAGAAACGTGTTTTTTTTTTAACTGAAGTAATTTTTTTAAATATGTAGTGTTAAATCTTGTACGGAAACCTTCGTGTTTGAGTCCGATTCGCACTTGGCCGGTTTTTATATATTAAAGAAGAAGAATGTGTCTACCTCTGTCGGCTATTGAAATAATCGACGGTTATATTATAGATGCAGTAGTCTGTTGAGCTCATTCCTAAGCTAGATATAGTTTCATATACCAAAGGTACGCTGCCATGTTGCTATGTAAACTAAACAAACGATAGAGCTTCGCACTGATTGGTATCTTATATGGCATCGGGGATACGCCGTAATTGGATCGGATAGGCATTCGCGCGACGGGTGAAGGCGTTGTTCCATTGCTGAACCTAATTCGGCTCGAAGGACCAATGTAAAGCGCACACTGGAGAACTTGGACTGTACAAAATGTGTATTTTCGATGGATACCCGAGTTAGATTTGTCACCGTCTATCTTTACATACATTATAATAAAATCGTAGCGAAATCGAAACTGTACATTGAATATTTTTGAAAAAAAGTAATTGGGAGGAGGTCTGGAAATTATTCTAACGCCGAAAATATAGTTTACAGAGATTTTTTGTCTGTTTGTTTGCATCTGTTTGTCTGTATGTATGTTCCAGCATCACACAAATATTACTGGATTAGTTAAAATTTTGCATAAATATTCCCTCTAGGTCTGGTCAGTCTATAATTTAAAAATTATCACGCTATTTGCTATGGGGGATGAGCAATATTGCGATTTGTTCGTATTCTTCTATAGTGTACAGCAAATTGTAAAAAGACGAGCCAAAAGGTCACAATATTGCAGATAGTTACAGATTTAACCTTTTAAATGATTATCATCCTTCTATTAAGGAGCTAAGCAGTCAATCATGATATAATATAAGAACGGCTATTTTAGTCAACTTACAACAAAGCAAACAGCTTAAAGGTTTGACAACCGCTTTGCAAACCTAAGTTCGGTTTCCAACCAATGATATTTTTTACGCTTCTTTTTTACATTTTGTTAGTTCGTAGAACGGACACAGAAACACATAAAGGTTGGGCCACTTCTGTCATCTATGGTTATATCTATAGTTAGGTGACTGTTAATGAGAAATCTCGTGTGTTTACAATCTACTGTTATATTTTTTAGTGATAGTTTTACTGTTCGTCAGGAATAATCTGTAAGAATCAGTCAGAGTATCAGTGTTGTGCCATTAGGTAGTATATGCAGGAACGCAGGCGTTCATTAATTCACTAAAAACGAAAAACTTCGTAAGAAATGGGAAATTGCTACTGAAGACTACGGGTCTTGTCCTCAGGACAAGCTGCTTCTCACACGGACAATTATAGTACGTCCCTTGCTCCCGCGTCACCATTCGTGACTCGCTGTACAACGGGTGTAAAAATTCCCACAAGTTTTATAAAAATGTGGCTGTTATTTTAGTATATTTTATCGGTTTTAGACCATTTCGAAATATATCTTGAGGATGTATTTCATTTAAATAACTTTTAGATGCAAAAATCTTTGGCCAAAGCATGAACGCGCGAGGTTAAGGGCGGAAATATACATGCCTGTAGCTGGTATAAAACTATGCGAGTAGCTGGCATGCCGTGTGCCATAACAACTTCTGATTGGTCAATGTCACAATGGCATGCCAGCTACTTGCATAGTTTCGTACCAGCTACAGGCATGTGTATTTTCGCCCTAACGTAACGGAAATTCGATTGATTTTGAATCGACAATACAACTATCTTATTTCCTATAAACATAGGTCATGGTCATGTATATGGTGTACATAATAGTGTTCTATCTATCTATCCTATAAGTAACCTGGTAAAGTGGGGCTACCTCGACGGAACGGCAGCAGGGTGTGGATGTGGAGCTATGTCGCATACTGTGCTCCACCTCCTGTCCTGCCCTCTGTGTCCCAAAACATGCAGCTAAAGTGATCTCTGCGCTGCTGCCGATGACACCGTGTGGAAGTGGCGACGTTTTGGGCCAACAAGACTTGAAATACTGTCGTGCCGACATGAAGAAGAACATAAGTTGACTTTTGGGTAAAATTTTTTTGACAAGCACAAATGGTATCACCCATAAATAAATAAAATAAAAATAAGTTTATTTCATACATCTCATTTGGCTTACAATGCATATCGAGGAGTCTCCATTTAAATTAATTTAATTAAATTCCATTTAATTTAATTTAAGCATAAAAAATGCCTGTAGTTGAAGGCTCCGCTCTTCCCTTACACTATAAACGTACGCGCTAAACAGGTATAATAAATAAAGTCTTAAAACTAAGTATTTGTGCGAAACGAATATTTTCAATTTTAAAATCGTTCGAATTTACGTTTACTCCGCGCGTTCGTGTTAGACCGAAAGATTTTTGCCTCTGAAAGTTTAGGCAAGATAAGGTTTTGTTAATTTAATAAAATAAATACCCAGATTGTGCACAATAAACGGGTTAACATTCCCGTCTCAACAAACCTACGAGTATAACGAAATACCGAGCACAACCTTGCTACCGAGAATTACCAGGCAGTAAAACCAACGGATATTCGTACGTAAAGCTTAATAATTTAGCTTAGCACCTTTCCAATTTGCAGTGAACAATATAACCAAGCCGCGGTTTAGAACATTTCCGTTCATAACGAAGCTGCTAATTAATTTGAGTATTACTTAAGTTATCAAATACTGGCGAACACCTGCCGGCTTTAGATTTATGCTATCGTTTCCATGCATTATTATAAAGTATTAGTACCGTCTTCGATAATAGGCACTTTGTTCGTCGACACTACTTTCCGCCTCGCTGCTTCCCTGCGACTAGGAACTCCTTGTTGTTCTCCACATTGCCGTCACTGTGGCAAAGTTGTCAACAGCCTCAGACACCACGGCCTGTCTTTCAGCCGAAGTGCGGGCCGCTTAGCGTGGCACGCGAATATTAATGACATAATCCGACGAGCTCTTGTCACCGTCGGCGTTCCAGCTCTATTCGAACCCATTGGCTTGGCACGCGACGATGTCAAGAGACCGGACGGCATGTCTTTATTTCCCTGGAAGGTGGGTAGACCTTTAGTGTAGGACGCAACGTGAGTCGCTACTCTTGCACCATCCCATCTTCCTGGCGCTGCTGCTTCAGCTGCGGAAAACCACAAGCGGCGAAAGTATAATAACCTTACCAGTAACTATATTTTCGAGCCGTTTGGGGTTGAACCCCTCGGGCCGTGGGGTCCGAGTGCTCATGGTTTGTTCAACGAAATCTGCAAACGGCTGGTTGACACTTCCCGTAACCTAAGGGCTGACTTTTACTTTGGCCAGAGGCTAAGCATAGTCTATTGGGTAGGTACATTACCAGTCGACAGCGATCGTTATCTTCCTGCCCTTGTCCCATGTTACTTGGGGTCGGCGCAACACGTTTTCTCTTTCCATTTTCCCCTGTCAAAAGTCACGCTATCATTCACTCCCTTCTCTTTCATATCATTCCTCACACAATCCATCCATCTTTTCTTTGGCCTACCTCTCCCTCTCCATCCATCAAAATTTATATTCATCACTCTTTTAGTCACATGCGTTTCCTCTCTCCTCTTCACATGTCCATACCAGGCCAAACGATTTCCTTTCAACTTTTCTGTCACTGGCGCCACTTTCAAACTTCCCCTTATATACTCATTTTTTACTTTATCCAATTTCGTCACTCCACACATCCATCTCAACATTCTCATCTCCGCTGCATGCAATCTTTTTTCATCCGTCTTCTTCACGGCCCAGCATTCCGATCCATACAGTATGACAGGCCTTATCACGGACTTATACATTTTTCCCTTTAATTAGAGGGGCATCCGTGGGTCGCAAGTTGTTCCTGTGACCTGTCGCCATTTCATCCATCCTGAGTTGATCCGGTGCGCTACGTCTCGGTCTACTTCGCCATCCCCTTGGACAAACGACCCGAGGTACCGGAAGTCGGAGCAGCTCGGTACGGGCGTTCCGGCGAGAGATATGGGCACAGGACTGGAGAGACCGCCAAAATCACAAAACAAATATTCTGTTTTGGTCCGACTTAATCTCAGGCCAGCGGTCTCCAGTTTTGCCCACCACACCTCCAATCTGCTCTGGATCTCTAAGCCGCTCTCAGCAACCAGCACAATGTCATTAGCGAACAGCATACACCAGGGCGCCTCTTCGTGGATATCCGACGTAAGAGCGTCCATTATCATCACGAAGAGGTAATGGCTGAGTGCTGACCCTTGGTGCAATCCGACAGCGACATTGAAGCTGCCGGTAGTACCCACTGTAGACCGGACTTGGGTACTGCATCGACTGTACATCGCTCGAATCAACTGCACATACTTCCCTGGCACACATTTCTCCTTAAGGGCCCACCACAAAACTTCACGAGGCACTCGGTCGTATGCCTTTTCGAGGTCAATGAATACCATGTGCAGGTTTTTATGCGCACCTCTGTATTTCTCGCACAGCTGGCGGATAGCAAAGATGGCATCTGTTGTTCCCCGACCAGGCATAAAACCGAATTGGTTTTGCAAAATTTCACTCTCTTCTCTCAGTCGCCTTTCAATAACTTTTTCCCAAACCTTCATACTATGTGATATTAGTTTTATTCCTAGTTGTTGCACTTCAGCACCTCACCTTTGTTTTTAAAGATGGGCACCAGTGAACTGTTACACCATTCGTCAGGTATGGCTTCTTCCAGCAACAATTTATTGAAGAATAAAGCTAACCACGTCCATCCATGTACCCGTAATAACTTCCATACTTCAACTGGTATTCCGTCCGGACCTACTGCTTTACCATTCTTCATTTCATTTACTGCTATTCTCTCTACCAGTCGACAGCGATGCGGAGGAATTTTTCGACGCCATATTTTAGTTTGTTAATATAATAGTTTTAGTAGGTTAGGTTATTATTTTATTAGTTTGTTAGTTAATTTACTACTTATAAGAAGTACAATAAATAAAGTGTCTCACTTTGTGGTTGATTTTTAGGGTTGGTATTTTACAAGAGGAACATCAAGTTAAGTAAAATTTACTTAATATGAATAAAAAAAATTGTTTTATTCATGGCAGTGAGTGTCATTAAAAAAGCGTAGCAAAACTCTTACACTACCGTACTTGTGAAAATTGATCTAAAGGCGCTGAAGCATTTCAATTCGCGACAATACGTACCTCGCATTTACGAGTAGTTTACTATTGACATTTTTCTCCAATATTAACAACACATTTTGTCCAACCTTGATAATCGCTACATACGTTATCCATAAAACAATGTGGCATGAAGCAAGAATCGGCACATTTTCTTCCACTTTCCTCAAACAAAACTGAAATCAAGAATCTCAGCTACCAGGATAACAAGGGTGCGAAGAGTTCGCCTGTTGCGATTGTGTTTAGATATTTGGTGCCTGTTGAACGCGGCAACAAGTGCTGCATCGATCAGAGTGACGTAAGCAGCGCCGCGCCCCCTTCACACCCGCGACGCCGTGCCCCGCCCCCTCCCCGCTTGACGAGCCCTAAAACTGATTTACGGGGCGATATCCTATAAATGCGTGTATTGCGCTTATTAAATCCGAAAGGTACAGACTTAAAGCTACATGATGCCTGCTTAAAGTTTCTGCAGTGAACATTTTATTTGACTACATGCTACGTATCTGCTACGGGTGTCGTAGAAGCGTAGCAGTTTGTGCTACGAACGCTACGAGCGTAATGATTATTACTATCTCACAAATTATAGTCTCTGGAATTGGTAACGTAGTAAATGGGTGCTATTTCTCGTAATTTTTTTGCGCGTAAAGGTAATAGATATAGAAGGCATTTGAACCAACGCGATAGTATCTTGTTTCAAGTTCACTTTAGTAAGAGTTCATTCAGAACATTCAATTTCTTTAGATTTTACAAAGTCAAAGTTTATTACATTTCTTTTGAATGGAATTCAACGGGTTCATTTCGTTACATCTGTTTCGTTTTCTACGTGGTGTGAATTTCAAGATGAATCTTGAGGGTAGAAGGGTAAATACAAAGATGTGATAGTCATTTTCATTTGGTACATTTAATAACGAAGAATAATTATTTTGCAGATCATTTAAAAGTCCTAATATTCGTTCCTTTATGGTCACACTTTTTACTATGATTGACCTGATGGGATGAAAACTGGGTAACATAATCCGGAAAAGGGTAAAATTACATTTACTTCGGACAGGTATTACCGTGAATGCTTCAACGTTTCGGCCGAACGCAATAATCTATCTATCACCAGTTTTGGCATACTGGAGATAGAAAAATCGATAGGTTTTTCTATCTCCAGTAAGAGAGAAGTAAAGATTCTATGATCCTATGGTTATAACATCCCAATAATATTTATGAGATTATGGAATCTTACCGGCCTGACGTAAGGACAGATAGAATAATACTGTCTACCATCAATAGCGATCTGTATTTTCTTGAAAATTAGGTCGTTAATAAAGTACTTAGTACCTACATATGAAAATACATATTATTATAATATTTTGTTGACTGGAGACTGTAGTTTCTTAAATACGAAGGTTTTTCTAAAACAATTCAAGTTATTATACGCAAAACAGCAAATGTATTGGTTGATAGTTCACGATTTGCGCAGAAGTAAGTTTCATTAGAACAAAATTTTTTTTCTATTAATACTAGCTTCTACCCGCGACTTCATCCGCGTGGAAGGAATATACCCTATGGTTTAGGGTATGTTCCTTCCACGCATAGCTTCCACGTACAGTAGCGGTCAGAACTCCGACGCCAGCATCACAAAACTATCGCGTCGTTACTCGTCGCACTTGAGACCTTCTTCTATTTAGACATTTCACACACACATACACACCCGTATATTGCACTCTTTCAGCACGAACCAAACAGAAATAGCACGGTATATGGTCATCATCACACGCAGTCTTTTTCTGATTATGCTAATGAGAAAAAGACATATATTACTTTACTCTATGGAAAAAGACATCGAATATTTTAAACTACTCACATAAAAGTTGAGGGTAGATTTGGAACAAAATCAATTTTCTGACTGTAGTTAGAATTGTATGACGTTGTTGGTTGGTGAACTTAGTTACGAGCGTTTGTTTTATTGATATTAGAGGTGTTGAGTTTGAAGATTTTTATTGAAAATGCAAGTGTTAGCTTTTGATTTGAATGTAAGTAAATCTTGTTGATTGGGTGCAGATTATTTTGAAAATGTTGTATTTAATTATTTGAGACTGTCTGCAAACAACTTCCGGTACTGTAAATACCGTGTCCGGTTAGTGAACGGAAGACGATTGGTAACTTGATTAAAATAATATTTGATATTTTATTTCCGGAAGTTGCTTGGCACGCCACCTATTTGAAGTTTTGAGAGGTAGAAAGATATAAAAGGAAATGTCAGTGCATTTTTATGAGAGTTTTTTCGTGTAAAATAAAGAGCGAAACGTTACGCTGCTCGTTTTCTTGTACCAATCGGTTCTGTTTTTTTACACAAGCAAATATAAATATTGAAGCCAGGGCGAACATTGTAGCCTTGCATAACAATGGGTGTAATATATCTGAAATATCCAATGAAACCGGATTTTGTGTAAGTTATTTTGTTGTTTTTGATTTTATGTGTTCTCTTAAGTGACGCTTCAAAATGTGTAATAAGGATTTCTTTTTTTTTTGTGTGAGACGTTGGGTGAGTGAGCAAGAGGGGAGTCTTAAGAGTATTAACCAGTCTCAGCGACGCTTTATGGTTGGTGAATATGAAACGAATGGTTTCATACCTACAAGAGAAGAAGATTGTTTGACCGGATTTGCTGAAGAATTTGGTACGTCATTGCGCACTGTTCGCCGTGCACTCCAAGCCGAAGGCCTCCATTATCGAATACCAGTGACAAAACCGTTTTTAACGCAAAGGCATAAGGAGGAACGGTTGCATTTTGCAAGAGAGTATTTGGACTTTGATTGGGAGACTACTGTATTTACTGACGAGAACACTTTCAAATCGTGTCAAAAAGGAAGACTTCATTTATGGCGCAGAGACGATACACGTTGGTCTGACAGTAATATTATAAATAATACGGAGTCAGGAAGAATTAGTGTGAATATGTGGGGGTGGATTAGTGCTCAAGGGCCGGGTGAGTTGGCATTTATACCGACGCGGGCCAACAGCTCCAATTACGTTGAGGTTTTGAGCGATATAATGCTACCTACTGTTCGCAATGTTTATCTAGTGAATGAAATTGGTGAATTTTATTTAGTTCAAGATAGTTGTCCGATACATCGTCCCAGTACTGTTCGTGAGTGGTTGAGTGAACATTCGGATGTTAAAATTATTCCGTGGCCAGCGCGAACCCCTGATTTAAACCCTATAGAAAATGTATGGGGTTTAATGGTGCAAAGAAGCGCGAGACGAAAGATGTCTCGATCAGCTGAAGTCCCATTGCATGGAGTTGTGGGATAGTTTTCGTGGCATAAATATAAGCAGTAATATTCTGGCCTCCATGCGTTGACGTCTTCTTGATTGCATTGATATTAATGGGGTCACGCTAAATATTAATTAAAAAAAATGTTATCAGGGGAATTCAGGGGATACACTGGCCATAATAGTAATAAGTTAGTGATCGTAAGATTGTAGGATTGATCTTTAGTTTCAAACTTCTTTTCCTTGAGAAAATGAATAAATTAAGCTACAACCACAATAAACCAAAAACAGCCCATTTTAGTAGCAACCATTAATGATTTACGAACAAATTGTTTAGGTTTTAAAGGTTGTTAATTACATCAATAAATGTTCCTATGAAAAATAGTGGTTTTTAAAAATTAAATTACCTAGTATACTTTATTTTTACTCTCTATATACCCTATTGTCATTGTATTAACGAAACTCAATAAATAATTGAACTCTGACACGAACACGAAAAACCAAAAGAGTCGAAAGCGCGCACTGAGGTTCGAACCTTCTCCATACTTCACGCACACACAATAAACGCCACCTGCTCGTGCGAACCTGCCATCGCTGTTTATAATTTACAACTATGAATTTTAGCATTGCTTTTAAATAGGCACTGTGGTCTGTGGTGTGTGGTAGGCGGTGGTGTGGTGAGTATATAAGTAGGTATCTTTATTTAGTGTTGACCACACATGTATCTGACCAACCAACAACGCGCTTTCGTAGTTATACTGTGTGCGCGTTACTGTCTTCATTAAAACATCACACACACAGAGATAGGCGCAGATCTGACGTGCAGTCCAAAATGATCATTCCGGTGGCAGTCCACCCGTTGATTGAACAGCTTTCCATTAATTGAAATAATTTTTGTAATTCGTTCAGGACTTCCAGAGATTACCTCTTACAAACCAACAAACATGTTTACCCCTAATATGTATTTAGATAATAACATATTAAAAATTTTATTATTATTTACTATAGATACATACGTATAGCTTGTTCGTCCTCGCAGGTGACGTTACGACGTAGCAACCTCGCGTAGAGGACACCTATTAGTGCTACGCGAGCTACGCTCAGAAGCTACTGCTACGGCGTAGACACTAAGTTGGTTCGTTAAAAATAATATCAGCTTAGACTTCATTTGAATATTTTCTCTTGTGTACAAAGGGTGTTATTTTAGTAGAGTTTTTTATAAATTATTACTAAGTATGACTGCACATACATTTTATTATAAGAAATAGTGAGGAACTTTTACTTTTTTGTTGCAATCAGTTTATTAGTATTGTTTTGTTCCGAAGTGGGGTATTATTATCTTAACTTAATTAAGTTGAGAATCAACTGGCAATGCTGCCAGCCTTCTGGGCACTTTTCCTGTTGACAGCGATGCGGATGAATTTTTTGATGCCCTCTGATTATTTACCCCCTCCCTTTTTTATATACTTGTACATATTATTATTATTATTTTAAGATTGTTAGGTTTTAAATTATGTCAATAGTAGAATATATTAAATAAAAACTACTTAAAGGATGTCCGAAATGAAATGAATTTGGGTAGGTAGTTCTTTATAATCGCCGAATTTAGCTAAAGGGACTTCCGTACTTGTTGACTTTCTTAATAGTTTGGTACGCTTTACTGCTTCCTTACCTAAATAATTAAAGTCTAGAGTTCTTAAAATTGGTCTTTCCATACCCGAAGGGCCACACCACATTTTTACAAAAATGCAGTCCACTGCTAATATTGAAATATGCAAAACACCAGCGCGGATCTCCTATATCGGCAAAGTTAATTAAAAATCGCTTGGATAACGCTTTGTAGGTCAAGAGCACAAGTAGGATACATATGTATTACGTATGTACCTACCAATAAGTACACACAACTCTTACCAGTAGATAACACAGGCGATTATGAGCTTTACTGTTCAAGAGATTAGGTTTAATTTTGATGAATGTTTGCATTATAAATACATACATAAATTTTCAGATGTAGAAGTTATCATCGTTGGTAGCGGATGCCCATTAAAAGGGCCCGAACATAATTGAGAGTGCTTTCAACGAAAATGGAGTCGTAATATTATTAATACGATAATTCGTTTTTAGCTCAAAGTATATTTAAATGAGTAGGTACCTACCTGTCGATCTTGTTAACTATACATCTACAAGGTGTAACATAAATAATGCACAACCTCTTAAGGGGTCATTGTACTCATCACTATGAACAACTTTTACTATGGGACCAAACGTGAAATTGTGAAAAAAATATCAGATGTTCCCTACATTTTGGCGAGTCATGCGAACATAGTACAATGACCCCTTAAGAGGTCGTGCGTTATTTATTTTACATCTTGTGTATATACAAATAAATAAAATTGAAGGACTGGTGGTAACAAGTGCGACTGGGTTCAATACCGGGGTCGGGCAGTGTGGCTGAGTTTTTAAGTAAGGAAATTCGTAGCACCTAGCTGCCCAGATGGCAATTACTCCTAATATAGTATTTTTTACCCAAGAAGCGACGCGCGCTTTACTTGTGTTTACCAAGTGTACAAACACACTGCGGATGAAGAATGGGGTTGAAGTATTCAAATAATTAATCAAATCAAAACATTCAATTTATAAGTGGCTTGGCAAATTGGCATCCACAGGTTCATTTTCTGATCTACTTGTTTATATTTTTAGTAGATACTTTTGGAATAGACCATACCTACCCTAAAGTACAGAGAACCCATGTAAATTATTTTCGAACTACTAACGCCATCTGTCCGAAGTTACAAGCAACGTTTTAGAACGTACATTTCAAGGTGAGACTCGTTTCAGTAGAGGGTAGCGAGATGTTGAAAGCTTTGTACCTTCTTAGTTTTCCAGGAAAACCGATAGATGGAGCTTTTGCGTATCAAAGGCTTTTAAAAAAGGTTTACTTACGTACTTTGCTCAACAGACTAAGAGCGGTTTCGGACTACGTCCGATCCGAATCCGATCAGAATCCGTGAAAATACGGTCCGGAGTCATAGAACTATTTGTATGGTAGTTTACGCACTAGATCCAATGTCCGTCATCCGATTTCTCTCCGTCATCCGTGAATCTCCATTTCGGAGAAGATTATTGACGGACCGAAGTAGCCATAGTATTATTTGTATGAACAGTCGCGCACTGCGTCCGAACCGAATCCGAGCTTATCGTCCCCGTAGAGCGAAAAGTCACTAAGTCTAAAAAGAAGAATTGGAAGTTTTTCTCAAGTTATAGTTCTTATAATATAAACATTATTTTATTACCTCTAAAACAAAGCTAAAAACATAAAGGTATGTAATGGCAAGCCAAAATAATGACGATTAATATTTTCACTCTCATTAACTCAAAACAGGGTTTTACGACTTAATGACTTTTCGCTCTATGGGGACGCTATATTGTTTAATTAATTAAGAACTTTTAATCAGAATTTCAGTGAGTGATTTTGAGTTTTAGTATACCTTCCTACCTGCTTACAGCTAATCAAAAATAAATATTGCTAATTAAGAACCGAGTTTTACTTACCTTAATGTGTCTGCAAGCATTTCTTCTGGCGGTTTACATTGTCTACATTTTGTGTCTTGTCGCAAAATATTGTCTTTTATGTGATGTAAAATGAAATCGAAAGTGGACACACTCATTCGGTAGTAATTGTGAACCTGTCGTATTAACGCAATACTGCGTGGTGATTGCAAAAAACTCCTTTTAAACATCGGTCTAGCAGGAGAGGGTGCACTCAGAATTTTTGATTTCTTCTGCGTCTTCGTACGTACATTGCCAGAAGTTGACACCGATTGAAAGGACTCATGATCAACAACGTGAACGCTCTGCTGTGATTTTGCATAAAATGACGTCTGAATCACGGATTTGGACCGGAGGTAGTGCGGAAGCAATATCCGAATTCGGTCCGAGTTTTCTAGATCTGTATTTTCACGGATTCGGATCGGACGTAATGCGAAACCGCTCGAAAAGTAGCCATTCACACGGCGCAGTAACGTAAGATATTTTACGGTAAAATGGGATCACACGTCAATTAGCCCACTGTTCATATGGTTTAAAACAAATGCATTATGAAACTGTAAAGTACAATTGTAACTACCGGGGATGGTTCAATTTATGTACAACAATGTTTGAGATGAAATAAATATTTAAATATTTTTGAATTTTGTATTTTTTGTATTTGATTCCAAAATTATTAATACTGTGAACATGGGCTAAGTGCTAACCCTTTCTCAGCGTTGGGTTACGTTTTATTTAGAAAAAACTTATGTAGCTATAAACAGAATTCGTCAATATTCCACCCGACAATCTTACAATGCATGATAGATAGAATATTATGTACACCGTAAAATACAGCATAACAAAAAATACAGCATAGCATAAAATACATACAGCGTGAACTGTAATACGATGCATTTCTTCCAGGAGTGGGACCCTTTGGCAACATTTTAACACTTATTTTCTCGAGAAAATCCAAAATTTGTGTTTCTGAAACTTTCCTTAAATTCGTAATTCGAATCATCATAAATCATTTTTTCCCTAAACTCTCAAATTCAATGAACATCAATGCTATTTTATTTAGTAGTGAATACGTTAACAAAGCTTTCCTCGCGTCCTATTATAGAAATAGGACGCGGCGTCCGACGTAACTACCTAAGTGTTCTAAAACACTATACTGTTAAAATATTCAACAATAAATAATTACTTATTCTTATTTTTTTAGGCCAAACAATTTTAAATAGAGTGAGGCTCCAATAATAATAATTATTATTGTGTTAAAGAGCAGATTCAAGGTTAGAAACCTAAGACACAAAATACCTGTGCTACAGGCCTTACGCACGGCTGATTCATACATATGTATGTAAATAAATATTAATATGTATATTAATATTTATTTACATAGTCATTGAAGTTTTCAAGTCACAACCCACACACAGCCTATCTCCTGAGATAATTTTATTTTAGAACTAGCTGTGCCCCGTGACTTTGTTCACGTGGATGTCGTAAGGTACACAATATACTAAAATAACAGCCACATTTTAATAAAACTCCCTCGTCCCCCGACCCGTCGCGTTGCATCGCTCGCCCGCGCTAACGCGGTGTCCTGCGTGAGCGACGAAAACGACGCGACGCGACGCAACACGATACGACGTAATGCGACGCGATGCTACACTCGACAAAATGTCCGACGTGATTTTGGTCATTACTTCTCGAATCATGGAGAAGTACAGTACAATTTTTCTCGACCATTTCGTAGTTCGTGGTGACGCGTTTGGTCGCCCTCAAAACAAGCACGCGTTACGTCGCGTCTCGCCGCAGACTGTCACATAGGCCGCAAGCAGGGTAGCCGTTGAGTTGAACGCGTTCGTCGCGTTCGCACCGTCGCGTCGCTTCGTATTCGTCGCTCACGCAGGACACCGCATAATACTTCGTTTTCGCTTAGTGTTCTTTCTGAATTTTTTCTTTTTGCTCAGCTCCTAAGGGTCGTAATAGCCTATAACTATCCTCGAGAATTAGGCTACCAAAATGCAAAAGGAAGTTTTCAATTCCGACTTTTTGTTCACAATTTCATAGGTTTTCATTTTTTTTGCGTGGAACCCTAATTATTTTTCTAAAATAATTTACCCTTTGGACATTAACCTTTTTTAAATATGGGAATTGGATGTGACTTTATAATCTAAATCTGTAAGTTAGGTCATCAAAGTATAGTTTATTTCGCTTGCATAAAAGCTACTGCTGGACTGAATACAGCGCGGTGATCTTTCAGTACGGGAAACACTTTAGATGCAATACGCCTCTGTAAAAGCTTTTCAGTAGATAATAACTTCGTAACAATGGGATTTCAAGCAGGTACTATTGTGTTGACTTGTCAGTTTACCAGAAAGCACGATGTGCTTCTAATAAATAAGAATACAATACATCCATATATATTAATATCACAAATGCGAAAGTAACTCTGTCTGTCTGTTACCTTTTCATGCCTTAAAGGCTGCACAGATTTCGATGTATGTTTACAGGTAGACTGGGTTAAAGACATAGAATACTTATTATCCCGGTAGTACGTTCCCGTGGGATAATTTCCGACGAGCACGCGGGTGAAACCGCGGGTAAAAGGGTTTTACATAAACAAAACACGAATTCAATTTCAGATAATTTGTTCGGTACCCTGAAAACGCTGAAGTTTATTTATGGAACAGTACCTCAATTCAGGACCGCCACTGGTTTTATGGTTTTATTATTATTTGTCAATTATTGGATAAAGGATCAACCGGAAAACAAATAAACACGTTCAGAACAAATAAACCGTGAAAATATAATGGAAAATTGATAAGACAGATATTGGAGGGTATAAATAGAATCTCTCGCGTGTTTTCTATATTTTATAACGCAGAACGAACCGTGCGACCGGGTTGTGGAAATGACAACCGACAGCTAGATTATATTAACACGAGTGATTTCTATTTTACATTTTAAAATATCAGTGCTAAGTAAATTATAGGAATATCATGTCATTTTGCAGCATTAGCAAGTTCGAATTCTTTTGATTAGCAGCAGGATTTGCGAATAAGCGATGTTTGGCCAATTGTACTAGACAGGTTAATCCCGTACTTACTTTAAAATGATTTTATATAATGGACTTAAACCTAAATAAATAACATTCATGCTTGATCATCGTTTAAAATCAATCTGCCTGCCTTTTCCCAACTACATATGTTGGGGTCGGCTCCAGTCTAGCCAGATGCAGCTGTATACCAGTATTTTACATAGAGCGACTGCGTATCTGACCTCCAAAACCCAGTTACTGGGTAACACGATACCCCTTGGTATCTGGTTGTCAGATACAGAATATTGGGCTTCTGACTACCCGTAACGACTGTCGATCTACGAATGAACGCCGGGACCAACGCGGCGAGGCACGGAGGGGTCTCAATATGTAATGGATGGTCACCCATCAACGAATTAGCCACAGAAATCGACCCGTGCGGCTGTTATCAGACGGGGCTTATGCCCGTTTTCACTTTCCCTAGGTGACCCCTAAACGAATGCCTATATAAAGCGCGTTGTTGGATTTTAAATTTTCGGCACTTAGTCTAGCGTTGAAAATCCAACAGCGTGCTTTTGGAATGTCTTTGTGTTAGTGAAAACGATACACCGACTTTAATGATTTTAAACTAAATATCACGTGTCACGAGTAGTGTTAATGATTTGGAAAAAATATATGTTAAATGGGGAAAGCAACTGTCAAAACGGCGCTGTCGTAGCTAGTTCCCAACACAAGCCAATAATACAAGGCGTGAGGTGGTTTTATTTTATTTTTGCGAAAATGATGCGTTGTTGTGTTACTAAATATTCCAAAATTGGAGTCCACCATTTCCCAAGAGACCCTAAAATTAAAAGATGGTGGCTTAAAGCTATTCGTAGAAATGTTTTATAAATTAAACAGAGTAGAAATATTTTGAAGAAAGTGACTTTGAGGATATATTTATGGTATTAAATTCTGACACTTTCCATATCATTTACTTGATTTAAAATATTGAAATCACCGAAAATAACGAAACACCGAAATAAAAGTAAACTCATGGCTGAACGAAATATCAAACTTATTGTAGGCCGTGGGGACCTAGCTATGATCACGCCATCTACAATTAACTTTGCCCGACCTTCCCCTTTAGAGCATTTTCTTAATATAACTTAGTATATGAATATTTTAGATTATGTTTATATTACATAGTGTAATTAATTTGTACAGTTATGTCTAACGTGGATAAAAAAAAACTGAGAATCACGCAAAAACTGTCAAACGTATTTTTTAGGTGCTCATGTCGGTTGTATTTTATGAAATATTTATTTGTGTAGTTAGTTAATTCGTTAGTTAGTAACTGTACTTATATTGTATTTAAGATTTAAGAAAATAAAAATGAAACCTTCATCATTTTAAAGGTAATTTAATTATTTATTTTTTAACATACGTTTTTTTAATAATAATTATAATACCTTTTGTTTTATGTATAGGTAATAAATTAATAATGCGTCTAATTTGGGACAGCGCTCCTTGATGAGCGAGTCCTATTACTGGGTGGACGTACGACGCGTTGCGTGAGCTCAGCACATAACATGTAAGCTATGCACTCAAGGCTGTTGGCATATATATGCGTCTTAATGTTGTGCATTTACACTAATAGTCAGTTCTCCTAGAATTTATTTACAATTACAAGAAGACTACTAATTCAATACTATTTCGTGGAAAGAGCGCGATGATTATCAGATTTGCCATTAGAGTTATAATCTGCCTATTATTCTAGGGACTCGGTTAAAACCTATGGTTCAACTCAAAGCGTCCTCTATTTTCCAAATGTCCTTTCTTTGGTATTGTTCGTAGAATCGTTGAACTCCGTAAGTTTTGAGTTGAGCTGCATGATTTCTGACAAATGCGTGCACTGACTTGACAGCTCCACTCAATCAGTGTGGTTTTTTCCTCAAAAGACCATTTCAGACACCAAAATACATGGTCTTCACATGATCTGACAGAGATGAATACTTTATTTACATTTTTTTTTTATTATAGCAATTTTCTTTAATAATTGATACAGTTTACTAACAGAATTTTAAACATAAAAATATAATATCCTAAACTAACTGAAACTACTAAAATATGGCGTCGAAAAATCCTCCGCATCGCTGTCGACTGGTAATGTACCCGAGAGACTGGCGGCATTGCCACGTTGTATGGCAATGCTTAGCCTTTGGCCAAGGTAAAAGCCAGCCCTTGGTTACGGTAAGTCTGTGTATGTTGAAGAAAGATTATGTTTGTTCAAAGAGACCTTAGCGTTTGTTTCGTTCTTTCTTCTCAGAGTTGTCAGATAGGAAACGCCGACCTCATCTAGTTTTTAAAATATTATGATCTTAAAATCTACTTCCAGAAATAAAATCATTTAACATTGGACCGTTTCCGTTCAATTTTCTAGTACACAATATTGATTACACCCTCTTAAGTTTGACTTATGATTACTACCAAGAAGAAACGTGCTTTAATTAACAAAGACACGTCTTCTGTCCGTTGGTGTCATAAGTATTCGTCGACGCCTAATTAAAGGAGGGTAAGAAGAGAAAATATCAAATCCATTTTTGGTCTCGATTATTACAATGGGTCGTTGTTTCACTGGCTCTATTTTTAATGAGAAGTAAATACCTGCTTGTGAAAGTAAGCACGGTGCTTAGTCCTTCGGAGTTAATTAACCTTTATTAACATGAAGTTCTTTCGGGTGTGTTTTGTGAAGCCTCTGACAGAGGGATTTTTCTTTTCAAGTGTGGAAAAAGCCTTTGGTTAGAGAAACCTATTTAATGGCTTTTTGGATGTGGAGAGTTTAATATACACTAGTATTCTACTACTCGTACTATGTTCGTTTTCGTGTGTTAATTATTTTCGGTTTTTAGTTAAGTACTCAGTACTTTATTCTTTAAAGACCAAATTTTCAAACGCTACTCAATTTAAGTCACCGCTACCGTTAAGGTCTTACTTAAGCAGTCGCTACCACTTTGAAGTGAATTAGCAGACAAGCTTTTAAGAACGTCTTAAAAAGCTAATTAAGTGTTGATTGAGAATTCGGAGGTAATTATCATCTATACTAATATCATAAAGCTGAAGAGATTATTTGTTTGGTTGAACGCGCTAATCTCAGGAACTACTGGTTCGAATTGAAAAATTCTTTTAGTGTTGGATAGATCATTTATCGAACAAGGCTATAGGCTATATAACATCACGCTACGACCAATAGGAGCGGAGCATCAATGAAAAATGTTGCAAAAACGGGGAAAATTTATTCCTTTTGTGAGCTTCCGTTGCGTGCGCTGCGTAAACGGTTAAAGTTACGCAAAAATCATGTATGACGGGATTGTTTCTCTTAAAAAGTTCTATAAAAAAGTCCGCGATAGCATATGTCTATCTTTTAAGGTTGGCTCACTATAACATGTTTAATGGTAATCAAATTTGTTATAAAATAATGCATTACTTGCGAAAGTGTTTTCATAAACATGGTATTAATCCTTATCCAAATAAATAGTTTCATCATCAAGGTTGATTAAGTATATGTAAATTACTTTTTTAATTGTTCAATTCGGACCTTTCGTTTAGAAATTACGACGGGTATAAAATGCTTAAAGTATGAAAAATGCGCTTAGTCTATTAGTTCCCTACACATTTTATTTTTATCGACTGCTTGAACGCGCTAATCTCTGTCACTAGCAGTCGGATTTGAAAAATTATTTTTGCATTGTAAAGTCCAATTCATGAGGAAGGCTATAGGGTATGTGTTATTACGCTAGGACCCTTAGAAGCCAAGCAAAAAAAAAAGGAAGAACGAGCGCTAAGCGAAAACGAAGTAACAGTGCGGGCAGGCGATGCGATGCGACGGGGTGGGTCAGGGAAACAAGAAATTTTACGCGGACGAAGTCGCGGGCGGAAGCTAGTATCATATATTTTTAGAACGATAATGAAGCTTTATTGAATGAATTATCGAAAAAAACCTAGATACCTTTTAACAAGTGCCTACCGGTTTATACGAATGCCAAATACCTACCATTTTTTGTTTTTGGATGGGAAATCATCAAATGACTTCTCCCGCTCTGGGCGGAGCGGGAGGGCGTGTCAGACTTTTACTGACTAAGGGCCGATTTTTCAATCGTCAGATAACTTTTATCTAAAGTATAAATATGGCGGTTTGACATATTTGCTATACAAAAGCTGTTCTAAACGTCAAACTTAATACGCAGATAAAAGTTATCTGAGGATTGAAAAATCGGCTGTTAGTATACTAACAAAAATATGGATCACTGTATCTGAAGTAAAAATAAATAATAATAAAACCCACCCGTGTTCCTTCAGTTGCCTGTGCCGGGGCCACGGTAACTCTTTCGAACATCCCGCAAATACCTACCATCTGGAATTGGAATAGAGATGGAAACTTATAGAAATCTAGTTCACCGATAATCATATTTCAGTATCTGTACCTATTATGTCCCAACAGATATCGGTACATTGTATTCAGTCGGGCAGTAATCAAATTGGCTGCTCGACTGCGCATTTAATTTCAATGGGTTTAGATTAGAAGGCTAGGTATTATATCTGTGGCTAGGTATTGGATCCACTACTCGGGGTACCTTTACTTACGTATTTTAAGCAACCTGCCTAACCTCTTTATCCGACTACGGCAAAGCCAAAGGAGGGTTATGATTTTAACAGGCTATCTATGTTCATCTGTTTCCTCATAACTCATAAACTCCTTGTCGTATTTTGACAAACGAGGTATCGTTGGAAGCGTCAAGTTGTTCCACGGGTTATAGGCTATATGACGTCACAAAAAATCCAATATGGCGGCTTATAGTGAAAATAAATTGTTACCGAAAAAAACTCCGGATTTTTAGTTTGTCTGTCTGCGATGTCTTGTTTATACCTTTTTAGTTGGCGTTTTAGTCGTAGTTGGGTTTTGCGAACTATGTTGTGGTCAGTTTCCAGTCTAACCAGAAGCAGCTGAATACCAGTGTTTTACATAGAGCTACTGCCTGCCTGACCTCTACAACCCAGTTGCTGGGTTGTACAGGTCGTATTTTAAGCAACCCTTTTAAATTAGGTTTACTTAGTGCTTGAAATAATTTATTCAAGCTTAGGAAACTACATAGGTACCGTAAATTAATGAACTTCAATTCCAAGAAAACATGTTTTACACGCAACTGTATTAACGAATATGCCATTATTATGAACGTATAATTTTTTATGGATACTAAGAATTTTTCACAGCGAAAATAGCATTGTAATCATTAGTTTTGAGTGATGTGAGTACAAAAATACAGACTAACCAGACTAACTCAAGTGACATTAAGTTTTAGACGTTCTTAAAAACGTTTTTGTCTCACTTTTAAGAGTTTTAAGTGATAAGGACAGCATGAAACTTAGGCTAAGATTCACAGATGGCGCTTTGACTTTGCTAAGTAAGCTTCGCATATGAACGTGAACATTATTCGCATAGCATTAATGTTCATATTCGAATGAAACGCTTGCTCACATTCAATTATACGAATATGAAAATTATAAGGTTAATTTTCGCATGGACCGCTTACTTTACTTAGTACTGTAAAGTAATAGAACGATTGTGGTACGGAATGGTTGCCGAGAAACGGTAGAAGCAGCGTTTGCAGACCAATAGTCAGGTGGATGGACGACCTACACATGATCGCAGGAAAGACCTGGATGAGACTCGCACAGACCAGCTGGTAAACATGGCACAAAAGGGACCCGGCTCCAGGGCTCCGTAGTGCGTGGAATAAGGCTGCTAGTAATGAAAGAATGGTCAGTGAATCTTGCCTTTAACAAGCGATTAAAAATTAAGTTGCTTTTTAATATTGGGCCGAAAACCTCTAATTGTAGCTATTATGATTAAGGCGAAAGCACCAGGATAGCCCGTGAAATTGAAATTGTCTTACGTTTTTTACAATTTGCAGGTCAGTATTAGGACGTTGTATGTTGATTAAAATATGATTCACGACCATAACAAATATGTTTTTACAGAATTATAAATCATTAACATCATCAATACAAGCAAATCTCTAAGACCAAGTAATCCTGTTGAATGACTAGGTATTTCATGAAATCTTGACATTTGAGGATTATAGTAACTTATCATAATTCTGTAAATATACCACCCAGACACTGAGCTGCAAATTAAAAAAATTGTAAGAAAATTTCAACTTCGCGGGCTACTATACAAAGCAACTTAATTATTAATCGCTTTATAAAGGCAAGATTCAGTGACCGTTCTTTCATCATTGGAATAACTTATAATTGTTTGACTTTTCAAAATGGCGAAACTGAACGTCCCTAAATGTCAAGTCTCAAACACGAGGATCCAAAACATAATTTAACGGGAAAATTGAAATTTACAAAGTTGTGACGTAGCTTATGACGTCAAATATCAGGTTAGAGCTAGTAATGGATGAATGTTTGTGTTCGTGACCTTGTGAGTTTAAATTAAGAGGCTTTGAGGACTTGTTGGATTTTGTTTAAAGCGTTTTCAATTGTTTTTGTTGGTTTAGGTTACACCAGAAGGCCAATTACCGTAATTAAAAACGTTCAAAATCTAGTCGCAATCTCATCTCAGCGACAATCAATTATCAAAAATGTAGGTAAATGCTAAACAATTTTTGACAGATTGTGACTGAGATTTGAATGCGAATGTTCTTAAAATTACCGGAATTCCCCCTCAGATGGCATTACGGATAATATTTTATAATTGGGCTGGATTTATCGTTTATTTTTAGGTGCCTTTGCGACTTAATTGGTATATGACCATGAAAAGATGGAAGGATAAAATTTATCCAAGGACAGACAAGGAGGTTGTCATTTTAACGTTTGTGGTTAAAGTTGGATCGAACGACTAGCTGAGATTTGAAACTATTGTTCTTAATTACTGATAGAATTGATAGAAGAAGAAAGTAATTAAGTCATAACTAATTAGAGACACCAAAACAACAATATGTTTATGGCGCCATTGCTCCTACACAGCGACAGCTATGTGCGAGTTATACCAACGGAGTGTTTAATCAAGGAAGTGTGCAAGATTGACTGCTTATACCTACCACGTGACATGGACGCCAAGCCAAATGTGTTTCGAATTAATTTTCCGATTCAATATCGATTTACCTATATTTAGAAAATTCCACAAATAGTCATCCTTATTTTTTGACAGGAATTCGTAACTTGTACGCAAATATTAATTTTTTTTTTTTTCATTTGAGCTAGGTTTGCTCTTGACTCTAGTCTAGGTCAGAGATGACAGAGACAAAGTCGACGATGGAGCGAGCTTACCCAGAAGAACCCTGTTCACTCTCACTTTGAGGAGATCGGGGTTGTATGCATTCGGAAACACAGACGCAGGCAGAGAGTTCCACTCGTTTGCTGTGCGCATCACAAAAGACATTTGGAAACGCTTAGTGCGAATTGGTGGAATAGCAACTAGGTAAGGATGGTAACCTGCAGTGCGTCTAGATGTCCGCTGATAGAAGGGGGCCGGCGGAATGAGGTCGTGGAGTTCTCGAGCACACTCCCCGAAGTATAATCTGTAGAAGACCGTCAAGCAGGCAACCTTGCGGCGATAAGCCAAGCTGTGAAGCTTGGCATCCACCAGTCTTACGTCGCCAATGAGCCTCTTAGCTCTGCGTTCCACCGAGTCAAGCGCGGCAAGTTATTAACTAGCGACTTGACAAAACATCGAGATTTCTTTGCTATACGTAAGTTTAATACTCACTAATACTATGATATACAATAAATACTTATTGGACTATTATGAAAGCTGAAGAGTTTGTTTTTAGGGTTCCATACCCGAAGGATGCCCAACGGAACCCTATTACTAAGCCTCCGCTGTCCGTCTGTCTGCCAGCGGGCTGTATCTCATGAACCATAATAGGTAGACTTTTGAAATTTTCAAAGATTGTGTATTTCTATTGCCGTTATAACAATAAATAATAAAAATAAGATAAAGTAAAAAATTTAAGGGGGTCCCCATACAATACACTTTAGATTTTGAAAAATTTTTTTTCTTACCCTGGCATGTGGGGTATTATTTTCTAGAACTCGACGAGTAGAGTACAAATACAATTTTTATTTTTTTTATCTTCAAAAATGAAGAAATAGGGGGCCGCAAACTTTGACAGTTTTAAACCATTTTTGTACGAGCTCTATCGCAACAAATAAACAAGTTAGGAAGTTGTAATGTTTGTATATCATGTACCATTTACTGTATTTAATCAAAAAATACTAAAAACGCCGATTCATAAGCAATATTGTTTAAATATGGGCGATTTTCTGCAACTGCAAAAAATAACTTTGTAATTTACAGTATCATTATGAAATACAAAGATATCTTTGCGGTTGTTAAAATTTAAGATGAAAAATATTCTTTGCTTAGTATTTTTTTTAAATATGTAGTGTTAAATATTATACGGTGGTACGGAACCCTTAGTGTGCGTGTCCGACTCGCTCTTGGCCGGTTTTTTTGTTTGTTTAAACGCGCTAATCTCTGGATCTATCAGTCGGATTTGTTTGATTTGCAATAAATCTTTTTGCATTTGATAGCCCAATTCTTGAAGAAGGCTATAGGCTATTTAACATCACGCTAGGACCAAAGTCAAAAAGAACGCTAAGCGAAAACGATGAATATGCGATGCGACGGGGTGGGTCGGGGGGACAAGAAATTTTACACGGACGAAGTCACGGGTCTGCCCGAAAAAAGAAAAGAAAAGAAATCATCTGTACCCCACATTTTGATGAGTTATGCGAACATAAATGTAGGCTTTGATTACTTTTTCGCGATTTTAGGTTTGGTCCCATAGTAAAAGTTGTTCATTATGATGAGTACAATGACTGCTTAAGAGGTTGTGCGTTAATTCCGGGACATGTAGAGATATCTATAAATTGCCACGTAATAAATAAAAGTTTTCGTCGAGACCTTTATTCTTGCAATGCGTCAAGCCAATATGATACGTTATTACAGCGCAACGTGATAAAAATGATACGTAAGTATCACAAGATTGAAAATATAACATCATTATCAAGATGCAACAGGCCAGTGAAACCCCGCGGGAGGCCAAGGGAAATTGCCACTCACTAACAAGCATGGCGGGGGATATGTGTGGCCCTATAAGATGTTATTAGTACGCAGTAATAATGGTGGTCCTTTTGCCATTACAATCACTGCTGAGCTGTCACACTGCTGATCTGATCTGGATATCCTCCATGATAAGCCATACCAACATTGTAAATATTTATATTTATTTTTAAGTCAACTAACAAAAGGTATTTACACGGCAGATGTAAGTGGAAACACCGGAAGGGAACGCCCTAGGAAGACATATAGTGACCTTATTGGTGATGTTCTTCAGAATGGTCAGGTGCGTAGTACTCGCAACCGGCGTGCGTGTATGACCAGATGTATGAACGTGAACGAGGCAAAAGGAGTCTGTAAGGATCGTAGCCGGTGGCGTTCTGTAGTTTCTGCCTACCCCCATGGGAAGAAGGCGTGAGTTTTATGTTATGTATGTTATTTCTAAGTAAATAGTATCGTAAGTTAGTATAAGTTCTTGTCTGTTTTCTTCCTATTTATAGTTTTAGCTACTAAAATATCAGTGATTTGGTCGTAAGCACTGTGAACTTATGTTTTAAATAAATAAATGGTTATTGGTGATGAAACCGACCGTCGCAGAGTTTACTTTCCTTGCTTATAAGTGGCGTAGCTACAATTATGATTAGAGGGAAGCCGATGAAAAAATTGTTCAGTTCTCATAAACTCAGAAAAAAAACTGTAGGTTTCTAATCTTATGATGTATTAAACTGGTATTAAATATAATTATGTAATGTGATGTGATACACAGTTACACACACAGGTGTACCATATTATTTGGCAATAGTAGACACTACGAAGAGTGGTTGTTCCGAAGGGAAGCCGATAGGAATTGGGTTTTATGAAGGCTACGCCCCCTGTTGCTTATCCTGTTATACTTTAAAATCGTGTTTAATGGTTGTTTAAGCTGGGCTTAAAACGGCTTAGGGAATATAAATTGAAAAGTGTCTAACTTTTTGAAACAAAGCCCTTTCGTTAACTTCATTGCGGTCTACCAGACGCTGTTCCGTTGTACAAAACAGTTATAATCTCCAACGCATTAATTGGAACAAAAAGGTACTTTAGGAAATTGCTTATTTTTGTGTAACCCACTTTTACTGAGACACAGATGTTAAACCAAGATACGCAACTTAATATATTTAGGTTTGACTTCATGTCGACGATAAAGATGTAAAAGTGCAAAAGTCAAAACAAAATTAAAGTACAGCGAACTTTGTCCTTCGAGATGTCTTCGTAAAGTTATTAGAGAGAAGCTAAATGGTGCAGCGGCACGTACCGTCCATTTGTTGACATGGGAACTCTTTGTAGAACAAAGCACGTAGCCGCGTAAATTGGATCAGATTAGGTTTAAAGTAATGAAGGTTTGTTTGGACTACAGATGTTTGTACGACTCGTGCGTGTTAGACTTTGCTTTAAATGCAAAAGCTGTCGAATCATCGTAATAATGAGGCTGATAAAAGTTTTCAGCTGTTTTGAAAACTCAGCCTTTCATGCGCTTTATTTTACGATTGCCATAAAAGATCATTCATATTTATGTATTGCGTTCCATAATATATTATAAAATATGTATCAAAAGGCTTCTAGCAAACGTACAAATTATGGAACCTGCTAGGGCACAGCAAAAGGATATTTTTTTTTAAAGTTGGCAGGGGGCTTCGTAAAGCTTTGCAAGAACTCATTCAATAACTTGTGCACGCGCATTAGCAGCTTACGCTTTTAGCCCAATTACCTGGCCATAATACTTCATGGATTCTATAATAAAACTGTTCTTCAACTACCTATAAATAATACGTCGCTTCAAAATCAAATAGCTGCCACGGATTATTTTAATTTTTGAATCGTTTTTGGTTTTTATCTTTTTCTTGCGGACGCTTTTAACGTGCACGTCTTTCTGCATTGTTCTCACATACCTACTTAATTTCAACATGAATGATGTAACCAATATTTTGTAACAATATTTTATTTAGAAGACTGTCCGTGGAGTTTCTTGCCCGTTCTTCTACATAGGGCCGATTTTTCAATCGTCAGATGACTTTAATCTGGGGAATATGTTTGACGTTTTGACAGCATTTGTATAGAAAATATGTCAAACCGCCATATTTATTCCTGAGATAAAAGTTATATGACGATTGAAAAATCAGCCCATAGAGATCTACGCTTTGGAATGGGCAACTAGCTTCAACTTTCTGACTAACTGACCGACTCTTTGACAATTCAAAAGTGCCTGTAATTGGTTTATTTGAAATAAACGCTTTGAGTTTGAGTATGAATAATGAAACCAAAAGTATTGAGCTTGTAGATTATTAAAAGAAAAGATTACCTTTATACATCTGAAACATGTTTCAAAGGGATCTTTCATGTTGTAGAGACATAAGCTCATCCCACTCGTCCCCATGTTTCCTTTTACTAACAGAAATATTGTACATAATATGAAAACATTTTTATGTTCCTTTAAAAGTTTCTGAAGACGTGCGAAGGTATTTTTCATATTTACAACCTTTAATGTATTTTCAGGAACCGGTAGACAATTATTTTTAGAACAGTAGTAAAACTGTTAGTTTATTTCTGTAAGTTGATCTTCAAGACACTTTCACACATTAACATTTTTTAAAGTCCAAACTTTATATTATTAAGATTGTATGTGAGTTTAACAATGCAGTGCCATGTCTCGTAGGTTCTTTTGAAGAAAGACACATTGCAGCTTTGAGTTGACCTGTGTAGCTCAACCCTGATTTAGGGGGAGCTCATGTCATGTGATTTCAATTGATGTTGGCATTTCGGTCAACCGCTAAGATGAGATTTGACGGCAGAGTTACTAATTAGCAGCTTGATGAGGATTAGAACCGGATTTAACAATATTATCTATGTTTAGTAGGTAGTAGGTATTATTATCATCTCTTTGAAATTTCTCAGTTGTTTTGTTTGTTTATACTAGCGATGTCTGCAATCTAGTATCTGGTTACTTACTATAACAATCAGGTGTTTCTTATTTTTTCTTACTGCACAGTAAATAGATGGAAGTGAGGAAATATTTAAATTCATTTTGTTGTAGTTAAGATTGCAGTTTACGATCAATGTTTTATGCAGGATTGCTGAGGCGAGGCTTCCAGGTAGGCACATACCTTTATTTATTGCATAGAATGTTATTTTCTTTCGAGACTATTAATTAAATCACAGAACCTAGAGAGATACTTGAATGGCTTTTTTGGCAAAACAGAAAACTCATTTTTATAAAAGAATTAATTTAAAAATAATACTGTATTGTATATCAGGAGTACCTATATTATAAGGATAGTAGCAGGTGGTGTTCTGTAGTTTCTGCCTACCTCCATGGGAACAAGGCGTGAGTTTATGTAGTGTTATTGGCAATGTGAATAATCCGGTGTTCTATTTTTAGAAAAAGAATAAGGGTTCCTCGCAAAAAAAATAAAACCATGAAATTGTGAACAGAATCCAATTCAAATAGGGAAATTGTTTTCCGACATCTACGCGAACGAAGTGGCGGGCACGGCTAGTTCAGTAATATAGTTAGGAGCAAAAAATCTACTCACACTATGCGCCACATCCATTGGCGCCAACAGAGGCAGTTCCTGTCTCCTCGGCTTCCTCCACATGAGGATCACAGCAGCAATCAGTAGCACAGTCCCAGCACCAATGACAGCGCCCACAGCAGCACTCCACACGTTCCCATGGACTTCCCATGATGACACTCCGACCCTCGCTTCAGACATCGCCTCTACAACCTTCGTAGTTGATTCCTTCTCCATGTTTTTATCCACGTAATCTGATGGTGTCCCATAATCCCGCCTCTCAGCCCACTGCTTATCTGTAGATAACGAAATTAGCTTCATACAATAGTGTTACATCGATCCATTGTGTATTGTGTATGCCGTGCATGGATTATATCTACAAGTTTCAGTGTAAAACTATGTACGTTTGTACTGTTTTCCAACTGGAGACTGTCAAAAGTTATAAAATGAAAATTGGACCAGAATTTCTGTTTTTAAAACGTTTCAATTTATTACCACTTTTTATAATCATTATAAAAAGATAATGTTATGTGACTAGAGTGAAAAGACTATGTTATGTGACTAGATATCGTCACACTTATTGTATTAAAAGCTAGTACCTAAACCATGCAGACGTGTCAATTGCCACGCGTCTTCGACTCTCCCTCGTATAATATTCAGATCTATTTACTTAGCGTAAGTAACGGCAACACAAATCTCAGACCGGAAAATAACAAGTCATGGCACAGCTGCTAATACTATAAAGGTCATCAGGGATTATAATTTGTGACTAGAAACTTATAGAGATTCTAATGTCAGGTATGAGTTGCTCAAAATATATTTGAAATCACACACTTATTGGAGAAGAAAATGCATACAAATACAAAAATATTTTATGAAAATGAAGTGGTTAAAATTATTTTCTAAAAGCAAACATAGGTTGGTATGTAGGGACACATGTACAAAGTGAAATGATCCCATTACATTAAGGAGATAGCGAACTAATATCACGCGTCACTCATAAATCCATTCAGGCACAAACATTCCATTCAAATTAGTGGTAACGTCCAAAAACATACACTTCGTGTACTTTTATAAAAACAAATTAAAGAAAATCACTGAAGAAAAATTCAAATGAATAAAAACATAAAAAAAAAACAAAAAATAACTAATTTAAAATTCGAACACTTTTCATTTTCGCGCGAAATTTAAAATAAAAGTTCGATTTATTCTTTTTAAAAAGAGATGACTCACCCATAAGGTTGAATTGAAACTATTTGTTGTTATCTGTTGCAACGTTATACACGTGCGTTGGGCGGGCGGGCGCGCGCGACTGGTCGGCGGCGTCGGTCTCTTCTTATCATTAAACCGACTTGTTTACCCCATCGGCACGCCGTGATCTGTGTCGCGATGTTGACTTTATTGCGTTGAAGTAATCGTACTATGTTCAACAACATTTTCATGCTGATGGGAAAATTAAGAAAAAACTAAGACGAAATTCGAACACCTTTAAATTTTTTTACCGAAATGGCATCCATTTCACACTCATTCAAAATTCGAATTGTGTTTAAGTTTTTTAAAGTTGTTTTTTATGTAGTTTTTTTAATACATAGTATATTAAGAAAAGTAGGTACAAATTACGAAAATTATGATACTAAATATGTTACTTATAGGTTTACTTTTCCACGCACGTACGTATACATACATACTCATAAAATAACTTGACTAGGGAAACTAAGTTACTGTACGTTCTGAAAGTAACGTGTCACAACTTATTATGATGTAATAAGCGGTAAAAGAATTTAGGAGCCGTTTTAGGTCTGATCCAATTTTGACGTCATGATGTTGTCATAGCCAATCATTTACCTAATATTACTTTGTTGTGATCCTTTTGATAATGAATTTATTGTTTTTTTGATACCATAGTAAGAAAGGCTTAATCAGATGCGGAACCTAGGAAAAAGTTGACTACTAATATAATAAAGGAGAAGAGTTTGTTTGTTTTTTGTTTGAACGCGCTAATCTCTGGAACTGCAAGTCGGATTTGAAAAATTCTTTTTGCATTTGATAGCCCAAGTCTTGAGGAAGGCAAAGAAGCTTATAGGCCATTTAACATTACGCAACGACACTGAGCCGAATAAAAAGAAAAAAAGTCAAAAAAATGCTAAGCGAAAACGAAGTAAAAGCGCGGGCTGGCGATGCGGTGCGACGACGCGGTGGGCCGGAGGCCGAAATTTCACTCGGACGTAGTCGCAGGCCGTAGCGTCTGCGTCTGCACAAGTTCCTAAAATATAATGACGATAACAGTTCAATAGTAGGTACTGAGTACAGATCAAGTACCTACTTTTATTCCACTCGAGTTTTAAAGGAGAAAGAAACAATAGGTAGGTGGTACCTATACCCACCTACCTATAATCATCAATCAATATTAAGCTGGTACTATATTACTTAGACTTAGATATATTTGCTTAAATAATTTGACGCAATAACAAAGTTGAATCATCAAAACTGTTTGTTATACTATTAGTATAATTACTTAAATTAATTTAACAGGCGCACACGAAAACCTGTTTGTAGGATGTCTGTAGATCATCCGTCTTACAAATATCCATCGTTTCGAGTTTTCGACAGTCGAACCCAGGGCCTGTAAATAAAAGGTTATTCTCAACAAGTGCGCTATTCGAGCTTTCAAGCTATAAAAACAAGGTTTAAATCAAGGAGGCATATTTGAATTTCGAACTTTATTTTGACTACGGAAAGCTGACAACATAATCCGGTACTAAGTTGCCAGTTTTGTATTATGCACGGTATTTGAATGATAGTTACGTTCTTATTTTTAGGGCTGATTTTTCAATCGTCAGATAACTTTTACATGGGGAATAAATATGGCGGTTTGACACATTTTCTATACAAAAGCTGTCAAAACGTCAAACATATTCCCTAGATGAAAGTTATCTGACTATTGAAAAATCAGCCCTTAGACTATAAAATTAAATTATCTAGACAAAACCTTACGAACAAACATTAATATTGAAGGTGAATCATAGCAAAGGTTGCCTATGTGTGTAGTACACGCAAATTACGCACACATACACATAACTAACAGTGGCGCAGCTACATTTATCATTAGAGGGAAGCCGAAGAAAAAATTGTTCAGTTCTCATAAACTCAGACAAAAAACTGTAGGTTTTTAACCTTATGATGTATTAAACTGGTATTCAATATAATTATGTAATGTGATGTGATACACATTTACACACACCGGTGTACCATATTATTTGGCAATAGTAGACAAGTGGTTGTTCCGAAGGGAAGCCGATAGGAATCGGGTTGTATGAACGCTTCGCCACTGATAACTACAAACGTTGCCGATTTGTTTTGTTTCACTCAGACCACCAAAAATGTCACTGCGACATTGTTCTGTAAAGGCATGTAAAAAAGTCAATCAAAATGTCATCGTGTAAAAGAAATGGTGGAAAAATAATTGTACAGCTCTTACGTTTGTGGAATTACTTTTAACATGGTAAGTAACAAATTTTAAATGTATTTTTTTAATAATATTAAAACAAACTCATGGCACATGAGTGCGTAAAGGCTCCTGCAAACAGGCGCAACACGCGGTGCTTTTGTGTCGCGTCGCGTGTCGTGTCTGTTTGCAGGAGCTTTTAAAGAGTACGCCTTTTTTTTTTGTGGATGGGAAATCATCAAATGACTGTGTTACATAATAATACATTATAATAATTTACCCACAAAATCGGGTAAAGATAAGAAAGGGGTACTATGACAGAAGAAAAACCTTGTTTTGAATAAGACCGACCTGACGGTAGACGATTACTTCACATTTAACGCAGCCAACACAAATTTCCATAATTAGATCTAATCTTCACATTTTTTGTCGAGTTTTGGGTATACGGTAGAAATTTTGAAAGTGGCCTATGACAAAAAAAGTCTGGGAACCTCTGTTCTAGAGCGAAGAAGAAATTGCACAAAACTGCAATACTTTCATACAAACCGTCTAAAGGGGTCACAATTTAATATCTACCCACCTGAGTTTATCAAGCCCATAACTCAACGCTGTAGGTAATATTAATGGCTCATCTCAAGCGTTGAGGTTAAGTGCACTGCAGCAGGGTATTTCTTATTAAATGCACTTAACCTGACGGTAGACGATTACTTCACACAAATGTACTATCGAGAAAACTTACATCTGGGGGCCAACCACCACCTCTTAAAGCAGTATTATTTTTAATGTTACTTCAGTATGAGAAAGAGATGAAGCTATACAGGACGTCTAGCTCCATCTCTTTCCCACACTCAAGTAAGATTAAAATAATACTGCTTTAAGAACTTTAATTTCGGAATTCGGTCTTTGGTTTAGTATTTTCGTTTTTTGCCACCGTCTGCTGAAATTAAAGTTGTTTTTCACTTTGTAGAGTTTTTTTGGAAGTCGGTTATTTTCTTTATACATTTTTAAGTTTTTATTTTCCACTTTTTAGTTGTGCTATAGGTAGCAGGTAGGTGGTATACGAATTTGGGTGGGGTGCTAAGTAAATAACAGTGATAAGAAATCAATATAACATCATCAACATACACTAAATTAAAAAAAAAAAAACGTATTATTGAAACTAACTCAAAAACCACTCATCAGAATTTGACCAAATTTATATGCATCCATCCGTCCCTTTCAAATAAAAAATTTGCAAAAGTCAAATGTACCTATATCGTGCCAAGTCGTCTCAGAACTTTAAAAGGCGTAGTTTTATCAGGTTTGGACGCCGTCGCCAACAAATTATGAAATCAACCACATGACGACAGATCGTCGACGAAATCTGTCTTCTGGCAATCAGGGCGACACTTAACATATAACTCAATTAGCCCATCTCATGACAATTCCAATAAGCCCAAACACGGCTAGGATACATTGTTTTATTACTGAGTCCTGTTGCCTACATCCCGGCTTCATGATCAGATCAGTTCGATGGTAGGAACCATTTTCATCAGAACTATATCATATCGCCACCCGTAAAATACTTATCCTTGAGGAATTCCCGTGGCAATCTGTGGTCTGCAACATCAGTTCCACTTCACCAAATGATACTTTCTGAATGCAAATGCTTGACTTGTTGATGAAAATACCAAAATCGCTATGCATATACCTATAATATTTGAGGAGTTCCCTCAATTCCTCATGGATCCTAACATCAGAACTGGATTTTGATAAAAATGAGACCAATCTGGAAGTATGTCCTTACAATTAAAAAAAGAATTTTCCAAATCGGTTTATAAATGACGGAGTACTGAGGTAACAAACATTAAAAAAAAAACAAGCGAATTAAGAACGTCCTCCTTTTTTGAAGTCAGTTAAAAATAAATACTATAAACTTACCTCAAGAAGTCAAGGTACGAACTATTTCTACATGTCCCATCTCTTAAATCTCTTATAAAGAGATGCACAATTTTTTTAAACATTTTATGGGTTGATTTTTAAGATCAACCCATATGTTACCCCCTTAAGGGATGGTTTTTCAAAAACGCTGAATCACATATTTTTTTATTTCCTACCAAAAGCATAAATTTGAATTTTCATATCCCTAACTTAAGAAATGCTGGGTGTCCCATACAAACTTTCATCCCCTATCACCCCCTGTAGCATTATTTTTGAGACAAAAAGTGGCCTATGTCCTTTTCTAGGACGCTATCTATCTCCTAGCCATTCTATATATATATATATATATATATATATATATATATATATTATCGAAATCCGTTCAGTGGTTTAGGTTTGAAAAGGTAATATACAGACAGACAGATAGAGTTACTTTCGAATTTATAATATTAGTAAAACAAACACACACACACACACACAGAACAGAAAACTTATAGAGTTATTAAAAATGTCTAACAAATAAAAGTGACAGGACAATTATTATAACATCATCAATAAACACTAAGTGGAAAAAATACGTATTACTGAAGCTAACTCAAAAATCACTCATCAGAACTTGACCAAATAGAAATAGATTCCGTGTCCGACCACGTTCGTTCAATATTTATCAAGAACTGAAAATTGATGATTGGTTTAAAAAAATACTTCGATGTTTAGAAATCGATTTTGAAGAGCTGTTATCATGCATTTAAAATAAAAAAAATCACGAATCTTCGTCTGGAGAGCACTAACACGAAATGAGCACGCGGGGCATGTTACCCATTAGTATAAAAACCGGCCAAGTGCGTATCGGACCACGCACAATGAAGGGTTCTGTAGTTGGGATGAGTTTATCCCAAAAACAAACTTAACATTGTAGTTGAAAAACAGGTTTATTCCCGGTCGTCCCCACCCCGCGTCGTCTCCACTGGGCACGAGTGGAAAAAAAAAAGTTTCGTTCCTCCCCAGTGGTGACGATTGGAACTTTTTTTTTCCACTCGTGCCCAGTGGGGACGACGGGGCTGGGACGACCGGGAATAAACCCTTTTTTTTCCCACTAGTGCCCAGTGGGGACGACCGGGAATAAACCGAAAAACATGTTCTCTCATACAATCCAACTGCAAAAATAAGCGGGTCGACTATTACACGTAAACTTGTAAAGCCTACTTAGTTGTGATAATTTTCCTTTTAACTTCGTTGTATATACCTACTATGCCGTGAATTTTTTCACGTATCCAAAACTAACTGTTTAGCTGGCAGTGGGGGACACTTGACTCTAACAAAATCTAGCACTTTACAGCTAAATATTTCAGAAACGGATCCCTTAATCGAAAAATTGTTTTGACAAACCCGCGATATTTTTAAGAGACCTTTCCAACAACACCCCACACCATGGGGTAGACGAGAAAATAAAAACATCCTCACTTTACGTGTACCGGAGGTACCCTAAAAATTTTTTTTTATCACATTTTCGGCGTGATTAATATGTATATCCATGCCAAATTATAGCTTCCTAGTTCTAAGAGTCTCTGAGCTAAGCTGCGGACGGACGGATGAACATGGCGAAACTAAAAGGGTTCCTTGTTGACTACGGAACCCTAAAAACGTCAAGTGCTACGCTGCAAGAAATATTCTGGTAATCAGCCATACTAAGGGCGAATTCGACCAAACTTTTATACCTAGTATATGTCTAATCTACCGAATATTGTTTTATTTTTGACAGATTTTCCATACAAAAACTGTCAGACGTCAATTTTATTCCCCGATTAAAAGATATCTGACTTTGGTTAAATCAGCCCTTAATAATATTAGACCGAATGGACGGTATCACCGTGGCTTCATTGCAAAGCGTGGTCCTATGAGGTAAATATTGAATTATTGATTTCTTGGGTGGATTTTAATTACTAAAGTGCTGCACCGGAGAATTTTAGAAACAAGAGGATTTATTTTTAGAACATAATGCATTATTACCTATTCTAATATTCCTTGTCAACAACAACATCCAAGCAGACCCAGGAGAAGATGGCAGGAGGAGCTTGACGACCTAGCTCAAGACAAACAGGAGTGGAAAGTAGAAAGGGAGGCTTTTGCCCTGCAGTGGGACAACATAGACATGACATAAGCTAAATATATATATATATATATGTTTTTGTTATTACACCCCCCCCCCCCCCCCGACGCAAACAGATAGAATTAATTCCCATATATCTATTTTCCCGAGAACGGCAGTAGCACACACTTCGGCTTCACAAGGTGTAGCGCACACGCACTTACTGCTACTTGTTTTACCAGGAAAATCACCTATCTACACGATACATCATCATCATACCATCATCATCAAACACCATCACCACCATCATCATTAATTTATGTCTGTAATTTTAATGGTGTACATAATAAAGAGAATTCTATCCATCTATCTGCTCAGATTTTCCGCGAATAGGTGGTAGAAATGCACTGCAATACGGCCACCGGGAATTACGGTGTTAATTTCCAAGTAATTAGTGGGAGAGTTTCATTGTACCGGGCACAATACTTTTACTTAAGCTGAGTGAAATTCTACAAGTAAAAAAAAAACTAAGGTACTTACCTATTTACAAAACAACCAACTAAAAAAAAACTACGAAGTGAAAAATAACTTTAATTTCGTTTCTTTGGTTGTTTTTTAAGTTTTTTGGTTTTGTTTTTTTTTTTGAAGTCAGTTAAAAACTTGTGACTAAATTGGTCACAAATCACCAAGATGTTTATTAGCAGCGTAGGCAGGAAGCGTAATGAACAATGCTCTTGCCTTTTCTGTATCAAAATAACCTTTTGCTCTGCTGTTCGTGGGACTTATATTATGTCCTGTGGGCGGGACAGGTACAGACTGGCATTAATATGTTACAAGAAGGCTTTCGCTTCTTCGTTAGCATAAATACCTAAATTCCTCGCTCCTCTATAAATCGTCACTAAATATCATATTTACACCTTTGAATGTCATGTTTCCATTTTCAGTGGTTTTGGTGGTGCGTTGTCTAGTCATGGATTCATTTCATATTTATATAGTTTCAGTACCACTTGCACTAGGAAAGTCGTCTTAGCTGCTACGACATAAAGGTGCTGTCAATATCAAACTGATGCCATTGATGTGCAGTAGATTTTACAGAAGATTAGTGATCCTCATCTAATAAGTTACCTAAAAGACCACCTAATGTTATCCAACCACAACACCCATATTCACATTGCTTTTCCCTAACACACATTCCTCACACACTCGTCCCCAACTATTTGTACGCACCCCCTAAAAAATAAAAGCGTGAAGAATAATGACGTCATTATGTAAGCGTGCCCAGTCCCGCTGAATAGCCTGAGTGCCCCATTCATGACATGAAAGCTGCGGTAACCTGATTTCTCTTATTCAATCCGGGAATGGAAGGCCAATGAGTTAACATTACTTTTTGTGGTCCGATTTGTGTGTATGGCATGATGTGAAAAGGATTTAGAAAGAAAATTGTGCTGTTTGGAAGGAAAGAGGGACTTTCAAACAATTATTCTTGGTCTAGGACTTGGCTCCTTTGAAGCAATTTGGTCTTTGGGAAGTATACCTAATAGGTATTTGTTGGGCCAAAATTGATCCTTGTTAAGTATCTGCCATAGGTATCATTCATCTCCTGAGCATATTTCAGATGAACTTTATGGCGGCTGCGAAGTGTGCTACTCGCTGCGCAGTACCACACCCCTCGCCCATGCTGACTGCTCATGTTCCTAGCCGCCATAAAGTTTGAATCAAGCTGTACTTTCGCTTCTGGCAGAAGATTGCATTTGAGTAGGTACGTTAGGCGAACGTTCCTACTCGACACCACTTTTCAACCTTATTACTAAAGGAATAAGGGCGAAAATTGGGCGACCGGGAACGTTGGCGGGTGTACCTAATAAGAGCAGTGGTGGCCCTGGGTAACGGCCCTACTTACGAGTTATGGGTTGGATCCTAGGCAGGCGCTTTACTTTGTGTAAATGATTTCATCACCACTGCTCTCAAAACGGTGATGAAAAACATCGTGAGGAACGCAGACTGATGGGGTGAATTCAGTATATCATACTAAGATCACCGGTACATGAAATTATTTCAGGAACGTTATGGGAATCCATGAAACCTGATCTGTTTTATTACCTCACACGCAATGTATCGTTACCGTGGCAAAACGAGCGTAGCGAACGGCAGCGCAGCGAGCCTTTGGCCGCCGAGTATTTCAACACCCATTGCAGATTTTTTTTATTTTAGCTGTTTTATTTACATAAATGGAGTTCTGCGTACAGAGAATGTTATTTTACATTGAAATGAAGGAATAGTAACTGAAAATACGATAAAAAAAATGAAAATTTTCCTGAGAATATTTCCGGTGGAATATGATTCAAAATAAGGAGCTGAAATGCACCTTGTTAGTTTGCGGAGGGCTGTCCCTTACACTCTGTATAGACTGATTATGATGATGATGAGGTACCTAATGATAGGTATTTTGCAGGTTGCCAGTAAACAATCAGATAAGTAGATATCTTTTGAGTCTTTTTCTCTTATTAAAGTTCTACCAATCTATCATCTGAGAGAGTCAACATTCAACCTGCAACTAAAGTCACTTTCTGGTCGATTGCTCTTCTCCAATGCAAGCTTAGGCAACCAAAACAAATTAACGTGCTTTATAGTCTCAACAACATCAACAAGGCTAAGCTTGATTGATAGGACCGGTATCTTTATTTATCACAGCGGCTTCGCGTTCGGAATTCTAATGCTGTCCGTGCAAATTGGCCCGAGACGGGGTACATTGGTTGTCGTAAGTCACTGACTACGTCATTGCTGGTTTAGTACCTTCACTGATGGAATATTCGTAAACAAAAGGAGCGATGGATGGAGCTCATGCTTCATCTGAAGAGATAGAATGTATGAATAGAGATTAACTGCTGAAAGTTTTAGCATATCTATGTAAATTGACGATGACGGTGTTAATATTCATGGAATTCGTTTCGTTTTTATTCCGATTAGGGACCAAACTCGCAGCGCTGTTTTTCCATTCCGTCGCAGCTTCGTAAAATTTGTAAATTTATGCAATTCAATATTTGGTTTTTACGATACAATTTGAGACCGCAGCATCTGCGGTTCATTATGACTGCGGTATTGAGCATCTGCGGTAAATTTTCAATTTCGAACCACAAAGCGATCCTCTCTCGCTATCTTGCGGGCAACCGCATGCGGGTGTGGTAAAATATCATTCTGTGCATTTGGTTCATGCATACATAGGTACATAAATTCACGCCTTCTTCCCATGGGAGTAGGCAGAACCTACAGAACGCTACCCGCTACTATCCTTACATATACTCCTTGTGCTTCTCTTACGTTCATACATCTGGTCATACAGGCACGCCGGTGGCTAGTAATACGCACCTGACCTTTCTGAAGAACATCACCGATAAGGTCACTATATTTAGGTCTATTTGGTTCAATAAAGGGATATTGGTTTCTCCACCACAAAGCCCGCGCATAATTTGTTTCGAAAAGCGGACGTTTGTGAACTTTAGCAAACCAACACAGGTATAATTAATTGAGTGACTCTGACTGAAGTGGGTCAAAGTTGTATAAGTAGTGAGCTTTGCGATGATATTTTGAAATCCATGGAAACCTACCTCTCTAAAATCATGAAAAAAGGAATTCAGGTTGGTAGGTACTGTAAAGGTAGTCTGCAAAAGGGAACCTCACATCATTCTGGCTGGTAGAAAAATAACTCTGGTTGCATTCGATCACTCAAGCGAATTTAAAATTAGTTTTCAAAATTGGATATGTGGCGATTGTTTTCCAGAAAAACTGTTAATTGTTAGGCGCATAAAAGTGAACACGTCCTTTTGAAATAAATGAAGATTTAATATTGAAACTTATTTTCGTATGTAGCGCACGCCCCACATATGTTTCCTATGTATCAGTTATGAATAGCTTTTTTAATTGCACATGACATGATAGTTTAGTAAAGGTTAGTAGTGTAAACTAATGAAGGTACCTAGTTCCACAAGTTTTAGACAGCCCTAGTAAAAGTTTAGTTTATTCCAAAAATATACGTAAGCAGAAAAAAGGGTTGTGCGAGCGTATGTGCCTATATACCATCTTCTATGAAGGTTCTAAATTGAGTTTGGTAAAAGAGCACTTTAGGGGAGGTACCTAGCGTCATTCAAGACACGTGTAATTTAAGTACTTAGGTGTTGACTATCTCGCTGATAGAAAGTTAATTTACATTAAATTATGCAAGTAAGTAGTTACTTAAGAGGGCTGTGGCATTTTGTCACCTCTCACGCTCACACGGGACCAAATTTTTTAAGAATGTTAAATGAAAAGATGTTTTTTGAAAAATGTAATCAATTGGTGAACTAATAAATACTATTAATTTTTATTTCCATGATTTCATTTTCTATACATATAGTTTATATTTCTAAATATTTTTATAAATACATTAAAAAAAAATAGGTAGGTACCCTAATGATTATGGTTGATGGATTACTGTAACCCGCAAATGATCAAATCAACAGTAATCCATCAACCATATCTGAATTGAAGGAAAACATTAGACAAGAAATCAACAACTCTCCTACTCAACTACTGAGGCGCGTTTTCATGAATATTAGAGATCGCTTTGAAGAGTGCCAGAGGCGCGAAGGACGACATTTGAATAAAGTTATTTTCAAAAAGTATTTTTCCCGTGTCTTCAGTTTCTTGATGTACTGCATCAAGCTACCCGAAACTGTCAAATTTTCCCAATCAACCTTGAACCTAATGCTTTAGCAATAAAGTCGAAAATGTATTAAAGAAATTTGACAGATTGTAGTAGCTTGATGTGCTGGCGTCCATACATTTTTTTAATTTTTTTTTTTTTTATTTGAGATAGGTTTGCTCTTGACTCTAGTCTAGGTCAGAGATGACAGAGACAAAGTCGACGATGGAGCGAGCTTACCCAAAATAAAATACATTATGTGATGTAAGGTTTTCTTACCAATGTGTAAGTACTACTAACAGACCTGACGCATACGGTATTCTCGACTATTAATTTATTACTAAACATCGGTTGTTACCCGTAATTTTTGGTCTAGGTATCCTAAGATGTAGGTATATATGACTATGAACGTAAGTAACCGTAAACGGGAATAAGTAGGAACTTATGCCCGTTTTCACTAACAGTAGGTGACACTTTAAGTGTCACCTTATAATAATTCGCATTGGAATTCCAATGCCAATGCCAATTATTTTTATCGCTCGGTCTTAGCGCCGAGAGTTGAAAATCCAACAGTGCACTTTTAATAAGACATTCATTTAAGTGTAAAACGGGCATCAGAAATAATTAGGCAGGTAGGTAACTACTTACCTGCCTAATTATTTCTAATGCCCGTTTTACACTTAAATGAATGTCTTATTGAAGTGTGTCTTGTTATGTGTACTACGTATATGTGTGACGTGGCATTTCATCCACATAGCAGGGATTTGACTAAGTAGATAGGTAGGTACCGTAGATGGCTAAATGATTATGGTATCTATACAAATAAATAAAATTGAAGAGTCTGTTTGTAATGTCAAAATAACAGCTTTTTACTAAATTCATATGACAGTATATACGATACTTATAATGAAAAAGCAATTTTTAAAATTTTTATTTATTTGTTTATTCGTATAAAACACGGTATACAAAGGTGTTACATGAGTTAAAGATGAGATCATACATGTTGTGTTGATGAAGTGAATTTTAAACAGTCTGCTATTTAGTAATTTAAGTTTACATGGTAATTTGTTATGTATACATACAGCCATAGCTAAGCAACTTTTATTATATTTTGCTAATCGAGGGATTTCATCTAAAACAAATCTAAATTGGTCACGCCGACTCCTAGAGCTTACATCTGCTGCTGTTCTAAATAAATCTTTGTGTTTCCGTACAAACATACATGTTTCATATAGATATAGTGAGGGTAGTGGTAGCAAACCAAGTTTTTTAAATATTGGTCGACAAGATACGTTCGGTGGAATGCCCTGAATAGCTCGAACACATTTCTTTTGAGCGATAAATGCTTTGTTATGATCGGTACTATTACCCCATACAATTAGTCCATATCGCAGCAAGGACTCAACATATGCACGATATGTCATTACAGCTGTTTTAATGTTTGTAACATTTTTAATCCGTCTAAGAGCGTATACAAATTTATTGATTTTATTACATACACCATCGATTTGTGCTTTCCAGTCTAGATGTTCGTCTATGATCGTTCCCAAAAACTTAGTTTGTGCTACTTGTTGAAGTTTTAGTATATTCATTGTAAAATTAAATTTGATATTATAGGATTTATTGAATTGTACATAAACTGATTTATTAAGGTTAATAGATAAAGTATTATTAATAAGCTAATTTATAAGAGTTTCTATTTTATTATTAATATCTGTTTCATGATCAATTATTGATTTACATTTTTTATCGGTAGAGACAATTATCGAAGTGTCATCAGTAAACAGAAAGCATTTATGATTAGTCACGTCAACAATATCATGCACATAAAGGAGAAACAAGATCGGGCCCAATATACTGCCCCGAGGACCGCCACGCTTAGTGTTTTTAAATTCGGAGCGGTATGAAACCATATCCTTATTGGCATTAATATTAGTGATAGTAACACACTGCTGTCTGTCGGATATGTATGACGATATCCACTGGAGTGGAGGTCCTCTAATTCCCATAGATTCTAATTTCTGAACAAGCATGTTATGCGAAACCAGGTCGAACGCCTTAGATAAATAAAAAAATAAGCCCGTAGTCAGTTGATTATTGTTAATATTAGTCAGTACCGCTTTTAAGAGTGAAAAGATAGCTAACGTTGTTGATTTATGTTTTTGGAAACCGAATTGCTCCTTTCTTATTACTGTCCATGTAGTTTTACATGTGTGTTCTGATATTATTTATTCATGAATTTTATATTAGCATTTTTTTGGCATTATAGATACATTTTTGTAACAAATTTGACTATTTAATGTACCTATCTAGTTTTGTTGGGTTGAATTGTCATCTTGTAATATAGATAACGCAAAAATCTCTTAGTTTTACAGCTCTGCTTAAGACCTTTACTTATCCATGTTTTTTTTTTACTTTTTTGTTTAAATTTATCTTTATCTTTACTTTCGAAAACTACTCATGAAAACGATTAAATGCTATATTTGCGTCTTTTTCTGTACAACGTGTTTCTGGATGTATGATTAAATGAAAACGAGCACAGTACGAATCCATTGAAACATTTTAAAACACGAAGATTAGTAGTTAATGGAAAATTATAAAATTGCAGTTTTCAAACAAAATAAATAGTAGAATCAACTGCTTAAAAAGTAAACACGCTTTATCTACGCAAAGTCACTGACCAACGGTACGGTGCGGGGCGTGGGGCGCGGCGGCGGCAATGTTTACCTATTATTACGGATTCAGATCTACCTACATCATGTTGAAAAATAAGAAAAAATGACTTGAATGTAAAGTTACGATTCTTCATTTTTTTGTCTATCTGTCTGTCTGTTTGTTCCAGCCAATCTCCGAAGCGGCTGGACCGATTTTGACTGGGCTTTCACTGGCAGATAGCTGATGTTATAAGGAGTAACTTAGGCTACTTTTATTTTACTGAAAAGACGATTCACGAGACGCGAGACTAAGCGGACGTGTGTTGTATTTGATTATTATGAAATAAACAATTACGAAATTTAAATTAAATAAATAAATATAAGATTGCTCCGTCGGTATAAAGTTAAAGTGTGTCGCGTGTGTCTGTAGATTGTTTACCGATTGCGCAAGATGAAGTAATTAGTTTTATAAACGTAAATAAGTTACAATGTCCAACCAAGGATCGAGCCCGTTTGGTCGTAGCCAACAATTACTACGACGAAGTCCTCCGCCGACGCCTACTCAACCATTACCCCCGAGCGACCCAAACCCACCAGCACCCGCGGAGAAATAATTGCCGACTGAAGTCATCAGTACGTCGGAGATCCAGAAGTGGCTAGGATCTATAGATGGGCTTCTGAACGAAGTCTGCTCTATTGTCGGTGAGGGGAAAATGAACTCGGACCAGAAGCTTCGTGTCACCACTCTCTGCCGGAAGGTCTCCAGTGGGACTTCTCAGATGGCCGTTTTATACCAATCTTTGAAGTCAAAAATGATTCAGGCCCATACTACAATCCAGCACCTTCATGCTCAACAGAACGTCGTGAACTCTCTCCAGCAGTTCAGAGAGGTCGTAGAGGCTAAGTTTAGTCCATCTGAAAATTCTTCATATGCTAGCATGGTGAAGAAAGGTATTGATAACTTCGTCCGTCCTGCTAATTTGAGATCAGTCGCCATCTATCCCAGCGATAAGACCCAAACAAGTGACGACACTAAGTCACTTGTTCAAATGATCATCTCCCCAGAACAACTTAAGCTTCATGTACGTGGCCTGAAAAAAGTGAAAAATGGGGGCGTTCTGATAAGCACGGAAAATAAAGGCGATATTGATAAACTCAAGAACTCAGAAAAACTAGTTTCATCGGGCCTTACAATAGAAGAACCTTCAAAACGCCGCCCTAGGATAGCTGTCATTGGTATCCTCATAACTCTTCCTGAAAAGGAGGTATTTGACTGTATCTACGAGCAGAACCTATCAGACAAGTTGCCGCATATAACCCGTGAGTCCTTCCTTGAGTGCATTAAATTAAGCCATAAATCGGGTAAGAAAGAACTTCCTACGTGTAACTATATCTTGGAACTACCTGCTAGCATAAGAAAAGTTTTAATTAATCAGAGCCGAATTTTTATCAATTGGACATCATGCCCTGTGAGAGATTTCACAATAGTCACCAGGTGCTTCAATTGCCAGCAGTTCGGACATGCAGCCAAGTTTTGTCGGGAAACTAGTCCTACTTGCAACCACTGTGGAGAGGGTGGACATGCCTTCAAGGACTGTAGCAGCAAAGCATCTCCCCCTCAATGCGCGACGTGTAAGCGCTTCAAGAGGAAATGTGACCATCCAACTGGTGATGTAGGCTGCCCGGCCCGCAAACATGCAGAAATGAACTACATCAACTCAATTGACTATGAAGGTGCCTAAGAGCGCCACTTAACACCTTATTTAGTTAGCAGTTAAACAGGTAGTTTATATTTATTTCCTCTTTTTTGTAATTGTCATGACAAATCGTTTAATCTGTGATCTAGATAGTTTTTCTGTGTCGGAGGCTAAAGTCTGTAAGGTTGAGAACTGTAAACACCTTCTTCCTTCTGGTAACAAAACTTTAACCCTGCTCACACAGAATATTCGCAGCATAAACCGAAACATGAACGGTTTTGAAGTGTTATTACAGAATCTAGACATAAACTGTGACATTATTGTCTTAACAGAATGTTGGTTGTCAAAACAGACTGCCAACTTACCATCTCTTGACGGTTATTATTCATACAAAACTGATAAAAACATAAATCAGAACGATGGAATAGTAGTTTATATCAAAAATAATTTAAGAACAGAAAAAGAAGAACCTGTAGCATTCGATAGTAATTGTTTAATAATTAAAATTATTGCCGATACGGTAGTCATGGCTATTTATAGGCCTCCTTCTCAAAATATGGACAGATTTTTAGACTCACTCGACACTAATTTAAAAAACATAACATCTTTTAAGAACATAATACTTTTGGGCGACATTAACATTAACATTGCTTCCGGGAAAACGGATACTCATGTACATAAATATCTGGATATTTGCTCATTTCATGGACTTTTACCAGCTCACTATCACCCCACGCACCAGAGCGGCTCATGCTTAGACCATATAATTCTAAAATCAAAAAATCCATCCAAAACATTGGTTACTAATTCTACGCTTACCGATCATCAAGCCGTTTTACTAACATTACAAATAAGTTCACCTAGAATAATCTGCATGCGTAGCTACACCAAAGTCAATATGACAAATCTTGAAAAGGACATACTCGGTATTAATTTTGACCCTATTTATAATTCAGACGATGCAAATAGTTCTTTAAAGTATTTTATAAATTCACTACAATCTGCACTAAGGAAAAACACGTTCACTAAAACAATGCCTAGAAAATATAGTTGTATCAAACCCTGGATCACACCCGGTCTCGTTCGTTGTATAAGACATAGAGACAAACTTCACCTAAAATTAAGACTTGCTCCTGATGACGAAGTACTCTTTGTAACTTATAAAAGGTATCGGAACTTCTGTAATAATCTTTTGAAAAAACTAAAAAATCAATATGACAAAAATGAATTACAGAAAGCGGGGAAAAATAGTAAACTTGTTTGGAAATTTGTTAAAACTCATACATTTACAACAAAAAATCCTGAACCTCCGCTTGATATACTATCAACAGAAATGAACCCACCCGAAGCAATCAATAAAGCAAACCACTTTTTTGTTAACGTTGGTAAAAATTTGGCCGAAAAATCATTAAACTCAAGTATTAGTTCCCAACAACACCCAACCACGTCATCCTCTACTCTAAAATCTTTTGTTTTATTAGATACCGACGTTAACGAAGTAATCAGTATGATAAACGGGTTAAAGGATGTTTGTGCTACTGGGTGGGATAACATACCCAATAACATTCTTAAACGATTTAAATACCTACTTGCCCCTCCTCTAACCCACATTTTTCAGCTATGCTTAACTAAAGGAATATTCCCAAAATTGCTGAAAAAGGTTGTGGTCACACCTGTATTTAAATCTGGAGCCAAAAACTGTGTGAATAACTACAGACCTATTTCAGTGTTATTAACAGGGATCTCAAAAATTTTAGAGAAAATTATAAACTGTAGATTGGTAAAATATCTTGAAGATAACAGACTACTATCAGATAGTCAATTTGGTTTTAGGGCCAAAAGATCAGCTAGCCAAGCAGTCCACGAATTGACTAACTATGTCACTACCAACCTTGATAGTAGTATGCACACAATTGGGATCTTTCTAGACCTTGCCAAAGCTTTCGACACTATTTCCTGTTCTTTACTTCTGCACAAGCTTGAAACACTTGGGATAAGAGCAGAACAACTTCTACTATTTTCTGATTATCTCAGCGATCGTCATCAATGTGTTAAAATTGGTCAGCATACAAGCTATGAACTTAAAAATAGTAGTTTTGGAATACCACAAGGTAGCATTTTGGGCCCTACCTTATTTTTAATCTATATTAATGGGCTATGCAGCCTCTCACTCCAAAATGGTGCTATAATATCTTATGCGGATGACACCGCTCTGTTATTTTCAGCTAAATCTAGAGTTGAGGTCTATGAATATGCTCAAAATGGTTTTAACATTGTGTCTAATTGGCTCCGTAATAATCTCCTGTCATTAAATTCAGGCAAAACCAATTACATTTTATTTACAATGAGAAATTCAAACATACCGCTTACTAATCTAAACATTCGCGCACATAATTGTTGCACGTATGCTGACATCGCATGTTCTTGCCCCACTTTAGCTAAAGCTGACTATTTAAAATATCTAGGTGTCACCATTGACACAAATCTAAATTTCCGTAAACATATCGATTTACTGTGTACGAGAGTTCGCAAATTAATTTATGTTTTTAAAAATTTACGTAACGTAGCCGACTTTAAATTGATAAAACAGGTCTATTTAGCTTTGTGTCAATCCATTCTTACATATTGCATAACGTCTTGGGGTGGGGCAGCAAAAACAATTTAACTCCCATTAGAACGTGCTCAAAGAGCAATTCTGAAGGTTGCTACCTTTCGCCCTTTTAGATTTCCTACGCATCAGCTTTACGCAGCATGTAAGGTGCTTACAGTACGGCAATTATTTATTTTGAACACAGTACTACTCCAGCACACTGCACTTCCTTCTAACCCTGTTCCTTCTGACAAGAGAAGGAAGGACTTGGTTTGCATAAAGCCTCAAACTAAGCATGCGTTTGCCAATCGTTTTTATCTGTTCTTGGGACCTTTTCTATATAATAAGCTCAATAAGGTACTAAGTTTCTATAGTGTAAGGTATAACAAATGTAACATAATGTTATCTGAATATTTAAAGACACTACATTACACAGACACAGAACAACTTCTAGAAATTTTGGCATGATGATATTTGATCCCCTCGTAAGTGTTTACTTTTGTATCATTACTTAGGCTTAGTTTTAGATAATAAGGTACCATTATGCTTTTTCTCGTAGTTTTTAAAAGATTCTTTATTTTTATATACTAAACTTTAAATTGTACTAGACTTGAGTAGATGTATTGGATAGTGTTGGCCTGAAACACAGGTTTAAATTAACCTAGATCGGGCTGGTCGCTACCAAACTTTGCAATTCCGAGCAACCATTACTTGCACCTATAATAATATCTTAGTTTTAGTTTATTTTTAGGCACCATAACTGTATGGATATCTTATAACTGTTGACTCCATGTACACCTTTTGTAAACGTTTTTATTTGAATAAAATTATTATTAAATTATTATTTCCTTTATTACAATAAATACATATAAATTATATTTTTAAATATTAGAATATAAATATTATAAAAAAACATTTAAAAATATAAAAAATAGTAGCCCACCGGTATCGGGAACAGGGTCCAAGCTACCGGCGGTCAGGGCTCCAGAGAGAGGAACCTCCTAACAATGCGAGCCGTGTCCAGAAGTACCGCTTTCTGAATCAAGCCCTTAATCCAGCTGCCCAACGAGAGCCTCCTTAGGTGTTGGTCGAGGCTCTTGGCAATTAAGCCATTGGCTGATACGACTATCGGCACAATGATCGCTGAGTCCACATCCCACATGTCGACAACCTCGCGGGCCAAGTCAAGATACTTGATTTGTTTATCTTTCTCGGCTTTCACGAGGTTCCCGTCATGCGGGACAGTTACGTCAATTATCATTGCGCGCCGCTCTATTCGATCCAGCACCACTATATCAGGCTTATTGGCAACAATAGTCCTGTCAGTGATGATGGATCAATCCCAGTACAATGTGATATGTCCATTTTCGAGAACTGGGTCGGGCACATACCTGTAATACGGCACTTCCGATTCCACGAGACTGTATTTCAGAGCAAGTTGCTGATGGATAATCCTGGCTACAAGGTTGTGTCTATGCAAGTACTCTTCGTTAGCTAGACGAGAACACCCGGAGATGATGTGTCGGATTGATTCTCCCGGACGGTGGCATGCCCGACAAATGTCAACCGTGCCGTCCTTCACAATAAATCTCCGGTAATTGTTCGTCATGATAACTTCGTCCATAATTGCACAGACAAAACCTTCGGTTTCCCCAAAGAGGTCACCAAAACGCAGCCAGGCTACGGACGCTGGGAAATCTACATCGGGTTCATGTAGGACCCGGAAAAAGCGCCCGTGAAGCTCCTTACTCTGCCATACCTCCAGGCGATCGTTCGTGTCAAGCACTACAGGCTCGCGCCAGTTCTCTTTAGCCAAGGAGAGCGGGGTGAGGCCCTTGTCCACTGCGACCACATCTCGATGCATCCCCACGTCGGCTTCAAGGAAATATTCCCTGAGACTGCATATCTCGCGATTGTGGAGGGTCTTGACATTTAAAAAGCCTCGACCTCCACACTTTCGCGGGATATACAGTCTCATTACCGATGATCGTGGGTGATGCATTCGATATGCAGTCAGCAGCGTACGGACCCTCCTATCCAGGGCATCTAGTTCGGTCTGAGTCCATTTGAGTATGCCGAAAGAGTACATCAAAACCGGCATGACCCAACCGTTGAAGGCGCGCACCTTGTTTCCGCCTGATAGAAGACTATTAAATACTTTCTTAAGGCGGCCAAAGAAGCGCTCCTTCAACGATTGCTTCATGTCAGCAGCATTAATGCCCAACGCTTCCGACATACCCAAATACTTATATGTTTCGGTTGCGGAGAGGGCTCTAAGGTTTATGGAATCCGAGAGTTGGGTTCCCTCGGATTCCACAATTTCCCCTCGCTTTACATGCATGACCGCACATTTGTTCACACCAAATTCCATCCTGATGGCGCTACTGAAAGTTTCAGTTACTTTCAGTAGCTCCATCAGTTGCAAATTGTTGGGGGCAAAGAGTTTTAGGTCATCCATGTAGAGGAGGTGAGATATAACCTGACCACCTCTCCTCAGCCGATAGCCTAGACCAGAACCCTCCAGCAGTGTGCTTAGGGGATTCAAGGCTAAGCAGAACCAAAGCGGACTCAAACTATCACCCTAAAATATGCCTCGCTCAATCCTTATCGGCTCGCTATTCTTCTGGATATTCCGACATCCTGGATAGCGAAGGACCGTCCTCCATTGCCCCATACACGACATCAGGAAGGTGCGCAGAGTTGCATCTACTTTATACAACTCTAGCACCCTCATGAGCCATGTATGTGGCACTGAGTCATAGGCCTTCTTATAATCTATCCAACATGTCGACAGATCCTTTCGGGAACGACGAACCTGTTGGCTAATGGCCATATCAATGAGGAGTAGCTCCTTAGTACCGCGGGACCCATTCCTACATCCATTTTGAGAGGTAGGCATGATGAAGTTTGTGTCAATATGTTTGTTGATTTTAGCTCTCAAAATGGATGTAAGAACTTTATAAACCGTCGGTAAACACGTGATCGGCCTATAATTTTTGGGTTCCGCGGTGCTACCTGATTTATGGAGCAGGTGGGTAATTCCTGTTGTTAGGAACTGGGGTAGCGAACCGGACTCCAAAGCAGCCTCGTACTGAGCTGCCAAGCAAGCGTGCGATCTTGTAAACCATTTGATCCAGAAGTTGTGCAGCCCGTCCGGCCCTGGAGACTTCCAGTTAGGTAACGGACGGACTGCACGAGCTACATCTTGGGGGCAGATGGTAATAGCCCCCATTTCTGGTATTGGATCGCAGGCTCGCTCGACTTCCCGAGCCCAGTCACCTTCGGTGTGGCTGACAGGCACCGACCAGATACTGCGCCAGAAAGAGCACATAGTATCATCATCCGGCAGGCGCGTGTCAGTCACACCTTGGTCCGGCCGCTCCCAAGTCCTATAAACCCACCTTTCATCACTCTGAAAGGTGCGGTTCTGGGTGTATCGCTCTACTCGCCTCTTATACCTACGAATACGGTTCGCCCATGCATACACTTTCTGCTTCAGGAAGTCGATGCGCTCTGTGACACGGGACATATAGTCCTGAGGGCTAATATCGGTCCCTGAGGACGCCCGCCTCACAAAACGCACCACTCTAGGGCGAGTATTGCCCTCCCTGAAGCAAATTAGTTTGCCGATGAGCGATCTGGCCTCACCAATACGGCGCTCAATTCTGCACTGCCAAGCTGGTACGGCTGGTGTCAGTCGTGTGGCTCTAGAGTCATTAGCAAATTTGACGTGAGCTACACGACATGCCGCTACAGCCGCGCAGTACAGAATTGAATGAGTATCAGTGAGGACTTCGCAGTCATCAAAATAGTTTGACAACTGCGAATCCAAAACCGCCACCAGCGCCCTATTTTTGTTATGCATGGGCAAACGAGGTAAGCGTGGTCTAAGTTCCAAAGCACTCCTCAATTGCTCATTGCACTGGGTACTTATATTTGTAGCCCTGTCGTCACTTCCCTCGTCAGCTTGACTTGTGTTGCACTGTGGTGCAATAACAGTCTGTGACGGGTGGGCGACGACATGGCTACTCTGTATTTCACGTCGCAGGCGATCAAGTACAGTGTCATCTAACATATGATTACGCTGGATGACCCGCACCTGATCCGACAGTCGCTGCGCCGTCACGTTGACAGCTGGCTCAAGCACCTGAAACAGAGAGAGCATCCGACCACGGTACGCAGTCAAGTTACTTCCCCCCTCTGTAGCCCCAAAGTATGCGCGCATGACATTTTCGTTGACAGTTTGTGTCCACCTCATGCGCTGCACACTTCCACCGGGAGCGGGGACCCTATCAGAGGCCGGTGGGCCTCGGAGTCCTAAGCTGGCCGGTGGTCGGTCTCTTCCGCGTCGACGTACTGGTGGTGGTGGTGTCGTCGGCGGCGAGAAGTATTCATCGCTCGAGCTCGACGCAACTGCAGCGGCCGATATCACTGGACTCACGGTTGGAGCAGGTCCTGGCAACTGGGGTGCGTGCAGAAAACCTCCTCGTGTGCCTGATACCTGCTGGTCCCTTATGGATACGTTCGAGGGGAAGAGCAGTTGTCGGGCCGGTGCACCCTGGGCATGAACAATAATCTCTTTTTGAAAAAGGTGTAGGAGTTTTTCGGAGAGAGTATTGTTTGTGGCGAATTTCTGCGGGCGGGGGAGCAGTATGCTCCACGTCTTTCTTCCACGTGTCCCTCTGATTAGCAGAGGGCACAGTGGAGGAACAAGGGAGGTGGGTCGCTCCTGATCAGTCGACATTCGTCGGCTGACACTGGATGTGACCTTGCCACCACGGTGCAGGCGCACCAACGTGGCTATTGTTTCTCCCTCAAGAGCATGCTTGAGGAGAGAACTTTCGACGGGTTCGCTGAGTCGGGTTAGCCGGACAGCGAACGAAGGCATGCTTAATGCCGCCGTCGGGGGCTTGGCTTAACCGCCCGGCCCAGAGGAAGGACACCTCTAAGATAAAAAACCACCTAATCCTAAGCTTTGAAGCGTGGCGAGAGGATGAGTGGATGGTGGGGGACCAGTCGCTAGCGCTTCCCCTGTAGATACCTGCCGCACTCTACAGTATATAGGCTTACCTAGTGCAAGAGGCTCTGCCTAGGCGGACATTTATTTCCTCACTACTCGTGGGAACAAAATGGAAACAAATAAACCCAAAAGATGCGAAAAGGAGAGTGACGTGCCAAGTTTATTGGCGGAGGTACCGCTTGCCAGTGATGGCAACAAGAGTCGAGGAGGCTCGCGTTCCTCAGGGGACATAAGCATGTCCGACCAGGACTCGCGTAGGAATTCCAAATTTTGGAGAAAGCGTTCGCGCGGCGAAGATTTGGACCGAGCGGGGTCGATGGTGCTTTCCTCAAGCGAGGAGAACCTGCCGGCTGCTAAAGTGGCGACAGCAAGGAGAGGCCGGGGTCGTGCGGTGGTGGTCGGAGGTTTCGCTCCGATGCCAGGGCGCGACGTTCGGGGTCGCTTCAAGCGGCCTGATACGCCGGGAATCGGCGGGGAGAGTGACCCCGGGGTCTCATCCGGAGTCTCAACTGAAGAGCCGGGAGGGGTCACTGTCTCTCTTGTGGGCACGAAGGCGGAGGCCAACGCTGCGAAGCGTGCTCAAAATAGAGCGGTCGCGGCCGACGAGGTTGCCGAAATGGCCCGTAGGGCCCGGGAGCGGCGGTCTGCCCAGACGGCAGCAGGGGAGAGCTTAACGGCAGAGGCTCTCAACCGCCAGGTGTTGGACGGCGTGGATGTTGTCCTGAAGGTTGCTACCAAGTCCGGCAACCTGAAGGGCTCCTTCACGCGCGCCCTTAAAGAGGCGGCAGAGGGGATCAGTGAGGCGGTGGAGAGTCTCCTTCATCGTACGACCTCGGAGGAGACGGCGAAGCTGTGGGAGGAGAACAGCCGTCTCCGATCCGAGTTAGAGGAACTCAAGCGGCAGGTTGCCGCCCAGAGGACAGCTCCCGCGGCCGCTCAGTCCTCTCCCGTTGCAGCCCCGTCGTCGGCTCCATCGCCGGCCTCGTCGTCGACGCCTGCACTTGTGGATGCGGAGGTCGAAAAAATCGTCCGCATCTGCATGATGCAGTGCGGGGACATGGTGGGTGCCCGCCTTGAGGCCATAGAGGCGAGGCTCCTCCCGGCAGAATCCATCCGCCCTCCGCTCGCTGGGGACGGTCGTAGGAGAGAGGGGTCCAAAAAACGGGGCCAGGCGGCCACGACGGCTGACCCCGCCCAAAAACCCGCGCCCCAGATGGCCACCTCACGGACAGCGGCACCTCCAGCGGTGCCTCCGACGGCCGTGCCTGGGCCTGGCACAGATACCTGGACGACGGTCGTCAAGAAGGGCGGCAAGAAGATAAAGACGGCGCTGCCAGTACCAGCACCCGCTGGAGCACCGGCACCCCAGAAGGCACAGGGACCGCCAAAGGTTAGAGCCCCACGCTCCGCGGCTGTAGTGATAACACTGCAGCCCGGAGCCGTCGAAAGGGGCGTTACATACAAGGCGGTCCTGGCGGAGGCTAAAGCCAAAGTCGCGTTCCCCGACCTTGGCACACCGTCCCGCTTCAGAATGAAGCCGGCAATGACGGGGGCGCGGCTGCTTGAGGTGTCGGGTGCCTCCAGCGGGGAAAAGGCGGACATCCTGGCCGCCAAGTTGAGGGAGGGCCTCAACCCGGAGGACGTCCGGGTGTCTAGGCCGATGAAGACTGCAAAGCTGCGCGTCGATGGCCTGGACGACTCGACGACCCCGGCTGAGGTCGTGGCGGCCATCACCAAAGCCGGCGGATGTCCGCTCCAAGACGTGCGGACGGGTGATATTCGCACCGACGCTTCCGGGCTCGGCACGATTTGGGTGCGGTGCCCGGTGGCGGCGGCGAATAAAGTCGCCGACGGAAGGCGTTTGGTGGTGGGGTGGGCTGCGGCAAGGCTCAAGCTGCTGCAGCCCAGGGCTATGCAGTGCTACCGATGTCTGGACATTGGGCATGTCCGGGCACGGTGCACCGCCGAATCGGACCGCAGCGAGCAATGCTATCGCTGCGGCCAGCCCGGCCACAAGGCGGCCCAGTGCTCCGCGGCGCCAAACTGCAGCCTCTGTACAGCTGCAGGGAGGCCCGCTGGGCACAGAGCGGGCGGAAAGGCATGTGGCGCACCCGCCGCAAAGAAGAATAAGGGGGCCAAGGCTGCCGGGGGCTCTTTACCCCCCTGTCAGCCTGGCTGCCCTTCGGCCGACTCCCGGCCTAGGAATGGTGTGGAGGGAATGGATTGCGCATAATGGCGCTCTACCATTTCCTCCAGGGCAATCTCAACCACTCTGCTAGAGCTCAGGATCTCTTGCTCCAGAGCATGGCGGAGTGGTCGATTCATGTGGCTGTGGTCGCCGAGCCGTACTTTGTCCCCCCCCGGAATAACTGGGTGGGTGACCTGGACGGCTTGGTGGCCATCATCGGCGGGACTCTCGTCAGCCCGTCCCGAGGTCACGGCTGGGTGGCCGCTCTCGCGGACGGCGTTGGCACGATTGGTGCGTATTTTTCGCCCAACAAGAGTCTCGCCGACTTCGAGAACTTCCTTGTCGAGTTGGGTGCCGTCGTAGGCCGACTCCACCCTCGCCCCGTGCTGTGCTCAGGGATCTCAACGCCAAGTCTACGGCGTGGGGATCCTCGGTGACCGATGCTAGGGGTGAGGCGCTGGAGGAGTGGGCAGTCACGACTGGCCTGGTCGTCCTGAACCGGGGCTCGGTACTCACGTGCGTGCGGCAGCGGGGTGGGTCCATAGTGGACGTCTCGTTCGCTAGCCCTGCTGCCGCGAGCCGTATTTACGACTGGCGTGTCGCCGCGGAGGTGGAGACGTTGTCGGATCACCGATACATCCGTTTCGACGTCTCCACCCAGACCGCCGGCGGCCGCAGTCCACCGGCCCCGCGAGCGACTGGCCCGCGCTGGGCGCGCAAGCGCATCGACAGGGAGCTTCTCGAGGAGGCCGCGATTGTCCAGGCCTGGATCCGGGAGTCGGCTACGACCGGACCCGTCGACGTCGAACAGGAGGCGCTGTGGTTCCGCGGAGCGATGACGCAAATTTGCGACGCGTCGATGCCCCGCGTCGACGCACAGACAGGAAGGCGCCAGGTGTACTGGTGGTCTGCCGAGATTGCGCAGCTACGCATCGCGTGCGTGACGGTTAGACGCCGGTACACCCGATACCGGAGGAGACGTCGTCGGGTCCCTGACGAAGAAGCCGCGCTGTATGAGGTGTACCGCGCGGCGAAGGAGGCTCTGTGGCTGGCCATCGGCGAGGCGAAGACGCGAGCCAGGAAGGAGATGTTGGAGACTCTAGACGGGAATCCATGGGGGTGCCCTTATCGTGCGGTTCGGGGAAAACTCAGAGCCGCGGCGCCCCCACTCACGGAGAGTCTCCAACCTGAGCTGCTGGAGGAGGTAGTCGTAGCCCTCTTCCCGGCTAGAGCGGAGCATACCCCGCCGCCGATGGATTTGCCCACAGCCGCAGAGCCTGAAGATGAGAACGCCATCAGCGTCCCAGAGGTGACACAGGCAGAGATAAGGGCGGCCGTGATGCGACTCCGAGCCAAGAACGTGGCTCCGGGGCCCGACGGGATTCACGGCCAAGTATTAGCCCTCGCTTTGAAAGAGCTGGAGCCCCAGCTGAGAGGTCTCTACACAGCGTGCCTTGAGCGGGGCCAGTTTTCCACTCTGTGGAAAACTGGTCGTCTTGTCCTGCTCAGGAAGGCGGGGCGCCCTGCCGATTCGCCGTCAGCGTACCGGCCCATAGTGCTGCTCGACGAGGTGGGTAAGCTGTTTGAGCGGATTATCGCAGCCCGCCTCGTCGGCCACTTGTGTGGAGAGGGGCCGGACCTGGACGAGTGTCAGTTCGGGTTTCGGTACGGGCGCTCCACCATACACGCTGTGTCACGGGTGAGAGTCCTGGCGGAGGAAACGGTGTCCCGGGGCGGGGTGATGATGGCGGTGTCGTTGGACATCTCCAACGCCTTCAACACCCTGCCCTGGAGTTGTATCCGACAGGCACTGCGGTATCACCGGGTGCCTCTCTACCTCCGCCGCCTCGTTGGGGCTTATCTGTCGGAGAGGTGTGTCACCTACGTGGGATGTGATGGCACAAACCAGCGCCTCATGTCGTGCGGTGTTCCACAGGGCTCGGTCGTAGGCCCCCTCCTGTGGAACATCGGGTACGACTGGGTGCTGAGGGGTGAACTCCAGCCGGGCGTGGACCTGACGTGCTATGCGGACGACACGCTGGTCACGGCAGCGTTGCTTGCGACGGCTGAGGTCTCACAGGTGGTGGGCCTCATACGGCGCCTCGGCCTGGACGTGGCCCTCAACAAGTCGGAGGCCATGGTGTTCCATGGTCCCCGGCGGGCGCCGCCGCCCGGATCACACATAGTGGTCGGGGGGGTCCGGATCGCTGTCGAGTCTACCATGAAGTACCTGGGATTGGTGCTCGACAGCCGGTGGGACTTCGGACCCCACTTCCGGCGGCTGGTGCCCAAGTTGATGGGCGCGGCTGGGGCGCTGTCAACGCTGCTTCCCAATCTGGGGGGCCCGAGCGCCGCCTGTAGGCGACTCTACGTGGGGATCGTGCGATCGATGGCCCTGTACGGGGCCCCGATCTGGGCGGCTGACCTGACGGCCGGTAGCATTGCTGTTCTGCGGAGGCCACAGAGAGCGATGGCCGTCAGAGTCATCAGGGGGTATCGCACGATCTCCTACGAGGCGGCTTGTGCACTGGCCGGATCCCCGCCCTGGGACCTGGAGGCGAAATTACTCGCGTCATTGTATCGGTGGCGCGAGGAAATGCAGGCGCGAGGTGAGCGACCGATGCAGCGACTAATGGAGCAGCGTCGGTTGCTGCTTCGCGAGGTCCTGGTGGCGGAATGGCGGGACAGGCTCTCACGCCCTACCGCCAGCCTCGGCACCATCGAGGCGGTCCGGCCGGTGCTCGACCTTTGGCTCGGGAGGAGGCACGGCTCCTTGTCGTTTCGGGTGACGCAGGTGCTCTCGGGGCATGGTTGCTTCGGGAAATACCTGTGTCGCATAACCAGGGAGCCAGACGCCCGGTGTCACCACTGCGTCGACTGTCGGGAGGACACGGCGCGGCATACGCTGGCAGAGTGTGCCGCTTGGGAGGAGCCGCGCCGTGCCCTCATCTCTAGAGTAGGCAGTGACCTGTCGCTGCCGGCTGTCGTTAATTCGATGGTCGGCAGCGAGGAGTCCTGGGTCGCGGTGGTTTCCTTCTGCGAGACAGTCATCTCGCAGAAGGAGGCTGCGGAAAGGGAGAGGGAGATCACATCCTCTAACCCAGCCCGCAGCAGGCGCACTGGGCGTCGGCGGAGGGCGGACAACGCCCTCTTCCAGCCCCCCTAAATGGGTCCAGGGTCGACGGACTCGGGGACGTCCGTCGCCCCCCATACATCGGACCCAAGGTGGCGGCGCGTAGTGTTCCACGCGCGCCCCTCTTAGACGTCGCGGGGGGAGTCAAACACCTCTTGACTCCTGAAAGGTTGAAGGATCGTAAGTTCCCGCGACCCTCGGCATAGGTGTGAGATGGAACACCGGGGTGGTTTTTAGTCAGTAAGAGTCTGACAGACCCCTCCGCCCGCCCCAGGGCGGAGGACATCCATGAGGATTTTCCACCCCGAAACAAAAAAAAAAAAAAAAGGTCCTGGCAACTGCGAGGCGGAGCTGAGCGACGAACCCGAAGATGTTGGGTGTGTGATTGCTGCCAATCGTCGTGCCCGACTTCTCGTCAACATTGTACTATTTTTTTCTCCGTATTTCCTTCTTGCATCCTGGCTAATTTTTGTTTTTTATTTCAATCTTGGGTTTCAAGGGGTGGTGTATCTATATTACTATACTCTATGGTGGTGTATGGGTACGGAATATAACATTGTGGATGACATAGCGGTATAATAAAATTAAAAATCAAAAAAATTTTACGGAGAAAAATGTTTTTTGACCGTCACCTTGACAGTCGGGCCACAGATTATTATTATTATTATTTTATAAAAATAATTAGGGTTCCGTGTAAAAAACTTAAAACCCATGAAACTGTGAACAAAATCCCATTCAAATAGGGAAGTATTGACATCCACGTGGCCAAAGCCGCGGGCAACAGCTAGTAATTGAATAAAAGCGGTGGTCTTATCATTTCACGAGTACCCTATTCTTCCGGCATTGTGACATCATTTAGTCACACGAGTGTCGCGACTAGACCGAATGGTTAATTTTATTTGCTACAAATTCATTATTATATTAATTTGCAACTATTAATAAACAAATTCTGGGTTATTTGTTCAAATCAAAATATTATTTATGCCGAATTTTATTATTATAATAAAAAATAGGTATCATATTTATACAAAACCAACTTTTTTCATTAAGTGCCATCTGTGTTATATTTCTAAAACTATATTACTGATGAGTTAGATAGGAGACAAAACTAGAAGCGATATCGCAGTCAATACACAGATGGCGTTGTTTTCAATGAAGAGAAAAGATAAATTATCTAAAAATGCGACTTGTTTTTACCCTATTATCATGCAAACGCTCAATGATATGTTGGAATTAAATGAATGATTGTTTTGAACAATGTTTTATTTTGCCCATACTTAATTTTACTACAGAATTTTGAGCTAACTAGATTTTTAATTACACAACATTTTTACAACTTACATACTAAGGCCCACTTGTTCTACAAATCATTAATGGCATTTAGCCATAATAATTCATCATTCTGTCTTCATCATCTTCAAAAGATTAACAGAAATAGAGCATTATTTAAAATATGTTTAGCGGTACACATATTTAGAGATTTTTGTTGGAAGCGGGCTTAAATAGTTAATAACTTTACATACTTCTGTACCTTAACAACTATTCACATCCTCGACTTGAATTCTTCATTTTTATTAAAAGGGAATGTTTGTTTGTACCTCGCTACTCCCATGCAGATGAAACCTGGAAGAAACAGGATACAAATATAGAATCGGTACAAAAACCATTAGAAATGGGATGCTTATTTTTATTAGAATTGGGATGCCTATGTGTTTATTGTGAAAATTTTATGAGTAAATTAAGGTCTCTGGCAACCTCAAAATTATAATATGGGTAAGGAATGCAGTATTGTACTAATGTAGTAAGAACGTCTCTTTTATCATGCATAATACCTATTATCATTTTATTTTAGATTTACATAAGTATATCCCATTCGATGCCACCGTAGGCACACAGATAAAACGCACACGGGTGCGTTACTGGCATGGAATGGGATATGCAACAAAATTTACCTCTACATAACTGAGAAAGAGAGCTTGGAAATTGTTTGGACTATATAACAGGCATATAATTGAACTTCTAATATTATGCAACTATTACCTACTAGGTTTTTATGGTAGGTAGATAAATCTAAAAAAAAAAACATTGCTATTATTTGTTTGACATTTACAAGATAGGGAATTAACTGTAATCTTTCTGCAGGCTAGGACATAGGTGACATTTATAATAAAAAATTAACAATACAAAATAAATATGTGATTATTACCAAAGGATAGTACAGACAACCCATATTTCGAAGGTAAACTTTTATTTTTGCAAGCAATGTTCGCGAGATAACCTCCAATGCCGATCATGCCGACTGCCCCCACGATTCTGCAGGACAGGCAGTCCCGGGGACGAGCATTTTCTGTTGATGTCATTGTAAACAACTGAGCATAAAGATTTTGCTTGATAAATTATTGAATAATCGCAAAAATTGTGCAATATTTTTGTGCACCGTATGACTTTGACACTTGATCTGACGTTTATTTTGATTTTGACAGATGCAGTCGAGTTGAGTTGAGCATGAGCCATTCCTTTCTAAGTAGTTACAAAGATGCATTTTATTGTGTTTTATTTATTATTATTATGGTGTGCGTTGAAATCAGGATAATTCAAAGCATACTTGTAAAATAAAAAAAATACGATGCTATTGAAAATTCTGAATGATCTAAAATCGTCGTCATCGAGCGGGGTTGTTATTCGTGTTTTCCGTCGCCGGTTCGGGGCAGTTCGGGGTGGCGATAATAACAACTGTCAACACGCATGGTCCAACTGTCAAGAGGCCCGACGTCCGAGGGTATCGAATGAGGTTTGCCTTTCTCTTTGTTTTCATTGAATTATGTAAAATATATAATATAAATATATATAATAATATATATCTCCATAAGGGGAAGGCAACTGTCAAAATGGCGCTGTCGTAGCTAGATTCCAACACAAGCTAATAATACAAGGCGTGAGGTGGTTTTGTTTTATTTTTGCGAAAATGACGCGTTGTTGTGTTCCTAGAGCAGTGTAGGCCCAAAGTTAATCTGATTAACGATTAAAAATTAATGATTAAAAATCATAATCAAAAAATTTGATTATGATTAATTAATCGTAATCAAATTTTTTGATTATGATTTTTAATCATTAATTTTAATCGTTAATTTGATTATTTCATTAACTATTAACTACTCATTTATTTATTTAATTGTTCTCCCGATTTTTCTACCGATTTTAAGGCGAGGTAGACCCTGCGAAGTAGGTATTTAACGCTACCAACCTACCCACGGAGCGAGCCGTGCGCTTACCTCGCCAGCGTGAACTTGCATGAACCCAAAATGTGTCACAGTATAGGTAAGCGTGCCGTGTAGGCAGTAGGTCAACTCATTGGAACGAAGTTCTTTGACGCGGCTTGGCAGAAATCGTCACTAATGAAAATGCGCGTTCCTACTTTCTTCTTTGAAATTCACACTTTCACTCTCTCTCTCTCTCTCTCTCTCTATCAAGAGAGAAAAATTTCAAATTATCTTTCATGGGTGTCGTTTTCAAGGTTTTCGAGGGTGCTGAAACCGATAGTTAAGTCGAAATGAAAATCCAAGATGGCGGCCGTGAAAATTTTCAAATTTTCCTTCATGGGTGTCGTTTTCAAGGTTTTCGAGGGTGCTAAAGCCGATAGTAAAGTCAAAATGAAAATCCAAAATGGCGGCCGTGAAAATTTTCAAGTTTTTCATCATGGGCGTCGTTTTCATGGTTTTCACGGGTGCTAAAGCTGATAGTAGTCAAAATGAAAATTCAAGATGGCGGCCGTGAAAATTTTCAAATTTTCCTTCATGGGTGTCGTTTTCAAGGTTTTCGAGGGTGCTAAAGCCGATAGTAAAGTCAAAATGAAAATCCAAAATGGCGGCCGTGAAAATTTTCAAGTTTTTCATCATGGGTGTCGTTTTCAAGGTTTTCGAGGGTGCTGAAACCGATAGTAAAGTCAAAATGAAAATCTAAGATGGCGGCTGTGAAAATTTTCATGTTTTTCATCATTAGTGTCGTTTTCATGGTTTTCGCGGGTGCTAAAGCCGATAGGAAAGTCAAAATGAAAATACAAAATGGCGGCCGTGAAAATTTTCAAATTTTCGTTCATGGGTGTCCTTTTCAAGGTTTTCGAGGGTGCTAAAACCGATAGTAAAGTCAAAATGAAAATTCAAGATGGCGGCTGTGAAAATTTTCAAGTTTTTCATCATGGGTGTCGTTTTCAAGGTTTTCGAGGGTGCTGAAACCGAGAGTAAAGTCAAAATGAAAATCCAAGATGGCGGCTGTGAAAATTTTCAAGTTTTTCATCATGGGTGACGTTTTCATGGTTTTCGCGGGTGCTAAAGCCGATAGGAAAGTCAAAATGAAAATACAAGATGGCGGCCGTGAAAATTTTCAAACTTTACTTCATGGGTGTCCTTTTCAAGGTTTTCGAGGGTGCTGAAACCGATAGTAAAGTCAAAATGAAAATCCAAGATGGCGGCTGTGAACATTTTCAAATTTTACATCATGGGTGTCGTTTTCGTGGTTTTCGAGGGTGCTGAAACCGATAGTAAAGTCAAAATGAAAATCCAAGATGGCGGCTTTGAAATTTTGCAAGTTTTTCATCATGGGTGTCGTTTTCATGGTTTTCGCGGGTGCTAAAGCCGATAGTAAAGTCAAAATGAAAATCCAAGATGGCGGCCGTGAAAATTTTCAAATTTTCCTTCGTGGGTGTCGTTTTCAAGGTTTTCGAGGGTGCTAAAGCCGATAGTAAAGTCAAAATGAAAATCCAAGATGGCGGCCGTGAAAATTTTCAAATTTTCCTTCATAGGTGTCGTTTTCAAGGTTTTCGAGGGTGCTAAAGACGATAGTAAAGTCAAAATGAAAATTCAAGATGGCGGCCGTGAAAATTTTCAAATTTTCCTTCATGGGTGTCGTTTTCAAGGTTTTCGAGGGTGCTGAAACCGATAGTAAAGTCAAAATGAAAATCCAAGATGGCGGCTGTGAAAATTTTCAAGTTATTCATCATGGGTGTCGTTTTCATGGTTTTCACAGCCGCCATCTTGAATTTTCATTTTGACTATACTATCGGCTTTAGCACCCGCGAAAACCATGAAAACGACATCCATGATGAAAAACTTGAAAATTTTCACGGCCGCCATCTTGGATTTTCATTTTGACTTTACTATCGGCTTTAGCACCCGCGAAAACCATGAAAACGACACCCATGATGAAAAACTTGAAAATTTTCACAGCCGCCATCTTGGATTTTCATTTTGACTTTACTATCGGTTTCAGCACCCGCGAAAACCATGAAAACGACACCCATGATGAAAAATTTGAAAATTTTCACAGCCGCCATCTTGGATTTTCATTTTGACTTTACTATCGGCTTTAGCACCCTCGAAAACCACGAAAACGACACCCATGATGAAAAATTTGAAAATGTTCACAGCCGCCATCTTGGATTTTCATTTTGACTTTTCTATCGGTTTCAGCACCCTCGAAAACCTTGAAAACGACACCCATGAAGGAAAATTTGAAAATTTTCACGGCCGCCATCTTGGATTTTCATTTTGACTTTACTATCGGTTTTAGCACCCTCGAAAACCTTGAAAACGACACCCATGAAGGAAAGTTTGGAAATTTTCACGGCCGCCATCTTGGATTTTCTTTTTGACCAAATTTACACTTTGAAAGTCGAGTCGTGACGATTTCTACCAGTTAACTCCTACCGCAAGCCGCGTTACAGAACTTCGTTCCTAAATAAGGGTTCCGTTATACATTCGAACATACGAAACCCAAAAAAACATACTGACTTATTTACACTATGTCCTACGAATGAATTGTAAGAAATTACGAAAAAAAAAATTACAGAAGATCACGACTACTCCAAATCTAAAATTCTGTGAACCACTTGCTGAAAAATATCTACAAAGCGTAGAGAAAAGATTTGAAGAGTTTTACACTCTTTCGAGTGAAACTAGTAAATATGCAGCCGTTGCAGCTCTGTGTTACCCCAGATTTAAAAAAAAGTGGCTAGTATGTCTAACTGCAGCTGATCAAAAGAAGTGTATAAACATTTTTAAATCAGTCATAAGGTAGTTAATCAATTAATGATTAATGATTAACGTCAATAATCATGATTAAGATTATTTTTTTAATCATGATTATTCTAATCATGATTAATTTAATCTGATTAAAATTAATCAAATTAATTAATTGATTAAAAAATTAATTGATTAATGCCAACACTGTCCTAGAGTATTTACTCCGGAATTGGAGTCAACCATTTCCCGAGAGACCCTAAAATTAAAAGATGATGGTAAAGTGGAAACATTTAGAAGAAAGTGACTATGAGGAAATATTTAAGGTTTTAAATTCTGACACTTTCCATGTCAAATACTCTATATAAAATATTGAAATCACAGAAAATAACGAAATAGTGAACTAAAAGCATATCGTGAATGAAATAGAATGAATGAACGAAATGACCAATTTATTGTAGGCCGTACGGACCAAGCTATGATTACGCCATCAACAATTAGCTTTGCCCGACCTTCGACGTTTACATTTAAATAACGCACTTTTTGGTCGAATACGGAATGGTTTGTATATTCTATCTGCTTCGAGCAAATCTGGGAACATCATCCAAAGATATTTTTTGGGTTCGGTTTGTACAGACGCCAGCAGGTCAAGCTACCTGAAACTGTCAAATTTTCCCAATCAACCTTGAACCTAATGCTTTACCGATAAAGTTGAAAATCTTTTATAGAAATTTGATAGATTGTAGTAGCTTGATGTGCTGCCGTCCATACATAGACATCAATCAAATCAAAAGAGATTGTAGTGTTATATTTTTATGAAGGTATAATGTTTTGTAGGTAGGTAGCTTTTATAGTGCACGTGTGAAGCAGATACAAACAGAACATATCATCCTTTGTTTAAATGAAAGCCAAATATTACGACTCGTGTCTTGTAGTAGGTAAGTGGGTCAAGGGGTAGGCAAGACAATGAGTTGCTGTCAGCGCTGCATCCACTTAATAAGTTTTATAATGTGTGGCTATTTTCTTTTGCACACTCTATTTGACCGGGATGTGACTAATTTTCAGCTTTTTGCGGATCGTTTACATAATTTAATTGTAATACTAGTGTATGACTTCGTCCGCGTGGATTTCGTACTTTAGTACCCCGTTAGGGGTAGATTTTCAAAAAAACCCTGATACATTTTACTCTTTATTTTCAGTCTTAAGTATAAGTACTAAATTTCGAGTTAATCGGACCGCGCATTTAAATTCTTCTATACAAACTTTGACACACCCTCAATCCCCCTTCAGTTGGTAGTTTAGAAAAAACAAAAAACAAACTTCATAATTTACTTAGATAAGTACACGTGCCAAGTTTCACGTTTATTATCTCGAGAAATAAGATTTTTCATACAAGCAGATCTCCCTTTTCACCCCCTTAAAGGTCGAATTTCCAAAAATCCTTCTTTAATGGAGGCTTACAACACGAAAAAGTAAAATTTCAAGTTTGTAGCCCCAGCGGTTTAGGCTCTGCGGTGATGAATCAGTCAGTACAAGTAATTATAATTTATGTATTTAAAGGTTTAGGCTATTTACGACAGTCGAAATTCGTGGTAGGTTTGCAGCAGGTCTCCTAAAACTAAAGACCACTATGCTACATTGGTTTAGGTCATTAAATAAAGGTAAACAAAAAAACCACGTGACGTGGACCATGTGTTTTTTTGTTTACCTTTATTTAATTACCTAAACCAATGGAGTAGGTATAGGTGTTTTTTCTGCCTTTTCCTACCGGTGGAAACTATAGAGCACTCGGTAGCAGTAACTGCAGTTTCGAACTTTATTCTTCTATCCGATTGTACTGACATCCGACAAAATTTGAATCATAGTGATAAGTCGCTGGATAAATGCCAACATTAGGGAATTAGGTACCCAATAAATTATTTCCGACACACGACACGAACATTTAGCAGAACTTTCCTACTAATTTCCTTTTCCTTTAGGACTCGGTTCTTCGCGCACTGGACAGTTCCTAACTACTTTTCTGTGTCTTAATTAGAATTGTAACAGGACCTCGCCTCCGCCTCCACAAATGCGGAACTTGCGCAAGAAATCGTCCCTCCGCATCCGCATCTGCCTCCGCAAGTTTTATCGGAAGCGTAATAGGTCTAATAATGAAAAATAAGCTAAGACCCTTTAATTCAGTACCAACTGATCAACTGGTTAGTGGAGCTGGTTTAATTTATGAACCAATAAGAAATCGCCTAGAAGTTGACAAAGCCGCAAAACTGTTAACGGTGTAAATATTTTTTCTCAAAAAATGTTTATTTCAATTATCAAAATTATACTTCTTAAATTATTATTATTTTTCTTTATTTTTTCACCTCCGCCTCCGCTAAGAGGCGTTCGTTATATTCCTAGTAGATAATATGGACAATTGTGATGCGGAGGAACTACGAGCATGTGACCAAAAAGCAGGTATTTATTACCTAATATTATTTCGGGAAAAATGTAAATTTAGTAGCTAAACTCATAATAATCTTGTAGGTAAGAATACATGTGCTTCTGGTCCCGGGGTATAGAGCAGGGGGTGCGTCCGGCTACCTCTTTTATCTGTTCTGTGGTCCGGCTCTCCTGTCTGACGGTCGCATCAAGCCATTGCAGTACCTATCGTATGTACCTACGCTACGTTCCTTTCCTCCCAACAAAAACACAATAATGAACGAGTAGCAGAGGTAGGTGCAGCAGTAACTGCTGGAAAAAAAAAATCACTGGCACTGGAAGTACCATACGGAATACGGGTATGTAGGCAGACGGTACCTATATCTATTCTACGTGTCAGTATAATTATAACCAAAGCCACTTAACCCACTAGACTATCAATTACATACGTAATTTATTCTAATACTAGCTGTGTCCCGCGACTTCGCTCGTGTGGAAGTCGTAAGATACACAATAGGTATACTAAAATAACAGCCACATTTTAATAAAACTCCCTCGTCCCCCGACCCGCGGCATCGTCCGTCCGCGCTATTACTTCATTTTAGTTTAAATCATAAATCTTTATTTATCTCAACATCTTATTACAGGCACTGTTTAATAAAATGCACAATCTTAAATAGAGAAAGGTGTCTGAGGTAGGAGGGTCCTGAGTTACAGATAACCCGGCTCTGTGTTAAAAGACATGTTAATTTACAAAACAGTTAAAGTTAAGATAATTATAATAGGTATTATAAAGTCTGAAAATGTAATTGAGTGCAGAACGTAAAAAAAAGCGTTCTTACTTAGTTTCTTCTTTTTGCTCGGCCCGTGAGGGTCAAAGCGTGATGTTAAATAGCCTATAACCATCCTCGAGAATTGGGCTACCAAATGCAAAAAAAAAATTCTAATCAGACTTTTTGTTCACAATTTCATGGGTTTTAATTTTTTTGCGCGGAACCCTAATTATTTTTCTAAAATAAAAGTAGCCTAAGTTATCCCTTATAACATAAGTTATTTGCTAGTGAAAGTCCCATCAAAATCGGTCCAGACGCTTCGGAGATTAGCCGGAACAAAACAGACAAAATATGTTAAAATTGTTTTTTTGCTGTAAGTACCGTAGGCATATATGGTTTCATGCATTTAGTAAAAAACTGTTATTTTGACATTACAAACGGACACTTCAGTTTTATTTACTTGTTTACGTAGATAAAATAATGTGTAACTTCCCTTAGATATTTCCGCAGTGAAAGGCGCACAGACTAGGTAGTACTGAAAGGCGTTTGGATTGCGAGTGGCCGATGTGGCACAGACCTAAGCGGACCTACCTACCTAATATAACTATACAAGTGAGTGTAAGTAGGTACCTATGTATATCTACAGCTGTTCTCAGTATAAGTAGTAGGTGTTCAATCATGTGACTGACACGGAAACGCGGGCTTGTAAGTGAGAAAAACGTAAGGAAGAAAACGTATACCTAAAACTATAGAATAGGCTTTTGCCCGCGGCTTCGCCCACGTTGCCGCGTTGCGTTACGTTGAAAGTTATACCGGGATAAAAGTATCCTATGTGTTAATTCAGGTTACAAACAATTTGTGTGCCAAACATCCAAATCCGTTCAGTAGTTTTTGAGTTTGAGTAACAAACATCTAAACATCAAACATACAAATTTTCACAGTATTAGGATAATTATGTTTGTTTGTTTTTTCACCAGCACACTGGAGCTACCTGCTAGCTGGATAATACGTCTCAGATGCCTATCTACTTATTGAAAATGACAAATGTTACCTACGTAGGTAACATTTGTCATTTTCATTTTTTGTTCATAATTAGTTAGGTTTAACGGTCAGCAACAAATGTCTTTTAATTTTAGTTCTGTTCCGATTTTAATTAATTCAATCCTTAGTTCCCAAAGTGGTCCAGGTGGACCCCCAGGGGTCAACACAGCCAACACAAATTTCCATAGTTACATCTAATCTTTACATTTTTTGTCGAGTTTTGAGAATATTGTAGAAATGTAGCCGGTGGACCGCCTCACCGGAACCAGCTGAATTTTGAAAGTGGTCTATGAGAAAAAAAAAAAAACCCTGGGAACCTCTGACTTAAATGTTTTGCTCAATTATTAAAGTTTTGTTGCCGACTGTACCCTGTACCTATTTTATTTCTACCTACCTAAAAATTCTGAATTTCAAATAACCTAATAAATGAGCTCTTGTATATGATTAAGCGTATAAGATACAAATGGAGCAGAAACAAATTGGTTCTGCCTGATGTCGGGTCAGGGGATTAAATTAACTTTACAGGTACCCAATTCATCTTTTACCACGGTATCTGCGAACTTATTTGGGTACACTTTGTGATTAAATTGTAAAAACTTGATAATAATTATATTTACTGTGAAAATCTTGTTAGGATAATCGTCTGGGAAATATGATAAAATTTTCAAATCACTAACTAACTATACAAATAAATATACAAAAACAAAAGGACACTTCGGTGTCGAAGTACTCGTCCACATTGCTGTCATCTGGAAACGTGCCCAGAAGACGGGCAGCATTGCCACGTTGAATGGCAATGCTAATTCTTTATACCGAATAATATTATTAATAAGTCCACCAATACTGCTGAACGTGCCCGCCTGTTGGCTGTGGGTGAGTGGGAGTCGGACTTCTACCTTCAGGCGCTACCGTCATCCAACATACGCACTATGCTGGGTGACACCACCCTCCGGCTCGTTACTTGTCTGCGTCTGCAAATACTCCAATCTTATTGGGACATACGAGTATGTTTGAGTCGTTTGAGGTTGAAACACTAGGGCCATGGCTGCAAGGTCAAGCAAGATCCTACCTAGATCAGGACCGAACTGTCGCCGCCCTAAAAAACCCGATATGAGTATACATACTAACCGACCACGAAACCAGTGAGGTCCTTCTCGAGACTCATTTCCCAGACTGTAAACTCCTAGAAGACAGGACATGGGAGGTTGAATAGCCACCAACGGATCAAGACTGGTCTAGAACCTACTAACACTACTACTACTAGAGTATCATAACAAAAGACCGGATAAAGTGCGTTATCAACATTTGTCAGTTATTTAAGCCCGCAGGGCTGGATGGCATCTTCCCAGCCCTGCTGCAGTGGGGGGTAGATCATCTGGTACCGTGGTTGGTGGAGATCTATCGAGCCTTCATAGCATTCAGATACGTACCTCTCGCAAGGCGTGGAGTGAAAGTCATTTTCATACCCAAATCTTGCAAAACCGACTATACACAACCCCCTCTAATATAGAAACATAGTGTCGGAATACAACCTCAATTGTCTATGCGAAACGTGCGTGTGAACTGAGGGAATACTACACAGAATAAGTGAAGTGATGCTCTTTTTGTTACAACATGTCAATTGAGAAAATTATGAAGGTATTCAATATTATTATAGCCATACAAATTAGTAAATTACTTTATTAAATAACCTATTACCTGCCCCAACACATAGAACTAGGGTCATGGGGTCCAAGTGCCCACCTGGTTTTTCGAGACTTCGCCAAGCGGTTGGTCGGCTCTTCACGTGAGCAGACGGCTGGCCTATTTTTGGGCCAAAGAATCAGCATTGCCATACACCGTGGCAATACTGGGCACTTGTCCTGTTCACAGCGATGTGGAAGAATTTTTTGATGCTCTGTGATTATCCCCCCCCCCCCCCTTTTATATAATATTTTTATTTTAAGACTGTGAGCTTTTAAATTATGTCAATATTGTTTTGTAGATCTTCGACAGTCGTTACGGTTAGTCAGAAGCCCGAAAGCCTGACAATCAGTCTACCAAGGACTGTCGTATTCCCTCCAGAGCATAATACCAGATTCTCAAAACACCAAATTCGCAAAATACCAGATTCCAGTAACTGGGTTGTAGAGGTCAGATAGGCAGTCGCTCCATGTAAAATACTGGTATTCAGCTGCATCCGGTTAGACTGGAAGCCGACCCCATCATGATTGGGAAAAGGTCAGGCAGATGATGATTATCTTTCATGTTTGTTAATTACATAGTTAGGTGTACATTCTATTTGTAACGCGGATTTAATCCAAGTAAATTTTTAAACATAAAATTGTTAGAATCTCACGAATTTAAAGAGCTCATACAAAAATTTAAGAAAATTAACATCGCCTTGATGATTCTTCAATAATTAGGTAGACCGTATCTTAGCACTAAAAATCAAGCGGAATATATTTGCCAAATAAGTGGCAAATCTAATAGACTTCTTCTAAGTACTTGAGTAAATCGACTTGAGCACATTATTAAAAAAAACCTTACAAAAAACTCTTTTGTATTCCGTGAAAAAACCTTTCAAAATAATAAACATCTATCAAAAAAAAAATCCCTTTATTATATTTTATTATGATTTATCGCAATTAGCGTCAAAATTCAAAATTTTTTCCATGAAATATAATATTACCAAAAGTTTTCCTTCTCGGCCTCGTTATCGCCTCGCAAATTATTGGAAAGCTTAAAAAAATAAAAACTGTTCATAAAATGTTTGGCCACAGCGAAAACAAAATCAGAGAGAAGATGAATAAGGAAATTGTTCAGACGCTGAACAGATCAAGAGGTTTACGGAAAATAAATTGTAAAAGTGTATGTACATCTATGTAAATCATTTTACCTGAAGAAGATCATTATTTAAATGGTTCCTTGTATTACATGAATGTATACCTAATGCTGCGGTCGCACGGCCAGCTTTCTTACAGGCCAGACCGCGCCAGGCCAAGCCGCCAGGCCGTGGGAACCGTCGATCCGATCAGGCCAGTGGAAGAATGCTCGGCACGGGCCGCGATAGGCCTCGACAGACGTGGCCGCGCGCCAGGCCACGGCAGGCCTCGACTGGCCGTGGGACCGCGGCATAAGAGAATAAACCTCAGTAAAAATTATTAATTTTATATATTTCATTTACATTTCATTATTTTATTTATTATTTTTTTTATTTATTATTTTCATTTCATTTCATTTATATTTCATTTTTTTTTTAAATATATTTTATCATAGGTGCCAAGAAAGTAAGTCGCGTCTTAAAACCGCGGTCCCACAGGCGTTGCTACGCCTGTCGAGGCCTGTCGTGGCCCGTGCCGAGCATTTCATCGCAGGCCTCATCTGATGCGACGGTTCTCACGGCCTGTCGGCCTGACCTAGCGCGATCTGGCCTGTGAGAAAGCACGCCGTGGGACCGCAGCATTAGGCTGTTACAAACGTAAGTTATAACACATACACAAACTCAAACATTTTTCTCATGGGGGTAGGTAGAAACAGAGAACGCTACCTGCTACGATCCAGGTAAAATAATTATAATTATTAAAAGCAGCCATTTTAAAAACGTACCTATGCTATTTCCTCTAGAGTTCATCATTTTTCCTCTAGAGTTCATCAACTTTAATGACATGTGTAAACGGCATGATTTTGATCCTTTCATGACCATGTGTGTCCTCGGCCAGAAAGTGCCTCAGCCTTAGCTTTTTTAATTAAAAATTTGTATGCTTAAGTTTTTACTAATAATGTACTGAATATAAAAAGTGAATTTAGTTTAAGCTTGAATATTATATTGTTTTTCTCTCTTTTTTTGGTAGCTGTGTTGTGTTGTTCACGCTCTTTGTTTCCAATCTGTTTTAGAAGTGATGACTTTTAATTGGCTGTCAGTCTCACATACTATTTTATATTCTGTTTGTTTTAGCTGTAAGTCATCCATAGTAAATAAATAATTTTTTTTTCTTTACAAGGCAATCAGCATCCGTTTCCTGTGGTGCTATTCTGGAAAGATCCCACCGTGAAAATTTAGATGAAGTGAGCGTGATGTGAACTGTCATCCCACCTTACTCTACTAGGGATTGAGCTCACTTCAAACTCACTTCACCTAAATGCTCACGGTGTGATGTTTACAGAATAGATCGGCTGAACAGAAAAACAAAAGTGTTTCATTACTTTAAAATTGTTGTGTTAATTAGCTAGACAATTATTTAATCCTGGATAAGTATAAATTACTTATCAGTCACGTCTTCTTCCCTTGGGGGTAGGCAGAAACTAAAGCCCGCCACCTGCTTCGATCCTTACATACCTACTCCTTTTACTTCGTTTATGTTCATACGGATACCTACGCCTGGTCGTACACGCAGTACTACGCACCTGACCTTTCTGAAGAACATCAATATAATGTCCTTCTAGAGCGTCCCCTCCGCGCGTTTCCACTCTCATGTACTGTAGAAGGTTGGAAGGTAGCCAATGACACGGCTGCGCTTAAGTTAAAATAAATGTATTTAACGGACCAAAGGTTATAATATAAAGGAGCGAGGGAGCACACGCGATGACCGCTAATCATGTACTGATTGCTCGATTAATATAAATCAATGAAGTGGTGTAAAAATGCTTAGTCGTCAGTAGTGTATGGTTTCACCGTACATGTACCTTTTGTTATTCGCTTTTCATTCATCCTCTCAACATGACCAAATCCATCTGAGCACACATTGGTAAAATTATAAACATCAGAATATAAGGTCAGTCTTTGAAATTAAACAAAGCCTACCTAAGTTAATCTAGTAAAATAATGATCATTGAGTTTTACTCATACTATATAGGCCTTACAATGTAGACCATACCTATTCTGTGACAGACCATTAAAAAAACAGCATTGTTCTATTATGTAAACTCGCTGTGTAGTTAACAAAATCACAAAATATACTTATCGAATGAAAATTGACTCCTATTGTGTTATAAATTAACTTTAACACCTTGATTTTCCCGAGATTTCATTAAGTGCGTTTATGACGTATAGCATTTCATACAAACTTTTAATTCCTTGTTTTTCGAAATGAATGAACTGATTTTTATGAAACTTCATACTCCTAACCCTTCGGGGAAACAAGGCGTGATGTTATGTGTTTTGTTAAAAATGACCGGTACGGATCAGTATTGTGATGAAAAATCCATACTTCATATCGTAAATCTGAAGAACAAGTGTGTCTGTTTGTTACATCTTGTCGCCTCATCTAGCTACTGAACCAAGTTCAAAGTATGACACGAGAAGGACATTGAATACTTTAAATCTCCACAAATGTATAGTTCCTGTGGGAGGCAGGTGAAACCGCGGGCAACAGCTAGTAGGATATAAATACCTCTTTCCATTTCACTTTCTATTAACTAATGTATTAACGGCGAAAAAACCGGCGAATAGTCCAAATTAAACAATAACAATTGAGTGTATGTCTGATAATCATACTGCTTGAACGATTCATGCAATTAAACAAAAGCATGTTTAGTAAGCATACATGCTACGCCATATTTCTTTTTTACAGATTCTAATCTCAAGCCAAGGTAAGACATTTCTATTGTGTTATCTAATAAACATAGCTCAATAAGTATTATGATCTATTTTTGAGATGGTTTAAATAAATGACACAATAAAAATGTGTTTTAATAATTACCTATTAAATTAATATATTAATGTTAAGTAGATCGCCCATTGATTACATTTTTCAAAAAAGCATCTTTTCATTTAGCATTCTAAAAATTTGGTCCCGTGTGAGCGAGAGAGGTGACAAAATGTAACAGCCCTCTTAAGAGCGTTTACGACGTACGGCATTTCATACAAATTTTCAAGTCTTTATTTTTCGAAATGAATGAACCGATTTTAATTAAACTTCCTGCGCATAAGCAGGATACATAGATCTAAAAAGTTAATTGAGAACATTTTCGAAAACTAGTGTTACAGCTAAATTCGACTGATTTTAAATTTTTCATAGAAACAGAGATTTCCAATTATCTTTTTTTTAATAAGACATTTCGAAAATGTTCTTAACTAACTTTTTAGACCTGTATATTGCTTAGGCAGAAGTGTGCTTTAGTACACCCACATTTCACCGGTTATGTTTTTTTAAGTCCCATATAATAGGGGGCCCATATAATGGGGGCTTGTGGCTAAATAATAACAGCTACACGGGTCGATCGACCAGGTTAAGCTACGCTTGCCGCGGGGGATGGGTGACCATCTTTACATACCAAGACCCCTCCGCTGTTGGTCCCGGCTGTCATTCTTGGACCTTTGACAGTTTTTACGGGTAGTCAGAAGCCCGAAAGTCTGAGAACCAATCTTACCATGGGTTACCGTAATTGGGTTGTGGAGGTCAGATATGGATCGCTCCATGTAAAATACTGGTATTCAGCTGACCACAACATAGTTGGGAAAAGGCTAGGTAGATGATGTTAGTATGGGGCGAGCCTATTGCCATCAACCGGGTACAAATCCAGACACCAGTGGTGCTATTCTGTAAAGATCCCACCGTGAAAATTTAGGTGAAGTGAGCGTGATGTGAACTGTCATCCCACCTTACTCTACTAGGGATTGAGCTCACTTCAAACTCACTTCACCTAAATGCTCACGGTGTGATGTTTACAGAACAGATCGGCAGGTGGCTACTCATGCTCAGCAGTAGCGCTTGCGACCACTAGACCAACGAGGTAACTCTAGGTAATATTAAATTCTTTTTGTAAGAGAGTTTCATTCAACACAGCAGCACAGCAGTCACAGAATTGGTTATAAAGAAGTTCGCGCCTTGGTGGGTCACTTAATTTTGTCTATTGCTACATTCAAATTAATATGAATATGTTGATCTCCCCACAATAATTAATTAAGTTGCCTGTCGCGATAAAGGGGGAAAATACTACCGACCGACCGAAAATGAAATATGGCCTGATTTCCATTTTTGGCCGAAAATGAAAATGACCCTAGTAGATATTTCTGCAGAAAATTGCCAAAAAAACATGAACGGAAACGAAATTCGATCGGACTCAAAAAAATACGCAAATAATTAAATACGGCACAGTAACTTCTTTCCCATTGATAGTTTAACTAAGATTACCTTCGATGGCACTTCATACCATGTAAAGTAACTGTTCTATATTCGTTGGCATACTATGAATATTCCACCACGCTCGTGCTGCGTTCAGTATCGCGGCCAAGGAAAGTAACTTGCCTATATATTTTACTTATTGCCACTAATGATTGTGTTTCGACGTTACGGATTCGTAAGTGATTTTTGAATCGGAAATTTGCGATTGATACCTATACATATTGTACGGTGGTACGGAACCCTTCGTGTGTGAGTCCGGCTCGCACTTGGCCGCTTTTTAAATTAAAAGTAACCTTTCTTATGACATGTCTTATTGGAGTGCGGTAGGTACATAACATGATCGATTTAATCTGTAAATGTAGGAAGGGTGATTTTTTTTCGCGTACCTGCCTATAGATTTGAAATACTACCTATAAGTTTTCTTTGTTTTTTTCGTAATACTGTAATGTAGATATTCTTATTATCTCCAATGCATAGAGATTGGGGCAGGAAGCATCATATCTACCCTTTTCAGGAAGAACATCGTAAGCGACATTTTGCACTTTATACAGGAAAGGGTTTTTTCTTTCTTATTTAACGATGTTGTCATATAGGTACGATGATAATCTCTTACAACAATAAAGTCGCGTAAATTTAAAATAAAATTATCATTAACAATTTATTATTGTCATCGCGACAAGACGTAAAACTGTCTAATTAAGAGGTTACGAAGAAAAAATAGTTTTGTGATTTTTGGCGCTTGCGATGTTTTTCCTGAAAAGACTTGTTGTCATACAAATGACACGTCACGTGACACGTAGTGAGTAATAAGTTTTTTTAATCTAGAAACCTCGGATCGAGTATCGTGCTGTTAGTAAGTTTTTTTTTTATTGGAGTTTACACTTTATGAATCGATTTTCATATAAGGCCCCCGGTATGGAAATTTTATGAGGAGTGAAATTAACACAAGCGTTAACTAAAAAGCGTTAAGTTTTTCTGCGCAACGTACCTTGCGCACCTTTCACGGAGTAAACTCCAGTCGTGCGTCGGAGCTGATAAACACACATTTTTTAACAGACTTCAAAAAAGTAGGAGGTTCTCAATTCCGTTGTATTTTTTAGAATTCTACATGTATGTTGCTATATTCTAAAAATAGATCAGTTATAACTATAATGTTTGGTTAAAAATAATATACACAAACGGAAGAAAGGATTTTAATTATACCTATTGCAGGTAGGTAACTGAGTGTGTAGAATAACGTAAATATTTTTTTTTTTATTTCTATATTAACCATTGTTTATTGTTATCTTCATTAATATAAAAGTACGTTAATTAATTTATAAACAGTCATAACTAATCTTTTAAACGAAAAACACTTAATTTTCTGTGAAAATTTCTAACTTTTGTCACTTAACGGAAAGCGAAACCATGTTATTAGAAATTCAGGCTCTGTTTACTCCACATGCGGTAACGGTCAGCATTACATAAAGATCACTATTTACGTACATTATATAACTTTCTTCACCATAAGTTAGAGCAAGTGAACTTGCCTGTTTACTGGCCCGCTAGCTAGACATAGCGCGCGCGGCAGTCGCTTACCGCCATTCGTCGACCGCGCTACTCTCTTTGCCGAATGTTTTGTTTTGTACAATGGCGTGCGTCTACTTCATAAACACGCCAAATGTTTATGTTTACAAATATGGGCCCATTTAAACTGTGCCCATTCGTCGGGCCGCAATTGTAAACAATTGATGAATTTATGATTTAGCCAGTGCGCAATGGAAATTCGGTTTCGCTAACTGCTCTCGAAAACTTTTCTTTCGCAGTTTTCCAAGCGAAAAATTAAAGTATTAGTGACGAAGTATTATTAAGTGGAGTGTAACATTTATTAATTAGTGTCTTGATGAATAACACTAGTTTAGAAAGTTAGTTTAATTGTTTTTAACGTGAGTGAATTACGAGGATAATATTGAAACAACGTGAAAAATACATTACAATACTTAAACGAAGGTAAGTTTTTCTAACAATAGTTTAATTGAGCTATCTGTATTTTATAAGTAGCATTGTTTAATAAAGAATAAAATAGAATAGAATATTCATTTATTTGCTCAGAATGTAGGTATTTACAATAAGGTGGTTACGTGGTGGTTAAGGTGGTTTAAATAAAATAAACAAGTGGCTATCACAAATTTCTCTATCAAGACCATCATTTGTCTATTTTACGTGCATTTTACTTGCAAACTAGGATAATAATTCTGTTAGAGTACCTAACTAAAAATGGTACCATGGGAGAAACGAACATCTATACACCGTAAGGACTATTCTTGCTTGTAGCGCTCGGCCGCTATAGTAACGCTTACTAACAGATGTGGTCATCGTGTGCACGGGATTTGGTTTTCAAATTGGTCAGATGTAAGTTTCCTCGATAGTAAATGGTATCTACGGTGCAAGGCCAGGGTTAATAAACATAAATGTCATACATTTTACATGGACTATTAAAGTAAGACCGTACCTACACAGTCGGAAAGTTTTAGCCCTAAGGCCGTGTTGAGGCTTGTTCAGGACCCTTACCTACTGACTTTATTGTTAAAATTTAATGTTGCTTTTAATGAGACGACTTGGAACTCTTGGTTTCAGGTCGTTAAGTTTCTGTTCAGTTATTCAAAAGTGTGTGGCCAAGTGGTAAATTATGAAGTCCTTTTGAACCGCATGACGCCTTGAGGCATCAGCAGAATTCAGCAGGTTAAGGGCTCCTACACAAAACTACGAATTCGCATTGCATCGCAGTTTTGTCACCCCTAAGGCACCCTTAGGGATCCCACACAAAACTGCGATGCAATGCGAATGCGCAGTTTTGTGTGGGAGCCCTTAACCTGCTAAATTCTGCTGACACCTCGAGATGTCAGTAGGGTATATAAAGTAAGAATTTTAAATACTTTCTTTTGTTTTTCTACTATATTTTATTACCTATTTATGTGGTTAACTACCAATCAACACATTCACCATCGCCATTCATAATCTTTTTGTCCCACTGCTTGCATTAAGCATTTCTTGCTTCCTTGGTTTTTGTCAATCTCGTCCATGTGTCCACTACCTATGTCATACATTTAACTTTCAAGTAAATTATCTCGGGTAATGAGAATATGATTGGAAAATTCTCAATCCACTATAGCCCTAATAATATCTTGCATCAGAGGCCAATCAGAGTCCTAAGTACTTAATGCCAATACTTTCACTGTTGTCTATCATAGGTTGAAGCGGTCTGCTTACGTGATGGAAATTATAAATAAAAAACTATGCCTTTTATAGGTACGAAGATGCTTGAGGGGCAATTCCCGTACTTTTGACGCTGAGATGATTGCTACTAGATTTTGAACTTGATTAAATAAGGTCAACCGGGGCATTTGTGTCTTTGGGGCAATTGCGTTTTTTTTTTATTTCAAAAAAATTAAAATCTGTTCGAAAACCAACCTCTCCTGCCATCTAGTTACGGAAATTGGCCTACCTTCTGGTGATTTCTGCATTTTCACAATTATGTAGTTAATTTCCATTTTATGACGATCGCCGACCTTTAGACAGGTTATCTTCAAATATCAGAAAAGCGTGTTCTCCCATAAATTCCAACTGCAAATGTAAGTTTGTATGCACAATATTGAGAGATAGGTACACCATTTTATTTTAAAACCATATGTTTTTATAGGTTTTCCTGTAATCTTTAAGTAGAGAACTCACTTTTGTTTTTTTTTAATTCTAGGCATAGTAGTTACGGAGTTAAGGGAATGGTCAATGTTCATCTATTTTTTAAAATAACTTTAAAACTATTTACTATACAATTATCAAAAAATGAGACCCTCACAACAAGCCCTTTCATTAGATATGTCACACAGTACAGTTTGCAAATCTTTTTTTTACTTCCTGGTTTGCCCCCTGAAAGTGACCCCCATATCCAAAATTCATTTATTTACATTACTCTTCCTTGTTTGGGTTACAGATATTCATGTGTGTACCAAATTTAAAATTAACTGGTCTAGTACATTCGGAGCAAATTGGCTCTGACTGACGGACAGACAGACAGACGGACAAACGGACAGACACACGAGAGATCCTATAAGGGTTCCGTTTTTCATTCGGACGTATGAAACCTTAAAAACACGCCTATATTTCTAGAAGTCATACCTAGTAATATCATTCACTATTAGCAGATATGTTATAAATTCTATGTACCTTTTATTTTTTTTGTGGATGGGAAATCATCAAATGACTTCTCCCGCTCTGGGCGGAGCGGGACGGCGTGTCAGACTTTTACTGACTGAAACCCACCCGTGTTCCTTCTGTTGCCTGTGCCGAGGCCACGGTAACTCTTTCGAACATCCCGCAAAAATTCTATGTACCTAATAACCTACCTAAAATCTACAACCCAGTCTGCTACTGACAAACGGCAATTGCGTAACACACTTACAGTAGGAATCAGTTTCGTTTTGACAGTTCAATAACATTCAATGCGTTATTTACGTTGTTGAGCAGATAAATTTTTCGAACATATGAAGCAATGAATTAGCAATATGCTTCAAAATCGTTCAAATTGTGATTGATAGTGTGTTACGCAATTAGGGTGAAGGTCCTAATGGAAAATAATAAACTGAACAGTGGTTTGCCTGACAAGAGAGCGAACACAGGACCCCACGCTCGCAGGTGCACTTTATTGACCACCAAACTAGGAATATTAAAGTCCTAAATCAACAAACAGAAGCCTAATTGCGTAACACAATCACAATACTCTTGAAAGTTCAACAATATGACTCATTACGAAAAAAATCGTCTGCTCAATAAACAAACATACCTACCCATACTTACAGGTTGGTCCGTTTACAGTGGTCCTAAACGATGTTTTAGAAGCCTTTTAGTCAAGGACTTTCCAAAGCGTGATTATTTCATTGTAGCCAGGATAGTTAGGAGAAAACTTAGCTCCAAGGGAAATACAGTGGATTTCATTTATTACGACCTTGGTTGTAGCGACCATTTACCTATAGCGACGTTAAATCTAAGTCCCTTGAATTTAAAGCATACTTTAGTACAAAATTCATGTGGCTATAGCGACTTTGGATGTAACGCCGAGTTCGGGTGTAGCGACTGTTTTTAATGAATCATTTGTAACAAATTCCTAGAAATCCCATGCAGATATTGCGACCGGAGTCGGCCGCCAAAGACACAAAGATTTTTTTCTTTCACAAACATTTCTTATCTTTTGTTTACATCCATTGCACACAGATGGTCAGCAAGTGTGGAGACCTTTACCTTTTGTTTATAGATATCAACTAAGTAGGTAGGGGAAGCGTGTACGTTTCGGAGCTTTTATGGTTCAGTTACAAAGTGATATTCTGAGTAGCAACTGGGTTTAGTAAACTTTTGAATAAGTATGGCTGCTAGACGCACATTCACTGTTAAAGAAAAGGCGGAAATCATTTCAAAATTGAAAAACGGTGAAAACAATGCTGATTTGTGCAAAGAGTACAAAGTTTCCCATTCAACAGTATCTACGATGTGGAAAAACCGTGATAAAATATTAGAATGCTTTGAATCCAAATCCTTATAAATTAAGAAAAACCGCAAACCGACGCATCAAGATATCGAAAATGCCCTTCTAATGTGGTTCAAAGCCCAAAGAAGCCAAAACGTACCTTTGAGCGGTCGTCTGCTGCAAGAAAAGGCTAATCAATTTGGCAGACTGTTTGGAAAAATGGATTTTGAGTGTTCGGAAAGCTGGATATACCGATTTCGTCAACGACACGATATTGTAGTAGGCAAAGTTTGTGGAGAAGCCGCTAGTGTATCGCAAAGTGACTGTGACAACTGGCTAAAAACAGTTTTCCCAAAATTGACTGAAGGTTATACTGATAGCCAAATATGGAACGCTGACGAGACAGGTTTGTTTTTTAAGTTAACTCCTGACAAAACCTTGAAATTTAAAGGGGAAAAGTGCGTTGGTGGAAAATTATCAAAAGATAGAATCACCGTGCTTGTTGCATCAAGTATGGCAGGGGAAAAAAGAAAATTATTGGTCATAGGCAAGGCAAAAAAACCCAGATGTTTCAAAAATGTTAAATCTTTGCCAGTTGATTACGAAGCAAACAAAAAGGCCTGGATGACTTCAGAGATTTTCGAAAAAGTTCTACGCAAATGGGACTCCCAGTTAAGAAATAACAAAAAGAAGATCATTTTATTTATTGACAATTGCCCAGCTCATCCTAAAATAGAGAATTTGACCAACATAAAACTGGCATTTTTACCACCAAACACTACATCAGTGATTCAACCGATTGATCAAGGGATAATTAAAACCCTCAAAAGTCATTATAGGAAGATTTTAGTACAGAAAATGATGAACGACATTGAAAACTCGGCAGGCCCGTTTTCCGTTAATATTTTAGATGCCATTGAAATGGTAACTACGGCATGGGCTCGGGTGACTCCAGATACGATCAAAAAGTGTTTTCTACACGCTGGGTTCCGTAAATCTTCGGCTATCACAACAATTGACGACGACTCCGATGATGAATTGGACATACCATTGGCACAACTGACTACAGTATCATCAAGCGGAACAAATGTTGCGGACTGGGCAACATATGTTGATATTGACAGTCAACTTATCACTACTAGCGATTTGTCCGATAGTGAAATTGTTGAAACTGTTGTTCCATCACATACGACGCAAGATGAGGAAAATGAGGAGGAAGAAGAAGATTGCAAGGAAGGTGAGATTCCTACAACTAAGGATGTGTTAGGTGTTGTAACAAAGCTTAAAAGATACTGTTTATTTGGTGATGGAAAGGATATTATAGATATTGAAGAAGTAATGAAAATAGAATACACCCTACAGCGTACACTAGCACAAAAAAATAAATTGAAGCAAACTAATATTACACATTTTTTTAAATGTACCGGTGAATAACTATGTGTGCAAATATTTTCAATAATAAATGAATATAAACTACACATGTGTACGTGTCTGTATCTCTTTACCTTTGCCTGTAACGACTTCCGGATATAACGACGAAAATAGAGTGGTCCCTTCATTGTCGTTATACCCGAAATCCACTGTATTTTTAGCCCGGGGATACCGCACGGTCTCCGGGGAGGCGGCGAACCTCCTTGCCGGATTACCGCCATGGGATCTGGAGGCAAAAGTCCTCGCGCACATCTGGGAGTGGCGCGAGGAGGCAGGACGCCGGGGCGTAACTCCGTTGCCGCGAGAAATCGCGGCACGGCGGACAGAGCTCCGGCAGGATCTCATGGCGGAATGGAGAGTGCGATTGTCGCAACCCAGCGCTGGGCACGCCACAATTGCGGCGATAAGTCCCCTCTTTGAGGAGTGGCTGGAGAGGCGCCACGGCGTGCTCACCTTCCGCCTGACGCAGGTCCTCACCGGACACGGGTGCTTCGGGAGGTACCTGTTCCGGATAAGGCGGGAGGAAACGCCCGGGTGTCACCACTGTGTGGATCGCCCGGAGGACACGTGGAGCATACGGTGGAGGTCTGCCCGGCTTGGGCGGAGCACCGCCGTGTCCTCGCGGAAGCGATCGGCGGCGGCGATCTCTCGCGTCCGGCCCTGGTCCAGGCCATGGTACGGAGCGAGAGTGCATGGGAAGCCATTACCTCCTTCTGCGAAGCAGTAATGCTCGTGAAGGAGGAGGCGGGACGCGTGAGGGAGAGGCAAGCTTTGCACCCTCACGCCCCTAGTCGCCGCAGGAGACGCCCTGGGCGTCGGGAATTGGCAGCCGATTCCCGGCCACCGTAGGCGCGGGCTTGCGGACGGCGAGCAATGGGTAGCTCGCCGTCCGGTAAGGACCAAGCCCGAGTCGACGGCGCGTCGTGTTCCACGCGCGCCTCAAAGAGATGTCAGCACTATTGACGGGGTCCGCTAGGGCCGATGCCAGCTAGGGTTGCGGGATGTTCGAAAGAGTTACCGTGGCCCCGGCACAGGCAACAGAAGGAACACGGGTGGGTTTTAGTCAGTAAAAGTCTGACACGCCCTCCCGCTCCGCCCAGAGCGGGAGAAGTCATTTGATGATTTCCCATCCAAAAAAAAAAAAAAAAGGGAAATATTTTGTTCGACAAAATTCGTTTGAGATTTTCGGTCAGTAAAAATTAAATAAAAGGAATGTGACAGAGACTTTTCAGTAGTTTTCAAAACTCGGTGGCTTCTCCGGAAAGCCTCGAGAGCGAGAACGAGAGGCTTCTAAAAATTGTTTTGCACCACTACAAATGGGCCATCCTGTATAAAGCAATGGATTATGATGCTTCTTCATAATGAAGGGAATAGGGACGATGACTAAAATTTTTTTTGTCCGTCAGATAGATTATTATAAAATATTGGAGACGTATTTTTTCTTTTTTTACATAATCAAAAGATTATGACGATACATTGAGTTAAAATGAGGCATGACGTTACGCCTTGCGCCTTTAGATTTTATACTGAGTTGTGACGTAGCGAGCCCCCACTCCCAACTTTAATACGTTTTATCTAAGTCATTTTCAAAAATACGTGTCTAATATTTTTTTATTATCTGAATGACGAACTATGATAAATAGAATTTCTTTTTTTTACCTAGGGAACATCCCTATTATGATTGTAATTTACGAAATTTGGATGCAACTCAAGTGTTTTTCTTTGTATTTAGATTGACAAATTAATCTTTATGGATGTTAACTTCAAGAATAGCAGCATCGTAACATTTTACTAAGTGTGCTCTTTTTATGCACAAGTGAACAACTTTGGCATTGAAGCCGAAATGCAAATCAAGCGAAACTTTGAAAGTTCAGCTATTTGTGCCATCTGATGCACGTTACATTTGCATCTTTTTCTCGGGGATACATTAACTGGGGTTGTAGCATCTTTTTTATTTTGCATGAAGATAAAATGATCCAGAAAAGATCTTGGATTACGTAATTTGTGAACAAAAAACTGCTCATTCTTCTCTAAACACATCTAAAAAGAAAGAAATTAGCCTCGTCAATATCTGTTTGTGCTATTATTGCAATAAGATGTTGCATGCATGCTAGGGCTTCATTTGATTCTGATATTAGCACAACTTTCCCCAAACATATTGAGCCTGAGTAAAATCGTAAACAATCATAAATTCATTTATATTTCCGAACTGCTTAATTCAACGTAATAGACGAGTGGGTTATCATACTACCCATACCAACCGTGCATAAATACTTAACTGAAAATTACCGGCTTAATTATCCTAATTAGCCTCCACAAACATGCCTGCAAACTGCTCTTTATAACGACAATAGAATGTGAATTAATTCTAGTCGTATCCCTATTGTGGTATTCTAGGTACCCCATTTAAAGGGACTAGATACGACCCTAGAGATTCGCTTTCATCTCTACTATCGGACTGGAAGAGGCCACTGAACATGGACTTCTAAATGAACTGGCCGTCTTGGGAATCTTGTCTGGAATTGTGCAGTGGCTGAGTGATTCTGCTCTAGATATCGCGGGTTCGATTCTTGCACGACACTAATATGGTTTGGGTATAACTTTAATATTCTTATTATTTTTTTTTGTTTTTGAAAACGTCCTATATTGTCTAATTTTTTATTTAAAAATATAAATATTTTGTTGTAGTGCGGCTACGACTGAGTACATTTTAAAAGTAACTCAGAATAGATAATTTTATGGGCGTAAGTACAATTTGCGTGTATGTAAATATCAAAGTGGAAACGCACTCTCGATATTGGATAACGTAGTTTTTATAAAAGACTGGCCTTAATAATAGTAACACAGCTGATAAATTATCTCACGAATTATTCTTAATTATTAAAATAAAATTTAACCCCTATTTGGTTAAAATTAATTACCAAGCGAAAGTCCGCAGACGTGATGAGCATCTAAACATGATAATAAAAATTTTTTTTTGAGGGCCGTAAGTAGTGTAGTTTACTTGATGTAAGAGTTTATAAAATCAATTTTTTATTTTATTTTATCGTGTTTAGATATCGATACCGATCACATCTGTGAAGTTTACACAAAAAAAAAAAGATTTTTAAACTGATGCTTCAAGTTACTAAACTACCAGAGGTCGTTGACAAAAAAAAAAAACTCATCAAATATTTTTTTTGGCGTTACATGTTAAGATATCGATACCCATCACGTCTACGGAGTTTCACTAGCTAATTTAATTTGACCTTGTATAAAATGTAGGTTTTAGTACGCTGAGGACGGTACAAGGTAAGCTCACATGGCCTCACTCCGAGGGTCCTTCCACTTGAGTGGACGGTCTCCGCAACCTGCTCAGGACATCTGTCCCGATTGCCTTTATATTGCCCTTGGCCTGACCGCGAGGAAAATTACTTTACATTTTATAGAAATAAGGATTTTACGACGGGGAGATTCGATGAAAATGTTATCTTAAACCAATTTTTTCTACTATGGTATCTAGAATTGTTTTGTCCATTCAAGTATTTTGTCTTTTAATTAAAGGAGTTTCCTAACTGTACTAGCAATAATGACCAATTAGTAATGTAATTCATGAAGTTTTTTCAAAATTTATCCTACCAGCTTACCCAGTAGGTATCATGGTTCATCCAATCAAAGACTTCGTGACAAAAGAGATCATAATTGGATACGTAGTCACTAGAGACCGAGTGAAAATGGATTTTTGTTTACGGCCGGAAACGAAAATGATATTCGGTTTGCTTTACATTTTTGGCAGAAAAAAAAATCGTATTTCGATAGGTTTTTGTTTCAAAAGTAGATGTATTTAAAGGAAACAGTACTGTCTTGAGATAACTCATTGTCATTGTGATATGAAGACCAGTTCAAGCGCTCCACTGTATCATAGTATACAGATTTATTGGCAGGTATTGCGTCCATTTGCTCATGCATTCCACTATAAGCAACGTGGTTAAATAAGGATATGATAATTATAAGAGCTTAGCTATAATATGTAGATGAATAACATGAATAATACCTATCCAATTATAATGGAGGAATTGATTGATGATGGTCTGATTAGGGTTTTCTGGGTTTCCCTAATCCTGCGCAATGAATGTTGGACCCTGATGATTGTATTCCCAGATAGAGAAAAATAGGAAGGTGTGTAATTTTGTAATTTTATACAGATGTTTGATAAATATTATATCGTAATTAAAAAGAAAGAGATTTATTTTTGAGGGGGCGTGTTGGAGTATAACAAAAACAAATCGACCCTACTTCAACACTATTAGTCTTTCTGTTTCTAACTCATAAATATTATTTTTTACTTAAGCCCGCCCTTACCACTTGACCGAAATTCTTTCTTTCTCATAGTGACTGTACTCTTCTATTAGCCTTCTGTGAGACCACACGTCTCACGTAATATTAGTAAATCACAACTCCCAATGTATAAAGAAAAGGATAATAAATATACTATTGAAATCCTTAGAACGGCCTTTCCTGTGATGTCCCCCTTTAACCCTAACAATCCCAACTATGGAAGCCTTCATTGTGCGTGGTCCGACACGCACTTGGCCGGTTTTATTTTAAAATGAGAGTAAAACAAGTAGGTACGTATACCAAGCGTTTTATCAGTCTTATACATAGAAACCACATCCAAAGTGTTTCCAAAACAGAGGACAACATCAAAAAGTAGGTCGAAATTACATTAATAAAGGATCAAAGAATAGTACGAATTAACGGTATAAATTATTCCGTGCGACTGACGGCAACGGGTATCCCCGTTGCCGTCGCGTGAAAATCGTACCGTTTCGTTTTATTTTCATGTCGGTGTCGCGTGTGGCGCTTACAGTTCTTAAGAGTAATTAGTAATTAAGTGAAATTCGTGTTGGAACCACAGTAATTACTGCCGTGAACACCTGTCAATGTTTAGTGGAACGTTTAATCAGGGGGTTTTACTCACAAGTTAAAACCTAATGTTTCCCACTCTAGTTAAGTTAGCATTGCTAGTACAAAAATGTATATCTACAAGGTAAGTGTGGTCGTTTCACGTCAGTACCTTGTTGGGTTTCTCTCAATTTATAATTTTACGATCTGTGAAGATATAGCCATTGTTTAACAGCTGGAACAGTGAATAATTCTCAAATCATATTGCCGTGAACTGAACAGCTCGCGTGATACCATCGTTTGATGATCGGCTAGATACAGACACGCTACACGCTATACTGAGCTGTCAATACGTCGGGAAGCAGTTAACAGTATCATGTTACTTTTAAGTGTTCATTGTTAACAGTGATTTGAGAACTAACAACGTCACCACATGTTCTATAGATGTGAAACTGAATCTTTCGGTCTGTTTGGTTTGTGTTAATGGCAAAAATATTTATTTATTTACTATTTATTTTATTTGAGATAGGTTTGCTCTTGACTCTAGTCTAGGTCAGAGATGGCATATACAAAGTCGACGATGGAACGAGCTTACCCAGAAGAAGCCTGTTCACTCTCACCTTGAAGAGATCGGGGTTGTTTGCGTTCGGAAACACAGACGCAGGCAGAGAGTTCCACTCCTTTGCTGTGCGCATCACAAAATACATTTGGAAACGCTTAGTGCGAATTTGTGGAATAGCAACTAGGTAAGGATGGTAACCTGCAGTGCGTCTAGATGTCCGGTGGTAGAAACTTAATTACCTTAAATATCGAAGAGACTTTCAACTTCAACATTTGTCGTATTCAGAGATGCGTGTCAAGGCTAGGAGCTAATAATGACATTGTAAACAACAATAAACAACCAACAATTTCGATACAACGTTACTGCATTTCAAAAGGATCCATCCTATTTGCGACCTTGAGGTTTCTCATATCAAGCAACCCGCCCCTGCGCCCCCTGCTTCGCCTGCTGCTTCGGTTTTTACGACATGACAAAACATTTTGTATTTTTTATTTTATCTAAGTTTATTATTAATGGATTTTACACATACACCTTCCAAAATTCTCTAAATTATGGTGAAAAGCGCTACAAAATCCATTATGTAGTTTTGAAGAACTAGCAGCGCCCCGCGGTTTCACCCGGATAAGTCTCGATCCCGTAGGGATATCGGGATGAAAAGTATCCTATATGTTAATCCAGGTTACAAACTATCTGTGTGCTGAATTTCATCTAAATCCGTTCAGTAGTTTTTGTGTGAAAGAGTAACAAACATCCATCCATCCATTCTCACACTTTCGTATTTATAATATTCTATACAGGGTGTAAGGGATAGCCCTCCGCAAACTAACAAGGTGCATTCAGCTCCTTATTTTGAATCATATTCCACCGGAAATATTCTCAGGAAAATTTTAATTTTTTAATCGTATTTTCAGTTACTTCTCCTTTATTTCAATGTAAATTTACATTCTCTGTACGCAGCACTCCATTTATGTAAATGAAACAGCTAAAATAAAAAAAAATAGCAATGGATGTTGAAATACTCGGCGGCCGAAGGCTTGCTGCTCTGCCGTTCGCTACGCGCCTTTTGCCACGGTAGCGATACATTGCGTGTGAGGTAATAAAACAAATCCGGTTTATTGGATTACCATAATGTTCCTGAAAAAATTTAATGTAGCGGTCATCTTGGTATGATATACTGAATTCATTCCATCAGTCTGCGGAGGGCTGTCCCTTACACCCTGTTTATATGTATTCGTAGGACTAAGTGGTCACACAGACAGGCACGAAATGCGACATTAAAGTAATATTGATTATAAATTACAGACGAGTACATATACAAGCCTTTTGGCGTCAGATCTTTTTTGAGGAATTCCTTTGGGAAACCGCCTCTGAGATTTACTCCATATATCGTAGGATTTCTGGAGGAGGCAATATTGTTGATTAAAATGAGATTTGAAGGAATGATTCAGACCGAGAGCCGAAAGAGACTGTGAAAGGATTTATCCGATATATAGATACTAGATAGGTCTATACAATAAAGATATTTTTTCTGAATAGATAAATAAAATAAACAGTTTATTGATCCAGTAACCTCACCTTACCTACAATAACAAAACAAATGAACATTAAATAACATAACATAAAATAACATCACGCTTTGTTTTCCCGAAGGGTTGGGCAGACGTGTACTTATAGTACACACACATTTCGCCAGTTATGTTTGTCCCATTTAATAGGAGGCGAGCCTATTGCCATCAACCGGGCACAAATCCAGGCTTTGGGCTGCTATTAAGAAATTACAGATAGAAAAACCCAATAACACTTTGCTCGAACTGGGAATCGAACCCAGGAACTCATGGACAGTAGATAGCGCTTGCGACAAGTAGACCAACGAGGCAAGTCAATAGTAAATAAATGGCTTGTGTACAAAATTGTTGTGGTTTTAAGCTAAAATAAAAATAAAACGCTGCCAGTACCTTGGCAAGGAATGCCTGTATCTTGGGAAACCAGGAGCCTACCTTGGAAGCAGGAGTACATGGCTAAGGTCTTTCTTATACAGAGAAGAAACAAGCATTGATTCCTCACTTGATCGCGTTTTGCCTTACCATAAACATTATAGTATGCCATCGCATAATGTTTTTCAGCACTTTTATTCAGTTTGGCTAATGGCGAGTATGACGTATGCTTTAGAACCGAAAGGTACAGTCCTACACACACATACACATAAACTCACGCCATCTTCCCATGGGGGTAGGCAGAAACTACATAATGCCACCTGCTACGATCCTTAGGTAAGGAGTACGTTGCTTCATTAAAGTTCACACATCAAGTCATACACGGGAGGTCGGACAATTCTTTCACAGATGTTTTACCTCTGATAGAAACCTTATATCAACGAGAATAAAGGTCAAAATCAAAAGTAAAATAATGTGACAGGACTGAACGTAAAACTGTGTTTTGAAATTAATTGCGTGTGCGGGTACTACAAAGTGCACTCGACAAGAAAGCAGTACTTGATACACGAATGAAATCACGCGATCATTAGTGAGAGCGCGCTCAATTTATTCAATCCATGGTTTCATTACGATTTATTTCCTGGTGTAGCCAGGCATCCTGTGGTGCTATTCTGGAAAGATCCCACCGTGAAAATTTAGGTGAAGTGAGCGTGATGTGAACTGTCATCCCACCTTACTCTACTAGGGATTGAGCTCACTTCCAACTCACTTCACCTAAGTGCTCACGGTGTGATGTTTACAGAATAAATCGGCCGGTTCATTTGGTATTGTTGATGTCTATATTTTTACAAGAAGTGAGAAAGTATGAAGAGATGAACAAAGTAATCAGTTTTATACTAGTTATATACTAGTTATATACTAGTTATATACTAGTTATATACTAGTTATATACTAGTTATAGACCACTTAAAATATTATTCTTTAATTATTTTTATCAGGTCCAAAGCAATTCAAAAACGTTCACTGCTGATCGTGATAATCCATACCAGGTTGATTCAAGGAATTGTCAAGAGATCTATCATCAAAATGTTAGGTCTATCTTTGTTGTTCTTTTCAACTATTGGTTTGATGGCCTAATAGAAGGTATCATGAATTTGCATTTAATATTCTAAATGTCAAAACCATTTGCCTACGTAGAAGATTCATACTAATCAACACTTAACAATGTCTATTTAAAATAACTACATGCAGATTAACTGAGATAAGTCCTTAGTAAAGTATGACGTATCTTAGATCCAAATGATAATGTTAATGACTTAAGAACCCAGTTTCCGTTACTATATTAGTCGCTGACTCCTCTTGTGGGAGACTTTGATAAACAGTGAATTATTTCATTATTATGTCACTGATATAAATGACCAAAGTTTTGTGTGATAAGGGTTCATTCATTGGAGTTACTTGGAATTGTTTTGTATCTCTCGTAGACACATATATTACCGAATTATTAATTAATTATTATATTACCGAACAACGTGCTTTTGGCTAATTACTAATTATTTTCTCGTCAGTTTGATTATGTTCGAACCAACTAAGTGTGTAAGTAGGTATAATATGTTTCTACTTTCATAACCTTCTTAATAATTTTGGTTAACATTTTTTTTTTTGTAATTCATTACAAATTAAGTAGGTAGGTACTCCTGCACCAATTTGGTATCGCGATCGTTGCCATTCACCTTTAATGTAGTAGTTGCAAACCCATTCCACTGTAATCCATGGACCACCGAGTGTACTGTTATTGAAAGAAAGAAAAATAGGTCATTTGTTACAGAAACACGTGTATACAAATAGATACTCGAATAATAAAGAAAAATAAAAAAAAAACAAAAGAGTTCTAATCACAAACAGAACAGAAATAGTCGGCAGCTGCACGTCATGACTGTGACAAGAAGGCTTCCACTCAGCATGATGCTGTGCTATGAGGGACCCACAGCACAGCGCTGATTTTCAGTGGTCACCCGAAAATGATGCACGGAACCCATGTCAGGTTTATTAATTGCTACTGCTGCCAGTCAAAGTTGTAACTGTAAGTAAAATATTAGCCTGGTAAACGCATTGGTCACAGTGGGTAGTAAGTCATTAATGAATCGCCTGCGGCTCCTGCTACCCTGCCATCGCGCCCAACAGCGCTGAAAGATAGAAGCTCGCCTTTCAATAATTTCAAGTGCTGCGGCCATTACATAATTTTATCAAAGTCCAGAAGATCATAAATTGATAAGTGATAGGTACCTATGGGTACCTCATCATTTGCATATCCTTTTCCCAACTATATTGAGGTCGGCTTCCAGTCTAACCGGATGCAGCTGAGTACCAGTATTTTACTTGGAGCGACTACCTACCTGACCTCCACAACTCAGTTACTGGGTAATACAATAACCCTTGATAAATGATAAATGATTTTATTTCTGTAAGTAGGTTTATACAAACACTTTTACATGTCAAACATTTTTTTTTAAACTAGATGAAGCCGGCGTTTCCTATCTGACTACTCTGAGAAGAAAGGCCGAAACAAACTCAGAGGTCACAGTCTCTTTTAAAGTCCAGACATAATCTTGGTCAGATCATGTGAAGACCATGTAGGTTGGTGTCTGAAATGGTCTTTTGAGGAAAGAACCACACAGATTGAGTGGACCTGTCCAGTCAGTGCAAGCATCTGTCAGTAATCGTACAGCTCAACATAAAAGTTAAGGTTTTCAACGATTCGACAAACAATACCAAAGAAAGGACATTTGGGTAGGCCGCATAATTTACTGGTAAGTTAAGTTAAGGTGGTTGATAAGACTGGTTGTCAGACTTTCGGGCTTCTGACGACCCGTTCAAAAGCTCCACGAATGACAGCCGGGACCAACGGCTTAACGTGCTTTCTGAGGTACATGGGTACATATTTGTCTTTTATTACATTTGCTTGACTGTATGTCATCGTGTTTTAGAACCAAGAGTACGCAAAAGCCAAGGGCAACCAGGGACATTTTAATGTAGGACAAATGTTACGTAATCAGTAAAATCACTTGCCTTCAAGCCACTTGGTTATTACTTAGTGAAATGTGCGTGTTGGTGTACAATGAAATAAAGTGGTCACGGCATTGGGATGGAGTGGACACAATAGAGACTCAGAAGTTAGAAACCATTCTTCTCAGGTATCGGTTCGAACTATTGGAGAATAAGTAGCTCATCCAAAAAGATGTAAGTACTTATTGTGAGACTAGATCAAAAAGATTGGCCCAACTAAAGAAAAAAGCGAATGTAGAGGGAGACACATTGTCATCTTAAATAATTCATATTTCACAGAGAAGGATGGAAATTTCACAACACCAACAAGTGCCCAGTAGTGACGGGTTTTTGGAGATTGTATTATCAATGGAGTTGACTTCCCACGCGTAGCATGACCACCATAGAAACGGGTTTTGTCGACGGACAAAATCTACAATCTGTCATTTTGTCTATTCTTAAAGACAAAATGACAGATTTTAGAAAATTTTATCTATTCTTCCGTCGACAAAAAGCAACACCCGTTTCTATGGTGGTCATGCTAGGTATGAATGAGTATCCACTACGTGGTAGCTATTTTAATGTACAAAAAAAAAAAAACAAATGCAAGCTACAATAAAATTATACTGTGGATGTTCGGAATGACTCGGATGAATAAGATTGACAGACATCTAAACGAAAGGTCAAACCAAGATAATGTTCCAGATAAGACAAAGAATTTATGATTACAATGGTAAGTTACTTTGACAGATTAATACTTATCTTAATTGTACAGTTTGACAGCGCTCAAAGGTTCCATCGTTTATTGTCGGAAAAAACGAATTGGCCGAATTAAATGTGACTGGTTCAAGGGAATGACGCAATTATCTATAATAATTTAGGTGGGACTATAACAGCCGAAACCAATAACCTATCTATCACCAGTTTTGGCACACTGGAGATAGAAAAACATCTATCTATGGTTTTAACGTCCCAATAATCTATAAGAGATTCTGGAATCTTGCTAGCCTGACATAAGGACAGATAGAATTATACTGTCTACCATCAATAGCGGGTTATTGGGTTCGGCCGTAAATCAATTTCTATTGGTCGGTAGTTTATTCGCTATATTTCGGTTTTTCGGAAATCATACGATGGAAACGTTGAACGTTGTCAAACTGTACTGCAAGTGACAATATCAGCAGCGTATGTTTTACTGTTATTGTTTTAATAATAAAGGCAGAAAATTTTAGACCGTAATAAAAATACGTACCTACCTACATTAAATCACTGAAAAAAACAGTTAAGTTTCATCCTTATGTGTTGTTTTTTTCAGCCTTTAGGTACAAGTATTATTATTTCAGGACCAGCACACCAAGAAAAAAGGAAAGTTTACATACTTAATAGATCATAAAACATAGACACAGCTACGGCTTTTTTAATCAGGAAAAGTCGTGGGTGTTCCAAAACAAATAGTAAAAAACTTTTCATATAGCCAAGTTTTAGTGTTTCCGAACTAAGTCATTTGTCCCGGATGTTTTCTTTGTTTTTACTATTTTTGTAATAGATTTACTGTCGTAAAAAAGTTCATTTTAACTGGGACAGCATGGGTCAGAATAGTTTCATGTGACTTGAAGATAATATTATAAAACTATTTTTAGTAGTACCAATAAAGTCCGTTCATTCTTTTATTTTTAACTAGGTAGGTATATATCCTTACTAATATTATAAATGCGAAAGAGAGTTTGAGTGACGTGGAGTTGTTTGTTTATTTGTTATGCTTTCACGCTAAAACGGCTGAACGGATTTGAATGAAATTTAGCACATAGGTAGATCATGATCTGGATTAGCACATAGAATACTTTTTATCCCGATTTTACCAAGGGATCGAGACTTACGCAGGCTTCCGCGGGGCTCAGCTAGTTAATAATATAGCTAGGTATTGTTTACGTTTGAAAAAAATAATTATGCCGAATCAGTTTTCACACTAAATTAACACTTAGCAGAAAGTCTGTAAATAAAGTTTTCCTGCAACTTCTCCAGTTAGAGATCAATATTTAAGTAGGTGCATACCTACTGCTCTAGCTAAATGAAAATCAATAAAGCACTGAATATTTTTTACATATCTCATTTTCAGAGTTAAAGTAGGTAATCCATATTCATAAGCGTAAGTCGTTAAGAATATAAGTAGTAGCTTAACAATAAAATAATTATGTACATAACATGAACGATCGCTTGCAGCTGTACAAACAATTCGTTAATATAAAACTAATTCTTATTATTTTATTACCATTTAGACACGACGTGTTTATATTTCTATCATTGTAGTTAAATGTATTTACAATTTCTTTTATCAAAATAAAAACAGTCTCAGTAATATCAGTTCGCTTACTTTGTTCGGAATGCACCTGTACGAGCAAGTTGCTCAATGTTGAATTCTCTATCGTGACGTCAACACAACAGAAATCCCCCGCTTTCTCCGTCTCCTGACGTTGTATACCTACAATTCGTTATCTTAGTACTATGTGTGACGCACCGACAGGGACAACCCATGTCATACAGCTTCGCGGGATGTTCGAAGAGTTACCGTGGCCCCTGGCACAGGCAACTGAAGGAACACGGGTGGGTTTTATGATTACCCTCCCAAAAAAAAAAGAAAGAAAAAAAATGTCATACAGGTGAACATTTTGGTTGGATCTCATTCGTCTGGGGCCATCTTTGATGTGGTTCGAGGACGACGGACTGTTATGATTATCGTATTGCTGTGAAACCACAAACTGTGTGCTGTTTGGCACAGATGCAAGTCCGCGTCTATCAACTATGTCATACAGTACTAAAGGTTCTTCATAAAAAGTCACGTCTTAAATTACATTGTTACCGGTTTTCCCTAAATAAGCAAAATGTTATATGATTTAACAGAGTCGACCACTAATTAACAACAACTCATTGTTTAGTTTTGACAAGCTGTGTCCGTAGTTCCGACTGCGTGTATTAATTTTCCGGGTACACTGGGATCCTATTTCATTTTCCGTGTCCCAATTATAACTTCCCTAACTTATTTAGCCGAGGATAAACGAACATTGTATTAACAAATATAATTAGAAAGATGATAGGGATGTGCCGATATTGTTAACTTATTTGTAAGTATAATTATGTTACCTAGTTTACTTTTAACAACCAAAATCTTTCATCTAGGTGACGGATTTATGTTTGACAAACAAATTCATTGTTACCCAAAACTGTACTGCGAGTAAAAGCACGTTGCACATCTACACTACTGTCGTGCATACCAATAACAGTTACAACCGTTACCACATCACAACCACAAACTCTTACGTCAATTCTACTTTTACGTCATGACATTGGTACCTTTACCATGTAAGTAGCAGGATGGTGACTTAACAAAATGATCTACATTTTAACTCGTTCTTTTTAGGGTTCCGTACCTCAAAAGGTAAAACGGAACCCTTATAGGATCATTTTGTTGTCAGTCTGTCTGTCAGTCTGTCAAGAACCTTTTTCTCAGAACCGGGTAAAGGTATAAAGTTCAAATTAATATCAAATAAAGTCTTGGAGCTCTAAAAAAATTAAGCTTCTAAGTCAACGCAATAAAAAAATAAGGCCATTTATGCGATATATTTTGGTACTCGCAAATAAATCAAAACCTATAGGGTAGGTACTTCCCGTTGACTTAGAATTCTGCAATTTGGCAAGAAGCACGCTACAGCACAAGAAAAAAAATACGAAAATCAATATTTTGTGGTTTTATCACATAAAAAAAATTTTTTGCGATCACAAACATAAATTTGCAGTTGGAAAATTGACCGTGACGTACTCGTATATCAATGTATGGGACACCATGTTTTCAACTAAAATGTTAAGTTGGTTTTTGGAATAAATTCTTTCCAAAACTACGGAACCCTTCATTGTGCGTGGTCCGACACGCACTTGTCCGGTTTTATCGGTATGAATAGTTCATTAATCAACTCAGCTTATAAGCAATCCACTGCTGGACATGGGCCTCTCCCAGGTGCGCCACAACACCCGGTTTTCCGCCTTCTAGGTCCAGTCCGTCCCCACCACCTTTTTACGGTCGTCGATCCATCTAGCTGGGGAGCGTCCCACGCTGCGCTTGCTGAATACCTCATGCAGCGATAAAAAAAACGGCCAAGTACGTGACGCACCACGCACAATAAAGGGTTCCCTAGTTGGGATGAAGAAAGAAGAGACAGAATCATCCCAAGAACAAACCAAAACATTGTAGTTGAAAAACATGCTATCCCATTTATTCCAACTGCAAATTTTATGTAAGTTTGTACGCACAATATTGAGAGATTAACCGTGTTATTTTAAGACCACAGACCTCTTATAAGTTTTCCTGTAATCTATAAGTATCGAACTATTCTCTGTATTTTTTCAAAATTTTAGGCTCAGTAGTTTCGGAGGCATGGTCAATTTTCGTATACTTTCTTAAAACTATTTATTTTAAAATTATAAAAAATCTATTAGAGACCCCCACAGTAAGTCCTTTCATTTGATATGTGTATTGTGCAGTTTGCATTTTATTTTTTATTTTCTTATTTGCCCCCCGTATTCAAATTTTATTTATTTACGTAACACAGTCCGTGTTTGTGTCAGAGAAATTGATGTGTACCAAACAACTTAATCGGTCCATTAGATTTGGAGCAAATTGGCTGTGACAGACGGACAGACAGACAGAGAGACAGACAGACAGAGAGACAGACAGACAGACATACGAGTGATCCTTTAAGGGTTCCGTTTTTTCCTTTTGAGGTAAGGAACCCTAAAAACGTGTGCTGTCGGGGGACCTCCGTCAAGAACGAAGTTCCTTCTCACATATGATTTAAAAAAAAAAAACAAAATTTACGCAGCCGCCATCTTGGATTTACATTTTGACCTTACTATCGACTTTATCACCCCCGAAAAGCATGAAAACGATACCCATGGTGAAAAAATTGAAAATTTTCGCAGCCGCCATCTTGGATGTTCATTTTGACCAAATTCACACTGTATCTCTCTCTTTCTATTATTACCGCAAGCCGCGTTAAAGAACATCGTTCCAAAAAATATAAGACAGTTCGGCAAAGCAAGATGGTAGTAGAATTGATTGCTCAGGTTGCAACGGAAGTATGATACATTTAAGTACTTATCGCCTACCGTAACTCATATTGTCATGGGAAAAGTCGCCGCCATTGGCTTGCCCTTATCCCAATTAATTTGGAGTCGGCGAAGCATGTCGTCTTCTTCGATACTTCTCTATTAAGACTCCTGCAAACAGGCGCGACACACGATGCGACACAAAGGTACCGCGTGTCGCGCGATGAGCGGTGCCTTTGTGTCGCATCGCGTGTCGCGTCTGTTTGCAGGAGCCTTTAGTCGTCATCTCAGTAGTCAGTCCCTTCCTAGCCATAACATCTTTCACACTGTCCATCCATCGTTATGGGAAAGCACATGTGTTAACATAATCAATAATGTTGTGACTAGTTCTATTTACAGGACAAAGTCGTGGAAAAGGGCTTTTGCTTTGACGTGTTCTAAATAGCTCATAATTGTTAGTTATGTATACATGCTCGTATTTAAATGGGCATAATGAGTACGTCTACGTGGCCTTGCCTGAAACATTCTTACCTTTCTTACTATAAAACCGGCCACATACAGACGGAATTCCATTTTGAAATATCGATTCGGAATTTCGAAGGCAGCAAATCTGTTTGTAATGTAAAAATAACAACTTTTTATTAAATGCATAAGAAAGTTATACGGTACTTATAACAAAAAAGCAATTTTTAAAATGTTTGTCTGTCTGTCTGTCTGTTTGTTCCGGCAAATCTCCGAAACGGCTAGACCAATTTTGACGGAACCTTGACTGCCAGGTAGCTGATGTTATAAGGAGTAACTTCGACTACTTTTTTTTTAGAAAAATAATTAGGGTTCCGCGCAAAAAATTAAAACCCATGAAATTGTGAACAAAATCCGATTCAAATAGGGAAGTATTGACATCCACGCGGGCGAAGCCGCTGACAACAGCTAGTATTACATATATTTATAACACACGCTTTTCCCCATGGGTGTAGGCAGATACCTATTACAGAACGCCATCTACTCCTTTTGCTTTGTCCACGTCAATACATAACAAGTTCAACCACAAGATTAGCTACACGTATTACATAGATAATCTCGTTAAAATTCAAAACAACTTCTACTAGTCTGTCTGTATTAGACGGTATTAGGAAATCCCCTCCAAGCCAAACTCTTTACAATTCCTTTGTGCTCCAGTTAAGGCATTCCGACTGAATACCTTTAATAGTCAACAGGTTGATAGTACAGAACTGCACTAAATTACTCATTGAATACCACACTACAATGGAATATCGACTCTATCCTTAAATCTTTAAAGTGGCAAATCTGTTATTGTGATGGTAGATACTTCGCTGTTCGCATGCAGATTAAGAACGTCTGTTACTTAAGAGTTACGCGTGAAGGTTGACTTTTTTATTTGTGGTTACATTCTACATGTAAACATGTTGTTGATAAAACAAGACATTGTTATACCTATGTTTATTGTTCTGTCATGACGACTTAATAAAATAAAATAAAAACTGGAATGTGCCAGCTGTTTATCATACAACGTCATTAATTAAATTATTGAAAAACAAAAGGTATATTTATTACTAAGCTGCTGTTAGTTGAACTAGATTCAATTTCTTGAACTGATAAGGATAGTTTAATTATGCTACTGGCTAACATCACGTAGAGATATCGTAGCAATATCTAAAGAAATTATTGGCAAATAGTGGCCATCTTCTTCTTTAACTCTTCGATATTGAGCTTTACGATAATCCTTAGACTTCGATTTCTATTAAAAATCCCACTTAATTATCACATAGTATTATTGTTTATCTACTCGTACATAGTGGTCTTTTATTTGATCATCATTCTTGAGAGCTCCTGGGAAGGCTAGTAGTTAAGTTGGTGTTGGCTTCCAGTCTAACCGACTGCAGCTGAATACTAGTATTTTACATGGAGCGACTGCCTATCTGACCTCCACAACAATCCAACTACTGGGTAACAGGATACCCCTTGCTAAGACTAGTTGACAGACTTTTGAGTTTGGAAGACCGATGACCTAATGAAGGTAGCAGGAATCCGCTGGATGCGAGAATCACAGGACCGTTCAATGTGGTGAGGCTGGTGGAGGCCTATGTCCAGCAGTGGGCGTCTTTCGGCTGAAATGATAATGATGGTGATGAAACGTGCTCATTACATATTCAATGTAAGAAGTACTATATTTGGTATTATTTACTTAGCCGCAGGCGCACACAAATGAATGGCGCTGTTAACAGCCGCGACCAATGACGTGTGTCAAATGAGTTGCACATCAATGAAGGCAGTTAAATGTTGTGTTAACATCTGTGGCTTACATTAGCTGATGTGTACATCATTTTCTTCGTTTACGGTCGGTTACAACTGGAAAAAAAAACTGTATTGTATTTGGGGAAAACATTAAGTTTTAGTGGGAGCAAGCAAAGTTTTGCTGTATTTATAAATCAATTTGTTATCACAGATAAAATTATCATATTTTAGTAAATTTTTCTTTCCGCGCAAGCTCGTGAGTATAACGCAAATGTACGATGTTTTTTAGATAAGCTAATTAGTAGGTAAAAGTAGGAATTAACCTAAGACCTAGTTTCACCAAACTGTTCAAAACAGCGTTAGGGTGTATAATTCACTCTTATATCGGTCAATTGTCAAAGCAACCACAATAAAAAGTCGTAATGTCACATGTCAATGGTGACTGCATCATTTTAGCTAGCCGTATAGTAGGTATAGACTCGCGTTTTTCATTTCGATGAAATCATCGAAATGAATGACGCGAGCCTAACTAACCGATATTAAGTCAGTTGTCAAAGTTGACAACTGACTAAATGTCGGTTAGTAAGTTTAACGGGCCTCTAGGGCAGACATTAATTTAACGCCTGATCTAGACGATTAGCGCTCGGTAAAACACTCGCTACTCTTAATGTCCCGTTAACATTTTAACATAAGATTAAACTGACTAACATGGTATGGTGAAACTAGGTCTTAAGAAGTGGAAAGTAAGTACTGCATTCACAGACGTGTGATTCTTAATTTAAATAACATAGCGTTATGATTAAACATGTTACACGACAGTCTGAATACAGGCCGCTTAACATTTTCCACAAAAAAGTCTTCGAATTTTCACTTTATAAAAAATAAACAAACAAGTCCTGTCTCGACAACTTTCCACCGACACTTCACAGCCCATTACATTTTCATAACACTGTCAACGCAAATCGTAATGATAGACGTAAAAGCAAATGCAAGAAAACAACGTCGACACTCGAAAATATTGCTATTTCCTTTTAGCTGTGAGTTACTGCAAATAGATTCTATATGTCAAAACATGTTTACAAACAAATCATAAATCAGATGTTTGACATACCGACAGACGGATAGTTGTGTAGGTAAGGGTTGTCAAAATATTCGTGCAAGTTTGTTTATTAAAAAAAAAAAAAAACTATTGCTTTGAAATCTAGACAATATTGTTTCTTCGAAACTATTCAACGGAACTGTCTAAATAAAAAATCAATCGCATACCAGCACCCTAATTGCGTAACACACTATCAATCACAATCTGAATGATTTTGAAGCAAATTGCTAATCCATTGCTTCATATACTCGAAAAGTTTGTCTGCTCAACAACGTAAATAACGCAGTGAACGTTGTTCAACTGTCAAAATGAAACCAATTCCTACTGAAGTGTATTACGCAATTGCCCCGTTGTACCAATTAATATATATTACAGAAACATGAGTAATGTAGTTACTATAAAAAAATATGTGAGTCTATGAGATAATACGAGACAAAAAAAATCCGTAACGCATTCACTAAAGTGAGATTAGAATCGCTGCAATTTAATTAATTGGTAGCCATTAAAACAGCTACACGAGGCATTTTGATTAATTGGTTCGTTAAAAACAACGTAGACGCTGAAATCTCAAGCATTGGATTCGAAAGTGAAATCCATTTTAATCAAGATTAGAGGCTTCGGATGAAATGTTCGACAAACGACACGACACTGGAATACCTCTGGTTTTGCAATCAGATAAAATTATGCCAATTAAAGGTACCCAAACTAATTTTGTGCTTCACCGGCTACACTGACGAGGGAACCTAATTACTGAATTTCTACTAAGTTGCGTGCCTCACAGATGGGCTCTGTTCTGGGTGAAGAGAGAATTGAATTTTCTGAAATTACGTCTACTTACTCGTACTGGAGTAGGTACAGTAAGCCGCATGTCAGTGGTATTAAAGTCAGTATAAGCTGGCCTCTTATTCTATTGAATATCCGTACCATGCTAGACCAGCTCATGGTCAAAGTGTTACCACCGCTTACCGATGCGATTGACTGTACATTCGTTATATTCGTCTAGTGTTGAAAGCAGCTTCAGTTATTGAATTGAAAACCTTTTTAGGCGCATTGAGCGCTTTTTGGTAGGGGAAAATCTTACGGGTTCGCGACATGCAACATGCTTGCGTCACTGACATGCTAATGTGACGTGTTGCGCCAGACTGGTGACGCGCAGTGGCCTGTGTACATGTTAATGTTTTAAGTTTTCTTTTACTTCAGTCGGCAGTCCCCATGACTACCTATGTTTTACATTTCTACCTTTGGGGTAGTAGTGTAAAAAATAGGCAGTCATGGGGACACTACTTTTTTGGAAAGTAGTGTAATGTTTTCAGGATTCATGTGTGTATGTAGTATGTGAGTTTCTAAAATCAACCATTACTTTTAAATTCCTTCATTTCCCTCATTCATCCACATTTTCGACAAACGATTTCGACAAAATCGAGTAGTTGTCCCAATCCATAACATAAATAGAAATAAATAATTAAAAAAATTAAAAAACACGAATGCCCTGCCAATAAACGAACTAAAAAGTAAAAAAACAAGTTGTATTAGTTATTTTGTACACAAAGCGAAAGGTCACTCATTTACTTCCTGACTAAACAGATAAATAAAATTGTCATTGCAGTCGGGGGATCTCTTAGATTAAATAGTGTTCCACAAAACGATCCATTCTCACCTTTTGCTTTCCCTTCATTGTGCGTGGTCCGACACGCAATTGTTTTTGTTCATTCTAAAGTTTTGTTGTAATTCTGATAAATGCATGACATTAATTGTCAGAAATACAACTTGGGATCAAACAAGATGTCCACGAATTATGTATAGCCCGAAGTTATCCCTGATGTCTTGGGTTCAATTTGAGTCGTGAATAATATCCGGTGTTGATAATTCAATTCGGAGTCGGACGAACCTGGAATCTGAAAAGCAAATTGCTAAACCATTGCTTCTTAAGTTCAAAGATTTGTCTGCTCAATAACGTAAATGAATGAATGAATGTTGTTGAACTGTCAAAATGAAACCGAGTCCTACTCTATGTTACGCAAATGCCCCGCAGGCCGGTCGGACCCTATTTACTGTGATAATGTAACTAAATAAACTCAGTATGGTATCAGTGGATATAGCATCCTTTATAGAAATATAGGGGAAGTGTGTTTTCATGTTCCTGTTTCTTATGGACTGACATGTACAATGTTCTTATCCCGCGTTTACATCAAAGTCCAGTACAGTACATCAGATATACATAAGGCCGGCCAAATACAGCCACGGAGTTCTGTTCGAAATATTGGTTCGGAATTCCGAAGGCAGCAAATCCATTCAAAATCTAGTTCTCCGTTCGAAATTCATTCCGATTCGAAATTCCGCATGGTAGTCTGTGCGTGATTTTGTATGGATTTGCTGCCTTCGATATTCCGAATCGATATTTCGAAACGGAATTCCGATTATATGTGGCCGGCTTAAAACGTGACTGTATTTCTGTCTACATGTAGCGTCTACTAGTTTCGTTTTCTAAAGATTAATTGTATACAAAACTTGTAGAAAACTCGTCAAAAATGTCAAAAAGGTGAACAAAAAAATCAACAATAACATGCAACATGTACAGTAGACTCTATTTAAACCAGCATGTATCGTAGTATGTGTGGAGATGCAAGTATTTCATGATTAGGGTCAAAAGTATCGTCTTACGTTAAACAGTTGCATCCAGATCAATTACCTACGTCATCTTGGCGATGACTAACGGTCATTAGAAAATCGGCTAATACATAGTAACATAATCATAGTAGTACATAATCACGACCATTAATACCTTTCACTTGCGCAAAATTCAAAACCGATTCTCTTGTAAAGTAACATTGTAACTTTGAGAAAACACCTATTTCATAAGAGTATTGGTTTCGAAAATACTAAGTTCCAATCTCTGTCGATACTTTAGAAGAAAATCGTTATCGAATCTGTCGTAGTTGTAAGATATTTATGCTCTTGGCTGTACATAAACTTGAAGCAATGTTTACGCTATGGAATTGTACACGAGATTCAAAGTTTATATTTCTATTTTACAACCGTTTTGAAGTAAAATAGGTAATGAGTAGCATTCTACTATTCTGTCCATGGCGAATGAAAATGGATGTTTTGACTCAATAGAAACCTTATCTATGCAGAGGAAATGAATGATACTGGTCTGGACAGTTTATTCAATTACAATTTCGACCTCGGAAACTTCTGAAAGTTATATAGATTATGTTAAAATGGATGGGTATTTCCACTGAAAGTGATCTTTTTACATAAATACAAAGAAAGCTAATAAAATAACAGCCACATTATAATAAAACTCCCTCGTCCGACCCGCCGCGTTGTATCGCCCGCCCGCTATTTGTTCACAATTTCATAGGTTTTTATGTTTTTGCGCGGTATCCCAATTCTTTTTCTAAAATAAAGGTGGCATTCGTTACTCCTTGTAATATCAGTTATCTGCCAGTCCCGTCAAAATCGGTCCAGCCATTACGAAGATTAGCCGGAACAAACAAACAGACAAAAATTTTATGAATTGTTTTTTTTTTTGTTACATATAAGTACCTACCGTATAAACTTTCATATGTATTTAGTAAAAAGTTGTTATTTTGACATTACAAACAGACACTTCAATTTTATTTATGTATTTGTATTGATTGTCGCTGCTAAAATACTCAAGACTCTTGACTATTTCTATGCCAGATTCTTCCCCACGAAAAATAGATTAAGCCGAGCGAACAAATTGCTTTACTTGTCGACGCGAGGAGATCACAATAGTATTAATCTTCTTTTCTACGGGAGTAATATTACTTTGTCAAAGCGACGGGAAACGAAAAGCTGTGTTCACTCGGTGACAGAATTCACTCTAGAGCGGTGTGCTACATTTTCCTTTTCGAGTAAATGATGAAATTTTTTACCGATTTTAAATAGTCAAGATTTTTTTTTTTCTGATAAATAATTGTCTCTTGAAATATTGTTGAGACTATCCTAGTGTCCTAGGGTGTCGTAGTCTGTTGAACATTTTAAATTATATAAGATGTAGATATCAGACTTATAAAACACACAAAGTATCATTTGTCTTCTTTGGATTTTATTAACACCTAAAGTACGTCGATTTCATCACTGACTCATTGACTCATCAAAATAGAGGTTTTGATAAGTGAGTGAGTGCATCAGGGCAATTCCCAAAGTCCAAGAAAGCTGATTTTTGGTATGTAACTAGAATTTATACACACACAATAAAAATAAAGAAATCTGTAACTTTCACCCTCCCACCCCCGTAATAAGGGGTGCAAGTCTGTATTTCTTACGGATAATATAGATCAGTACAATATCACTGCGAAAATAAAAAGAAATAAAGCACTCTACAAGGTATCAAATCCCACCATACACTTTTCATGTAAAATAGGTGGCCAAGACTTATACCTTGGTCAAAATGTATGGCTTGGCCGTTGTACTGAACTATTGCATGACACCACAGTATAAATCTGATCAGCCTGTCCCTTGCTGCCCTCCCCCATAAGCCTAGGTCCGTACCCTGCAGGGGGTGCCCTTAGCGAGCAGTCCCTGTGCTTATAAGTTGTATGCCCTGGCTGGAGGACTTAATTTATTGAGGCACCCACAGGCAAGCCCGGTTAAGCAGCCGACCGCCTCCTAAGTAGAACCTGCGAGATGCCAATCCAAAATAAAACTCAACATTTAAGACCAGTTACTTAATTTCTTACCATAAGACCATAGGAGTGTTTGTGCGACGGCCGCGAAATGGCAAGCCGTAAATTTTGACCAAGATGTAAGGTTTGTAGAGTTAGGGCTTGTCTCTACATTAGATCTGATAATTTTTAACAGTGAAGACGTTAAGTCTTGGCAACCTACTTTACATGAAATGTTTTTGATAGGATTCATATTTACTTAAGGTCTACATTGGTTTTTAGTAATACTTAATAGCATTTATTAAGTTCAGCAATTTTTCAGTAGCAACCCGGAGTCTGGATTTGTGCCCAGCTGAAGGCAATAGGCTCGGCCCCTATTACATGGTACTTAAAATCATAACTGGCGAAATGTGAGTGTATAAAATAGGATACACCTCTGCTTAACCCTTCGGAAATTACAGGCGTATTGCTATTTTGTGGTGTTAAGTTCTGCTAACACCTATTGTGAACCAAAATAGCTGTCTAATAAATAAATATATTATTATTGTATAATTACTGTATATATGAGGAGCTCGTGGCTAAGTAATAACAGCCGCATGGGTCGATTCATCAGGTTAAGCTACGCTTGCCGGGGTTGGTCCGTGGATGGGTGACCATCTTTACATACCGAGACTCCTCCGTGCCTCGGAAAGCACGTTAAGCCGTTGGTCCCGGCTGTCATTCGTGGATCTTTGACAGTCGTTACGGGTCGTCAGAAGCCCGAAAGTCTGACAACCAGTCTTACCAAGGGGTATCGTATTACCCAGTAACTGGGTTGTGGAGGTCAGATAGGCAGTCGCTCCATGTAAAATACTGGTATTCAGCTGCATCCGGTTAGACTGGAAGCCGACCCCAATATAGTTGGGAAAAGGCTAGGCAGATGATGATGAATTACTGTATATGTACTGTTTGTGTTTTCCGATAGTTAGTTAAGTAGTCTCTAATTGTTGATCACCATATTTGCCACAGTTTACTCTATATATTGGCGGTGTTGGAATTTAGACTAATACCTACCTACCAGTATGTGTACCTATTATCTATGTACTATCGGAGAAACAAACATCTATACACCTTCAGGACTATTCTTGCTCGCAGCGCTCGGCCGCTATAGTAACGCTTGCTAACAGAAGTGGTCATCGTGTACACGGGATTTTGTTTTCAAATTGGTCAGATATAAGTTTCCTCGATAGTACCTAAGTACTATGTCTACAAGTTTTCTCATGAATTTTCTTTCAGGTACCATAAGTTAGTCTCAGAATACCGAAAGTCTGACAACCAGTCTTACCTAGGGGTATCGTATTACCCAGTAACTCGGTAACGGGATTGTGTGGGTCAGATAGGCAGTCACTCCATGTAAAATATTGTACTGGTATTCAACTACATCCGGTTAGACTGGAAACCGACCCCAACATAGAACTTGGGAAAAGGCTAGGCAGATGCTAAGATGAAGTCTGTCAAACATTATTAATAGTCAAAGTACGAGTAAATTATAGAAAGATAATTTAGTACTATATTACCTATAAAACAATGCCCTCCGCCGCATTTGTTTGTCTGAACGCGATAAACTCAAAAATTACCGAACGGATTTTCATACGGTATCAAATGGACGGACTGATCCATGAGAAGGTTTTGTGTGAATTGGCTGAAATATGATTACTGAAGATGTTGGAAAAAATCATGTCGACTGGGAGCTTTACTGGCGTGCGACGCGTAAACTTAGTGTATTAGGGCATTGTCATTATTAGGTCATTGTTTACCTGAATTAACATATAGGCCACTTTTATCCCAAAGACATAACAATTGACATTCTATTATTGTAACAATAATTTGTTTCAGGTAGGTACATTGTTTATGCACGCACCTGCGATGCCTCCGGAGTAATTTTTAGGTTATTTCATATAATATTTATCCGTACCTATATTTGGTTGTATAGTTGCAGCATATTTTAAGTAGTTAGTATGTTTTGTTTTGTTAAGTAACTATTTATGTACTGATCACTGAACCTGACTTGATTTCCGTACGTCTTTTTCGGGTGAACACTGAAAATTCAGCACTGTGCTGTGGGTCCCTCATAGCACAGCATCATGCCTTCTTGTCACAGTCATGATGTGCAGCTTCCGACTATTTCTGTTTTGAGCTCGTGATTATAATGTGGATCTATTTCGTTTTATTTTTCTGATTATTCTTATCGTTTTGTAAGCACGTGTTTCTGTGACAAATAAACCTATTTTTCTTTCTTCCTTTCTATCCCCGGTAGTACGTTCCCGTGGGATATTTTTCGACATCCACACGGGCAAAGTCGCGGGCAAAAGCTAGTAGCATATAGAAGGTTGTGTTTTTACTTTAAAGGAAATGTCCTTTAGTGTTAGTTAGCTTTGTTTTGTTGTTGCCACTTGTCTCTGTTCGACAGGAAATGAGGATAATATATTTTGTCTTCGCGCTCTGTTAACCATACTTAATTATGATAAGTTACGTGTCCCTTTAATGTATGTTACAATAATAGTGATACATTACACTCTCTACAAAGCGCAAGTCCGATCCTGCATGGAGTATTGCAGCCACCTTTGGGATGGCTCAGCTAAATACCAACTTGCCGCACTTGACTCGGTGGAACGCAGAGCTAAGAGGCTCATTGGCGACGTAAGACTGGTGGATGCCAAGCTTCACAGCTTGGCTCATCGCCGCAAGGTTGCCTGCTTGTCGGTCTTCTACAGATTGTACTTCGGTGAGTGTGCTCGAGAACTCCATGACCTCATTCCACCGGCCCCCTTCTACCATCGGACAACTAGACGCACTGCAGGTTACCATCCCTACCTAGTTGTTCAAACTCAAACTCAAACTCAAAGCATTTATTTCAATTAAACCAATTACAGGCACTTTTGAATTGTTAAAGAGTCAGTCAGTTAGTCAGAAAATTGAAGCTAGTCGCCCATTCCAAAACGTAGATCTCTATGGAGAAGAATGGGCAAGAAACTCCATGGACACTCTTTTAAATCAAAATTGTTACAAAATCCTGGGTACATTGTTCTTGTTGCTTCTATATGTGAGAACAATGTAAAAAATAGATAAGGTAAACGGCCCAGTAACCGTGAAGTTTTGAACTTCACTGACTTTGTAGGTATGCTATGCTAAAACTAGAAGACTTACAAAAAAAATAATTACATGACTAGAGAGATAATTTAAACAAGTTTTATTGTAATATCCTTTTTTTTATTTAGTATAAATTTTCTTTAACAATGATAGAAAAATATAAAATAAAGGGCTAATTGTACCAGTACCCGGTAGATTTGTACTAGTAAACGTTAAATTGTCCCTGAATCCGGTAATTTTCAATGCGAATTTCAACTCTATTGGTTTACGTCAAAGTTCACAGAAATACTATTTTTGCATTTCTGTGTAAAATAAAGAAGGGCTTATCCAAAAAAAAAACATTTTTGTTAATGAAAAATTTTCAAATGTATTCGTTTTGCCAGAACTCTGTTATCGGACGGTGACAAAAAGAAAGCGCTTTCGTCGCAATTAAAAATCCTACGTGGATCTCGAGTTGCTTCTTCGAGATGTGTCTTTATAAAATATTCTTCCACTTCTTTAAACCATGCTTTTATGTCGCTTTCTTTGACTAAAGCACGGGTTTGCGTCAAATTTTGGGCCACTCGCTGGCCTACTTCAGGGTGTCGCTTAATAAAAGCTTCAAACCAATGACGACCTGGTCTGCCATTTCGAAATGGGTTATCTCGCTTCATTTTTTTCACCAATAAACTCACGCTATCCAATAACTGCGCCTTATTTACGGGAAACCCACTATTTGCCATAAAAATAATCCACCTGCTTAAATGTTCTTCTTCTTCTTTCGTCAAAACTGTAGCCGGTCCTTTGGAGCATTCGACAGAATAGCGGCCGCGTAATTTGTCATCCAACGTCGACCGTGGGATACCGAACTGCCTGGCAGCAGCTGAAATTGAGGCTCCTTTTTTGACTGCCTCTATGGCCTTCTGCCTATCAGTCATGGCTATCTAAAAAAAAAATAACACTGTTCTTGAAAATGTCTGAATCCGTATCAATAGGAAAATATTAATAATTTTAAAATATTTTAACGACCGAACATTAAAACATGGTAGTAATTAAATTACTTAAAAACAAACCAAAACCTAAAGGTTACAAATTGTGAAAAAGAAACGTGGAGTATGGTATGGATTTCTGTCTCCCAGGGCAGTATAATTAAAAATCTTGCCTCAATTGTCGTAAACACGATAAATTACTATCTCAAGAGCTTACATGATAGAAAAACAGACAGGCCAGCGTTATAAAAAGAACAAGTTTATTGCAAATGCTAGCAAGCGAACAAAATTAGTCGGGTATCCTCAGATCGAGTCATGTAAGTTTTTCGGTCTAAAGTTTGCTTCAAATTACTGCGTGGTTATCAATATCCATACTAAAACAGCAGCGCGTCATATGATGCGCATCGAAAAAGCTGATTTCAGAACAGCACAGCAGTGACTCGAAATGTGCAAAAATTAGGAAATCATAAAAAACGAGTGAGCCTTACAGTAGTCGCATATGATGTGTAACATCTGACATCTCACCTTGCTTTGACTTCGGCTTCGATTTCGACTCCAGGTCCATGTCTTTGTCCAAATCCAATTCAATTTGACCAATCACTCACCACTCGTCTATCAATCAATCACTCCCAGAAGCGGTAGTAAAGATGTTACACATCAAAAACTAAAGAAGCAATCGAATCCAGGTGATTACAACACAAACAAGGAACATAGAAACTACATTCTGTTGATTCGAAGGAAAAGAGAACTTAACACAAGGCAATAAGGACGATGTCGGGTTTAAATGCAACTGTTAATGCAAGTCCCAACATCCGGCAATGTATTCTACAGTTTTAAAGGAAAATGAGACCTATTTCAAGGCAATAAGTACACAATAACGGGTTTCGGTACAACGTGTATTACCGGGTTCATCGTGTACTAATATCCGGTAAAAAAAATACGATTTTAACGGGTACTAGGTCAAGAAGGGTTTGTTAGTACCAATAGATGTGAACGGCAATATTATTTATTTCTCAATTAGATTCACCTCAATTTATAAGTTATATCGCAACAAAATATACTCAAATATTTTAGAAAATTAACACTCTTACCTTAACGTTATCCGTCGCAGTATGGCTAGCTCATCAATGCGACGTGGTGGTTGCGTAGTTCCCTGACAGAACTTTGAACTTACATAATATTTTCACAAAGCAAACTTTTGTCATCGCATGGTTTTGACGCTATTAAACTTTTTGGACAATGTTGCCATTACAATTGTACAAAATATTACCGAGAAGGTATTGACATTCGCAAACTTTACTTTATTATTGGTAGAAAAATGCAATAATAAAAAAACTGACTTGTTAACGGGTACTAGTACACTAACGGGAATACGTACTTTTACTCATTAAAAACAATTCAAAATATAAGATTAAAAATAAGCCCTGGCAGCTAAGAGATGACCAGTCTCCACTGACGGCGCCCGTTCACGAACATGACGCGTGGATCAGCACCATCCAGCTCAACCATTTTGTAGGGAACCGAATGATCCAACACACGCGCCACCATCAGCGAGACATTTAAGTGAGCATGACATACTCTCAACTGCTATACTCTTTCAAGTCAACATACCTACATCATAACATAAAACCGCTCCATGGTACTCACATTTACAAAATTGAAAAGATGCTTCTAATTTATACAAAACTATGTTATTCCACCAATTTGCACTAAGCGTTTCCAAATGTCTTTTGTGATGCGCACAGCAAAGGAGTGGAACTCTCTGCCTGCGTCTGTGTTTCCAAACGCATACAACCCCGATCTCTTCAAAGTGAGAGTTAACAGGCTTCTTCTGGGTAAGCTCGCTCCATCGTCGACTATGTCTCTGTCATCTCTGACCTAGACTAGAGTCAAGAGCAAACCTATCTCAAATAAAAAAAAAAAACATTAATAGTGATTTAAACTATCAAAACGTTTCTATAGCGTCTCAATAATGTTATCATAAAATACCTACAGTACTGTTAATCTAAGAAATGTGAATATTAAATTGTCTAGATCGTTAGAAATTTCAAAGTCGGTATTTTTACAAAACAGAGTTCGTTTAAAACTTCTTCTAAAATCCGAAAGCTTATTCTAAGTACCAAAAACCAGTTAAGTCAGATTTTATACCTACCATTGTGTAAGTACCTATTTCCTTAAGCTATGCTAGTTTTACTTAATGTGTAAGTATATTGGGTCTATTTTTATGGTTCCGTACGTCCGAATGAATAAACGGAACCTTTATAGGATCACTCGTGTGTCTGTCTGAGTGTCCGTTTCTCACAGCCGATTTGCTCCGAATCTACTAGACCGAATAAGTTGAAATTTGGTACACATATGAATTTCTGTGACCCAAACACGAACTTGTAACGTAAATAAATGAATTTTGAATATCGGGTTCACTTTTGGGGGAAATAATAGAAAATTTAAAAAAAATAGTTTAGCAAACTGTAACGTGAGACATATTAAATGAAAGGGCTTGTTAAGGGGATTCAAACACTTTTTATAATTTTAAAATACTTAAATAATTTTACAGATAATAAAGAAAATATTACCCCCCTTATCTGCCTAACCCTTCGGAGAAACAAGGCGTGATGTTATGTTATGTTATCTTCGAAACTGCCGAACCTAAATTTTTTAAAAAACACCGAGAATAGTTTTAGACTTACAGATTACCTACAGCAAAATTGATAAGACGTCTGTGGTCTTAAAATAACATGATAAATCACTACATATTGAGCGTACAAACTTATATTTGCAGCTGGAATGTATTGAGGAACGTGTTTTTCAACTAGACTGTAAAGTTTGTTTTTGGGATAAATTCATCCGAACTACGGAACCCTTCATTGCGCGCGGTCCGATACGCGCTTGGCTGGTTTTTTTTACATTATAATGTCCATTTTAAAATCATATTTACGACGGACTGTATTTGAAATAGAGTTGAAAATAGTAATTCAAAGTACTCGAGTCATTTTATTCTCAAGTTAGTAAAATATTTACCGTTCTATTCCAGTCAAAATTTACTTGAAACTGAGAGCGATCTACGAGAAAGGTATTGTTTGATATTCAACCATTCTCCGCGAGCGTCATGTCACTTTCCGGCAGGTACTGACGTATGTAACATTCATACGGACCGGGTCTCACCAGATCACCACGGAGACTGTGACATGTATTTACGAGCTGCTATATTATGCCTACTTATTTTGAGACAGCGGAGATGAGAAGTTTGAATTTTTAAGTAACAATAGACACAGTGGAGTAAAAGGCTTTCATAAAAGTGTGATTACGTCGTAGTGTCATATTTTTTCCATATCACTACTACTCGCTTAGACGTGGTCTTCAGAAGGCTTATTCCCGTAACTAAAAGCGTTTAAACTGTAGTCGCAATGTTATCTCAGCGACAATCAAAACTCAAAAACTTGTCAAAAATGTAGGGATCTTATAGGTATTTTTGACAGATTGAGACTGAGATCAGAGGGGCAATTCTCGTAATTTTAAGAACCTTCACAGTCTGATCTGTCTCAATATGTCAAAAATACCTATAAATCCTATAATTTCCCTGCATTTTTGACATTTGATTGTCGTCGAGATGAGATTGCGACTAGATTTTGAACATATTTAGTTACGGGAATTGAGCTTCAGACTGTGAACATTCTTAAAATTACGGGAGTTGCCCCTCAGTTTAAAATCATTAAAAGTCGGTTGAAAAAAAAAACAAGGGTCAGTATTACAGTTACTGCATCTTTATATGGGAAAGAAGGAATAATATATATTTTTAAAATTTCCCCCAGTTTAATTTAAGTAAGTAGTAACAAAACTTATTTCAAACAAGATTATTCACCACAAAAATACTATCACTAAAAATGCACAGCATAAAAGTTTCATTAGATCTAATTTAATAAATTTACTTTACGCGAGAGAAAGTAATTACCAGGAGAGCCGAGCAGTCCTCACGAGAGTCGCGCTAATCACATTAACTCATTATTTTCTAGTGGGAACTGACCTAATTCATTTATGAGTTCCAGAGGTGTTTGCTGGAACTTAAGCGGATTATCTGCAAACTATTTACCTTAACTGCAAATTATTTATCATATTTAATGCTAATATCTATTATAAAATAAACCCACCTTCTGGGGTAGTCTGGTAAAAACAGACGCCAGCGGCTTGTAGCTGGGTTAATGAAATTATCTTGGGGATTTATCGATCTATGCGAGGTGAAGTTGCGCTTAATCTGTGGTCTACTCATGTCGTTCAAGTTCTACGCAGAACGAAACATTGAAAGTAGGAATAACTACCGTTGTTGGTTTACAAAACTAGGATATCTGCCTCACTTTTGGTATGCAGAGGTCACATGTCATGACAGTCTCTTCGAAGAAAACACTTAAATTAAAAAAAAATTCACAAAAACATAAACTTTGAATACAGAAAGGTAGATAAACTTATATTAGTACTTAAACAAGGATTGGATGCAAAAGCTATTGAGGTCGAAAGTCCAATGAGAATAGCTACCCTGCCCCAAACTAGGAAAATCCTGTAAGATCTTGGGAGAAAAAAATAAAACAAGGTGTAAATACATTGAGACCTGGTTTTTAAAACGGAACTCAGCTGAGTTTCTGACTCCGTGAAGTATTAATAATAATAACAGCCTTTTACTGTCCCACTGCAAGGAAAAGGCCTCTTCTCATACAGAGAAGTCACGAGCATTGATCACCACGCTTCGCGCTTGCTTAAGACGGGTTGGCGATTTCAGACTTACATCCATTATTAGTCCAGCTTTCCTCATAATGTTGTCCTTCACCGAGGTCAGTAATGTCCAAGATAAGATAACATAACATCACGCCTATAATCCCGGAAGGGTTAGGCAGAGGTGTACCTATAGCACATCCACGTTTCGCCAGTTATGTTTAAGTCCCATGTAATAGGGGGCGAGCCTGTTGCCATCAACCGGGCACAAATCCAGACTCCAGGCTGCTACTGAGAAATTCCAGATGGAAAAACCCAATAACACTTTAGTGGGAATCGAGGCCAGGACCTCATGCTCAGCGATAGCGCTTGCGACCACTAGACCAACGAGGCAGTCTAAGATAAACTCCGAAAACATATATTTTGAAGTAAAAAGTCACATTGGTACTTTGAACCCAGACCTTGTGCATGAGAGGCGAGGCCGTACCCACTGAACCAGAAAGTCAATTAATTACAAAATTAGTTGAGGTGTACCTGTGGTCCTGTTCTAACACAGCCACCTAGGTCCAATTCTATCGTACAACCCTTGTGCTTGTCAAACATTAGTTTTTTTGGTTGTACTATCTGTTGTTGCTGACGTCTCGTCACTCATCAAGATCGTTAGAAAAGATAGACGTCTTTGTAGGTTGGCACACACACGTACCACGAAACAACTGGTGTATTCTTGAATGCAAGAATTATCGAAAACGGTAAGGTCTATTTTTATGTGACAGTTAGCTTAGTAAAGTTTCTGGCGTTGTCATAATACAATGCGACTATGCGATCATCGCAAATTCGCGCAAATTTTAGTCGTACGAATCCGCGATCAAACATACTAAGGTCGAATAGATATCCTAATTGGCATTTGCGCGATGCGGTCGCGCGTCTTGAATTATTGTAATCTATTTGCGAGAACTAAGTTCGTACGAACGCGCAATCAAACATATTGATGTCGAATAGGTGTTCTAATTGAATTCGCGTGATAATCGCGTCGCGTCGTTGGGGAGCGGGGTGAGAGGCAGGGCAGGACCCGACCTGCCTGCTTAATTCGCATCATTAATTCGCGCGATGATCGCGTAGTCGCGTTGTATTAGGACGACGCTTCAGTTTACTGCGAATTGTTGTCAATAGTGGTAAAGCAAATACGACGTCAACTAATACCTATATTGGGCACGCCACAATTGCGGCGATAGGTCCCCTCTTTGAGGAGTGACTGGAGAGGCGCCACGACGTCCTCACTTTCCACCTGACGCAGGTCCTCACCGGACACGGGTGCTTCGGGAGGTACCTGTTCCGGATAAGGCGGGAGGAAACGCCCGGGTGTCACCACTGTGTGGATCGCCCGGAGGACACGGTGAAGCATACGGTGGAGGTCTACCCGGCTTGGAAGGAGCACCGCCCGTCGTGTTCTCGCGGAAGCGATCGGCGGCGGCGATCTCTCGCGTCCGGCCCTGGTCCAGGTCATGGTACGGAGCGAGAGTACATGGGAAACCATTACCTCCTTCTGCGAAGCAGTAATTCTCGCGAAGGAGGAGGCGGGACGCGTGAGGGAAAGGCAAGCTTTGCGCCCTCACGCCCCTAGTCGCCGCAGGAGACGCCATGGGCGTCGGGAATCGGCAGCCGATTCCCGGCCACCGTAGGCGCCGGCTTGCGGACGGCGAGCAATGGGTAGCTCGCCGTCCGGTAAGGACCAGGCCCGAGTCGACGGCGCGTTGTGTTCCACGCCTCAAAGAGATGTCAGCACCATTGAAGGGTTCCGCTAGGGCCGATGCCAGCCAGGGTTGCGGGATGATCGAAAGAGTTACCGTGGCCCCGGCACAGGCAACATAAGGAACACGGGTGGATTTTAGTCAGTAAAAGTCTGACACGCCTTCCCGCTCTGCCCAGAGCGGGAGAAGTCATTGATGATTTGCCATCCACAAAAAAAAAACTATACCTATATCGTATTACTGTATTCATAATACATTATGCAAAATTATCTTGTTTTCTTCCCAAATCACAACTAGCTATACATTGAGACTGTGAAGGCAATATTTTCAGTACCCTATCTAAAGACTACTGAAAATATTGGGTTGAAGAGCGTGTCAGTTAGGTTGCGTCAAAGATAACGTTTGGTAATAAGTTCGTGCGAGCGCATAATGAAAGCATTTTCCCTTTAGTATCTATTGTTCATGGCTGTAATCTATGCGGTTATAATCTGATGAGGATGGTTTAAATGCCATGACGTAGTAGCTTGTTGTAGTGGTATGTGAAAAACTGAAGCATTTTAATTTAAATTGTTTATTTTTTGTATGTCTGCCTGGTTGTTAAAACGGAAGAGCCATTCAAATTATAGCATGTTCAAATATTAAAATGCGTAGGCTAGTACGCCTCTGGTTAAGAGACAAAAATATTAGACTACTATTTGTAAAACATAGGAATTAAATATAACTCGATTTTAGAAAAAAAAAAATATTATCAAACAAGATCGAAAATACACACATGGTCTGCGTGTATTTTGTATTTAATTTTTTTTTTAACACATATCTCCAGGATGAAAAGTGTTACCCAGTAACTGGGTTGTGGGGTTCAGATAGACAGTCGCTCCATGTAAAATAGTGTTATTCAGCTGCATTCGGTTTGACTGAAAGCTGACGCCAACATAGTTGGGACAAGGCTCAGCAGATGACGATAATCCAGGATGAAAAGTAAGTTTTCCAGACCCCATGTTTATACGATCAGTTCAGTGGTTTAGGCATTAAAAGATAACAGACAGAGTTACTTTCACATAATTATAATTTTTAGGGTTGCGTACCTCAAAAGGAAAAACGGAACCCTTATAGGATCACTCGTTTGTCTGTTTGTCTGTCACAGCTGTCTCTTTTTTCTTCATCCCAAGTAGGGAACCCTTTATTGTGCGTGGCCCGATACGCACTTGGCCGGCTCTTTTTAGTATGGTATGGCTGCAATACTTGTCCAACGCATGGTTCTTAGAATGCTAGTAGCGAATAAGAAATAAGAAATCGAATGAACTATTTCCAAATCCAATAAGAACGACAAAATTAGATTTCATCAACTCAGGTCGATGGCAATGAATTGAGCACAAGGTTTTTGTCTGGATGGCGCGAAGAGAATTAAGACTGATACCGCTCCTAATGACTTTACTAAATAAACAAGTTGAAGCCAATTCAATGAAGATGAGACCTTTACTTAAATAAATGGAGCTAATAATGTTACTATAAAGAAAGATCAAGGTATTTTTAAATCCTTTTTCCTTGTTGATGTTTACTGTATCAGAAATGTACGGTCTTATGATAAGCAGTTCTTACAGGAAACTAAAGAAAAGTTAAGAAGAAGATTTTCCAAATCTTTTCAGTCAGTGACGTATATTTGTGGACTACTTTTATTTACTTTAATCTTGCATAGGACACGATTGACGTTATTTATCAAAAGACCAAAGCAATGAACAAGCATCGCTAAACAAAAAAAAAAAAAAAAACAAGTTGGTATGTATTAATATAGAGTCATTTAGTATGGTCTCAAGAGTCGTGTCAAAAATTTTTGAAACTGACTTTTTCGGCATAACGCTTTTTCGTTACGTGACGATTTCTACCAGTTTAATCCTACCGCAAGCCGCGTTGAAGAACTTCCTTCCAAAAACGGAAAATGGCTAAACTCGTAAAATCACGAAGATGAAAACACTGCTTCTTCTGATGATGTGCCTTAGAAGAATAGTATCTAACTGTGTAGAAGCTAAGTGAATAAAAATCTATACTAATATTTTACTAAAGCTGAAGACTCTGGAACTGCCAGTCAGATTTAAAAAAAAATCTATTGGCATTTGATTGCCCAATTCTTGAGGAAGGTGATAGGCTAATTAACATCCCGCTAAGAGCCATGAGAGCCGAGCAAAAATAATAAAAGTTACAAAGGACGCTAAACGAAAACGAAGTACTTACTCAAATAGCGGCGAGGGAGTTCTAAAAAAATGTCGCTGTTATTTTAGTATAGGTATTGAATATTTCACGACTTTTACGCAAATGAAGTCGCGGGCAGAAGCTAGTCTTTGATACGACTTAAAGAAAATGGATAAAGATGTGCAGCTCAATAAAGATGTATCATTATATAATCGAGATAAGGAACACTTGTAACTTAGATTACTGAAGCATAGTGATGAGATAAACTCATTGTCAGTACAGTAACAGTTCTCAAGCAGATGGTATCAGTAAACTGTAGAACAATACAAGGATACTACCTATTGAGAGATAATACGTTAGAATTAAAGTAAAGAGGTGGTTTTTATAGAAAGATTTTTTTTATAGACTGCGGGACTCAAACGAGACACAATAGAAGTTTTATTTTTATTACTTCTATAGCCGCATAGTGTCCTTCAAAATATTAAGACAGTTAGATTTTGAAAAAAGTGTTTTTAAGTTTTTGTTTCTGTTTATAATTTTCACCATGGACTCGCCTAATTTTATGGTAAGTGGCACAATCGAACAAACTTTTTTTAAGCTTGCCCCCTATTCCTCATGGGACTTAACATAAGGCGAAATGTGGGGTGGGTACACCTCTGCTTAACACTTCGGAGAATACAGGCGTGATATTTTCTAAATAACAAAAATTATAATTAAAAAAAAAAATAACCTATATACACAAAGAAAATTGGAAAAGTATGGGGGAGACCTTTGCCCAGCAGTGGGACAACATAGGTTGAACAAAAAAAAAATATACATATCATCATCATCTGCCTAACCTTTTCCCAACTATGTTGGGGTCGGCTTCCAGTCTAACCGGACGCAGCTGAATACCAGTATTTTACATGGAGCGACTGCCTATCTGACCTCCACAACCCAGTAACTGGGTAATACGATACCCCTTGGTAAGACTGGTTGCTGACAACCAGTCTTACCAAGGGGTATCGGGGGGGGGGGGGGGGAAGTCTCAACTTTTGGGCTTCTGACGACCTGTAACGACTTTCAAAAATCCACGAATGACAGCCGTGACAGCCGGGACCAACGGATTAACATGCTTTCCGAGGCACGGAGGAGTCTCGGTATGTAAAGATGTGAGAGACCCATCCACGAACCAACCCCGGCAAGCGTAGGTTAACCTGATGGATCGACCCGTGCGGCTGTTATTACTTAGCCACGAGCTCCTGTAACCTATATACATATGTAGGGCAAAACTTGGGTAATCGGTGATAGTTTTGTTTTTTAATTGTAAAATTCGATTCATTGATCAGATTATTTTTTAAATTTACTGTGATACAGTAGACAAAAGAAGCTTTGCTAACTTATATCTAAAAATGTGGCAAATACTATAATGATTGAAAAATATACATTTATCAAGTCAGTAGTAACTTGGTAATAAAACACATATTATCTATCACCGAATAGCTACATATCACGGATTAGCCAAGTTTTGCCCTAGTAGGTATATTCTAGGTTCAGAATGACCATTCTCTTTGTAACTCATCATCATAATATTATATAGGCGTACGTAGATAGATAAATGTTCTTAACTAACTTTTTGGACCTATGTGTCTGCTTACGCGTATGAGTTTCATTAAAATCGGTTCATTCATTTAGAAAAACAATGGCTTGAAATTTTCTATGAAATGCCGTACGCCGTTAACGCTCTTAAGATATGACCAGTCTCAACTGACGGCACCCGTTCACGAACATGACGCATGGATCAGCACCATACTGGTGCTGTATTATGACGTTCTAATGCCATCATGATTCTAGTGCGCGAGATCCAACACACGCGCCACCTAGCGAGACATTTAAGTGAGCATGATATTGTTAACCTGTATAACGGATAGCGTACATCAGTGCCCCAGCTTTGAAAAGAAGCTTGTAAAAATAGACATTTTGTCATCCAGCTTAGCTGTTATCACGTACTGTCGAGGAAACTTACATTTGACCAATTTGAAAATAAAATCCCGTGCACACGATGCCCACATCTGTTAGCAAGCGTTGCTATAGCGGCCGAGCGCTGCAAGCAAGAATAGTTCTTACGGTGTTAAGAATAGTTGTTGATGTTCGTTTCTCCCATGGTACCTACTAAAACGTTCCTTATAATAATGTCATCGTCTATAAGGGCTTTTTAGGTCTAAATCTTTGTCTAAAACCGTCTAAATAAAAGCGCGCTTTTGGATTTTCAACTTTCAGCATATTTCGGCTCTACACTGAGCGTGGCATATCTAGCCGACGTTCGCATGGACGTAAATATATCGCGGTGGGATTTTATCGCGCACTGGATTTTGAACTCTTGGTGTTGGGCCAAGCATTGAGAATCTAACAGAGTGCATTCCAACGCGTCGAAAAAACATCGCCGCGATAGTTTTACGTCCGTGCGTACGTTGGCTATTTAGCTTATTTTCTTTTGATTTAGGCTTTCATTTAGGTGTCGCCTTTTGTTAGTGAAAACGAGGATAGATGTTAGAATTTCTCTAAAATCGTAAACGGTCTAGGTACATCAGTAAAGTTAATAGTTGACCAACTCCATTAAAACGCTATTTAACTTTATTGCCGTCTCGACAATTTACAAAGAAAATTACTATGACAATATTATAAGGGAATGATACGCTACGTTCATACTGAGCAGCGTCCAGATATCGTTGCTTTGTTATTACAAATGTACTTACTATATGTAGGTATATAATAGTTTTTAACTATGACTGCGATGGATAATACGGAACGTATGATACAGAAAGAGACAGCTATATGTAGTGTGTCGCGCTTCGTTTCGCTCGCTGCTATTAGCCGACTAAATCAAATTACAACAATTGTCTGAATTTGTCTGCAACAATTGGCGCGCGCTGGTACGATATCAACCTCTTTATTTATACAGGGTGTAAGGGACAGCCCTCCGCAAACTAACAGAGTGCATTCAGCTCCTTATTTCCTGAATGAATTTGTTTTTAAATCGTATTTTCAGTTACTATTCCTATAATTCACTGTAAAATTACATTCTCTGTACGCAGCACTCCATTTATGTAAATAATACAGCTAAAATAAAAAAAAAATCAGCAATGGATGTTGAAATACTCGGCGGCCGAAGACTCGCTGCGCTGCCGTTCGATACGGGCGTTATGCCACGTTAACGATACATTGCGTGTGAGGCTTATTGGATTCCCAAAACCTTCCTGAAATAATTTCATGTACGGTCGTCTTAGTATGATATATTGAATTCACCCTATCAGTCTGCGAATGGGTGTCCCTTACAGCCTGTATAATATCATTGATGACAATAGTTTCAACTGTCTACGAATGTTATGGTTCTATTCGCCTTTTTGCACTTGATATAATAATACGGTTGTGAAAATGCTTAGTTTATGAGTATTTTAAGACGCGTCCCCGTGCAAAACGCAGCGCCAGCCGTTTTTTGTGCAGTTTTTTGGAGCTATATACTCTTTATCCAAAAGAAATATCAAATAATAAAAAATACATTAAATTTCTACATAATCTTGGCTCCAAAATGGTAGTTTTTTTTTTTTTACTTTGTATAATGTTTAATTAATCGCCTCACAACGAAACCACTGAAATGATAAATAATTATTGAAACCATGCATCTCCTCGAAAACTAACCATTATTTTGATTTTGGTACTTACACCAATGGATAGGCAATTTAATTATGAACATTTTGCTAGAAATATTTTTTTCAACAGACCAAAATTAGATTTTTTATTAAAATAATTCCAAAAATTGTGTGAATTCTATTATAAACGGGCGTGTGGAGGGAGCGGGACAGAGCGGATCAGTGGTGGGACGGAGAAGGACCGAACGCTCAAGGCTGTTTGGTCGGGGTAGCGCCTTAAACTAGCGACCTGGCCCGGCTTCACACGGCTTTTACGGTTTGACAAAACCGGAAGATGTTTTTATTATATACAGGATAATTTTAAAAGGAGTGCGGATATTTCAGGAGGTAATCAGGTGCATAAAACTGGACAACTTTCCCCAAGGAACATAGGTCGAAATCTTAAAATTGAAAACGACTTTTCATACAAAGTGACTGGTCACGTGACTTACTTTTGTATGAGAAGTTGAATTTTATTTTTTAGATTTCTACCTATGTTCCTTGGGGAAAGTTGTTCAGTTTTATGCACCTGATTACCTCCTAAAATATCCGCACTCCTTTTAAAATTATCCTGTATAAGGAACCTTCTGGAATAAATTCTCTAAATTATGGTGAAAACCGCATCAAAATCCGTTGCGTAGTTTTATGAAAAACACGGTCACACAGCAGACACGAGAAGCGCCTTTATTATGCTGCTGCTATATGATGAAAAAAAAATGTAACGTCCTTGATTATATTCAGTAGGTAATTGAATAATATCTGAGCCAAGGTTTTCTATTGTGGTTTTTATAATCGGAGCATTTGTGATCTTAGGTAACGTGTTGTGGTTTCTAGGCGCTGTGATAGCTATTGAATATTATCTTATTTTATTTTTATATGATATTAGTATGTGTGAAATGTAGTAGAATGTAGGAATTGGTTTCATTTTGACAGTTCAACAACATTCATTGCGTTATTTACGTTGTTGAGGAGACAAACTTTTCGAACTTATGATGCAATGGATTAGCAATTTGCTTCAAAATCATTCAGATTGTGATTGATAGTGTGTTACGCAATTCAGGTGCTGAGCTGTCATACTCTTGGGCAAAAGCCTCCCTCCATCTCTTCCACTTATCTCGATGTTGTGCTTCATCTTATCAATGTAAATCTAATTTGTTCAAAAATACATGATTTAGAGAAGGTATGGAAGCCTATCCACTTTCATATTGTATCTAACATATCCGTAATATTTTCCTGAACACTTTTTTAATTGGATTTAGCTCTTATCGAATAAGAAAAACAAATATTTTAAGTAAAATACACAATGATGATACACGTAGAATAAGTTGACAAAGTTGATTTTGATGGATGACACACAATCGGGGATCCACCTTTATTCATAAGTCATGGTCATAAGTATTTTAACCAACATGTAATATTCACAGTGACTGTTTTGTAAAATAAACAGTTTACTTACCTACAACTGTTTTCTTAAGCCGTCAGTGCTGTTGTCTATATTAATGTACCTAGGTTCACCCACGTTTCAATACCAATGCATTGAACAAGAAAAGTATCAATAGAACTCAGTAGAGTCGTGACAAAAACAACACGATTTTGTTAAAAGTTCTACTATTGTATTTGAGAACTATGTAGGTATCTATACGAACAATCGATCCCTACTTTATCCAAGTAAAGTCAACAATATTTACTTGCATCGATTCTTATGCACAACGTAATCGATGTAATAGAAAGTGTACGTATTCTTGTTACGTTATATGAGCACATAAAATTATTAATTCCAGTCAGCGCGAACCAATCGTGATGAAAGTGGTCGAGTCGTGAGTGAAGAGGAAATGACAAGCCAATTAGATCCAATGGTATAGAAATTACCCATAGAATGTTGGTTTATTGGAAAAATTGAGGCTTCGTCAAATTACGGGCAGTAATTGGGGGTTACAAATTTGATGGAATTCGATTTGCTGATAGGAAAATCGAAACCAGTAAGTAAACACACAGAAGGATTCGACGTTCAAAATCGTTTGAATAAATTCAGTAAATATTGCCGGGAATTTCAATTCTGAATTTGAAATTTCAATAAAAATACAGGTTGGAAGACTAAAGTAGTTTTCAGAACGATTTCGAATTTAGAAAAATATTTGGGGGAAAATATGTTCGAAATTCGAAAGAGAACTGGCTGTCGATGATCTGTGGGTCAAAAAAATAATGTACGCAGCATGCTGCTGAGGCTCCCACGTCATTTTTATGGTAGTATGCACCTCCGTGGTCCTCTTAAGAGGCCAATTCCCGTAAATAACATCGTCCCAAATCTAGTCGTAATTCGATTTTGGGGACAATTACAGAGACCATTTCAGACTCAAATCTACATGGTCTTCACATGATCTGACCAAGATTATGTCTGAACTTTAAAAGAAACTGTGGCCTCTGAGTTTGTTTCAGCCTTTCTTCTCAGTGTAGTCAGATAGGAAACGCCGGCCTCGTCTAGTTTAGAAAAAAATATGATTAACGTGTAAAAGTGTTTTTACAAACCTAATTACAGAAATAAAATCATTTATCATTAACATTAATCATTTTATAATCAATGTTAAAAACTTTGATATGAAAAAAAAAACAATAAGTGTTTTTTTTGGGTTGTTTTTTTTTTTGTAAAAACGTTTTTATTTTTCACTTTTTAGTTGTGTTACCTCCCTCACACCAATTCGTATACCACTACTTGCTATGTAAACAACAGTGACAGGAAGTATTATAACATCAACGTGGATTAAATACATATTATCGAACCTAACTCAAAAACTTCCCAAGCTAAGTAATTAAAATGTATATGGGACCGCCGCGCAAGGTTCCTTTATCAAATGAAAAGAGAATTTTAAAAATCGGTTTAAAATTGACGAAAATATCGACAAACATGTACTTAAGAAAAAAAAAAAACGTACAGACGAACAACCTACTCGTTTTTTGAAGTCAGTTAAAACCTTATAAGATTTTCGACAGATTGAGACTGAGGTTAGAATGCGAATGTTCTTAAAATTCAGGAATTGCCGCGCTTTTTTAATTTCTTAATATCAGCTCGTAATTGTAACAACAAACAAACAACATTTTTGTTGATCAAAATTACCTCCTATCAATCAGTAATTGGGAAATCGCGTCAAATTACTTAAATCTCTTAAAAAGTTGTTAACTTGTTGTAGATTGTAATAAATGATAGGTCCAACATCACTATTTCAATGATAAAATTAATGGAACTTTGTGCTTATAGGTACCTACCTACTAGAAAATTCTAGGTAGGTAATATTATAGGTAGTCAGTGAAATTGATTGTTAAGCAAATTGACACCCTACGCCAATTCACCGTCTTACAGCGATTTCATTAAAATGTCAAAGAATTATTAAGTCAATTTAATTTAAAAATTAATTTACCTGACTTTATCTAAGTAGGTACAGTGATAAGCATAATTTCCCTTAGATATAGTTATATATTTAATACATACCTAATTGAGTTAAGTTTCCAATATACCTAATCAAATAGTTACCTACACATAGTAAGGAATAGGCAATTTTAATATAAAAATTTAACCATCACTGATGTTGGAAATTATTATAATAATAATAATTGGTGCCTCATTTCTGCAAAAACGTCGAACGGGCCTCTCCGAGTTGGCTTCGGCCCCTCATACACCTTCTAAAGGTCCGGAACCCCAAGGTCCCGAGAAACGTCAAAGCCGTAAAAGAAAAATAATTTCATTCGAATATATCCATAGAGTTAAGAGTTACATAGTAGTATTTTACCAGTCTTTTCACACACAAGTTACAATAAAAGCAATAGAAAATCTAATACACTGCCCGTAACTTAAACAACATGTCCCGGAATTATTCTTATATCGTATCGATTAAAAATTTATGCTTGTGTTTATCTTTATGAATTGCTTGATAATGATAATCTTACGGTAAAATATTTAGTGCGGTGGGGATTCGGCTTAAGGCCGGACGATTTGGTGTTTCTTTTTTTTAAATCTGGAACGAGGTGAGTAAATTATTGGAATTTTCATAAAGGAGTAAATCGAGGTGGTGAGTGTCGTGTTGCACGTCTTATAACACAAGAAATAGGAATTTAAGTAAATTTAAGTCGATGTTAGTGTTTATTTCAAACTAGCTGACCTAACAGACGTTGTCCTGTCCAATTTTCAATAATTCATACATAAATCTAAACGAAATAGGGCTTTTTTAGAAAAATAATTAAATTCCGCGCAACAAAAAAAATAATTCATGAAATTCGCAATGGCTGGACCGATTTTGACGGGACGTTCATTCACAGATATCTGATGTTATAAGGAGTAACTTAGAGTGGCCAGCCAACGTGGCAACGCTGCCATCCTTTCGGGCACTTTTCCCATTGACAGCGATGCGGACGAATTTTTTGATGCCCAATGAGTTCTTCCCCCTTTTTTATTTTTTATTGTTACTTTTACATAATATATATATTTTAAAGACATTTAGGGTACTTTTATTTTAGATAAATAATTAGGGTTCCGCGCAAAAAAAATAAAACCCATGAAATTGTGAACAACATTAGATTCAAGTATTGAAAACCACGCGGGCGAAGCCGCGGGCAACAGTTAGTATAAGCGTAAGAATAATCAGCCTGTTAAGTTCCCACTGCCGGGACACAGGCATCCTCTTTGTGAGAAGGAGTGAGTCATAAGCCACAACGCGGGCCCAGTGCGGGTTGGTGGATGTTACAAATGTCTTCGAACTTTCAGCCCTCACAAAAACAAGGTATTTTTAAACCAATGCAGTCAAGTCTTAAAAGAAAGTATCTTTTTCAAACATAAAAAAGCTATTTCAGCCAATGCCACATCGAGAACTAGCGGGAAGGTAATAAATATCAAATCTCGACGCCCGCTGATGCGAGAACGCAAGATCGAATTTTAGGTGAAGGGAAATAAATTGTGTTTTAAGATTATTGAACTCCATCGAGTATTGGAATTTTTATAGATAACCGAGCTCACGCAAAACTTTTAAGATGATATATTTGGGAATTTTTGTGATAGTTCAATATCATCACTAACATAACATCACGCCTTCCCAGAAGGGTTAGGCAGAGGTGTACCTACCTACACCTAGTACAAAAAAATTAACAAAATAAAATAAAAAAATATCATCGTCGTAGGTAATTAATAGTTCAATAGCATCGTCTGTACCTTATTTTTTATGATTAAATAGGTATTTTATACATGCTTGTGTTTTACAATGTTATATGCAGAGTGCTCCTTCTTCATAGCTAATTAGGTATGACTATGCACAGGACATAGAAAAGTCCAAAGGCCACAGCAAGCAGGCAGGCTCTGTATGCTACGCTGGCGAAGCCATATTCGTCATTTGTCTTCGACGCTTACCTTCCTATGTACTTTCAATCAAGACTAATGTATATTAGAGCAGTGGTGGCCCACTGGTAAGGGGCGCGACTTACGAGTTTTAAGGTCGTGGGTTCGAACCCAATCAGGCACCTTACTTTGTGTTAATTATTTCATCACCACTACTCTCAAAACGGTGAAGGAAAATATCATGAGGAAACCGGCATGTCCTAGAACCAAAAATTCGAAGATATGTGACATCTACCAACTCGTACTGGGCCCGCGTGGTGGATTACGGCCCACTCCCTCTCACCGAGAGGAGGCCGCAGTTGGAACATTATATGGTGATTATGCTTATGCTATTGATTATGAGATCATTTGTGCAGGCATTCGTTAAGGTTTAGGCATCCGTTCCTGAATATGGACAAAATCGCCACACTTAGCTGAAAGAAGTACGAGTATTATTGCAGTAGCGCTAGCCAGGTAGAAATGGAAAAGGTAGAAGACCGGATCTTATACATCAGTGGCGTAGCTACAATTATCATTAGAGGGAAACCGAAGATAAAATTGTTCAGGTCTCATAAACTCAGACAAAAAATTGTAGGCATTTTTGTAATATTTTTAATCTTATGATGACTGTATTAAACTGGTATTAAATAATAATTATGTAATGTGATGTGATATACAGTTACACACACAGGCGTACAATATTATTTGGCAATAGTAGGCATTAAGAAGAGTGGTTGTTTCGAAGGGGAGCCGATAGGAGTCGGGTTGTATGAAGGCTACGCCCCTGTTATACACTCAAACTAGGCATGTTTTACACTCAAAGGCTTAGCTCTGTTTCTGGGAACGCTTCAGCCTCTGATATCACAATGTCCAATATCCATAGATTTTACTGACCACTGACAGGATCTAGAGCATCGCAGGCCCCCCGCCGTGCGGTGTAAAAGATGTTCAGGGACAATTCACCCAGGGGGTTAACAAAAAGAATTATTTCGCTAAGTTTACATTCAAGTAGATTGAATCCCTAGACCTCACATTAGAATTCTCTGTGTAGTGAGATCCAGGCTCCTTCGTTCCATTTTTAAAACTTAAAATGGGTATAAAAAGAGTAAGAGAAGGGGTTGCGCGGGGGCCGGACGTGTGAGTGGTTATGGACACACAAGTCCTATCAAAGCGCATAGGTACTTTCTTAAATGCAAGTAAATCTACCTGAATCGTAGATTAGTATAAATAACTTTATAGCAACTATTTTTCATATCGGTTTAACTCGTTTAGATAAGACAAAAGAATAACGATTACACGGATTAAGATTGTTAAAGTTTTTTTATCAAATGTTTGGGTTAACCGTGTTTTGTGCATTCGTAACTACATACAACGTATTTGTCTAATCTTTATGAAGAGTTAACATTGTTAACTTGAATTGTTAACGTAAATCATTAGTCCGACCGACCTTGTGGACCAATGACCTTAAAAAGGTGGCTGGGACAAATTGGATGCGGAAGGCAGAGGACAGAGTACTATAATGACGCAGCTTGGGAGAGGCCTAAATACGAACATTCATTAAATGACACTATAGAATCAATAATGAACTGGTTAAAGGACAACAGTCTAAGAGCTAATATAATTATCTAAAAACAAAATTTTACAATTCTCTAATTTAATAATTGTCAAATAAACCCTTAGAATTATACTATAAAAACACTAAAATTGAAGAAGTATTTCATGAAAACTTGTTAGGTATTATCTTAGACAGACATTGCAATATTGGAAAGCACACACAATTCGCATATGCCCTAATCTAAATAAATCTGATTTGGCTCTAAAAAGGCTTAAGAAGTTATCAAGTCAAAAAACTGCTATGGCTGCGGACCATGGGTACGTCAGGTTAATTCTTAGATACGGTCTTCTTAAATGGTCCTCTCAAGCTAAAAATATCTATCACACAAAAAAATGTGCAGAGTATGTGTGTGTGTCAGAGCAATCTGTGGGGTTGGACCGTTTGAATCTTGTAAACCTTTATTTAAGAAATATTATACTGTACTAATGATTTCAATCAATCAGTCTATTGCAGTCTACTGCTGGACATTAGTACGTCCAGCAGGAGACTGCAATAGGCTGATCGATTAAAATAATTAAAGTCAAAGTCAAAGTTTTTATTTGTTAAACATAGGTGTAAAAATAGGTGTTGTAAATAAAATAGGTACAGAGGTATATTTTGCTGTTAAATGCGTACCAAAAATCAAATATCAAATAAGATTTTTTTATTTTTGTTAAAATTTAATGACAAGTAAAGTCAAAGCTAAATTATATCCTAAAACAAACTTAACAATATTGCAAACAAAATGTATTTTGAGCATATAAATTGTTAGACACATAATAACAATTCTGATACTTTATGTATTAGAAATGTATAAATATATATTAAATTTTAAATATATTTGCAAATAACAAACATAATTTAGAATTGAATATTAGGAATTAAAAAAACTAATTCTTAACGCACATATTTATCCACATATCTTGCATTATCTTCTAGGTATTCATTGATGGAATAATATACCTTTTGTGTTAGAAATAATTTAAATATTTTTTTTAATAATTTAACTCATGTTTTTGTCTAATAGGCTTAGTTATTGCTCAGGGCTATATTCGTAATCTATATTATTTTAATTATCTAAATATATAGGTAAAGTTAGAAAAAAGTTAAGTTTCCAGACAGGACAACTTTTTCTTGACCCTTATTTGTGCATTTGCTGTCAAGTTTTTTGAATCATTCGTCTTTTGTTTATTTATTATATGCTTCACAAAACTTATCAAGTTACAGTAAGGGACAAAAGTCAATTAAAACTTTTTAGTCGTAATTATTGAGCTATTTATCTAATAAAAATCGGAACCGAAGTAAAATGAAAAGAGTATTATATCATAGCATTATATAATGAAATGCTGAAACACATGAATGCATCGAAAAATTTCGTGTTAATTTAGATGATGTTAAACAGTAGCATTGTTAATCGACTTTTTTTGCTGACTGTATAGCTAGGATACAGATAGTAAAAACATTAATAAAGGAAGCCCAATTCCAAGTTTTCAAACAACATTTTGGGTAGAACAAGTATACAGTAAAGAGAACAGAAAAAGTAGAGGCCCCTGAAGCAATTTTGAAGAGATATTAGTGATCAATGATCATCAAAGAAAGCATTAAAAATATACTATGGTAGCTTTTGCATCATTTAGATATGCCTGCGTAACATAACATAACCTCACGCCTTGTTTCCCCGAAGGGTTGGGTCGTATAGTACTCGAATCGAACCCATGACCATATGCTCGGCAGTAGTGCTTATGCCCGCGTAGTGCAAATATATTTATTTTAAGATTTTGTAGACAATATTTAAAATTCTAAGCTTGTTTCATCCGCATTACGGCTCCCGCAGACAGATGCGATGCGACAGCGCGACGCGATTCTACATAGTTGAACAATTTCTATGAAAACTTCACTTTACTTACCCATCCAGCTTGAGCTGTAATCTAGGCGCCTGAGTGCAATATAAACTGCACGTCCTTCATCGTCTCAAGAAAATGAGTTTAGTTTCTCCATTTCGCAGTAAAGTTCGCAGACCAAAACACTGTAGACAGTATTTTGGTCTGCGCACTTTATAGAAACTCATTGCATAATGCATTTAGTTTTAATTGTACGAAGGGGACCCATCAATGTAGCTTGTGAAATATAATATTTCTCTTTCTTTCTTTCTTTTTTTGCAAATTTTTTATCAAAACGCATTACACGGCAGTTATGATAGAACTAGCTTTTGTCCGCGGCTTCGCCCGCGTGGAGGTCTGAAATTATCACGCTGGAACGTATTACCGTGATAAAAATCCTATGTATTAATCCAGGTTATAAACTATGTGCGTGCCAAATTTCATCTAAATCCGTTCAGCTGTTTTCGCGTGATTGAGTAACAAACATCCAAAGAGACAAACTTTCACATTTATAATATAACTAGCTGCGTACCGCGGTTTCACCAGCATAAGTCTCAATCCCGTGGGAGTTTCGGGATAGAAAAGTATCCTATATTCTAACCAAGGTCATGGTCTACCCATGTGCCAAATTTAATCTAAATCCTTTTAGCCGTTTTAGCGTATAAGCGTAACAAACAAAAAACAAACGCATTTTCGCATTTATAATTACTGGGTATGACTTGACCTTAAGATGAAACTACATTTTATGAAACAATACCATTGAAGTACTTATATAGAACTTGATTTTAATTGCATTTTATGTTCGCATTTAGTCCTAAGACCTATTTCCTATAAGTCGAGTCTACTCTGAGAAGAAACACCGAAAGAAACTCAGAGGTCAAAGTTTTAAAATAAAGTATATAAGGCATCTCACAGTGTGTTTATTTATTTGTTCACAGTTATTCCCCAATCAAGATGGCGCAGGGACAGGACAACAGCAACTCTACTCTGGAGATGGGAACCAGTGACCAGGTGAGGATTAACCATAACTACCGTCCTTGCACAGTTATTTTACCCCTGAAAGCAGCAATCCAATAGAAATGTTTTTGTAACGACAAGATAACTGTGATTTTGACAGACTTGTTAGTGGCAGCAACCCGACAGCAACCTTATATTGACGGAAATAAAGATCACAGTGATTTTGACAGTGATGCAAAGTTAGGCGTAAATTAACTGTGAAAGGACTGTACTCTTAAATAAAAAGGATATAGAACGAGGTTATGTAGGTGGTTTATCTAGAAGCTGTTGATCACCTGCATATGTTAAGGATGCGTTTCCACTGTGGCGGTCACTTGCAGGAATCGACCAATTACAGACGACAATAAGAGAGACGCGATATAGATTTCAACGCAAGTGATTGGTTGATTTCTGCACGTCTCCTATTCACTCCTACGTATCCGCCGCAATGGAAACGCACCTTTTTTTTTTTTTTTTGTGGATGGGAAATCATCAAATGACTTCTCCCGCTCTGGGCGGAGCGGGAGGGCGTGTCAGACTTTTACTGACTAAAACCCACCCGTGTTCCTTCTGTTGCCTGTGCCGGGGCCACGGTAACTCTTTCGAACATCCCGCAACCCTAGCTGGCATCGTCCCTAGCGGACCCCGTCAATAGTGCTGACATCTCTTTGAGGCGCGCGTGGAACACGACGCGCCGTCGACTCGGGCTTGGTCCTTACCGGACGGCGAGCTACCCATTGCTCGCCGTCCGCAAGCTCGCGCCTACGGTGGCCGGGAATCGGCTGCCAATTCCCGACGCCCAGGGCGTCTCCTGTGGCGACTAGGGGCGTGAGGGTGCAAAGCTTGCCTCTTCCTCACGCGTCCCGCCTCCTCCTTCACGAGCATGGAAACGCACCCTAAAACTTGATTATTTCCGTCATTTATAGATGAACAGCAAGCGAAAAACAAGGCATATTTAGGTACCTTCCAATTTTAGCTAGGGAGATACAGATTTAATGATAAAAAAAGAATCGTCAAAATCCGACTAATGTGTAATAACTTATGCATGAGCATACATAAAAAAAAAAAAAGTAATAATCTCCTCCTTTTTCTCATCGGTTAAAAATGAAGTGGGCTGAGAACTTTTTCTTTATTTTTATACAAGCTGTGCCCCGCGACTTCGTTCGCGTGAAATCCCTAAGATACACTCATCCCCCGACCCGTCGCGTTGCATCGCTCGCCCGCGCTATTACTTCGTTTTCGCTTAGTGTTCTTTCTGATTTTTCTTTTTGCTCGGCTCCTAAGGATTGTAGCGTGATGTTGAATATCCTTTACCTATCCTCGAGAATAGGGCTACCAAATACAAAAAGAATTTTTGAAATCCAACTTTTTGTTCAAAATTTCCTGGGTTTTAATTTTTTGCACGGAACCCTTATTATTTTTCTAAAATAAAAGTAGTCTAAGTTACTCCTCGTAACATCAGCTATCTACCAGTGAAAGTCCCGTCAAAATCGGTCCAGCCATTTTGGAGATTAGCCGGAACAAACAAACAGACAGACAAACATTTTAAAAATTGCTTTTTTGTTATGTATACCGTATATTTCATAAATGCATTTAGTAAAAATTTGTTATTTTGACATTACAAAGAGGCACTTCAATTTTATATAATTGTATAGATTACGAGCGTTTTAAATGACAATTTCTTGGGAACGTTATGTCTTTAACCTAACCAGTTGCTTCTCAAAATATTTTCACAATATTTGTTCGACCTTTTGTAAACAGGTTTACCTACTGCAGATTAACACTAGCAAAAATTACCAACATGACGTTTAGTAAATTTACAATCTTGATAGGTAAATTGCTTTCATGTAAACTATAGTTCGTACATTTTCAAAATGATTGGATAGGTACCTATCTATCCAATCATTTTTAAAATGTTGTAATTAATGCCTAATCATATCGTAAAAATGCATATATACCTACCTAGGTATCTATGCATTTTTACGATATAATTAGGCATTCTTTAATGAAAAAAAAAAACACCTTTGCGTCGAATTACAAGTAGTTAGTTTATCATTAATAGCATAATTACCTGCCGCACACACTAATGTCTTTGTAACAGCATTGATAAAGACAGAACTCACTAAAGATAAAGAGAAATCCCCTTGTACATTATAACGTCATAAATTCTACATCTCGAAAGTATTTTTCGCAGAGATACATTTTATTGTGTTGATGACCGCGACAGATCCGTTAAAACTGGTCAGATACATATTTGCATTTAGAAACAGCTGGGTAGGAACTGGCCATAAATACATAATAGGAAAAAACAATAACCATATTTAAACCCGGAATTCATTTTAAAACAGTTTAATAAAAATTGGCCAAGAGTTCCGTAGGTACCACCGTACAATATTTAATAGTACATTTTTTTTAATTTAGTAAATAAAAGCAAACACGTTTATTGTGTGAAGACCTCCTTTAATTTTTAACTTTATTTTATTTTTATTATTTGTTGTTATAGAGGCAATAGAAATACACGATCAGTGAAAATATCAACTGTCTACCTATTACGGTTCATGAGATACAGCCTGCTGACAGACGGACGGACAGCGGACGCTTAGTATTAGGGTTCCGTTTGGCACTCTTTGGTACAGAACCCTAAAACCGGGGTTTGATAAAAACAAAGTAAGATCAAAGCTAACTCTAGCTAACTAGGTGGTTTGGTATCTCGAGAGGAACCTCTTCGAGAAGTGTTATCAAAAACGATTACAGACATTGATAAGCTTTTAATAGAAACACCATAAATATAAAAACCTGAAGGTTATCATCTGGTAAGGAAGAATGATGATAAAATGGATCATGTTAAAACTGCATTTAAGTTTTCGTTTTAACTTTAGTGCATTATAGAGCGTTATTTCATCATTTCGTTTACTAAAATTGGCAAATTAATCAAAATATTGTATTTTTTGACAGCCATTTGCGACGGTGCCAATTTTCTGAATGCACTTTTATACAGTCATTGAGAGCAGCATGGGCTGCAGTTGGAGCCACCGAAAAGTTACCGTAAAATGAACATGAAAATAAATTAACCGCCATTACCTACTACAATGAAACGTAACCTATACGTAATTGATGCTAAATGTTGAACGAGCAGCAGATAACCTTCGATAACCCCGGTGGAGTAACTTACATGTAAAAAACCTAATCAAGGTCCACATTCGCGGCCGAGTCCATTCCACTTTTGTTCAGTGAGCGGAATGGCCGCTGTTTCGTGAATATAATTAATTGCAATATTGTTTTGTCAACATATTAAGGAGTATGGGTTTTTGTGTCCTCAAGTGTATTTTATAAATCTTCAGTGATTTTGGATTGCAGTGCAGTGTAGGTCAAAAGTAATGTGCGTATTTTTTGTTTATTTTCATTTTGATTTTTTTTTCCATTAGTCTTTTTTTTTTTGATAATTTTTCATTTCATTCATCAGCAGCATAGACCTTCAACTATCATGTTATTCGTCACAAATTTTTCTATTGGTACCGTCGACAGCGGAGAGGAATAGGTTCAATTTTTTTTTACTTTTTGTTATTAGTTATTCATACAAATAACATAATTATTAACTCGAGGTATATTTAAAAATAATGGTAAAGTGATCGAATGATAACTAACCTACGTCGTCACTTTACTCATTTTTAAGGAAAACCCGGTTGAAAACCATGAATCTCGACGTATAAATTTAGATATTTTAATATAAATGACAAATAACTGTACTCAACATAATTTAGTATTTACTCAGTCTGTTACAACGTCAATATATAAATCATTTGAATGTACGATCAAGAAATCTGTGTTTTACCAAAGGTAAACAATAATTTAGAGAACGTATACTTCTGATATAAAATCTTTGTTGTCAAGTTTAATTATTGTGTGGTCTATATAATTTATCAGATTGTGATAATTTTTTGCAAGATCTTTGAGCACTGCGTCAGTACCTGATGCTTGTTTACCTTCAAATCGATCTGTGGCTTGTAACTTGTTATGTATCTCAGGCTTCCTAGTTATATTAACTTGACTCTCTATAATCGTCATTGCAAGATATTTTGTACGGTAGCCGAGCAATTCTTTTGTTTTGACTTTGATGTCAATTTTACTAATTACGTATAACATTTTGCACGGATTTCACTAGTGCTGGAATAGGTAGCTAATAAAATTGTATTTTTTGCATCAAGTGTAATAGAATATGAATCTCAATGTTATTAGTTCTAGACTGTGTCCATAGTCAACTAGCTTTTTCCCGCGGCTTTACCCGCGTGGATGTCGGTTCACCGGGATAAAAAGTATTCTATGTGTTAATCCAAGTTATAACCTATCTGTGTGCAAAATTTCATCCAAATCCGTTTAGCCATTTTTGTGTGATTGAGTAACAAACATCCAAAAATCTTCACAAACTTTCACATTTTTATATTAGTAGGAAGTAGGATTAACATCACTAGAATTTGTTGGGGATTTTGAAAAGTTAATTCTCTCATCATCATGTGCCTAGTCTTTTCCCAAATATGTTGGCGTCGGCTTCCGGTCTAACCAGATGCTGCGGCTGTATTTTCCATGAAGCGACTGCCTATCTGACCTCCACAACCCAGTTACTGGGTAATACGATACCCCTTGGTAAGACTGGTTGTCAGACTTTCGGGATTCTGAAGAAACGTAACGATTTATCATAACTCTTTGCATCCCAAAATTATTGCCTTTACTAAACTCAAGATACATTTCAGGTCCTGGTCGCAACCAAACGCAAGAAGACACTAGGATACCTAATCGGAGCAGTCGCCATGTTGGTAGCACTCGGAGTGGTGGTCACTCTGATCGTCGTCCTGTCAGGAGGCGATAATGGCGTGGCGCAGCCTATTGAGTCCACGGAAAGACCCACGACTCCTGTAGTCCCGGTAGACCCGACTACGGCGCCTCCGACCACAGCTGCTCCATCGACGACAACTGAACCACCGGTAACGGACCCACCACCTACTCCGCTGGAATTGGAGGAGATTATCGACGGGATATATTCGCCACCTTCCTTCAATGCCACTTGGTCTACAGGTATGTTTACCTTCATTTATTTAGGCGATTGGCTTCTTTGGTAAATTGTGGTGAGGATTTAGCTAAGGCACCATTCCCATTAGTCCGTTATTTTGGACAAAAGTTGATGGTATATTGTGAACAGATAGATTCAAATACTTGGAACAAGATGACATAATATAGATAATTGAAACGATGTTTCAGTGTGAAAAAATAATACAAAACTAAGTACTATCGAGGAAACTTACATCTGACCAAATTGAAAACAAAATCTCGTGCACACATCTGTTAGCAAGCGTTACTGTATTGGCCGAGCGCTGCAAGCAAGAATAGACCTTACGGTGTATGTATATATGTTCGTTTCCTCCATAGCACATAGTTAATACAGTCCCACAACAAGGAAAACCAAGACAATTATGTATGTCGCGTTCCATCTGTTTTGAGACTACGGAATCTGTGTGGGGAATAAAACCATTCTGATAGGTACTAAAAGGAGAGAAAGAGGGAGAGGAGAGGAGAGAGGAAGCAACCATACCTAAATTATGTTAAGTTTTAGATATTTTATGAAATAGGCACTAGCGACCAGCCCCGGTTTCACTCTGGTTGCACTAATTATCTTTATCCAGATGACTTGTGGTGGATGATTGAAATACTACTTGACTTCATGCAAGCCTAGTACTTTTTGTTAGGTTACTGTTAAAAAAATGGCACATAATTATCAAAAAGCCAAAAAAAAAATCAGTTGGTCCAATCGTTTTCGCTACCAAACTACACAGGATCACGCTGGGCTAATCTGAGGATTGCCTGAAAATGTCATCAAAATCACTCCAGCCGTTTTGAAGTCTATAGGGAACATACATACACACATCAATTTTTATAGATATAGATTAAACATTTACTTCATATTCCTAAAATTTTCTCTACCCACAATGGGAACGATAGAAAAGGAATTACATGTTGGGGAATGTTCCGCTGAAAGTTAACGTCGATAGAGTAGTAGAATAGGTCTCTACGATGCTCCAGGGCAGTGTCCTAACATAACATTGGCAAACTGTTGAGTTTACTTGTCCATGGCTTAGCTGTGGCCATAAGTTCTGCTTTTGTTGGTTATTAGTGTTGGAGCAACTGCGTGAAAAAGGCTTTCTTTTGTTTTGCATTCTAGAGGCTTGAAACAAGCTGACTAGATGTCATATAAAACTTCCAAGCGTAGGTCTATACCTACTCAAAATCAAAGCATTTATTTCAATTAAGGCACAGGCACTTTTGAATTATCAAAGAGTCGGTCAGTTAGTTAGTAAGATGAAGCTAGTTGCCCATTCCAAAACGTAGATCTCTATGGAGAAGAACGGGCAAGCAACTCCAAGGACACCCTTTTAAATCAAGATTATTACATAATCCTGGGTACATTATTCTTGTTGCTTCTTTAAGTGAGAACAGTGTAAAAAAAAAATGAAAAACAATTCATAATATAAGATTGAAAATAAGCCCTGGCAGTTAAGAGGACTGTCTCATTTTGTTACCTCTGTCGCTCACACAGGACCAAATATTTAAGAATGTAAAATGAAAGATGCTTTTTTGAAAAATGTGATCAATTGGCGAATTAACAAATAAGTTGAGAATCTCAACTGCCATGCTCTTTTTCTACGGGTTACTCTTGAATATACATATCTATAAGTACCGAAAAATATGTCGAAGAGTGTCAAAAACAAGTTAAATGGTAGAAAAAATATAACTTTAAAAACAGATTATTTTATTATTTAAGTATATTCAAGCGGTCATTCAACTGCAGTGATGCAATATTGTGATCAAGCTGTCTTACAAAGTGTTAGAGTGTTACCATTCTTGTAAAACATTTATTTTTTAAATTATTAAAATCAAAGCGTTGAAAGGTAAATGACCACGAAATATCATCCACAAAAATTCTACTAAACTTTGTACATCTTTTCTCTCGCAATTTGATGTCGATCGCCCTTAATCCGTCGGTTGCAAAACTGGTTGGATTTCAATATGATAATATTGTGCATAACGACTTGACCGGTAAACATTGCGTGCAGTTTTATGTATTACATAAGCAACAGGTCTACCTTGTAGGGATAATGACGTAAATTACCCAAATGCTTGATTTCGTTACGTGCTTAATGGGTTTAAGAATAAAATATCCATTGTTATGTAAATCCGAGGTTGAAACTAAAGATTTTAAAGGTCAGTTCGCCAATTAAGTACCTACCTATGTTGGAACAATCATCTTAGTCATCAATTCATACATAACATCACGCCTTGTTTCCCCGAAGGGTTAGGCAGAGGTGTACCTATAGTACACCCACATTTCGCCAGTTATGTTTAAGTCCCATGTAATAGGGGGCGAGCCTATTGCCATCAACCGGGCACAAATCCAGACTCCGGGCGTCTACTGACAAATTCCGGATAGAAAAACCCAATAATACTTTGCCCGACCTGGGAATTGAACCCAGGACCTCATGCTCAGCAGTAGCGCTTGCGACCACTAGACCAACGAGGCAGGCAACAATTCAAACATAATAAAAATGCGTTGCGGGTTAGGGAAATACCTAATGTGCCTTTAGTTTATATGAAATGCTATGGGGATATCGCATTTCATAGAAGCCGTTGGCTTAGCTCGCGGGGATGTACCCTAACGGACATTTACGGTTAACCATTTTCAACCTTATTACCTTAGTAATAAGGTCGAAAATTCGTTCACTGCAAATGTCCGCGATGGTACCTACTGGAGAAGATATACATAACTTAATGCTTAGTTCAATAAGATAATTGAATACTGTGTGAGACTGACTCTTTGAGTATTAATAGCTGAAGAAGTCACCTCATTACAATGTTTCCCTTATGAGGTGTGAATACTGGGGTATCCCACAAAAGACATTGCATGAAAGGTGACGTGTAGGAAGCGTGTAGATCTTATCCTTGCACTTTTATAGTTTTGGCGCCATTCATAATCAGCCTAGCCTTTTCCCAAATATGTATGTTGGGGTTGGCTTCCTGTCTAACCGGATGCAGCTGAATACCAGTATTATAAAGTTTTAGCGCCATTATTTACAAAAAAAAAAAAACAAGAATAAAAAACCAAGGCTTTCGGAAGCATGAATAAATAAATGAATATATAATAAATAATAATTAGCATATTTAAATTCATGAACTTCATATGTGTTTTTCAATATGCCAGTGAACTTCTGGCTCAAATAAAGAAACCACCGAATCAAGGAAAATTGTTTATGAATATTGTAAATAATATAGAGGTAGGCGAAATGTTCAAACATGCCCGTGGGACAGAACTCAGAACTCATAAAGTATTTATGTCTAAGATGTAAGAAAAAGGTTGGTCATGTACGTATACAAATAAGTAAAAAAATACGGATCGGAGTTGGACAGTTTCCTTTGTTAAAAGTTAAGCGGTTCGGGGACGCGAAAGTTTGTCGCCAGATAATTTGTAGGTTTTTCCAAAGTTGGATGTTGTAGATTGTTTTTTATATCTCTGCTTTATAGTTTTAAAATGTTTACCCAGTCTTCTATGGAAGGTATACCTAAGCTTCACCTGTTTTATAGTTTGTCACATTTTAAAACTGAAATGTGTGCAACGGGCTCTGGATAAATTGGGTTAACGCAATTATCACGAATCACAGCAGAGAAGTGATATATTAGTGCACGTAGTTCAATTACAAAGGCGTACAGTTTGGCAACGTTCAAAGGTGCCATCGTTTATTTTCGGAAAACCGAACTTTGCCGAATTAAATGTGACTGGTCCAATAAGGAGTGATAGAATTAGTGCGTCAATCTATAATAATTTAGGTGGGAATATAATTCAGTTTCTATTGATCGATAGTTACATTTTATTCGCTATACGTCATTTTGCTCGCTCCATCCTCGACTTTGTCTCTGTCACCTCTGACCTAGACTACAAGAGCAAAGCTATCTTAAATAAAAAAATATCGGTTTTTCCGAAGATAAACGACCTTTGAACGTTGTCAAACTGTATCGGTAGTCATTACCTATTCCCATCACAAATTACTATAGTTCGCAACATTTAGGTTTCAAACTCAAACTCAACTCAAACTCAAAGCATTTATTTCAATTAAACTAATTACAGGCACTTTTGAATTGTTAAAGAGTCAGTCAGTTAGTCAGAAAATTGAAGCTAGTCGCTCATTCCAAAACGTAGACCTCTATGGAGAAGAATGGGCAAGAAACTCCACGGACAATCTTTTAAATCAAAATTATTACAAAATCCTGGGTACATTGTTCTTGTTGCTTCTATATGTGAGAACAATGTAAAAAATAAATAATTAAAAACTATTCAAAATATAAGATTAAAAATAAGCCCTGGCAGTTAAGAGATGACCAGTCTCCACTGACAGCGCCAGTTCACGAACATGATGCGTGGATCAGCACAATCCAGCTCAACCATTTTAAAGACAACCGTCTTTAAAAGATCGCTTTTAGTGATAAGACCGCCCATTGTATCACCTTATGTATTCCTACATTTATATCTGTTAATTTATATGGTGTTCATACAAAAGAGTATTCTATTATACCCCTGACACGATCATACATATAGACAGAAATCACCGTTATCGTCTAGTCATCCACTTTTGTAAATTGCAACAGTTCCATGTAGGTACTTAAGCATATTTTCAACTAGAGAAGCATCTGCATCAAGGTTAAATAAACTATACAAGAATGTGTTAAGATTAGTACCTACCTACCATGATATCACACGTCCTTTTTTTGTAGACTGCTACTGTTGAATGATGTCACTGAAACGATATTTATGAAATTAACTTGGTGTGTTTTTCTAGAGAGCGTTTTTGACACCGTAAAGTCAAACCCCACTGCCATCATTTTCATGACAGCCGTTTCTGGGGCCGTTATGTGGCACTATCCTAAGAAACCTAAGCTTTTAAGAGCGAAAATACACGTGCCTGTAGCTGGTACAAAACTATGCAAGTAGCTGGCATGGCATTGTGACACTGACCAATCAGAAGTTATTATGACACATGGCATGCCAGCTACTCGCATAGTTTTGTCCAGCTACAAGCATTTGTGGTTTTCGCCCTAAGTAATGACTTTCACGAAGGCTATCGGAAACGCATTACTCACTACAACAGTACGAAGGTGCACTAAAAAGAAGTTCTGTAACCAGTCAAAATAACAACTGGCAACATGCATTATTTACCGTTAGTGTTTTGTTTTTTTCTTTCGAACCCATTCATGACGATGCAGTGCAGTCAAAACCATGCATGAGTAGCTCGGAACTGGTTTTGTCATCAACCAAGATGCACGCGTAGGTAACAAATGAATGCACATATATGTATAATTTAAAAACCTGTTGAAATGAGAACACGGAAAATATATTTTATAAGGAAGTGTGGCTTTTGGGAGTTCCGGTCGGTTTGAATGAGATACCCGTGAATGGGATGGCCTATTTTTTTCTTCGAGTTTAAAGAGATAGCCTATGTTCATGTTTGTGTCGGGTTTTAGGCAGGAGCTTTAAAAGGTTTTAAAACCAAGTGGTTGAGGAATAATTAGTTTTTTTTACGGAATTTCCCCATTCTAGTAAAAAAAAAACAATTTTCCTTTTTTTTAACGGATCATCAAATCAAACGCATAATTTTTTTTCTGGTTATTGAATTGATGTGAAGCTGGCAAACTTTTACTTGGCACTTTCACCTATATAGACGTCCTTTTCGACGTATATAGATGTCATGACGTCATAATATTAAAACTTCTATTGTGTCTCGTTTAGCGTCCGCGAACCAATTAAACTTATGTTTAGTATAGGTACCTACTTTCACTTTACACATTTGGCATTGAGACACTCTACTGCATCAACAAAATTCGCTAATATGAGCAGTTTATGTAATTATTAAACAATTACATTACATCACAAATTACTGACTGCACTACCACTAGTACTTACTGACTATTAGTGTAAATATCTACTTCATCTTTGTTATAAAAACTCTAAGATTTATAAATAGCCACCACTCCACCGGTATCTATTTATATTACGAACCTGCCTTAATCGGTTTGATTCATTAACAAAAATGCATGCAAAAAACTACGGAGAACATATTTATCGCTCGATAAATACAGATTTCCGACACAATCCGGTTCATTGGCCAACATCTAACGATACCAAACATACCGTGTGTTGCACCAATTTTATTGCAAATCGGAAAACATGCGAGTGTACAGTCAGCATAAAAAGTGAATCAGTGTTTCGGATTTTGCTTTTTAACTTAATTGTCACATGATTGAAAAAAAATCACGTTTGTAATGTGCTGTATTGTAATCAAGGAGGTTCAATGTAAACTAGAGCAGACACCGCGAACAAATTTTTTTCGCAACGTTTAGTAGTCCCAAACTAAAGATGTGTACTGCGGATATCAAATGTGACAACCGCGGGGTATGGATGTTTTCTGTCCCGGACAACAACATGTTGCGCAACAAAAACTTTGTATCTGCTCTAGTTTCCATTGAACCTCAATGATTTTTTTTTTAAGAAAACGTTGCCCCACACTAGGAATTTCTCCTGTGCCGTGGGTGCGTTTACAAACATAGAAAACTCACAAACACAAACGCCCAGACCCGAAACAACTACTTGTAGATCATACGAATATTTGCTTCGTGCGGGAATCGAACCCGCGACACGCAGTGCAGCAGTCCAATCGCTCAGCCACTGCGCTAACCGTGCCGTCAAAATGATTGTAACACAATTTATTTTATTTTGCAGTCTAAGTACTTACAAGGTGCCTGTTTGAAACTTTTAATTATATTCCAACCTCCGTACATCATGTTTGCAATAAACTAATTTGAATTGATTTGACAGTGCCGAAAGTAAAACTGTATCACTTTTATTTAACGAATATCGCTCTAGTTTTCCATAAGTGTTATAGTAGAAGAGATCCAGTAGAAAAGACATACAACAAAGTTAAAAGTTTTAAATACCTTCACAAGTACAACAATAATACTACAACCAAAGTCACTGTAGTACTATGAAGTCATCGTAAATACACATCATTTTTTGCGAAGAAAAGCGAAAAAACTTTGTCTTGTAGAGACAAAAAAAAACTGAGAAATCATCATCACTTTTGATGTTAACTGTAGCCAGGAAAACAGTGTAATCGTGTACAATCTTATAATATGTATGTTCATTATTAATGTTTGATTGCAGGAAGCGAGGTGATGTTCCGGAATAGCAATGGCGACCTGGTGCTCTATGATGTCGACACTGATAGCGCCACACCACTCATTTATAACTCCTCGCAGGTTTGTTGATTTAGTTTTTCCTTAGCTTGGTTTAGAGCTTTAAAAAAAGAGTGCTATTTATATTCATTAGATCGAAAGGAGTGAAAAGAGAAGTGAAATTCATCCGTCGCTTTTTTCTCTCTGCCCGTTAATGGTCAGTAAGGCCCTAAGGTCGAAAGCTATAAACGTTACTTGGCAAATGCTTTGACTTAGACATGTTCCCGTCTCTATACTAATTGTAGTTTGACAGTAGTGCAAAGCGCAGGCCACGCTGGGAAAGAAGCGATTCGAAGCTAAGTCGCGGAAAAAAGTCTGGTGTTCGCCACATTTATTTTATTTTTTATTTTATTAATTTTAAGAAATCTTACAGCTCATACATTCGAGTAGTCAGAAGTAATATATGTAGAAGAAGGCCAATTACAAGTTTCCACACAAACAGCGTGAGAGTTAAATATATGTAGAAACAACTGAAGAGAGTAAACAAAAATAAAATACATTATACTTCAAAGAAAAAGTTACTTAATATTTTTTAAATTTCTGGACACTATTTGTGAATAAATCAAGCTCAACATCCCGGCACACCGTATTGAACATTCGACATGATTTTAAAATATATGTGTTTTGCCTATAGATAGTTTTCACAATAGGTACATGAAGGAGATGAGGTCTCCGAAGAAACACAGATGGTACATGAAGTCCAATCTTGGCCACCAGCTCAGGGACGTCCGTAGACCCGTTCTTTATATTAAATAGAAAAGCAAGATATGATTTTGACGAGTTATACGAACATAAATGTTTAAGGTTTTCGTCCCATAGTAAAAGTTGTTCATAATGATGAGTACAATGATCCCTTAAGAGGTTGTGCGTTAATTCCGGGTCATGTTGTATATTTATGTAGATTATCAATCTGTAAAATGTTCTAGGTTAACTAACCATAAGCGGTGAGACTTTCATTGTCAATGAAGTCTGGTAAATTCGTACCGAAGGATGCCGCTGAAAATCCTCTTGACATAATCCCTAAGACCCTTTTTCCGACACGACAAGAACAAAGGAAGTGCTTTCATTCTGTGGAGTGACATTTTCTTTGCCGGGGTTTCTCTTGAAACCTGTAGGAATAAAAGTATGGAAGCGTACTACTTAAATTACTTTAGAGTTTGTAATTTAAAATAGTTAACTGATTATTCTTATTTTAATGGGGAGAACGGCTGCTGTCTGATCAATTATGTTCTTTGTCTGGATTTTTTGTTCTAGTTAAGGCGACACCGCGCGCGCAGTGGCGCCTTAATCGTTTGTTTGTTTATTTCTTTTATTTTAAATGAAAATGCAGAACATAGTATATGCATGTTACGTTGTGCTCCACAAGACTATACGTTATTATTATCACAAACGGTAGTTTTACATTGTTAAGTTTTATTATAATCCTTAAAACGGAAAATAGTGGCCACTAAGCTTAGAATAATAATAAAACTTAACAATGTAAAATTACTGTTTGTAATAATAATAACGTATAGTCTTGTGGAGCACAACGTAACATGTTTATTTTCTCTATTTTCATTCTAAAATAAAAGAAATAACCAAACAAACGACGAGGGCGCCACTGCGCGCGCGGTGTTCTTAATAAATAGGTTATTTCGGTTTACATGTTTTTGCTACTATAAAGTACCTACCTTTTATTTGATAATCCACGTGATCTATGGCGAAACAAAAACACGTTATAAGTACCTATATTATTATTAAGTATTGCTATTGAGAAGCAAAAATAAAAATGAACTTTGTGGTTTTTTTTTTTTTTGTTTTGCCGAATACAAACTTTTTAAAACAGATTATTATCTAAATTAGGCCTTATTTTAGAGTCCAGAATAAATTATAATTTGGATCCGACTGCTTCGCAAATCAGCTACCTATTATTAAATAATCTATAGTTTTTTGAATCAGCATTAAATCTTAGGTATGCACTCAATACCCTTGGCTGGGAAATTCCTGATTCCAAAGTGACGTATTTGTAAAGTAAAAATAAACAGAGATTTATGTATTTTAAGAACGTTCGAATTCTAATCTCAGTCTCAAACTCGCAAAAAGCCTGTAATTTACCTACTTCCATTTTCGTCAAGTTTTTGACACTTTACTTGTAATTTACTTGACGCGCGCTTTACTTGTGATAACAAAATGTACAAACACGCTATGAATGAGTGCGTGAAGACGAGAAGCGTCAGCACATAACACACACACGCACACACACACTTCCGACGTCACCATTGTCTCGGATGGTACCGAGTGCTCCTGCGCTCACACACACATTCACAGCGTGTTTGTACACTTGGTATCCACAAGTGAAGCGTGCGTCGCTTTGTGAGATAAAAATACTTTACGAGAATTGGCCTTCAGACCTCACCTTCGTCATTTTAACACACATAATGAACACGTGTATAAATTGCAATTGCACTTTTACATAATTTTTATACTATATTGATCATTGTTTAGTTTCTATTGCAACCCAATTAAATGTACTACCTAGTATATAGTACGTGTCAAACTTTATGACGGCTGTGAAGTGCGCTACTCGCTGCGCAGTACCGCACCCCTCGCCCCCGCTGACACGTGAATTTGTTACTGCGCAGCGATTCGCCTCATGTTCTGAGCCGCCAAAAAGTTTGAATCGGGCTATATCTATTATTTATCATGATCATATTATTATGGCATTGAAATTTACCTTTTGTTATTAGTTTCACTGGGAAAAGTTTCTGTTTACAGTAAATACACGGTGTAGGGCATTTGGTAGCCCAATTCTCGAGGATAGTTATAGGCTATATAACATCACGCTACGATCCTTAGGAGCCGAGCAAAAATAAAATAAGTCAGAAAGAACGCTAAGCGAAAACAAAGTAATAGCGCGGGCGGGCGATGCAACGCGGCCGGTCGGGCGACGAGGGAGTTTTATTAAAATGTGGCTGTTATTTTAGTATTGCGTATTGACTTCCACGCGAACGAAATCGCGGGGCACAGCTAGTTCCATATAAGTTCCCCTCATATACATCAATTTCCGAAGCAATTCAGTCACATAAATCAAATTTTAAAAGCACTTGTCTGAAAGCACTTACCTACTCAACATTTGCAGAAAAAGTTCATGAAAAAATTGTTCTAATAGTGTTGCGTTGCGCCTGTTTGCGGCGAGCCTTTAACGGTAGAACGGATTTTGATGAAATTTGGCACACAGGTAGATCATGACCTGGGTTAGGACATAGGCAACTTTCCTTTTATCACGATGCTAGGTTTCCTAGGGGTAATTTCCGACCTGCACGCCAGCGAAGCCGCGGGCAGTAGCTATTTGGCTTACAATATAAAAGTCTATTCAGATATAAGCGATATCGCTGTCGCGCTTGACAGCGATACTGGTCCAAAGTGACTTACCAAAAGGCGAACCAGTATAGCCATACCCATATAGCCAGTATAGCCATATCGCTTATATCTGAATAGGCCTTTAGTAATCAAATGTAGGTACAGGGTTGTTACTTGGCACTTGAATGTCTAATTTCAACGAGGTGTTTACATTATCTACTTGAAAACCTTAACCTAGATTGATAGGCGCTTCAAATTATGTTCTTACATAATCAGCCTATAACGTTCCCACTGCTGGGACACAGGCGTCATCTCTGTGAGAGAGAGCCGGCCGCAATATACCGCGCGGGCCCAGTGCGGGTTGGGGATGTCACATGTCTTCGAATTTTTGGTTCGAGAATATGCCGGTTACCTCATGATGTTTTCCTTCACTGTTTTGAGAGCAGTGGTGATGAAATAAATTACAGAAAGTAATGTGCCTGCCTTTTTTTTCGGGTGGGAAATGATCAAATGACTTCTCCCGCTCTGGGCGGAGTGGAAGGGCGTGTAAGACTTTTACTGACTTAAACCCACCCGTGTTCCTTCAGTTGCCAGTACCAGGGCTACGGTAACTTTTTCGAACATCCCGCGACCTTAGCTGAGTAATGTGCCTGCCTGGGTTCGAACCCACGACCTAGAACATGTAAGTCAGGGCCGTTACCATTGGACCACCACTGCTCTATTATGTTCTTGATTTAGGTAAATATATCAATTTAAGTTATTATCATAGCTGCGGCATCAGCTAAGATAATAACTGACTTTTCGTATTTAAAAAAAAGGTTTAATAAGTTATTTCAAAGTTTTAGGCATTAAAAAAATCCAGTGTAGTCGCGCCGTAAATCATTTTTAAATTGGATTTTTCCACAGAAAAACTAAAAATCTAACTAACTCAAAAACTACTGAATTTCGGTAGAACATAAAGGTGGCTTAATTTGTGCCATTTTACCCCTACTATAACGTCCTGCAAGGAATACATCGAGTTACCAGTAACCCTGTGTAACTTAACTAATGAAGGCTTTGGGTCTGCCTCCACTCCAAACGCACGTCATCTAACTAAGGGCAAGACTCACAGACCGCACTTTGACTTTGCTAAGTAGAGCGTGCGTCGCCGTCGGTCGTCGGCGTCGTATACGAATGTGAACATAAGTTGTATAGCATTAATGTTCATATTCAAATGAAACGCTCACATTCATTTGTTTATACCTACTACATTACATTAATGATATTTCATTAAAATTAAATATTGTTATATGCTGATATCAGCATTCAAGAATAAGGTTTATATTCGTATAGAACGCTTACTATACTAAAGGCGCGTTTCCATTATGCAAGTGATTTGCATACTAGTTGCAAGTTGCATGCAAATTGTATAGTGGAAACAACAACTTGCAAACAAGTTGCAACGTGTATGCAATTAGTTTTAAACTTGTACGCACAATAATCAAGTCGGCACATTTGCACGCAAGTTGCAAGCGCCATTTTTGTTGCAGTTGCAAGCCATTTTCTAACCCACTGAACTGGTCGACGTCGATGCTTTTATTTAATTTAATAATAATAACAATAATAAAACTTTATTATCAGACACAATTAGTCCATACATTACAAAAAATTAAAACACAAAAAACAACAAACAACACAAACAACAAAATATACATCAAATGAAATACACATGCACATTATATAAAAAAATAAATAAAAATAAATACAAATACTTACACAATTATTTAATGTATTTGAATGACGCTCTGTGAGTCGTCATCCAATGCCACATTATGGGGCTGTCCATCCTGCTGGCCACAATAGCCAACAGACTGTTGGGACTATCGCGCACTCGCCGCATCAGGGACGCTATACGCAAACGCATAAGCGCGTAAAAATCCGGCACACCGGTTTCCGCGAACATCCCCGACGCACTGCAAAAGCGCGGTAGCCCCAACATCACTCTGAAGGCATTATTATATTGGACTCGCAGAGCACTGTACGAGCTTTTTGTATAACTGACCCATAGGGCGCACGTGTACAGAGACTGGCAATATGCCCTAAAGAGTGTAATTTTTACCTCTTCTGTACATCGTGCAAACCTACGGGCCAGCATGTTACACCTAACTGCCAATGCTCTGCGTTCCCTCTCCAAGTCCGTATCATCGGACAAACTGTCGGTCACCCAGTGTCCCAGGTACTTGAACCGTGTCACTCTGGTAAGCGGGACGCCCCCTAAGGTGACTGGCGGGACAGTGTCATAACATTTGTTACCCGCCTTAAAGACCAAGAGCTCACTCTTGGTTGCATTGTACCTGAGACCATGGGCCACCGCATAGTCCTCACAGATACGGAGAAGCCTCCTCAGCGCACTGATCGATGGGCTCAACAACACCATATCGTCCGCGTAGCTGATATTATTAATGCAGTGTCCATCAATGGAGCATCCGATGTTAGTGTTGCTGAGCTCACATATCAGTTGGTTTACATACAGGTTGAAAAGCTTGGGAGAGCTGAGTCCCCCCTGCCTCACCCCGCACTCCAACCCGTATGCACCTGACAGGACACCCGCCCACTTTACATAATTGTACTGGTTGTTATCCCAGTACTTCAGAACATCAACCAGATCTCTTGGGAGGTTGGTTAATACGTGTATAATTATTGCGTATACAACTCTGCATGCAGCGACAAGCACAGCACGTCTTCTACTCATGATAAACACTGTACTACTAGAACTAACTTGTATACCACTAAAATCTTGTATGCAAGCTGCAAGTTGAACAAAATCGTGTTTCCAATTCAAATCACTTGCACACAAATCCGACGTCATACATGTATGCAAGCACTTGCATAATGGAACGCGCCTTTAGTAAAAGTGAAGTCAAAGTTCGATTTTTGAATCTTTGAAAATCCTCAAATCGTCACCCTTTCGTCATGAATTCACGTTGCTTCGTTCTAAAAACTACATGATTACCTATCTAAATTCTTCTTTGTATTACAGATTCTACAGCAGTCATCGAGGGTGATGCAGTTATCACCCGATGGTTCTGAAGTCATCTTGGCATACAATGTCGCACCGGTAAGTTTTTAACCGACTTTACGAGGTTATGCATTCGAAGATTTTTTTTTAACATTAAGCTTGTGTAATCATAAACCCAAATTCTTCTTCAAAGACAACAGAATTATTACAATTTTTGATTATTTATAGGTATTATGTCAAAGCTACGCTTGCCGGGGTTGCCCGTGGATGGGTGACCATCTTTACATACCGAGACTCCTCCGTGCCTCGGAAAGCACGTTAAGCCGTTGGTCCCGGCTGTCATTCGTGGATCTTTGCCAGTCGTTACGGGTCGTCAGAAGACCGAAAGTCTGACAACCAGTCTTACCAAGGGGTATCGTATTACCCAGTTACTGGGTTGTGGAGGTCAGATAGGCAGTCGCTCCATGTAAAATACTGGTATTCAGCTGCATCCGGTTAGACTGGAAGCCGACCCCAACATAGTTGGGAAAAGGCTAGGCAGATTGATTGATTTATGTCAAAGACCCTTTTTTTAAATCAGATTACAAAAAACAATATTTACCAACTCTAATTAGTTTACACCAAATTATATTTACCTACCTAATTTATTATTGAAATGTAGACAAAGTAGTAGGTATTTGAAATAAAGTAATTATTATGTTTCAAACAAGCCTAATATCACAATTACGGTATGGATTTTATAACAAAAAAAAAAAAACACACAAAATCACAAGAAAATTCTTGTAACATTAAAGAAAAACAAAGTATTTGATGTGCAATCTGATATTTTAGTCCCGCGTTGAAAACATTGAACATTTTTCACCGAATGTATTGGTCGCAGCTTCGCAAATAACTTTTCATATTGTGTAAACAGTCAATGTCGTCAGAAATACGTAATACTAAAATGATATACTGTTTTTATACTAAAGCACGTTCCGTAAATAGACCGGTGGCGCCTCCTTTCTCTTTTAGCGGCAGTTATTGGAACATTAACCGATTTAATACTTACTTTTTAAAGTTGTAAATTAAACCTTACTCAGGTTATCTTTTGGTTGGATATAACATAACATTGTTAATAAAGGAAATACAGGCGTGATGTTTCACGCCTGTATTCCCCCAGAGGGTTAGAAAGAGGTGTAGGTACCTATAATATACATTTGTGTAGTACACCCTCATTTCGCCAGTTGTATTAAAACCTCATGGAATACACACAGACGTGCCCGTCTCCAATCCATCCATTCCAAAAATCTGTTAAAATATTTTTCATCCATTCCAAAAATCTGTTAAAAAATGTTAAAATATTTTGTTTGCCCCACCTAAATTAAATCATTGTGAGCAAACCCTCTAATGTCTTTGAATATTATATATCTACTTATTATTAACTTTACGATTTTAAAAACAAATATAAGTCGAGAGCTAGGTTTACGTAGAAGAGGACGTTTCTGTACAAATTGAATTTGGTTTTGCATTGTGATACTTAACTCCCAAGAGTGTAAAGTGGCAGCTAAGTAGGTCTCTTCATAAAGATAATTCACTTTGACTAGGTACTCCTAAATTATTAGACGTTTGAGCAAAACCAAAATACCTAGAAATAAATTTTGAGTCATCTGCATGTTCCGAAATTAACGCACAACCTCTTAAGGGGTCATTGAACTCATCATTATGAACAACTTTTACTATTGGACCAAACCTGAAATCGCGAAAAAAAATCTGCTGTTCCCTACATTTTGAAGAGTTATGCGAACATAAGCGTAAGGAACAAATTTTTTTTTTCGTAATTTCAGGTAGGTATGCTGTATGTATAGAAAAGTTGTTCCTAATGATGAGTAAAATGATCAATGTTGTATATAATAAGGTACCACCTTTCCGTATTTTCCAACCATCTCTTAATTTTTATAACCAAACATCACCCCATCAGCGTCATTCTCCAGCCTTCATCCCAATTAATTTGAGGTCGGCCCAACATGTCTTTTTTTCCATACTATTAGTCGTCATCTCCATAGTCACCTCCTTTCTCACAAAACAGCACCTATGAATAAACTAAAATACCTTGTAACTTAAGTACTTTAACTTGACTTCTAGCTAAAAACTAGAACACATAATTTCCCTAGTGCATTCAAGTCACCTCGGGAACAAGTGTGAAACTAAGTAGATAACAAGTTTGTGCACTTCCAGTTACTGTTGAAGTACCTAAAATACACAAGAGCTGAAGTTTTACCCGCCATGTCTACACTGCATTGACTGACCCAGTTACTGTTCAGCAAATTGACCCAATTTGACAATTGAATTTTTGTTATACTTTGGTAAACTTCGTTACTCCTACATTGGAAGTGACTGTGAGCTTTTTGAAATTTTTATTCGAACCCAATTTTGTCGTGCCGTCCGCCGGTGATTCTGGCCCAAGGGATTTTAATTCCCCAGTACTTAAGTACTTATATACTACTTACCTACGTCTTTTCATTAAAATATTGACCAAACCTTTTAGTTTAGAGGATAAAACATCCTACTCTAATATTATAAACGCGAAAGTTTGTGAGGATGGACGGATGGATGGACGACGTTACCGCATCAATAATTTAGTAAAGTTACGACCCGTTCAAGACAAGTTATATCTGACAGGCCCGTTTATGTTTTATTACTTAAACATAACATCACGCTTTGTTTCCCCGAAGTGTTGGGCAGAGGTGCACTCACAATACAATCACATTTAACCAGTTATGTTTAAGTCCCATGTAACAGGGGGCGAGCCTATTGCCATCTACCGGGCACAATTCCAGACTTCGGGCTGCTACTGAGAAATTCCAGATAGGAAAATCCAATAACACATTGCCCGACCTGGGAATCGAGCCCAGGACCTCACGCTTAGCAGTAGCGCTTGCGACCACTAGACCAATGAGGCAGTCATATGACTGAGGGCGTCTATAGCATTTATGTTACTTGACAAAAGACTTAAATCACAATGATTGAAGCATAGTTGCTTCATGCTTATACACGTGATTGAGTAAAGTAAGGGAAATTAATTGTTTATGTCATTGACTACCAACTAAAACTGACTGTAAATTCAAATCGCAACTCTTCACCTCACCTCTGTCATTCTTTGACATTTGTTTGAAATGGCTCATCATCATCTGCCTAGCCTTTTCCCAACTATATTGGGGTCGGCTTCCAGTCTAACCGGATGCAGCTGAATACCAGTATTTTACATGGAGCGACTGCCTATCTGACCTCCACAACCCAGTTACTGGGTAATACGATACCCCTTGGTAAGACTGGTTGTCAGACTTTCGGGCTTCTGACGACCCGTAACGACTGTCAAAGATCCACGAATGACAGCCGGGACCAACGGCTTTACGTGCTCTCCGAGGCACGGAGGAGTCTCGGTATGTAAAGATGGTCACCCATCCACGGACCAACCCCGGCAAGCGTAGCTTAACCAGATGGATCGACCCATGCGGCTGTTATTACTTAGCCACGAGCTCCTCCTGATTTGTTTGAAATGACTATTACACGGTAAATTAGCGTAATGTCTCAATTTGATAAATATCAGTTTCCCTGAATGTGCGGAGCTTAGGAAAGAGCCACAATTTAATTTCAGCCTGTGTAAAAAGTTTCTAACATTTTTCATGAATTAAGCTAACATTTAACTCTGTTGTAGAATCTTTCTCTGCGACATTAAGAAAATATATTAGGCACTTAAAGTTTCAAACTGTTTAAAAAGTCATTCGCCTGAAGTTATAACCTTGTAAGTTGTGAGGTAAATGGTGCTTACTTACTTTTACTCTTGACTGCATAACTCATAAAGCCTACGTCAATATAAAAAGACTATAAAACTTACTTTATGGTATTTTTGACGTCTTATTTTCAGCAGTCTGTTTTTTTTTTCTAACTGGCTAGGCTTAATGTCTAAGCAATGGGTGAATTTATAATTGGCTTCATGTTTCTAAAACAACAAATAAGGATCAGTTTACAAAAAAAAAATTGCAACGTAGTCACATAGGAAACGTCGACTACATCTAGATATTTTTTTTTAATATGGCGTTCAGAAGTGACGCCGTAATCCTGTTATAGAAAAAAAAATTCATTATAAAAATATAGGTAGTATACAAGGTGTTTTTTTTTACATGTCGTAACTCTAGGGTATGAATGAGATCATATCAAAGAATCAACTGGCATATGAATTATTTTTCAATTATCATTATTTTTTTGTTTTCATTTTTCATACAGAATAATTCGATAGTCATGATTATTAACGTAAAACACCCTTATAGTGGCCGGGTCGAATCGTAAGCACAAATTCCACATGAATTGTAGTTGCCGTCATCAGCGGGCTCTTGTATTCTGTTTTCTACCTGTACATGAATAAGCTTGATCTTATATTAACCTCATTGTCCTTGCCCCTGTACGAATTGCCGGAATAGGAAATAAGATTCGTAAGGATTAAAAGTGGAGTTTGTGCTCACGACTCGTGCCGGCAACTATACGTGAAATATGACAACGTTGCTTTTTCTTTCCTTTAATTATGAATGAAAATGAATTACTCGTATTTATCAATGGAACTTAGAACGAACCTAATTTAATTATGATTGATGATATCTTCGAAACCATGCATTTTTGGACCACATATTCTAGGACATTTTGTACCTATTATTTTTACTTACAGAATATAACCCTAGAGTTATGATATATAAAAAAAACACGTTGTATAATAATTTAATTTAATTTCAATACGTAAAACAAAAAAGTGAAAAAGTACGTGTTTCAGGGTTTAAAAAAATACATCTCCAAGCGGGGTGGAAAAGGGTAATCTGCTTGCTTCAATTAACTCGAAAATAGGTACCTATAGATAATGTTTGAGTCACATAATTTTTCGAAAACTACCTTTCAAAGGGGGTTGAGGGGGTGTTAAAATATATACCTACTTAGAGGAAAGTACGAAATCCACGCGATAATGGTAATTATTTAGTTTTTTCCTTTTCATTGCGCAAATCTTGTAAACAATTTTTTTATTTCATATTTTGTCTTTATTTACACAATACGAATCACGCGATGCACCATCCAATTTGGTATTTCATTGAATTACACATATCATAACATCAGGCAGAGGTGTATCTATAGTAGGTACACCCACACTTCGCCAGTTATGTTTAAGTCCCATGTAAAAGGGGGCGAGCCTATTGCCATCAACCATGCACACTTTTACACTCCGAGCTGCTACTGCTACAGATGGAAAAATCCAATAACACTTTGCCCAGTATTTGAGTTTGTAAAGCCTAACAACCACTTGACACTCCTTCACTATTTCCAGGTATACAGATACAGTTTCCTCGCCCGCTACGCAGCCATAAACATCGTTACTGGAAACAAGGTTGACATCATTCCCTCGGGCATCGAAGCTGACGAAGCCTTCCTCCAGAACTTCGTCTGGGGACCCTCAGGAACTGCCCTGGCTTTCGTCTACTTGAACAACATTTACTACCAGGACGGCCTGAGCAATACTCCTCGACAGATCACGACGACTGGAAAGTTGAATGTGATCTACCACGGTATCCCAGATTGGGTATATGAAGGTTCGTTTTTAATTGCTTCTTTTTTTTAATACTTCAAGCACGCAAATGTACTTACAGAGGCGGACTTAATGCCTTAGGTAATTTCCACCAGTCAACCTTCTTCAATCTTTTGTCATAGCAGTTCAATGAAAATCTTATTGATACTTTTCCATCCAAGTTTATCTCGCATTAAGTAATCGTATTTATTGTAAAACCACCCAAATGTTTGTAATAGAGAACGGTAATTTAATTTAAATCATTCCATCATAAGGTACCTACAGAAAGTAGTTTCCTCTGAGTTCAGAATATCTGTTGCTAAGCACTCTCATTCACTCTCAAGGGAAATTAAACGAGATGCATACTTATCCTATACATAAAGAGCCTTCGATAAATTGAAGCCGTAGTAAAAATAAGTCTTATTGACAAATGTATGAGTACTATCGATACCCGTGAGTACTATCTACCATAATATTTTGGTCTCAAGAGAGAGGTTATGAGCATATAGATAATAGCTTAAAGATTAAATATTACTTCATAGTTTAGTGCAGTTTATTTATTAATAATTATAATAATTACAGGTAATTTATACAATGTCATTCAATAGTATCCTAATCCTAACTTTTTTTTTTTTTTTTTTTGTGGATGGGAAATCATCAAATGACTTCTCCCGCTCTGGGCGGAGCGGGAGGGCGTGTCAGACTTTTACTGACTAAAACCCACCCGTGTTCCTTCTGTTGCCTGTGCTGGGGCCACGGTAACTCTTTCGAACATCCCGCAACCCTAGCTGGCATCGGCCCTAGCGGACCCCGTCAATAGTGCTGACATCTCTTTGAGGCGCGCGTGGAACACGACGCGCCGTCGACTCGGGCCTGGTTCTTACCGGACGGCGAGCTACCCATTGCTCGCCGTCCGCAAGCCCGCGCCTACGGTGGCCGGGAATCGGCTGCCGATTCCCGACGCCCAGGGCGTCTCCTGCGGCGACTAGGGGCGTGAGGGTGCAAAGCTTGCCTCTCCCTCACGCGTCCCGCCTCCTCCTTCACGAGCATTACTGCTTCGCAGAAGGAGGTAATGGCTTCATCCTAATCCTAACTTAACATTATAAATGCGGAAGTTAGTTTTTTTGTTTGTTACGCTTTCACGCTAAAACGGCTGAACGGATTTTGATGAAATTTGGTACATAGATAGACCATGACCTGGAAAAGGACATATGTTACTTTTTATCCTGGATCGCAGAAGAAGTCGCGGGCAATAGCTGGTTTAAATATAAAAGTCACAATTATCATACACAAAAAAAGAAGAAGTAAAAGTTTTTGATCATAAATAAATAATTCAATAGGTAGTACCTACATAATATATAAGCATTGAAAGACACAACTTGGGATGTAGTTCAGTCAGAAAAATACAAACACACATAACATCTATTATAATCTGTTAGGTACTCGGTAGTTGACATTATAATTGCTCTACCAATTTTGACCACAATTCTCAGTAAAATGAAACTTCTCTAAAGGCGCTTCCTCACCGGGAGCATTCGCCTTTAGGGTAACCTTTATTTGCGGCCTAGCGGAGAATTATATAGTGTTAACCATCCTGCTGTTTCAATTATCTCTCTACACTATCTAGCAGTTGACGGCCTGTGCAGTCCACTTGCAAAGCCCAAGCCGTTACAGTGCAATCTTGGATTTTTATATAACAGGCGACTACTCCCCGTGAGGGACCACGTTACACTGTTTTTCCACCGTACAACGTCAACGAATACGAATGTCAAACAATATCATTCCGAACGTGACGTCCCGTTGACGTGGCGGGGACAAACAGCCTTAAGGTTGAAACTATCTAACTGTCACATAGACAAATATACATTGTCGTTTTATGACGTGCAAGTGAAATTCAACCTTACGATGGCAAAGCAATTTCGACTTTACCGATGTTGTCTTCTAAACTAGCTAAAACTCTTACTAAATCTTTACAGAGGAAGTGTTCGGCTCGAGCAACGCTATCTACTTCTCTAAAGACGGAAACAAGATGGCGTACGTCACGTTTGATGACACTGGCGTCAGGACTATGAAGGTGCCTCACTATGGTGTCCCTGGGTCCGTCAACTACCAGTACACGCAGCATCATGAGATCCGGTACCCTAAGGTAAGAGATCCATAAGCATATTAAAATAAGCCTATAACGTTCCCACTGCTGGGATACAAACACTGGCCTCCTCTCTGTGAAAGGGTCCAAGGCTCATAATCCACAACGCATGCCCCGTGCGGGTTTTTACCTATTGTTGTATAGTAATTTTATCCTAGGTGCATCGTCTTTACATAATATGATAACGGAGTAACGGTGGAGTTTCTTGCCCATTCTTCTCCATACGAAACTACCTTTTGGAAGGGGCGACTAGAATCAATTCTATTTTTTCTTGTTAATTTTTTGACGTTCAAAAGTACCTTTTATGTGCCTTTTTGAAATAAACGATATGATTTTGACTTAAAAAGATCCATTTACTTTTTTCAAAATATGAAATAATAAAATAAAAGGGAAAGGAAAATTGCATTGAATTTACGAATAAAAAAGTACCGTCAAGTCAATTTACTTTGACTCTAGGGCATTACTTTGGCCCAAATCTAGACTTGATGTTTGAACTGCTTGTCGTGTCGCGACCACACAACCAAACCTCGTATTCCTTCGGTAACCAATAGATGGCGATATAGACGCATACGTGGGGAACTTTTGTGTGGATTTAATGACGCTAAACATTTGTCTCAATTTGGGCCAAAGTTGTGCCCTAAAGTCAAAATAACCCGACTTGAAGGTACTTAATAAAAATTTTGGTTTGACTAACCTTGATTAAAAAAATTAGATAGAGCAATGTTACTCATAAGAGTAAAAGATCAAAGAAACCTAAAACTACCGCTTGTTCAATGATAATGGAGCAACGAATATTTATAGAAATAACTAATTTAAATAAACAAACCGAATAGGTTTTGTTATGATAATAATATTATCATAGTATAATTAGTGTGCCTAGTTGTTATATTCAATTACTGAAGTTTTATAGTACAATGATAATAATTACATACCTTTAGCAGTCTTAGTAAATACTAATCAGATTAACCTAGATCGATTACACTTGAAAGAAAGATAAGTGATAATTACTGTTTAATTGCATTACAAACAGTAGACGCTTCGTTGATAACGATTTGATATATTATAAGAGTTCAAAATAAAAGTTCTTTTTTATAAAATTTCGGTCATTTAGTTTCAAAAGACCATTTCAGACACCAATCTACATGGTCTTCAGTCATGATCTGACCAAGATTATGTTTAGACTTTAAAAGAGAATGTGACCTCTGAGAGCAGATAGGAAACGCCGGCCTCATCTAGTTTAAAAAAAATATATGATTGTCGTGTAAAAGTGTTTGTACAAACCTAATTACAGAAATAAAATCATTTATCGTTTATCAATGTTGGCACATCTTTGGCTGTCACCTACATCATCATCATTTCAATCAAAGACGTCCACTGCTGGACATAGGCCTCCCTCAAGCACAGCCACTTCGACCGGTTCTGTGTTTCTCACATCCATTGGATTCCTGCCTTTACCAGTCATCTTTGGCTGTATTATTATATAATTTGGAAATTGAAACCTATTTATTTATTATTTTAATTTCAATTTTATCTTATTTTTAACCAACACCTTATGTGTACTAAATATTTGGCTTTTTCCTTGCAACGTAATGCGTCCTTCTAGATGAGTTACTTGCGACGACGCCATCCGACTTTTAATGATTTTAAATTGAAGATCACGTCTAAACGAGTAGTGTTAATGATTTGGAAAAAATCTATGTTAAATTAGAGTATTTTCCTAATAACTTAATATGTGAATATTTTAGATTATGTTTATATTACATAGTGTAATTAATTTGTAAAATTATGTCTAACGCGGATAAAATACTGAGAATCACGCAAAAACTATCGAGCGTATTTTTATAAAACCTTCACAATTTTAAAGATCATTTAAATATTTATCTTTTAGGTTATTTGTTTTAATATAAAAGGTACCTTTATTTTATGTATAATAATTTAATAATGCGTCTAATTTTGAACAGCGCTCCTTGATGGGCGAGTCCTATAACTAGGTGGACGTACAACTCGTTGCGTGAGCTCAGCACAGAACAAGCAAGCTGTGCACTCAAGGCCGTTGGCATATATCTGCGTCTTAAACCACAAAACGAATGAGGTTCTTTATTTTGAAACGTTAATTGGTTAAAAAAAAACCCTTAAATGGTTCTTATAATCTAGGAGCAAGATGCTGATCGTTTATTCTGTCAATCAATCGTCATTATTTTTGAGGATAGTCAAATCTATGAGTAATTTCCGTCTGGCGAAGACTAAGAGCTACACTACATTTATTACCCTCAGATGTGGGACCTTAGCACATCCAAACTCTAACTAAATTATCCTCGTAAACAATATCACCTAGTGTTCCCACTATAACTACTCGTATAACTTCCAGGGCAAACTAAAGATTTATGATATTCACGCCCCAAGCAGAGTTCGGGAAACTGCATCGCCTTAATCATTAGAAACTCCAACAAACGTCGCAAGTTATAATGAACTGTTGAAGCCAGAAGTTTAACTGCACACAGTCTCGGTAAACTCAATTCCTTCGGTTAATTGCGTCGCCCGTGTTTGTAAAGGGGTACTTTAATATTTGATTTGGAGAAATTGAAATGGTTTTGAATGTGGGTGGGATGGAAGTGACAGAGACAGAGGAGCAGTATAAAAGGTCAAATTAAATTAGCTACCGAAACTCCGTAGACGTGATGAGTTTCGATATCTAAACATAAAACAAAAAAAAAGATTTTTTGGGGTTTAACGACCGCTGGTATTGTAGTTATGGAACCCGCTTGAAGATTGAGATGAGAAAATCTGTTTTATTTTATCGTGCTGAGATATCGATACCCATAACGTTGGCGGAGTTTCGCTAGCTAATTTAATTTGACCCTGTCTAAGCAAAGCACCGTAAAATGGAGTATATCTTATACTGGCAACACTAATGGATAAGAGTATTATATACTAGCTGTGCCCCGCGACTTCGTTCGCGTGGAAGTCGTAAGATACACAATATACTAAAATAACAGCCACATTTGAATAAAACTCTCTCGTCCCTTGATCCGTCGCGTTGCATCGCCTATTGTTTAAGCTTAGTGTTCTTTCAGATTTTTTTCTTTTTGCTCGGTTTCTAAGGGTAATAGCATGATGTTAAAGGGCCTATAACTATGTTCTACTAGTTGTGTGTACTGTGTTCTCGAGGATTGGGCTACTAAATACAAAAATATTTTTTTAAATCACACTTTTTGTTCACAGTTTCATGGGTTTTATTTCTTTTTGCGCGGAACCTTAATATTTAAAAAAAAAATAAAAGTAGCCTTAGTTATTCCCCGTAACATCAGCCATCTACAAGTGAAAATCTCGTCAAAATCCGTCCAGCCGTTTCGGAAATTAGCCGGAACAAACAGACAGACAGACAAAAATTTTAAAAATTGCTTCTTTGTTATAAGTACCGTATATGCATTCTTATGCATTTAGTAAAACGTTGTTATTTTGATTACAAACAGATACTTCAATTTTATTTATATGTATATGGGTTCGAACCTAGACAAGTACTTTGTGTAATTAATTTTATCACCACTGCTCTCAAAACGGTGCAGGAAAACATCGTGAGTAAACCGGCATGCCCTAGAACCAAAAATTCGAAAACTTGTGACATCTACCAACCCGCACTGGGCCCGTGTGGTGGATTATGGCCCAGTCCCTGTCACCGAGAGGAGGCCTGTGTCCCTGCAGTGGGAACGTTATGGGCTGATTATAATGCTTACGCTTATGCTATATTTGATATTTCGAGTTCAGTTATGTTGTTTTATCCTAATACTATTATTTCATCTATACAAATAAATAAAATTGAAGTGTCTGTTTGTAATGTCAAAATAACAATTTTTTTGTATATGCATATGAAAGTATATACAGTAGATACTTATAACGAAAAAGCAATTTTAAATTTTTTGTCTGTCTATCTGTTTGTTCTGACTAATCTCCGGAAGATAGCTGATGTTATGGGAAGTAACTAAAGCTACTTTTATTTTAGAAAAATAATTAGTTCCGCGCAAAAAAATTACCTAAAACCCATGAAATTGTGAACAAAAATTATTTTTGCATTTGGTAGCCGAATTCTCGAGGATAGTTATAGGCTATTTAATATCACGCTACAACCCTTAGGAGCCGAGCAAAAAGAAAAAAGTCAGAATGAACAGTAAGTGAAAACGAAGTAATAGCGCGGGCGGGCGGTACAACGCGAAGGTTCGGGACGGGACGAGGGAGTTTTATTAAAATGTGGCTGATATTTTAGTATTTTGTGTATCTTACGACTTCCACGCGAACGAAGTCGCGGGGCACAGCTATTTTATTTATATACTTTGTGAACGTGCATATCACATTCACAAAGTAGAATAAAATACCTACCATCTAGTTCACATTCAAGTTTGACGTCGCCCTGAGTGAATGGGCACACGACTGGTTTGGCCAAGTGCCCACTCCACGGCGAATCATTCAGATCGAGGTCTCATATTAGAGATTAAATATCGTTTTAATATAAAAACTTACTTAGCTGTTATAAATTCTTTTGGGTATCTGTATCTAAGTACACAAAAATATTTAGACGTCTCGTATCAAATGAACACATCACTTATAATGACAGTTATATAAGTAACCAAGAATTCACTTGACTATTGTGATTTCAAAAATTAAGCTCGACCCGTATTAAAGTTTTGGTTCATAACATAACATCACGCCTGTAATCCCCGATGGGTTAGGCAGAGGTGCACCTATATAGTAGGTACACCTACACTTCGCCAGTTATGTTCAAGCCCCATGTAATAGGAGGCGAGCTTATTGCACTCAAACGGACTCCGGAGACCCCGGGCTGCTACTGAGAAATTCTAGATTACTTTGCTCGACCTGGGAATCGAACCCAAGACCTCATGCTCAGCAGTAGCGCTTGCGACCACTCGACTAACGAGGCAGTCACGTTTTGGTTCATTAAAGATTAAATAGGTAGGTATATTTTGACCAACAAGTTATTAAGAGGAAACGCGGTCACGTGATCGTTCGCGTTCATTACTAACGTATTCCTTCTTCTTTCTGGTTAATGATACTAATCCAAATATTTTTGCCACCACAACTGCCATGTCCCTATGTTTTTTATTTTGGCGTATTTTTTTTTTTTTGGTGGCGTTCTGTAGTTTCTGCCATGGGTAGAAGGCGTGAGTTTATGTATGTGTGTTTTTTTTTCATTTCGCGTAATTTTGACGCCAACAGCCACGTGACCGCGTTTCCTTTTAAAATAATAATTTTTCTGACTACTTACAGCACATGGATAACATAAATTACATTAGTAATTACGGTATTTCTTTTATTTTACATTTAAGATAATACGAGATACAATTGAAAGTGTATATCGGACTCGTTTGGCTGTTACTCCCGGTGGGAGTACCGGAGATCGAGGCCTCGTAGTGCCGATCGAGAGATCCAAGTCAGATATGACACGTTCGTCATAATGCGGAGATTTTAAAATTGGAGCAAACGTCGAGTTCGAATCTTGAATGTTAACATTGTTTAAAAATAAGAAGTTTCTTTTTCTATTTTTTGTTTTTTAGTTAATGGTGTTTGCAAACATTTGCTTTGCGAACTTTTTTCACGCAACTAACATTCATTCGCAAATCGAACAGTTTGGTGAGTGTACATGAATCCAAACAATTAAAAGTTTAAAAAACCTCCGACACAAACAAAAACGTATAAAAAGTAAAAAAATAATAATATGTATTGGCCGTTTAAGTTTGATATAAGTTGTAGGTAATATTTATATCCAAGCGTCGTCGCGTCATCGTGTGATGGCTAATGAAAAAATCAAATTTCGAATCGATCAGACCTGTGGAAGATGCTCACATCAATTCATCAACTAGAAAAGAGCTGATAATCTTCAAACGGCTAAACCGATTTTCTTGAATTATAGCTAAGAACACTCTCGATCAAGTCACCTTTCAAACAAAACAATAATAAACAAAATCGGTTCGGCCGTTTGGGAGCTTCGATGGCGCAGATACACAAATACACACGTTAAACTTCTAACACCCCTCTGTTTCCGTCGGTGGTTAACAAAACACTAATTATCTACACTGCTACCAGGATGTTTTGAACGTCGACATGGTGGCGCTGTTGGTAACATAGATAAACTAACGCTTTCTTGCAAAGGGAGTAGGCAGAAACTGTAGAACGCCAGCTGCTAATTACATTCACTGATAATACTGCACTACTTTTTTATGGTGACACGTGGGAAGAAGTTTATAAAAACGCAAAAAAAGGGTTAAACTTTTTAGTTAGGGTTATTTTTCTCTCACTGTATTAAGTAACGCTTTAGGTAACGGTCGTTAAAATTATGTTTCAAAGCAGTAAAATTTTAGGTTTGTCATTCGATTTTAAGAATTGTATTATAATAATTACTTCTCGTGCGTACAATACCCACTTATTATAATCGGGTGATGACGGAATCTTATTCACTCACTCCAAAAGTTCGGGATTGTTTTTTTTATCATTTCTCATTCCAAATTTCATTTAAACATATAAATCTGTATATATTTTTGTAATCATCTTTTAAAACCCTTTATTTTGATACCCCACTCGATAGATTTGGGAGATTTTTTTTAAACATACATTTTGGTGTCAAAATCCGCCATTTTGTTTTTTTTAATAATTTTAATATACCCAGTGGCACTTGCGCAATAAAGACGAATTTAACGGCATATCTTTCATCAAAATCGGTTCACCGTAGTTACGAGGGAACATAGGGACGGACATACATAAGTATCTACATGTTGCTCACCTAGCAGTATAATGGCACATTTACAAAAAAAAAGCGAAACTGAGTTTTAACGGCTTATGTGTTTAAAAGTGTATAATTTAAAAAGCGGTAAAACGGCACGGTGTTAGTTTTATCTATTAAGGTCTATACTAGTTGCTAAAACCATAAAATCCATTATAAAATGTAAAATGAACTCATAACTTCGTTTCAAACATTTGTAAAATCTTTGACCCTCATTTCTGTAAAATAAGAAAAAAGTAGATGTGTCATTATACTGCTAGGTGAGCGATATGTACATACATACATACAGGTTAAAGACATAACCCTCTTTTTCTGGCTTTGCCGCAGTCGGGTAAAAATCAAGAAAGCAAGACCTACCAAACCTTCCCATTATCTCTCACAATTGCAACGTACCATCCAATGATTCATGTCAATCAGTTTGTCCGCGTTTGTCAAAAACTGACACCATCAATTATTTGGGTGTGGTAATTGATAATGATAATCGACTAAATTTCCAACACCACACCGAGGCTTTTGTTCCGAGAATTTTGAAACTTATTTAAATATTATGTATTTTATTCTCTTCGTCATATTGCTGATACTTCCATAATTTATTAAAACTGTTTATCTCGCATTGTGCCAAACTTTACTGTCTTGTCATGGAGCGGCTAAAACTTATCTACTGAAACTGGAGAGATCCTAAAGAGGCATATTAAAAGTAAATTATTTCCTTCCGATACGATATCCTACGTTTGATCTCTAACAGTGCTGTAACGTACTGACCGTTAGACAACTTTTATTCTACTGACAGTGACAGTAGGAATCAGTTTCATTTTGACAGTTTAACAACATTCATTGCGTTATTTATATTGTTGAACAGACAATTTTTTCGAACATATGAAGCAATGGATCAGATTTGCTTCAAAATCATTCAGATTGTGATCGATAGTGTGTTACGCAATTAGGGTGCAGGTAAGAGACGAACCAGCGATGTCTGCACGACAAATAGATATAAAAGTCTGGTACATAATTCTTACAGTTTCCTGGGTCCATAATATATTTATAAAATAATAATATGAACATGCAGCTGTTAATCTATCCTCTTTCTAGGGCAGAGTGCAAGAAAAAAGTTTGTTCGTGTTTTTTTAATGTATTTATTTCCCCGTCAATTGTGGACCGATTTTGAAAACTATTTTTTTTTGTTTGAAAAGATATTGCTCTCGAGGTGGTCCCATTGTCACCAAGTCAGATTCTGATAAGGGGATCGCATGGAAATCAAGGGAAAAGATGGCCACCGGAACTTCTTAATAATAAGTATTACACGGGTTGCGATTCGATTACTTTGAAATTAAATGAAATTGTTTATTCTGTAAATTGGATATCGGAATCAGTTTTATACGTCATATTAAAAAAAATAAGCTAGATGGAGCCGACATTTCCGATCTGACTGGGGTAGTCAGATAGAAGAAATGGCGAAACAAACTCAGGGGTCAAAGTGTCTTTTAAAGTCCAGACATAATCTTGGTCAAATCATGTGAGGACCATGCAGATCCGTGTCTAAAATGGTCTTTTGAGGAAAGAACCACACTTTGAGTGGATCTGCCCAGTCAGTGCAAGTATTTGTCAGTAATTGTGTAGCTCAACTCAGGATTTAAGCAGCTCAACGACTTAAAGAACAATACTAAAGAAAGGACATGTGGGTAGGCCGCAAAAAGTACTCGAAATGCCAGACCATAATTAAAATTAACTGAGAAAGGAAAAAATAAGAAGAACATTTAAGAAAAATATAGATGACCCACATAGTGCTCACATTTAATATGTGCTAAGTAATGTATGCTTGTCACAATGCATAATTATGGTGAAGTGGAGCTGATGGTGACTTCAGTTCTCCTGGTTCTTACCAGAAGAGCTCCTCAACGATTAACGTCCCTGCATCGGGAAAAGCAATATTTTGTAAAAGGTGATGAGCCGTTGACATTAGGCTATTGTAACTTAGATAAATTACAGACTGACCCACAAAAAAGTTAAAACTTTAATTTCGGAATTCGATGGCAAAAAACTAAATTACAGATCCAAATATACCGACTTCCGAAATTAAAGTTATTTTCACTTTGTAGTGTTTTTTTTTTTTTTTTTTTTTTTGTAAAACAGTGTTTTAATTTTCCATATTATTTTTCACTTCTGTTATTATTATGGTGTGTTCACAACGTACAACATTTAAAAACAATGTACGATAATATTAAATACTATCCAAAAAATTTCTATAGCAACATCTTCACTCTTTCCCAGAAAAAAAAAAAATCATTTTTTCTTTTCTCAAAGCTGTTTCCCCTCGTCATCTCATAACAAGGTACATAACAAGTTGAGCCCTCGACAGAAGACTATTGTTCAGAACGTGACGATTGATAGCTGAGCGGAATTACTTATTGATTCTGTTCGCTTAAAATGGGAAGACCGTTAACCACTAAAAATACTCTTACAAAAGGTTAACTGTATGAAAAAACGGTAAACGTTCTATATAGACTGTGGAGCGAGAGGTCATACATTAGAACTCATTCATTGTTGGAATGTATTTTCTTCATAGCGAGTAGATTGATAATGTGTGTCAGTCTAGAACTTGAAAACGAACTGTCCTTTCAGTAGTACCTATTAGTTAATGCCCATCGTCCACTGCACCATTCAAAAGTAACTTGATACAAACTCAAATCACCGCTGAGTAGCTAGAATGTCACAGTATTTCAGCACACTAGTATTTTGTCTCTTTATACTTTTTGCATAATACGGGCTGCAGTGCAAGAATAACTGTGGGCCTACCTCTGGTAGTAAAATTGACTTCTGGCTCCTGTACATTTTGTTCGTAAACAAAGTTTTCTTCTATGAGTGCTTAAGAGCGTTAACGTCGCGCGTTCTGGCAAACGTCGCATTTCTAGAGGTTTTTCGTGATTATTTTATTAAATTATTATAAGTATTTCTAAATATGTTTTTTGACAGTTATTTTGGTATTTACTCTTAAAAAAAAAAAAAAATAATTGACAATATGTCATTTTCTAAGAGTGAAACTCAATCTTAATGACAACTTAATCTAGCTATTCTGATAATGTGTTATTTAATCTTTCACCATAGCTTCACTGTTACTTGTAACTAGTATCTCATAACAAATCATCATTCATTTGGTCTATTTTCACAAATATGTCCAATGAATGAAGAGATCCGCAGGAAAACAAGGTACTTAACCGACATAGCTCGATGAATTGCTAAACTTAGGTAAGTGGCAATGGGAAGGCATATTGCTGACTGAACAGATGGCCGATGGGGCTGAAAGGTTCTGGAGTGGCTACCGTGTACTGGAGAACGTAGCCTTGGAAGGCCTCCTACGAGGTGGACCGATGACCTGGTGAAGGCCGCAGGAATCCGCTGGATGCGAGAAGCACAGAATCGGTAGAAATGGTGGTACTTAGGGGAGGCCTATGTCCAGCTGTGGATGTTTTTCGGCTGAAATGATAATGTCTAATGATTCTGATAATTCCGCAGCTTACCTTGTTACCTCTAGTATCATCTCATATCTAGTGCCCTCATAATTTTTTGCCATTACTGCTTACCAAAACATAATTATTTAATAATCTTGGCTTATATTTCCTTTCAGTCTGGTACTCCCAATCCAACGGTGTCAGTGACTCTCGTGGACGTATCAGACACCACGGACACCGTTCTGCCCAACGTCTACACCGCTCCCGCCGACCTCGACCAGTAAGTGTTGTTTGTGTGTTAAAACTATCATTGTCACCTATAAATACAAATAAATAAAATTGAAGTGTCTATTTGTTAAGTCAAAAAACAGCTTTTTACTAAATGCATATGAAAAGAAAACAATGTTTCAAAAATTTTGACTGTCTGTCTGTTGGTCTGTCCGTCTGTCTGTTTGTTCCGGCTAAACTCCAATACAGCTGGACTAATTTTAACTAATTTTAATTAATAATGGAAGTATTGACATCCACGCGGGCGAAGCCGAGGGCAAGAGCTAGTAGTTACATACAATCTTTTAGGGTGCCGCATATATATCGCAACAAACACGTCTCGCAGGTTAGCGGCACTGCATGATGATATTATTTTAGTACCTTAAAAAAATATACCCCGGCCACATCAATTTACAAAGTACCAAAACACGCACGGCGTGTTGAGGAAGAATTTACGAAAACACGCTGGGCGTGTCTGCGGCACTGAGATTGTTCAGTGTTAAATCATCACCTTTTATTTACCTTTCTTTTGTTTCTTGAGAAGAAGGTAACGAGAAAAAGCTACAAAAGCTCATCAGCCCCTTTTCAATTTTGGAAAATATTTGACTGTTTCAGAAGCCTGTAGGTACTTATTTCTCTTGATAATTTTGAACTTTTGACAGATAATGTTACTTTCTATTTATATGCTTGCACGACATCAATTTAATTAAACTCTTCTTCATTTGTTTCAAATACAATACAATTTATGTTTGTTTTGTTTCTGTGTGTATTTTATTAATGTTTTTTTGCAAACGATGAGTGACGAGTCTGTGTAGCTACCATTAGACCGAGTGATCAATCATCACATACCTACATTTTTTAAAAATTTTTCTTGGACTAAAGTCATTGAATTTACTGTTTTCAGGGCCATTTTGAAGACGGTGAAATTTGTGACAAACTTGTCTATTGCTCTGGTATGGACGAACAGAGTACAAACTCAGATGAGAGTACAGCTATGCACTGCTGAGCAAGAAACTTGCTCTCTGGTAAGTACCTACCTCCTATATTATTTCTTATGATGAAAAAAAAACTTACTTTGCAACTATAATGTAGGTACCTACTTACAAGCTACAATCAAAATAATCAAATTAAAGAAATACGCGACAGCAATAATGGAAACGTCAAAAGTTCTTAAATTAAATTTCAAAATCACAATATAAATCCATTCTGTATCGAAATTTTCAATAGTAGTTATTTAGTAGCACCCACTTACCACTTAGTCAAAATGCAATATGAACTGAAAGTTTTATTTTTGTATGTTTGTTAAAAAATTGAACCCCCATACAATTTTATAATCCAGATCTTCACTTACGATGAACCCGGCGGCTGGATCGACAATATTCCGTTCTTCTTCAACGATGCAGGCACTGCTTTCATCACCATTTTACCTTCGGTAAGTACGCGAAACACTGCTCGATTTATATTATTTTATACCTTGGTAGCTTCTCGAGGAACTAAATTTAAAGAACAAATGACGCCATCTCGTTTCGATTCCGTGAACTACATACACTTTTAGCTTGGTGTTAATTCTTGCATTTACCAACAGATGTCGTAAAATCTAAAATACAGTTTGGTATTCCAAATTCTCATTTGTCAAGTATTTATTGAAATATTATAATCTATGAAAAACCTACGAAGCAAACTAGCAGCAGCTTTATCTTCGAAATTCAGTTAATAAGATTATATTTTTATATCGACTTACCTATCTAGCTTGCCTCCATTCAAATTATGCTAGGCTCTCTAATAATTATGGTTAAATACCTTTTCAGCTTGTTGATGGAGTGCTGTACAAGCAAATAGTTCAAGCGTCGCAGCCTACTACCGGTACCGCCGTGTGGAACCATCTGAACCGCGTGAACACAGCACACACTGTGCTTGAGATCTTAGCCTGGAACTCCGATAACGTCATGTTAGTATAAATATTATGTATAATTTATAAGTTATACAATGGGTACATGATTCAATATTTGAAAAAAAAATAATAATTATAGTAGAACGATAGGTAGCAATCCAAGCATCATTATATCATCAAGTTAAGACTGGAAAATATTGCTTGATATCTAGTATTAACAAAAATCAGTTTATGTGATCTTAAACATCCCACTAGTTCAATAATGGGTGGGGCTGCCTCTGATTATATGGGTAGTTGAAGAAAACCTAGGCTCAAAGTAAAGTTATTCAGCAATTATCATTAATATTTTCTCTCTTCCAGCTGGTACAAAGCCACAAGCGTAGAAGACTCAGCGGAACAACACATCTACACGGTGAACTCTTCTGCTGTGGTCACGTGCTTCACTTGTGGCATCCAGAGGGAGGACGGAGGCAAGTGTCTCTACAATGAAGCTACCCTCAGCAACGCCGGTGACCGAATCACCATCAATTGTGCTGGTCCTGATGTGCCACAAGTCTTCATTTACGCTACCGTGAGTGTTAATTCTGATATTGATGTAATCTGTTGGGTAAAGGCGGATCCCTTTATGATCCTTACGGGATCCCAAATACGAGACAATGGCAGTTGAAGCTTTTGTTATCCACATTCAGTCACGCTAGCCAGCTATCGCCATCCATCGAGAGGACGGTCGGTGGTACCTAAGTGTCTATGCTGACAGAATTACCATGAATTGTGCTGAGTCTGTTGGGCGACGATGAATTGCCATGCACGTCACGTGATGCGCGTCCACATTCACTGACCTGGTTAAGCGTCTTGCCTCATAAGGCATTAGCGAGTCTACCCGGCCGGTCTGGATCCGTTTTCACTTAGTATCTTTTTTGGAATGGCCTAACAAGTTTTGGCTTTAAATGTAAAGACTAAAACACGGCCAAGAACAAGAGCTTTCCATTATGGTGAATTTTCTTGTATCTCAATAATCTATGAACCATTCCAGAACGGTTCCCTGGTACGCGTATGGGACGACAGCGCGGAGCTGACCGCTATCACCAGCAACCGCGAGCTGCCCGCCACCATCCGTGTCGCCGTGCCCATCAGCGCGGGACTGCCGGCCGCTGATGTACACATTCAAGCACCGGCGGACTATGCCAATAGGACTAATGTGCCACTACTGGTCTATGTGTGAGTATCTGTGATAGTTCTTGAGTCCTGATATAACAATTTCCTAAGCGCCATAGGCGGCTCGCCATCACTCCGTGGCTTGTTGTGAAATGATCTTTTTCTGCGTTCATAAAACAATCCAAAAGGCACTAAGTGTTATTTTGTTGACTTATTATGGGCCTTTTTCTACATCGGAACCTCTGACACTATGAAATGGGCCACTTGCTTCATTTTTCTGAGTTTCTGACTGACCGTCGCCTTGACCATCCAAAAGTGCCAAGAAAAATGGGTGTTTGTGCAGAATGAGATTTAGTTGACTCCATTCTTTTTTTTTCAGGTATGGTGGACCAGACACAGCTCTAGTGACAAAGCAATGGTCGATCGACTGGGGCAGTTCTCTCGTCAGTCGCTGGGGTATTGCCATCGCTCACATCGACGGGCGAGGCTCTGGACTTAGAGGAGTCACCAACATGTTCGCTTTGAACAGGAAGCTCGGAACTGTTGAGATTGAAGACCAAATCACTGTTACCAAGTAAGTTTGAATTTCTAGTTCTTTAAATACCAGTCATATTAATGTAGTCTCGTCAAATCAGTCAGATCCTCGTCAAGACTGGACAAGGAAAGTAATTTCGAAAATTATTTTAGTTAAATGCTGCACTTAACCAGTATGTCATGAAAACGTAGTAACCGTTACTCTTGGAGATTTAGCAACATTCCATGCATGAATACTCTTCCTTCGGATAAAAGTACTGCCTAGAGAGTATGGCCGGTAGCGAAATCAATAGCATTAGTTATTTCTTTGATGAACCTCTCAAGTTTACTACTGTCTTACTTTTTAAACGCTCTCAACGTTTATTCCAGATATTTACAAGACAACCTATCCTGGATAGACGGAAACCGGACGTGCATCTGGGGCTGGTCGTACGGCGGGTACGCGGCCAGTAAGGCGCTCGCTGAGGGCGGCGACGTCTTCAGGTGCGCGGCCGCTGTTGCTCCTGTTGTGGACTGGAGGTTCTATGGTTAGTATCCATAGAATAACTTACTCTTAATTTTGGCATGTCTCTGTCATGTTGAGATAAACTCTTGCCGGGGTGAAAAGATTTTCCAGTCCGTAATTTGTAGATGGACTAGGGTGGTCAGGATGTAATGATTTCTGAAGAAACCGTCACATCGGAAAAAGTTGGAACATTATTATGATTCGCAGTTTCGAGACCGAGATTCATAATTTTCTTCTCTATACCTTCCAGTAACTGTGAACTAGATCCAACCTAAAGTTGTACTACGCTAGCTAAAGTTGAGAAAAATTTCAAGAGACTAAGAGAGCAGGAGATGCGAAAATTGAGATAAGGTCCATAGTGCAATCAATATACCTGTCTGTCCATTATCGATGTCCCACTGAAGATTCGTAATTTTTTGGTTACAGACACAATCTACACTGAACGTTACATGGGACTGCCTTCATTAAACGCCGAAGGTTACGCAGTGTCGTCACTTCTTACTGAACAAGTGGTACGTATGCTAGAGCATGTCAATGTGGGTAGATATTAATGCATCATAAAGTTACATACTATTTTATAATAATCCTGTTATACCTTAGGCGGAGAACCTTCGTGACAAGAGCTACTTCTTGATCCACGGCACCGCGGACGACAACGTGCACTACCAGCATGCTATGTTACTGTCACGGCTACTGCAGCGACGAGATGTCTACTTCACGCAGATGGTGAGCTCATTATTATACAGAGTGGATGTTTGAGATGGGACAGTAAGGGCAGGTATATGTACGGTGAAGCACTTACCTTAGTAATAAGGTCGAAAAGAGGTTCCTTAACCGCTGTAGCTACTGGGAAATGGTTTTAGTAGACTGTCCTTAACTTTTTGATTATTACTAGCTGCATTCATAGATGTATTGTAATAAGCTTTTATATTAGAAGGGTTGGCATTAGCACTTCCATTGAAGCTGTGTTTTAGATGGATAAGTCTTAGTTCTTACATTGAGGCTATATTTTAGAAATGTAGCTTTGATCATACCTTAGACCACACTTAGACTAAGCCCGGAGCCAAAAAACTTGCTTGAAGTGAAAGGCAAACAATGGTCGAAGATGATATCGGAATGGTGACTTAGACTGGGGTAAAAGATCTTCGGATAGACCGGCTTGGATGGAAAGGTATAACAATAACGTATTTTTTTTCCAGAGCTACACAGACGAAGACCACGGCTTAGTCGGCGTGCGGCCGCATCTCTACCACGCGCTAGAGAAGTTCCTACAAGAGCACATGTTGTAATATCCTACTTAATTGAAATAATTATCAATGTTTTGCTCAGTGATACTTCTACCATGTAAATTATGATATTTTGATATCAAAATTAAGCTAAATGCAAATAACAATAGAGGAGCAATTTGCCGTTTAGGGGTATTTATACAAGGTGTAACATAAATAACGCACAACCTCTTAAGGGGTCATTGTACTCATCATTATGAACAACTTTTACCATCAACCTGAAATCGCGAAAAAAAATCAACTGTTCCTACATTTTGACGAGTTGTGCGTACATAATGTACTGAACAGCTGATTTTCTTTTCGTTATTTCAGGTTTGGTCCAATAGTAAAAGTTGTTCATAATGATGAGTACAATGACCCCTTAAGAGGTTGTTCGTTATTTATGTTACACCTTGTATATGGATTTTTTTATGAATTAGAAGGCAGACAAAAATTTTGGAACCATCGCAGAATGCCGATTAATCAATGGATATTGATTTAATTTGACCCCAGTCTAGTTAATATATTTCGACCATATCTAGGATTTGATGGTTGGGTTCTAGGTGTTCTGAGTTCCTCCAATCAATGCTGTTTCTCATAATATAGGTATGTACCTATATGTGTGTCATCCTCGAATTTTCAAGATTGCAATTTCTTATAACATCATAATAATTTATTGTCGTAAACGTGAAGGCTATGAACAAAATGTTACAACCTAGAAATACACATTTTTCAATTTGTTTTAAGTTTTTCCCAAATACTACAATATTAATGTTAAATTATTATTTTCTATGGAGAAGTGAGGGGATGAAAAAAAAAACGATAACTTTAAATAATAAAATTACAGAGTTACCTGTATACTAGCGTATTCATTTAAATAAAATTAAATATTTTATGAGTCATGTAAATAATTTTAATTGAAGTATATTGAGTATTGTGAAGTTACTTAAAGTTGCCAATGTTAATAATATGAAACAGGGTTTCCAGTGGATATTATGCGGATATTGATGTTCTATTTGTTTGTAACAGTAACATCTGATATAATAAAATAATTAAATAGTTCGCTGTATGTATAGTTTCAATGAATCATGGATATATTGATTTCGTTTGTAAATATTTTAAGTACTTTAAGTACAAAATAACTTATAGGTATAATAAATGTGTTTTCTACAATACGGTATTTTATTTTTAATATTTTCATGTATACATAATTTTCATTAATATCTCATCGATAGCAAATCTTTGAGTACCTGACTCATAACCGATGAATTTTTAGACGTCCCGAACAATGGGTTCAAATGAAGGGTTTTTGAAAAACGCCTACGATATTGTTAGACTATGAACGGTTTAACAACATACATTGCGTTCAGGGTAATCTTACGATTTTTATTTATGCACGATGGCTTGATAATTACCCGAATTTGGTTTTTAGCTATGATTCTATAAATTCAAAAAATATCCTTTTCAGAAGAGCTGGTAAGAATAATAATAATATTGACGTAACAGTCCCGCATGACGGGAACCTCGTGAAAGCCGAGAAAGATAAACAAATCAAGTATCTTGACTTGGCCCGCGAGGTTGTCGACATGTGGGATGTGGACTCAGCGATCATTGTGCCGATAGTCGTATCAGCCAATGGCTTAATTGCCAAGAGCCTCGACCAACACTTAAGGAGGCTCTCGTTGGGTAGCTGGATTAAGGGCTTGATTCAGAAAGCGGTACTTCTGGACACGGCTCGCATTGTTAGGAGGTTCCTCTCTCTGGAGCCCTGACCGCCGGTAGCTTGGACCCTGTTCCCGATACCGGTGGGCTACTATTTTTTATATTTTTAAATGTTTTTATACTTTTTATATTCTAATATTTAAAAATATAATTTATATGTATTTAATGAAATAAAGGATATAATAATATTATTGTCCTTCCATAGTTCTAAGTAACCAGTTCACTTTAGCCATCCAAACCCATAGCCCAATATATTTGTTTCCATGTTCTGCAATAGCCCAATATATTTGTTTCCATGTTCTGCAATAGTCCTACACCAACCGGGGGTTGTACTTGGGTGCACCTGCATAGTGCATACAGAGATAATCGTCGGTTGGTGGCTCATTCTATTTAAAATTGTGTATGGGGCCTCTGCGAGTTGGCTTCGGCTCCTCGTACACCTTCTAAAGTTCCTGCCCACCTACTTGGTCGCAAGGAAGAAGTGCCTGGCAGTCTGAATCGCCGCAGCCACGGATGAACGTATACATTCGCATTGGAGCGATCCAGCCGTCCCCGAGAGGTCTACAACGTTCTGACATTCAAAATAGAAAATAATCTATAGAAATAATAAATACAGATAAAAACCTATTTAAAACAAATACATGCTTTTCATTACCACTGTCATAAATCTGAATGGATAGTATGTCCACAAAAGCCACTAATGAAGAGTTGAAGTTACAATTGCTTATTGTCAAATCTTTGCAAGTTTATGTCAAAGAAGTATGTAAAAATAAACATCGGGCAGCAGTTAATAGACATTTACACAATTATGTCGTTAATGAGGTACAAGAAAAGCCACATGTGCAGAAGAAATTATTGCCTATTATCCTTGTCTTCAATTTCTTGTTTTGTAATGGTCAAATCTAAATTGAGTCAGACCAGAATTTGGCTAATGCTTTTATGATAAGGACACGTTTGAACTTTCCATTGCTAAGTTCTGTAAACTACTTTGGCAACTTGTTATAAAAGCGCTAAAGCGCTTTTTTATAATAAAATTACTTGCTTGTTTTAGTTAATCTAAATTATTGGATATCAACATTTCATTTTTGCTGCATATAATATATTTATAAATATTATGAAAATAGCTTCTAATTTTATAAAGTCCTAAGTTTTTGCGAACAAACAAAATACTTTTTATGTAATAAAGTGAAGGTAGGGTCAGTATAACGATTTATTTGAATTTGTTTACTCGCACGCACTCATTTTATAGATGAGATGGAATGCCCTTTTTTGTAAACTGAAAATTTTATCTACGTCAGCTACCACACAGCAGAATGCCATAAAACATAATAACATAACATCATGTCTGTATTCCCTGAAGGGCTGAGGTGTACCTATAGTACACCCACTAATAATACCGTGGAAATAAGCAAAGTATATTTACCTAGCTATTGCTATTGTCAACTGCCTTATTTTTCTTACTGCATATGCAGCTGAACTAAATCTACCAGAAAGAGTTCTAATGTGGGCGCCCCACTACAAGTTTGAATCAATAGTCTCTCTCTCTTTCTGCCTATGTATCTCATATGTTGGTGGGGACAGCCTTCCTGGTCTTTCTTTTCCACTTCGCGCTCTATCCTCGACATCGTCTCCGGATACCTGACACTCTTTCAATTTTGAATCATTAGTATTACGTAGAAATACAACATGCAAAGCATGCACCTGCAGTTTCCGTAATAATATTTTTGTTTTGCAGTTAAGTTTTTAATTTAGACCCACTTGTAGTAGTGAAAACTTAAGACATTTAGTTTTGTTTGCATTAAGTAAAAAAACATTTGCTGTGAACCGCTTCGAAATAACAGTCAGACTATCGTTGACATGTAAGACATATGTATCGTTTCTATTTTAATAATAATAATCGAATAGAATTGTATACCTTGAGTTAGCCGTTATGTACGGAAGGTCATTAACTAAGACTAGAAATAGGAAAGGGCCAAGAATTGAACCTTGAGGCACGCCCATCTTAACTAGAGACTCCGACGACGTTGTCCCGTTAACGTTTACGTTTTACTGCCTGTTTGGTAGATAATTAAGAACAAGATCAGCAGCTTGTCTACGAGTTCCATAGAGGTGTGATTTTCAGATCTTTACTACAATTGAAGGTCTATAATAGATTGTTTTACTACAATGATTTACTACAATTCAATATCATAATTATTGTTATCTACATTTATATATCCATATATCTCATTTATGCGGATTAATGCTAAGATTATCTTTATTGATAGTTAGATTATGATAATATTTTTCTAACCAGGTAAATATATTCAGTGTGGCAGGGATTCGGCAAACGCCGCTGGTCAAAAATTAATTTTAATTTTTATCATCTGGAACTGGTGAGTAAACTGGAATTCCTATTCTTAAGCGGATACTGACTTGGTTTGATGGTGTGTTCAATGTCTTTTAGAGTGTTATATTGAAAGCACGTAAGTAGATCCCTAATCTGTAAGGTTATCAAAAATTTTAACGCCCTTTTGACCTTTAAGGACTTGACATGCTCGTAAAACAGGTCCCTGAGGAATAGTTTCCCCGAACATACAAATTATTATATATCAACAATATTTTTTGAAGCTTCGATTGTAAAGTGCCAGGTAATACACCTCCTCCTTTTCTCCTCCAACAATAGAAAGTCGGAATGGCACAAAACATTTGCAAGCAAAATGGTTTCAAAATTGGAAAGGCCTGGCTTTTGTCGATGGTAGGTACATTAGAGTTCGGCTTTATTGGAAACTAAAACTAAAAACGATGTTCTTAAAAAATTTGGAAGCCGGTTAACTGTGTACTTATATAAATTTCTATAGCCAAAGATAACTCGCAATGCAAAATCATCGAAAGATTCTTGGCCTTCTCAGATAAGACCCGGGTGTGTGTGATGTGTACCTACCTTATTTCACCCCAGTGGTCAACAGAAGCATATTGTGACTTCAGATCTTCTTAAAAAACCAATTCCAGAATCTTCCTGTACAAAGCATGTTAAGGCACTTTCCGGAGTTTGAAAAGAGGATTTCCTTGAGTCTTGCTTATCGTATATATGTTACGGCTAAAATCCGAAGTGCGGCTACAACTAGTTTTAGCCGGCTACAACTAGGTGTGGGCTGAAAGGTAGGTTAGGTTAGGTTAGTACTGTGACTACACAACACACCTAGTTGTAGCCGGCTAAAACTAGTTGTAGCCGCACTTCGGGTTTTAGCCGTAACATATACATACCAACAGATAATGATTAGATAGCTATTTAATAATAGGTAAAACATTTCATGTTTGTCAATCGCCACTTGTCTTCATCGCTTATTTCATGAGTGTAGTCATCATCTTATTTGCGTGAAAGCTTGCATTCTTGAATAAAGGCTTAAAATTGATCAAAATATACACTTCTGGACACATCTATTGGCCCACCTTGTATTTTCAGTTTCGTTTGGTCCTAGCTAAAATTTTATATTAGGTCGAGCAAAAAGTTTTTATGCAGTTTTGAACCTGGCACATTCACAATTTCATTCAATAGTCTTTTTTTGAATTTCGAACACAGAATTTAAAGAAACAAAAGACAATTTGGAGCCTGTTTGTTGATATCAAACAATCGAATACTAAGAAAACTTGGTTTTATTGGTTTACTTGGATTTAATTCTTGAAAAAGTGATTGATATCTTTGGTTTTGCAACAAACATTACTTATTCTTAACATTAAGGTGAGGTTCTATCAATAATCTATGGATACTTCACCTGAAGTCGCCGCCCAAGCTGTGGCACTTATTCAGGCCGGACACAGCCAAAGAAACGTGAGTGCTCAACTTAATTTAAGTCGATCTGCGGTCCGAAATGTTTATCGGAGGTACCTAGAGACTGGCGGCTTTGTTCGTCGCCAAGGAAGGCCACGATCTCGGGTCACAACTGAAAGGCAGGATCGATTCATCGTGACGACCAGCTTGAGAAATCGTCACCTTACCTCCATTGAGATACAAAACCAACTTCGCGACTTCCACGGAGTATCTGTGAGCGCTCGAACTGTTCGGAGAAGGTTAAAAGAACGCGATATGGTACCACACAAGCCAGCTAATGGGCCCAAACTAACGCGAGCCCACCGAACAGCGCGCCTTCATTTCGCACGCAGTCATTTAAATTGGACACAGCAAGATTGGAGCCGTGTACTCTTTTCTGATGAGTCTAAAATTGTGTTACATGGCAATGATGGAAGGAAGAAGGTCTACCGACGTAAGGGAGAGCGTTTCGCACAATGCTGCTTTGAAGAGAGGGTTGCTTATGGCGGTGGCTCATGGACTGTCTGAGGCGGTATATCCGCGAGCGGCAAAACTCAACTTGAGGTTGTTACAGGACCACGGCTGCCAACATTAAATGCTGAAAGGTACATTCGTGAGTGCTTAGAACCTCACGTGATACCATACGCGGACTATGTGGGCCCAAATTTCCTTTTTATGCATGATAATGCAAGAGCCCATGCGGCCGGCATCGTCAGGGAATATCTTCGGGATGTGAACATCACAGTTATGGACTGGCCAGCCAGAAGCCCAGACATGAACCCCATTGAGCACATGTGGGACGAGCTAAAAAGACGTGTTAGGGCTCGTCAGCCAGTTGCCCAGACGATGCAGGAGTTGAAAACTGCCATAGAAGAGGAATGGGAGATGATCCCTCAAAATTTCATAGAGCGGTTGATAAACTCTATGCCTAATCGTATGAGAGCTGTGGTAGATGCCCATGGAGGCAACACGCGTTATTAAATTAAACCTTTATTTGATAAAACATGTTTTTTATTCAAAAATCAATTGCCTTTAACAAGGCGCATATCCGACTTGTGAGGCGTAGCTCCATGTCGTATGGTATTCTGAATTCAAATTTAAAACAATACGATCGAAAAAGATGGTAAAATGTATCAGGTTTAAAACTGCATCAACAGTTTTTGTTCAATCTAGCAATCATATTTCGGTAGGGGCCATCGAAACCTAAACTCTAAGGTGGGCCAATAGATGTGTCCAGAAGTGTATTTATTATCACAATCACCATGTTCAGCAGACAATAGGATTATTTCCTAAGCCATCAAAATAATGTTACTTATATATTTTTTTCATATCGGTATCACATTGATTACAAAAGATTAAGATAGCTCAAGTCCGTCATAATTATTATTGAATACTAGCTGTGCCCGCGACGTCGTTCGTGTGGATGTCGGAAAACAACTTTCGTATTTGAATCGGATTTTGTTCACAATTTCATGCGTTTTATTTTTTTTGCGCGGAACCCTCTTTTTCTAAAATAAAAGTAGCCTAACTTTTGCTTTCTGCTAGTGAAAGTCCCGTCAAATCTGTCCAGCCGTTTTGGAGATTAGCCGGAACAAACGGACCGACAGACATACAAAAATTTTATAAATTGTTTTTTTTTATTATAAGTAGGTACAATATAAATATGCAGGTACTATCATTATGCATTTAGTAAAAAACTGTTATTTTGACATTACAAACAGACACTTCAATTTTGTTTATTTATATTGAGTAGAGTTTTTCATTCTTTTTTTAATACGCGACCCCTTTACAAGTTAAAAAAAATCTAGCAATACCCTAGGCCCTAGGCCCATAACCAAATGAGTGATTTGAAAGACTACGACATTTAAATTTAAAATCGCTTTAAAGTTTTTAGTGCCATTCGCCACTTCTTACCTACATGAAAATGGCGTTCTCTTCAATTGTGGACAGACAGACAGACAAAACTAAAAACTATTTTACGAAAAATAAAATCGACTTCCAAAAAAAAAAACACTGCTAAGTGAAAAATTACTTTGCGTTCGGAAGTCGGTGTCTTTGGTTTTGTATTTTCGTTTTTTGCTACCGACTTCTGCAATCAAAGTTATTTTGCACTTAGTCGTGTTTGTTTTGCATGTCGGTTTTATTTTTTGTAAAAAAGTTTTGATTTTTCACTTTTTAGTTGTGGTACCTACCCCACACAAATTCGATTACCACTACCTGCTATCTCATTTACAGTGACAGGAAGTTATTAGAACATCATCCACATAGACTAAGGGCGAATTTCACCAATGAAACTGAACGCGATCAGTACATAAACCACGTTTAAGGGCTGTCAGTGTCAGTTTTTTCTTTTCTTTGGAATAATGACACTGACAGCTCTTGAACGTAGTTTAGATATGCTGATCGCGTTTTGTTTTAGTGGTGAAATCAGCGCTAGGTGGGAAAAATACGTATTATTGAAGCTAACTCAAAAACCACCCAAGCAAAGTTAATAAATTTTACATGGGACCAATTTCGAGGCATAGGGTTCCCGAATTAAAAAAAAATCGTTTAAATCGGACTACTCTGTAAAAAGTTAAGCATGGTCATACATAAAAAATATATACGTGTCGACTTAAGAACCTCCTCCTTTTTTTTCGTCGGTTAAAAATAGAAATAGGCTTCTACTAGAAAATTATTTGATTATTAACATCTCAAAAATAGAACCACGTTTTGAATTTTTTTTCAAAAATAAACAAAGCCATCCTTTTCACTGAAACTAGAAACAAGTAGCTTTTTTCTTTTGGCCGCGACCCCCGTTTAAAGCTCCGCGACCCCCTAGGAGTCACGACCCATAGTTTGAAAAACACTGGTATAGAGTATAGATGATCAATAAACTAACCGTTTATGCCTAACTTATATGCTGGTACTTACGTGTCTGTCTAAATATTTGTGTAAACATTATTTAATAGTTGCGGGCACGTAAACGAGAATTTCCGATACTGAACTGCTTAGCTATTCACAACGATTCGACAGGCCATCGTGTTGAAAATGCACATTTTTGATTACCAGCGGGGTAATTGTGTAACACTCATAAAGTGAGAATTGATCGCAATCCCTTTCATTTTGCCAAATTAAATCCAACAACGTAAATAACGCAATGCATTGTTCATGTTGATACATTTAAAACGCGTAATGAATTTTAATTATGAATGTAATGTTTTTTTTTTAATTTATTCTCACTGTAATACTTTCTACAGAATGTATTTTGTTATGAAATATAATGACTTCTGACTTATGTTCAATTCGGCACGAAAGTGTATCGAATGGTTGTGAATGCTGATGCAGCTATACTGATCTGTTACCAAAATACAAATAAATATTTATTATTAACCATTTTATAGCGTGAAAAATACTCAAATAAATACAGGCGTCTGAACAATGACGTGAGGAATTCCAAAATCTTTCATGGGTACCGTATATAATAGAGCAGCGTTTCCCAAAGTGGGCAATAACGCCCCCTTGTGGGCGCTGCAGGCCTAAAGGCGGGCTGTAAGAGACCCAGAAAAAAAATGAGGGCGTTGTGTAGAGGCTTAGGGGGCGATTTGTAATTTCATCTAAGTAGTGGTTTTTAAGTAGGTGAAAAAATGGGGGCGCTAAAAAATAATTTATTCTCAAAGTGGGCAGTAGACAAAATAAGTTTGGGAACCCCTGTAATAGAGAAAGAATAAACGTAATAGTCAGACAATTCCAACCCATTTTTGATTTTGACTCATGTAGCAACATTTTTGCCATCGCTCATCTAAAGTTTTCGTAAGTGATGGCCCAGTAATTAAGACCTCGCCTCTCATGCACGATGTTGTGGGTTCAAATCCGGGCAAGTACCAATGTGACTTTTTCAATTCATATGTACTTTCTGAGTTTATCTTGGACATTACTGACATCGGTGAAGGAAAAGCATTGTGAGGAAACCTGGACTTATAGATAGATAGATAGAATATTCTTTATTGTACATCACAAAAAAAAATAAAAAAATCGTCTGTTGGTGCCTCATTCCATTTAAAATTGTCTAAGGGACTTCTGCGAGTTGGCTTCGGCTCCTCGTACGCCTTCCAAAAGTCCGGGACCCCTGGGTCCCGAGATACGTAAAGATAAATAGTAATAATAACTGACCACCGGCACCTTGGACCCTATTCCTGATGCCGATGGGCCTCTATTTTTTATATTTTTAAATGTTTTTTTTTTTGGTTTTATTAAAATATTTAAAAATGTAAATAATATGTACAGAAAATGAAATAAAGGAAATAATAATAATAGTAATTTATTTCAGACTTTGTCCATAAGTTTGTTAGTAACAATGTAACAATGTAATAATAGAGTGTGCAAGTCACCCCCTGCCATTTTATCCGTGTATTGTATGTATAAAACATTGGTCAGGCAGGGGCCATAGTCCTTCCATAGTTTTAGATAACCAGTCCACTTTAGCCACCCCAATCCATAGTCCTATATCTTTGTTTCCATATCCTGCAATAGTCCTACACCAAACGGGGGTTGTTCTTGGGTGCACTTGCATAATGCGTACAGGGATAATCGTCGGTTCGTGCCTCATTTTCATTGAAAGCGTCTAACGGGCCTCTGCGAGTTGGCTTCGGCCCCTCGTACACCTTCCAAAGGTCCGGGACCCCAGGGTCCCGAGATATGTCAAAGACACAAAAAATATAATAATATAAGTCAGTTATTGTTAATATAAGTCTGAAATCATCAGCCCGTCTTGAGCAAGCGCGGTGATCAATGCTCGTGCCTTCTCTGTATGAGAAGAGGCCTTTGCCTTGCAGTGGGACAGTATAATAGGCTGGAGTTATTTCATCTAAAGTTATAGCTATCTCATAAAGATACCATTTTGTTCACAGTTACACTCTAAAGAAGATGGCTCAGGACAGCAACTCCATTTTGGAGTTGGGAACTAATGACAACCAGGTGAGAGTTAATCATAGAATAACATCAGTCACCTTAGACACCGTCTGCGGTCGGTTTTTCTTGTTATTTTGAAACTACCAGGACTAACGGTTTAAAAAATGATACAATTAGAAGAAATATTTTATGATAAAAGTCCCAGATGTACGATTTCATTGACTCTCGAGTGTATATTTTCAGGTTCTGATCACAACCTCACGTAAGAAGACAATATGGTACATAATTGGAACTGTCGCGATGTTGGCAGTGCTTGGAGGGGTTGTTGCTCTGATCGTTGTCCTGTCAGGCGGCGATGCTGAGCCTATTGTAACCACGACCACTACGGCTGTTCCATCAACTACAATTGAATCTACTGGAGAGCCTACAACTCCGGAAGATCCAACTACGGCAGATCAAACTACTGCTAGTGATTCTACTGCAGTGCCTACAACTACGGCAGCACCACCGACTATTGCTGAACCACTTGCTCCGCTAGATTTAGAGGAGTTTATCGAAGGAGCCTATTCACCGTCTCCCTTCAATGCAACATGGTCAGCAGGTATGTATTTATGTTTAATAAATTGTAATGTATTCTTATCGGGTCTTCTGTATCTAGGTAAAGCACCGATGCCTCTATGCCGTGACGATTTTTGTTATCGTTGACAATCGGTTCTTGCCGAGTCCACGCGGAGACAAGGATCGTCTTTGGATTTCTTTTTTTCATTTATAACGTTTACTTGCAGGAGGCGAGATGTTCTTCCGGAACAGTGATGGAGACTTGGTGCTCTATGATGTCGACGCTGATAGTATCACACCACTCATTTCTAACAGCACCTCGCAGGTTGGTTAAATATTCGTTTTAAGTTTGTGTTCGGACAAGTTGACTACCCAATGGTAGACTCAGACAGAGGTGGTACGGTGTAGATAAGCTTGATTTCAATAAAACTACTGCACCATAGACAGTGAAGCAAGCCGGCAACCCACTAAAGTCAATAAATTCAGTCCCATAAGCCTTTGTCTGAAGGCACTCAGGTGAGTGAGGTGAGATTTTTTCTAGCGACGACGCCTAGGTAGCCGTCGCAAAAAAAATCGATGAGAGTCTCAATAGATTTTCTTAGATGTCTTTAATCTACGATACTAAAATTTAATTTACGATACTACTTAACTCCGTTAAATGTGTGCTTGTCTTATATCTTCTTTGTATTACAGGTTCTGCAACAGTCATCGAGGGTGATTCAGTTGTCTTCCGATGGTAATGAAGTCATCTTGGCATACAATGTCGAACCAGTAAGTTTAAATTTTAACATGGAATTAAAATCTTTTTTTTCTTCTAAAATAAAACAAAATAACATTTTATTCCTTGACATTTTTATTGCTTTCGATGTCTAATTTTATTTCTGAATCGCTTCACGCATTAATATATGTTTTTTTTTTAAATGTTGGAGATAACAAACTTCACGGCCAAAAAAACTTCTAACCCTATTCCACTTCTTCCAGGTATACAGACACAGTTTCCTCGCTCGCTACGCAGCCGTGAATATCATCACGGGTCAGACGGTCAACATAAGTCCTTCCGGAATCAATGCCGGAAAGAGTGATGACGTAGCTTACCTCCAGAACTTCGTGTGGAGCCCCTCAGGAACTGCCTTGGCTTTCGTCTTTTGGAACAACATTTATTACCAGAACGATCTGAACAGTCCTCCTCGTCAAATCACTACGACTGGGCAGTTGGACGTGATCCACCACGGTATCCCGGATTGGGTATATGAAGGTTGGTGTTCTTTTCATCACAAGTTCTTCTTCTTCTTCGTCGTATCGATGATTCTCCTTTATTAATTTTATATAAACTTCGACTAGAATTCGGCTACTTCGACAACGTTAGCGTTGGCCTCGCAAAGGTCTTCCATAGTGCAGGTGTTTTTACACAGAGAGGACAAGAGGTGAGGCATCGTTTGTGATATAGCTCCACAGTCACATGTGGCTTATCAGAGTACTCCCTCCTGACAAACTTGTATCTGGAGCGACCCACCTGGCTTCTGAGTCGGTTTATCAGTTGAAATTAAAATAATATTAATTATTTTTATGAGCATTATTTACGGCCACCAAAAACCTGTAAAAGTAAATAATTATGTATTTCCCACCTAACTGGATCCCTTCATAATAGCTTAAATATTGTAATTAAATGTTCACAGAGGAAGTTTTCAGCTCAAACAACGCCATCTGGTTCTCAAATGATGGCGCTAAGATGGCATACGCGTCTTTCGATGACACCGGAGTGAGAAAGATGAACGTTCCTCACTACGGTATTCCTGGGTCTATCAGCTACCAGTACACTCAGCACCATGAGATCCGATACCCTAAGGTAAGAGATCCATACTTTCTGTTCTGATAGAGGATGGAAAAGGACGACATCATTTTTTTCCAATCTAATATCTCGATCCTTCGCTTTCATGGGTGAGTACATATATGTATGTACATTGCTCAGTTCAAAATGAAAAATGTCATGAAAAGTGTGGAAATGTCAGTCCTATTCTCTTCATGGCTAGAAATTATGTTGCCTTCTATCTCTTTTCAGTCTGGTACTACCAATCCTACGGTGACAGTGACCTTGCTCGACGTAAATACTAACGTCCTCAATGTCTATACAGCTCCTGCTGACCAGTGAGTATTGTTTGAGATCTAGAAAAAGGAAAAATCAAAGAAAGGTTGCTGTCTTTTTTCTTTCTTTACTTCTTTCTGTCTTTATTTATTTAGTATTATATCCCTTTGTCATTTATTTTATGGTATCTGGCCAGATCCAGAAGTCAAAAATAACATAAACTCTAACAACTTGACGGCAAGATTGGCGCAATGGCTGAGCGACGGGTTGTTGGCTCGATATCCGCACGAAAAAATATTTGTATGACTGACAAACAGTTCCTGTCCTGGTTCTTGGTGTATTTGCTAACGCATATTTTGTCATCATCACCCAATCTGTTACTTAATTTTCCTCCATTTTTCTTGCATTGACTATTTTCAGCCCCATACTGAAGACTGTGAAATTCGTGACGAACTTGTCTGTTGCTGTGGTGTGGACGAACAGAGTACAAACTCAGATGAGTGTACAGTTGTGCACCGCTGGACAAGCAACTTGTTCGATGGTAAGTCCTGAACTGTTAGGTCAGTGTAATAAAAACTGAAATTTTTTGGGGGCTCTATCTGGATCTGGTGATTGAAAAGTGCTGATTCTTATTAAATCGGCTTCTTTGTAAGTACCTACGTAACACTTGAGATACAATCAAGCCAATATCTACGTACCAACACGCTTGAGACTCCGAAAAGTACATACTTTTAATTCAGTAGTTAATACAAGGGTTCTTTCTTGAGTAACAATAAAAACACCGATATATTACAGAAAACTAAAGTTTTATCATATCATTATTTCCAGATCTTCTCTTACTCGGAACCCAACGGCTGGATCGAAAAAGTTCCCCTATTCTTTAACGAGGCAGGCACTGCTTTCATCACTATCTTACCACAGGTTAGTATTTGAACCAAACATTTTCGTACTCGAGGAAAACAAACTAAAGTACTACTAACGCCATCTTACCACGATTCTATAGAATTACATCCATTATGCGCTTAGTGTCACTTCGCGCGTCGAAAAACAGATGTCATGATGTTCCATTTTCAACTCCGTATAGGGACAGGTGGATGTTTTTAATTCAACATGTTTTAATATTATTGCTCACCAGTAAATTAAATATTTAAGTAATCCTAAACAAAAATGTGCCCATAAACAACGACGGCATCTAAGAAGTTAAATATCTCCGTCTGCTTATACCAGTCTTTCATTAATCTACAGGATGTATCAGAAAGGTGTGGACAAATTTAAGGGTGTGGTACAGACCATCAAACTGAACAGCTTTCTCCATGGGACCAACATCGTAATCGAGAAAAATAATCAGCTCATTTGGGTCGAGTAGGTATTGAAGTCTTGTACGGGACCGTCGATAATTTTTTCTCAATTACGATGTTGGTAAACTGAACAACTTTCTCCATGGGACCAAGAGCGAGTTCAAGAGAAAGTTGTTCAGTTTAATGTTCTGTACCACACCCTTAAATACCACAGCTTTTTGATACACCCTGTATAAATACATATTATAAAAATGAATTGAGGATGTTGAATAGGTTGGAATATGAGATTGTTAAACTCCACCATCTTTTGACCGATATATGAGAAGGTTTTAATTAAATAAGTTTATTTCGACCTCCACGCGGGTGGACCCCCGGGCGAATGCTAGCATATAAATATCAAAATACAATTATTTTCAGCTTGTTGATGGAGTGCTGTACAAGCAAATAGTTCAAGCGTCGCAGCCTACTACCGGTACCGCCGTGTGGAACCCTCTGAACCGCGTGAACACAGCACACACTGTGCTTGAGATCTTAGCCTGGAACTCCGATAACGTCATGTTAGTATACTGTTCAATATACATACAATCCTTGACATCACTGCCTCGTTGGTCTACTGGTCATAAGCGCTACTGCTGAACATGATGAGGTCTTGCGTTCTATTCCTGGGTCGGGCAAAGTGTTATTGGGTTTTTCCGTGTGGAGAGTCTGGATTTGTGTCCGGTTGATGGCAATAGGTTCGCCCCCTATAACATGGGACTTGAACATAACTGGCGAAATGTGGGTGTACTACGCACACCCACATCCCATAACCCGTGTGTGATGTTATGATAAGTGTATTAATAGGCATGTAATTGTTATAATTCACACAAATATCTCAATAATCTGGTACACGTTAATCATTACAATCAATTTTTACAATGAAAATGTTGATGGCATCTAAAGCAGGAATAGCTTCATATTTTCCAACAAATGATTAGAATTGTCTAACGGGATAAACCATACCACCCGTACAATATTATTTGCGAAGGGTTTAATTTATACATTTCACAATTAATCACAGACTTATGATTTTTCAAATATTTGAAGAAAGCCCCTTCTTAAAGCAAATAAATTTGTTCCAATGGTAAAACATTATTTCTCTCTTCTAGCTGGTACAAAGCCACAAGCGTGGCAGACTCAGCGGAACAACACATCTACACGGTGAACAGCGCTGGTACGGTCGCATGCTTCACTTGCAACATCCAGCGGGAGGACGGAGGCGAATGCCTCTTCAATGAAGCTACCCTCAACAAAGCTGGCGACAGAATTACCATCAACTGTGCTGGTCCTGGTGTGCCGCAAGTCTTAATTTTCACAACCGTGAGTAATTACCATTATTCTTGCAGCTGTTGAATGAGTCGCATCTGCCGTAAAATTTCATATTAGCATAAATAAAAATAAATTAACAGGTAAATTACAGTTGTTAATATGCGTTTTGACAACAGATCAAATTATTTATATAATTAAACCGCAATTATAACACCTTTACAGAATAGGATAGGGAGAGTAGGATAGGGTGGTGGGGAATAGGGTAGTAGGATTTCCCTAACCGAGGGTAATCACTGGCTTTAAATCGGTGAACAAAACATCTTGAGGTAACCGGCATGCCTTTGAACCAAAAAATGGAAAACACGAGATGTTTACCAACTCACACTGGGTCCGTGGGATCCCAATTTTCCTCACCGAGAAGAAGCCTGAGTCATAGCACAAAGAACATACTAGGAGACCAATAAACACCCTTAGTAAGGAGGTTCATATCAAAGGGATTTTTTTTTCTTTTTTACCATATAATGTATGTTCCAGGACGGTGCTCTAGTTCGCGTGTGGGACGACAACGCGGAGCTATCCACCATCACCAAGAACCGCGAGTTGCCCGCCACAATCCGCGTCTCTGTGCCCGTGAGCGTGGGACTGCCGGCCGCTGATGTACTAATACAGGCGCCAGCGGACTATGCTACCAGGACCAATGTGCCTCTGCTCGTTTATGTGTTAGTATCTCTTGTCTTTAGTACATTCATACCACGCCAACGAGCAATGAAGAAGGTTTGCCAGCCTCTTTTTAAGACTGGTGAGGATGTACTTCTGTGGCTAAACGGATATTTTTTGGTGATGATGTGTAATTTTGGCGTACACACCATTAATAACTTCCATATTTTAGTGACACCAAATACGCTAGGTACATATACACCTAAACACCAAATGTAGGGAAATCAAAACTACGTAACCTGCTGCCCACTACCCAAATAGTCCAAATATCATCACATAGTCCAATTTCTAACGATATTCAATTTCGTCATTATTTTTCATGTCCATTCCCAATTTCCAGGTACGGTGGACCCGACATGGCATTAGTAACAAAGAGGTGGTCGCTTGACTGGGGCAGTTCGCTCGTCAGCCGCTGGGGCATTGCCGTCGCTCACATTGATGGACGAGGCTCTGGACTTAAAGGAGTTTCCAACATGTTCGCAGTGAACGGAAAGCTTGGAACTGTTGAGGTTGAAGACCAGATCACTGTTACGAAGTAAGTTGAAATGAAGATTTTACAGATGCAAGTTATAAAGAAGTGAATGCCTCATCATAAACAGGAACCTCATCAGGTTTTGCACCAAACTGTTTAAATATAAAAATCATAAAATTTCAGAAAAGGGAAAATTTTTTATAATGGTTTTGTAGAAGTTTATGGGCTGATTTTTCAATAGTTGGATAACTTGTAGCTGAACACTAGTTTTGAAAATTTGACGTATTTCCTATACAAAAACAGTCAAAGCTCAATATTTATTCTTCAGTTATAAGCTATTATGACTATTGAAAAATCAGCCCTAAAGCCAATTCATATTTCACTTCACATTCAATTCATCACTGGTAACATCCATGGATTTGCCAACCTTTCATACAAGATTGAACGAAAGCCTCATCCGTATGTATTAATTTTGTCTGCACCCATACCATTCAAACTGGAATACACATTTTGGGTGGGTGAAATACTGGAGCAAACTTTATACCCCTGAGATCTACAACTAGCTCCTTGGAAATATCCCATCGTTCCTCTTCTTTTCCCAGGTACTTGCAAGATAATCTATCCTGGATAGACGGCACACGCACTTGCATCTGGGGCTGGTCATACGGCGGGTATGCGGCCACTAAGGCACTCGCTGAGGGCGGCGACGTCTTCAAATGCGCGGCTGCCATCGCTCCGGTTGTCGACTGGAGATTCTACGGTAAGGTCTTTTATACCAGGCACAAAGTTTTCAGCATCTTTGCAACAATTATTCGTCTTCTCTCTTATGCTGAGTCCATGAAAAAAAATCTTGCTTTGGTGAAAAGATGTAAAAGTCATTTGATAGAGGGGCTGACTGATCAGGATGTGGAGAACGTGGAGGTCAAACGTATTTGAGGTGAACGTATCTTTAAGTGCATCTCGTGCTAACTTAAGACGATTATGGTTATTCTTCAATGGTACTCAGAGTAGTATAAACCAGGATTGTTTGTTTTCAGACACAATCTACACTGAACGTTATATGGGTCTACCGGCGGAAAACGCGGCAGATTACGCAGCGTCATCACTTCTCACTGAACAAGTGGTAAGTTTTATATTAATGCCTTCTTTTCCGTACGGTCTTTTTGCAGGTATTCTTTGTTGATTTCACTATTCTGGTAAGATGTATTATGATATCTTCATTGTGAATCTTGAATCTTAACCCCGTATCTATTACACCAGTCTATCAAATGCTGAATTAGGCAAACATTGAAAAAATGCATGAGTGGATATTAACTCCTGTAATTAAAAATGTTGCTTAGAGTTAAGAAACTTATAAACGTTAAAAAAACCGACCAAGTGCATGTCAGACCACGCAAAATGAAGGGATCCGTAGTTGGAATGGATTTATACGAAGAAAAAAACAACTTCGTTGAAAAAATGTTTTCCTATACATCGATATACGTCACGGTTATCTCTCCAATTGCAAATGTAAGTTTGTTATCGCAAAAAAAACCTTTTTATGTGATAAAACTACAAGTTAACGATTTTCGGACCTTTTCCTTTACTTGTGCTGTGCGACCTTGCTCTTTTCCCATGATTCTTGTTTCTTCTTTCATCTATACTAAAAGAAAAGAAGCAGGAGGAGTCTGAAGAGTTTGTTTGTTTGTTTGTTTGTTTGGTTGAACGCGCTAATCTCAGGAACACCTGGTTCGAATTGAAAAATTCTTTTAGTGTTGGATAGTTCATTTATCGAGGAAGTCTATAGGCTATATAACATCACGCTACAACCAACAGGAGCGGAGCATCAATGAAAAATGTTGCAAAACGGGGAAAATTTATTCTTCTTGTGAGCTTTTAAGGTTGACTCACTATAACATTTTCAATGGTAACCAAATTTGTTATAAAATAATGCATTACTTGCGAAGGTGTTTTAATAAACATGGTATTAATCCTTATCCAAATAAATAGTTTCACAATCAAAGCTGATTAAGCACATGTAAATTCCTTTTTAAATTATTCGATTCGGACCTTTCGCTTAGAAATTACGACGGGTATAAAAATGTTTAAAGTAAGAAAAATGCGCTTAGTCTATTAGTTACCTACACATTTTATTTTTTATTGACTGTTTGAACGCGGTAATCTCTGTCATTACCAGTCGGATTTGAAAAATTCTTTTTGCATTATAAAGCCCAATTGTTGTGGAAGGCTATAGGGTACTAACATTACGCTAGGACCCTTAGAAGCCGAGCAAAAACCAAAAAAAGGAAGAACGAGCGCTAAGCGAAAACGAAGTAACAGTACGGGTAGGCGATGCGATGCGTCGGGGTGGGTCGGGGAACAACAAATTTCACGCGGACGAAGTCGCGGGTGGAAGCTAGTGTTTTGATATATTTGCGAATATCCAAATATTATGTCGCATAAATGGCCGTATTTTTTATTGCGTTGACTTAGAAGCGCTTCAAGGGACCGTAGACCTACGTATTTGACATTATTAGTTTCAACTTGATACCTCCACGCGTTCCTGAGCCAAATGGTCTTGACAGAATAACAGACGGACGGACTGACGAACGGACCACGAAGTGATCCTATAAGGTGCTGAGCAGACGATGGACAATTTGTCCGCGGACACTTTGTCTGCGACGACAGACCACATGGAAACCCTGACAGTCTATTTGTCCGTTATTGCATAAATTTTCATACGTTCTATCGTCGCGGACAAAGTGTCCAGCGTCTGCTCAGCGCCTTAGGGTTTCGGTTTTTTATGTTTAAACAGTCGCTAATCATTAATTACTTGGCGGAGAAGGTACATCTCTATAGTTATCGTCAGCCATATTTTAACTACTGTGGGCGAACTATGAGTAGTGTTGGTTATTTCGTAATAGATAAACCGTTTGCAGTTCAAATCAAATTATAACTCACGATAAAATTAATCACACTGATAGGTACACGACACAACTATACGGAACGCGGGACAGTTTCTAAACGTGTTCACTGCTCGAAAGCCACCGACCAACCTCTTCTTAACTCCGGTCGACGAGCGTTATGCTGTAGACTCTGTCGAGTGCCACTTAGTGGCGCTGGCGTTCCGATTAGTCAAACGACGACTAACGTATTTCCGACATACTTAACGTTATGCAACGTTTAGAATGCAATAATGACTAGTTTATTTGTTTTCAGACGGAGTCTCTTCGTGACAAGAGCTACTTCTTGATCCACGGCACCGAAGACGACAACGTGCACTACCAGCACGCTATGTCACTTTCACGGATGCTGCAGAGGCAAAATGTCCAATTCACCCAGATGGTGAGTTCAAGATTTTATTTAAGATTATAGTCTCTTTTAGATTAAGGAGTACGTCAGTAGGGTAATTGCGTAGCACACATAAAATGACAATTAATTGATCGCAATGTCTTTCATTTTGACAGTTCGGTCACGTTCATTGCGTCATTTACGTTCTTCAGCGGAGGAACTTTGCAAGCCTAAGAAGCAATGGATTAGGAATATCCTTCAAAAGCCTCAGAATGTGATTGAAAGCGTGTTACGTAATTAGAGTACCTACTGGTCTTTTATAAGACTTAATCCAGATTGAAAGACACTGGAAAAAAAATAAAAAACCCGATTGAAAAAACCCATAACTGAAAAGAGAAAACCAGCATTATTATCTATTGAACTGTTTTTGTAAGGTATCGCAGGCCCACAAACAAAAGTTACACCATATTTCAGGTTACTGGTTTGACCCCCCTTTCCCTCCTCCCTCCCCTCCTTTCCCCGCAATACCTTACCATAATCAATAGATAATTATGCTTGTTATTTTCTTTTCAGTAATGTATGTGTTTTGCAGACGAGTTTTTTAAGAATAATTTGCTATATTTCAAGCTTTTTAGGTTTTTTTTTGTGCGACAGCTCATATGTTAAAATCCATCAAGCCGTTTAGGCTACAGAGCGTGCCAAGGAAATAGACATACATATATACTCTCGAGAAACATTACCCTCCTTCTGGAGCAGTCGGGTAAAAACGTTGGTTAGAAGAACGATTGTTGGAAGAGATAGCGAAATGGTGACCAAACTAAGCAAAGAATTGCGGTCAGACCAACCAACTCGTCTGTTTAGCAACATGAAAGATAATACAAGATCAAATTTAAAAAAAAATATACGATAACATGACATCACGCCTTGTTTCCCCGAAGGATTGGGCAGAGGTGTACTATAGTACACCCACATTTTGCCAGTTATGTTTAGGTCCCATTTAATAGGGGGCGCGCCTATTGCCATTAACTGGACACAGATCCTGAGAAATTCCAGAAAGAAAAACCCAATAAAATTTGCCCGGCCTGGGAATCGAACCCAATACCTCATGGTCAGCAGTAGCTCATGCGACCACTAGTCTAGACCAATGAGGCAGTCAAAATTAAAAAATGGTTGCCGAAATACACTTAAAACAAAAAACAACAGTTCAAAACTGCAAACATTCTTAAGGCATCGTTCACACCAAACGTATTGTCCGCCGCCGACTATGAGTATGCTCACTGTCAGCCCCAGCGTGAACGTGGACTCAGTCTGCAGTATGTGTTCTCACCAAGCCGACAATACGCTATATCGTACATTGCGTTACTTGTGTGAATAAAAGAGTAGGCTTGTGTACGCTCACACTGGATGCGTACGACGAGCGGCCGACGATTCTAAACATAAACATACATAGGATTAGACATAAATAGGATTCAGTATTTGAAGTTGCTCGTAGTATTTTACGAACAATCTCTGAGTTTGCTCATCGTTCTCATTACATACAACTAGCGTTTTTTTTTTCGCTGTCGAACATCGCGAGATACACGTCTGTACTCACTGAAGTTTCTCGAGTTGTGCCTGCGGCGCGGCGGCGCTGCAATCTAATACGCTGTTACGTTCTGCAACGTAGCCAATCTGCGTCCGCCGTGCATAGACGCGTAGTACAATAATCCGCTACCGAGAGTCAGCGACAACGCACTACGTAATAGGGTATAGTCGGTTCGGTGTGAACGAAAAGTTAAATATACAACATGTAACCTAAATAACGCACAACCTCTTAAGGGGTCATTGTACTAATCATTATGAACAACTTTTACTATGGGAGCAAACTTGAAATCGCGAAAAAAAAATCTGCTGTTCCCTACATTTTGACGAGTTATGCTAACATAAATGTAAGGAACAGCTGTTTTTTTTCGCGATTTCAGGTTTGGTCCCATAGTAAAAGTTGTTCATAATGATGAGTACAATGACCCCTTAAGAGGTTGTGCGTTAATTATGTTACACCTTGTATATGGAAAAGCGATTAACTGCGTAACGCGCGCTCACAGTCAGCGGCCGACAATACGTTTGGTGTGAACGATGCCTAAAAACCACGTGTGTTTACGAGTCAACGTATCTCGTTATGAAACCTAACACATAATAAATCGCCAACCCGTTTACCCCTTGCCTTATAATATAACATTAAATGAACGCACAAACCCAAAGCAATTCTGAAAGCAGGCCACTCAACATGGAGAAGTAATGTGCGAGGAAATATCCGATCGTTTATATAAATAATGGGCTCTAGAACATTCGCTGGCTCAGCAGAGCGCCCTTGGGATCAGCGCTTTACCTTGATATACTGCAGGTATTGAGAAGGTAGGTAGGCCTTAGGTGTAGAAGTACGCATCTATTTGTTTCTTTAATTTGAGTCAATTTTGGCGGAGTTGAAAAAATTCGATAATATCTGTGGATATTGTAGACTGGCACCATTGCGTTATTATCGCGATCGAATGCAAAAAAGAGAAAAAATTGCGGTTCCTTAGTCAACCTTACTTACGAGCCTTTGCCTTAGTCGAATATTTAGTGTGCATTCTGCTAGTACTGAATATTTACCAACTTGAGAATTTACTAAAATCATTGTGTAAGAGCTTTTCACAAGATTAAAGTCGCAAAACACCGACCTTTTATCCGACTGCGCCAGAAGGAGAGTAATGTTTTTCATTCTAAATTTCTGAAATAGAATGTATTCAGGTACGGTCAGCGACAAAAGTCGATTAAAATTGCTACTTTTAGGTACACATCGTCTAAATTGATACAAAATTATTCGATACAATATACTCAGTGTCTGGGTGTATGTTGATTAAAGTATGATTCGCGAGCGTAATAAATATGTATTTACAGAATTGTAATCATTAAAATCATCAAAACAACTCTCTAAGACCGAGTAACCCTATTTAATGACTATTTTATGAAAGCTTGATATTTGAGGATTAAGTATACTAACTTATTTAGTCGTATTACTGATTCTAATGATTATAATTATTTTAAATACATATTTGTTACGCTCACGAATCATACCTTAATCAACATTCACCCAGACACTGAGCTGCAAATTGCAAAAATCGTAAGAAAATTTGAATTCCGCGAGCTTCCTTAATATTATTAAAATGTTCCTTGTGATTGTAACTAAATATTTCGCTCAATAATTAATACTTTGAGGGACACTAAATGCCCACAGGCGTTATATACGTAACAATACCACTTCTATTGTGTCTCGCTCAGTGTCCTTGAATGCGTTAAGGTATAAAAACTGAAGTGTTACCTAATCGATTTTTGTCGATGACTGTACATGTTTCTATTTCATTAAATCAATCTTTTTTTTCCAGAGCTACACAGACGAAGACCACGGCTTAGTCGGCGTGCGGCCGCATCTCTACCACGCGCTAGAGAAGTTCCTACAAGAGCACATGTTGTAAAACCGTACATACATATTCTGCGGGATAATTGCGTACCTACCACACTTACAATGGCAAAGCCATTTATTTGATCAATTCAATATCATTCATTGCATTATTTACGTTGTCGAGCAGACAATTTTTTCAAATATATAAGGTGTTTCAAAACTAACCCAACAAACATTAAGAGGTGCTTCAAAGTTGGTTCCATAGTAACAGTTATTCAGTTCGATGGTCTAAAGTACTCCTTAAAGTTTGTAAAGTTAATTTTGAAACACCATATTTTTATGAAACAAAGGTTTAAGAATTTCCTTCAAAATCATTCGGATCGTGATAAAAAGTGTGTTACGCAATGTAGATGCTGGGTTAAGCACGCCTTTGTACATACTCGTACTTTGTAACATTATTTTTGTAATTTTATGCGCACAATGAATAAGAATATTTATTTGAAATACAGTGTATTTTTTAATTGATTGGCGTAACTTCACGAATGTCTTGGATAAGTCTACTAGCAACATAACAAAAAAGAAAGAAGATTTTATAAAATGCCTATTTATTTTGATTTATTTGTCAATGATAAAGTTAAATTAGACTTATATACATAAAATACCCATCTTATCATAACAGACCCTATTCAGGATAGTACCAAACGAATCTTCAATAAATACGTAGGTAAATTACAGAAAGCCAAAGCTTTTAAATAATTCACAAATCAACGAGAAAACCGTTCAAATAACTGTGTGACAGCCCCATCTCACGTGTTCATGAGTAAAAGCCGCCAGACACCATTACAGACTGAAATAAAAAACACTTAGCCGCCATTTTCGTTTTACGATACTGGGATGTGATTTTTAACGCTTTTATCCCATCAAATGGTGTTTTTATGTAGCCAGATAATGGGTCTTTCGCGCAGGTTTACGTGGAAGCAAAATAGAAATAAAAGATTTATCTAGGCGGTATTAAAACATGGGGAAGACCAAAGAAACGATGGATGGACCTTGTGAAAGATGATAATGGTTAGAAAGTGACAACTGAGATGACGACTTAGGGTCTGTTTTCACCAAACGGAAAAATCCTCGCGGATGCTCGAGCACTTTTTAAATTTTACTGAATAAGTAACTGTATCTATGTCTGTGTGAGTGGACTTTAAGTATAAATTCGACGTAGACATCAAGCGTTTACTTGCGTATAGTCGAGGATGCGTGAGCGCCCAGTCACGGATACCTGCGAGCCCGCCGGAGCGAACTCGAGGCCGCGCGAGCACACCTTCGGCAGGCGGGGCGCGAGTGGGGCCACGCCGCCGTGAGTCAGTGTTTCCAGCAATTTATATTATCTTTTTTTCTTCTTCATCTGCCAATAGTGCAATAACAACCATTACCCAGTCTATAATTTTCAACAAGCACGCACGTCACGTCGCTAACCACCAGAGTGAACTGAGCAACGCCAGAGGGTTTCAGCGCATAGCCTCGAGCATCTTCGCGCAGCCTCGAGTATCCTCGCACAGCCCCAAGCGTTCTCGTGCAGTCTCAAGCATCCTCGCGCAGCCTCGAGCATTCTAGCGCAGCCTCGAACAACCTTGCGCAGCCTAGGGCATCCTCGCGCAGCCTCGAGCATCCTCGGGCAGCCTCGAACATCCTCGAGCACTCTCTTGATTCTCCGCGGCTGCGCGTCCACGTCCGAAGCGCACTTTTGGCCTAGGTCTGAATGAGCGGCCAAGAGGATGCCCGAACATGCACTAGGATTTTTCCGCTTGGTGGAAACTGACCTTAGGGTCAGTTTCTCACATGTCTTTTTCTTCCATGGTTCTCTATTAGTAGCATGGAAGAAAAAGACATATTGCGCTGACCCCAAATAAATTGGGGTCATGGGGCAGGACAATGATGAGTACCTTAAAAGTACTCGTGATTTGGTCACAGATACATTTCCATAGACCAGATGAATTACACACACACATTACGCACAGGTTACTATAAAAATACCCAAATCGCTATAGGTGTGCCTATAATATCTGAAGAGTTCTCTCGATTTCTCCTGGATCCCATCATCAGATCCTGACCCGATGACAGTGGAACCACTTGGGAAGTATCCCCTTTCAAACAAAAACGAATTTTTCAAATCAGTCCAGCCATCTTCGAGTAATCGGGGAACATGCATAAAAAAAAGATTCCGACGAACTGAGAACCTCCTCCTTTTTTTGAAGTCGGTTAAAAATTATATCATTTGTCTTTTGATTGTTAGAGATTTTCCTATGTATTGGTAGGTATTGCCTTTTGAAAAACGTGTCTATTTTTATACTTAAACACCTTGTTTCACGCCTTGTTTTCCCGAAGGGTTAGGCAGAGGTGTACCTATAGTACACCCACATTTCGCCAGTTATGTGTAAGTTGTTATTATATACCATAATGATGTAATACCTAATAGATCTACCAGTTAAACGGTGCCATGTTGTTTAGGCCAAAGAAGTTTAAGTAGGTATAGATTCGTTAAGGAAGGAATAAATCGTTTAGAACGTTTCGACTCTAGACTTGGCCAAGAGCCATTATTTTTTATTCCAAAGACGGCGCAAATAATTGAGCAGTGATAGTTTCCTACATTCGAACTTTGGCCCGATTTTCATCAGTACGTGTTGTCGACCAGTAGGTAAGTGTTGTTTATGCGTTATTAAATCATCACTTTATTCTTTCTTTTTTGACTGCCTCGTTGCCAGTTGAGGTTCCACCCAAGTAACACATCAAAGCAGTATAACAGCCAACTTGCAGCATTTCTGTATCGTTTTCGCATTTTGAGTTAGTTCTATAGTAGCATTACAAACGTTTATACGGCTACTGTAATGCTTATTTAGGCACAAATTATACGGCTTTGGATCCTAAATATGTTCACAATAGTTGTTTAATTGCATTACAGACGCATTATATTAGCATTATTGTGGTCAAAGAAGGTATCAATCGCATTATAGAAGCATTATTATGGTCAATGAAGTTGCCAATCGCATTACAGAAGCATTATACTAGCGATATTATTGATAATGAATATGTTAATTGCATTACAAAAGCATTAGACTAGCATTAGAATATAGTAAAAGAATGATTGGAGGTATTTAAGTGTTCACAGTTAGAACTTAAATAAACCCTCCATTATTGCAAAAACATCTCTAATACCACGGTACAAATGTTATAATACAATTAACGTTGTAATTTAAATACTTTGTCTCGCAATATAATATGGACGAAGACGGTCAAAACTGAGTGAGTGACACCATATTTGTTTTCATCAAAACAAAATTTATAATACTGGGTAAGTTTTTGACTCTTTTGTTATTTCATGACTTCAAATATTACTGCGCATTGTAGTTTACTGTAAATGTCTATATAAGTTTAATTGAAAATTTTCACGCGCCTTCGATATTTTGTGGTTTTGATATAAAATGTTATATAAAGATATGTATGAAATAACCAAAACAATTGTGTATTCCTAGTATAGACAGAATTTTGCATAATTAACATAATAGTATTGGTTAGGAAGTATTCAATTAAGTTATATCATTATTATATAGGTCTATTGCTTTTATAAATAGGTCCGAATGGTAACATTTTTTGGTTATAAAATATTTACAAAATGGTGTCGGTCTATAGCAGCCCGGTGAGCCTTTAAAAAGGCTAATTAATGCCGCTAGCAGTATAAATACTCACACGTGAACAGTTATTAAGAGAGAGCCAGAGAGAAGACTTTTGATAAACTACTGTAGTGACATTGTCTACAAAGTAGTTCTATAAGGGTTCACCGATATACCAATAGACTTGATATAGACTGAAATAGTGCCATTACTTGAACGCAATTTCGGGGATCCTTGAGCAAAACAATAAAATCCATTTCAGAATATTTGTACAACTTGAATCCGTTTGCCAAGAGTTGATAAAAATGCTTTCTGAAAGCATTATCTACATAACTATTCCTGTGCATGGCGTATTAAAATGATTATGGTGCTCATTCTATCAACAAAAGTAGATAGTTTCATTCCAGTACTTGAATATCACTCAGTTAACAAGGCCATAATATATTACTATGATTCCATAGAACTTATTTCAATGCCGGCACACCGAGGACCTTATACTGATGCTGTTGCGGGTGGGGGACTGCGGGAAAGTTTACCTAGTGAGAGCGAGATACCGCTATGCATGTTTATAGCGATGTCCCGCGTACGCTTTGCACACCGCAGTGGAAACCGATTTTGTATGTTCAGTTGTAAGAGACTCACATGGCGGTTGTGCTCGTGCGTGTCGTTCTTTATACGTCATTATGATTTTTTTCGCAATTAGTTTATAAAAAGGACCGTTATTTACTTCATTCTCTGTGTAGTGTAGTCAGATACAGTATGCCATCAAATATATCTGTATACTTTAGGATGGTCAAAAACTTCAGAAAACGCACTAATATCTTTTTTATGGGTGATGCTTTTTTATGATAATGTTTTCTTATTTTCAGTAATTTTTGTACTAACCATACAAAGCCGTACAAAATAGTACAAACGATAGAGAGAGGGAAAACAATACTAATTATTGTTTGTGAGAAGAAAATGGTAACTTGTGGTGGCCGCCTAAAAAGACACAGTACAAATGAATGAAAGATGAGCAATCCAAGTCCGATAAAAAGAATGGAGATAAATGGACTGCAGATTAAAAGGAACAATATTCGAACATATCAGCTTGCCGAAGCTGAATTATCTATAATGGAAGAAAATTCACACACAGACGTGAAATGACACAGGCATGGTTGCACCCCGGACGACCGTAGTTCAAAATCAAGAAGTAATGAAATTTGAACTTATGGAACTAAGAAGTAATGAAACATGAACTTATTCTTTTTGAGAATGTTTTTTAGAATTTAGATAAAAATTATGTTCCAACATTCAGGGTGATTTTGTTGTCTGATTATACCCAGAGAGGTGAAATGTATGTAGGTACTGAACGACTTACCATCAGACCAACCACGGAAATGCAAAAAAAACAGATACATTTCGGCACAAACATTTTTTTGCGTTTTCGGGATTGATCCCACAGTAAAAGATGTAGTATGACCTGCTTAAGCACCCCTCAGAGTATGGTCAGACATAACAAAATCATTCTGTACATGTCTTCGCTAAATAAGTCTGATTAGAATTTGTATAATGAATCTATTTTTAATACGGCAATGATAAGAAAACAAGTATATTGAGTTAATTTTCATAAAACAATTGAAACTTGAAAGTGTCATTGTTTATTAAAGTTAAAACACGTTTTTGTTGAATATTCTCATTATTCGTAATAAAAGATGTTCCAAAACACGAGGATTCCGTATCGTGTGTATTTCCAATGTTGACAGGTCCTACTTGACTTTGGTGACCTACGGAACCTTTTTAATATCGCTACAACTCACTTTACACGAATTGTTTTGTTGTGCATTGATCACATTCGAAGACTTCATAATTTTTGCTTGTTCCTTTGATATCATCCTCTCTCCTATTAAAAATTAACCTTGCTGTGCCCGACAGGGTCCATAATTGATTCGATGTTATAAAATACCAACCACCGTAATTATGTACACATTATGGAATGCAATAAAGAATTGAGTATTGAGTATATTTTTCGCCTGAATCCTCCGGTTTTCACTCTTATTTTAAACGATTTTTTCAACATTTTATGAAACAAAATGCTGCACTTATTTTTACCTATATTAAATTACAAGTACAATGAAATCACAACTTCATTTTGTTATTAGCATATTATATTCGTTATACAAACACGGATAGGCAACACACACACGGTTAAATTAATAATATATAATATCTATTCGTCCACCACAAAAATTGCTGTTGTTTTGTTGATCATATAAAATGTGCTTTTCCCCTGTTTTTCCTTTTTATGGGCGACAAATGATTTTACGAATACAGTAAAATGAATGTATATACAGCTTGACGCATTACAATAACTCACGATTAAAGAGCTGTTAGATGTATAAGAGAACTCAGTTGATTTAAAAAAATGCAAGCATTACATTGATTCACGTTTATGCTGTTCAGCAGTACTAGGCTTTTACTTACCACTTAAAAGTGCTATTATACAACAAAGGGCACTAAAAACAGCTCAAAGTTCTATAACGGCTTTACGGTGCATTATAATGGTACAAGTTTATGCTATTAAGCAGCATTAGGCATTATCTTACTACTTAAAAATGCTATTGTAGACCTTAAACCACTAAAAACAGCTAAAAACTGTATAGCGGATTTGCGTGGCATTATGTGCATTATTATGTTCATGTTTATGCTATTAAACAGCATTAAACATTTATTTACTTCTTAAAATGCTATTGTAGATCCAAATGCACTAAAAATAGCTAAAAGCTGTACAGCTAGCTTGTGCTTTGCTGCACTAAAACTAAAGGCTTTACATAAGCATTTTGATATGCCATTATCCAACCGTTATACAGTGTAAAGCATCATAATGGTTTTGAAATGCCAATATAAAGCGTCAAGATGCTCGGTGAACTTATATAAGAGTTGATACGGACCTTAAGTTCTACATAAGTTTATTATTCGTTTATTAAAATGCTTTCTGTGTTACTTGGGCAGTGAGTCGGAACCGGGTGCCGCATAATTCACGGTGAGTCGGAACTGTCTGCGGTGATTCCCCAGAGAGGCGGGGTGGCGCTGCGTTAACCTACAGTAAGTTGGATGTGGTACAGCGCCGGGTTGAGGCTGACTACTGGCATCAACCAGGAGAGGTTTGAAGGGCTCTGCTTATTGACCGGCCGAAGGTGCAGTGTGCTGTGCCAAGGTTGGTGATGAGGCTGAGGGTGATGACCAGGTAGGCACGGTCGCTGCATGCTGGTGGTCAGGATACCCGTTGAAGCCGTGGATGCTGGCTGGCTGCGCTGACGTTCATGTTTGGGGTCAGTATAGAGGAATCAGGAACAGGGTGTAAAGTTCACTCATCCCCTATAGAAAACGGAGGATCCTCCGACCAAACGGGTGTTGTGTCTGGTGGGCTGCTGCCCGACGATTGATGCCGGGACGTTGTATACTCGTATATGCTAGTCGCGCGGTAAACTCTGATTGCACGATGCAGGATTTTGCGTGACGTCAGTGTGAAGCGTAGTTCGCATGTGGCGATGTAGATGCCGCCACACCCAATTTTTTTTTTCACGCTTTTATTTTACCACTTGATCGGCATGATTAATATGTATACCCATGCCAAATTACAGCTTTCTAGTACTAACAGTCTCTGAGCTGAACCTCGAACAGACAGACAGACGGACATGGCGAAACTATAAGGGCTCTTTGTTGACTACGGAACCCTAAAAAGCGTCTTTGATTTGGTCAATAATTGCATTGGGAGACCGTTAGATACCTACCTACACTTATATTTCATGTGATAAATTACAGCTTTCTTCGTCCAAAACAAAACAAGACATGCATAGCATTACTCATTCGAACTAATTACTATTCAGTTTCTGATTGGCTGCTCATGCATTATTTATTCATAATAAATTAAAATCTTGTCCAGTTTACGCTGCATTTCTATGCAGAGTAGGTCTGTACACTTCGATTTTCCATCCGTTGCATAAAGTTTGGTGAACGAATGACTTAATAAAATGCGATTTCATAAATAAAAAACTTCGTTTTAGTATTGAAGTGTCTCGTATTTTGCAGCAGAAAATTTCTTGGTTAAAAATTTTCGGAATAAACCAAGCTTGTCGTCATCCATAGTAAATGATAAATGATTTTATTTCTGTAAGTAGACAAACACACAAAGTGGTTTATACAAACACTTTTACACGTCAAAAATTTTTTTTTTAACTAGATGAGGCCGGCGTTTCCTATCTGACTACTCTGAGAAGAAAGGCCGAAACAAACTCAGAGGTCACAGTCTCTTTTAAAGTCCAGACATACCTAATCTTGGTCAGATCATGTGAAGACCATGTAGGTTGGTGTCTGAAATGGTCTTTTGAGGAAAGAATCACACAGATTGAGTGGACCTGTCCAGTCAGTGCAAGCATCTGTCAGTAATCGTACAGCTCGTAGTACGGATGGAATTAGATTTGAAACAAGACAAGTTTTGAATCTGTGACTTATGAGTTTTAAATCTAGATTTCATGACGGTATCATACCGATCCTACCTATTTTTGCCGCGTTGTGTGTTCCGCTGAAGGGTATGGGTGCCGGTCTACCAAATTATAGGTGTACAAGAATCTTAGGCGCGCCGCCAAAACTGGAACTAACGGGGCCATCTTGTTTTTCAATACATTTCACAAAACAATTTGCACAAAGGTTTACCAACAGCGGCCTCTTGCCCCTGTCAACGTCATTCGAGCGCTAAAAGATTATTGTAGCAATGTACAGGGGGCCAACCACCACCTTCATCGAGCGCGGGCTGGCAACGTCGCATTCCTAGAGGTTTTTCATGATTGTTTTATTAAATTTAAATCAAAGACCTTTTTCCTATGATAAATAATTTGATAGACCTATAAAATTTTGTATATTTGTTTGAAAGCCCTAATAGATTATGATAATTATTTCAATATATTGCAGTTCCAATAATATTACATACATACGTGTCGAATTGATAACCTCCTTCTTTTTTTGAAGTCAATTAAAATTTAATAACATCGTTCATTGTCCGTAGAAGTTTGATCAACGTTTATCCCGTGGAAACGGGACTGAGTCAGATAAAAATATTAGTTTGTATCCCATCGGAGCTACTTGTACAGTCCAGTTCAAATTGGCCACATTCTATTTATACTTAGATTAACTATTTTGTGATAAGTTTTTTGAGGATTACGGTTGGGTAACGTTTACCGCAAGAAAACGTTAACAGTGTAACGTTTTGAAATAAGTTTCGGTTCCTTTAGGTAAGAATTTAGTTTTCTAATAACATTATTTTATAAGTGGACTTGTGAAAATTTGATGGCAATAGGCTCGCCACCTATTTGTTACATGGGACTGTAAAACCTAACCGACAAAATGTGGGTGTACTATAGGTTCACCTCTGCCTAACCATTCGGATTACAGGTGTGATGTTGTTATTATTGGGACGAAATTCCATAACGCGGCTTATATTTAGTAGGAGTTGACCAGTAAAAATCGTCACGTAAGGAAAAAGCGTTATGCCCCCTCCATGTGACTTTCTCCCTCTCTCTCTGTCACTTTCTATTATATAAGTGTGTATGTATGCGTGGGGATCTTCGTTTCTGACGGGGATCCCCCGACCGCAAACGTTTTTTTTTATAAGTGTGAATTAGACCTGTAGTTAGGTACTCGTTAATGTGTTAAACATTGGTTTTCTTTCGTGGTCATTTGGTTAAAGTAAGAAGCTTATGATAATAATAATTGTCTCTGAATTCTGTGCAATTCACTAAAAACCAGGCATTGGCCTCAAACGGGAACAATACGATATTGTTCAAGTAAGCCTTCTTTAGAATCAAGGCCTACGAAACAAACAACATTATTATGTAAAGTAGGACAAAACAAGAGATTTCATTTACAATATTTCCTGCAAATTATTAAGGTAACAAACATTAGCATATTGTACTTAAATATTTATTTTTATTACTCGCCCTTTTCTTTTTTGGGGGCCTTTCCTTACACGTGTCTTAAATTATAAGAAGTAGGCGAAATAAAGGCGACCATGATGCTTTCTTTCTTATTTTATTGTAAGACTTGTGCCCTGCAACTTCGTTCGCGTGGATGTCGTAAGATACACAATATGCTAAAATAACAGCCACATTTTAATAAAACTCCCTCGTCCCCCGACCGGTCGCGTTGTATAGCCCGCCTGCGCTTTTCCTTCGTTTTCGGACTTTTTTTTTTGTTCGGCTCCTAAGAGTCATAGCGTGATGTTAAATAGCCTATAACTATCCTCGAGAATCGGGCTACCAAAATCAAAAAGAATTTTTGAAATCCGCCTTTTTGTTCATAATTTCATGTTTTTTTTTTGCGCGGAACCCTAATTATTTTAATAAAATAAAAGTAACCTAAGTTACCCGCCGTAACACCAGCTATCTGCCAGTGAAAGTCTCGTCAAAATCGGCCGAGGCGTTTCGGAGATTAGCCGGAACAAACAGACAGACAGACAAAAATTTAAAAAATTGCTTTTATGTTATAAGTAGCATATACTTTCTTATTTATTTAGTAAAAAGTTATTTTGACATTACAAACAGACACTTCAATTTTATTTATTTGTATAGATATGTTGAGAAATGTTTATATTACGATACCTACCCATTAATAGGTAGGTACCTAGGTTATTTAGGTACTCCATAAGATAGGCAAATAAGACCATCTTATCAAGGAAGTTTGTAGGAATAGAATAAGTACCTACGTGTGAGCAAGAGGTCTTGGGTTCGATTACCAGGTCGGGAAAAGTGTTATTGGGTTTTTTCATCTGGAATTTCTCAGTAGCTGCCCGGAGTCTGGATTTGTGCACGGTTGATGGCAATGGGCTCGCCCACTATTACATGGGACTTAAACATAACTGGCGAAATGTGGGTGTGCTACAGGTACACCTCTGCCTAACCCTTCGGGGATTACAGGCGTGATGTAATATATGTATCTGTACCTACGTGTTTATTTCCAGCATGGATTCAACACAATTTTATGCTTTTATATGTCCCACCTATGTTTTGTGTACGTATGACCTTATCAGTTAATATTGACTGATAAGGATACATAAATATACACACATAATTAACATACTTAGGTTGGTCAAAAAACCTCATTGCGTTTCTTTTTGAAAGTTACTTAGGTACTATCGGCAAAACTTAAGCATGCTCAGTTTAGAAAATATTTCTGCTGAAGCGTAGCTAGTGACAGACCACACTTCTTCCTAGTTTCACCCAATTAGAGAGAATAATAAGCATTTATAACAGGGCGTATAAACAAGTAAAAACAAACATTAGCAACAAATCAAATAAAAAACAAACGTGCATCCTATTGGTCAAAAGGCATGCATCGGACGATCGAGTTGTGAGCCGTGCTATACGATTATCGCCTTAAAGGTGAAGTGCGGAAGGTTTGCCGATAGTACTTTAGTATCTACTGTACTAGGTACCTAAGTTACTTTCAAAAAGCAACCCATAGTAGTACCCACATTTTTTATCCATTAAATTGGCGATTAACTTTTTTTCCAAACTAGAAAAAAAAAAAGCGTTAAATTCACCTGTGACTATCCTTCGGACCGTATCTGAGATAAGGCGACAACTTGACAAATTGGTCGGCAGCTGCCCCCGACCCTTTTTTAGCCGAACATGATTAGTGGGATGACGGTTGAAGCTTTTACTGCCTTTTTGTGGAAACTCAACACTGTTTGCTGTTCCAGATTATTCCTGGGCCGTATTTTTAGTTGGGTTCTCTTTGTTTGCAGTAAATAGTGGACTCTTTACTAAGGGTTATAGAGGTCAATCTTCAAAGGCTTTCGGTAAATCTTATTTGCTATCTAAGTTGATACAATATTGTTTTTGTCGTGCGTTTTAGTGTAACACCATTAGGAGATTTTGTAGCGATAAGCGAAATTGAAATAAGAACATTACAGACAGGCATCGCACTTCCGCCGCAAAACCGAGCAGATCGGCGAAATCACGCGGGAAAGAGATAGAATCATAATTCAGGCAGTTTCGCTTGTCGTGCAACAGACAAGACGTCATGGCGGAACTACTGCGGTTTCGCTGCTATAGTTTCGCGACGGAGCTGTGATATGGGCGTTAATGTATTTTAGTAAATAAAATGCTTCACACCGGCATTTGGAGTGTCATAATACAGGCATATAAATGCTTAAAAGGACACATCTATCACCATCTATGTAGTACAAAGGTTGTTAAAGAAATAAACTATTTGTATTTGTATTTATTCGTTTACCGATTTCGCATCATTATTTTCGTGTCGGAGGTGTGCTAAGGCCCACAATGTATCTACCTAGTTATAGGTATGCATAGTTTGATTGAATTTAATAAGTTCAATTTAAAAAATTAACGATCTGCTTTGCCTTTTCCCAACCATGTTGGGGCGGCTTCCAGTCTAACCGGATGCAGCTGAATACCAGTATTTTACATGGAGCGACTGCCAGTCTGACCTTCACAATCCAGCTACTCGGTAATATGATACCCATTGGTTAGACTGGTTGTCAGACTTTTGGGCTTCTAACTACCCGTAACGACTGTCAAAGATCTACGAATGACAGTCAGGACCAACAGCTTAACATGCTTTTCGAGTTACGAAGGGGTCTCAATATAATGGATGGTCATTCACACATCCACGAACTGACCGCGGCAAGCGTAGCTTAACCTTCGATCGACCGCTGTCTGTTATCATTTAGCCACGAGATTTAACTGAACACATAGGTAGGTAATAAAATTATATTCATTTATAAGTATGTCGGAAATACGTTAGTCGTCGTTCGACTAATCGGGACGCCAGCGCCACCAAGCGGCGCTCCACAGTCTACAACATAACGCTCGTCGACCGGAGATTTTCGGTGGCTGTCGAGCAGTGAACACGTTTAGAAACTGTCCCGCGTTCCGTATAGTTGTGTCGTGTACCTATCAGTGTGTAAATAGCTTGTGTGATTAATTTGATCGTGAGTTATAATTTGATTTGAACTGAAAACCGTTTTTCTATTGCGTAATAACCAACACTACCCATAACACGCCCACAGTAGTTAAAATATGGCTGTCGAAAACGAGAGAGATGTACCTTCTCCGTCAAGTAGATGGCTAAGTTCAAGTTTATGAAGCCATGCCCACTAAGGGTTAAATAGGTCAAAGTTTGTAGGGAAGTTCGTCTTTTTTGCCGATTGGAAATGCCATAGGGTACATGGTTTATAACTGTATATTGAACTTGTATAAAGCACAGACAATGAAAAATATCATGCAGATTTGAAACTCTTGACTAAAAATTATTGTTTGACGGTTTAAGTAATTTTTACGCCTCTCTTCGTGGTCTCACTAGTGGAAATATTCTGTGCTCATGAAGGCTTGTGCATGCGACCCGTTTACTGCACAGCTTTACTCAAATATTACGATCGATCAAAGTCGTTTTAACTTTAAATTGCGCAGTTTCGTAGCTCATTGATAATAAAAAATGGAACAAAACGCTTAAATGGGCGATAATTCAAAAAGTTATCGAGTTAAAGCCACCTGACGCCGAAATTCTTGAAACAAATGATGGACACGCTTGGTAATCGAGTCTAATGAAAGGTCATTTACACAAGGAGATTTTCTCGACTGTTGTGAGAGTGAAGACTACAAAACTCGCCAGATTATTATTGCACTGTTATGATTACTTACACACTCAAAACCAGCGAGCCACAAAAAAGCCCGCCAATCAGAGTTCCGTATCAAATTAAAATGAGCAGTCTATAGAACGGTCGCTGGTTTTCTGAAATTACTGTATTGATCGTAATTAATAAACCTGCGCTAGCTCCTAAACTAGCTATTCATGTGTATTACTTACATCGCAAATTTTCCTGTAAAATATAGCTTAATATACAACTTGTCCGGGAATTAACGCACAACCTCTTAAGGGGTCATTGTACTCATGATTATGAACAACTTTTACTATGCGACCAAACCAGAAATCGCGAAAAAAAATCAGCTGTTCCCTATATTTATGTTCGCATAACTCGTCAAAATGTAGGGAGCAGCTGATTTTTTTCGAGCTATGGGTACGAAGGCACCGTACCCATAGCTTGAAATTTCGTTCCATCAATCTTCAAGGCTCAAAAACTGAATCAACGCGTGGAAAAAACACACTGTTGGATTTTCAACTCTCGGCGCTAAGCAGAGTGTTGAAAATCCAGTACGCGATGAAATCACGCTGCGTTATTTTCGCGTCCGTGCAAACGTCGGCTTAAACACATAAACCCATCGCGTTTATCAACAATTGTTTACCCACAAATACAACATAATATAATCAGACGATGAGAGATTCAGGCGATGTTTTCAAACATCAACATGGCCGCGGGCGCAAACTAACCAGAAAAGAGAAAACTCCGTTAATTTATTCTTATGTTTTTGCCTTGAATCCTGTTTAAGGGCCACCATCTATCTTCATCTGTGAAAAAAACATCGCGAAGAAAGAGTGACAGCCCTAATGAAGGAACATTCCTTACTGATTTCAGAGAAAAGTGGGTAGACGTAGATTTTCATTAATGGTCAAGGCTTTTTTACAGAAATTACAGATGGTTGTCTAGATTTTGAGAGTTTTGTTTATAATGCTTTAAGAGTAGGGTAATGTTTAAGCATATAGGTACAGTCACATCCAAATTATGTTGGTCACCTTAAGGTGACAAACAACACCGCGATATTATCGATTTATTGCTCGATATAATCTGGTTAACCGAATCAGCATTATCTACTTACTTATAAGTGAAAATTTCACCGATGATACTGAACGTGAACAGCACATTAAAGCCGCATTCAAGTGCTGTCAGTGTCATCACTGACAGCTCTTGAACGCGGTTTAGATGTGCGGATCGCGTTCAGTTGCATTAGTGAAATCCGCTCTGAGTAGTGCAACGTAGATCCACAATAAGCCCAACAATATCGTCGTAAACTTTTGATTTTTTTTTTTTTGTTTTTTTTTTTACAACAATGCACACTTGATTTCCATTTCACTCTAGACATTGGCAGAATGGTCAATATCGGCTTTGCTTGCCATAAGAAGAAATAGAATAGAATAGAATAGTAGTGCAACGTACATTCAGTTATTTTCTAGACATGTCAGACTGAATAAATGAGACACTGACAGAGTACGACACCTAAAAAAATAGGTCAAAAACGTTTTAGGTTGATATCAACTTGAAATTGGTCAAAGGTGTATGCTATTTTGATTTGATCAAGTAATTAAATATAGTTTCCTACGCAATAGTCTGTTATGTAGCTTCAAAAGGTAATGTGTGTCCTGACTTGATAAAGGAAAGGATTTCACAACTGACGAAGATATAGTCTTGACTGTACGTACTTATAAAACAACAACAACTAAGTTAATACGACTATACTCCGTCGGTTTAGGTAGTTAACTAAATGTAAACAATCTTGGCATGTCTTTTTATCTAAAAGTTGTCTATAAATTGTATATAAAAATCTTTGCGACTAGGTATTTACTAAATCGATGTTAGCTAATAAACTAAATTTAAATAATCTTTGTGTATATTATATACGACCTCTTTAATATAAAAAGACATACCAAGATTGTTTACCTTTAGTTAACTACCTAAACCGATAGACCATAGTCGATGTTACACGTTCAGCAGTGCTGTGTTTTCATATTAATTAAAATTTCTAATCAAAAGGCAACCAAGGACCTATTAGTATGCTTACGTTGTTACAAACTGCCTTTCGTCAATTAATAAGGCATGAATACTATAGTCACAAGAACGATGAATGTTATCTACGCTAAACAATAAAACTCTCAAGTTTTCGTTCAACCCCCTACACGATATTAAATCGAATTGTGCGTGTAACACACACCCACAATACGGAATAACATTGGCATAGTAATCTAATATCTTGAACCGTGTACAATAATACAAAAATTCCAGGGATTCCAAAAAGAATCTTGCTGAGATATTTCCAATAGGTACATAGTTTTGGTACAATTCGTAGTTGCTATGTCTTGTAAGGGAATTTCCTTTCCACCCGTCTGCACGACAGCAAAGAAAGTGTTTTGTTTTACATGTGTATCTATGTATCTTAGTATGAGAGATTCTTTATACCCTCGAAGCATCCTAACGGCTGAATGGAGTTAAATACATGAGGTGTTCGACTTGTCTAGGTCACGCGATGGTTCATTTATTTTATGTTCGGGAAATCATTTATTTAATGTCTGAGATCTGTGTGTTTCTTTTAACGGTATTAATAAAGGTTTTGAAAGGTTCTTGTAAATACTGTGATTGCAAAAAAAAGGTAATTTTAATTGTTTGTAGATCACAAAATTAATTGTAGTGTTTGCAACTGAATACCAATTTGTTCCATCTGTTGTAGCCTGCAAGGCAAGTCTGAAGCAAGCTGAAGTAGCAATGGGCTGTAGAACTGATTACCGTTGGGTAGACGTTTTCTTGAGTGTAAACGGCGAATCGGCAAACGTAAGGTAGGACGCCCCTCAGGCTAGGTGGAGCGAAGATCTTCGCAAGATGACTGGTAGCAGCTGGATGAGAGTTGCCGAAAATCGAGTTGAATGGCGTGCAATAGGAGAGGCCTATGTCCAGCAGTGGACTACTGTAGGCTGGTAATGATGATGATGCTGCTGTAGCCTGAACTAGGTTTTATTTTAAATCCCAAGTTCCGGCTTTACCGTTCTCATTACCGGTTTTGTACATAAATAATTAAATACACTATTTATTATATTTATATATTTTTCTTTGTATTATAGATAAATAGAATAATCTTTACACTCTAAAATTACAGATATAAATGTAGAAATTTTACACATAGGGTGACATAATGGGCAGTCTTATCGCGAAAAGTGATCTTTTACAGACAACCTTTGGATGGATTAAAGGGAGAAGGAGACATAATACTGTAGGTAGTCAGTAGTGCATCAGTTATATATACAATAAATACATACAAACCATACGTATATATATATAATATCCTCTTGTATATATATATATATATATATTTAGTATTAAGTATATCATTGTATTTAAAAATAAATATGATTGCATCCAATTGGATTTTATACATAATGCTACAATGAAAGCCCTATGAAAGTACAGACTTTGTGCATCATTTCCAGTTAATTTTAAATACATTTTCCAATATTTTAACTTCCATTTAAATCGAGTCAACCATAAAACCGACCTAGCACCTGCAACGTTAATTTTATGCTTCCAAAAATGTATTTCGATTCCGTTATATATTTTTTGCTGAAAAAAAAACTTTAAACAGCGCGACGCCTGACGTGCAAAATCTTACAGCTTTTAAAAGTGATGTTTATGTGAAAAATGTGCGAAATTGGCAAGCCTTAACTTTTATTTTGTAAATCAGCTATTAAATGGGTTTTTTTTTGGTATTTGGTATAGGTATCTAAATTTCAAGCAGGTAGATAAGTACTGTAAACATCGGGGGTTGCTTTCAGTACCGGGGTAATTGAAAGGCGTCTTTGCATTAAAACTTAGATAATTACATTGGTCATAGGATTCATTCATCCATTTTTTTACAACTAGATGTTTTTCCTACTCCCTTTATTCAAATCAATGTTTATCTTATAATCTAATCATCAACTACTCGCGAAGGTTACATGCTAATAGCAGGTGCTAATATCAGCTACGCCCCGTGATAGCCTCAGTGGTGTGACCGTCAGACTGCCAAGTCATAGGTCTCGAGTTTGAACCCAAGGCACGCACCTCTGACTTTTCGGATTTATGTGCGTATTGTATAATTATCACCTGCTTAAAAAACTGTCAAGGATAACATCGTGGGGAAACCGGCATGCCAAAGAGGTATTTCCCGCCGGCATGGCATGTGAAGCCAAGTCAGAGGCCCATGAGTGGCATAAAAACTCTGACACCAAGTTAGTCACTAACTACGAAGAAGCTACGCCCCCTACTGGATAAACGTTGTGTCCAATTTTATCCATTTAAGACAAACATTGAATTAACCTTCCCATACCTATAAAAACAATTACCTAACGCCAGAAATAAAATTTACAATATGATGTCTGTGTATGTTGGGCTGTGAAAAAGACGGATGAAAAAAGATTGCACGTAGCGGAGATGAGAATGTTAAGATGGATATGTGGTGTGACGAGAATGGATAAAGTGAGAAATGAATATATTAGGGGAAGTTTGAAAGTGACGCCAGTGACTGAAAAATTGAAAGGGAATCGTTTGTCTTGGTATGGTCATGTGAAGAGGAGGGATGAAACGCATGTTGCTAAAAGAGTTATGAGTTTACATGTGGATGGATGGAGAGGGAGAGGGAGGCCAAAGAAAAGATGGATGGATTGTGTGAGAAGTGATATGAAAGAAAAGGGAGTCAGTGATAGTTTGACGAGTGACAGGACAGAATGGAAGGAAAAAACGTGTTGCGCCGACCCCAAATAATACGGGATAAGGGCAGGAAGATGATGATGATGATGATGTCTGTCCCTTGTAAGAGAAAGCTTACGTCAGAACGAACGAACGAATCTTGAAGACCTGATATCACGACAATTGTCAGTCAAATTAAACAATAATATGTGCTAAAACACAAACGTACATACGTTGTCCTGACGCATCATATCAAAACTGACGAAAGAGATACGACGCAGCGTCCTAAGAGCAAATAATATGATGTGACAATTCACATCAGCCCAGAATACACTATAAAACTCAAACAGCAATGGATAAAACGGAACCTAGAATTATGGATTCAGAAGAAAGGAAAGACAGAACTGCATAAGATTGATCACAACTAACTCAAGTACTCACTCCAAAGGCAAAAATCTCAAAAAATCATTAAGTAAAGTCAATGTTAAACCTGAGATATTGCTATTAGTCCATATTTACTGAACTATGGATCCTCAATCATCAAACAAACCAATTGTGTCAAAGAAACACACTTTGCGAAGGCTATGCCCCGTTAACAAAGCTGGTCTCAGCCTAGACAGAGTATCGCCCCCCCCCCCCATCAAGAAGGATCACAGTTCTCTAAAAAAATTAAAATCCCTTACTAACATTAATCAAAACCCTAGAGCGTGCTCATCCTAACTATCGCAAAAAAAAAACTATGATATCACTGTAGTGATTTTTCCCATCCTCCGCTCGTCATATCATCAGAATATGAAACAAAATAAAGTGATTAATACTTCATGCTCTGCTGATCTCACAAAAGTAATGCAATGACATGATAAAATAGAAACAAAGACTGTGACATTTATAAAATTCTTAAAACAAAAAGTTTCCATCTATTACTGTTCATAAAAAAATAGCTAAACCTTATTTTATACAATTTAAAAACGTATACTATAAATAGAAAACTTCTTTATAAAATGTTTATTAGCTTATACCTTCTTTTAAATTTATTCACTTTTGGAGCAATTTTTTTAAATTTTCGTTTTTCTAACATAAAATCATTTTCCTTTACCAGTGCATTTCTGAAATTGTTTATTGGTGTCGCTATGAGATATTAAGAAACCTCTTCTTTCGCTGTGCTTAATATTAACTTGCATAATACCAACTACAGCTTCAACAGCGCATGACTCCACGTCATCCTCAACTAACTTTTTGTTAACTTCATCTAACTCAAAATCAACCTTCAATTCATTAACTTCATTTGGTGTTAATGATAACTGCTCATCCTCCTTTGTATCAGTTGCCAACCCGAAATGGCCAATCTCCTTTGTTTCGGAAATCCTTATGTTAAAATTATCTTCAATAAATTGATCATCAGCGATGTTATTTTTAATAGTTTCCACATCGTGATCATAATGCTCATCCTGATGCTCTGAAACATAGCTATACAAAATAAACGGACTGGCTGGACTGACCCAAATTGAGAACCTCAACCTCATGTTCTTTCTCGGATACTTCACTGGACTCCTCCTCATCATTGACAGGGCTGCTCTCTAGGAGCATAACATTATCACCATCATCGCTGCTTCCCTGGCAGTTTTGCTTATTATTTAGCGTGTCATCCTGTCTTCCGCTAGAAAATAAATCAGAATTACTCTCTACATTCACCACAATTTGCTATTCGCACTCCTCAGACAGAACTTGCTCAAAGGGGATTAAAGATTATTATATGGAGTGCGGGACCGGTCGTCGTGGAGATCCTTGGTGAGGTCTTTGTCTAGCAGTGGACATCTTTCGGCTAATTATGATGATGATGATGATTGCTTTACAGAACCCGCAATCTACGCTCTAGACTGACTAGTTAATAGATGAGAAATGCTTACTATAAACATTCAGAGTGATTATTTCAAACATCTATGTAACAAGATGTAAACAAGTTCAAAAAATATGAACGTCACGTGATCAACTTTGAACGTTAATATCTCGTAAAACGTGACACTTTACGGGGTTTGGTCTCATTGTGTTTTCTGTTTGCAGTGATGCCAATTATATCGATTTATATAGGTTTCATGCGTGGCCACCATTTTGATAAAAAAATCAAAATGGTGGACAGTAGGAATGCCATCGACCCTCAAAGCCCTTTCACTTCTTGTACTGTATACACTGCTTTTACTCTGTGGCATTTACACGGGAGCTCCGTGTTCAACACGTCACATATAGGTTGGGCAGGACCCTCAAGAAACGCGCCCAATCGCTTTCTCGGCATCCGTTGTAGGCGACTAAAAGCCTGAACTCTATTATGAACCTTTCTACGCATACGCCGTTGAAGACCGAGTAAAACTGCGTCTGCAGAGCCATCTCACTCTTTTTACAAAAAAAAAAAAAAAATACCACTTTGTGTTCTTCAGGTTCGACCTTTCTTCGCTTGTACTATGCTCTACTTGGCATGGAGCTTCTTCTCGCTAGATCGGGCGCCTCCACCAAATGTAAACATCGGGGGATGCTTACGGTACCGGGGTAATTGAAAGGCGTCTTTGCATTAAAACTTGTATATTGGTCATAGGATTCATTCATCCATTTTTTACAACCAGAGGGGCAATTCTCGTAATTTTTAGAACGTTCACAGTCTGATCTCAGTCTCAATATGTCAAAAATACCTATAATTTTTCTACATTTTTGACAAGTTTTTGATATTAAAATTTGATTGTCGCTGAGATAAAATTGCGACTAGATTTTGAACGTTTTTAGTTACGGGAATTGGGCTTCAGATCACCGCTTGTCATCCAATCTGACAAATACTGTTTTTTCCTATTCTCTTTAATCAAATAAGGTTTGTCTTTTAATCCAATCATCAACTTAAACTCGCGAAGGTTACATACTAATAGCACGTCAGATTAATGCCCAAGTACTTAGCAAATAGATAATACTATTTATGTATATATATATATTTTTTTTCAAATAAATCGGTCAATAACGGACATAAAACAGTGATTTTATTTCCTGTACACATCCCGTGTGATTTGTATACTACTCTCAGTGTATAAACAGACTGCCCGTACATAAGGTTTTACATTATCATTATTTAGATAAAAGGCATTAAGCTGTCTTTTGTATTTAATAAATTTAAATTAACACGTGATACATAAACTATCAATTTACTGTTGTGCCTAATATTAAAATTATTAAATAAAATAAAATAAGCAAACGATTATTATTATCATGACAATATTGTAGAAAAACTTTTTCAGGTACAAATATTACCGAAATGATTGAGTGAATCTTGAAAACATACTCTTCAGAATTTCATTCACTTAATAACTGTGTTAATTGGAAAGCTCTTTGGCGCTGTTCCATGGCTATCAAATTTTCCAATAGGCCATAAAAATTACTGATTAATTTAATCCAATTAAGCAACTTTATTACACATCTGGAAAAGATATTCATTATCATTAAAGTTGGAAGATCAATTTCATTATTTGATCTTTCAATAATTTAGGTATGACTATAATATTATTAACCTTCCTGTACCCGAGCATTGGTCTGTAAGACCGACAAAATACTCTTTCGTGATTTTTTTCTTTTTTTTCCTGTTAGCTGTCTGATACGTTGCTACGTTTATTCTAGGAAGCAAAGTTCGTTCGCGCGAGTAGCACGTGTAGCCGTATTTGGCGACAATTGGTCTGTGGGATCGACGCGGGTATAGGACCCAGGGATTATTTTTATTTCAGCTCAGTACAAAATGTATTGAGCTGAAATTATGACACTTCTGCCTTAAATGTGTTGTAGGTTTAATGTTCCTCATGAGGGTCTCTTTTAGATTTGAAAGTTTGCTTTTGTTTGTCATAAAAAAACATATACTTTTGTTAATATTATGTAAACTGTTTCAAACATCTTACACTAAAAAAAAAGCGACTGTTACTCAATACATATTACTATCAATAAATTGGGTTTATCTTGTTCACGATATTCTCTAGTTTCTGAAAACATAAATTCAGCATTTTTTTTAATGTATTGAAATTGGTTTCTGAACTTTCGGTCCGTGAGACCATGCGTGGGTATAGGTGTCACAGAATTTGGCGTGGGCATAGGAAGGTTAACTTACCTAATTACATACCTACTAACATTGTCATTTTTTTAATAAGTACATAAGTACTAAGTTCTAGTTCATACATCTTTCTTTTGGAAGGTAGGTACGCACGCTGTATTCACACGGTTAAATAAATACTGGATACAAGACACACATAATATACAAGGTGTTTTTTTATGTCGTAACTCTAGAGTATGAATAAGACCATATCAAAAATCAACTGGCAAATGAATTATTTTTCAATTATAATTTTTTTTTCATTTTTCATACAAAATAATTCGACAAAGTCACGATTATTAATGTAAAACACATGTGAAATATGACAACGTTGCTTTTTCTTAGCTTTAATGAATGATTGGTATGAATAAAAATGAATTACTCGTATTAATCAATGAAACTTAGAATGGACCTAATTTAATTATGAATGATATCATCGAAACTATGCATTTTTGGACCACATATTCTAGGACTTTTTGTATTATTCATCATCATATTTATCTCTCCCTCACACACATACACGCACCCATACATAGGTACATAAAAAGGCCACATCATAGTTGCATTAGCTAGGAAATATATTATAATTCAATAAGAATATACTGTGCTCATCTTACAACTACTGCTACATGTTCAAATCATAGGCGAGGACGCTGACACCCTAAACACAAGTTAAATCTTACTTTGGGTGCCAGAGTTTATCGTAAACACTCCTTTTCCCTAGTTGTAACGCTGCATAGTGTTTAGATAAGTGTTTCTTGTACAATTGAAGTTAAATAAAAATTTTATTTTTACTTATAGAATATAACCCTAGAGTTATGACATATAAAAAAAAACACGATGTATAAGTGATGGTAGTAATAAAAAGCCGTTGATTTATTTTAATAGCTCTGGGAACATTTCAAAAGTCTTAGAAAGCAGTAAAACGACATCTAACACTAAGGAATGACGGTCAAAGTAAGTAAAACATGCCAGATGCTCTGGAGACTAATTTGAAGGAAACTACTTTTGTTCTGAGCCTTCGGGGAAATCGCTGACCAACCTAACTTATCCTATTTCAAGTAGTTACACTTTTTGTTTCAAATATCTTTATCGTTTTAAGGTTCCGTACGTCAAAAGGAGAAAAACCGGCCAAGTGAGTGTCAAACCACGCACTATGAAGGGTTCCGTAGTTGGGATGAATTTATCCTAAGAACAACCTTAACATTGCAGTTAAAAAAAAAATCTCCCATACATTTCAACTGCAAATGTAAGTTTGTACGCATAATATCGGGAGATTTACCATTTTGCTTTAAGATCATAGACATCTTATAGGTTTTCCTGTAATCTATAAGCATAGAACTATTGTCTGTATTTTTTCAAAATTTTAGACTCAATAATTTTGGAGATACACAACACAACTGGCGAAAACATAACTGACGAAATGTGTGTGTACTACACCTCTGCCTAACCTTTTGGGGAATACAGGCGTGATGTTATGTGTTGTTGTTAATTTTGGAGATAGTGGGTGAAACGTACATTTTTATCTATTTTCTTAAATAACTTTAAAACTATTTATTTTAAAATTATAAAAAAAATACTTGCTACCCTCACCGTAAGCCCTTTAATTTCATATGACGTCACACGGTGCACCGTCTGTGTACAAAACTTTATTTTTAATTTTCTTTTATACTGTCTCCCAAAAGTGACCTCCATGTTCAAAATTCATTCATTTATGTAACATGTCCGTGCTTGGGTCTCAGAAATTAGATATATGTACCAAAAGATTCACAAGATCACTTCGTTGGCCGTCTGTCTGTCTGTCAAGAAACCTTTTCCCAGGAACGCGTGGAGGTATCAAGTTGAAATTAATATCAAATACGTAGGTCTACGGTCCCTAGGAACCCTAAAAAATCAAACTTCTAAGTCAAGGCAATAAAAAATACGACCATTTTTGCGATATAGTTGGATACTAGTAAATAAATCAATTTCCCGTTGACCTAGAATTACGAAATTAGGCAAGAAGCAAGGTCTTACAGCTGAAATAAAGAAAATCGTCCGAAAATCTTTAATTTGTAGTTCTATGACATTTTTTTTGCGATTACAAACTTACATTTGCAGTTGGAGAATTGACCGGGACGTATATCGATGTATGGGAGAACATGTATTTTAACTACAATGTTTAGTTTATTTTTGGGATAAATTCATCACAAATAGGGAACTCCACATTGTGCGTGGTCCGCACTTGGCCGGTTTTTTTTTAAATAAAAGTAATCGGAAATATACATTACAAAAGTTTGTGCGGGTTTTGGGATGTATAAAACTGCATTACACTGTGTTGTTAATATACATTGTAGAACACAAGAGCTTTTATTTGAGATACCGACCTGCTGACTGGCTAATCTTATATCGTGGCGTGATCCGAGATAACATTTTCGTATTTATAGCTCATGTTGACCGTTATGAAAAAGAAATAAATTGTAGAATAATTATGTATAAAATTTATCTCCAATGAGACTGCAAGTTCTGCTGACCTCAGTCTTTATTAATTTTTGACGCATAAAATGTGAATAAATTGATAGCTTATAGGTATTTTTAGAAAAAAAAAAAAAATGAGATAACTATGTTTACCAAAAAATCTTCCGATCGCTCTTGACTAAACATAAACTATCCAAAGACCGGCTTAAAACAACATCAAAACTATGAAAATAATCCGCAAGCAGTCCATAACAAAATTCAAACCAACGAAACTAGAAAAGCAAATACTTAGTCCAACAAACGCGTAACATTTTCAGTACACTTCGTATCAAGTATATCTAGTGATTTGAGACCCAACCAAACATAATAAAACGTTGTTTGTCGGGGGAAATTGAGAGGCGACCGAGTGTACCCTTTTAAGTTAGTTCAAATATCATGTATCGGTTACGCTTTTAACCCTTCAAGGCGAACGGACCCGTCAGCGTCAGGGAACCTCAGCCCTCGATTGTAAATAGCTATGTAAGGTGGTTATTATTACATTTTAAGAGGTTGGAGGTTAGGAACGCGATATAATATGCTGTGGAATTTGGAGTTTGCCGACGTTTGTCAATTGTTTGGTTTCAAAATTTTGGCAGATATTAATGGTCAACTACGCGGTACAGGGTTTGAACGAAAAAATATGAAAATGATCCCTGTAAGTAAACATTTTAAATAAAACGAATTAAAACTATTCTAACACTTTAGTACTTAAGTTCAGTTCAATTATAAAGATGATAATAGCTTTTTATTTCATAGTCTTCAGTACTTACAGAATCTATTTTTATGCGAACATGCTTTTTATAGTATCTTCATTGTTTATTTATGACTTCAAGTATCATCCATTCAAGTCAACATAACTTGGGCTCAGTAATTATTCAGCCGATGATATTGAACTTCCCTAGACAGGTAGCCAGGATGTTTGTACTGCTCGTTTTAAAATAATAACATTTACAATTCAGATGAATCCCCTTTCATGCCTCCATTTCATTACAGATCTTCGCCGCGAAGCTAAGAGTCAGTGTTGATACGTATCAACACTGTGGCGAAGATACGGAACACATCTTACAAAGTACGTACTTTTTAAGACGTGTTCGGTACACAAATAAACTCTTATTTTTTAATCGACTTAAAAAAGGAGGAGGTTCTCAATTCGGTTGTATTTTTTTTAATGTTTGCTACCTCAGAACTCCGTCATTTATAAACCGATTTGGAAAATTCTTTTTCATTTGAAAGAATATACTTCCAGATTAGTCCAATGTAAAATTTGTCAAGTTCTAATGAGTGGTTTTTGAGTTAGCTTCAACAATACGTATTTTTTCCACTTAGTGTATCTTGATGATGTTAAGTATAATAATTTCCAGTCACTGTTATTTACATTGCAAGTAGTGGTATACGACTTTGTGCGGGGTAGGTACCACAACTAAAAAGTGAAAAATAAAAACTTTTTCCAAAAAAATAACAGACTTCCAAAAAAAAACACTACAAAGTGAATAATAATAACTTTTATTTCGGAATTCGATGGAAAAAGTTAAATACAGACCCAAAGATACTGACTTCCGAAATTAAAGTTATTTTTCACTTTGTAGTGTTTTTTTTTTGGAGTCGGTTGTTTTTTTGGAAAAAAGTTTTTTTTACTTATCGTGACTTACCTGCGGGGTAATTGAACACACGAATAATGGCATCCATTGGTTTGAAATATTCGTCAGCTCAGCAACGCAAATAACGCAATTAACTGTTAAAATGAAAGGCATTGCAATCGGTTGCCATTTGATATTCGTTACGCAATTACCCCGCTGTTTGTATTTCTTCAGGATACCCTAAAAACTCCACGACATCACTTTTGATCTTTCGGCTGGCTCTTTCTTATATCTATGGTTGGCCCATTTAGAGCTAGAACACAATGATCGGCTGGGCATTGCGTTAAACCTGCGTAAGCAGCGTAGGCGTACTGTAGTGACACTGCAACGATACTAGGGCAGATCACTACTTTTGTATGTGTGGTCTCGACTCCGAGGTGTGTTGGTGGATATATCAATGAGACACACAGAAGCACTGCTATTACTATTTATTGGCGTATTTTAAAGCACATTACATTGTCAAGGGTAAAGCTAAAGGAGGAGGCGGGACGCGTGAGGGAGAGGCAAACTTTGCGCCCTCACGCCCCTAGTCGCCGCAGGAGACGCCCTGGGCGTCGGGAATTGGCAGCCGATTCCCGGCCACCGTAGGCGCGGGCTTGCGGACGGCGAGCAATGGGTAGCTCGCCGTCCGGTAAGGACCAGGCCCGAGTCGACGGTGCGTTGTGTTCCACGCGCGCCTCAAAGAGATCTTAGCAGCATTGAAGGGGTCCGCTAGGACCGATGCCAGCCGGGGTTGCGAGATGTTCGAAAGAGTTACCGTGGCCCTGGCACAGGCAACAGAAGGAACACGGGTGGGTTTTAGTCAGTAAAAGTCTGACACGCCCTCCCGCTCCGCCCAGAGCGGGAAGAAGTCATTTGATGATTTCCCATCCAAAAACAAAAAATGGGTAAAGCTAGCACAGCACTGACTCAATATAAAACAATTTGACTATATGTCATAATTTAAAACTATTCGAAATTTCAATAAACCAGTGTTTGTCTTATCAGCCAATGCCACAATCCGAGGAGGATTCATGCTGAAGGCCGGCTCAATTAAAGCCTTTACAGTACACACCTCCCGTCCACCCGCCATTCGACGACCGTTACTGGGGCGTATTAGCTCAGTTCGGAAATGGACGTGTCAAATTTGCCTTCTCCATGTCCCAAATGGCCGGTCTCTTTTGAATTTCATCAATAAATAGATCAGTATCGAAATGATCATTCTCTCTTTTGGACAACCTGCGTCCATTCTACCCGAACCCCATGACGACCTGACGCCCATGCAAGTCGCGTACTAAGCAAAATCTGTCAAGTGTCAACACGAGTTTGCCGCGCGCTTGGCCAGAAGTTGTGTGTGAATACCTACATATATCGGACCTGTTGGTTCATAAAACGTGCGTTACCAAAGCGCGCGCTTCAAAACGTCTACTGTGTACTAGCTCTTAGGGGACAGGCCCATTGATTGAAGCGTTGTAGTAAAAATTTTGTTGATACATAGGTATCTAAAAAGCTTACAGGTCTAAGTAATTCAAAGACCACATGATGCAAGATGTCCGAATCAAAATGCATTTTCAAAAAGAGGTCTACGTAGAAAGTACAATTTCATTCTTGATGAAATTACGAGCCCCTAAATGTGTAGACCTATTGAATCTTGGGAGTACAACAGCGGTTATGTAATATATCAACGAATTCGCTGATGTCAAGAGATTGCGCTTAGCAAAATGAAAATCGGTTTTAATGATATTTTTTCGACATTCGTCAAGTTTTTTTTTTAATTTCCTGTCATGTCATAACAAATATTGGATTAAAATGTGTGGTTTGGGGATTATGATAAATCGAAGTCAGTGTATAAAGTGAAATTTTGTTACCTACGCAGCATATTGTAGGTGAACCACCTTTCAACCTTATTAATAAGGTAATAAGGTTGAAAAAAAGTGGTTCACCGCAAGTGTCCGCGATGGTACCATTGTGATTAGGGTAGACAAACGTTATAGAAATAATGGTGTCTGGTTTCTTTGGAAATACCTTTCGATTTATGGAGATGATTTGAATAGTTTTTCTTCTGGGCAACTGCAAACAGGCACGACACGTGACGCGCCTGTTTGAAGAAGCCTTTAGTTTGATTTCTGTATCTAGACTAATATTTGAATATTCTAATAATATTTGTGAGTATTTGAGCTTGCAGTGAATGCAAACTTACCCATGATTACGAAGAAACTTAGCCCGACTCAACGTCTGAATAATACTACTTGAAAAGATTAGGAACAGTATTTAAAGTTTAAATGACTCATACTCACATTATCTTAAATGAAAGGAGTAGAAACGTTTACAACACAATGATAACATAACATCAGGCCTGTTGTCCCCGAAGGGTTTGGCAGAGGTGTACCTTACAATAACGTACACCCACATTTCGCCAGTTATAGTTAAGACCCAAGTCAAAGTCCAATCCAACTACGAAAACTATCAACGCAAATAGGATACTCCAGATATTGGCACAATCTCGACCTTATGACCTAAGCCTTCCTATACATACTAATAAAACAAGTCCTTCCCTATAACATGAACAACGCCATGTCGATACATACATAACAATGAAATGAAATTCCCCCATTTCTAGTTAAAAGGGAATGGCACAGAACGTGACTTGGTAACGGATAGCGGTAAGAAGGGATGGGCTAAAGGATAGCCGGTTCTAAGTGCTAGGCACTATCGTCAATCAATTTAGCGGCACATCAATTTAGATTAAGGCGAAGATAACCGACTTTTAATGATTTTAAACTGAAGATCACGTCTAAACGATTAGTTAATGATTTGGAAAAAATATATGTTAAATTAGAGCATTTTCTTGTAATTTATTATGTGAATATTTTGGACTGTTTAAATTACATACTAGAGTAATTGATTTGTAAAGTTATATCTAACGCGGGTAAAAAACTGAGAGTCACGCAAAAACTATCACGAGTATTTTTATGAAACCTTCACCACTTTAAAGATAGTTTAATTATTTATGTTTTAGTATACGTGTTTTAATATAATACTTTTTGTTTTTTGTGTAATAAATTAATAATGCGTCTAATTTGGGACAGCGCTTCTTGATGGGCGAGTCCTAGTCCGTCCGGTGGACGAACGACGCATTGTGTCAGCGTGAGCTCAGCACAGAACACGCAAGCTAAGCACTCAAGGCCGTTGGCCTATATCTGCGTCTTAACACCCAAGTCAAAGTCCAATCTAGCTACGCAAACTATCAACATAAATAAGATACTCCAGATATTGCCACAATCTAGATCTAACAACTTAAGCTTTCCTATACATACTACCATTCATTCCCTCATTCTCTCTAAAATCCTTTCGCTGACCGCATACTAGACGCTCCGCTAAAAACTCTTAAAAGTGTACATTAGTGAATACCGGTGTTGTGCTGTACCTAAAAACAAATTGACTTGGTGTGGAAAGTCACAAACCTGAACCAGCCTGCTGCATTATCAAAGGGACGCAAGCTTCAACCTTATGAGTACCTTTCCCAACCACTAATACAAGTCCTTCCAATACGAACAACGACATATCGATACATGAGAATGAAATTAAATTCCCCCATTTCTGGTTAAAAGGGGATGGAACAGAACGTGACTTGGTAAACGGATAGCGGTGAGAAGGGATGGAAGGATAAAGGATAGCCAGCTCTAAGTGCTAGGCCCTATCGTATTTCCGGCGACTATCGGCTTGATGTGTAGATGGGCAAATAAATCTAGATTAAGTATAGGTAGGTTTACTTATTTTTCACAAGTGTATATTGCTCTGAAAGCTTAGGTAGAGCCTAGTGTTTATTTGTACTGTCTGATGAGAATATATCGTTATTTGATGTCGCATATCTCAAAGAATGCTGAAACAGACTTATCTTAATCGTCTTAATTTAGTGGGTGGGGAACTTTATTATTATTTTAGTCAAAGAGACTGACTGTGTGTAAATAAATTCTAAGTCACCAATAGGTAAAATGTGTTACGTCCCGATAACTTAATTAAAAGAAAACTTTTCCACTAATATTTACTGCTTTGTCTTACCTTCCATTATTGATGAAGTGCCTTGTCGTTAATTTAATCTTAATGATTTGAATATTCCAAGTAATTTGTGTCTACCTGACCCACATTTCTATGCCCTATCTTCTGTCGATCTTATTATAGGTGCAGATGTTTTCTGGGATACATTGGGTACAGTAAAGATAAGTTTAAGTGGTGGGAAACCGGTGCTATTTGAAACTAGACTTGGTTGAATAGCTTCAGGCCTTATGTTACATAATGGCCAAGTGCCTTATTCGTTTACTATGCTTTGTAATTATTTATCATAATAAAACTAATGTTATACAGGATAGCTCGAGTACTGATGACATTCAAAACCTGTTAATGCGTTTTTGGCAACTTGAGGAAGTTGGCCATCAATCAACAGCACATTCTCGAGAGGAACAAATGTGTGAAGACTTCACAAATAATACAACGCGTCTCAAGGATGGCCGTTTTTGTGTGAGGATACCTTTAAAACAGTCTTCAGGGAGCTTTGGTGATTCTTTGCAAATATCAAAACATTGTCTGCTCTCATTAGAGCGCAGGCACAAGGGTCAACCATTATTCAAAAAGCGTTATTGTGATTTTATGAAAGAATATACTGAGTTACAACACATGTTTAAATGCATACCTGATCTAGTTAAGATCACATATTTCATACCGAATGTAGTGTTGTACGGGAAAGTAATTCAACTACTAAACTCAGGGTAGTGTTCAATGCCTGTAGTCCAACTACCTCTCTACTATCATTTAATCATTTGCAAATGATAGGGCCTACGGAACAAGATGACTTGGTGTCAATTCTTCTTCAATTCAGAAAATATAAATATGTTATCTCGGCAGAGTAGAGAAGATGTACTGCCAGATACTAGTATATCCAGATGACAGGCATCTACAGCAGATCCCATGGCGGGGTGACCCCTCGAAGCCTATGGAGGCGTACCAATTAAATATGGTCACGTATATATAGTACTGCTAACGCACCATACCTGGCCACTTGGTGCTTAATTGCACTGACAGCAAAATTGCTGCTATCATAAAACATGATTTCTACGTAGACGATTTGCTGTCAGGGGGATACTACTAAAGAGGTTCTTGATATGCGTCATAAGGTAACTTCAGAGTTGGCTGCAGCTAGAATACCACTGCGTAAATGGAAATCCAGCAATGGTCATTTAATGTCTGACTTAGAATATTCCTCGTTAAGTTTAAATATTGGTTCAATGGAACCCTGTAAAACTTTAGGGCTAAGCTGGAGCATTGAGACTGACATATTAAGTTTTTCATTTAATCCCAATATTTCTAATGCGAGTTACAAAACGCAGAATTCTTTCTACGATCTCTCAAATTTTAGATCCGTTAGGTCTATTAGCTCCTTGCATTATTACAATGAAAACCATTATACAGAAACTTTGGGTGCATATATTAGGATGGGATGATCAGTTGCCATCAGATATATTAAAGGTATGGTCCAATGCAATACATAACTTGTCAATGTTGAATGAATTGTGTATTCCACGTGTTGTAGTAACCAATTCATATCAAACTATAGACCTGCACATATTCAGCGATGCATCTCAAGTAACATACGATGCATGCCTGTATGCCCGAAGTAAAAATGATAATGATGTTTTGATTCGTCTTCATACAGCCAAAAGTCGAGTGGCTTCAATTAAACCAACGACAATGCCAAGATTGGAGCTGTGCGCAGTACTGGTTGGTGTTCGTCTTTACGAAAGGGATACGCTCTCCGCGCTCAAGTAAGGAGTGTCACCTTTTGGACTGACTTGAAGTTGTATTGGGTTGGCTCAAGAGATACCGAGTAAAATGCAGCCGTTTTTCCGCAACCGTGTTGTAGAGATATTAGACAAAATACCTTCATGCACCTGGAGGCAAGTACCTATTAATCTAAATCCCGCTGACCATATTATATTACGCAGAATAGATGTAAGTCTTTTACAAGCTGTAGATTTATGGTGGTCAGGCCCTGAATTTTTGAGATACGATGCCTCAAAGTGGCCTAGAAATCCAACGGTAACAACGGAACTTCCTGAAATTTGATCTGAAGTATCCTTACTTGTTACTCCCGCAAATCCCCGATATAGAATTTGATAGGTTCTCAAATTTTACATCACTCAAATGGTCGGTAGCATATGCGATTTATTAAGATTCACGTTAAAAATCAACCACCTTTTGATAAATTTTCTAGCACGGACGAATTAAACAAGCGTTATATTTCATTATAAGGCTTTCGCAAATAGGTTATTTCCCGGAATATGCGATTTTATTAAACAAAAGGGATTTACCATAAAAGAGTTAATTAATCAAGTTTAAAATTTTGTTATTGAAAAATATCTTTCAATTCGCAGTGTACAGACGTCCTTTTAGCAATATTTAATAAGTACTTTAATAATAGTGACCTCCTTTAGTGCATTACTAACGTAATGCAACTGTAATTTTGCTTAGTGTGTAGTTTCAGTGAATAATGGACACAAAATAGTGAACTCGTAAAAAATATAAAATGGATAGCAGCCCCTTTAAAACAAAGGGACCAGTGCACCCTTCCACCTCACCGTCGAAGACGACGACGCAAAACCCAGCCCTTGAGTCGGTCACGGTTGATGTTGGTACAACGCCCGAGATTCAAAAATGGATGGCAGCCATCGAACAGCACTTAAATGAAGTTTGCTCTATAGCCGCGGAAGGCAAACTCAACTCAGAGCAGAAAATGAAAATTTCTACTCTGTGCCGTAAAGTAGGATTTGGAACCTCACAAATGGCAGTCCTATATCAGTCGCTCAAGCAGAAAGCCATTCACGCGTATAACGCGGTTGATAGCCTTCAAGAAAAGTACGACCTGACGGAACATATTTTGGAGCTCAAGCAGACGATTAAGGACTCTGGTTCTGCGGGAAAGGTTTCGTTTGCCGACATGGTGAAGAAGGGAGCAAATGAATTCATTCGTCCGAACAATTTAAGCTCTGTAGCTATTTATCCCAACGATAAATTAAAGTCCAGTGACGAGACAAAAGACCTCGTGCAAAAAATCATTCGCCCTGGTCAAATGAAGCTGCATGTACGTGGTGTTCGCAAGGCCAAAAATGGAGGTGTCATTATTAGTACCGAGATGAAACATGATGCTGATAAACCCAAGCATGCAGTCCAGCTCTCTACATCCGGACTAACCGCCGATGAACCCAATACGCGCAGACCTCGGATCGTGGTTGTAGGTGTGCCGACTACTTTGGCTGAAACTGAAGTCTTCAGGTGCATTTACGAACAGAACGTAGCCGACAAGTTTCTAGCAACGTCTATGGACTCCTTTTTGACCTTGGTTAAATTAAGCCACAAATCCGGAAAGAAAGATGCGTCGACCTGTAACTACGTCATTGAAGTTACAGCCAATATACGTAAAGCCCTATTATCCCAATCAAGGATCTTTATAAATTGGACATTCTGCCCTGTCAGGGACTTCACCCTGGTTACCAGATGCTACAAATACCAACAATATGGTCATGCAGCCAAAACATGCAGAGAGCTGAAATCTACGTGTGGTCACTGCGGTGAAGAAGGACACTCGATGTCAGAGTGTGCGAAGAAACCTGACACACCGAAATGTGCAACTTGCTCACGCTTTAAAAAGCCCAACACCCACAAAACGGGGGATGCTGAGTGCCCTGCTAGGAAAATAGCGGAATACATGTACATCAACTCTATCGACTACGAGGGCGCCTAGAGCGTCATACTCAAGGCCAGACTTCCGTGTTTAATGCCTGCTGCTGACTCAACAAAACACTGCACTGGACTATACAAACCCTCGATTTTGTTGATATTTAAGCGCATTAGTCACGCTCAGTAAAAATCAAATATACAAATAGCCTCGAGCGTGATTTAATTTTGTATGACATTGAATTTAACCCACTTACCAATATTATGCTTACGCATATAGTATGTGTTGTAACTAGGTTATAAAGTTCAAGAAACTATTTTTCGCAAACTAAATAAGAAAGTACGTTTTTATGACTTTTTGTTATTTTTATCCATAAGGTAAATAGTATTTAAGTAAATTAGGTATAAAATTATGAATTAATTGTAGTATTTCAAGACTTCTTGTTAAGTACCTATTGTTAAGAATTTTATTGTCCTACAATTACCATAATGTAAGAGCTTAAGCCGCCTGTGATACAGGTTTATCCCAGTACAGGCTCTAACTTTATAATACTTTTGTAAATTATTTCTAAGATTGAATGTTAATATTTTACCAATTTTTAACACTGAATAAATGTTTATTATTATTATTTCCTTTATTGCAATAAATACATATAAATTATATTTTTAAATATTAGAATATAAAGATTATAAAAAAACATTTAAAAATATAAAAAATAGTAGCCCACCGGTACCGGGAACAGGGTCCAAGCTACTGGCGGTCAGGGCTCCAGAGAGAGGAACCTCCTAACAATACGATCCGTGTCTAGAAGTACCGCTTTCTGGATCAAGTCCTTAATCCAGCTGCCCAACGATTATTATATTATACGAAAACAAATTTATGCGTGTTGGAAGTCGTCTCACAAACACAATTGTGACTTAAAACACCCGTTATTATTACAGTCCACATATATTGTCACAAAATTGTTATTTGAATTTATGCACAAAAATCTTATGCATGTGGGGCCGCAATTGTTGCTAGAATCCATTAGAGAATAATTATTGACCGAACGGTGGTAAATGTTTAGCTAAATCACTTTATCGCAAAAGCCTTTTGTGTTGTCCCATGAAAGGACAGACAGTCTCTCCTGGAGCTAGACCACGACCTCTTAAAGCAGTATTATTGTAATCTTACTTCAGTGTGGGAAAGAGATGGAGCTAGACATCCTGTATAGCTCCATCTCTTTCTCACACTGAAGTAACATCAAAATAATACTGATTTAAGAGGTGGTGGTTGGCCCCCTGTCATGGGTAATTTTCCACAGCAACGTTTGATTCCCGGGGGCTTTCCTTTTGAAACAGTCAGCGTTGATTACGCTAGACTTATAATGTCAGCAAATAGACAAGGATGGAGTGTCACCTTACTAAAGTTTATATTGTTCTTTCCGTGTGTTTTACAACCAAGGCAGTACATATCGAGTTGACATGACATGAGTGATTTAACAAGCAATCATTTTTTATCAGTTCTTTGTAGATTTGTGTTGAGAAGAGGCAAGCCTAAGCACTTCTACTCGGATAATGGGTCCTCGTTTGTTGGTGCGTGTAATAAAATTAGTAAGTTCATAAAGAGTAGTCGCAATTCGTTATCCAGTGATTTAGCTAATGAAGAAATAAACTTTAATTTTATCCCTCCTTATACTCCTCACTTTGGAGGTCTTTGGGAGGCCAGTATTAAATCTACCAAATACAATTTAAAGCGAGTACTGGAAAATTGTAACCTTACACTCGAAGAGCTGAACACTGCGTTAATTCACCACTTTCATGGGATCTTACACCACTTTAATCAGATCCCAGCGATTTGTCGCTGCTTACGGCTGGACATTTTATATTAAGACGGCCGCTCACAGCACTGCCTACGCTAAACCTCGAAGACCGTTTCGTGAATTACTTGACCTATAATGACCTATACTCGTGAATACGTTCCAGAGAATACGAGCAACTTTGGCAGCACTTCTGGACCAGATGGAGCAAAGAGTATGTCTCAGAGCTACAACATCGAGTAAAATGGAGATCCTGGACTAAAACCATTGGAAAAGGATACTTTCATGCTCATCAAAGATGAGAATCTTCCACCTCTAAAATGGCGATTAGGTCGAGTAACAGGTTTATCCCGGAACAGATGGGATCAGTCGCGTCGTTGACATTAACGGCCGAACCCAATATCCTATTTTCAGTAAAAGACGGATCGCTATTGATGGTAGACAGTATCTCTCCTTATGTCAGGCCAGTAAGGTTATTAGAACGATAAAACCATAGATAGATAGGTTTTTCTATCTCCAGTATTTTATTTATTTTATTTTTATTAATTTTAGGAAAACTTACAGCTAATACATTTCAATATCAAATACAATCTGTAAAAGATGGCCAATTACAAGCTTTTCCACTAATGATTAAAATGAGTAATATTAACAAATACGCGAAAACAGCGATGTAAGAATTATGCAAATGGAGTATCGCACGCTCAAAAAATAAAATTGAGAGAAAAACAAATGGTTATGCATCGAAAAACCAATTATTCAAACCCTTCTTAACTTCCTTAATGCTACTAGTAAATAAATCTAGCTCGACATCCGGACACACCATATTGAAAGTACTACAAGCTCTTATCACGTACGAGTTCTGTCTGTAGGTAGTTCTGCCCTGTGGCTCATGAAGAAGACGTGGACTCCGAAGAAATACACTCGGTACACGAAGTCCAATCCTGCCCACCAAATCAGGGACGTCAGTGATTCCGTTCATAACACTAAATAAGAAAGCAAGATCTGCAATTTTCCTTCGCTCGTATAGAGGCAAAATATGGATTTTTTTACACCAACCTTCATAGTTCGGGAGATAGGTATTTGAACGATATTGAGTGTATCTCAAAAATCGCCTTTGTATACCTTCAAGCCGATTAATGTATACATTATAATTTGGATTCCAAACCTGAGAAGCATATTCAAGGTGGCTACGGACAAACGCACAATAGAGAATTTTCATTGTTTTCACATTCATAAAATCCGAGGTGACCCTAAAAATAAAGCCCATGGCTTTAGAAGCCCGGTTGACTATGTTATTGATATGTACATCAAACAAAAGCTTAGAGTCAAAAGTAACTCCAAGATCCCTTATGACACTCACTCTAGGAACCAAGGCATTTGAAAGCCTATAACTGAATTTAATAGAGTTTGGCTTGCGCGTAAATGTGCATACATAGCATTTCCATACATTTAAATCCAACCTATTTCTAGCGCATTATTCATGGAACCGATCCAGATCATCCTGTAATAGGCGCGCGTCCTCAACAGTTGACACTTGACCCAAAATCTTCATATCATCCGCATACAATAAGACTAGAATTAAGGAAACAAGAGGCAATATCATTTATAAAAATATTAAATAAAAGAGGTCCTAACAAGGATCCTTGGGGAACTCCCGACGGAATGTACATCACTCTCGACGTATAACCATTGAGAACCACCGTCTGGCACCTATTCTCCACGTATGACGAGAACCATCTAAACAAATCACCCCTCATACCAACCAACAAGAGTTTGCGCATAAGTAGCGCATGATCAATTCGGTAAAAACACTTGCTGTAGTCGGTGTATATAACATCGACCTGAGACCGTCTGGACATATGCTCTGTAAGATAGTCACTACAGACCACGAGATTGGATGTGGTCGAGCGACCTTTTAAAAACCCATGTTGATGTTCACAGAAACTTAATTTAAGTGAAGAAGAAAGTTAGCTGTGCACAATTTTCTCCATAATTTTAGCAAACAAAGTAACAAAGTTACAAAGTTTGGAAATCGGTCTGTAGTTGCCTATATTGTCTTTAGCTCCTTTTTTATGAATCGGCGTTATATACGCCGACTTCCAGATGATAGGCACTACTCCTAATTCAAATGACCGTTTAAATAATATTGTCAACGGACGAGATAGGCACCTGGCACATTTAGATATAAAAATTGGCGAGATGTCATCAGGGTCCGCTGTTTTATTTAGGTCCACTTGTTTGAGCAACCGAAACACTTCCTCCTCCCGTACATCGATAGAGCTTATATCTGATACACAACCAGCAGTCTGAATATCAGGATCATCCATTACTACAGTGTTCAAATCACCGTCGCTCCGTTCTTGTAAATTAGAAAAGAAATAGACACCGAACACATTACAAATTTCCTCCCCACTGCTAGATGAAATTTGACCATAGTTAAAAACAGACGGGTAACAGTTAGTTTGTTGTTTGGATTTTACATATTGCCAGAAAGCCCTTGGATTTTTAGAAATGGCTGATTCAATATTTGCTATGTAATTATCAAACATTTCCCTCTCCAGATCTTTAACCCGCTGACGTAAAGTTACAAAAGATTGATGATCGGAAAGATTTCCATACCTTTTAAACCTTGAGTGAAATTTTGCCTTTTCCTTAATTATTTTAATAAGAGGACCTTTGTACCAAGGAGGATACTTGCCCCGTGGAACAATAATTTTAGTAGGTATATACTTATTTTGAAGCAAGTAAATAGTGTCGTAAAATAAATTGACAGCTTCTTCGAAAGTCCTACAGTTTAGCTCTAATGACCAGTCCTTAGCCACCATTTCTCCAATTATGGCATCATAATTCGCAAGAGCATACAGGAACTTAACTCTTGGCCGAGAATGCAGCTGATGCAGTTGAAAAAAATCAACAGTGATACAGAGTGCCTTATGGTGTAAGTCCTCCTCCACTAAAGGATCCAGGCAGCAAGTGACAGTAACTTCGTTATTTGATAATACGAGGTCAAGAATCCTGTCATTGACAATACGATGGGAATTGTACTGTAACAAATTGCAAGCGGTAAGAGTATCACAAAAGGAGGTCTGGACGGGCCCGTGCAAGTTACTAGGGCACAGATAATCACCAATGAAAATGTAAAGGGGTGGGATCCTGGTGTCCTGAAACACAGGCCATGAGCCTAGCTTAGGCACCAGTCTCCCACAATATATAAGTATATAATTGAATTGTGTATCATTGTCGAAACTGATCAATGTAAAATAATTTATGTATATTGTGGTGAGAAAAATAAAGTTGATTGATTGATTGATTGATTGATCCATCGCCGCGTGCCAGTCAATATTTGGCTGATTCAAATCACCAAGAATCAAGAACCTATCTGCTGGATTTTTTAAAACAATGTCAGCCAAATTACTAGCGAAGTTGTGTAGTTGTACCGTCAAAGAGTTGCCAGACCGTTGATTACATATATAAACCACACAAACATGCATTTTATAAGTAACTTTGGGTTTCGATTGGTGTAAGGTTATGGTGACCCACAGATCCTCTGCGGACGAGCACCATTCGTTGTGGACGTCGGCAACAAGTTCCCGACGTATGGCCAATAAGACCCCTCCTCCCATAGTTTGGTTAGTGAGAGAGTAATTACGATCCCGTCTCCATACAAAATATCTGTCATCAAACAATTCACTATCAGATATACCATCTATAAGCCAGGTCTCTGTAAGACAAATGACATCAAACGAATTAATACAAACATTCCTATAGAAAACAGATGTTTTTGTCCGTAACCCCGAACGTTTTGGTAAAACAAACTAATAGGAGCCATAATAAGTCAAATATAACACTAGAATAATAATCGTAAAAATATAAGGCACGTTCATAATATTATGTCCCAAGTAAAAAATATAGCAAATAAAAGTCGGCGCAAATAACAAGTGTAGATGTCGTGAGCAAAATAAGGCGGTAGTTGTATTAACTAAAACCGATATATCAAAACATGCGTAACAACTTGTGTTCCTCGTCAAGAAATAGTTGACTTTGTAGGTATTGTAAATATTAAAAAAATGATTCAGGTGCAAGCAGATCTCGCTCTCATGAGCACATGCGTAAAGCTTAAAATAGCAAAAACCAAGGCTTATTGAGTCATATGAATAGGTGACACCAAGCGATAAGCGAACAAAAGGCTGGCGAGAATGGAATGCGCACAGAAAACGATTACCAGCGTTTCTCAAACTTAAACATACCGACTCGTCGATCGACAATAGTGTGTCAGCAGAACGACCAGTGATGTTGCCTAAAAAAACCTTCTCAAGTCTTGTTCAGTCCGGATATGGTGCTTAGGTGACGAATGATTCTTGCGAATAAAGATTTTGCAGCCAAACATACTCATATCCTTTTTCCTTTGCCATTAACTTGGTTTTGTTTAGTAAGGCTTTGTTATCCAGCGTCAGGTGGTCATTGACGTAAATTTTATAGTCACCCTGGAGTCCCAAGAAGACCGCGCTCAATATCTTATGTTTTCTAGCCGCAGCAACAAAGTCATTCTTTAGGTAACAGTTGTGTACCGAGCAAATTATTGTTTTGTTATGGCTGTCATTTCGCATGAGAATCCTTGCTATATAGTTTATCCGCTCCTTAGGGATAGGACAATTGATTACATCCCCTATTTTAGCAATGACGTCAAACAAGTTTTCAGTGTTTAATTCAGGTACACCCTTGATCTCGATGTTATTCATCCTGGACCTCTGCTCATTGTCACGATACTGAAGTTCTAGACTCCTACAGCGCTCCTGCAAGGTGGTAATGTCGTCTTTGGTCTTCTTTAAACTATCAATTTCCCGTTCCAATCCGGTAACTTTACTTGCCAGATCTTTTACTGAGCTGTGTACATATTCCAGAGACTCCTTCATTCCAGCAATGGAGTTAGTGACATCAGAGAACTCCACTCTCATGGATTTCAGTTCCGCCAAATCCTTGTTAATAAGCTTTAAGTCCTCCACCAATGCCGGTAGTGACTCCATCTGCGTCGACAGTCTCTTCAGCTCGGATAGCACACTCTCCATATCTGTCGCCGTGGTTGTTACGGAACCAACCCGGGAACTCGTAGCCAGGGCTTTGCAAGAATTGCACCTCCATGATAATTTCCGATCACCGAGCTTTCTCCATCCAGCTTCAGTGATACCAGCGCACGGAAAATCAAACTGACCCTGACGGGCAGTACATTTGACCCCGTCACTGACTTGACTGTCGCACCTCATGTACTTGAACATTGCCAAAACTGGTGATAGATAGGTTATTGGGTTTACCGTAAGACGGCGTGCGGAGTGGTTCAGTGAGCATTCAGCAAGATATGTCTTCTTCCGGTATCTCACGCAGAAGAATCTGGTGGAGAGAAGATCTCTCCATGCCCGCGAGGATGTTTAATCGTTAGTCGATTAGTTTTAGTTTCACGAATATACTTTTAAGTTGCAATATTATCTGTATCTTTTTCTTTGACATCTGTGTAAAAAGGAATACACGCTTGATAAATTACCGGAAGCTTTTAATTGCTTATTCCATTAGAAACCTGATTAGAAATCCCCAACACCTAGTATGATATAATAAAAAGATATATTAACAAGTTTGCTGTACAGATAAGTTATCTCAACGATAGTAGTCATTCAACTTTGACCATCCGGGTAACTGTGAACGATAACATCCAAGCAAGATCAGTTTGAGTTTTAGTTAAAGTTGAAACTTGGGTGTGATCAGTCATATTACTTGTGAGCTATTGAAAAGTTAACATTTACAATATGGTGAAAGAAAGTAAGTGCAAACCCGCTTAAAATTATATTGTTCATGTTGTTTTTGATACTTGATATTAATTTGCTCAAATGAAATTGGTTTAGATTATCAAAATTTAGTTTAGAAAAGTGTTCTTCCAGAGTTAAGCCCTTTACAGCTGCAACGGGCCGCAACGTAATGCATATTCATATAAAATAGAGCGGTGTGGCTCGCTTGTAGATTGTGTTGATTCATATAAATATTATGTATGAAAGTGATGACGGAGTATTTTTTTTGCAATGTGTTGTGTTGCGGCGCGCTTCGGTCTGCGCTAGCCGTTATAAAGGGTCATCGGAATGTTCAATCACAATTGTCAAATTTTCACGTGATTGATACACATTGATACGCAAATTGGCCGTCTACCAAGTGCAATTGAAGCGATTGTCAATATTACTACAATAGAAATTGATGGCATTTGATCAATCGCAATTGATCGTTTCGGGGACCCCTTTGATATCGTCATTTTATGCAGGCAGTTATGGTGATAACTGGCACTATTACATTTTCTGTAATTAATTGAAGTGCCACGTAGAAAATTATTTTCTTCAATTCATAAAAAAGGATTTAAAGAAAATTCCTTTGGTCAAGACAGTCTGTATAGAATTATCATGCTTTGAAACCATCAAGGATTGCTACTTAATGGTGCTGATTAAAATTGATTTCTCTTGCAATTCGAAAGAACGTTGAAAAAAGGTAGGTATATACCTACCAGAAAAACGTTTAATGTGTAATTAGTAGATTTACCACGGGCAAACAAAAGCTTAAGAGCTAATTTCACCAAACTGTTCATAATCGGACATTAGTAAATTAGCCATTAAAATAAACATTGATATTAATGATATTTACGTCCCACCAGAAAAAAATAACACCACATTAAGTGGAGTATAGGTATATGATCCACTGCAGTTAACAAAATCAGAAAAATATCTGACATTCTTCAGGATATATGCTAGTTAGATAGTGTATTAAAAACATAACACAACAGATACGATGGGAAAAATCACGAAGGTACCTCGAAAAAAATATTTTAACGATTAAAAACCATGCTTATGCAATCATGCAATCATTCTGATTTTTTAACCGACTTCAAAAAAAGGAGGAGGTTATCAATTCGACGGTATGTTTTTTTTTTGTGTGTTTGTTACGCGATTACTCCGCCAATTGTGGACCGATTTTCAAAATCTTTTTTTTGTTCGAAAGGAGATACTTCTGAAGTGGTCCCATAGTTACCAAGACAGGATCTGATGATTGGATCCTGGAGAAATCGAGGGCAACCCTCAAATTTTATGGGCCCACACATCGTTTTTCGCAAATCTTATGAAGTAATTTAAGTACTTGCGTATGGTAATCATCATCTCATGTAGCTGAGCTAATGATGGAAGGTACAACTCCTTAACAGTAAGGAGTAGGTATCGACTGATTTAGTAAATTATTTTTTTGATGTTTGCAAGGGCGTTTGCCATTTTGGTCTCGTGATCATCAGGTCAGGAGGTGATGGACTAACCACAGACGATAGAAATCTTCAAAAAACGACAGTACATGTCTCGCGATTGCTGCGATTGTTTGTGTATGCATAGTTTACGCCATACCATAACATAACATTACGCCAGTTCGCTTTTAAGGGCGCTTTTAAATTGTAACAATAATACAGTAAAGGTGTAATTTATCATTGTTACATCTACATTTTTTTTACAGTTGTAGATGTGTTGTGTATGTATATAATTGTAATCCTTGTCCATCTTTTTTTTTTGTGGATGGGAAATCATCAAATGACTTCTCCCGCTCTGGGCGGAGCGGGAGGGCGTGTCAGACTTTTACTGACTAAAACCCACCCGTGTTCCTTCTGTTGCCTGTGCCGGGACCACGGTAACTCTTTCGAACATCCCGCAACCCTAGCTGGCATCGGCCCTAGCGGACCCCGTCATTAGTGCTGACATCTCTTTGAGGCGCGCGTGGAACACAACGCGCCGTCGACTTGGGCCTGGTCCTTATCGGACGGCGAGCTACCCATTGCTCGCCGTCCGCAAGCCCGCGCCTACAGTGGCCGGGAATCGGAAATCAGGATTTAACGAAATACCAACGGGATAGGAAATAACGGGAAAACGAAGTTTCCGCGGGTGACTGCGGGGCGGAAAGCTAGTCATAAAATATTCTTAAAACCAACCTAGTTGTTGGAAAGATTACGCAACCGGGCCATTTCTGTTAAAGCTCTCTCATCGTGGGGTCGATTTAAAAGCTTATTTGCGGCCTCATTCTCTGGTGTTATAACCAAAGCAGTTAATGAGTACACATTGAGAAATATATTATCCTGGGCCGTCACTTTAGTCGTCGGTGTAAACAAATTTTGTCGTAGTGTGCCATGTAATTCATCTACATTTTTAAATTTAATGCAACAGGCAGCACCACGTCTTGGAGCTTTAGCTCCCTTAGGCCCACGTGCATGTGAATCAAACAATTATCTATAAGCATCCGTTTCAGCGTTATGATATACAGCCACAGTCATAGAATTTTCAGTAAGCAGTCCGCAACAATTTTCTCTGAAAAACAATGTCAAAGCATTTTTTAGGTTAGGGAACCCTTCAAGACTCTGATCTGTATCTAAATGACCATTATAATTGGTGTCAGAAACTGAGATATTAATTTTCTTTCTGTTGTATAATATTTGACGAGCAAGATCACTCGCGACAAGATATTCAGGGTTAACTTCTCCTATTGCGGGGTCCAGTCTGGAAGCAATGGACTCCTGGTAGAGTTTGTCTCCGAGGATTACTATAAAATCAATGTCACTCTTTGACCATTGACTTGCCTCGTCTGTACAAAACGCTGCACATGCTACAGGTGCTACAGCAATGCATTGTTTACCCCGAGATTGCAAATCAAATCTTAAATCGGCTTGATGAAACGATCCGTGTAGTATGGAAATGTCTTCATTTATATTCACGTAGTTGTTTTGAGGAGTAGATTCTAACTCCATAGACTCACCATTACTTGTAGGCTCTTCACAAGTTTGTACAATTTCAGATAAGTCAATAACATTCTCGAAATGGGGTCTATTATCTCTATAGAGTACATTGTGTGACATTAACCAGGTTAGAGCTTGATACAATCTGTTCATATCCACAATAAACTCTTGGGAGCGTTGCAGGTTCTCGAGACTTTCTACAATCAAAACTAGTCCTATTTGGTTTGGCATAAGTGGCAGTTGTTCAGCGATTTCGACAACGTCTTTTGCAAATAAAGTAACTTGTCCCTTGCACCAATCTTGAGAGAAACGGTTTTGTAGCTTCATTATTTTAAGAAACGGCACAACACGGCATAAAAATCGTTCTTCCAATTTTGTCAAATTAGCTAGCTCCTGAGGTATAGTCGCGACTGTCATTTTATTCCAGAAAGCTGCTGGTGGAATTTTTCGTTTCCTTATATTATTTTGACAGCGAGAGCATGTTACGATTTTACCCAGACGCACCAATTCTTCGGGTATTAACGTACTGTACATAGCAGTACGTAAATTACAGCGTTGTGGTGGATACAAAGCTTTATAACAAATAGCACATGGCAAGTCAGCGAAAATGTTAATAGCCTGTTCAAAACCATTTACTGATGATACCTCCCTACGATTACGACTAGCTTGTCGCATAATATCTAATCGAGTCGCTCTGGATTCGGCAGATTCATTGGATAGACGCTCGTATTGCACGTGAAGACGGCGGGAACTTTGCTCCTCGGTTTCGTTTGATAAGCGCTCCTGAATCAAACCGAGACGATGAGAACGTTGCTCCTCGGTCTCGTGAGACAAGCGTTCATGAATTAAACCGAGACGATGAGCACGTTGCTCTTGAGCCTCATTTGATAATCGTTCACGAATCAAACTGAGCCGCTGAGCATGACTTTCTGGACTTTCCTTGATAATTTCGTGTTTGCTCTCTTCTGAGAAAGTCTATACGCTCGCTGCTCATCACTCCCATTTGAAATGTTTCTAGTATTTCTTTCCCTACTTTTCTTTAAACGTTCTTCCCTTTCGTCGGTACTTTCTTCCAAACGGCGCTGTCTCATTTGAGCTGTGCGTTTAGTAGGCCTACCCATATTAAACAAAATGAATTTTCTTTCTATTAAAAATTGAAATAGAAACTTTAAAACTATGAATTATGTACAAACTTGAACTAAAAACTAGAAAATAAAATTATTAAAAAAAAAAAACAAAAACCGACTTCAAAAACCTAATAAACACTAAAAACTTAAAAATAATATTAAATTGAATAACAAAAACAACTCCATCTTCTTCTGTTGATATTCTGTTTTGTGTTGTAATTTTTTTTTCAGTTTGTTTTGTTGAGTCTGTTAATTTTTTTTGCTGGTATAGTACCTTTTTTAGGTTAATATTTTGTGAGTGCGGGCTTGGCACCGACTCCAAAAACTGTTAAATTGTAAAATATGTATAGTGTAGATTAAAGTTAGGTAAGGTTATTTAGGTTAATAATTCTTGATTATATGTAGTTATTCAATTTAATATTATTTTTAAGTTTTTAGTGTTTATTAGGTTTTTGAAGTCGGTTTTTGTTTTTTTTTTTTAATAATTTTTTGTTAGATTATTCTCCAAGCGACATATTAATGTAATAGTGTTTTAAGTTTTTAGTCCAATCAATAGTTTTTTTTAACACATAACATCACGCCTTGATTCCCTGAAGGGTTAGGTAGAGGGTTTAAGGGGGGGGGGATTAGGTTTTTCTTAAATATTATAGTTTTTTTCTTTTTATTTCCTTTTGTTTTATATATTTATTTGTATAGTTAGTTAGTTAGTAATTGTATATTGTATTGAAGACTTGAGAAAATAAAAAGAAAGAAAACTATAATATAAAAAAAAATAGATTTTTTGTAAATAGATAATTGCTTCATATTTTGCAATAAATTACCAGCGTTGTGTCATCGCGCTTCTTTTTCTTTTCTCTGCAGTCCCACAGTGAGCGCGCTTTAGGTCCTGTAGTCCCCAGAAACCTGCCGTTAGGAAGTATCGTTCACTCTGACATCGTTCAGTTGTCAAAGCAACCAAAATAAAAAAATCTCAATGTCACATGTCAATGTTCACTGAGAATGCATTATTTTAGCTAGCTGTATTATAGACTCGCGTTTTTCGTTTCGATGATTTTGACAACTGACTAAATGACGGTTAGTAAGTTAACTAACCTCTAGGTCAGCAATTAAATTTAACGCCTGATACATTTAATCATGGATTAGCGCTTGGAGAGACACTCGCTACTCTTAAGTCCCGTTAACATTTTAACAGAAGATTAAACTAACTAACTTGGTATGGTGAAACTAGGTCTAAATCTGATAAATTATAGCATACACAGGCTGGCACGTTAATACGACGGTAAATTAAAATATATTATATTTATAAATATTTAACTAATGACGTTCGGAGTATAACTGGCGAAATAGGGCTGTACTATAGGTACATCTCTGCCAAACCCTTCGGGGAAATGAGGCGTGATGTTATGTTATGTTCCGAGTTCAAACAAAAATACAATCAAATACCTTATATCCAATTAGTCGCTAGTCGGTTGATTTGATTGCCAATACTGTTCTCCCTTCACTACTATTTAGACATTTTTTAAATTTAGATTTTTGGATTTAGGGAATGTAGTGTTTATGTTTAGTGTACGGGGGAAATTTACACTACTAGAGCTTACACTCAATATTACTTTTATGTTTTATATAAAACTTAAAATATCTTTTTCCACTAACTAACGAACTACTACTAATCATCTGCCTAGACTTTTCCCAACTATGTTGGGCTCGGCTCCCAGTCTAACCGGATGCAGCCGAATACCAGTATTTTACATGGAGCGACTGCCTACCTGACCTCCACAACCCAGTTACTGGATAATACGATACCCCTTGGTAAGACTGGTTGTCAGACTTTCGGGCTTCTGACGACCCGTAACGACTGTCAAAGATCCACAAATGACAGCCGGGATCAACGGCTTAACGTGCTTTCCGAGGCACGGAGTTGTCTTGGTATGTAAAGATGGTCACCCATCCACGGACCAACCGCGGCAAGCGTAGCTTAACCTGATCGTTCGACCCGTGCGGCTGTTATTACTTAGGGCGCGTTCCCACCGTGTCGTGACGACAGATTATCGTGTCGTTAAAAGCGTCGTGGCTTGTGTATTTAGATGGAGGTGTTCACATATAGGACGACACGATTAACTGTCGTCCACGACTTTTTTTTGCAGTGACGACAGATTGTCAATAAACAGTCGATATAATGGGAACAGCTAGAGACGACAGTCGTCCAACGATAAATTAATCGTCACGACATAGTGGGAACGCGCCCTTAGCCACAAGCCAAGGAAGGTATTAGTAACACTTAAAACAATTAAACAGTGAGAAAGTGTTTTAATTTAATTACTATCCATTAATTGGTCCACGTTCTACTATTGTGGAATACGAAAACCATTACGAGTGAATTCATTTCAATTGTAACAATGAAACTGAATCCGATTTCCATTACTACCTGCAATGATATTTGTTCAAGAATAATTTGTCGACTTAACAGTGGTGCTTTTAAATTCTGTCATTAAGGTTTTTTAATTAGTCTGTCATTAAATTATACACACTGCTTTTTTATTAGCTAGGGAGCTGTTACAACAGTGTTGTACTCATCACTATGAACAACTTTTATTATGGGACCAAACCTGAAATCGTGAAAAATAAAACTGTTGTTCCGTACATTTTGACGAGTTATGCGAACATATGTAAATGTAGGGAGCAGCAGATTGGAAGACTGCCGTGGCAGTTCCCTAGCCAATAAAAAAACAGCGTTAACACATTCTTTTTTTATATCAGAACTTATTTTATAGAATTATTTAATTATTTAATTGAATGCACCAAAATTGTATTGTTTATTTCGTCTTTCATTAAAATCCTATCGTCGTTATCTTTAGTCATCTATTATTTATCGTCAACAGTCAGACTTCCAAATCTTACTAACCCATAAATCTTTATTTCCATTCATTTTTTTAAAATATTATTTATGTAAACAATGGTACACATCATTTTTACTTATCATTATCTTAATCATCTTTTTCAGATTAAAACAGACGTTTTGTTGTTTTGTTCTTTTCTTCAGCATTGATCAGAATACTCTTCAGAATTTAATAAATTTTTCATTTCCATCATTCCATCAACTCAACCCAGGTGCTGGCTATAAAATCGAATTCGCCCATTGGTTAAAAATCCAATTCGTCTGATCAAACTGAATGTTCCTGGCTCTCGATTGGTGCGATTTCATTAACATGTTTTATTTGTACAGCCATCGAAGGAGTGATCGCAGTGGATAGAGCCCTCGACGTAAGCTTTGGCGATAGAAAGTCAATCACATTTGAAGACTGTTGGCTTAGAGACCATTGCAGGTAACAATGAGAAATAATTAATGAGATTGTTAAAATAGAATCAGTTTTAAATAATAACAAAATATTGGTTGACATAAAAAGCCAAGTAAAACTGCGGATTTTCCTTTACCGTGGGACGTTATTTCCAGGCAGCATTATTATTTTAAAGTTTTCACAAAGACAATTAAGTCAATATCTCGATCAGATTTGTTCTTTAATTGGTTTATTTTTGCACATAAATTATGTTAGTACTTGTAGCTTTATCTGGCAAGCCATTAATAAAACTACTGCCCCAACTCCGACAGAACTCAAGATTCATGTAAATAGTTTACTAAGCCGTTTACGACGATTAGATCTCAAACGAATCTATTTCAAGCAGAGAGGCCCTCAAATTGAATGCTTTTAGAACTCCAGTAGTGTCAAACAAACATTGAGGCAACTAACTCATTGAGCAAGTACATACACATGGTTCCAAAGAGAATTGAATCCAATCTCCAGTAATTCATTCATTTGTTTCACGAAAGGATTCCAAGGTACCTACTTCGGGTCTGGCCCCGTATTATCAATGTAAACTGAAGACTGTTTCAGATGTTCGTTTTGCTACCATTCGGATACCTTCCAAAGAGCTCATCATATTCTAGACTTACCTGATGTTACTATTCTTACCTTTGAAAATGATAAGACGAAAATTGAAGTTACATGTAAGTAGAATAGTGTATTTTTTTAAGTAAATCAATTTAACCGGCTAAGCCTAATACGCGATGACGTCAACGACGCTCAAGCCCCGGGAGAATTCCGATGGCACGGTACGTTTGTGACTGCGCTCACAAAAATTGCCATACGATTAATTTTGGTTTAGAATTATTTATTTGACGACAATATCTTCCATACCATAGAGTAAAACTACCCACAGCCGATATAAGACTGAATTATAGTAATTTTATCCGTGCGTGAAATGCACGAGTCACCGGCGCCGAAAAGGCGCCGGTGGGGCTTGACGGTAAGTCGACAAGCGGCGCCGAAAAGGCGCCGGTGGGGCTTTCGCGGTTAAGAAGAACCACGTGCAATTGAAAACAAATTAGATCAACCGGTTGAATGCCGTAATTACAGAAACAATTATAAAGTCATTGTGTCTCGCGTGGGTCCACGTTCCGGCCATAGGAACATTTAAAGAATTTTTTACGCGATATTTTATTCACGATATTTTTACGCAAAGCCATTGTAGGTAAACCGCTGTAAACTTGGCCCTCTCGATGGTTTGCGGGACGAGGGTGGGAGTGCGCGCCATCTATTGGCTGGCTCCTGTAAGTCAGGTTAACCACCTAGCACAGGGGTGTCAGGGACTTTACACTATTTGTAACCACATCTTATGTAATGTAATAATGATTATTAAACTTAAACTTATTAAGTGTGCCGCTGTGTTCGGACAAAGTAGTACCTAGTTAACACATTCAGTGCCCAGCACCCGACTCCCGGGTCCAACAATAATTCGTTCGTGTGCCCACAACCCGGCTCCCGAGTCGTACATATAGATAGCTATTGTTGACATGTGACCATGCCCAGCACCCGCCTACCGGGTGCAAATCAAAACACGCCAACGAACAAACAACGAATTATTGTTGGACCCGGGAGTCGGGTTCTGGGCACTGAATGTGTTAAGGGCCTATACGAGTACTACCTCAAATGGCTTAGCATGATCCTCCAATATGTCGAAAATACTGCAGCATTCATTTTGAAATAAATATATGGTAAAGTTGAGGATTAATGTTAAGTATGTTTGCCGAAAACACGATCCCATAAAATTTTCTCGATAGAAAAAAAATCCAAAGTTACTTCCAAACCAAACAATAAACCGCTGGTATTCAAAAACTACTTAAAATTAGATTATGAATTTTTGCATACTAACTGAATTAACTATAAAGCAGGTCTTATGTTTTTTTTTAATTACCATTATTTTCACCGTAAAAAGCAATTCTCAAACTCTAAGCATTTATTTCAATTAAACCAATTACAGGCACATTTGAATTACCTAAACTATCGGCGCTCCCTGCCGCCCAGCACCGCATTCAGTCCCGCTCTCACTCAGTCCGCGCGCAGTATCATGCAAGCGAGATAAAGAGTGAATTTTAGCTGAGGTAGTATAGGCTCTTAATAAGTCTTAACTCATTGTAGGTACTTTACGTGAGTTTATACAACTCTCAACGCAATCATTCTAATATATACTTTATTACAATGAGGTAACAGTTACATTGCAATGACTTACTAATGGCTTTACGTAAATAATCTATAAAAATAAATAATAGGATCAAAATTTCTTGTAGAACTACATACATTTTCTTTGATGTTCATTTATTAAAATTCATAGAAACTCAGCGTAAAATAAACATAGAAACCATTTCATTTACTATTAATGGATTCAATTATTTTATTTCCAGTCTACTGAATACAAATAAAATAGTAATAGAATATAATCTAAAAGCTTTTAAAATTCAAAATGATTTCTTAATTCTTTCCAAAAACTCATTTATTTCACAGAAACACTTAATTTCAGGGAGCGACGACCACAAATCGACATATACTGCCGAATTCCTTTCAAAATTCGACTACAAAACGTGGAAGGAAAGTCGAAAACTCAAACCAATACTATGGCATGGACCAATAGACAATAAAATTCCGAAAGTACCCGTGGAGGATTTTCTATCGTCTGTGGAAGGAGCGAAGCGTGTGTTTCAGTCACTCCTTGACTATGGCGTCGCGTTGGTAGAAGGGGTAATGAAACATTTCAAATGTTGTTGATTTGATAAGTAATTATTGTATCGTAGCTGTTAATTAGAAATGTTGGTAGCTGACAGCAGACGTTTAAATTAAAGACGTTTGAACATTATTGTGCAGTCGATAGCAAAGGTATTTGTTTAGGATTAAATTAATTAAGGATTTCTTTCGTTTTGTAATCAATATTATCAATATACCAACTAATAATTTTCTTTTATATGAACCCTATTATAGAAAGTATAAAAGTCAGTGTTTATTGATGAAAAATAATTACGTTTTCATTCATCAGACTTAACAAACTATTCAGTTAATTTATTACATTTGTGACGGTGCATTCAGTTTATAAAGTATTGTATTCACCGTGTAATTGAATTAATTCAAAAGTAGTTCATTCTTGTGAACTGGACCATAACTAAAATTAAATCGAATAGATCTAAATGAGGAAAATAATAAAAAAGGTTCCATCAGTTTTGAATACGAATGGGTTGTTTGAAAGATGATATATGACTAGATAGATGGCAAGTGAAAAGTTGAAAATTGATAGGATGGCTTTTAGAGATAGATGTAGGAAATAGAAGACATGATCTCAAAATTACGATAACTGCGGAAGGATGACGTTGACTTGTCGTATTTTATCAGTCTATATGTCGCAGTAAGATGGTTGTACAAACGCCCAATGGTAAGTGCACTACCTACTAAAAAGCGCGGCGCTCTGTGGGGGATTACCCTTTGGTGTACATTCGTGCTAATTCGAACACGAAGATTACCGAAGCGCATACCTTTTCTGGTTAACTTGTACGTAGCTTATTTTTCAATAAAACATGTTTCGTTCTAGGTCGGTGTATCCTTAGAAGCAACAGAGATAGTGTGCAAAGCTCTCGGAGGCGTCCAACATACGATCTTTGGAGGAATGTGGCAGTTCACCACGCGGGCAGACCATGCTGACACAGCATACACCAACCTGCCTTTAGCTGCTCATAATGATAATACGTACTTCACTGAAGCAGCAGGGTAAGAACTAGTACAACACAGCTCAAATCAAAGCAAAATTATTATTTGTTCTGTCATTAAGTAATTACCGAACACATAATGTAATTTTAAGGGGTTCACTACACAAATACGAATAACTTTAATCCGTCAGTCACAAATACGAATTTCCGATTTTCATAATTCCGAATGGTGCAAAATTCCTAACAACTCCGATTTATCATTCATCCTTTTTTTATAATTCCGAAAATTCCATATTCCTAAAGTTAATAATTTCTATTCTCAAGATACCGAGTTTCAATAGATCGAATAACTAAAATTCCGACTTAATGATAATTTGAAACATCAAAAATACGAATTCCGATTATTAAAGTACCGATTAATCAGAATTCGGAAATAAAAACGCAATGCAGCAAGCATGCACCAAGCATGCGGCATTCATGTAGCAAGCATGCAACATGCAGCAGGCATGGTTTCTGTCACGGCTCCGACGCTGCGGGGCTCCGGCGCGCGGTCCCTCGCGAGCTTATCGTCGCAGATGGTTTTAACGCTCACCACTGCAAATCCGCGCCTACGCGGGCTTAAATTATACTTTAGGGGTAGGGCAGACAAGACCACGTGGAGTCGATTTTGCAGCGATTCGTTTCTGTCACTAATATCCCATATTATATTAATGGAATCAAACTCAGAATCCTAATTTTAGTAGTTTATTCGAAGTGTTGAAAATCGGAATGTTGTTTTTTGGACCGAGAACCCATCGAGCATTTGATTCTTCGAACATATGAAAATCGGAAAACAAACAAATCGCATTTACAACTTTCGGTAAAATAAATTTCGTGATTTTTAATAACAGACATTATAATTCCTAGGTATTCTGAAATTTGGACTTTTGAAAATCGGAACATCGAAATTCGGAATAAAATATTTCGGAGTATTTGGGTGTTCCCAATTTTAAGAAGTCATAGTAAAATGAGATAATCGAATAAATCTGTAAAATCAATGAAAATAAGCTACACGCATTAAGGTTCATGTAAACAGGCGCGACACGCGAAACGAAACAAAGGCACCGCTTGTCGCGCGACACGCAGTGCCTTTGTGTCGCGTCGTGTATCGCGCCTGTTTGCAAAAACCTTTAAGAGGCTGACAACAACTAAAGCGCGGTCTCTGTCGGTCTGCATAGAAAAGAAAAAGAAGCGCGATGACACCTGGTAATTTATTGCAAAATATGACGCATTTATCTATTTACAGAAAATCTATTGATTGGACAAAACAATTAAAACACTAAAACGTTGCTTGTAGAATAAATCTGACAAAAATCACAATGATTGCATGTATATTAATTAATATGGTTTTTAATCGTTAAAATAAATTTTAAGAGGCATTTCGTGATTTTTTATATCGTATCAAATTAGTTGTAATAAGTTTTCAACACACTATCTAACTACCATAATCATATCCAATATCATATTTATTTTTATTTTGTTTGCTGCAGTGGATCATATACTTTTAGGCATTATAAAAGGTTTTAGAAGGGAATAATCCCGTTTTTGTCGCGCGGTACGGACAATGTATGGCGCTAGTATGAAGTTACATAGCCGTGACGTCACGTCTGTGATAGCGCCATCTTTGTCTAGCAATTATTTTAAAACGTATATAACTTTGCATTTTTTTAAGCTTTTACACTTTTTATAATGTTGTTTGCACTATTTGCAACAAATATTTTTTTGAGATTATAATAAAAAAAATATTCATCCCTATTCGTTTTCAATTTGCAAAAGAAACTAGTGCCTAAATAAAGCTTAATGCTAATGATACACGAGGCTAGTTTTTGAAGCTAGGATAGTAAACTAATGTTAGTAAGCTAGCAAGCTAGTAACTCTGGCTTCATGTTTACAGAACTAGCTTCATTTCTAGGCTAGAAAGCTAGTGAGAAAGCTAGTAAGCTAACGTCCCAGGCTAGAATAATTTAATAGGATGGAGTTCTATTTTTGAGCTAGTAGCACCCCTCACCACTGATTTTACTGTCCTGGCTTGTGTACTAACATCGTGTGGCTGGCGAAGATAATACCCAATCAGATTATTTTACTATACGGACTAAATCACTGCGGTGCTTTTGGCTTAAAATTTACTAGCATCGTGAAAACAGCATTAGCTTGTGCCAAGCCAGGACAGCAAGCCAGGATAGTATATAGAGGTTCTAGCTTGCTACCCTAGCTTTTAAAAATTACCCTCATGTATCCCGGGCATTATAGTTATAATAATGAAGCTAGTTATTTTTGCAAGAGCCTATTTGTGCCCCACTTTAACTGGGATCCCTTCCGTCATTATTATTTCGCTTTGAAATTCTGTTTAGCAATTCGTTTACGGATGCTCAAGCATTCAGCTTCCGTTCCTGTAACAGGTACTCTGCCCGAGTAATGTTCGGGATACACGAGACTAGTTTCTTAAGCCAGGATAGTAAGCTAGTGTTATTAAGCAAGCATGCTAGTAATTCTGGCTTCGTGTATACAGAACTAGCTTCATTTCTAGGCTAGTAAACAAAATGTGAGAAAGCTAATAGGCTAGCGTCTCAAGCTAGGATAGTAATTTAATAGGATAGGGTTCGATTTTTTGAGCTAGTAGCACCCTCACCACTGATTTTACTATCCTGGCTTGTGTACTACTACTAGTACTCGATTTTTACGAATGCAGTTCATTTTACTTCACGGACTTGTTGTTACCTGAATCACTGCAATGGTACTGAATTAAAATTATATTTATTATCTGGCATCATGTAAACAGCACTAGCATATACCAAGTCAATACAACAAGCCAGGATAGTATACAGAGGATCTAGCTTGCTACCCTAGCTTTGCAAAACTAGCCTCGTGTATCTGGGGCATAATGACGGTTTCTTTGCCGCGAATGTCTTGTCCCAGTAGTACAAACGGAAAAGAAATTCTTGAAATCCGTCGGCCCTACCACACATCGTTTGATTTATAAGGATCTTTGACTTTTTTCTTCGGCGAACAATTTCCTGTTTTTCTTGAACGCTCCACAAATAAAATGTTTTAGAATTTTTTTGTGCGAATCACGGAGATGGTGGTGGTTTTTATTTTTAGTTGAAATAGTTTTAGCGTACAACTTGTTACAACTAGATGTAATCTGACATACATAATTATGAGATAAGCTTTAAAAGAAATATTATTTATAAAGAGTTTGCAGTAGTCTTTTACAGTCGTCTGTGTCAGTTTCAGTGTCTTGTTGTTTTTTTATTAGGTGCATGTGGGCGGAACTGAGATTAATTACGATTACAAATTAAAAACAAGCCTGAAGCTAGACCACCACCTCTTAAAGCAGTATTATTTTAGTCTTTCTCACACTGAAGTAACATTAAAATAATACTGCTTTAAGATGTGGTGGTTAGCCCCCAGAACAGAGAGGCGTCTCTGATAAAAGTTCATCAAAAATCTTATGTATATACTGTGTAGGTTTTTTCTTAAATATTTTATTGAGCCGATGATTTTATGATGTACATAATAAAGATGAATCTATCTATCTATCTTATGTTGCAGTCTACAAATCCTACACTGCCTAGAACATAAAAATGGGATAGGCGGCGAAACAATTCTAGTAGACGGTTTCTTTGGCGCCCAAGAGCTAAAGAAGGAGAATCCAGAAGATTTCAAGTTTCTCACTACATTCAATTTAGAAGCAGAGTACATAGAAGATGGTCATCATCACACTTACTCAGCGCCTGTTATTAGAGTGGACAATGAGTCACAAGAGCTAGTACAGATTAGGTAAGAACCGTTATTGTTTAAAGTCAAAAATGCTCTTTTTTGCTACATGATAAATTAGCTTACCAAGTTGGATTGGATTTTTGAAATGTCACGACTAACGCCTGGATCCGACTGGCAATAAACCAAAGTGAAGGGGGGGGGAAGGCTAGTGCAGCAATATGGAGAAATATGGAGGCAGAAAATTGTGATACAGTGAATCTTTTTCGGGTTCCGTAGTTAACAAGGAACCCTTATAGTTTCGCCATGTCCGTTCGTCCGCAGCTTAGCTCAGAGACTCTTAGTACTACTCGTAGATAGCTATAATTTTGCATAGATATACGAGTACATAATAAACACGCCGACAAAGTAGTAAAATAAAATAATGAAAAAAAAAATGTGTTTAGGGTACCTCCTGTACACGTAAAGTGGGAATGTTTTTTTTTTCTCGTCTACTCCATGGTTTGGGGTGTAGTTGGAAAAGGTATTTCAAAAATATTGCAGGTTTGTGAAAACAATTTTTCGAGTAAAGGATCCGTTTCTGAAATATTTGTTAGAGTCAAGTGTCCCGCCCTGCCGGCTGCCAGCTAAACGGTTCGATATGTGAAAAAATTTACGGTGGTAGTATATACAACGAAATAAGAAAGAAAACTATCACAACTAAGTAGGCTTTAAAAGTTAACGAGTAATAGTCGAGTAATAGTCAACTTACATTTGCATTTGAAATGTATGAGAGAACATGTTTTTCAACTACAATGTTAAATTTGTTCTTAGGATAAACTCATTCCAACTACGGAACTCTTCAGTGTGCGTGGTCCAACACAGTCATGACGGGCAGCTGTCGACTATTTCTGTTTTGAGCTCGTGATTTTAATGTGGATCTATTTTGTTTTATTTTTCTGATTATTTTTATCGTTTTGTATGCACGTGTTTCTGTGACAAATAAACCTATTTTTCTTTCTTTCTTTCTTTATCCTTGTAACAGATGATAGTTGTTAATAGTTAAGAACTATATACGTAACAGATCATAGTAAAGTTGTTAATAGTTAAGTTTTTTTTTCTAAAACAGAATGTCCTTCGACTCATTTAAGAACTTTGTCCAATTTTTATTTGACCATCTATCTACTTGATTATAGGTTTTCATTTACAACTCACTTATGGCTTTAGATTCAACGTGTACGATCGTGCTGCAATGGCTTTTAGCAACAACGAAGAGTGCAGGTCATACTACCGCTCTTTGAGAAGCTTAGCGAAGTACTACCAGAACCCAAGTAACCAGTGGAGGTTTAAACTGAGACCAGGTAAAAAAACAAACCTTTATATCGTTAGATTCGCCCGATCACCGCTTCAATAGATGGTAACATTTCTGTTTCGTTGACGATGACATTTTATTAGTGTTATCTTGCTCACTCATACTGAAAATTGTATATATCGTTCCATACGGGATGTGTGAGCTCACTCTTCTCAGTATGCACACCTTTTTGTGTGATCTAAATACGGTCAGTGAAAATCTAACGATTTAAATATTTGGGTAAAAATAAGAAACCAAGAGGTACAGTGCAACAAAGAAGTGGTAACTATACAAAGTGTTAATAACTAGCTACCGGTGGATTAGGAACTAGTATGTAAGAAAATAGCATATGGGCTCCCACACAAAACACATTTTGCCCAAAAGTTTTACGTGCGATGCGAATTCGCAGTTTTATATATATGTAGGAGCCCTGTTGGACTCAAAAAATGCAATAACAGGTACATATTTGAATTTGAACATCACCATTGGTTTTCACACTAGTCTCAGCCGATGCCTTTAATTATGACAGCATACTAATTTTACCAATGTAATATTTTGTTCTACAGGAACAGTCATGATCATGGATAACTTCAGGGTTCTACATGGCAGAACGGGTTTCTCTGGCAGTCGAGTACTCGGTGGCAGCTACGTGGCGCGTTCTGATTGGTTGGATAAAGCACGAGCTTTAGGTCTCATACAATAAATTTATGTTGAGCAACTAAAAAGGTATCAACATAATTTTGTGTTTAATTTTTGTTAGTAAGTAATTAGGCATATCCGAACTTCCTGATGAACCTTAGTTTAAAATGCACAGAAGGCTACAGTCATCACCAGTCACCATTGGACATAGCTATTGCAGCACTATGTTTGTTTTGGAGCAAATAATCTATAACATAACAGATTTCCCCGAATCGTTAGGCAGAGGTGAACCTATAGTACCTACACCCAAATAATTAACTAAGTTAAAATGAAAAACAAAACACAACTTTTAACAAACTGTCAGCTGCAATAACAAGAAAACGGAATAGAATCTATTATCGCAGACGAATCTCATTCCCATCCCTTTGTTTTAACATCTGACCTTCCAAAGTACTACAAAACGTTGAATTTTAATTTTTGCATACAAATGATTTTATCTAAGTGCTTGACAATAAACCGAGCCCGCTGTAGGTCTTTCATATTTTCATCTAGAGTTGAATATTCAGGAGAACTAACAACGTTGGGATAAATTGCTTCGTATTTCCGTACAACTGTTTGTCCTGTGTACGTAATTATCATTTTTAGGGTGGCTAATGGTCCTTGGTAAATGATGAGCCTGTGGAGTAATTCCGTAGCACACATACAATGACAATGACTTTCACATTTTGACAATTAAACAACAAGCATTGTGCCATTTACGTAGTCAAGCAGACGAATTTTTCAAACATGAAGCTATAGAGGCATACCTCTATAGCTTCATGTTTGAAAAATTCGTCTAGGATGATTCGTAAAGGATGAGTGAACTTTACACCCTGTTTCTCATAAGAAACAGGGTGTAAAGTTCACTCATCCTCCATAGAAAAGGGAGGATCCTCCGACCAGACGGGTGCTGTGTCTGGTGGACTACTGCCCGACGGTTGACGTCGGGATGTTGTATACAAGGTGTAACATAATCAACGTATAACCTCTTAAAGGGTCATTGTACTCATAATTATGAACAACTTTAACTATGGGACCAAACCCGAAATCGCAAAAAAAAAATCTGCTGTTCCCTATATTTTGACGACTTGTGCGAACATAAATGTACTGAACAGCTGATTTTTTTTTCGCGATTTCTGGTTTGGTCCCATAGTAAAATTAGTTCATAGTGATGAGTACAATGACCCCTTAAGAGGTTGTGCGTTATTTATGTTACATCTTGTATATGCCAAGTCACGCGGTAAACTCTGCTTGCGCGATGTAAGATTTGTGTGACGTCAGGTCTATGATGCGTAGTTTGCATGTGGCGTTGTAGATGCCGCCACAAAGCAATAGATTAGCTATTTCCTTCAAAATCCTTCGGATTGTGATTGAAAGGTGTTACACAATTAGGGTGCAGATCTGCTAATTAGAGTTTTACTGTTTACAATATTAAATGCTGCTACAAACAGCTGGAAGTTGATTTTATTTTAATAATAGACTACCGCACCACAGTATAGCAGCTTTGATATAGCAATTACCGTAGGACCTAATGAGAATAGTTTATTTGCTGAAAAATATCACCACGCCATGTCCTCAAAATCCAGCCGCGTTTTTGCCCTATCAAGATACTTACATGAGATAAAGCCATTTTTAAAAGCATAATAAGAAAATACCATGAAAATACCCAATACTTAGGTGTATGACCGTCATGTCGACCAATAGTACCTATCTATTATAGGTTAATCATAATCGAATGCTGCAGCAGACACAGTAACGTCAGTAAAAGTTAGAACATCTTGATATTTAAATACGAACCTTCCTGGGTCATCATGCACAATGGCTGTCATGTACAATGTTGCACAGGTCAGTCACTATTGTTTTGCTAAATGTTTGTATTTTAATATCTTCTTCAGGACGTTTACAATAGATATATTAGATAGGAACAACGGCGCACGATACCCTTACCAGAAGTGGTCATCGTATTGGTTCGGCGGCTTCAATATCGTCAGGATTGTGCCGGAATATGGCAGTTCGTCGTGGACGTAGTACGACAGCGGCTCCTCTGACATCATCTTCTGTTATCAGAAGACAGCCGCCACGCAACCATCGATGTGACGCTCTGCTAGAGTGACTGTCACCACTCTTATTCGACCTTTTCGGTGATTCCAGTAACTTCGTAACAAAACTAGATGGCGCCACTTGCTGCGCCGTTAGGCATATTATTATCTTTATCTTTGCCATTAAACAAAGTTGCTTTTTGATAGATTTTGTTCTTAACTTGACGCGTGTATGAGGACATACACGTTGTCAGGATGGACGTGTGTTAAATTTTGTTATGTTATTTGGACTGTTTGACGCAATTTATTGAATTCTAGTTTTTAATTTGTGTTTTCGATTATATGTAATCGACTAATTGTGCTGGCAACACCGAAACGATTCAATTTGTGTTATTCTTTTTGGTAAAACTGTCAGAAAAATGTAATGGCGAGCCAAGGCATTTAGAAACGCTCTTGTTCGGTTGTCGCGTCGAGGTCGGACGCACAATAAATTGGGCTTTTACATTCTTGGTTATATTAGTCTGTGTTTTGGTGTCTATCTGCATTAATATAATAACTTATCAGAGTTGTTATATTGTTGTACCGAAATAATAAATTAATAACTATAAATTAAGCAGTTTTATTGTATTTTTGTGGCTGTCTGTGTGACTGTCAAAAGATCTTCTAAACAACCCAAATGGAATTTAATGTCGTTTTCACCATCACTCAGAACATTTATTCAATTTAAGTACATACCTATGTGTATAATACGTTATTTAATTTATAAAACACAAAAAATCTCAAGGATTTCACCCGTGCGACGCAGTAGCGGGTTGCTAGTTTTGTCTGACGGCGCCGGCGCTTGTTTTTTCGCACTTCATTTAGAATCATCTCACCACGTGCGTATGTACTGCAAACAATGTGTCGTGGATTTAACAGCATTTTAGGTAATTTTGAAGTAAAACCCACAGCCTAATGCGTTAACATCGTCTAATATTATATTTCTACTTATTAAAAAAGACTAAAGACTAACATTAAATCCACTAACGTTTTTAAGCATAAAGACTAGTATTTGTATTAAACAAATGCTAGTCTTTATGTTATTAAACAAAGAATAAAATCAAGTGCATGAAACTGTTTTAGGTACAATTAATTCGCTTTTCAAGTTAATAATATATGGAATTTCTTAAGGGGTCATTGCACTCATCATTATGAACAACTTTTACTATGGGACCAAACCTGAAATCACGAAAAAAATCAGCTCTTCCCTACATTTTGACGAATTAAGCGAACATAAATGTAGGGAGCAGCTGATTTTTTATTCACTGCGTGTAGGTATATAAAATAAATGTGAGTACAGTAGTGTTGCCCAAATTCAGTCTTGGTCTTGCAGTCTTGGTCTTGTTCTTGCGTTTTTGCAAGACCAAGACCAAGAACAAGACCGCGTATTTTTAGCAAGACCAAGACCAAGACTGACCGTGCAAGACTTGAGCAAGAACAAGACATAGCCTGCAAGACTCTTGCGTCTTGCAGCTAGGACTTAGCGCTATTTCACTGAGTAGTTAGGTGTAACAGTTCGGTGTATAGGTAGGTACGCTTAGGAATTCTATGAGACGCAAAAAACTGTATCAAAGAATATGAAAAACTGGACCTATGCGCATTACGACTAATACCATAAACATAGCGAATAAAAAAATATCTATTAAAATCAAACTGAGTGCATGCATAGTTATGTTTTAACCATCGGCACTTTGATAATGCGGCATCAAAGGTTTTGTACTTACTTCTCAAAGAAATTTGCCGCTTTTCGGAAGTACATGGTTATGATACACGCGCCGGCGGCTTCTTTTGAAATCTAAAACAATCGTTGCCGCCACGCCGAAATCATAACATTTGTGACACTATTTGATTGCCGCCATAGGGCGTAGGTATACTCATGCAAAATAATTTCGAATTTTTTTAAGAGTACCTACAGGTGTTCCAAAGAATAAATAAGTTTCAGAGTGCTTAGAATGAAAATGAATACATTATACTGATCACGCAAGTAGTATTATGATTAGGATAAAATGGTAAGGATAGGTAGTAGATGTCATATTAATTCATTCTAGTAAGTATATATTATAATATTGATTACTTATATGGTTTTAAACTAATTACTTAGGTACTATTATTGTACATTTAGTCATTATATTTCTTAAGTTTTTACAAGAAAAAATAGCAAAAAAGTGTTCAAATATCACCCGTTTAATAAATATTGTAGCCACTTTTAAATATACTTGAAACGTGTAAAAAAATTCTACAAAACTAATAAAATAATATAAAAAGCGTAGGTACTTACCTACTAATAAAATAAAAAGCCTGCGATAAGAGTTTTGTATTACTTACCAGCCCGAATATCTCTGAGAGAGATGATGAGAGTAAGTATTTACTAGCTGTGCCCGCGACTTCGTCCACGAGGAATAGTAACTTTGGAGGTATAGTGACGTTCAGGACTTATTTATTTATTTTAAAACTTCTGTCATCAAACATACAAACGAACTCTTCAGCTTTATAATATTAGTATAGATGTACGCCAAAACATTCACTTATATGTAAAGAATAGTGATTGGCACTAATTCTATTTTATTCACGCGTCGCGTCTGTACAAGTAGGTAATATTTAGTGTGTGTTTGTACGCCGCACGCGGCATTGTTTGATTTGCGGCGGCATCCTTTTCATAGAGCCGGCACGTGGCGAGGCGGCGCGGTAGAAAGCAAGGAAACGTACTATAAATAAAGGAATTATTTTAATTCCAGTCATTTCCAATTGAGCTGTGCTTCGAGTCTAACTTAATAATTGTTTTTACTAATTCTCGTTGTTTTCTAAAAACGTATCACGTGTACAATTTAATATGAGTGACGAAGATTCAAATTATTCTAGTCCGAGTAACGAGAGTTTGAGTCACAGATCTAAAAGACCCAAAAGCAAATTTGAGGAGTTTTTCGAAATAATTCATGCATCCCAAACTGCCTTCTGTAAATTGTGCCAACATAAAAAGATTGAAATAAAAATGAAAAACAGAAACACTTCAGGCTTAAGGAAACATCTAATATCTTTCCACAAAAAGGAATCAGAAATATTTCTTCCTGTTAAACCAAAATTAAGTGGAGATATCACAAGCTTTTTAGTAACCGCTGGAAGAAGTGGACAGGTAAGAATATTTTTTTAACAGTTAAAAGAATTTTAACTCCGCGTAGCTATTCATGCGATACTTTCAAAAACGCCATTAACTTACGTAAGTATTTTTGAGTTAGTGGTGTTTTCATCTAGGGGTGCGACATATTAAGTATGTAATTATCGTCTTAAATATTTTTTATAAACACCCATATTTTCATTTAATCGGCCAGTAACAACTAAGTACTTTATTTTGGTAAATTACAGTACAGTGCAACCTTAATATAACAAATATCAATTTAACGATTTTCTCGATTTAACAACAACAAACCTCCTCCTCTTATACGCTCAAACCTAGTATGTTTTAAATAATAACACAAGATTTATTGTTTTGTTTCAGTCGGAAAACAGCAGTGACAACATCACGACAGCTACAGTTGATTGGGTGGTGAAAAAATATCTTCCCTTCTCATTTTTCGATGACGAAGCTACACAAGTATATTTTCGACGTATTTGCCCTAATATGGTGTTTCCTAAAAGGTCTACACTTAGAAGGAAAGTCAAAGAGCGATTTGAAGAGCTCCAATTGAATCTCAAGGAACGACTTCAACAATTATCATCTAAAATGTCTTTTACCATTGATGGGTGGACGTCAATTGCTGGTAGGAGTTACTACGGGGTTACTATTCATTATATAGACAACGAATGGAAGTATCAATCTGTAGTTCTTGATTTTATACCATCACGCGGTCGACATACTGGGGAAGATATTGCAACGATTTTCCATGAATGTTTATTGGAATATGGCATAATTGATAAAATACAAGGTATCACGGTCGACAACGCAACTGCAAATACCAAATTTATGTATGAACTGGGCAAACAGCTGCCGCCACACTTTGATTCAGACAATCAACATTTCCGGTGCTTTGCTCACATTTTAAACCTTGGTGTACAAGATTTATTAAAGACCTTAGCATTACACTGTGAGTCTGACACTAACGCGCAAGATCAGCAGTACGAAGACTATGCAGACGAAACTGAGGATGAGGAAGATGAAGAATCTGCACCAAATATTGCTGACTCGCGTACATCTGTAACAAAGTTACGCAGTATTTCCAGTAAAATAAAAAGAAGTGAGATAGTGAAGAAGAAGTTTCAGTCTGCTTGTGAAGCAGCTGGCGTGCCATCAAATCTAAATGCCATTCTTGACTGTCCAACGAGATGGAATTCCACACATGATATGATTGGATTTGGTTTAAAAGTGAGAGCGGGCATTGACATATTGTGCAGTTCTGTCACCGAATTAAATGATTTTCAAATCACAGCTAATGAATGGCAGGTACTCGAAAAATTACATAAATTTCTAATAAACTTTAAACTTTTAAGTACAAAACTTGGTGGAGACAAATATGTTACATTACCGCTAGTCATTGTATCTTCAATCTCTTGCTAGATAAAATTGAATCCATGGTAAAACAGTTAGATGAGAAACCTAATCGATCTGAAGTGGATGAAAGGCTCATTCTAGCTTTCCAAGCAGCTCGAGACAAAATGCTTAAACATTACAAGAAGAGCAACTGGATTTATTGTACTTCTTTAATTTTAGACCCAAGGCATAAGGCTCAGACTTTTGACCTGACAATGTGGGGGAAGCAACTTAAAACAGAAAGTCTGCGCAAGTTCAATGAACTTTATGAAGAATATAAAAGTCTACACTCACTGAACAAATCTCTGGAATTACCAGAAAAAGAAAATAAAGTATGTGATGAAGATGAAGACGTAATAGACTTTGATAAACTCTATGAATGTCCCTCGACGTCATCTGGATCTTGTCTTCAAGGCTTAGTGATAGAAGAGTTGGAGGAGTACCTGAGAAAACCAAGAACTGCCAGCTCGGAAGACATTTTAGATTGGTGGAGGACGCATGAGACAGAGTATCCGATTTTATCGAAAATGGCCCGTGATTTTCTCTCAATACCTGCAACTTCAGTACCTGCTGAGAGGTTATTTTCTAAAGCATCATTAGTAATTAGAAAACATAGAAATAGGTTAAGTGATGAGTCAGCCAGATGGTTACTTTGTATTAATTCTTGGTCAAAAAAATTGATATAAAGTATCATAACCTAATGATAAAGCTGTTGATTTGTGTTGTATTTTATTTTTTATTCAAATAAATGATAAATCGTAAAACTCTTTTATTAAATTTCTTATAAGTTGAGGGTTCAATCTCTTTCTAGACAGATAAGTATTGTTCTTTAAAATACAGTCAAGTTATTGTAATTAATTTGTTTTTTTACATGTTTTAGCAAATGTAAGCTTATAAATCATAAATGTTTATTAAGAAACAGTTACTTCCATGGAAAACGACATATAGGTCAGTTGATTTTTCGAATTTCTTATCAAATCTTCAGTTATTTATTAATCTGCTTGATCTTTACTATGGCTATGTTAATTCAAGCTCACAATGTTCCAATTCTAATACGTTTTTCTAAGATTTAAAGTAAACTTTAATAAATAGTAATAGACTAATAGGTAATTGCAAGACTTGCAAGACTCTTGCTGCAAGACCAAGACCAAGACCAAGACTGGGAGCGCAAGACCAAGACCAAGACCAAGACCAGGTGTATTGGCGCAAGACCAAGACCAAGACTGGCTAAGTCTCGTCTTGTTCTTGCATTTGGGCAACACTAGAGTACAGTTTCAATTAATTAAAAGTGAAATTAAATTATACTAAGACAAGTTTTGGTCTTCTAAAAAATGATTGCTTATTTATTCATTTGTAAATATTTCTAAGAAACTCATAATTTCGTGCGACTTTGTTCGCATAGGGTGCTTGCATAAATAAACAGTTTTTTGGGTCCGACTCCCTATACAGATTGCTGCAAGATGCAGCTGATGATCTTCGGAAAGCCGTGTTTAGCCGTTTCTTTACATTGTGTTGAGTGCATCAGTTAACACTATTTCAACCGCACCGATCGGTAACAACTTAACTTCGCGTCTCCCTTTACACCCGCGCTGAAATAGCGTGAGTATAAGTTTTTCACTTTAAAAAAATTCTGGCGCCAAACCGTTTACTTTTTGCGGAACGCAACCGGCACCGATCGAGCGCGAGGGCGTCACTCGAAACGCTAAACGTGAAGCGTTTTTTGGCTCCTTTGGCTGTATAGAAGGCTATTAAAACATGGTTTTCGAAAAAAAATAACCGTCGGATGTAAAGGGTTAGGTATGCAAGCCCTTATAGGTCTACAAGCATCTCTTAATTTGTAGTTTAAAAAACCTTTTCAAGCATGCCTGGTTTCCCAAATAAGTACCTAAAATTATGATAAACAATGTGAAATGTAACTCCCAACACTTAATTTAATTTGGTCCAGCCGCAAAGACGAGACTATTGCCTATACGAGGCATTTTCCTTAAGCCTTGCCAAAAGCCAGCCGGCTCTTTTTCTCCCATAAATCTGTCTTTAATTTATGTTCGTATGGTATTAGTGGAGATGTGTGATATTGGCAAAATATAATACCAGTTTAGCGGTAGGTACCTAGTTGCGGCGATAGAGGTGCTTACTTAGGTACCTATTAAAAATCACACACATACTGTTTAAAAAAAAATTAACTAAAGTCGACTTGGTTTTATGAAAACCTATTTATTGTAGGACCGTCAACCAAACATCAGTTGGAACTATTTGACATTGACAGCGCCTTTATGCCTTAGCAGTAAGGGCGATTTTCGTGTTACCACTGATATTCGGTTGACTGTCGGTACACTACCAACAAGATTATTTTATATTTTTTGCCATGGGGAATTCCATGTCGAGGAACCAGCTAGCGTGGTTCCGTCTTCATTATACTGGGAGCGAAGTAGGTATTCATGAAAAAGTGCAACTTTTACTATGGGACCAAGTCTGAAATATGAAAAAAACGTGTGCGGTCGGGGGCCCCCGTCAGGAACGAAGTTCCTTCTCACGTATGATTTAAAACAAAAAATAAATTTATATTTTGACCTAACTATCGGCTTTAGCACCCTCGAAAACCATGAAAACGACACCCATGACGAAAAATTTGAAAATTTTCGCAGCAGCCATCTTGGATTTTCATTTTGACCAAATTCACACTTTCTCTCTCTCTATCGAGATAATTCGAAAGAAGAAAGTCGCATGGACGGGGCATACAAGTATGAACGCTTTTTCGTTTGTGACGAATTTTGCCAGTTTACTCATACCGCAAGCCGCGTAAACGAACTTCGTTCCAAAAATCCACTGTTCCCTACATTTTGTCGAGTTACGCGAACATAAATGTATGGAGAAGCCGATTTCTTTTTTGCGATTTCGGGTTGGTCCCATAGTAGATGTTGTTCATTTTCGTGAGTATTAATCCTCCTTATAGTATGTCCCTCGTTTATACTAACACTGTACAATCTGAGATCTGAAACCGAGTGCTAAGGAAAACAAATTAATTTCAAACAAATAAACAAAGTAAGTACTTAGTAGAGTATCCGTTCTCTCAAACAAGATGTAATGTTTCTACATTATGTAAGAAGTTCTTAGCAACATAAGAACTTCTTACATTCTTCTTATTCTTAGTTTGTCGTGATAGATCACTTTGGCACTTCATTTATCTTAATACTTTCGGCACTGGTGCGTTAGTACACACACATAAATCTTACTTGGCATACATTAGGGGTAGGCAGAAACTACAGAACGCCACCTGCGATCTTTACATACTCCTTTTGCCTCGTTTACGTTCATACATCTGATCATACACGCACGCCGGTTGCGAGTACTACGCACCTGACCTTTCTGAAGAACATCACCAATAAGGTCACTATATGTTTTCCTAGGGCGTCCCCTCCCGTCGTTTCCACTAACATCTGCCGTGTAAATACGTTTTGTTAATCGCCTTTCATTCATTCTCTTAACAATTGACCAAACCATTTGAGCATAGGTACTCTTTTCAATTTTTGTCACTACATCTTCTTTTAAACCGCACCGTTCCCTTATTACATTATTCCTCAGCCTATCTATCATTCATAGTCACACCACACATGCTTCGCAAGGAACGCATTTTCACAGCATTTATTCTACACTCATGCTTTTTTGCCACACCCAACATTCACTTTCATAAGCGTAGGCACCAGCACCCCATTGTGAACAGCCAGTCAGGCCTTTTGGGACATTAACTGCACCCTAATTGCGTAACACAGTTAAAGTAGGAATCGGTTTCATTTGGACAGTTCAACATCATTCATTGCGTTATTTACGTTGTTGAGCAGACAAATTATTCGAACATATGAAGCAATGTATTAGCAATTTGCTTCAAAATCATTCAGATTGCGATTGATAGTGTGTTACACAATTAGGGTGCTGGTTGGTCACAATCGCATGTATAGCACCATTCACTTAAATCTTACTTTAGTCAGTAAAAGGAGATGTTTCAAAATGGGCCAGGTGTATGTACACTACTTCAAAAAAAAATAAAAATCCGTAGAATTCGGGAAAAACAGAGATAATTCATTTAAATGTATATTATTGTGGTAATTAATTGATATTTATCAATTATTTTTATCGACTTTCAACATGGCGTCTCACTGATATAGTTACTCTGTGCTTAAAAACAATAACAGTAAACCACAGATTGACCATTGACCATAGAAAGAGAACTATCAGCTGTCACAACAATGTCACTTCACAACATGTCAGACGTCATTAATCAATTAAAATGACAGCTTACCGTCACGAACATAGAAAGAGAACTGTTCGCTGTTACAACAGTGTCACTTCACAGCATGTCAAACGTCATTATTCAATCAAAATAACAGCTTACCACCATGACGGGTTTTTGTTGTGTGTTGCAATTTCAACTGTAATTTCTTGTGTTTTACCAGCGAACAAAGCAATCTTAAAGTAATTCGACAGTTGAGAACTGTTTTCAATGTAATTCCCTATTTTTAAGTATAGTGTACAAGGACCTGGCCCAGGCTCCCTACATTTTGGAACATCTCCTTTAAGTGTATGTTAACATGATTGATTTGTACTAAACACATTGTAGTAAATACTATCAGAGAATATTGTGTAATACCTACACAAGATGCTTATACCTATAAATTATCTACCATGTAGTTTTCTACGTAGGTACATACCTAGTATAATAATTATTATCACTACGTACCTGTACCACTATGTAATAACACTAACCATTTAATTACCAAGTACAATCAATCAATCTGCCAAGCTTTTTCCTCAACTATGTTGGGGTCGGCTTCCAGTCTAACCGAATGCAGACTGCAGACTATCTGACCTCCACAACCCAGTAGGTAACTGGGTAATACCCCTTGATAAGATGGTTGTCAGACTTTCGGGCTTATTCTGACGTCCCGTAAAGACTGTCAAAGATCCACGAATGACAGCAGGGACCAACGGCTTAACGTGGTTTCTGGGGCACGGAGGATGCTCGGTATGTAAAGATGGTCACTCATCCACGGACCAACCCCGGCAAGCGTAGTTTAACCTGATGGATCGACCCGTGCGTCTGTTATGACTTAGCCACGACCTTTTTTTACTTAGTACAATCCTACATTATTAATCAGTGAATAGGTACAGTAGTACAGGCTAACAATAACAGATATAGTCAGCCTCAAAAAGATGTACCTATACATGGACAAGAATTTCTTTAATTGTCTACAATCTTTGTTCCATAAAGGGTCCCCGAAACGATCAATGGCAATTGTCAATTTTTACGTGATTGATACACAGTGATGCGCAAATTGATCGTCCACCAAGTGCAATGGAAGCAATTGTCAATATTACTACAATAGAAATTGATGGCAATTGATCGATCGCAATTAATCGTTTCGGGGACCCCTTACATCTATTGAATTAATAAGTAGCCACAAAACTTATCACACTTTGAGTAGGTACCTACTTAATTGTAGTCAAGTACCTACACATTGATACAGTATTACGGAAAACCAATTGTAGACAATCAAATGAAATCCATAATTTCGCAAAAAAAAAAACCGTTCAATCTTTTTTAAATTAAGGCTCCCGCAGACAGGTGCTACGCGGCGGTAAGTCGCAATTCTGGTAGAACAATTTCCATGAAGTTTTCATAGAAATTATTCTAGAGCCACGTCACGCTGTCGCGTCGCGCCTGTCTGCGGGAGCCATAGTCGATCTCATAATAGGGATCATGACTAAAAAATATTTTTTATCCGCCAGGTAGATTATTTTAAAATATTAGACACGTATATTTTCTTTTTTTACGTAATCAAACGATTACGGCGATAAATTGAGCTAAAATGTGGCATGACGTCACTCCTTGCTAGATTTTATACTGAGTTGTTACGTAGCGAGACCCCACTCCCCAACTTTAATGCATTTTATCTAAGTCATTTTTTATTAATATGATAAAGCAAGAAATACGTGTTTAATATTTTTTTATTATCTAACGGACGGACTAAATAGAATTTCTTTTTTTTTACCCAGGCAACATCCCTATGATGTTACTAAGGTTGAACGTCACTTGAACGTTATAAAATGACAATATCTATTTGTATATGTGATATGATACTTAGATAGTTTCAACCTTACTGAAGTTTCAATTTACTAGGAATTGACAGAAGTTTCAAAGCAATTTACGTGGTCGACTATATCTTCAATTGCGGTCGACATACGTGCCAGTTGGCAAAGTGTTGTCACGAGTCGTAAGTGTGAGCTAAGTGTCGCAAGTTCGAGGCCGTTGTGGTGCAAATTGTGGAAGTACCACAGATGTTTCTGGGTATCTTTGCACAATCTTGGAAACTGTTCCGAATAATCTCGGTAGTTTTCTTTATTAAAACCAGGACCAGGACTATGATAATAAGGGTAGATAGAAACTGAGGTTAAAAAGCTTTATTGCGTACTTGCCGCACTTGATTCGGTGGAACGCAGAGCTAAGAGGCTCATTGGCGACGTAAGACTGGTGGATGCCAAGCTTCACAGCTTGGCTCATCGCCGCAAGGTTGCCTGCTTGTCGGTCTTCTACAGATTGTACTTCGGTGAGTGTGCTCGAGAACTCCACGACCTTATTCCGCCGGCCCCCTTCTACAATCGGACATCTAAACGCACTGCAGGTTACCATCCTTACCAAGTTGCTATTCCACCAATTCGCACTAAGCGTTTCCAAATGTCTTTTGTGATGCGCACAGCAAAGGAGTGGAACTCTCTGCCTGCGTCTGTGTTTCCGAACGTATATAACCCCGATCTCTTCAAAGTTAGAGTTAACAGGCTTCTTCTGGGTAAGCTCGCTCCATCGTCGACTTTGTCTCTGTCATCTCTGACCTAGACTAGAGTCAGGAGCAAACCTATCTTAAATAAAAATAAAAAAGAAAATTTTTTCGTGAGATACAGTCATTTTACTTATTTCTTAGGTACAGTTTTCCTCATTCGGGATGATGAATGAATCATCATCATCATTTTCTTACCTTTATCCCAATTTTTTTTGGGGTCGACGAAACATGTCTTTTTCTTCCATAGGTACTTCTCTATTAGTCGTCATCTCTGTTATCACCCCCTTTCTAGCCATATCATCTTTCACACAGTCCATCCATCGTTTCTTTGGTCTTCTCCCCCTACTCTTAGAGCCATCCACATTCATGAGCAGGTACTCAAAACTTTCCTCACGATATTTTCATCACTTCACCGCATCACATCTTTTTAGCATTCATGTACGTAGGTAATGTAAGGTGTACACCTACTTAATGTAGGTAATGCAATGTAATGTAATGTAATGCATCATTAATAAAAAAATCTAAATATACCTATACATACTATTCAATTTCAGTTTACTTCACTTCCGCATATCAAATAATATAATACATTTCTGCCCTTGTTTCAAAGTAGATGAAAATTGATTGAGCATGAATGGTATTCAACAGTAGTACGGAATGCAGACTCCTTTGCTTTGAGCAACCTGGTAATATTACAAAGAGAGGTAAAACTAGTAGGAAGAGGCAGATTAAATGAAACCCGGTGAGAATGCTACAGAGAAAATACGGGCTTTAAGTTAGATTAACTTTTTATAAGATTGCAGACACCTTCGTTCTTTTAGTTTTTGTGAAGCAGGAAATGTTATGTAAGAGATTTACGGGGGATTTTGTGGTTATTTCTTTTCTTGTTTGGGTAACTTGATTTTCTTGTCTGAATACCTACTTAACTATTTAGTTCAACGTTATAGAGGAAAATATTTGCGGTTTTAATTAAATAAAAATTTGAACGGAAACTCGGAAAATATTGTAAAAGAGTTCTATCTACCTTTGCGACGTGATCAGGTGTTTATATTCAGTATTTTTGTGTGGCTAATTGTCTAGACTAATAGGCAACGCACAGCCAAATCTACAAAAAAATGTGAAGTAGGTCTTAATGGTTTGAAATAAGGTTTAATCGATCGTGGCAAAAACTAGCAATAGATAAAAACAGATTTTACAAGGCCAGACTTTACAGGTGATCGAATGTTAGTGGCCAGCTACTTGACACGTTCCGACTGGCTGGAAAAAGGTTTTTTACGACTCATCCCCTGATCCAGCCGCGCTTGAACGTAGAACACCGTGTCTTTTGTTTCTTGTTTTTGTATTCGGAACACGGTCTCGAACAAGGTTTCAAATTTACAGCCTCGCGACCATTATTTTTTGTCGAGTTCAAAAGACCCGATGAAAATAATGTAGGTATGAAAAATAGAAGTACAACTTATTAATTAATGTCTTGTGGCCGTGTTATGTTAAAGTAAAACAAATAAATGGAGGGTGCTTCTGTATAATTACATAATTATAATCAGCCTATAATGTTTCCACTGCTGGGACACAGGCCTCCTCTATGTGAGAGGGAGCGGGCCATAAACCACCACGCGGGCCCAGTGCGGGTTGGGGATGTCACATGTCTTCGAATTTTCAGTTCTAAGACATGCCGGTTTCCTCACGATGTTATCCTTCACCGTTTTGAGAGCAGTGGTGATGAAATAAATTACACAAAGTAATGTGTCTGCCTGGGTTCGAACCCACGACCTACGATAGGTAAATCGGGACCGTTACCATTGGGCTACCACTGCTCTCTTTGCTGTATAATTACGAGGTAAGAAATAAACGGTTAGATATTTGCGCTTTTTGTTCTACAAACTTTCTCAAAGCATTGTGAAACAACCAAATATATTAAGATTACGCAGAAATGATTCATTTGTTGGCTGGATCTAGCAGAGGATTAACATAAGACAGTTTATTATAGTTAGTTTCTGATTTATGATCTACTTATTGTGAGACACAATAGTTATTGTAAGGGAAAGTGATTTATGTGGGAGAATAAATACAACTTAGATATATAAGTTCATTATATTGTAAAGTTCTATTAGACCTCGCAAGTACAAATAGAGAGGCCTTGTAGATTACGCGGCACAATGTGGGGCAATCTTCATTATAGAATCTTGAATCGGCTTGGTACAAAAACTCCACAAATACTTACAATAAGTAGGTATGTAGAAAATTTGTTTTGTTAAAGCATTTTTATATGCCAAGATTTCCATTAAATTTTTTTCATTGATGCATAATTGTATTCAGATTCTTTGTTATTAATAACAATTTGAACATTCTTTTGAAAAACCTACCTATATCGATACAATTAAAGAGAATTACAAAAGCTTGTGAGCGCGTAGCAATTATTACTTTTAAAATTTGTTTCATTTCGTATTTCAATGAACTTGGTAATTATACTTACCTAATAATAATTTGAAAGAACGAAAAGTACTAATCATTTTCCGTTATAAGAGTTCAATGTTTTATTCAATTCAATTTATTTATTTCAGAAAATCTACAATAAAAAATTGCACTGCTCTAAAATCTGCTGAGCATGATTGTGTGTGTGTGTGTGTGGGGGGGGGGGGGGTCGATCCTCAGGTGGGGCAAACTGTTATTGGGTTTTTCTATCTGGAATTTCTCAGTAGCAGCCCGAAATCTGTAACCGGATCGCTGGGAGAGAGGTGTGAAGTTTTACTTGCGATTAAATCCAGTATTGTAAGCAAAAGCAACTTGCAAAGCGTCCCTCAACAGGATATTAAACTGTCGCCATTGGCGTGGATTAGGTAGCTTTTGCGACAGGAGTCAGGAATCAAAGGATGACAATGAGTATACCTAACTTATAAGACAGTTCCTATTGTTTACCTATAAGATAAGTAGGTACCTACCTAATCTGGCCAGTCATATTCGCCGTAGGACCGATGACCATTGGGGAAGGCGAGTTTTTTAATGGGCCCTTTTATGTATGCTGACACAACTAACCTAAAAGCCACGCATCCGAAACGTCGATCGCTTGACCTTTAGGTACGCGATTGAGCACCAGACAAATTGAAACATTTTCTCCTGAACAAAAGTAAGTAGGTACTTAGGTACAGTCTGCCACAAAAAGATGTTCCTATATATAAGGTGTATCTATTCATACACGAAATCTCTTAAGGGGTCATTGTACTCATAATATGAACAACTTTTACTATGGGACCATACCAGGAATCGCGAAAAAAGAATTATCTGTTCCGTACATTAATTTATGTTCGCATAACTCGTCAAAATGTAGGGACCAGCAGATTTTTATTTCGCGATTTCAGGGTTGTTCCCATAGTAAAAGTTTTTCATATTGATGAGTACAATGTCCCCTTAAGAGATTTCGTGTATGAATAGATACACCTTATATAAGATTATGTAATAATGTTTTGAGGCTACACATTGATACAATATTATGGACCAAAGATAAAGGAATAAAGAAAAATGAAATATTTGACCTATGTTTAGGCATATACAATACAGGGTCAAATTTAATTAGCTAGCGAAATTCCGCACACGTGATGGGTATCGATATCTAAACATGATAACATAAAAATATATAGGGTGGCAAATTCGTAGGTACATATTATATTAAACAACTTTAAATTAAAATATTTTGTATTACCAAAAAAACCTCTGACGAGTGCGAATGAATGTTGTTTATTTACAAATCTTTTGTGATAAAAATGGGATTAGTTACTCGTACTGATTTGTTGAAAAAAATAGAGTCGTTTTTCAATCTGTTTAGGAAGTTTAGGATAAAATTATTGCGGCAGTCATGGTCTTATTAATTTATTGTGCGTAACGAATTTGCTGGACTTTATGTTAGGAGGACGTCTTACGGATGTAAATTAGTTTTACAGTGTGTAGTGTGTGTGTAAATTAACTTAAATAAAAAAGATAAAAATGTGTACCAAATAATAATAAAATCGATTACGTATTGATATTAAGATTATAGACAACTAAACGAATTCTGGTCAATGTACTATCGACCAAATTTCCGCATGCTCACCTTTAAGGCGATAATCGCATAACACGGCTCACGTCTCGATCGCTCGATGCGTGCGTTTTGGCCAGTAGGATGTACGTTTGTTTTTTATTTGATTTGTTGCTAATGTTTGTTGTTATTTTTTGTTACACGCTCTGTACTCACACAAATATCTCTAACTGGGCGAAACCAGGAAGGGGTGTGGTCTGTCACTACCTGCGCTTCCGCAGAAATATTTTCTAAACTGAGCACGCTCTTTGCCGATAGTACTCGTACCTACCTATACATATTTTTGAGGCTGACTGTACCTACCTAGAAAGATGCGAAGTAAGCAAAGCTTCACAAAACGTCTCTTGACAGGATATTAAGTGTCCCTTTGACGTGGATTAGGTAGGTATACATCATTGTGGCGCGAGTTTCATGTTACCTAAATAAAGGTAAATATTTGCTGGCACTTCCCGTTTCTGCGTTCGAGGAAATGGGTTGTCGTTGAGATGTTATTGTGATTATCTTTCATAGGTACAATGTCTGCGATCGTTTGGGTGAAAGGGGTACCTATTTACGCAAATAAAGATGACCTATTTAGAATTTCTGAGAAATGCTGTTTCATGAAGGAGGGCCCGGCTGGAAAAATTAGGTCTTATTCAAAAAGCCGTGTTGATGTGCTCATCCATAAACAAGATAAATTCGGGACTTCATATTTTCAACGCAGGTAAGTGCATTTTGAAAGCAGTGGTGATAAAATAAATTACAAAAAGTAAACCACCTGCCTGGGTTCGAACCTACGATCAACAACTCTTAAGTCGGGGCCACCACAACACGGTGAAGGAAAACATCGTGAGGTAACCAGCACGTTCTAGAACCAAAAAATCGAAGACATGTAGGTATTGTGACATCCATCCACCCGAACTAGGCCCGCGTGGTAGATTACGGCCTAATCTCTCTCACTGGGAGAAGGCCTGTGTCCCAGTCCCAGCAGTGGTAACGTTATAGGCTGATTATCCTAAGTGCATTTTTTTCATAATAACTTTTTTAACTAACTTAATGACTTAATGACACTGTAGGTACCTACTTATGTTTTTTTTATTTAGTTTTTTTTAAATTAATTAAGTACTTCACCTTAATAACCCTTATTAATTTGAGCAATAAAATATAAAAACATAAAATCGCAACATTTCCGATTTTCCGCCATTTTTTTTTGCAAAATCCGGAATTGAATTTCAGCTGCCATTTTCTTGTTTTGATGTTTAAAATGTTAGTAGAATGGCTTATTTCGTTGTTAGCTCCTGGTCATTTTACATAAAAACGAAAGAGATAGGGCGGTTGTTTTAAAAGTTAATAGCAATATTGTAAGACGAGAATAGCCGAGCCGTGGTACGGCGCGCGAAAGTCGAGTAGTTTTGACAGATACCGTACCACGGCGCGTGCCATATGAAATTAATGTTTGCCTTACTTGGGAAGAGACTGAACCCCACGACACAGGCAATCCTAGTGTGGGGTTCAGGAAATTTGTAAAAATCTAGTACCTAAGGCTCCTATGTAATCTGTTACCTACTGTTTTTTTTTAATATTGAACCGTGTTTTTTTCTGAACTGAATAAAGTTTTTATTTATTTATCATTGGTGACAAAAAGGGACAAGTATAAAATTCACAGAAGTATTCAATTTCCCATGGGCAGGGAAAACATCCCCTTATCTGCCCTTTTCTTTTAACCCATAGATCAGCTTGGTTGATCATAACAACACAAAAACATACTCACAAAAGGTTCCCGTTTGATAGCCTTAATCCATTTTCAAAGCTTTTGTTTCAAGGTCTTATGGAGGATCAAAAGTGATGGCGGGTCCGTTATTTTTCTTTGAAACAAATGGAATTATACTTATAATTCCATAAGATACTTATCTTATGGTAACTTAATGAGCGCTTCGTTAAATTCTCGTGTTTTTTAACGAGCATAAGAAAACAATTTTTATTTTAAAGGAGAAATTTCATTTTGGATAGAATGAATTAGGGATACATCACGTTCAGTATTTTTTTTTAATAAGGTTTTAGAATTCATTTTGATTTATTAGAATGTGATTTTAAAAATTATATTTAAATACCTTTTGTCACATTTTCAATTTCCTTGAATCAGATTCAAACAACCGCCCTGGTGCTAAATTATGACGATTATTGTTCTGGGACCGTATTATGAACTATTATTGCCATCATGATTTCAGTGCGCGAGAGAGACCTAGCTATACATGACCGATAACACCATCCCTTTTTCGGACTGGAAGAATGATGGCATTAATACTTAATAATACGGCCCCAGAACAATAATTACAAAAAAAAGTTGATAAGTAGGTACTATAAGTACTTACAATTTTAACGAAAATTTTAGTGTCCTCTCCTGTTTTTGAGTCTTTGTTTGAAACTCTGAAGCAGAACAATCCATCTAAATAACAAAAATAAAAAAAAGTCAGGAGGTGTCGTTGGACACCTGGTTGGAAGGAAGTTCCTTTCGCTGTATATCTACACAAATAAATAAAATTGAAGTGTCTGTTTGTAATGTCAAAATAACAACTTTTTTCTAAATGCATAAGAAAGTATATAGGTACAGAACTCATAACAAAAAAGAAATTTTTAAAATTTTTGTGTCTGTCTGTTCCGGCTAATCTCCGAAACGGCTGGACCGATTTTGACGGGACTTTCACTGGCAGATAGCTGATGTTATAAAAAGTAACTTAAGTTGCTTTTATTTTAGAAAAAAATTAGAGTTCCGCGCAAAAAAAAAAATAATACACATGCAATTGTGAACAAGACCGATTCTAATAGAGAAGTATTGACATCAACGCGGGCATATCCGCGGGGAGCAGCTAGTTACAAATATAAACACTGTATTAAAAAACAAATAGTATGAATGCTTTTTACCGGTCAACTCCCCGCGCAAACCGCGTTAAAGAACTCCATTCCAATAAAATAATTACCTATAGCAAAATACTTAGCTGAAAAATGATTTTCTGGCATACTCACCTGAAACTACTTATGAACCTATTTATTGTTCGCCTGTTGACAACAATTAGCACTTCTTCATTTATTAACGCACCTCAAATCACTAAATGCGTTTAGCGCTAAACGCTAAAATTAAAAATTTAAAACGTCATTCTGTCTCTGTCATCTTTAAACGATTGACAGAAACAGGACAATGTTTTAAAATTCGTTCAGCGCTAAACGTATTTAGTTATTTGCTGTGCAAGTGAATGGAGTGTTTTACCAAATTTGTTTAAAAACTTTACTTTGTAAAAATGTCTCGAATTCTCGATTTTAAGTCAAGCATGGCGCTCACAGTAAAATAAAATTTAGGTATCTACCAAAGAGTAGATATAAGTATGTATATTCCCAACCTTACGAAGCGGTATAAAATTTCACATTTCATAAAACAAGATGGTTTCAAACGTCAACCATCAAATAGTTATTTTACGGTTCAAGATAAGTCGGTTTAAGTGCATAAGTTCAAGTACCTATATCTTGAGAGCACATTTATGGCCGCTATATATAATAATATTTTCGCTCTTAAAAACAACATAACGCTTTATTTATGACTCAAAGTTCTATAATATTGTTTGATATTTAAAAGATCCCAAGGGGCTTGTGGTTAAGAAATAATAGTCGCACGGCTCGATCGATCAGGTTAAGCTACGCTTGCCGCGGTGGGTCCGTGGATGGGTGACCATTTTACTTACCAAGACCTCTCCGTGCCTCGGTCATTCGTGGATCTTTGACAGTCTGATAACCAGTCTTACCGAGGCGTAACGTTTTACCCAGTTGTGGAGATCAGGTAGGCAGTCGCTCCATGCAAAATACTGGTATTCCGCTGCATCTGGTTAGACTGCAAGCCAGCCGCAAAATACCTAGTTGGGAAAAGGCTAGGCAGATGATGGTGAAGTGCTCAAATTTTTAGACAGCACTCAGATGAAGATACTAAATTCTGTCTCAGAGCATACCTATTTTGACGTGACCTAGGTATATTAACATAATGAAATGAAATGAAATTATGATGCTTTTTCTTTTCATGAAATAATTTAAGTACTTCATGGAAATATTTTTGACCACACAATATGTTCTAATTAATACTCATGTATTACAACAGAGCCGTGCACTTAAAGCGACATAATCCAAAATACATTTATAACAAGTGAACAGCTACACCAGCAATACATTACTTCAAACTTTACCGTTCTGCACCGCTCACCGCGACTTTATTCTCGGTCTAACGACTGTTTTATTGTTGCTCTCGGCACGACTTGGGCACAGAATAGACTTGTACAGAAGGCCAGCTGCATATAACGAGCGAAAACAGGCGCACTCACACATAGACCCTACGTACGAAGACCTCAAACAAATGCCAGTCGTGAGTGCGCTTGCACTCGCTGTACGTGAAGCGTGTCTATGTGTGCGTGCTTTTTCACTGGTTATATGGAGCGGGCCCTCTGTATCTGTCTATTCTATGGTAGAGAAAATTACAGGAAAAGATAATCTCGGTTTTTATTGCAGCAATTTATTGGAAGGCTCTCCGACGGAATAAAATGACAACTTCTAGTCGAGGTTTTTAATGAGATGGTCGAGTCTATTGTTAGCATTGTGATAGTTTATAGGGTTCCGTACCTTAAAGGTTACTGTGAAAATTTGTAATTGGCCATCATCATGTTAGTATCTTTTACATTGTGACTGCCTAGCTGTAAGTTTTCCAAAAACTTAAAATAAATAAATAAATAAATAAAAACGGAATCCCTAGAGGATCACTCGTATGTCTATCCGTCTGTCACAGCCAATATGCTCCGAATCTAATGGACCGATTTTTTTATACTCCCTAATATAATAATTATTTTTATGACATAATATTTACATAATTTAAAAGCTAAGTCTTAAATCAATAATAATAATATGTACAAGTATATAAAACAGGAAGGGAAATAACCAGAGGGCATCAAAAAATTCGTCCGCATCGCTGTCAACAGGAAATGTGACTAAAAGGCTGGCAGTAATGACACGTTGTATGGCAATGCTGATTCTTTGGCCAAAAAATAGCCCAGCCCAGCCTAAAACGGACCGATTAAGTTGAAATTTGGTATATTTTGACCCAAACACGGACGTATAATGTAAATAAATATATTTTGAATATGGACGTCACTTTTAGGGAGCAAATAAGAAAATTTAAAAAAAGTTTTGCAAACTATACCGTGTGACATATCAAATAAAAGAGCTTACTGTGAGGGTCTCAAATACATTTTGTTTTATAAATTTAAAATAAATTGTTTTAAAGTTATTTATTAAGAAAATAGACAAACATTGACCATCCTCTTCTAAAATGTTTAAAAAAAAAATACAGAAAATCGTTCTATACCTACCTATAGATTACAGGAAACTTATAAGAAATCTATGGTCTTAAATAACACGGTAAATCTCTCAATATTGTGCGTAGAAACTTACATTTGCAGTTGGAATGTATGGGAGAACATGTTTTTAATTACAACGTTAAGTTTGTTCTTGGGATAATTCTGTCTCTTCTTTCTTCATCCCAACTACGGAACCCTTCATTGTGCGTGGTCCGACACGCACTTGGCTAGTTTTTTGTAAAGTGCTTATTCGTCGAACTTTTGTATAGAAAAATAGAAAGCAGAAGTTATTACATTAACGTTGCTTGAATTGTTTTAATGTAGCTTGATTTGGGGAATGCCAATGTCCTTTCTTCCTTACAAATGAACAACGAAATATTAAATTTCGACTCACCAGAACTCCAGCTAAGCTTGCTAAAGGAAAATAAAATAAATAAGCAAGATTCGATACCTCTATAGCTAAAGTTTACACAATTATCGACTTTCGAATCGGGAGCGCTATCGATACAACACACATTAAAAACTAAGTTATTATAAAACGCTGAAACAGTGAACCAGATCCGAAAACATTCATCAAAACAACCAACATTCAACCAATCACACACAACTTCACATAAAACCCTTTGAAAACAAATTAATTTCGGCAAAACAACAGAGATAATAAAGCCACATCTTCACTGTAGAGGAAAATTTGCTACTGAATACATCAGACAACGGTAATTACCCAGTAGTAATTAAGTTAATTTACGGCTCGCGACTGTGTAGACCCTGCTTGAAATATTTTGATCACATTCGGAGCACCCTGTTCAAGTTTAAATTCTAGTGAAGTAGGTTTACAGTATTTTTTTTGTTTTATTCCGCATTGTGGCTTGAATAATTTTGGTTTTGATGTTGTTGTTTTTTTTATAGTTTGTGGTCTTTGCAATTAATTCGAGAGTCTTATTTAAGATTGAAGATAATGGCCGTATATAGATTGTAGATGCCGCACGCCTCAATATCGGTATAAATAGCTGTAGTTAAATTATGTATTAAGTTAAGTACTCTTCGTGCCATCTGTCGGCAATGCGTCAAACGTTATTTAAAAATAAATCACAATGTTGTGAGGTGCGAGTGGTCCCAGCCTAAAGTATTTTTTTGTTATTAGCGACTTTGTTTTTCTTTCTGTCAACAAGCACCACCATATTTTTAATTTAATATATTAGGACGGTGTTTTTCCGAAGCCCTGCAACCACCCGCACCCTCCAAATTGATTCTGAAACCAAGTCTGCATTTATTTCGCCTCATCTGTAATATAGGTGGTTTTTGGTTCAAGTTGCATTTAAGTACATTTTATTTATCATGATGTATTTATCATGTAGGTAATTTAAAATTTTACTACATTAGAATACCTATGCCTATTAGTTATTGCGAGTAATAAAATTATAATAATTTGAAAGGTATCTCCTCGATTATTTATAGAAAGTAATACGTTCAAGATTACACGTCAAAAGCAGACAAGACATACGCTTTCCTCAAGACTGAAGAAATAGTCCAAATAATTCTTTACCTTACATTTGTAAACCCAAACACAAAGTTCTTCCCAAATCATAGCCGGAAATAGCAATGACGTCCACAAGGACTTACGCGTCCCTGAATATGTACGGAGCCCTTAAGGGCGGACCACGAATAAATTGAAGCAATATTTCATACTCAGACGTTTCAGTGAGTGAACGGAATGTAATGCGGAAACTAACTCTCTTCCAGTTTATTTACTTACGCAAAAAAGTTGCTCGCATTGCGCTGTAGGAATATCTATGACAGGAGATGATGAATTAGTTTACTTTGTAGGTAAACTGAAACTTGTAGTTTTTATTGCAATTTCTTACATACATGTTGAATTTGAAGACTATGTGAAGCACTCTATGCAACTTGCAAAAAAGTAACAATTTCTAGACATTTTTTGTTATATCACGACTATGTTTATAGTGTTTATTGTATTTGTCTGATTTTTATATAAATTTAATGTTATTCAATTAATGACATGTAATGGACTTTGTCTGAAATAAATACATTAATAAAATTAATAGTCAATAATAAACTGAAGAAATCATTACTTATTATTAATTTTTTTATCTCCCGTATATCATATTTTATTAGGTAAGGTTAGGTTAGTTTCATTACCTAATGCCAGGGTTGGCATGTTTAAAACATGTGTTTTAAACAGTGTTTAAAACAGTTTAAAATAAAACATAATTTTTTATTAGGTGTTTAAAATCACTGTTTAAAACATGTTTTAAACAACTTGTTTTAAACATGCCAACCCTGATCGGTAAAGTCCCCCGGGGAATTCCCAGAACTTCCGTAATTCGTGAACGTGATTATTTAATATATGTTTTGGGTATTCCTCTTATTTTAAGATAAGTTTAGGTGATTTCCCTACTAAAAATGAACGTCGGAACATACAGGATGTATTGAATTAAGATCAATTTTTGTCATGCAGTTTTTAAAATAGTATATAAGTGAATTATATCAGGCTTAATCAATTAAAAATGGATGATAACTAACTTAGGAAAAAAAAAACAAAAAAAAAAAAACACCTGTTTAAAACATTTTTAACTGTTTGTTTTGTAAAATGTAAAAAAAAAACGTTTTTTTTCCAATCCTGCCTAATGCGACAGTGCGGTCTCATAAAATTATAAAATAAGTATATAAATATTAAAATTATTTACTATGATTCTAGAAGTTAATTTGAAAATGACAATACGCCGTTGATCGACAAATGAATGCCTACCGACCAAATCAAATTCAGGTTGGCACGGTTTCCGTCTACGATTAAATACACCAAAGTGACTTAATTATATTCGTTATTATTAAATATGCTCAGATTAAGTAGGTATGTATAATCTATTTTTGTAACGACAACCTTTGTTTCTTATCGCCAAACACAATTCCACAATCTGTTAATACTATTTCTTATCACTTGATCGAGTATTAATCCAGTTCAATCTATGATGTAGTGACTTGGTTTTAGATGTAGCCTTAAGGAGTTACTACACGTGAAGAGCTAAATCGAGCGTCTGCCATGTCAGCTAGATATAGCCATGGGAGAAAGGGTAAAACGTGCATATACATACATACATGCCTCTACAAGGTGTAACATAATTAACGCACATCCTCTTAAGGGGTCATTGTACTCATCATTATGAACAGCTTTTACTATGGGACCAAACCTGAAATCGCGAAAAAAAAATCAGCTGCTCCCAGCATTTATGTTCGCATAACTCGTCAAAATGTAGGGAACAGCTGATTGTTTTTTACAAACAAATAAACAAACAAAAACCCGTTGGAGAATGTCATATGTTGCATGTCGCATGTTGCATGTCGCATGTTCCATGTCGCATGTCGCAAAATCGTAAGTTTATCGCCTACCAAAAAAGGCCCAACGTGACTAAAGAAATTTTCTCTTCAAAAAACAAATCTTTAGTTATTACCTGCGTCGTTCAAGAACGTATCAATTCGAAATGTCTATCATTTGTAACAAACACTGGTGATGATGATGAAGGCGAGATAGCCATGTAAATGATCAATCTCATCAAACAAGTTAAGTGGATTCCAGCAACACTTAAATCCCCCCCCCCCCCCCCCCCCTACCATCGGATATCTAGACGCACTGCAGGTTATCATCCCTACCTAGTTACTACTCCACCAATTAGCACTAAGCATTTCCAAATGTCTTTTGTGATGCGCACAGCAAAGGATTGGAACTCTCTACCTGCGTCTGTGTTTCCGAACGCATACAACCCCGATCTGTTCAAAGTGAGAGTGAACAGGCTTCTTCTGGGTAAGCTCGCTCCATCGTCGTCTTTGTCTCTGTCACCTCTGACTTAGACTAGAGTCAAAAGCAAACCTATCTCAAATAAAAAAAAAATGATGAAGGTGTGGCACAAATGCCACCATTACTTACTGAATTGATCAAAGAAACTGTATTAGAAAGTTAACGACTTTTTTAACGCCAATCTGTGCCAATCCATTACATAGGTATAACTGTACAGGGATCTCTTGGTACTTGGAAAACATCAGAATTAACGACGCCATTTTTTTTTCAATCCAATTACAGAAATGTTTATCAACAACGTCATGCAAGCGCCAAAAGATTCTTGTAGTAGTCTACATCATACTATTGCCATTTTTTTTTCATTTGTTAATGTAGGTATACATGATGTAAAACCTTAAAGGCTCCTGCAAACAGGCGCGACACGCGACGCGATTCTCATCCACGGACCAACCCCGGCAAGCGTAGCTTAACCTCGACCCATGCGGCTGTTAGTACTTAGCCACGAGCTCCACAAGACTATACGTTATTATTATCACAAACATTACTTAGTTTTACATTGTCAACTTTTATTATAATTCTTAAAAAGGAAAATGGTGGCCACTACGCTCCGTTTTAAGTAAAATCATAATAAATAACCTAAACAAACGATGAGCGCCCGAGCGCACTTTACCCGGCTGTCGGTTTGAAACGTTCATTTGAAGTCAGTCGCTAGTGCGAGCACTGCCGCGAGCGCACAAGTTTTGCCTTTGTTACATTGACTGTGTCGTGGTATTTTGGCGTTCGGTAAAATGCAGTGGAGTCAAGAAAAAACGCTTTAATACCGCAATCACCCGAACTGTACTAGAAGTTCGGTTTAAAAGGAACACAGCACACACCACCTCTGCGTTTCGACTACAATTGGATGGATAGATGGAGCACAGCCGAGCATATATTCGAGACGAATATTCAGGCATCGTGAGCATTTGCTCACAACAAACAAATCCTCGATGAGAATATTGACATCGAGCGAATATTTATATCGGTGACTACCTTTAGATGTAGTCTGGAACTAACCTTACCGAGTAAACGAACTGTAACTAACGAAGCTTCGTACTCCGAGTGTCCGCAGGTATGTGGGGCAGCGAAGGATGCAAGAATGCAAGGAAGCGGAACTGACTTATGCTCCAACTAGGGTATTGGTACAACCTTACTATTTGTCGGTTTAGATGTCTTGAAGTTCGTAGGTAGTTACTGTAGAGGCTTTAATCAGGCCTGCCTTCAGCATGAAACCTCCGCAAATTGTTTGATTGGCTGATAAAACAAACACTGGTCTATTGTAAAATAGAATAGGTTAAATTATGACATATAGAATTTTTTTTAAATATTTGATTGACTCCTAGCTTTACGTTGAACTTGTAACGAGCTTGCCATAAGCCATTAAAATAATATTATGGGACTCCAGTGTGTCATATAAAAATCAAAACTTCCCGTCACACACCTCTTAACCAGTGAACAAACACTATGCACGTAGTGATCTGCCGTGGCATCCCGGCAGATTACTACAGTACACTTGTTTATAGCGTATCAAAGGCAAAAAGTTCAAACATATTTGACCCAAAATTCAGCTGTGCGAATTCCACTCAGTGAGGTTCTAAGTTTTAAAGTTAACGAATTCTGTTATATCTTTGAAGGATGGTTGAATAAACCAACGTCTAAGTACATCTTTTGAATCTGTAACAAATCTTCAAAGATAGTTTGGTCTTAGAATCAAATGTCTGCATGTGTGATCTACACGTCGAAAGCGAAGTTTCAAATTATTACAGGTTTGATTTACAGTTTGGATACAATTAAATTTAATTTCTCTTTAAGCAAACAACAAAATGGTGTCTATAGCTAATAAATTTATGCAAGTACATAAATAAGTATCCACAGTAATAAACTTAATTTTAATTTTGTATGATCTGCACTCTAATTTCGTAACACAGTTTCAATCACAATCACAGTTATGAAGAATATTTCTAATCCATTGCTTCATAGGTTTAATAAATTCGTCTGTGGTGCTATTCTGTAAAGATCCGACCGTGAAGATTTAGGTGAAGTGAGCGTGATGTAAACTGTCATCCCACCTTACTCTACTAGGGATTGACAGCTCACTTCAAACTCACTTCACCTAAGTGTTCACGGTGTGATGTTTACAGAATAGATCGGCTGGTCAACAACGTAAATAACGTAATAACCGCAGTGAACTGTCAAAACGAAAGAAAATGCGATAAATTGTTATATTATTTGTGTTACGCAATTACCCTGCCGTTCCCACAGATAAACCGTGGTTTTGTGGGGCATAGTTTTAACTACGTACAAAACTTCTGTAAACTGTTTATAAATAGGTAGATAGATAGAATAGTCTTTATTATGCACACCGTCAATATTACATGTAGGATGTCAATTCGGAACGCATCATAATTTTACGAAAAATAAATTGAGTATGAACGCAGCAATGAGTGAATGGGAGGGTATGTGTGGGAAGGAGAAAGGGAGAAGGGGGGAATATGGCGAGCGAGTTAAAGGAGAAGACGTTTGATTTTTGTAAGAAGATAATAAAAGAAGTTTAAAGAAGTTCAAGTTTATTTCGGTCATCCACACACACCCCCCTACATACATATGTAGGATCGTCAGGATTTACTCCGTTAGATTCGGACATCATGTGGGCAGAAGATAGGTTTCGTGCAATGATAACACACTGGGTACAATATACGGTGTTTATTAAAATCATAAATTAACACAATAACTGCAAATTACACTTATCGCGATAACTGAGCACAACGAATCGAGTACAGTTCCGCGACGTCTTAACCCCGATGCGATCAGACACTGGAATCTCCTCCTCGCCATGGGCTTAAAACATCACGACTCTGTAGAAGCGCGCCGTAGGTGTGGGTAGATCACATGACGTCGCCAGAGGCGCGCTTGCGATTCGTTTCGTGTCCGTACTAATGACCGGATCCGACACATATATAAAGTAGAAATTTTACAAGGTGCGCTGAGAGCCTTATCGCTAAATACATAAATAAAATGGTATTTGATTATAAGCTCTATTGCAATTATAGTACCCACACCATAATCAACTAACTGTGATTGTAAAAAACCGTTCTAGTAACTCTACTAGCAAGTTACTAAATAAATACGAATCAAGATCCATAGTGTGCACCATATTACCAACATTTTACAAAAAAGAAAATAAATACAGTGCAGTACAAAAATAAACATCATGCTCCGAGTATGAAATGAAAGTAAACATTGTTACACTGTAATATAGGAAATGGGTCAATGATATAGTGCTTGTTATAATAATAACAAGTTGTCAGTCCCTTTGCATTATCATATTGATTGTGAAGCAGGTGGGAACGTGCGGGAAGGCGTGTGGAATTGAGGTCGTATTGAATTGCGTATGGCGGAATGATTGATCGCTTCACGTTTCTAGGAAGAAAATGTTCCTTAAGCACGTGGTAAAACTTTTTTTGACATCCTCCAAAGTATCTTAGAATGTCCGAGATTTATTCACGTGCAATTTGCACCTAGGTATAAAACACATTTTTTACATATTGCGGTTACTTACTGGTTTCGTTTATCGTTTACACCCGAAACAACTTGTAAAGACTAGTTGTATACAACGTGGATCTGGATGTACAACATTAAATGAAAACGAGCACAGTTCCTTCGAAACATTTTAAAACACGAAGATTAGTAGTTAATAGAAAATATAAAAATTGCAGTTTTCAAACAAAATGAATAGCAGAATCAACTGCATAAAAAGTAAACACGCTTTATCTACGAAAAGTCACTGCCCAACGGTGCGGTGTGGGGTGAGGAGGTACCTATTATTACGGACTCAGATCTACATCATGTTGAAAAATAAGAAAATGAAAAATAATTTCCTGTGGCTAAAGTATTCATTGGATTTGATTGATTTTTTGTATATGGGTAAAGAACATGATTCTCTTTACGTGGTTTAAAGGAATATCAACCGTCCTGTTTCACCTTGTATAAAGCTTGATAAGCTTAATACACGAGTAAATATATTTCACCATATGAGTTATTGGAGTCATTTCATTCACTGAGTTTTATCGCCCAGCGTGAGTCATTTCCTGTAGAATATGAGTTGCTTACAAAAGGTAAACAACTACCGGCTAGGAGTAAAATTTGGTCGCATAGATGCGTCCACGTGTCACTCTGAAACAAGACATCTAATACTCCTGCACGCCTCTCATAGATTAACAAAACTTATACTTACTTATACTTTACAAATGAGCACGTTGTGAACCTACATGCAGGGCCGAATTTGTTGCTAGCAATAATTAGGCAAACAGTCTGGCCTGTAAATGGCAGACATCTTGCTAGGCGCACAGTCAGCAACTGCGTGCAATGCCGACGATTAAGTGGCATAATTGGCGAAAACGTTATGTCCCAAAGTGGGTAACTTACCACCTTAACGTGTGAACCCGGATATCCCAGTTTTTTCCGTCGGTTTAGACTTCGCTGGCACATTTTTTATTTTAAATCGCAAAGGACGTGGATGTCGCGTTATAAAATGTTATATGTGTATTTTTGTGTGTTGACGTTATAAATGCATTCATCTAGAGGCAGTTAGTGATTTGACTAAGCATGCATGTGTAATTACTCTCAGGCGTTTTATTGCGCGTAAAGGAAAACCTATTGACATATTTAGCGACAATGGCCGTAATTTTATCCCCGCCGCAAATGAGATAGGCAGCTTTCTGAAACAGTGCGATGAACTTATAGCTGATTTTGCTGGTCAACAAGGAATTAATTTTAAATTCATACCAGCTTACGCTCCTCACTTCCGCGGCATTTGGGAAGCCGGCGTTAAGTCAGCCAAATATTATTTCAAACGAGTTATTGGCAATACTCATTTAATATTTGAGGAAATCACAACTTTGTTTACGCAAGTGGAGGCGATACTCAGTAGCCGACTCTTGTGCCCCTTTTCGTCCTGTCCTAACGACCTACTCCCCTTATCTCCAGGGCACTTCATCATTGGTCGACCTATAACTGCCCTACCGTCACCAGCCCTGGAAGATACGAACCAAAGAAATAAATATAAACGCCTTGAACAAATAAGGCGTCACTTCTGGCAAAGATGGCAAAATGGCGTAAAGGCAACGCTCAGCTCAACATAGGTGATATGGTGCTCCTAGCTGATGATCGTCATCACGTCAACGCCGGCTGTCGCTGAAAACCAGCGCTGGGGCTCTGTCTCGCATAGGGTTGCAGCATTATGCTGAGCGATGGCAGTTTTGCATGGATGTGACGAAAATTTCCACCAACTTGTTTCTTTTTGTGTTTGTGTTCTTTTTTTTTGCGTCATGTTTACCGCAAATAAACGTATTTTCTTTCTTTGTTTTCTTTTCTTTCATGATAACGCTCCTCCACTAAACTGGCGTCTGGGACGAGTTCTTCAGCTATTTCCTGGACCTGATGGAGTGTCAAAAGTTGCAGTGATCAAAACTTCACGAGGCGGCGTGCGACGCTCTTTTATCTGTCTCTGCCCGCTGCCAACTGCTGCAGAACTGATGAGTTGAAAAACAAGTTTCCAACGACCGGGAATATGTTGCGGCGCAGCGCCTCACAGTTATCAAATACCTAATTCACACGTTGTCGATAGGTATACGTTCCATCGTGGTTTTAGTAGGCGCTTGTTAGTTTATTCATTTGATGTATTGCAATAGTCTACCGACTACTTTCTTACTGTATGCTTGAAATTCTTTATTAAACCTTATACTGTAATTGGACTTTAATTAGCCCCAGTGTATAGTCAAAATATACAAAAATATTCGCTCTCTTTTCCTCATTAGCATAATCAGAAAAAGACTACATGCCACGATAGGCCTTTGATGATGACCATATACCGCGTTTTGTCTATTTGGTTCATGATGAAAGAGAGCAATATACGGGTGTGTATGTGTGTGTGAAATGCCTAAATAGAAGAAGGTCTCAAGTGCGACGAGTAACGATGCAATAGTTTTATAATTCTGGCGTTGGAGTTCTGACCGCTACTGTACCTACAGCAGGCATACGAAATGAGTAAATATTTGATATTTTCAGCTAAAGTTCCATTATTTTATATAAGACAATCCCATTGTAAAGTCATCGTCTTCGAGAACTATCCGTACCCATCGTCATTGTGTATCCGTATCTGTGCCGTTGAAGGGCAACATCAGAAAGATATTGTCTTTGGCTTATGGCCCACCATTTCCACTGCGGTGGATTTTGTTCACGACATGAGGCCAAAATAAAAATCGGTCACAATATCACTGGCCAACCACGCACGAACGGAGTACGTAGACATCTGCCCAAAACCTCTTTGTAGTTTGAAATAAGATATACCACCCCTAACCTCAGGCCTCAGCCATCAGTGATTCCAAATCGCCTTTAACCTTTAGATTTCTCGAAATATCATGATCCCTTTAGGTCTCAAATAACCAAGGCTCTTTACAGTAAACAGTCCATGTCCACAAACGCAGGACACTAACAAAATAACTCCCCGTTCCTATTGTGACAGTTTTGTTTGTGACGTCATTGAGCGGAATTGAATTTGCGCTGGAAACAAAAGAGCGCGATTTAGGGCTCGCTATTTACTATCAACTCGTTTAGAAAGCGCGGGAAAATGGTGTTGTTTTTAGAAAATGGCGCTTAGATTTCGAGAAATAGATGGCAATGTTGTTGGAATATAAAATAAAAGCTTTGTCTTGGTTAGTAATAACATACTTTAGCTGCTGATGAGATTGTTCTCGTCTACATATAGTACATTACTGCAGCGGCTAAGGCTTTTATAGTACTTTTCTCAAATAATGCGCGGTAATTCAACAATTAAATTTAGAAATTCCAGAATCAATGACGAACAACAATAATTCTTCACGCACCGATAGCCGATCATTTGTAGTTCGAGATTTAAATAAACTCTGAAAAATTTAGCTCCTTGATTGCCTTGCCAAGTGTCGAAGTAAAAAGTTCGTTCCATTTTTAAATTACACGACAGATATGAGTTTTTATAGTAATTTATTCGGGCGCTAAACACGACAGGTATGGATTTTCATACACAAATTGCCGGCCGCTGCTCGCATGTATTTGACCAGTACAGCATTCTGCATTTATCTTATAGAAAGTTGTCAAAATAATGCTCGAATTTCCAAGCATGTATGAGAAAAATATTTTTATAGTATTTAAAAAAGTACCTAGGTAATCTAAGTTGGCAGAGACACATGCTTTGATTGTTGGCCAGCAAGAAAAAGTTTAAGCATCTAATAAAATTTATTTATATGTATTTACTTGTTTTCTTCCGTTTAGTAAGAGGAATCTTTCAGAAATCACAGTTTTTTAACAGAAAGTCTTTACAATCTCGTTATTCTCATCAATAAATTAGGCTTCCCCGTTGACGACAGAGTAGAATTATTAAAGGAAAAGTGTAACATAAAGGCTCTGCAAACAAGCGCGACATACGACGCGACACAAAGGCACCGCTGGTCGTGCGACGAGTGGTGACTTTGTGGCGCGTCGCGTGTCGCACCTGTTTGTAAGAGCCTTAACGCAGCCCTTCAACAAAGTTACGTTTAACCATGAACCGCTGCATAATCCGCGGTATAATCCATTAATTATATTGATTGATCACCTAAATAACTAACAAAATTAAAACAGAATCAGTCATGTGCTAGTCTTCGCCAATGTAAAAGTCATTCTAAAATAAATAAACGATTAAAATGAAATAATTAACTAAAAACTCAGAGCTCGAATCAATCAGTCTGGGTTATAGACAAGTATCTATTGAAAAACTGAAAAATCTTCTTTATTCGAAAAACTTTTTAAGAATGTTACAATTTAAAATATTACCTACTGGTAATAAAGGTATTTTTGGAGCGAATGTGGGCTTTTTTTTTATGTGGGAAATCATGAAATGACTTTTCCCGCTCTGAGCGTAGCGGGAGGGCGTGTCAGACTTTTACTGGCTAAAACTCACCCGTATTCCTTCTGTTGCCTGTGCCAGGGGCCGCGGTAAGTCTTTCAAACATCCAGCGACCCTGGCAGGCATCGGCCCTAGCGGACTCCATCATTTAGTGCTGACATCTCTTTGAGGCGTGCGTGGAACACAACGTGTCGTCAACCCGGGCCTGGTCCTTACTAGACGGCGAGCTACCTATTGCTCGCCGTACGCAAGCCCGCGCCTATGGTGGCCAGGAATCGACTCTCGACTCCCGACGCCCAGAGCATCTCTTGCGACGACTAGGGGCGTGAGGGTGCAAAGATTGCCTCTCTCTCACGCGTTCCATCTCCCCCTTCGCGAGCATTACTGCTTCTCAGAAGGAGCTGATGGCTTTCCATGCCTTCTCGCTCCGAACCATAGCCCTGGAACAGGGCCGGACGCGAGAGATCGCCGCCGCCGAACGCCTCTGCAAGGACACGGCAGTGCTCCGCCCAAGCCGGGCATACCTCCACCGTATGCTCCACCGAGTCTTCCGGGTGATCCATATAATGGTAACACCCGGGCGTTTCCTCCCGCCTTATCCGGTATAGGTACCTCTCGAAGCAACCGTGTCCGAGGACGCCGTGGCGCCTCTCCAGCCACTCCTCAATGAGGAGAATTATCGCCGCAATTGTGAACGAGGTCTATGTTTTAGGTAAGGTAACCTACGTAAGCTTCTTTTTCCGAACCCTGTCTGGTTATTCAGGAGCCGATGCTAATCTATTATACAGTGTGAGTCTTTATAATGTGCACATATCGAAATGAGGGAATCTATGCTTAATTTTATCGACGGAAAAAATGTTAAAAAAAATCTAAATATTTATTTATATTTTTTATGGATTTTTAAAAAAAATTGTTTGCTTTTGTGACCCCAGTGTATACAAAACTGTGTAACTTTTAAACTAAACGATTTATCACGATGAAACAAACTCTATAATGTTTGGAAGTAATTAGGTGTCGTCATAAAATAAAAATTATGGAAAAAAAATAGCCACATTTAAAAATAAACATTTTTGTTTGGCAAAAATCTGATTTTTTTTCATTAATTTTTACAAAAATTGTAAAATTTCTCAATAACATGCCCCCATCACCTTCTTTTTTTATAACTTTAAGTTATTCTTCATTGTATTAGGAACCTAACGGTAAAAATTGCATGTTTTTAACTCAACCCCAACATTTTTTATCAACTGTCAAAGAAAGGCCCAACGCATAGCTATTGTTTAGCAGGTAGATAAACTTTCTTTTGAATGTGCGCAGGTCGGGGAGGTAGGGCCAGCCAAAGGAACTTGAATTATGACAGATGTCAGACTGGCAGTCGCTCCGAATTATTCGCCGCTGCTACATGTGTTTCGGTACTTTCGTTCGCTGGACTTTCATAACTTTCGTTCGCTGCTACATGATGCCGCGTTTAAGTGAATTTTCCCCGGCACACATCGCCGACATACATTTTTATTATGGAGTGGGACAAGGAAGTGCCAGAGCTGCGCGCGCGGCTTACATAGCTGCGTATCCTAACAGGCAACCAGTGCCATCTGCCCGAAACTTCCAGGAAGTTCACAGAAGGTTGTCGATCACTGGACTTGGATCAAGTAGAGATCGTCGCGAGCCACCTCAAGTAATTATTGATGCGGCTACTGAACAAGCAGTATTAAGTGATTTGTTTGCTGATCCATCCATAAGTACTAGACGACTGGCTCTTCGTCACGGAATATCCCAAAAATCAGTGTGGCGTATTTTAAAGAAAGAAGGATTGCATCCTTATCACTATCAAAGGGTGCAACATCGACATGAAGACGTAGACTGGCGTCCAAGGTGTGTGATGTCCACATGGATTCAAAGAAAAACCAGAGCAAACCCAAACTTTCCAAGAAAAATACTATGGATGGACGAAGCGACATTCACTAGAGACGGTATTACTAACTGTCGAAATTTACACAGATGGTGCCGCGCAGGTGAAAACCCGAAACTGAAACGGTCATCTACTTTCCAAGTAAGATTTTCGATAAATGTTTGGGCTGGTCTTATCGATAACATGTTGATTGGACCAGTCATATTGCCGAGAACGTTGACTGGTGAAAGATTTTTAAGTCTATTGAGAGATGATATGCCTCAGTTATTGGAAGATGTCCCACTGGCTGTGCGTCAAAGGATGTTTCTTCAGATGGACGGATGTCCTGCCCATTACGCTACAAATGTAAGAAGATTTTTAAACGAAAATTATCATGACAAATGGATCGGCCGGCAAGGACCTGTAGGGTGGCCTGCGCGTTCACCCGATTTGACGCCCCTTGATTATTTCCTATGGGGGACCATGAAGCAACGCGTCTACAGTACCCCCATCAACAGTGAGGCCGATTTGCGTGACCGCATAATAAACTGTGCGAATGATATTCGCAATGATCCCGAAATGATAAGGAGAGCGACACACCAAATTCTAATTCGCGCGGCTTTGTGTTTACAACAACGAGGTGGACATTTTGAGAACCTGATGCATTAAATTTTGTATTTAATAATAAATGGGTTTCAATTGAACTCTTTTGCATTAATTATCATCCCAAACAAACCACCCTTATGAGAACAATACGATTCCGCGTTCGGAGTGCCATCTTTGAAACGACCCGCGCGCATTCACAACAAAGTTAACAAAAAAAAGTTTATCTACCTGCTAAACAATGTGCGTAGCTATGCGTTGGGCCTTTCTTTGATATTTGATAAAAAATGTTGGGGTTGAGTTAAAAACATGCAATTTTTATCGTTAGGTTCCTAATACAATGAAGAATAACTTAAAGTTATAAAAAAAGAAGGTGATGGGGGCATGTTATTGAGAAATTTTACAATTTTTGTAAAAATTAATGAAAAAAAATCAGATTTTTGCCAAAAAAAAATGTTTATATTTGATTATGGCTATTTTTTTTCCATAATTTTTATTTTATGACGACACCTAATTACTTCCAAACATTATGGAGTTTGTTTCATCGTGATAAATCGTTTAGTTTAAAAGTTACACAGTTTTGTATACACTGGGGTCACAAAAGCAAACAATTTTTTTTAAAAATCCATAAAAAATATTAATAAATATTTAGATTTTTTTTAACATTTTTTCCGTCGATAAAATTAAGCATAGATTCCCTCATTTCGATATGTGCACATTATAAAGACTCACACTGTATACAACGTGTATCCGGATGTACGACATTAAATGAAAACGAGCACAGTACTAATCTATCGAAACATTTTAAAACACGAAGATTAGTAGTTAATGGAAAATTTAAAAATTGCAGTTTTCAAACAAAATAAATAGCAGAATCAGCTGCATAAAAGTAAACACGCTATATCTACGAAAAGTCACTGACCAACGGTGCGGTGCGGTGCGCAGGTAGGTAGGCGCAGGCACTTGAGTCGGAGAACAGTACAAACGTAGAGAATAGAATCATATGTTTTGCTCAGGTTCTGGACCTTACAATGTTTACCTATTATTATTACGGACTCGGATCTACATCATGTTGAAAAATAAGAAAATGAAAAATAATTTCCTGTGGCTAAAGTATTCGTTGGATTTGATTGTTTTTTTTTTATACGGGAAAGAACATGATTCTCTTTACGTCGTTTAAAGGAATGTCAATCGTCCTGTTCCACCTGGTATATAATTATGTAAATGCATTATACAATTATAAGGGAAGAAAGGCGTGAGTTTATGTGTTTTGTTAATCTATTGTATTCTTTTATATACTTATTATTTATAAATTAAGTAAGTATTTTTCCGTATGGATCATGTGGTCTGCAATAAACATTTTTAATTATTCTATCTATTAAATTTAGAGGGATCGTATACCCAAATTCGTAATTCTTAACCCTGCTACCCGAAAACAATGTCTCATCAAAGGCAAGCTTTTTTTTTTTTTTTGGATGGGATGGGATGGGATAAACTTGTGAAAAATGATGACTGGGTTAGGTTAAGTAAGAACTGTGACCAACCGCATGCGAGCCGAGCGAGCGAAGCGCGCGGTAACGCGATAGCGGCCGGCGAGCGCTACTTCCAAATTGCTCGTAGCTTTTTAGTATTAGCGCAAGATGCGTTACGTCGCAAGCAAGTTTGATACTAGTTCACAATTTGTCGGTTTCTCATGGATAGATTATAAACTATCGAAAAATAATGGGTTATATTGTAAATGGTTTGTTGCAGTTCACAATTTTGCGATAGTTTATAGGCTAACGGAAATAATACCGATAGATTATAAACTTACGAAGTTCATAATTATACGGTGACCTTAACAACGTGTTCATTTTGATGTCCCATAACTCAAGGGGGTCATTGTACTCATCATTATGAACAACTTTTACTTTGGCACCAAACCCGAAATTGCGAAAAAAAAATCTGCTGTTGTATTCCCAACGTTTTGATGAGTTATCTATATCTATACAAATAAATAAAATTGAAGTGTCTGTTTGTAATGTCAAAATAACAACTTTTTACTAAATGCATAGGATTATAACAAAACAGCAATTTTTAACATTTTTGTCTGTCTGTCTGTTTGTTCCGGCTAATCTCCGAAACGGCAGGACCGATTTTGACGGGACTTTCACTGGCAGATAGCTGATGTAACGGCCGGTAATTTAGGCTACTTTTATTTTAGAAAAATAATTAGGGTTCCGCGCAAAAAAATGAAAACCCATGAAAAATCATTTTTGCATTTGGTAACCCAATTCTCGAGGATAAATATAGGCTATTTAACATCACGCCAAGACCCTTAGAAGACGAGCAAAAAGAAAAAGTCAGAAGAAACACCAAGCGAAAACGAAGTAATAGCGCGGGCGGGCGATTCAACGCGACGGTGGGCGACGGGTCGGGGGACGAGGGAGTTTTATTAAAATGTTGTTGTTGTTTTAGTATATTGTGTATCTTACGACATCCACACGAACGAAGTCGCGGGACACAGCTACTGCGAACATAAATGTAGGGAACAGCTGTTTTTCTTTTTTCGCGATTTCAGGTTTGGTCCCATAGTAAGACTTTTTCATAATTATGAGTACAATGACCCCCTAGAGTTATGGGAATAAAAATAAACACGTTGTATATACAAAATCAACATCATAAAAATGGATAGGGGGCGAGGCTATTGCCATCAACCGGGCACAAATCCAGACTCCAGGCTGCTACCTGAGAACTTGTACATAACTGGCGAAATGGTGTTACTATAGGTACACACCTCTGCCTTACCCTTCAGGGAAACAAAGCGTGATGTTATGTTTATGTAAATAATGGATGTATTTACAGATAGTAGGTATCTTCATGTACAACCGATATTGTCCACAGATCGTAAAATAATTAATGTCCTATTTCGAGCGCAGTATACTAGGCGTTAAATTAACGGATCGCGTTCGAAACACAATACTGCGCTCCAAAACTAATATACCTGACGTGGCTCGAAAGGCTGCCCAACTTAAATAGGACCGTGCAGGAGATGTCTGCCGCATACCGGAAAATTGTGGGCACAAAAAGCACATAACTGAGCCTAGACCACCACCTCTTAAAGCAGTATTATTCTAATCTTACTTGAGTGTGGGAAAGAGATGGAGCAAGACGTCCTGTATAGTTCCATCTCTTTCTCACACTGAAGTAACATTAAAATAATACTGCTTTAAGAGGTGGTGGTTGGCCCCCTGGTGCCCTGAGACAGTAAGACGGGGTCGCGGGAGGCCGCGTAGGAGATGGCGGGATGAACTGGATAGGGTCCATCCAAACTGGAAGGAGGACGCGCGAGGCCGCAAAAGATAGAAGGAGTAGAGGGAGGCCTTTGCCCAGGAGTAAGGTAGAGCAGACTAGAAAAAAAAATTGCGGGAATCAAACCCGCAACTTGTAGCGTAGAAGGCCACTGCGCGAACCACCGTCAAAGGTAAAAAACAGCAACAATATTTAAGCAAAATATACTCAAAATATTTTGCTCTTTTTTTTTTTTTTTTTTTTTTTTTTTTTTTTTTTTTTTTTTGTGGATGGGAAATCATCAAATGACTTCTCCCGCTCTGGGCGGAGCGGGAGGGCGTGTCAGACTTTTACTGACTAAAACCCACCCGTGTTCCTTCTGTTGCCTGTGCCGGGGCCACGGTAACTCTTTCGAACATCCCGCAACCCTAGCTGGCATCGGCCCTAGCGGACCCCGTCAATAGTGCTGACATCTCTTTGAGGCGCGCGTGGAACACGACGCGCCGTCGACTCGGGCTTGGTCCTTACCGGACGGCGAGCTACCCATTGCTCGCCGTCCGCAAGCCCGCGCCTACGGTGGCCGGGAATCGGCTGCCAATTCCCGACGCCCAGGGCGTCTCCTGCGGCGACTAGGGGCGTGAGGGCGCAAAGCTTGCCTCTCCCTCACGCGTCCCGCCTCCTCCTTCACGAGCATTACTGCTTCGCAGAAGGAGGTAATGGCTTCCCATGCACTCTCGATCCGTACCATGGCCTGGACCAGGGCCGGACGCGAGAGATCGCCGCCGCCGATCGCTTCCGCGAGGACACGGTGGTGCTCCGCCCAAGCCGGGCAGACCTCCACCGTATGCTTCACCGTGATCAAAGGCAAGCTTAACGTTCACAAACTTCCAACCCTATATTCCACAGCTTTTTTGCTTTAAAATAACCATAATCCAGTAGGTATTACGCTACTAATTGAACCAATTCATGATCAACGTACAGAATATTCCATTTAAATTGATACCTTCTGTAATAAAGCGTTGTTTAATCCCCAGTGTTCATACATTGCCAATGAATATTTAATTATTTTGAAATTCAGATGAAACATAATCCTTTCATTTATGAAGGTTTCAAACGAATTTACGGTCTGATAACTTTAACCTCTTGTGTCAGAGCATTGATAGCATTATGCTATTAAATTAAGGATACTGTTAACACTAATGATTATAACAATGGATAGCACCACTATTGTTGGAGGGGTAATAGATTGTATCGTGGTGTCGACCCGTGAGGAATATTGCTGATTATCAGTTTATTCAGAATTAGGTCGTAGCCTTTAATAGAATATGGTATAAAGTTTGATAAAGGGTCTTCATCCGAGAGTTTGTCCAGTCTAATATGTTGTTAGGGTGGGGTCTCACGTAAAAAAGCTTTGATAAATATATATATTTTTTTTACAATATTTTACCTTCGGCCATGACTCGCAAATTCACGGATAAGGTGTATTCATTTTAAATCATTTATAATTGAAAGGGGGATGAAAGTTTGCTGTATTTTTTAACTGACTTCAAAAAAAGGAAAGAGATTATCAGTTCGACACGTATTTATGTAATATTAATGGAACTGCAATATATTGACATAAGATAATTTATTAGGGCTTCCAATCAAATATACAAAATTTTATAGGTGTAAGTATTGCAGCATAACTCTGCATGTCAAAACTTTTTAGTTCTTTATAATCAACCTTTTTTCCGTTTGTATTTGAGCCTGGTCGATTTTTATCTTTTTATTTCGTGATTCGAATTATTTTTCTTCTGACAGATGGGTCCCCACTTTTTTCTAGGTTGAAAAAGTTGAATCGATTGACGGACCCAGTTTGTGGAAAATTATCGAGTTTTTTTCAAGTGAACCACACTTTCTCTGCCGTCCTATTAATACCTTATGGAAAAACTATTTTGAGAATGGTATATTAAGTATTATTCTAAGCATTCATCTTTATTTTTTCTGGATTGAACAGCTTTGAACAGGCCGCCTTTCGGCCTCCAGGTTTTGGCCTAAAATTACGCTGGACGTCCTTGGCCAACGTCAAGAGTTGGGTCGCATTTAGACCACTGAAGGTTTCACAAACAACGCCAGTTCCTGAACCTGCGACAATCTACAGTCTACGTCACCTCGCCAGGACGCAATTACTTACGCCACGGTTTTTTTTATGATAATTTTACGTACAAATTTAATAGTGTAGATAGTACGAGATTTTTTTTATTCATTAACTATTTAATTTTATTTGTAAAATGTGAGATACTTTGGTTCTCAATTTTTTATAACGATATGTTTTGGTAGCGTTACTTACTAGAGATTGCAATCGACTAGGTAGTACGTTTATTTTCTCGTTCGTTATTCGCGTACCTATCGGACCAAAGTTCTCTATTTTATTCCCTTCACACAAGACAACCTGCAACTTTTTTATACAATAATATTCATTTTTTTTACCTTTTAATGTTATTTTTTATTTTTATTTTAAAAACTAAATTAAACGTAACGTAGCAAAAAAGAAAAGTGAATCTTCCGTCTTTTTTTTTTTTTTTTTCGCTACAGTATGTATATTTGTTTATTTGTATGATATATATTGTTTGTCCGCATATATCTCCGAAACTATTAATTGGATTTTAACAATTTATTTTTTATTAGCTTACATTTACTTCAACTTAGGGAACAGTGCAAGTTTAATCAAAATCGGTGCAGTAGTTTTCAAGATATGGACTAATACGTGTAAGTGTGACGGTCTGGCTTATTGCAATAAGCAAGCTACGGTTTCAAAGCGAAAACATCTCAAAACCTTGGCCAAATTATAGTACAAAAAAACTATTAACTACTTCAAACAAATATTCCAGTTTTTACTTGAAACTAACAATTACGGAGTAAAAATGTAATGTAAAAAAATTAAAACGACTTCTAAAATAAATTAACTAAACATTATTAAATAACCTTAATTTCGGAAGTCGGAGGTAAAAAACTAAAATACAGATCCCAAAACACTAACTTTGACGTCAATTTAATTTTTATAAATACTGTCTTTAACCATTAACAAAATAAGCCTTTGCAAAATTTTTCTAATATAAGCAATCTAGCCTTTTTAAAAGGTTGATTTATTTACCAGATTATAAAGTACAAATCGGCGATTCACACTTATTTTAAAAACAAAATACATAATAAAATACGTATCCTTTCACAGTACCTACTATATAAAACTTTTTGAGACGATGTCTTAACAGTACTAGTACCTTTCTCAGTTGCATTTATCCCATTATCTTATGTTAATTTATGTACATCTGAAGGACCACAGAAGCAAAGCTCATTTGACAATCAGAGTAGTACATCTACAGAACCAACAGTTGAAGGAAGTGCATTCAAAGCTATCACCATCTCAGGCATAATTCAACTTGTTTAAACATCACTTGAGTAGGTAACAGTACCGTCTTAGTTAATGTATACTTAGCTGTACATTCAGAGAAATTACAGGAATTTGCATTGAAAGCAGTATCCTTGAATATGATCACTACACACGTCATCACGCTCATGGACGCGGTGGGGAAGTGCTGCTGTTGGGTGTGTACTGTGTACTCTATTAATCTATACTATCTATACTAATATTATAAAGCTGAAGAGTTTGTTCGTTTGGTTGAACGCGCTAATCTCAGGAACTACTGGTTCGAAATGAAAAGTTATTTTAGTGTTGGATAGCTCATTTATTGAGGAAGACTATAGGCTATAAAACATCACGCTATAACCAATAGGAGCGGAGCATCAATGAAAAATCTTGCAAAAACGGGGAAAATTTATTCCTTTTGCGAGCTTCCGTTGCGTGCGCTGCGTAAACGGTTAAAGTTACGCAAAAATCATGTATGACGCGATTGTTAAGAAGTCCACGATAGAATATGTCTACCTTTTAAGGTTGGCTCACTATAACATTTTTAATGTTAATCAAATTTGTTATAAAATAATGCATTACTTGCGAAGGTGTTTTCATAAACATGGTATTAATCCTTATCCAAATAAATAGTTTCATCATCAAGTTTGATTAAGTACATGTAAATTGCTTTTAGAATTACTCAATTCGGATCTTTCGTTTAGAAATTACGACGGGTATAAAAACGCTTAAATTAAGAAAAATGCGCTTAGTCTATTAGTTACCTGCACATTTTATTTTTTATTGACTGTTTAAACGCGCTAATCTCTGTTACTACCAGTCGGATTTGAAAAATTATTTTTGCTTTATAAAGTCCAATTCTTGAGGAAGGCTATAGGGTATGTAACATTACACTAGGACTCTTAGAAGCCGAGCAAAAAGAAAAACAGGAAGAACGAGCGCTAAGCGAAAACGAAGTAACAGCGCGAACAGGCGATACGATGCGACGGGGTGGGTCAGGGAAACAAGAAATTTTACGCGGACGAAGTCGCGGGCGGAAGCTAGTTTATTATAATGTTGTGAGGCGTGAGCGCGTGCGCGGGAGACGCGAGGGTGGGGGTGGGAGCGAGACAAAACACTTGATATTCTATTGTAACAATAATTTATGTTTCAGGTAGGTACTACATTGTTTATGCACGCACGGTGATGCCTGCGGATTAATTTTTAGGTTATTTCATAATATTTATCCATGTATTTGGTTGTATAGTTGCAGCATATTTTAAGTAGTTACTGGTTGCTTTGTTAAGTAACTATTTATGTACTAATCACTGAACCTGACTTGATTTCCGTACATCTTTTTCGGGTGACCACTGAAAATCAGCGCTGTGCTGTGAGTCCCTCATAGCACAGCATCATGCTGAGTGAAAGCCTTCTTGTCACAGTCATGACGTGCAGCTGCCGACTATTTCTGTTTTGAGCTCGTGATTTTAATGTGGATCTATTTTGTTTTATTTTTCTTATTGTTCTGTATGCACGTGTTTCTGTGGCAAATAAACCTATTTTCTTTCTTTTTTCTTTCTTTCACTATCTTGTCAGTTGTCTGAAATGAATTAATTGAAATTATTGGGATTTGTGGCTCATTGGTTCGTATTTAAATCGTTATTATTACGTTATACGTGGCACTTTTTAACTTTAAACTTTCCTATGGGTAAAATCAAGGAAATTAATTGTTTATCAAATTGACACACTACGTCAATTTGCCGTGTTGCAGCCGTTTCATACAACTGTCAAAGAATGACAGTTGTAATTTGAATCTGAAGCTGCTGGGGGATTTGTTGCGCCACTTCTTCTTCCCAGCTAAAGCACTAGGAAGTGGTGAAGGGCGGGCGTTTTGGGGGACTGTCTTATGTAATTTTTGACGTTCGAAAAGTGCTGATTCTCAGCATAGTTTGAATAAATGACTTTTGATTTTGAATATACGGGTAACTTATGTTGGTGGTCAATTTGAAAAACAATTAATTTTTATGACTTTACAAGACCTATCCAGTTGGGCCATGTAAAACATTCGTTACTGAATCAATTAGAAATAGGTGTATTTAAATTCATACCTATTAATCTGTTTAGTTCCTGGTGTTTCTATTAAATATTGGTGACTGGTTGTTATTATAATAAAAAAATGATTTATTAAAGGTCCCGGGGCCCTAAAAATAAAGTTTTTCACTATATGCATGCCTAATAGACGTCTAGTGCTTAAATCAACTAGGTATTGATTGCCTTATTGGTCTAGTGGTCGCAAGCGTTACTGCAGAGCATAAGGTCCTGTGTTCGATTCCCAGTCAGGCAAAGTGCTATTGGGTTTTCCATCTACAATTTCTCAGTAGCAGCCTGGATTTGTGCCCGGTTCATTGCAATATGCTCACCTCCTATTACATGGGACATAAACATAACTGTCGAAATGTGGGTGTATATACCTCTACCTAAGCCTTCGGGGAGTACAGCTGTGATGTTATGTTATGTATGTATTCAGTTAAATAAAAACTTTACCTTGCTCACAACCGAAGTCATTAAGGTATAGGTAGGAGATTGTATGGTCACATCTCGATGATATTAGCATACAGTACATGTTATTGCTATCAGACAGTCTCAGGAGACAACATGTTGGTTCCTCAAACATATTACATAAGGGAAGGTTTGTCAATTCTCTCATAAGTTCATGTTGGCTGTTGACTGTATATTTAATTTTCATACATATATATTTTAGACTAAGTGGATATTACAGACTTATTTTTGCAATATATTACACAGGATTAAATTAAATTACCTAGCGAAACTCTGCAGATGTGATAAGACGTGATAAGATATAAAATGAGGATAAAAAACTCTTTATTTTAAGTACCTACAGACTACGGGGTCAACAGCCGCTGGTATTGTAGTTTTTTTGGTATCGTCATTTGATATCGATACCCATCATATCTGCGGAGTTTCGTTAGCTAATATATTTTGACCCTGTCTAGCTGGAACACAAAAAAATGTACTTAGAAATAATAATTTTAATACCGTCACGTCGGGTTATTTTGACTCTAGGGTGTAACTTTGGCCCAAATCGAGACAAATATTTAGTGTCATTAGATCCACACAACAGTTCCGCAAGTACGCGTCTATATTGCCATCTATTAGTTACCGAAGGAATACGACGTTCGGTTCTGTGGTCGCGACATGGCGGGAATTTCAAACATCAAGTCTAGATTTGGGCCAAAGTTATACCTAGAGTCAAAGTAACCCGACGTGATGGTATATAAACTCGCTGTGCCCCGCGACTTCGTTCGCGTGGAAGTCGTAAGATACACAATATACTAAAATAACAACCACATTTTAATAAAACTCCCTCGTCCCCCGACCAGCCGCGTTGCATCGCCCGTCTGCGCTATTACTTCGTTTTCGCTTAGCGTTCATATTGACTGTTTTTCTTTTTGCTCGGTTCCTAAGGGTCGTAGCGTGATGTTAAATAGTTTATAATTATCCTCGAGAATCAGGCTACCAAATGCAAAAAGAATTTTTCAAATCCGACTTTTTGTTCACAATTTTATGGGTTTTTTTTTGCGCGGAGCCCTAATTATGTTTCTAAAATAAAAGTAGCCAAGTTGGTCCCCGTAACAGCTATCTATCAGTGAAAGTCCTGTTGAAATCGGTCGGGCCGTTTCGGAGATTAGCCGGAATAAACAGAGAGACAAACAACAATTATAAAAATTTCTCTTTTGTTATAAGTACCGTATAATTATACTTTCTTAGGCATTTAGTAAAAAGTTGTTGACATTAAAAACAGACACTTCAAGTTTATTTATTTGTAAAGATGTATATATTTTAATAAACTATCTAAATATCAAACAAAAGTAACCATGGGGCCAACCACCACCTCTTAAAGCAGTATTAATTTAATGTTACTTTAGTGTGAGAAAGAGATGGAGCTATACAGGACGTCTAGCTCCATCTCTTTCCCACACTGAAGTAAGATTACAATAATACTGCTTTAAGAGGTGGTGGTCTAGCTCCTTTACCTAAGTAACCAAGGACTAGATAGCGCACAAATGCAGACACGCCTACATACCTACCTCTACCCAATTGACGTCGATATTCTACCTACACAGAACCTTGGACGTAACGATTGTGCAAACTAGAACTGAATCTACATTAGAGGCTGGCTTTCGACCAGAGATAAGCTAAGCTACGTAGCGATGGATGTGTTTGGTATGAGGAACAGGTTGGAAAGTTCCTCATCCTCCATGGAAAAGGGAGTATGCTCCGACCAGACTGGTGTTGTGTGTGGTGACCAGACACAACACCAGCATGGTCCACTCTGTTATTTATATATTCTGATTTCTTACGCGATGAAGGATTGGTGTAACGTCAGTTGTGAAGCACAGCTCCCATTTGGCGTTATAGATGCCGCCACAATATCAACCAATCGGATCATTTGATGTTCATAACGTAGCTTGGCATAGCTCTGGTCCAAAGGGGTTCAACGAAGCTAATGATATCCATTCAAGATCAAATTTAAATGACGTCAAACTATTAGTCTTTGCAATGTAACTCTTATCTCAGTAAGGTAAGGTATAAATCAAACCATTCAAATTTGATCGTGAAAGTCCTCTAAGTTTTTTATAGTCCTTAGCACATCTTACCCGCTGTGCTTCACCAATTAGCTCTAGTGGAAACGGACAAATAGTTTCGTTGCTAAACTTACCGCTTAGCTTTCTCCCACATCTCCTATGGAACATGCTTGCACAAGCTTTCATGGCAGGTGTGTCAAATCGCTTCAAATGAATATATGGAGCCAGTGCAAATATTTGGCCAGTCTATGAGGGCTATAGTGGAACAAGCCGTACATTAAATCGAATGGAAGGCGTCATGTTACAAGTATTGGACGGATTAAGGATTTATGTTGGACTAACAGCGCCCCGCGGTTTCACCCGCTTAAGTCTCGATCCCTTGGGAATATCGGGATTCAAATTCAAATTCAAAATATTTTATTTCACATAAGCCTACATGGGCACTTATGAAACGTCAGAAGCTAGGTGCACGGTTCCAATTGGTCGTTTCCTATGGAGAAGAACCGGCAAGAAACTCCACGGTTACTCTTTTAAAAATAATTGGCTTTTACAATGTTTTCAAATTATAGTGTTATTAAGCATGGGAGGACAGTGTAGGCCTAAAAAGTAACTTATGTGTTAATCCAGGTTACAAACTGTCTGTGTGTCAAATTTCATCCAAATCTGTTCAGTAGTTTTTGGGTGAAAGAGTAAATGTTATGCGGAGGTTCTGGATTCGGGATTCCTGGTATGGCCACAGTACCTACATGTTTAATGGACATGTTTAATGTGGAGGTTCTGGGTTCGATTACCGAAGGCTGTTATTTATTCTTTGACGTCGTTACTATTTTATAAAATAGTAAGAACGTCAAAGAAAGAAAATTGTTTTTTTTTTCACTTTTCGCAGCAACCTGACAGTATTTTGTTTATTGAATACGCATTTCTGCAGGTACACAAGAGGTACCAAATCTACTTATAGAGTGTACTTAGCTACATATATTGGTTAGCAGTACACCCGCGCTTCTGACATCAGGATGGCAGGTGTACCTAATTTTTAAAATATCATTGTACGGGTGCAGGTACACAGATTTTCAAGAGAGGTATGTAAAGGTACACAGAAGGTACCAAATAATTGCAATAAATTTAGGTAGATCTGAAAAGTACACCCGCGATTCTGACGTAGGTATAAACATCCATCCTTCCATCATCACAAACTTTCGCGTTTTTAATATTATAGTAGGACTAGTAGGATTTATGTTGTAGCTTGCAGAGTAAGCAAACTGAAGTGGCAGTGGGCTGGCCATGTTTGTCGAAGGACCGATTGCCGGTGGAGCAGACGAGTCCTGGAGTGGGGACCGCATATCGGCAAGCGTAGTGTGAGACGCCTACCAGCTAGATGGACGATGACCTTAAGGAGTTGGCTGGGAAAGACTAGATGTGGAAGGCGGAGGGCAGGCTGTTATGACTGAGCCTGGAAGAGGCCTATGTCCAGCAGTGGACTTCGATAGGATTAGTTGATTGTGGGAGGATTATAGGCATTTTCTTTCTAATGAGTTGTGATTTAACTTGTCGTCTCCACTCGATTCTCTGATACCAGGATTCTGAGGTATTTTAACAGGAGACTGATATACCTACCTAACTATTTCTATTTCTGCCTGCCTGTATCATCCCACTGCTGGGCAAAGGCCTCTCCCCATGACTTCCAGCTCTTTCGATCCAGCACCCTATTTAAATAACACACTTTCTATCACAATCTGAATGGTTTTGAAGGATATTGCTAATCCATTGTTTCATATGTTCGAAAACTTAGTCTCCTCAACAACGTAAATAACGTAATGAATGTTGAACTGTCAAAATGAAAGCCATTGCTATTGTTAGTGTGTTACGCAACTACCCCGCAGGGCTAATGTGGACCACTGGTCGTTTGTTTTCTCCAGCTCGAATCCTACTTATCTACCGAATGAATATTGTCGTGTGAGCTGGAAATAAATACTGTAAGTTGAAGTTCTATTTTAGCTCCTAGATTGTGATAGTCAATAGTGCTAGCCAGCCTTGAAGGATAAGCCAGTTTAATAACGGTAGATATTTGTATTCCTAATTGAAGTGTCTCGATAAACTCACTGATTTAAATTTTAAGCTTTTTGACGGCATAACATAGCATCACGCCTTGTTTCCCCGAAGGGTTAGGCAGAGGTGTACCTATAGTACACCCATATTTCGCCAGTTATGTTTAAGTCCCATGTAATAGGGGGCGAGCCTATTGCCATCAATCGGGCACAAATCCAGACTCCGGGCTGCTGCTGAGAAATTCCAGATAAATAAACCCAATAACACTTTACCCGACCTGGGAATCGAACCCAGGACCTAATGCTCAGCAGTAGCGCTTGCGAACACTAGACCAACGACGCAGTCTTTTTGACGGCAATTTGATAGGACAATTTTATTAATATCTACATATGTAGGGACAAAAAGGCGTCATCCTAACCTACCGAAAGAAAAAGGTAAAATATGCCGTCAAAAAATTCCTCCGCATCGCTGTCAACTAGTAATGTACCGAAGAGACTGGCGGCATTGCCACATTGTATGGCAATGCTTAGCCTCTGGCTAAAGTAAAAGCCAGCCCTTGGGTCACGGGAGGTGTCAACCAGCCATTTGGAGATTTCGTTGAACAAACCACGAGCACTCGGACCCCACGGCACGAGGGTTTCAACCCCAAACGGCTCGACAATATAATTACCGACCAGGTTATTTGACAGGTAGATACCTAAGTTTCAGCAAAATAAAGTAATACCATAATAATGTTATTATCACTACAATTTCACTGTTTTCTTTTTTCGTGTTTTTATATTGTTTGCTTTAATCTGGCTCAAATCAATTTTATTTCCGTCTTTCTAATGTTTATGTAGCAAATTAATCGGAAAATTTGTCAATTACTCGTAACATTGCTATTACTAAAATCCGTTTCAAACAAATGTTGCCAATAAAACATAGCTAAAAAATAGCAATTAATACGGGTGTTAAAGTTAATTGAACGAAAACAGTACAAAACAGAACGCTTATTAAGATAATTAGGTAAAACAATGTATCACAGCTGGAATTTCCAGATAATCACCGAGGAAAATTATCTAGGTTTTATTTCTGTGATAGCATCGTCTAAATGATATTTTCGTAACATTGTAAATGCGGCAAAAAATGTAAAGCGTTGTACGTTTTTCAGGAAAATACTTGACAAAAAATAACTTGTAATATGTATCCTAAAATTTACAAGTAGAATCTAAGATTATCTGTATTCGGTCTTTCACAGTAACGTTGGTCTAGTGGTCTCAAACGCTACTGCTGAGGTATTGGATTCGATTCCCAGGTCGGGCAAAGTGTAATTGGGTTTTTCTATTTGTAATTTCTCAGTAGCAGCCCGAACTCTAGATTTGTTACCGGTTGATGGCAATAGACATGCCCCCTATTACATGGGACATAAACATAACTGGCGAAATGTGGGTGAACTATAGATACGTAAACCTCTGCCCAACTCTTCAGGGAATCAAGGCGTGATGTAATGTATCGGTAATATTTCAGTTAGATTATAAACTTGTGAGAAATTATGACTGGGTTAGGTTAGGTAAGAACTGTGACCAACCGCGTGCGAGCCGAGCGAGCGAAGCGAGCGGTAACGCGGCAGCGGCCGGCGAGCGCTACTTTCAAATTGCTCGTAAGCTCGTAGCTCGTTGCTCGTAGTATTAGCGCAAGATGCGTTACGTCGCAAACAAGTTTGATACTAGTTCACAATTTGTCGGTTTCCCACAGACAGATTATAAACTATCGAAAAATAATGCGTTAAATTGTAAATGGTTTGTTGCAGTTCACAATTTTGCGATAGTTTGTAGGCTAACGGAAATAATACCGATATATTATAAACTTACGAAGTTCGTAATTATACGGTGACCTTAACAACGTGTTCCTTTTGATGTCCCATAACTCAAGGGGGTCATTGTACTCATCATTATGAACAACTTTTACTTTGGCACCAAACCCGAAATTGCGAAAAAAAAGCAGGTGTTGTATTCCCAACGTTTTGACGAGTTATCTATATCTATACAAATAAATACAATTGAAGTGTCTATTTGTAACGTCAAAATAACATTTTTTTACTAAATGCATAGGAAAGTATAAACGGTTCTTATAACAAAACAGCAATTTTTAACATTTTTGTCTGTCTGTTTGTTCCGGCTAATCTCCGAAACGGCAGGACCGATTTTGACGGGACTTTCAGTGGCTGATAGCTGATGTAACGGCGGGTAACTTAGACTACTTTTATTTAAAAAAAATAAAAACCCATTAAATTATGAACAAAAAGTCGGAATTGAAAAATTCTTTTTGCATTTGGTAACCCAATTCTCGAGGATAGATATAGGCTATTTAACATCACGCCAAGACCCTTAGGAGCCGAGCAAAAAGAAAAAGTCAGAAAAACACTAAGTGAAAACGAAGTAATAGCGCGGGCGGGCGATTCAACGCGACGGTGGGCGACGGGTCGGGGGACTAGGGAGTTTTATTAAAATGTTGCTGTTATTTTAGTATATCGTGTATCTTACGACATCCATGCGAACGAAGTAGCGGGACACAGCTAGTGCGAATATAAATGTAGGGAACAGCTGTTTTTTTCGCGATTTCAGGTTTGGTCCCATAGTAAGACTTTTTCATAATTATGAGTACAATGACCCCTAGAGTTATGGGAATAAAAAGAACCACGCTGTATATACAAAATCAACATCATAAAAACGGATAAGGGGTGAGCCTATTGCCATCAACCGGGCACAAATCCAGACTCCAGGCTGCTACTGAGAACTTGTACATAACTGGCGAAATGGTGTTACTATAGGTACACACCTCTGCCTTACCCTTCAGGGAAACAAGGCGTGATGTTATGTTTATGTAAATAATGGATGTATTTACAGATAGTAGGTATCTTCATGTACAACCGATATTGTCCACAGATCGTTAAATAATTATTGTCCTATTTCGAGCGCAGTATACTAGGCGTTAAATTAACGGATCGCGTTCGAAACACAATACTGCGCTCCAAAACTAATATACCTGACGTGGCTCGAAAGGCTGCCCAACTTAAATAGGACCGTGCAGGAGATGTCTGCCGCATACCGGAAAATTGTGGGCACAAAAAGCACATAACTGAGCCTAGACCACCACCTCTGTAAGCAGTATTATTGTAATCTTACTTGAGTATGGGAAAGAGATGGAGCAAGACGTCCTGTATAGCTCCATCTCTTTCTCACACTGAAGTAACATTAAAATAATACTGCTTTAAGAGGTGGTGGTTGGCCCCCTGGTGCCCTGAGACAGTAAGACGGGGTCGCGGGAGGCCGCGTAGGAGATGGCGGGATGAACTGGATAGGGTCCATCCAAACTGGAAGGAGGACGCGCGAGGCCGCAAAAGATAGAAGGAGTAGAGGGAGGCCTTTGCCCAGGAGTAAGGTAGAGCAGACTAGAAAAAAAATTTGCGGGAATCAAACCCGCAACTTGTAGCGTAGAAGGCCACTGCGCGAACCACCGTCAAAGGTAAAAAACAGCAACAATATTTAAGCAAAATATACTCAAAATATTTTGCTTTCTCAAAACTCGTATTTTCTTAACTCCCTTGAGGTCTGAACTCCCTCAAAGTTTCTTAAACAACGTGTTTTCATCCCTTCTTCTATCAAACTTAACTCAGCGATAAAAACTTATCTACACCAACATTTTGTTTAAGGATTATTTTTCTTGGAAAAACAACTTTGTTTGTGTAATGGGGCTTGTATCTTCAAGTTGAGGTAATTAGCAGGCTCATAACGTCTTCAGGCTTTCTTTGGAAGGAAATATTAAAGGTATTCCCTTTCTTATTTTTATCATTTCACGCCTTGGGTCCTATTTAATAAAACCAATACGCGACATAGGCGACAATCCGACCATGTAACAATTTTGTAAGTTTTTTTTTTCATACTTTTCTACTCGCGATTTTTTCCGCTTGATAATTTTATTTTTTTATGCCTATAACCTTCGTGCAAGTTCTGGCAATAAGTTGACAAAGTTCTATCGCAATCGAATTAACGATATGGCGGCGTATAGATGACAAACATACGAACATTCATTTTTATTTAAAACGATTATAGAGCCTTTCGTAAAAATGTGTCAAAGGATGTCACCAAAATCTGCCCAAACGATTCCAAGGTGCACTTAGTGGCATAAAGTACAATAGATTACACTAATAATATTGCGCTTATAGATATATTTTTCTAATGGTTACCTGGGGACGAGAATATAATGACTTTTGGCATAGTAAAAATATGTAGTTTAAATAATCTAAAAAACACGCTTTTATCACGCACTAAAAATGATAAAATAGAACTACAAAGAAAAATAAATAGAACATAAAAAGTTTCATCAAAACGAATCATATGGCCCCAAACTCGAGGGGTTTACTAGTAGCCACTGAAGAGTTCCACTATCCACCTCCTGGCGCCATCATCAGATCAGCTTAAAGATATCAAATTATAGTTTTGTCATCCGAACTACATATATGTACATACAAAGTTTCATATCGATATAAAAATTATTTAAGTAGGTTAAAATTGAGTTCCAACATTTTTTTCATTGTCTGTTCGTTAGTTAAAAGTGAAGCTAATAAAAGACTGTTAAAAAGCACGCTATTCTGGCACTCTTTCATCGGCACAAGAATAACTAACTTACTTACTTTAAAAAAGCTGTCAAGTTTATTGACAGCTGTCTGTCTGGTGTCGGCTTCAGTCACTGTTGTTTCAAGTTAATTTCGTTTTGAATATTTATAGGTAATTCAATAATAACTCTCATTGTATAATCGATTTTCGTTAGGTAAAGTTATGTACCTAACGTAAAAAAGGATGCTTGTACCCAAAAGTGGGCAAATACAAGCTGTGAATGTTGATGAACAGTAATGTTAGAAGCAGCGTTAGAAGACTTTCAAAGCGATTAACAAACTCGATAAATAAATGATTCCCCTAGCGTTAACATCCAAGGGTTTCTTTCATCGTGATGGGACTGCGATCTCTGTCGTATCCCAGCTCGACATAAATCAAACCAGATCATCCAGGTTTCAGTGAATAGAAGTCGCATCTAACTAAAGCCTTTTATTATGTTTTCTTTTATCTTGATTTCTTGAAATAAATAGAATTAATTATAATACACTTTTATAAGGGGTGGAAGTTGAATTTCTGAGATTCAATACTCAGCCGCCCACTTCATGGAATTCAACCTTTCAAGCGCCAATAATGAGACACAAATACACAAGTAATTTCCTATTGTTATCGGGCCCTGGAGCCCGAGCAACGTTTAATGAATTTCAAGTCTGGAAGTTGTCTTCCCAGTAATATCTACTTACCAATAACAATGGAATAAATAGACCCATCGAGTCATGCCTGTTATCACCAGTTAATAACATTCACAGTCTGACCTCAGTTTCAATTTGTCAAAAAAACCTAGAATTTCCATACATTTTTAACATTTGATTGTCGCTGAGATGAGATTACGACTAGATTTTGAACGTTTTTATTTACGGGAATTGGGCTTCTGAATAAAACAATAAATATTTTTTATTATTTTTATTAACGTTCTTCATTTTCAATTTCATCTCTCACCAAAACATTATTAAGGAAAGTGGCAGGCGCTGTTATATTTTCTTGATGCCGAATCCAACCCATAGACCAAAAATAATTCTCATAATTTGTAAGCACAGCAACCCACTGTTCGTTTGCCAACAATGCAGTACCCAAATCTTTATGTCAACCAAGAGTTTACACAGTGTAAAACATTACTATTTCCCAGAAGCATTGGGTATACAAAATCAACATTGATTGTGTCTACATTAATAATTATCTTGTGTATGTTATGTTTATTTACTTATTTCGATAAGTGATAGTGTTGTGTTATGAATAGCCAATCCATCAGGAACCACATCGTTACGTAACAAACAAAAGTCCAGAAAGAATAGCTAAGTTTTCGCAATCACATTATCGTCAAAAGCCCGCCCCTAAGACAACCCACTGACCCCAAATCGTGAGATGACAAATGGAATACCAGAAAGAATAGCCAAGTTATTAAACAAAATACACAACACAAACGAATAACAGACGAGTCCTGGGGAGACCTGGGGGTCATGAAGTCCGTAGTTTCGGCCGAAGTTACGGGCATTTCCTACTCCGTATCACTTACGGATATAAAGATTAGTTCGGTTTCTGAACTAAAAATGAATGACACCACGATTTTACAGTTGTCCCTACACCCGATGTGTTTTTGCCCGTCCGAAAATTTTAATTTTACACTTGTTTTGACGGACTAGCTACTTTCGGATGAGCCTGTATCTTCGTTGACGGAGTTAGGGAGGAGACCCTCTGAAACGCCGAACGGAATGACATGTGAATGATAATTGTGAAATAATATCATTCCGAGTGTCAACCAAATGTAACGCAATTGTACATGCAAAGTTGCCACATGATTTAATAAAATTGTGTTAAAGGTTATTAAAACTTTAAATTATTTATTATGTAGTTTTAAATTATTTAAGGATAAAAATAAAATTGTTTTCGAATTCCACTATTTTCTCGAGGCACATGTTTGGGCAAAGTTTTATGGGCTTTTGTTGACCTCCTTTGTCATTTTTTGAAAAATATTTCGCAGTGTCAGTTATAAAACTTGCTGCACCGACCCCACGTAACATGGGGCAAGGGCAGGAATCACGGATGATGATGATGATGATAGAACTCTGATGTGTGCATTGGTTGAGTGATTTTCTTGTGCACTATAAAATTAAAATTCATTTGTTTGGTCTATGGATATAATAGTTGTACCGGGTATGATACTTGTTTTTATATGAAATTGCTATAGCATGGCAAATTGGCGTAGAATGTCTATTTAAAAAAATATATTTTCCTGACCATAAATGACAATATACGTGACTGTTTTGACTAAACAAAAAAAGGGTATTTCAAATAATGAGCTAGCCTGAGTACTTCATATTAATTATTGAGTAAATCAATGTGAAGCGTGTAGCTGGCATGTAGGAGCATGTGTCTGAGCCCACAAACATGATTTATGACCACTAATTAAGTGTAGGCATTAACACAAGTCCAACAGCAAGATCAAGCTAACCGAGTTACGATATTAAGGTTATTTTGTGAGGAAGGAGTTTTGAGAAGTTCATGTAAATATGGGCTCGATACGTTAAAAACTTCTAATAAATTAATTTAGACTTATTTAAATTTTAATCCTCTGTTCATAGGTATGTAGAAAAAATTCTTAACTATAAAGTTCTTGATGTAATTAATTATTGTGACGAAGAGGTACTTTATAACAAGCCAGATAAGAGAGCCTCAACCCTTTTGAATAAATACATAATTATCATCGCGTTGCAAATGTTCAAGAAACTACTTATGATTTGAGGAAATTAAAGCACAAAAAGCCAATCACAAAAAGATAAACATATATGTCGTAGCCAGGTCTTAGAATTGATCTTTACGTGTTTGGTCCTTTCATGAAATGGCCAGCTAAAATTGGCCATATCGTTTAAACGTCAACGTTTAATGATATGTCAGTCGACGTTTGCCCATATGATTAATGTAGGGTATCTGTCGTAGTCTGATCGTAGAAATGGCCATCGTGATCTGCCTGGCCATTTCACCAGCTGACTACTGGGCATATCGCAAACTAGTTGCATTTCACGCCGCTTGTGGCACCCCAACCAAATGTATTAGGTTAGGTTAGAACTGACACGAGGAGAGGCCCGCCGTGGCGGGCGCCCAGCCGGGGGTTGCGGAAGGATCGTAAGTTCCCGCGACCCTCGGCGTAGGTGTGAGATGGAACACCGGGGTGGTTTTTAGTCAGTAAGAGTCTGACAGACCCCTCCGCCCGCCCCAGGGCGGAGGACATCCATGAGGATTTTCCACCCCGAAAAAAAAAAAAAGGTTAGAACTGTCGCCAATCGCGTGCGAGCCGAGCGAGCGAGGTGAGCGGTGCCGCGTTCAGCGGCCGGCGAGTGCTACATCCACGTTGGTCGCAGTTACTTCGCTATTTAATATTTTTAGGACCCTAAAATAGGAATTATTCGAGTAGGAATAGATGCACAACAAAAACAAAGCGACATCAACGCCTTTACCGGTGGATAATCTAACTATTTTACGATATGTATGGACCGATAACTTGTATGTGTGGTGCAAACTGTAAATATAAGTTGGATATTGATAAATAAATAAATATGATCACTAATGCTTGGCCACATCATGAAGTAGTCATGCGTTTAACTGTTCATATCGTCAAACGTTGAGTAATCAATGATATACCAGCGGTCGATGTTCTATTTCATGAAATGTTCAAACACTTCATGAAATTATCAATTCTAAGACCACGACTTATACACCGTCAAAGAATTCATTTAATTGCCTGCACTATACAATCTTTGTTCCTTAATATTGTATCAATGTGTAGTCTCAAAACATATTTCACATTAGGCACCTACTTAATTAACACACATACACCACACACACACACACACACACACACATCACACACAGACACACCACCACATCACATTTACCTACAGTAGGTATATAATTAAAAACATTTGATACAGTAGGTATATAATTATGAAACACAAATTCGAAAGGCATCTTTTTGAGGCTAACTGTACATTTTTGTAGAATTTTCTTTTTCAGCTAATTTGTTTCTCAAACAGCGCGGCTGATTGTGGCACTTAATTACCCAAGACAGTAGTTTAGTGTTTAAAGTTAAAAACATAAAAAGTATTAATATTCAGCCTCATACAGAGAAAATCTTCTCTATATATAAAAGGAGAAACTGACTGACTGACTGACTGATTGACTGACTGACATATCAATGCACAGCCGAAACTACTGGGACTAGGAACTTGAAATTTTGCACACGGCTTCCTTTTATAATGTAGGGGAGCACTAAGAAGGGTTTTTTTGGAAATTCGACCTTTAAGGGGGTGAAAAGGGGGGATTTCGTTTGTATGAAAAATCTTATTCCTTGAGTTAATAAACGTAAAACTTGGCACGAATACTTATCACAGTAAATTATGAACTAGCTATTTTTTTGATTTTCTAAACTACCCCCAAGAGGGGGTGTGTCAGTTTGTATGGGAGAATTTTAACGCGCAGTCCGATTAATTGGAATCTCAGTATTTATACATAAGATTAAACGAAAGAATAACCTGTATCAGGGTTTTTCGAAATCTAACCCTGATGGGGTAAAAAGGGGTAGTCAATTTTACGGGGGGTGATTTTACTGTGTGGCTTAATTAACTCGAAAATTTCGGGGTGAAAAGAGAGGAACAGTTGATATGAAAATTTAATTTTTACTTTGGTCAATGTAAATCTGTATAAATAAAAAGAAAAGTCCTGACTGACTGACTGACTCATCAATGCCCAGCCCAAATCCTTAGGTCTAGAAATCTGACATTTTCCACAGAGGTTCCCTTTATAATGTAGACAAGGAATAACGAAAGATTTTCTGAAATTCAACCCCTAAGGGAGTAAAATAGGGGATGAAAGTTTGTATGGGAAATTTTCATTTTTGTAGTTTAAACCATAAAAATTGGTACTTAGCGTTCTGGTTAAAAATGAAAAACTACGTGTTTCAGCGATTTTGGAAAGTCATCCCCTAAAGGGGGTAAATACGGGATGAAAGTTTGTAAGGAAGGAATTGGTATTAAGCTTTTTGTTTAGAAATTACGAATGACATGTTTTGGCATTTTTGGAAAATCATCCCCTAGGGGGTTAAAAATCCTTACTAACTCATCATCGGTCAGTCCGACTTTCGCCATCGCCAAAGACACTTTAGCAGCTAATTCAGAGAACAAGAACTTTACCTGTAATTATTGAGGTAACTATTTTTTTCGAAATTCTATTGGGATTGGGATTAAAAAGAATTTATATTTTCACTTCAAATTTGGCATGCAAGTAGGTAATTTTCCGTTCCGTTATATATTGCGTTACTATACTCCTAAGTTTTAGTAGTTCTTGTACGCGGCTTGCGGTAGGAGTAAACTGGCAGAAATTGTCACAAACGAAAAAGGGTTCATACTTGTATGATGATGATGGCGGCTGCGAATATTTTCAAATTTTTCATCATGGGTGTCGTTTTTATAGTTTTCGAGGGTGTTAAACCCGATAGTGAGTTCAAAATGAAAATCCAAGATGGCGGCTGCCAATATTTTCAAATTTTTCATCATGGGTGTCGTTTTTATAGTTTTCGAGGGTGTTAAAGCCGATAGTGAGTTCAAAATGAAAATCCAAGATGGCGGCTGCCAATATTTTCAAATTTTTCATCATGGGTGTCGTTTTTATAGTTTTCGAGGGTGTTAAAGCCGATAGTGAGTTCAAAATGAAAATCCAAGATGGCAGCTGCCAATATTTTCAAATTTTCCGTCATGGGTGCCGTTATCATAGTTTTAGAGGGTGCTAAATCCGATAGTGACGTCAAAATGTAAATCCAAGATGGCAGTTGCGAATATTTTCAAATTTTCCGTCATGGGTGTCGTGTTCATAGTTTTCGAGGGTTTCGTAAGCCGATAGTGAGGTCAAAATGAAAATCTAAGATGGCGGCAGCGAAAATTTTGTTTTTGTTTTAATTCATATGCGCGAAGAAACTTCGTTCCTGACGTCCCCCGACCGCACACGTTTTTTATCGTCCAGCAATCATAATATGTATATCAATCCGCGCGTGCGTCGTTCCTCGGATAGGTACTATTTAAGCAGTGCGAGATGATATTGTTTACCTGATTTACACATAGGGTACTTTTAATCCCGGTAGTAAGTTCCCGTGAGATATTTCCGACCTCCACGCGGGCGCAGCCGCGGGCAAAAGCTAGTACATCATAAACAAGAATACACATTTTTTTTAATTTCATGTCTATAGTGCCAATAGTCTCTCAATTATTAGCGTTCCATTTGTTCTATTTGGCTACGAAACCCTAAAACCATCGAATGTGGATTAATTACTTCCAAATATACTGTTACTTTACCTTTGTCTGTCCATTGACTTTCCTATACTGTCAAAATAATACAGTCACGGGAGCGAAGCCGCGGGCACAGCTACATCATAAATAACATACGTTTAAATCCTTTGGTTTAAACTCGCGCATTGAATAATAGTACCTATTCGCAAAATGCAACGCACACAACACCACAATTAGTTGCATAATATTATAAGTAAAATTATATACATTCGGTCGAACATTCAATAGTGTCAATTACAACGCCTATCGTTTTCCTGCAATTACTATAATACATATTCGACCACAAATGGAATCGGTATTCACAGAGGCATTATGTGTATTCATACGTCATCGCAGTGGTTCGCTGTACAATACGGTCGATTGACATAGATTTTGATTGGTCACCAACGGATGTGCACTATTCATAATATTTCTTTGGCACCCAATGACGGTAAAAACGACAATTGTGACCCTGATGGATTTAAAGTGCTTTTTTGGTACGTTTAAAATTATTCGTTCCGTACAATGTGATAAATTATTCATTTTCGGCTTTAACTGTTCACTATGGTGGATTTGGAAATGAAGAGAGATCTACCTATGTTTTTCGTATAATTTCAGTGAGTCATCATGCAAAAACTCGTCAAGTAGATCCATCAATTATCATTGAAGTCAGTTGCAATCAATTTGGTCCGTAGAAAATGCAATATTTGTATTTTCCACGGTAATCACAAAATTGGACGCAGTATCAATTTTTCAGAAACTAAAAAATAATTATTGTTTCGAATGTTGTTCCACTAATAAGAATACGCTAACTAAGCATTACTCATAACAATTTTACACACCGTAAACGTATTTCAGTGAGCAAAACCAACAACAAAGACTACAGTCTATTTTTCCTGACAAATCCTTTTTGGTAAACACTCACAGACCACAACTCTTGTCTTTAAGTTAAAGATGAACGTCATGATTTTTGTTTAAAATATCTAAGAAATTAATTACATCCAAAACTTCTCTGAATAAATTCATGCGAACGGAAGATATTAAACTCCAAATCGAAAGCTCCGTACGCTATTCCTATTGTTTACTAAATAAGACAAGTAAAGACAAACACACTTTACCCAACCCTTCCAAAGACAAAATGAATAATGTAGCAAAATGTACTAATGAACAGTCTGGTTTGGGTCCTAACTATCTCATTCTTAATAGAACTATTCTTCCTTAAATAAGGCGTCTATTATCATGAACGGATCAGTCCCGCCGGTGTTTTGTACGGCCGGCGCTCATTGTGCGAGAGACAATGAGTCGATGAAATGGGTGATTTTAACCCACTTATTAAATAGAATAGTAATAAAATAAATGTCCCGCTATTTGTCATTGTAGTCTGCTGTAACAACTATTATGGATAGATGATTCATGATTACTGTTGAGTTACGGTGTCTTAATAATCTTCTGTTTTACCTACCTGTCTTAAAACTGTACTTACTTATACAGAGTGTAAGGGATAGCCCTTCGCAGACTGATGAGGTGCATTCAGTATATCATACTAATAAATATAAACCAGTACATGAAATTATTTCAGGAACGTTATGGGAATCCAATAAACCTGTTTTGTTTTATTACCTCACACGCAATGTATCGTTACCGTGGCAAAAAGTGCGTAGCAATAGGGCCATCGAGTATTTCAACATCCATTGCTGATTTTTTTATTTTAGTGCTGCGTACAGATAATGTACTGTGTATGCATTTAAATAAAGGAATATTAACTGAAAAAACGATTAAAAAAAAATAAAGTTGTCCTGAAATTTTTTCCGATGGAATATAATTCAAAATAAGGAGCTGAATGCACCCTGTTAGTTTTCGGAGGGCTGTCCCTTACACCCTGTATGTCAATAAAGTTAATAAGGTAACTAATTAGCTAAAGCGAAATGGTAAAAGGCGGGCATTCTGGGGTACTGTCTTATGTAATTTTGACTTCCAAAAAGTGCTGATTCTCAGCCTACTTTAAATAAATGACTTTAAATTTTTAATTTAATCTGTGAAGGTGTTATAATTGTGGTTTAAATAAATAAAAAAAAAATAAAATAAAAATAAAAATAAAATAAAATTTAACTATCTAATCTATTCATTTCTCTGATAAACGAGTTAATAGCTTAACGCAATTAGAGTTAACCACGTGTCTAATCATAAACAAACTAATCATACCTACAATATTGTAAATGAGCTCAAGTAAAGTTATCCATAAAATGCATTAGAAAACCACTCACGCTTTAGTTCATCTAACCTCGAGATTGAAATCACTAATGAGATAACATTCTTCAATCAAACACACTACATTACATAGTAACAATGCACATTTCCACGATCATGTCGCACTCACACCTGACCAACTTATTAAGTGTCCCATCCAATTGTTCTCGGTGTTCTCTATCCGTATTCCACTCTACTTGTTTATGGACAGTCACCAAGAGTAGACGTACATAACCCTGCAATGTTTATAAAGTCATTCGTTTTCCTACTATTGGTCCTAGTATACGAATCAAAGTGTGTGAAAAAAACAAGGAAAGTTTTTGATAGCAATGATTGTGATCTTGGTCCTTTGGTTAAAGAAATCGAATCTTATGAAGCTGTTGCTAAGAAAGTAATAGACTACACAGTCTCGGGCGCGTTCAAAGGGAAGACTTATGATGAGTGAGTATTGTTGTACTTTATTATTGGTTCTGCTGTTAAATTGGATCTTTGAAGGACTTCGTTTAGATATCTATTACAAGGTTTATGTTACTTACTCGTGTAAGCAGGTTTTAGAAGACAGGCAAGAAGTAAAATACAATTAAAGCATGGAATTAAATAGAATATGCATGCATCATGATAATAATCTAATGGGATTTGTACCCAAAAGTCTGGTGTTAATTATTCATGCAAGTAATCTTTAGTTTTGTGATGATATTAGACTTCAACGTTCATTTTAATTATTTAAAATGAAATATTTTCATATAGTTTATTTTACTGTTTTAATTTACTTCATCACAACAATGCGTCTTAGATATTTCCTGCAGTAGTTATTATTTTAATTTATTCTTTATTATTTTGTGGCCTTGGTTTTACAGTCTGCTGCAATGTATTGCACATTACCTGTTTTGTTCTTAGGTAACTGTTAATAGTCTTGAATAAGAATACGTACTCGTAATATGCACCACACATTACCTTTTTAAGCCTTCTTGAAGTTCTCATGCAAATCTGTAACAACAAATTTTCTAATTACATAAAAACTATCAATTTCACGAAACATAACATGCATTTCATAGATACTTGCTCTCAAATCGTAACTGCTTTTATGTTTGAGGTCAAACATTCAATAACAAAATAAATGAATGGGTCCTACGAGTCGCAATGGTCCGTTAGCGACCACTTTTTTTTTTTTTTTTTGTGGATGGGAAATCATCAAATGACTTCTCCCGCTCTGGGCGGAGCGGGAGGGCGTGTCAGACTTTTACTGACTAAAACCCACCCGTGTTCCTTCTGTTGCCTGTGCCGGGGCCATAGCGACCACTGCCATTATCATTCGACAAACCACACCATTACAATTAAATAACAATTCGCTTTTACTATCTATTACATCTTAGCACTTAGGTAATACTATGATCCAAAATTATACTACCAAGTGGAATGCTTACAATTGAAATTTCATACACATTTTGATAAGTATCAACGAAATCGACATGGAATGTCTATCAAAACGTAGACATAAGTAATCATAGGTATAGACAATTTAGACATTTGACCATCAATTCGATAAGATACTAAGATAGATATACATATGTACTACAAAAGAGCTCTCGTTTTATCGAAACATCTCAATGTCTCAGAGACATTGGAAGAAAAATGAATTTCGATCGGATTGTATTCGTAACCTTTTTTATCATCGTTTCGAATGAAGCCAAGGTTCTGAACAAAAATTCAAATATATGCCAGGATACGTTGGGGGATGAATTGATTGAAGAGATATGGGCTTACGAAAATGTTAAGGATGAGATTCTGAGATATGTTCTCGACGGTGATTTTAAAGGCAAAACTTATGATGAGTAAGTGTTTAAACCTATTAGGAGTTAATCAAGGGAAGATGTTAGCTGTGATATGATTGTAATAAGGCGCTGTTTGTGGTTTAATATAGTGTTTTGTAATTACAGATTGGGGAAATTCGTGGACAAGTTTGGTGCGCGGCCCTCGGGAACAGAAGTCCTCGAAAAGTCTATTGATTACATGATAGATTTGTCTAATAAAGAAGGTTTAAATGATATTGTTACTGAAGATGTTGAGGTGAGTTACATTTTTTCATAAATACGATTATAACAATGAATAAGCAAACGAATATAACATTTTAGCAATGCGATGATAAGTGACAATAAAATGATGAAGATATAGTTTAGTAATTATAGTGTAATTTTGTTCATATTTATGCGGGACAAGTGAAACAGTGAGAGTGTACAGTACATGAGTGATACATAGACACTGATAGGACAGTATATATATGAGTGATTACGAACATTTCAATCAATAGTTTAAGTAAGTAGTGCCATAGTTTCATCCATCCATACTTGTATAGATAGTAGACTAACAGCCGAACCCAATAACCTTTTTTCAGTAAAAGACAGATCGCTATTGATGGTAGAGAGTATAATTCTATCTGTCCTTATGCCATGCCGGTAAGATTCCATAATCTCTTATAGTTTATTGGGATGTTAAAACCACAGACAGATAGGTTTTTCTATCTCCAGTATGCCAAACCTGGTGATAGATAGGTTATTTGGTTCAGCCGTTAGTGTTAGGGTTAAGCATTAAGTTAGTGTTTATGTTATGTTATTGTGTTATGTTTTATTGATTTTATAATAATTTTAGATAGTTTTTGGTACATAGAAGCTAATGATATATAGTTTTACCTATGTAAAATCAGACAGTTAGCGAAAAAACGTAAATATTGTCACGCGGCTCTCATTACGGTAAAGTTTCCAAGTATTTAGGAAAATTGCACAATATTCTGCCTCGCTCTGATTGGCTAATGCTTTTAATGTGATTTTTGTGATTGGTTGACCAGTTCTGAATCATTAAGCCAAAATTGTATAGAAATAGGAACATTTTTGCCATTCGAAACCAGTCGGCGGCAAGCTATCTTGAAGAAAACACTCCAATATAGAAGAAAGAAGCTACCAGTGGTTTTATTCCCCACCAACGCAGCACACTAATGAGGCTGTAGGCCACACTATGTGTCTTATTTTTACTATTTTTTTTTAATGAATTATTCCGGTAACTTCACAGCTGACAGTAAAATGATACAAAAAACATAGTTGTACCGTCGAAACGAAAAAATAGAAGCTGACAGTAGATATAAGATAATTGTTATTCTACATAATTTATAATGTTACAGGTTCCGCGTTGGGAAAGAGGCGCAGAAACAATTACTATGCTAGAACCAAGATACAAAAAGATGGCGGTCTTGGGTCTAGGTCATAGTGTCAGCACACCTATAAATGGAATCACAGCTGAAGTGGTAGTTATATCCAATTTTACACAGTTGGATAATACACCAGCCGAACAGATCAAGGGCAAAATTGTTCTTTATGTGCCGATTTTTACGACTTACGGTGAAACTGTGAAATATAGGACGAATGGAGCAAGTAAAGCATCAGCTAAAGGTGCCATTGCATCTTTAGTGAGGTCTATTACTCCCTTTTCAATTAACGCCCCACATACAGGTTCTCAAACCTACGGCGATGGTGTTGAACCAATCCCAACGGCAGCAATTACTTTGGAAGATGCTGATTTGATCACAAGAATAAATAACCGAGGTGAGAAGGTCAAACTACATATTCTAATGTATTCAACTCTACAAACTAAGACATCAAGGAATACACTCATTGATTTGAAGGGATCAAAAGACCCGGAAAAACTGGTCATAGTGTCGGGACATATCGATAGCTGGGATGTTGGCCAAGGAGCTATGGATGACGGAGGTGGCGTTTTCATCAGCTGGGCAGCTCCAGTGATTTTAAAGCGACTGAATTTGATCCCAAAGCGAACCATCAGAGCCATATTTTGGACAGCTGAAGAACTTGGTATGGTGGGTGCACACGCTTATGAGATTGCTCACAGAAATGAGAGCCACAATATTAACTTTATAATGGAATCTGATGAAGGAACATTCACTCCTCTGGGACTGGCTGTCGGTGGCAACCAAAAAACGCGTTGTATTGTGGCGGAAATTTTGAAGCTTTTCCAATCAATTAATGCGTCAACTCTTATAGAAAGTGATAGTCCAGGATCCGATATTTCTATATTTACCAGTAATGGTATACCTGGAGCTAGTCTTCACAATGACGATGCAAAATATTTCTGGTTCCACCACACTGAAGGAGATACTATGAATGTTGAAACTCCAGAGAACCTTGATCTTGGAGCTGCATTCTGGACAGCCGTTGCTTATATCATCGCTGATCTCTCTGTTGATATTCCTCGATAAATTGAGAAAAAAAAATTTTCTTTTGCAATTTTTAAAAGAAACTGTAATGGTTTTAGTTTCGTGATATTAAACTATGGTTAAAACAATTTCTTAGTCCCCAATTTTTTCATAACACATTTTATTTTTAGACTAGCTATGCCCCGTGACTTCTTTTGCGTGGAATTCTTAAGATACACATTATTCTAAAATAACAGCCACATTTTAAAAGAGGGGCAAAGAAGAAAGGCACAAAGAGTTGTTCACTAAAGCAATCGATCTTAATTCTCGAAGCTGTCGGGACCCCCACAGGCTCGCGTTAGATGTTTTACCTAGGCTTGCAAAATATAATAAAAGATGCATGTTTATGTGCGTCCGGATATACAATAAGATACCAGAGGAATTTAAAATATTAAATAAAAGATTGTTCAAAAGTAAATTATATAAATGGTTATCTGTTAATAGTTTTTACAGTGTCAAGGAGTTTCTAGAGCATAAAATCGGACGATGACAGTGGTTGTATGTTGTTGTTATGTATGTAAATTTGCACGCTTATATTCATGTAGCAAAACATTTAGAACCTACCAGTGTATTCATATTACCATCTTGTATACCATGTTTTATGCAAATAAAATATTATTATCTTATTATCTTTAATAAAAGTCCCTCGTCCCCCGACCCGCCGTTTTGCACTACCCGCCCGCGCTGTTACTTCGTTTTCGCTTAGCGTTCTTACTGATTTTTTCCTTTTGCTCTGCTCCTAAAGGTCAACGCGTGATGTTAAATAGCCTATAATTACTATTCTCGAGAATTAGGCTACCAAATGCAAAAATAATTTTTCAAATCGGACTTTTTGTTCATAATTTCATGGCTTTTAATTTTTTTTCGCGGAAGCCTAATTGTTTTTCTAAAATAAAAGAAAACTTGTTTACTCCCCGTAACATCAGCTATCTGCTAGTGAAAGTCCCGTCAAAATTGGTCCAGCCGTTTCGGAGATTAGTCGGAAGAAACAGACAGACAGACAAAAATATTAAAAATTTATTTTTTATTATAAGTACCGTATATACTTTCTTATGCATTTAGTAAAAAGTTGTTATTTTGATATTACAAACAGACACTTCAATTTTATTTATTTGTATAGATGTGTAGATAAAACAATCGTACCTTATCTCCAATCACTTGAAACTCTATCAAATAAATTGTCATTTCAATATAGTACGATATCACACTCAAATAAAAAAGGCAGAGAGAAAATGCTTCAATCAATTTGTATTTTAGAAATATTCCACTCAATATTTCTAGAAGTGTCCTTAAATCAATGAGCGTGAATCCTTTATCTACGGTTCATTTTCTTTTAGGATCGAGCTCTTGGGAACGGTAAACGGGATACGGTATATTATAAAGATATGTTTTATGCTACAGCAAAAGAGAATTTTCTTTTGCGAAGCGATCCACCTTTCGATAAAGGTCTTAAATTATGTTATCGTGTCTCAGCCGTTGTAATAAAAATAAAACAAGTAAGCTTCCCGACAAAATGTATCGAGCGTGTAAGGTAGGAACTGATTTTTATGAGAATAAAGAATGATGATGTAACTTTTTGTGAAAAATAAAACTGTATTAAAAGAAAAAGGAAAGAAGCTGCTTATATAATATTTTGACGAAGCAATCGTTTTCTAATCAATCATCGACATGAGTATGCAAAATGATATAATAATAATCTTTTTAGATTTTTATTAGCATGCAGCGTCAGTTGTTTATTTTTTTTTTTTATCAAAAGCTTAAAATCAATACAAGTAATTCAATTAAATATGACATCCTAATAGGAAATCTCAACATCAAAAGTCAATGAATAATGTAAAACTTCTCGACTCTATTAATTGAAAATGTAACAAAATTACAGACATCGAAATGTAGGCCGTGCGCTTTGTAAATAAAATGTTTCAATAAATTTGTGGACAAAAGGTACCCTTATATAATTTCGCATGACATTATTAGAACGTTTTGTAGGAGAATGTGTATGATTAGACTTTGTCAAGCTACCTAAATATGTTTTTTTTTTTAATAAAGGCCGATCTAATTTTTTAGGCATGATTAGGTAGGTCTGGATTTTGATCGCAATATTGTCTTGGACGTATGTTTTACGACAATAGCTTAGCAACCATTCTACTTGACGACAAGAAATATAAGACTTTTTACAAAATAAATAAAAAGCCATTTAAACACACCGCAATCAAATTGTGTCAAGAACAGTAACGTTTTTTTTAGGTGTCGTCTGAAGGTTGTTGTTCTGAAGGAAAGTGTTGTTAAGACCGTCCTTTACAGCAAAAAATATTATTCTATTTGTATTTTTTTTAAAGGACCACATCAGTTAAGTGTTATTATTTAATGTACAATGTTTATGCTGTTAGCGCACTTATCTTCACTATCACTACATATTATTAAACAAAGTGCCCTCGCTGCGTCTGTCTGTCTGAACGCGATAAACTCAAAAACTAACAAACGGTTTTCACCAATGGCCGAAGTGATTCATGAGGAAGGTTTATCTTTAAATATATAATTCATTAAGATTTTGTGTAAATTGGCTGAAATATGTCAGAGTAGGATGAACATCAGTTAACTTTTAATCTAACCCACTTGCTTGACGCAACAGGCTAATACGACACTACGACAGAATGGAAAATGTAGTCTGGTAAGTTTGTCGCAGTTCTAACCTAACTTACACCAATGGTCAGGGTGCCCTAGTCTAATTATTGCGACCGATTTGACATTAGAATCCACACCAAACGCTTATTGAGACTGCACATAAGCCATTCTGCATAACGTTTAAACGTGGGCAGCAGTTTTGTTAAACGTAACGCAATGGCAATCTTACTGAGCGTTGTTTAGCTGTTTTAAATAACGGAGCTGTTTTGTAAAACAGCTAGCGGTCATACAAAACAACGGATTCGACAATCCATCTACGACATATATAAACTGACAGCTTTGAATGGCGAAGATAACAGTGCGCTTAGCGCACTTTCGGCGCAAAGAATTTTATTAGTAGATATTGCCATCTCTAGACGCTGCTCTGTGATCAAATTGAGAATATTTGTAAGCTTTGTAGTTTTATAATAGGGACTGGCCCATGGAAAACTTTCAGAGCATGCATGAACTCTTTTATCACAACTCTGACCCATCCAACAATATCATTGTTTACTGGCCTTGGTGACATCTCTAGTTCAATTCACTCAGTATTAACTAGAGCGTGAAGACGAGCTTCGAGACATTGTACCAGTTTTAAATCTACCCTTATAAAAAAAAACTTTCATTAGCATTTTAAGTATAAACAAAAAAAACAAAGAAAAGTTGTAACAATAGGAAACCGACGGACTGAAGACTTTACCTGGCAATTTTATTGTGGAGAATAAAAAGTGTAATTATAAGCACAAACAACTCCCGAAACGTAATGAAGAATGGAAAAACTTCAAGAAACGGTTTCTTTTTAAGTTTCTTTTATGTGTACACTAGTGATTTTCCCGAGGCCCGCTTGTTTATTTTTCTTTATTTCATATATGTACAGCTCAAATTATGTTCTAACTTAACTTTGTGCAAGTATTTTTATAATTTTATATGTCACCTTAGTGTATGGATTTTCTATTGGAAAATAGGTAGGACATAAATGTTCAAGTGGTTAACATTGTCCAATTATTGGTACATTATTATATTGTATTTTTTTTTTTTAAGATAGGTTTGCTCTTGACTCTAGTCTAGGTCAGAGATGACAGAGACAAAGTCGACGATGGAGCGAGCTTACCCAGAAGAAGCCTGTTCACTCTCACTTTGAAGAGATCGGGGTTGTATGCGTTCGGACACACAGACGCAGGCAGAGAGTTCCACTCCTTTGCTGTGCGCATCACAAAAGACACATTTGTAGCATTATGAAATGTTTTCTTTACTTGGAATAATCATATATAATTTTGCAAATAAAATCTGATTTATCTTATGAGAAGTAAGAGGTAAAATATTTATTAAGTTGTTACTTAGCTAATTACTTTCTAGACTTAAATATATTTTTATCATAATTTTAGTATACACTATCATAATCCATTTCAGTTCCCTCCATTAACTCTCTCAAAGAGAGAAATATTATGAATGCCTCCGCGCTTTGAGTTTAATTTCCTCCATCTTCTTACATAGTTGAACGTAGTGATACAGTAAGGAACCAGTAATGGAATACGGAAGCACCTAATAGCATCTAACTGGAAGCCACATCTGTCTTCGGAGCGGACCGCAAAGTGTAATCTACGACACTAAAAGAAACCTACAAAGATGTGAAGGTTAATGTTGAAAAGTTGCAGTTTGGAGAATTTGTGTGGGATACCGATAGTGACCGTTTATTTAGTTATTGTACTTGTTAGTTATTTATATACATTTTAGGTAGTTTTAAGATATTTACAGTATTTTTGAAATAACACAATTGTATTTGGTAAAATTAAAACGTTATTTGATTTGTTAAAAATGCTAATTAAAATGGCGCCAGCTGATATTAAGATGTCAATTGACTATTTGAGTCTGATTTAAAGGAGGGATTTTTAAAAGTTACGCGGCAGCGCCATTTTAGCAAGGCGGTGGTGGTTGAACAGGAAAAGTGTAAGGAGCTCTGTAAAACTCATGTACGCCAGCTGATATTAAGATGTCAATTGACTTGAGTCTGATTTAAAGGAGGGATTTTTAAAAGTTACGCGGCAGCGCCATTTTAGCAAGGCGGTGGTGGTTGAACAGCAAAAGTGTAAGGAGTTCTGTAAAACTCATGTACGCCAGCTGATATTAAGATGTCAATTGACTTGAGTCTGATTTAAAGGAACGATTTTTAAAAGTTACGCGGCAGCGCCATTTTAGCAAGGCAGTGGTGGTTGAACAGCAAAAGTGTAAGGAGCTCTGTAAAACTCATGTACGCCAGCTGATATTAAGATGTCAATTGACTTGAGTCTGATTTAAAGGAGGGATTTTTAAAAGTTACGCGGCAGCGCCATTTTAGCAAGGCGGTGGTGGTTGAACAGCAAAAGTATAAGGAGCTCTGTAAAACTCATGTACGCCAGCTGATATTAAGATGTCAATTGACTTGAGTCTGATTTAAAGGAGGGATTTTTAAAAGTTACGCGGCAGCGCCATTTTAGCAAGGCAGTGGTGGTTGAACAGCAAAAGTGTAAGGAGCTCTGTAAAACTCATGTACGCCAGCTGATATTAAGATGTCAATTGACTTGAGTCTGATTTAAAGGAGGGATTTTTAAAAGTTACGCGGCAGCGCCATTTTAGCAAGGCGGTGGTGGTTGAACAGCAAAAGTATAAGGAGCTCTGTAAAACTCATGTAAGTACTGAGAAGTGTAGATAATAATATAACTATAAATGTGTTGCCGTAGTTATTATATCTGTGCTTTATTTATGGTATAAACCCAGCAAATAAATCATGCATATTTGTTCAAAAGAACGCTTTTTATTTTCCTTTTGCTCTGGCTAGATCTACATAGTGATAATTGTAAAGAGATGATGGAACTCGAATACTCATCGCAAGGGTTATTTTCAGTTGCAGATGTAATCATCTTGGTTATGAAACAGCAAAGTTTTGTATGTGGTTTTTAATGTTCTGTCTAAGACTTCTTGAGTCGGATCAGATTTTTACGTGGGGCTGTGGTAAAAGATAACTGCGGAAAATACTATAATTTACTTATTAATTCAAGAGGTAGAGCGGTAACCAAGTAAACTATGGGTAGATTGTGTGAAAGATAATAATAACAATAAAATATAATAATAGAAAAAATACTAGTAGTCGTTGTAATTCTAGTAGTGAATATAATAATTTTGGATATTAAAAAGAGATAAATTCTAAGATGATGGCTGATAGACATGTAGGGTAGAGGAAGACATTATCAAATAAATTAGAATACAACATAATGTTAATATTGGCCACTATAACTTTTTTACCAAATAAAACTGCTCTAAAACCGGTAAACTGCAGCTTCATTGTGCATTTATTTTCTCTCTCGCCAACCGAAAACCTAGATTCGTAATTTTAGAGATCCAGTAATTAGATAGAGCAACCTTGTCAGTTTAAGCACGGTTTAACTTTTATTTACTTCGGAGTTCCGCTGTTTTAGTTTTAAAGCATCGCTAGACGGCGCTAGTTTACGATATTTTGATTTAACTGAGGTATTTTGTTTTAAATGAAAGCTTTTATGGGAAATTTATGTAAAATCTTGTAGATCTAGGTGTATCTTCATAAGTATTTTGCCAAAACTGTGGGATAATGACAATAAAATTAATACAATGTAATTAATAAAATTATTGGGTTGGCAACTAAATACTGACTCACTTTCGAATGAAACAAATATTAATATTTGTATTCTTTATTAAAAACTATTGTACGACGATATAATCGCCGTGTAAATCTATAATTTGTTTCCATCTATCTGGCAAAGATTGAATTCCTTTCTCCCAGAAATCAACGGGCTGATGTTTAAAAAAGTTATCCAGTGTATTCTCCACTGCGCTAAAATCATTAAAGCGCTGTCCACGCAGAAAGTTTTTAAGAGAGCGAAACAGATGATAATCGGAGGGCGCTAAGTCTGGAGAATACGGTGGATGCGGAACTGTAGTCCAGCCTAACTCCTGCAATTGCTGACGTGTGGCGGAAGCAACGTGAGGTCGCGCATTATCGTGATGCAAGTGGATGTTGACTTTTCTACGCCTTTTTTTTTCACAGCAGCCGCGAACTTACGAAGCTGATTACCATAGACGTTAGCGTTGACAGTTTGTCCTTCGGGGAGTAATTCATAATAAATCATACCGCCTGCATCCCATCAACAACAAAGCAAAACCTTCCGTTTATGAGTTTGTTCTTTGACTTGGATTGGCGGTTCTTCTCCTCGTGGTAACCAGTAGGCTTTACGCTTGTCATTCTTATACAGTATCCAGCTCTCATCTCCTGTTACTAAATCACTTAGAAACTCCTTTTGTTTGGACTGGAGGAGCAACGATTGACAAATCGATATTCGGGCAGCTCGGTTTGCCATACTCAACTGATGCGGAATCCATTTTGCCAGCACTCGCCGATATCACAGTGCATGCAGTCACTTTTAGATAGCCGTGTGACTGCAGCCAAGTGCCTGCGCTAACCCGCGAGTAGTAGCATCCGGGTTTTGATTTAATTTTGCCAGCAGCATGTCGACATCCAATATGACTCGTCGACCTGAACGGGCTCGATCCTCTAGTGTTGTATCGCTGGATCGAAAGCGATGAAACCATCGACTTACAGTTGACTGTGTGACTGTGCCCTCTCAAAATGCGTTGTTGATATTCGCAATTGTCTGCCTCGTACTGGAGCCACGTTTAAACTCGTAAAATATTACAGCTCGAATAGCGTGCTGGTCCATGTCATGGATTAAACTGCCAAAGACGCGCTCTAGCCACCTTTTATTTATTCAATAATAAAGCTTCTGGAATGTTCTAGATTTATCAAAAAACAGAACTTTCTAGTTCAATTCAATAAGAAGAAAGGATTTTTTTTTTCAAAGTGAGTCAATACTTTGTTGCCAACCCAATATATCGTGTCCAGCTTGTCCTGTTGTCCGCACGTTACGGGAACTGATGGACGCTACTGAAGGTGATAAACTCGTAGCCAAATTATGGACTGACTATATTTTTGGATTTTTTAGATTGCCATCGACACGCTAAGAAAAATAATGTAATAATAACAAGAAAAAAATATAGTTTTAGATTTGGTATTTAGATAGGTAAGTACTACACAAACCTAGTTTTTGGAGTGTAAAATATTTGATACAGCCAGTGCCAGATTAGCCTTTAAATAAACCAATTAACTCTTTAGAGCATCGTCTAACAGTAACTAAAAACTTTTCACCAACTACTGCATTATAAATCTGCGGACAAACATTATTTCTTTGAATATAAAGAATAAATTCAACCCGTATTTTCACGGATTCAAAGCTCCAAAGCTCTTTTGTGAGTGAAAATATGTTGCTTATTCAAAAGGCCACCACTAGTAGTTGCCACTTGTTAGAAAACGGGAAAAACTCAAGGAAACTGGGGGTTTTCCGTCATAAATTTCAAGGAAATATAGAAACGTTTTTTTTGGCATTAGCCTGCCTTGTACTGACATGTTCCCTTTACGTCGAGTCCCTCTACGTCGAGCGGTGAGAGTCATCTCGCTTTTATTCCCTCTACGTCGAGCATATAATTTCTTCCTCGCTTTTATTCCCTTTACGTCGAATACCTCAAGGACAGTCAGAAATAAAAGTGAAATAAAGCTAATGATTAATTCAAAGTAGGTACTTAACACATTTTGTTATTGGTACCTCTATGCAAGTATTAAGATGAAATATTACTAGTACTACAGTTATTTATTAGACACAAGTACCTAATAGGCATAATTCATTATGTCAATATGACCTTAACGTATTTTGTTCTATGAACAGTTAGGTAAAAGCGCAAGGAGCTCGTGGCTAAGTAATAACAGCCGCACGGGTCGATCCATCAGGTTAAGCTACGCTTGCCGTGGTTGTCCGTGGGTGGGTGACCATCTTCATATACCGAGACTCCTCCGTGCCTTGGAAAGCACGTTAAGCCGTTGGTCCCGGCTGTCATTCGTAGATCTTTGACAGTTGTTATGGGTCGTCAGAAGCCCGAAAGTCTGACAACCAGTATTATCAAGGGGTATCGTATTACCCAGTTACTGGGTTGTGGAGGTCAGATAGGCAGTCGCTCCATGTAAAACACTGGTATTCAGCTGCATCCTGTTAGACTGGAAGCCGACCCCAACATAGTTGAGAAAAGGCTAGGCAGATTGATTGAACAGTCAGTTAAAAATGTGACTTTTAGTAAACTTGATTTTTGTTTTGACTTCCAAACTCGGTGTAAAGGGCGTAGAGAGCGTAAACATCAGTATCCTTGTAGAACTTAGCCTATAAGACTCGACGTAGAGGAACTCGACGTAAAGGGAACATATCCTTGTATAAGCGAATGGCTTGGGTTCATTCTTAGGTCGGACATGGCTCTCTCCCTAAGACAAACATTCAGTCGAAAATGTGGGTGTCGGTATAATACGACACCCTCGCCTATCTTTTCGGGAAATACAGACGTGATGTAATGTTCTGTTAAATAAACACCGTTGCTTTTTTTCGAAGAATTTATGCTTAACATTAAACCGGGACGTCTATCTGTCCTGTTGAACAAAAAGTACCATCACATTGCATTCTGGCACAAGGATCAGCGACCTGAAAAAGGTCTCGTGAGATTAACGGTATAGAAAACTTCCGGAAATTGTGTACTGTGTAGCGATGCGTAGGACCTTTAACAGTAAATAAGTAAACAAATTATCGCTGTAAGTGCAACTTCCTCTGTGACCAACAGTTAGTCTGTTGGTTTTCATTGTCTTGTTCATTGAAATGTCATCTGTATGTAGCTTGTGTCAGTTACAGGTGATTTCTAACGTAAAGCGGTATCTTTACATGGTTTACATGTAAGGGCTCATATACACGAGCAGCACGCGCCAACGGCTGCCGTTGGCGCGTGCCGCTCGTGTGTATGAGCGCTAACCACTTAACTGTATCTGTAGTGGCTGTACGCCTTCTCCAAGTATCATCACAATCAAATCAATATCGATGATGGAAAGGTCAAAATATATTGTATTGATCTAAGCTACCGACAAGCTTATGTCAATCCCGTTGGAAGTCGTGAAAATACGAAACGCTTTGAAAGCGATTGCCACTCTGGTCGTCGATTCACCTCCTGGAACCTCCTGGGAGCCTCCCACACTATGCTTTCTCGTAACTACGTGATCGCCGCAACTAAACTCTTTCTGTTAACTTTTGCAGACTATAGGCTTAACTCCCTAAGGCGACGATAACCGGCTTTTAAAATGATTTTAAACTGAAGATCACGTCTAAACGAGTAGTGTTATTGACTTGGAAAAAATATATGTTAAATAAGAGCATTTTTTAATAACTTAATACGTGTATATTTTAGATTTTGTGTTAATAATCAGTGACGAAACCACTCCGCATGGCCACTAATACGAATGAAATACGAAACGAAGGAAACTGAAAATAGGATTCATTGATTTGTTCGTTCATTTACACAATAAGCGTTATAGGTAACTACTATGCTTCTACACTGTGAACAAACCTGCGCTGGCGCCATATTGTGACGTCATTCACGCTTTTCTAACACTTGCATGCTTTTAAATAAACAATAATCATATGAATATAACATTAACTAGATAATAACTATTATAAATAGTACTATAAATTAATTTGCACAAAGTAGATTTTTGATAAACGTTATTTTCAAATGACAGTTGACAAATGGAGGGCAGTGACCTTTCTATTCTTATCTCAGACGCATAGTGGAAGTAATTACGTACCTACCAATAAAATACAAAACACGAAACGTGCAAGTTTTAACAATTTATCTAACTAAAAAACGATAGTAAAACTGTATCAGCAGGTAAACTGAAAAAAGATAAGTTTTTATCTTTTCTCTTGCTGGATCTACATCCATCAACTACAAATAATACACCAGAACCAGCCATATCATAAGAATTTGAAACTATATATGCATACTTACGCGCCTCGCAGCTGTCGGCTACCCACTGAGAAATGGGCTGCGTGCGGCCCGGCTGCCGGTAGGTAGTTAGCGCGCGTAAGTACATGGAGTGATTTTTCTGGTAATCTGTGGCGACGGGTCGGAGGACGAGGGAGTTTTATTAAAATGTGGCTGTTATTTTAGTATATTGTGTATCTTACGACATCCACGCGAACGAAGTCGCGGGGTACAGCAAGTGTATAATAAATTGATAATGCGTCTAATTTGGGACAACGCTCCTTGATGGGCGAGCCCTATCCTTGGGTGGATGTACGACGCGTTGCGTGACAGAACACGCAAGCTATGCACTCAAGGCCGTTTCTCATATATTATCTGTGTCTTAAGTATTTATATCATCCCTGCAACTTAAGTCATGTAAAAATCCTATCATTCCAAGCAATTACTTTTTTTAGATAAGAAAGTGTTGTAATTAGGTATTAAAATTCCAACTGAGGCAGCTATACCCTTATCCTGTTTTAATTTATCTAATTAATTCCAGCCATTTTAGGCTTCCTTTTAATTATTGTGAGAATCATAGCCATTTGTTGTAGAGATTTAGTGTGTAATTCACGAATGCTTCGCGAAACTAAACTGGCATTTAATTGGAGAATTGTTTAAATGGCTTTGTGCTAATTTTAGATGATAAGGGATGATTATGTGTGGGAAGAATTTAACTTGAATACAGGGTCGTCAAGCAGTGGTTGCCCAGTGGTAACGGCCGCGACTTTACTAGTTGCAGGTTGGAGATTCGAACCCAGACAGGCGCTTTACTTAGTGTAAATTATTTTATCACCACTGATCTCAAAACGGTGAATGAAAATATCGTGAGGAGAACCAAATTTCGAATTCGTGTGACATCTACCAACCCGCTCTGAGCCCGTGTGATGGATTACGGCCCACACCCTCTCACCGAGATGAGGCCTGTGTCCCAGCAGTGGAAATATTATAGGCTGATTATGCTACAGGGTCGCTGTCTATTTTTGCCATTTCCAAACATAATGCCGAATGGTGTTTGGTTCAAGTTCTTCTTCAATATCAGAATAATCTACCACTGTTGAAATGAAGAACGTTGAAGGAAAACCATTCGAAATTCCTAGAACCAACAAATTTGCAGACATGTGACATCCACTGACCCAAACTAGGCCCTCATGGTGGGCGGCCTCTCTCTCACGAAGAGTTGAGTTCTCACGAGCCTGTTGCTAGCGGTCTGAACATAATTATTATGCTAGTTGAAAGTTTTTGAAAAACCAATTCGTAATGTTCCTTGTGGTTTATTCACTTCATATTAAGAATATTTATATAAATATTATTAAATTTAGAACACATTATTCATTTTTATAATGTATTTTAATTTTGATTGTTTAAACGGGGCATTTTGTTATGGTAGGCGGCTCGACTGACTTCAATTCTTTCATTCTGTCAAATCTGCCAGTTTTTTTTAACAGTGTTTCTCGCACAAATCTTTATTTTTCACTTCTGCCGGAATATTATAGTATTCGGCAGTTTTAATTAACAAAGTTTTAAACTATTTAAAAGATAATATTCAAGTAGATTTTTGTTTACTTCTACAGCCGTACAAACTACTAATCTGTGTTGTTCCTTTCAATACCATTCCTTTCGTATGTGTATTGGTAATTTTGAAGAAACTTTATGTCTTACATATAAAGTTTGTTCTTAATTACAATTTGAAACTGTCGTCTGAAAGTTGTGACGTGTCGTGCTCTAATTCGCGTTCAATGTCATTTGACCAATAGCTTTATTTTTACGCAATTATTCCTCAAAAATATTAATTAATCATTTACAAAATTAAGTTGATTTTTGATATTTCTAACTCGCAACCATTCTACAATATAAAATTCATATGGTATTTTTCATAACCTGTTACGGTTGCGCTAGTCGACAACATGAAATCGTTAGTGGGAGTGGCATGCATATTGCATGCTATTTCACCTAACATCGTAATATGAGAAAAGAATAGCCCCAGCGATGAGCAATAAGAAGATATTCTGCGCACACATAAACACTCAAGTGAAATAGACCATGATTTATAACGAAAACGAGCGCGTAAAATTTAATGAACAGGCCTTTGGGTGTTTACGCCCAAAGATGCGGTAAAATTAGTGTTGAAATATGGAATTCGGCGCTCATAACTTTTTAACCAATATTTTTTTTTAAATTCTGTTTCCGATCAAAGCTAGACAATGACGAGACAAATAAATACATTTTTTAATTTTTAATGTACACTGTCAAACAGTGGAGTAAACTTTATACAACGTTAGTATGAAAGAATGACTGACTAGCGTAACCTTAAAGCCAATATGACATTATTATTGTGATTTAAATAAATAATAAGGATGGCATCAAAAGTTTTAATAATACGTTAACCAAGAAAACAAAGCTAAAACTTGTTAAAACTCTGTCTAAAATAAATATCTTCCAGAAATCCATTAAACGTATCAACATTTTAGTTTCTCAGCAAGTTTTCTATCCAGCTAATTCCCTATCTAGCTTCGGAAGCAGGTTATATTTCATCACAGAAAGGCGAGAAGTTAGTTCCACACGAGTGAAACAGCGGCTAATCTATTATGTTTTATTTCTGACCACAGTCTCGTACAATTGTCCAATATTGGAGATTCAATCATCACATCGCCATTTCGTTCCGACTTTCCAAACGTAATATTGTTCCAAATTTTGAGTAACTTTTGTTTGAGCTCTTCGTGAATTCTGAGAATCCTACTACGAGTTTTAAAGGTAAAAGTAGAATAATTATTTTTGCTTATTATACATGTTGTCGGGAAAAATGTGACAATGAATGTGGAATGCTATACGAGTAGGGGAAGACCAAATAAATGATGGATGGACTGTGTGAAAGATGATAATAATATGGCTAGAAAGGGAGTGACTACCGAGATGACGACTAATAGAGAAGTATAGAAGAAAAAGACATGTTGCGCCGATATCAAATAAATTGGGATAAGGCCAGGAGAATGAAGACGGTGATGCATATCATACCTGTCTGTAAACGCACATTATTTTTATTTGTAGCTAGCTTCTGCCCGCGGCTTCGTCTACGTGAAACTTCTTGTCCCCCCGACCCACCCCGTCTCATCGCATCGCCCGCCCGCGCTCTTACTTCGTTTTCACTTAGCGTTCTTTCGGACTATTTTTCATTTTGCTCGGCTCCTGAGGGTCACAGTGTGATGTTAAATAGCCTACAACCTTCCTCAAGAATTGGGCTACCAAATGCAAAAAAACTTTTTTAAATCTGATTTTGTTAAATATAATTAGAATTAGAAGAAATGATGTGATAAGGCAACGGTGCGGTTTAAAAGAAGATGTAGTGACAAAAATTGAAAAGAGTATGCTTAGATGGTTTGGTCATGTTGAGAGGATGAATGAAAGTCGACTAACAAAAGGTATTTACACGGCAGATGTGAGTGGAAACGCCGGAAGGGGACGCCCTAGGAAGACATATAGTGACCTTATTGGTGATGTTCTTCAGAAAGGTCAGGTGCGTAGTACTCGCAACCGGCGTGCGTGTATGACCAGATGTATGAATGTAAACGAGGCAAAAGGAGTATGTAAGGATCGTAGCAGGTGGCGTTCTGTAGTTTCTGCCTACCCCCATGGGAAGAAGGCGTGAGTTTATGTATGTATGTATGTATGTATGTTAAATACAAACGTACCTCTTTATAATAATATGTAGTATAGATGGCTCGTAACGCTGTTTTTAAGCATGTGGGTGTGTAGTGAGAGACGGTCACGACAAACAATGAGAGATAGGCTGGATTTTCGTATTTGGATTTGTAACAATGTTATATAATACTCTAAAACTGAAAAACTTCCTCACCAACGCGAACCTTAATTATCACGTTTCATAATTCAAAATATTTTATTTCATATAAACCTACATGGGCCCTTATGAAACGCCAGAAGTTAGGTACACGGTTCCAATTGCTCGTTTCCTATGTAGAAGAGCCGGCAAGTTACTCTTTTAAAAATAATTGGCTTTTACGACGGTTTCAAATTATACTGTTAATAAGAATGGGGACAGCTTAGGGCTGTCAACAATTAGGTACTAGGTATGTAAAAAAAAAACTATATAAAAGAATAGAAAAGTAAATAATATAATAATAAATTTAGTTATTATTTATTTTATTTGTTACTAAACAAAAAAAAAAACTGATAAACCAAAATAATGATAATGTTCGAGTTACCATAGTTAGCTGCAGTGTCAAGGTTTAGAAAGATAGACACCGTTTCTTTTGTTCGCAGACGCCAGGCGGCGAACGATAAGAAGTTATACGGGTGTGCCTTCAGCGTTTTAATTGATATCGTCTCACCGAGGCCGAGAGGCAAAAGCCGAATGCCGACTTGGCGCAGCGGAGATTAAGAATATATTTATTGTACTGCAGTGGAGGTTATAAGCTTATCTCTTTCAACACTCAATTTTGAAATTTTGTTGAAGTATAATTATTGAGCTATTTCGTTTATTTAGATAATATACTTGTTTCGTACAAACAATATTTTCTACGTTGATTTTTGAGAGAGGATTGTTTTGAAATGCAAACACAATTTGCATATTTTCTTGAAAGGCAATTATGTCCCTGCTAAAATATTCAGGCCTATTTTGCAAACTAACATTCTCTGTAAAAGGATTCTTTGGGGAAAGAAACTATAGGTAGGCACTTGTGGCGGATATCTACATCGCCACAATGGAACGCGTCACACTGACGTTACGCAAAATCCTGCATCGCGCAATCAGTTTACCGCGCGACTAGCATATATACAACATCCCGCCATCAACCATCGGGCAGTAGCCCACCAGACACAACATCCGTCTGGTCGGAGGATCCTCCCTTTTCTATGGAGGATGAGTGAACTTTACACCCGGTTCCTCATGCCTCATAAACACTTATAGTGGCACAGTATTTTTATCTTACGAAGCGACCCGCGCTTTCCATGTGGTAACCAAGTGTACAAACACGCTGTGAATGTGTGCGTGAAGACGAGTAGCGTCAGCACATAATACTCACACGCACACATATGCACACACACTTCCGACTTCACCATTGTCTCGGACGGTACTGAGAGCTCCTGCGCTTACACACACATTCACAGCGTGTTTGTACACTTGGTAACCACAAGTAAAGCACCCGCCGCTTCGTGAGATAAAAATATTATTGCACTATAGGTATCGTCGACCTCGTAATTGCTTTTATCACCTTAAGGTTGAACTTTTGCACCTCATAAAAGGTTAAGGGTTATTTATGGTATGTGACAGTTAGACAGTTTCAACCTTAGTTTCAATTTTTTGGGAATCGTCGTCAAGAGAGGTGAAGTAATTTCGAGGTTGGCTATACCTATATCATCTGCCAAACAATGCTGCTTGGCAGTTGAAATCGACTCTGTTGTCTAGCTTAACACCGGGTAAACAGCTGCCAGCCATTCCGTAATTCATTATTTAGTAGAACATTGTAAGTTAGATACGTACGTATACAAAACTTCCACAAAAAAGATGAGATGAAAATTGATAAAGAAATTATTTGTAATCATTACCATGAAGCTGCTAAAAATGAGTTAATTCGGGGAAAAAGCCGAACAGTGAAAATCCAAGTCTTGGCCACAAGCCACGATAATCCTAGGAAGTAAAAGAACATTTATTAATCAGCGTTGAGCTCCTTTTATGTTGAGCTGTACGATTACTGACAGATGCTTGCACTGACTGGACTGGTCCACTCAACCTGTGTGGTTCTTTCCTCAAAAGACCATTTCAGACACCAACCTACATGGTCTTCACATGATCTGACCAAAATTATGTCTGGACTTTAAAAGAGACTGTGACCTCTGAGTTTGTTTCGGCCTTTCTTCTCAGAGTAGTCAGATAGGAAACGCCGGCCTCATCTAGTTTAAAAAAAAATGTTTGACGTGTAAGTGTTTGTATAAACCTACTTACAGAAATAAAATCATTCATCATTTAATGTACCTTCCACGATTTAATGAGTCTCATTAAAAAGATATGTACATACTTCTCACAGAACTTCTTAATTTTCAGTTAAAATCGATGAAATAATAGGGATGGTGATAACATTTTTTTTGTCCGTCAGGTAGATTATTATAAAATATCGGACACGTATTTTTTCTTTTATTACGTATTCAAAAGATTACGGCGATACATTGAATTAAAATGTGGCATGACGTCACGCCTTGCTAGATTTTATACGGAGTTGTGATGTAGCGAGCCCCTATACCCAACTTTAATGCGTTTTATCTAAGTCATTTTTAATTCATATTATTATGATAAAGCAAAAAATACGTGTCTAATATTTTTTTTATTATCTAACTGACGGACTAAATAGAATTTCTTATTATTACAATAATATTATCATCATTATGATGATGATCATCATAATTTGGAATGATCATCATATTTTGGGCAAGTCGGCGCAACATGTCTTTTTCTTTCATAGATCTTCTCTATTATTTTTTATTATTTCTTAAGTATTACAATAATTGAGTATAAATTTAATTTAATAATAATAATAAAGAACTATCGATACTCTTGCGCCATCCGATCTTCCTGGCTCGGCGTGTTGTGCTGGCGCTGCTGCTGCGTCTACGGAAAACCTCAAGCGGCGAAAGTATAACAACCATATCGGTAATTATATTAGGTCATCAGAAAACTTGAACCTTAAAAATGCGAATGCATTCCACAACTTTCCTTGACAAATCCTTTACTGTCTAGGCCGCTCGTTTGTGGAATGCATTACCAGTTCCAATAAAGCGCGCGCAATCACTGCCTGTGTTTAAACGACTCGTGAGGGAACATTACTTGTTGTTGTGATTTTGTTCTCGTTGCTGGCTGACAGTCGTCTTTTGTTTTCGTTGCTTACATATTTAGTATCTATGTTTCTATTATATAGCATATGTGATAAGGCCGCCAAATGTTTATTTTGTAGTTTAAAATGTATCTTTATCTAATGTATAATCTGGTGTGCAATAAAGTATATGTAAATAAATAAATAGTAAATATATTTTCGAGCCGTTTGAGGTTGAAACCCTCGGGCCGTGGGGTCCGAGCGCTCATGGTTTGTTCAACGAAAACTCCTTGCGGATAGTTGACACTTCCCGTGACCCAAGGGCCTGCTATTATCTTGGCCAGAGGCTAAGCATTTCCATACAACGTGGCAATGCCGCCAGTCTCTTGAGTATATTACCAGTCGACAGCGATGCGGAGGAATTTTTCAACGCCATATTTTAGCTTAAGAACTATTAATATTTGTTTGATGCCCAATGAGCTTTCCCTTTTTTTCCCTATATATTTAACTTGTACATATTATATATAGGTATTTTATTGTTAGATTGTATATTGTATTTAAGATTATTTTGTCAAGTGTACATTAATAAACCGATGTATTACTCTAACATATAATAGAAACTCTTAATAATAATCCTTAAAAGAACTTCTTTATGGTTTAGTTAAATTCATTATTTGTTTAAAATTAAAACTATTAATTGCTTTAAATCTTCATAATTATTCCAAGGAATTTTACTAATTAGCAAACGTCTAAACTTTTAGTAATTAATCTAAAACTAACTTATATTTTGGCGCAGAGTTTGTATTTGTAATTTCATTATTTAACTAAGATTTATTTCTTTCTTCCCGACTGGTCAAAAAGAAAGTATGCAATTATTATTTTTTATTAAAACAATTTTGATTGAGGTAGGCAGACGATGAATAATTATTATTATCTTCTTTTTGTCCGCTGTGATCCTTTGTTGGCCAATCAATCCTATTATAAGATTTTTTTCAGTACGGGAGAGGATTCATGAGAATTCGTAGACTTGATGGTCAGAAATCATCAACGCAGGCAGCAAGTATGTCAATTTATTGCTCTGTTTTTTTGGGAACGCACAAGCGCCATCATTAATTGTTACATTGGGATAAAAAGAAAATTGCACAGAATGAAATTATTGTATGTAAAATTGATTTCTAATAGATCTTTACTGAAAAGTGATCAACCCATTTCACGCAAACTATCTGACAAACGACTCTTTAATTCTTGTTCAGAAAAGTGATTTCCATACACGGCGCGTACAGATAACCAAGAGAAGCTCAAATGTTTGTAAACTTTACAACTCTAGATATAGGTAGTGGCCAGCACGAGTCGTGAGCACAAACTCCACTTTTAAACCTTACGAATCTTATTTCCTATTACGGCAATTCGTGAACGGGCAGGGGCAATGAGGTTAACAAATGATCAAGCTTATTTATGTACAGGTAGAAAACAGAATACAAAAGTCCGCTGACGACGGCAACAACAGTTCATGTGGAATTTGTGCTCACTATTCGTGCCGGCAACTAGACAAACTTCGCTAACATGGCTTTATTAGCCGTGTATTCATTGAAAGCAAAGTTGAAGCAACAGTCGCACAACATTGTCACCCGCAAGAACAATATGTTGCTGGCAGTAATGTTGCGCTTCTTTTGTTTATCATGATTGCGGAACATTAGCGCATGTTTCCAGCGATATTGCAAAATTATAAACCTATGTATTTATTTATGTATACAACATTAACATTCTGTGTTGCCAGCAATAAATATGTTACAGAAACCAGGTTGCAGTGTTGCAACTTGTTTTCCATTGAGTAATAATAATACCCTCCCGATCGAATATCGGTCACGGCGGCCAAACTCAACGGAGATTAGCTAAGTACGCAAGAGATATGTTAGTGCACTAGTGTGTGCGCAAACACAGGTGCACTCCCTCTTCCCTCACTCTAATAATCAGAAGGAACGGCAATCTGACGCGACCAGGCGCAGAACCAACGGCTTTACGTGCTCTTAGAGGCACGCGGGTATCCCACCTCCAACTTCCAAACTCCGGGCTGCTACTGAGAAATTTTTAAAGGAAAATCCCAATACCACTTTGTCCGACCAGGAAATCGAACCTAGAACCCACTTCAGCAGTCACACTTGCGACCACAAGACCAACAGGACAGTTCCCAATGAATACGGGGCTCAACGCTGACGATAAAAAGATTCAAACAACGGACCGAAGGTTCGCCGCACACTATCAATATTTCATAAGGCTGTTTATTCGATTCCTACGTACAAAAGCGAACTCCACTTGAATCGAGATTTCCTCAAATCGTGACTGGAACAATATTCTTGATAGAAAACATCTTCCGAATTCATATTCGTTTGTGCATTAAGGAGGCGGAACACTTCTCCTATTTCAAATTCTGGGAAATTCATTCAAGATTAGTATTGATCGAGTTACTGGTCGATAGGCAGGACCTGGTTCAAAAGATTTGACGGAAGATTTTAGTTAATAAGTTCACAATTTCACATTTTGAAGCTAGCTCGTAACGCGATACCAAAATAAATTATTTCACTATTACAGCATGTATGGATTTAATTTTTATTGATATTTTTATGGATTTAATTTTTATTGGATAAAATGTTTATTGACTATTGGATTAATACTCTGACTGAAGGAAAACGCAATTGAGTTTTTCCTCGATAGAATTAAATTCCGAAAAAACCTCTACTTTTTTATATATTTTTCTGTAATCCTAAGTAATTTCATTGCAAAATTGCATTCAAAATATGGGTAATTGAAAACTCTGCCTAAAAATATTTTTGATATATGTATAGCTTAATTAATTTTTAAACCACTTTTATTTGGTTTGGCACTGACGTTTTTTTTTTTTTATTTTGGTTCCAGCACATTGTTGCGCTTTCTTTTTTTTGCACATGGAAGTAATTGACTCTGTCATTTTCTTATTCCCGCTCGGTTCGGTTTTCCCAGTTTTTACATATAATCACCTTAATAATAGTTCTCTATTTTGTCATTGCCTTTGTGACAATGTTGATTCCTACTTAGCCATGTGATTTATGTGACTTGCGGTTTCATTTTAGGATTCTAGGTTCTTTAAGCAATGCAGAAGATGGTGTCGTTACGTAATTATCACATTCAACTTTGTGTTTAGAATTGAATTTTTTATATTATTATTTTCCTTTATTTCATTTTCTATACATATTATTTATATTTCTAAATAATTTATAAAAAACATTTTAAACTATAAAAAATAGTAGCCCATCGGCATCAGGAACAGGATCGAAGGTGCCGGTGGTCAGGGCTCTAGAGAAAGGAACCTCCTCACTAAGCGTGCCGTGTTCAGGAGTACTGCTTTCTGGATCAAGCCCTTGACCCAGCTGCGCAATGAGAGCCTCCTGAGGCCCAGCTTCGGTCGAGGCTCTCCGTTATTAGGCCATTAACCGTATCGATTATCGGTACAATGATTGCAGAGTCCACGTCCCTCATGTCGACTACCTCGTGGGCTGAGAAGATACTTGATTTTTTATCTTTCTCAGCTTTCACGAGATTCTCATCATGAGGAACAGTGATATCAACAATCATTGCACGGCGCTCTTGTCAATCTATCACCACAATATATGGCTTATTAGCTACAATAGTCTTGTCAGTGATGATAGATTGATCACAGTACAATGTGGCGTGACCATTCTCGAGAACTGGGTCGGGCGCATACCTGTATATGGTACTTCGGACTCCACAAGGTTGTACTGCAAGGCAAGTTGCTGTGGATAATCCTAGCCACTAGATTGTGCCTGTGCAAGTACTCGCCGTGATGTCAACCGTACCGTCCTTGACAATGTATTTCCGGTAATTATTCGTCATGATAACTTCATCCATAAGGGCACAGACAAAATCGTCGGTTTCCCTGAAGAGGTCACCGAAACGCAGCCAGGAAACAAACGCCAAAAAGTCTACATCAGGTCCAAGGAGGGCCCGGAAAAAGCGTCCGTGAACCTCTTTGCCTTGCCATACTTCCTTACGATCTTTAGTAGTCAAGTACTACAGGTTTGCGCCAGTTCTCTTTCACCAAGGAGAGCGGGGTGAGGCCCTTGTCCACCGCGACCACCTATCGATGCATCCACACGTCAGCTTCTAGGAAATATTCCCTAAGACTGCATATCTCGCGGTTATGGAGGGTCTTAGCGTTTAAAAACCCCCCAAAATATTATTATTTATATTTAAGTATCTCGGGATCCATGGTCCCGGACTTTTGGAAGGCGTATGAACGGCCGAAGCCCCTTAGACATTTTTTAATGACACCAACGAACGATTATCCCTATATGTACTATGCAAATGCAACCAAGGATACTCCCAGTTGGTGCAGGACTATTGTAGGATATGGAAACGCAACATATTGGACTATGGGTTTTTGTGGCTATAGTGGATTGGTTACCAAGTACTATGGAAAGATTATGACGTCCCGACGACGAAGATTAGCACATAGTGTCGTAGCAACAAGGGGGCCACATGTCTTGAGGTGTTTTTGAGGAGTGGAGAGGTATTTCACGACTATCAGGACAATCCCAGAGCCCGGAATATGGTCAAAACCCCTACTTGCACTTACTGGAATACTTCCTTCCTTCGAGCACGTTTGCCCTTGCGAATCTCCACTCAATCCAGTCAGTAAAGGCAAAAATGAAGTGGGAGCTCTGTTCCTCATCAGTATTCACTCCAGCCGGTCAATAATGGGCACGCCACAATTGCGGCGATAAGTCCCCTCTTTGAGGAGTGGCTGGAGAGGCGCCACGGCGTCCTCACCTTCCGCCTGACGCAGGTCCTCACCGGACACGGGTGCTTCGGGAGGTACCTGTTCCGGATAAGGCGGGAGGAATCGCCCGGGTGTCACTACTGTGTGGATCGCCCGGAGGACACGGTGGAGCATACGGTGGAGGTCTGCCCGGCTTGGGCGGAGCACCGCCGTGTCCTCGCGGAAGCGATCGGCGGCGGCGATCTCTCGCGTCCGGCCCTGGTCCAGGCCATGGTACGGAGCGACAGTGCATGGGAAGCCATTACCTCCTTCTGCGAAGCAGTAATGCTCGTGAAGGAGGAGGCGGGACGCGTGAGGGAGAGGCAAGCTTTGCACCCTCACGCCCCTAGTCGCCGCAGGAGACGCCCTGGGCGTCGGGAATTGGCAGCTGATTCCCGGCCACCGTAGGCGCGGGCTTGCGGACGGCGAGCAATGGGTAGCTCGCCGTCCGGTAAGGACCAAGCCCGAGTCGACGGCGCGTCGTGTTCCACGCGCGCCTCAAAGAGATGTCAGCACTATTGACGGGGTCCGCTAGGGCCGATGCCAGCTAGGGTTGCGGGATGTTCGAAAGAGTTACCGTGGCCCCGGCACAGGCAACAGAAGGAACACGGGTGGGTTTTAGTCAGTAAAAGTCTGACACGCCCTCCCGCTCCGCCCAGAGCGGGAGAAGTCATTTGATGATTTCCCATCCACAAAAAAAAAAAAAAAAAAAAGCCGGTCAATAAAGGCAAGCCAGAGATGAGGAGCAAGACTTCTTGAGGAAACAAGGTCCGTAGGGTCACTAATGCCCAACAGCTCGCCACATGCTTCCCTGCGGGTTCCTGTATCTCTCTTGGTCTGGCTCCTCATCCTAGACCCATTCCGGCAAAGTTAACTCTACCGGCACAGATCTAGAGTTCGGAGCGCGCAAGCCCCACAATGACGTCAACGTAGAGATACGGTGATGGGGTATTATTATTTGATATTTCTCGGGACCCTAAGGTCCCGGATCTTTGGAAAGCATATGAAGGGCCGAAGCCAACTCGCAGAGGCCTGTTAGACGCTTTCGATGGAAATAAGGTACCAACCGACGATTATCCCTGTGCGTACTATGCAAGTACACCCAAGGACAACCCCCGGTTGGTGTAGGACTATTGCAGGATATGGAGACAAAAAAAAAATATTGGGCTATGGGTTTGGATGGCTAGAGTGGACTGGTTATCTAAAACTATGGAAGGACTATGGCCCCTGCCTGACCAATGTTTGATAAATACAATACACGGATAAAATGGCAGGGGGTGACTTGCACACTCAACAATGGGCCCCCGAAAACGGTCGCCAGCACATAGTGTCGTAGCGACAAGGGGGCAACATGCCCTGAGGTACATAAGAGGAGTGGAGAGGTATTCCACGGCTATCAGGACAATCCCGGAAGTACGGTCAAGATCCCTACCAGCATCTTACTGGACTACTTCCTTCCTCCGAGCACGTTTGCTCTTGCGAATCTCTACTCAAGCCAGCCAATAAAGGCAAGAATGAGGTGGAAGGTCAGTTCTCGTCAGCGTTCACTCCAGCCGGCCAATAAAGGCAAGCCAGAGATGAGGAACATGACTTCTCCCGGGAGATAGGGTACGTGGGGTCGCTACTGCCCAGCAGCTCCTCACATGCTGCCCTGCGGGTTTCTGTATCTCTCTTGGTCTGGCTCCTCACCCTAGACCTGTTCCGGCAAAGTAACCTCTACCGGCACAGACCTAGAGTTCGGAGCGCGCAAGCCCCACCACGACGTCAACGTAGAGATACGGCGATGGGGTATTATTATTATTATTAAGCATTTATTGCTGATATTAATATTATACATTTTACAAATAGTAACAAACTTATAATCTAGTACATCGGATATCCCGGTATGGTGGTCAGCGTGTCCTGTGACACATAGGCCAGCTGTTTCCATTCTTCTCTATTTCTAGTTTTTCTTGACCAGATTGTCTCTCCAATAATCTTGATATCATTTATCCATCTTTTAGCTTGTCTGCCTCTTTTTCTTCTGCCTTCATGTGGTAGCCATTCCGTTATGATTTTCATTCATTTTATCATGCTGTCCCTTGTCATGTTTCCTGTCCATTGCCATTTCAACTAACATATTTTCCACATTTGTTTTAGATCTAATATATTCTGCTCTTTTGCGGTCTTTTATCGTTACGCCCGACATATTTCTTTCAATTCCCCTTTGGCACGTTCTCAGTTTCAGAAGATGTTTCTGATTCAAAGCCCAAGTTTGACAGCCATATGTACGTGAGACATGGCAAGATACTCGAGTTGAACACTTTTTTCTTGACTGTCATAAGAAAGTGTTTACTTTTGAATTTATCTTTAAGGGTACCAGTATCTTTTCCAAGCACAAGTCACTCTTCTCTTTATTTCCATGTTTGTTTGATACTACCTAATTGCCCTAAGTATGTGTAATTTCTAATATATTCAATATCTTGCATGTCATAAAACAGCTAATAGAAAAATGCCAAGAACACGGTAAAATCTTGCACATGGTATTTGTGGACTATACAGTGTGAGTCTTTATAATGTGCACATATCGAAATGAGGGAATCTATGCTTAATTTTATCGACGGAAAAAATGTTAAAAAAAATCTAAATATTTATTTATATTTTTTATGGATTTTTAAAAAAAAATGTTTGCTTTTGTGACCCCAGTGTATACAAAACTGTGTAACTTTTAAACTAAACGATTTATCACGATGAAACAAACTCTATAATGTTTGGAAGTAATTAGGTGTCGTCATAAAATAAAAATTATGGAAAAAAAATAGCCACATTTAAAAATAAACATTTTTGTTTGGCAAAAATCTGATTTTTTTTCATTAATTTTTACAAAAATTGTAAAATTTCTCAATAACATGCCCCCATCACCTTCTTTTTTTATAACTTTAAGTTATTCTTCATTGTATTAGGAACCTAACGGTAAAAATTGCATGTTTTTAACTCAACCCCAACATTTTTTATCAACTGTCAAAGAAAGGCCCAACGCATAGCTATTGTTTAGCAGGTAGATAAACTTTCTTTTGAATGTGCGCAGGTCGGGGAGGTAGGGCCAGCCAAAGGAACTTGAATTATGACAGATGTCAGACTGGCAGTCGCTCCGAATTATTCGCCGCTGCTACATGTGTTTCGGTACTTTCGTTCGCTGGACTTTCATAACTTTCGTTCGCTGCTACATGATGCCGCGTTTAAGTGAATTTTCCCCGGCACACATCGCCGACATACATTTTTATTATGGAGTGGGACAAGGAAGTGCCAGAGCTGCGCGCGCGGCTTACATACCTAGCTGCGTATCCTAACAGGCAACCAGTGCCATCTGCCCGAAACTTCCAGGAAGTTCACAGAAGGTTGTCGATCACTGGACTTGGATCAAGTAGAGATCGTCGCGAGCCACCTCAAGTAATTATTGATGCGGCTACTGAACAAGCAGTATTAAGTGATTTGTTTGCTGATCCATCCATAAGTACTAGACGATTGGCTCTTCGTCACGGAATATCCCAAAAATCAGTGTGGCGTATTTTAAAGAAAGAAGGATTGCATCCTTATCACTATCAAAGGGTGCAACATCTACATGAAGACGTAGACTGGCGTCCAAGGTGTGTGATGTCCACATGGATTCAAAGAAAAACCAGAGCAAACCCAAACTTTCCAAGAAAAATACTATGGATGGACGAAGCGACATTCACTAGAGACGGTATTACTAACTGTCGAAATTTACACAGATGGTGCCGCGCAGGTGAAAACCCGAAACTGAAACGGTCATCTACTTTCCAAGTAAGATTTTCGATAAATGTTTGGGCTGGTCTTATCGATAACATGTTGATTGGACCAGTCATATTGCCGAGAACGTTGACTGGTGAAAGATTGTTAAGTCTATTGAGAGATGATATGCCTCAGTTATTGGAAGATGTCCCACTGGCTGTGCGTCAAAGGATGTTTCTTCAGATGGACGGATGTCCTGCCCATTACGCTACAAATGTAAGAAGATTTTTAAACGAAAATTATCATGACAAATGGATCGGCCGGCAAGGACCTGTAGGGTGGCCTGCGCGTTCACCCGATTTGACGCCCCTTGATTATTTCCTATGGGGGACCATGAAGCAACGCGTCTACAGTACCCCCATCAACAGTGAGGCCGATTTGCGTGACCGCATAATAAACTGTGCGAATGATATTCGCAATGATCCCGAAATGATAAGGAGAGCGACACACCAAATTCTAATTCGCGCGGCTTTGTGTTTACAACAACGAGGTGGACATTTTGAGAACCTGATGCATTAAATTTTGTATTTAATAATAAATGGGTTTCAATTGAACTCTTTTGCATTAATTATCATCCCAAACAAACCACCCTTATGAGAACAATACGATTCCGCGTTCGGAGTGCCATCTTTGAAACGACCCGCGCGCATTCACAACAAAGTTAACAAAAAAAAGTTTATCTACCTGCTAAACAATGTGCGTAGCTATGCGTTGGGCCTTTCTTTGACATTTGATAAAAAATGTTGGGGTTGAGTTAAAAACATGCAATTTTTACCGTTAGGTTCCTAATACAATGAAGAATAACTTAAAGTTATAAAAAAAGAAGGTGATGGGGGCATGTTATTGAGAAATTTTACAATTTTTGTAAAAATTAATGAAAAAAAATCAGATTTTTGCCAAAAAAAAAATGTTTATATTTGATTATGGCTATTTTTTTTCCATAATTTTTATTTTATGACGACACCTAATTACTTCCAAACATTATGGAGTTTGTTTCATCGTGATAAATCGTTTAGTTTAAAAGTTACACAGTTTTGTATACACTGGGGTCACAAAAGCAAACAATTTTTTTTAAAAATCCATAAAAAATATTAATAAATATTTAGATTTTTTTTAACATTTTTTCCGTCGATAAAATTAAGCATAGATTCCCTCATTTCGATATGTGCACATTATAAAGACTCACACTGTATATAGCATTTGATTCTATAAAACATTAATCGCTTTGGAGGGCTCTAATCCAGCAAGGAGTTCCAAAAAAAATATATACGTATAATAAAAAATGTATACTCGAATAGCATAGCACAAGTAAAACTAAAATCAGCAAGGTGAAGAATTCCTAATTGCTAGAGATGTGAGGCAAGGAGATCCGCTATCCCCAAAACTTTTCTCTGCAATCTTGGAAAACGTATTCAGGAGTCTCGAGTGCGACAATTTTGGCATACATATCAACGGCAAGCCACTTAACCATTTAGGATTCGCGGATGATTTAGTCCTAAGAACTGACAAAGCTAATACGCTATTATGCTACAACAGTTGACGGAGGCAAGCAGAGTAGCTGGTCTTGCTATGAAAAAATCAAAAACAAAAACAATGACAAACAGAGAAGAAATTGGCATAAAAGTAGATAATAAAGATATTTTTTTTTATATAAGTGGACTATAAATAATTACTAATTAAGTTTTATTGCTATATCTACTAAAAAATATTCTATTCTTACATTATTGAATCTTGGGTTTTATCTGTTTTGGTAATGTAAAGTCTACTTCCCAACTTATGAAAGCTTTGTGTGAGGCTTCATAATCCCTGACATGGTACCTATATCTACAACTAAACCTGCCTTTAAATTATTCATGCAAATTATAATTATGTAATTTTATTTTCAAGGAAATAAAATGTTCTATCAAAACGAAGCTTTGGAGGTGAAAGCGACATTAATCTCATTACCTACATTGTTGTAGAAAGAATATTTAAAAATGTTTCAGTGTGATTACACTAAAAGATTTTTACTCATATTTTTTTGGAAAACTCCCGAAATGACTTACCTATTAAATGGAGTGTATTCTAAAACAATTTTATTTATGTATCAAATTAATTACTTTGAAAACATGAGGTCCTGAGTTCGATTCCTAGGTCGGGTTGTTTTTCTAACTGGAATTTCTCAGTAGCAGCCCCGAGTCTGGATTTGTGCCCGGTAGATGGCAATAGGCTCGCCCCCTATTACATGGAGCTTAAACATAACTGGTAAAATGTGGGTGTTCTATAGGTACACCTCTGCCTAACCTTTCGGGGAAACAAGGCGTGATGTTATGTTATGTTACTTTGAAAACCCCTTAAAACGAACAAAAACACTTTTATTAAAAAAATATTACATAATGACTTTCAAATGAATGTCAAACTGCACCCCGAAACATTTGAAACTCATTGTTATTTAGCAAAGCTGTCCCAATTACTCCATTGTAAATTAATTTAATTCATTAAAACATTTTTGGCTAACAACCTAACAAAACTGAGGACTATACGAAAAGTTACCCAGCGTTTCCGACTCGAGGGGATTTACAACTTTAGCGCCAAAGGTCAGGTTCAAAGCACTTAATACGTTGGATCTGACAAGTGAAATGAATGTTCCTATTCCATTATTTTAACGTCACGGTTATAATGGGAGTATAAGACCTGATCTTCACTATACTGGAGCGAAACTTTTATCGGGATGGACAGATTTTATGGATGTGTCCACATTATTATTAAAAACTTTTATTTAACTTCATTTGTATCTATGCACTATGAGTTATGTTACTTGAATAAATAATTGAATTATTATTATGCATGTTCTGGAATTTTGCAATCAATATTTCACCAACAGGGGAAACAAGGCGTGATGTTATGTTATGTTATTTCACCAACTTTCACTGTAGCTATCGGGCTGAAATTTTACTTGTTGGTTCAGCTCCAAAGATAATATATTTTTATGATAAGCCTGACCTGATTGTACACCCAGGATTGGCTCCAGATGAAGGAACTCCTTAACCGTCAACAGTACAGGCACCAAATTTCCGTCAGTCCGTTCTAAAGTCCACCATGATCTGGCTGCTGCACCCCGGTTGGCTTCAGACGAGGGAACTCCTCAACCGTCAAAAGTATAGAAACGAAATTTTATATACCTAAGCTTTAATTATGATAGTTCCTTCTAAAGTCCACCATGATCTGGCTGCTGCACCCAGGATTGGCTTCAAACGAGGGAACTCCTCAACGGTCAACAGTACAGACACGAAATTTTATATACGCTTTAACTGTGAAGGTCCGTTCTAAAGTCCATCATGACCTGGCTGCTGCACCCAGGTTTGTCAGGTTTGTTCGCTTCAATCTTTTAAAAAAATATTAAAGTTCTGTGTTTACGTAAGTTTTATTTAGTACTTTTTAGTTCAATAAAAGCTTGTTTATAAAAAAACTTTTTTACTTCTATTTCATTTTGTACTTTTTAGCCAAGTGCAAAGTGATTATTGAGTAGGTATGTACGAGTATATCAGATAAGTTCTTTGTTGAAAATACTCAACTCGTAGATTATAATACTAACCGACAGGCTGCTCTGGTAGGCTGAACTGGATTTAGCCGGTCATAGGATAGGCTTAAGTCATCACGCATCGGATGATTGCGGCAAGCGGTGTCTACATCTACTGTAAGGACTGGCTGATGCGACTGGAGCCTCTTGCTATTGTTGGAGAATAATAATAATAATTTCGTTATTTGTATAGAATGCAGGTGTTACAATAATGGTGTTAGATTCAGGTATATTCCCAGTACATTCTGCCTGTTGGCATACAAAAATACAGTGGTTGACTTACAGATAGAAACTATGTACTTAAATTCAAAATGAGATTATGGATAAAACTAAGTCTAAAATTATTTACATAATAATTATATGAGATAAGTGAAACAAATATTATTACAAATTATCATTTAAAAAATCATTAACAGAGTACAATCAGTAACACAAATCAGTAACAGAGAACAAAGACTGATGCAGTTCCACAATTAAAAGCAGAGAGCTTGTCAGCTCGGATCGGAGTACAGTCGACCCCACGTCGTTGGTAACACTTTGGCCTAGCGTAGTACGGAGTTCCAATTGAATAAGAGGACAACTTATAATTACTGGTTTTGTTAATACTAACGTGCAGCACAATAATAGTCCTCCAGATCGAATTTCGGCCATGGCGACCAATCTCAGCGGAGACCAGCCTTCGGCGCTGGAGATATTATAGTGCACAAGTGTGTGCGCAGACACAGGTGCACTCTCTCTTCCTTCACTCTCAAAGTCCGATGGGACGGCAATCCAACACGACCGGAGAGAGATCAGGCGCAGGACCACCGCCAACTACCAAACTCCGGGCTTTTTCTAAGAAATTCCTAATAGAAAAACCCAATAACACATTGCACGACCCGGGAATTGAACCCAGGGCCCACGCTCAGCTGTCGCACTTATGACCACGAGATCAACGGGACGATCACGCAGCTTACTGTACTGGTAAAATGTGTTGAACGACAAGAAAAATGTGGAAGGATCAAGAGACAATAGTCAAGCAATAGTTCAATATAGGATAAAAAAAAAAATTAAACAAAACCTCCTTAGTCCTTAAATGACACTCAAATCCAAGCCCTCGAGGTTCACAGCAGTAATACTACCACTAGAGCTAAGACACGTTGACAGCTATTTCAATCCATTTATTTTCATATGTAAATATGTGGATATTGAGAGGATCTCGCGTACAGATGCGTGTCTCAAGTAATTGTAATTTACTTGAGAGCCGCTGTTTGTACAACACGTCACTTAAGCTTTACTCATTGGCAAAACGTACAAAAGAATATGGCCTGTAAAGCTTTCATGACTAAGGTTGTTTTGGGTTGAAGATTTCAAGCTTATTAGAGTATGTGTGTGGTTGATTGTAAATGCGTATTGGGACGATAAATTAAAACGTGATCTGCCACGTATAAATAACTGAAATAGGCTCCGAGCAATTTATTTCGTTTAACTCTTGCTCCCGGTTTGCTGAGCAATGGAATTGGAGAAAATGTCGGATGCTCAGTTGTCTGTGAACTGCGCTGTGGTATTCGGGATGTAACAGGGTTGTACTGATGTGGTGAACAGATGCCGATTTAATTAAATGCCTTTTTGTGTGCTGCGCCGGCTGAAAACTATTCTGTAGGTACTAGGTACTTATTATTGCTTTAATAAGGAAGGTTTTTAAAAAAATATAAAATAGTATTTGTTATTTGCCCGAACTAAAAAGTATTAAGCGGATTTATACTCATTAAGAAATGAGTTACTTATTGCAAAAAAAAACTTTTTTTATGTTTTTCTTCAAGCAAAATAATTAGTAATCAAAAAAGAAAATGTTTTCCAAATTTTATATAAAATAAGCAATCTCGATTTAAAAATTATAACAAAAATCTAATATCATAATATAATAGTAAAACCGATGTTAATCCAATACAGATTCAAGTCACGAAATAAATATAGGTTTCAAAGAATGCGCTTGTGCTTAATCGAAAAAAAAACTATAAGGTCGAAACCTTTTCTGCATACTCATTTTAGATATGGGTCTGATAAAAGGAGATGAAAATGTTACTTTTATGTACTAAAAGGCAAGTAACTATCTTCTACCGACTATGATATTTGATTATGTACTAGCTGTTTCCCGCGGTTTCGCCCGCGTGGATATCAATAATCGGATTTTTTTCACAATTTCATGGGCTTAAATTATTTTGCGTGGAACCCTAATTATTTTTCTAAAATAAAAGTAGCCTAAGTTGCTCCCTAGAACATCAGCTATGCCAGTGAAAGTCCCGTCAAAATCGGTACAGCCGTTACGGAGATACAGACAGGCAGGCAGACAGACAGACAGACAAAAATGTAAGAAACTATTTTTTGTTATAAGAACTGTATATACTTTCATATGCATTTAATAAAAAGCTATTATTTTGACATTACAAACAAGCACTTCAATTTTATTAGTGAAAGCCCCGTCAAAATCAGTCCGGCCGTTTCGGAGATTAGCCGGAATAAACAGACAGACAGACATTAATTTAAAAAAAATGTTTCTTTTTGTTATAAGTACCATAATATACTTTTATATGCATTTACTTATAAAAAGCTGTTATTTTGACATTACAAGCAGACACTTCATTTATTTATTTGTATAGATTGATCTGAGCTGGTGGGTTTCGTGCCCTCGCAACACACAATTAAATGAATAATAGACTTTAGTTCAATGAAAAGTTGAGTTTGTTACCAGTCGTTAAACACAGAGATATTCCTAATTCATCTACAGTTGTAGAATGTATTTGAAGTTTACTTTTCATGCATTCGTTTCACTAACAACATTTCATTTCTGCATCGAAAAAAACTGATCGTTTACCTTAAACATATTTTAAAAGTATCTTGTACCTACAATTATCTTTATATAAACTCATTTGCTCACCCTACATATACCCACAATGACCCATTTAACCCTCGCAACTTTTGGGAGGAGGAATACCCATCTGCCATTTTTACGATTCCTAAAAACCAATAGCAACATCAATTTCCTTTAATTTCATAGAGGTGACCAAGGAGAGTTGTGACATAGGAGAGTTGTTACAAAGTCCATTTCGTGGATTCTACAGGGTGGACCAAAAGTCCGTTTATATTTGAAATGATGATAAAAAAAAAAAAACTAATTACAGTAGATCAAAATTGTTTATCGTTTTCGATAGTAAACAAAAGGGAAATTCAATTCTCAAAAATCACATCATCCATATGCAATCCTTCATTATTTTGGCATTGCTGCAATTTAGAGCGGAAATTTTCGATAACAGCTTAACATGTTTCTGTTGAGATGTTTTGGACTTCTGTGCGAATACGATCCTTTAATTCGTCAAGAGTTACTGGGTTGGTGTCGTAAACTTTAGCCTTAAGATATCCCCAAAGAAAAAAATCCTTTGGGGATAGATCCGGGCTACGAGGCGGCCAGTTAATGTCCTTTTCGATATCACTTTTGGGCCAAAAATGTCTCGAGCTGCCCTTAACGAGTCATTACATGTATGACAAGTGGCTCCATCTTGCTGAAACCATGAGCGTTGATTAAAACCAACAAAATCCTGCAGCGCGGGAGCGAAAAAGTTTTATAACATGGTGATATACCGCTCGGAATTCACTGTAACCGCTAATTCCTCTTGAGTCTTCAAAAAAGTATGGACCAATAATGCCTCTTGCTGATAAAGCAGCCCATACTGTGACTTTGGGTGAATGTAGGGGTTTTTGATGCTTTAATTTCGAATTAGTGTCACTACAATAACGACAATTTTGTCTATTAACATGCCCATTTAGGTGGAAGTGTGCCTCGTCTGAGAAAAAAATGTTTGTAAAGCTGGTAAACCGCTCTACCATTTCGTTTGCAAACTGCAACCTAATGGCATGGTCCTGAGGCCTTAATTCCTGCACCATTTGGATTTTATAGGGATGTAAACGTAAATCTTTCTTGAGAATGCGGTTTAATGATGTTCTTGGCACGTTAAGGACAGCAGACCGCTTTCGAGTTGAAAGTCCAGGTTGGTCACGAACAGAAGATTTTACTCGCTCCACGTTTTCGGGGTCCCTCGACGTTCTAGGCCGGCCAGATCGAGGTAAATCCATTGTTGAACCCGTCTTCTCAAACTTCACCACCCATTTTTTAATTAACACACCTGATGGACCTTGATTTTTGTGTCGTATCTTGTAATGATCGCAAAACTTTCGTTGAGCTAAGGTTGCAGAATCGTTGTTTCGATAGTACTCGCGTACACAAAACGCACGTTGACTACCGCTGAACGACGCCATGGTACTAAATTCCCATTGGCCGCTCTTGCAATGCATAACCCCTCCACCCCCCTCCGCCGCCGCTGCTAGACGCGGCAGCCGATCCAAATGTTAACGGACTTTTGGCCCACCCTGTATAATCGTTTGCGAGCTGTCAATATCGCGTTATGTCTCTTTCTTGACGCACTTACCAATGCAGATTGTCACGGCGGCCTACCGGGAGTGGATATGATTGTGCTTCGTCGATGGCGAAAAAAAATTACGAAAGTAAGTTTTTCACTAAAATTGTACTAACCCATTCATCGATACGTGTTACATTGTTGGTATTTTTTTTTTTTTTTTGTAATCCATATACAGTATGTTAGTTTAAACGACGGACGTATTCAAAGCCACAATAGCTCATGCATACATGATACTAATAAAAATATGAACAAAAAAAGGGAGTGTCCTGTCGGAGCATCGGATACAACACAAAGGAAAAGGGCGGGGTTTGCGCACGGGATTCCCTTTCGGCAGTATCGGCACGTGTTTTGCCGCGTGATTACTAAACTGTTTACAAGTTCAAGTCTTCTTGCGAGCTCAGTGTTCATAATATATTTTATTGGACAATTACGTCACATATTAAGGTTTTTTACATAATATTTGGGAAGAGCTCGTGGCTAAGTAATAACAGCCGCACGGGTCGATCCATCGGGTTAAGCTACGCTTGCAGGGGTTGGTTCGTGGATGGGTGACCATCTTTACATACCGAGACTCCTCCGTGCCTCGGAAAGCACGTTAAGCCGTTGGTCCCGGCTGTCATTCGTGGATCTTTGACAGTCGTTACGGGTCGTCAGAAGCCCGAAAATCTGACAACCAGTCTTACCAAGGGGTATCGTATTACCCAGTTACTGGGTTGTGGAGGTCAGATAGGCAGTCGCTCCATGTAAAATACTGGTATTCAACTGCATCCGGTTAGACTGGAAGCTGACCCCAACATAGTTGGGAAAAGGCTAGGCAGATGATGACATAATATTTGGGACGAGAATCGAATACTGAATGCCCTCCTTCAATAAGTTCCTTGTTCAACCTAACATACTATATGCATTGAATATCTAAGTTTGAATTAATAATATTAATTTATTAGCTTCATTGCACATATCGAGGTTATGTCATAATTCTGAACCAAGCATGATTTTTTGCGCCTAAGAGTAACAACTCTCCTTTTTAAGGTTTCCAAATGCGTCATGGTATATTTTTAACCGACTTTAAAAACCTCCAAAAAGTACCACCTCTGGTTCTCAATTCGTCGGAATCTTTTATTTTTTTATGTGTGTTCCCCGATTATTCAAAGACGGCTTGACCGATTTGAAAAATTCTTTTTTGTTTTAAAGGGTGTACTTTCGAGGTGGTCCCATTGTCATCAAGTCAGGATCTGATGATGGGATCCTGGAGATATCGAGGGAACTCTTCAATTATTATGGACACTCCTATAGCGATTTAGGTATTTTTTTATAGTAACTTGTTTATTTCCTCTCGGAAAGCACCATCTGGTGAAATGGAACTGGTGATGAAGACCACAGATGGCCACCGGAAATACTCAGTAATAAGCATTTCACGGGTTGCGATTCGATTACTTTAAAATGGTTGCTAAACAAATTATGCTTGTCACAATTATATGGCCTATATGGTGAAGTAGAGCTGATGGTGAAGTACCAGGAGAACTCCTCAACAATTAACGTCCCTGCATCGTGATTGTAACTTAGATAAATTACAAACTGACCCACTAAAAAGTAAAAAATAAAAAACTTTTTTGCAAAAAAAAAAAACAAACAAATTCCAAAAAAAAAAAACACTACAAAGTGAAAAATAACTTTAAATACGGAAGTCGGTGGCGAAAACCTAAAATACAGATCCAAAGACACCGAATTCAGAAATTAAAGTAATTTTTCACTTTGAAGTGTTTTTTTTTTTTTTTGGAAGTCGGTTGTTTTGTTATATTGTTTCAGAATACCTAATGAATCTTCGGAAGACAGATAGATGTGTAGACAGACGTCTTCGAAGGAAACACACAAATTGTCTCAATTTCGTACCAAAGTGTGATTCAAGGTATTAAAGTATTGAAATAATGTGATTTTTTATAGATTTTTCTTATTATTGAAAGTTTATTAATGTTTATGTTTATTTATGGAGGGCTTTTATTTTACTACTTATTTGTTATACTGTTTATTGTAATTATTATATAAAACATGTAGTTTAAAATTTGTCATTTAAATATTTATTGATATTATGCGCATATTATTACTAAGAATAGAGAGAGGTGAGACCGAGTGTTAAATTCGGCACGTAGTTGGTACCGACACTGACCCCATGTCCTAATCAAAGAGATCGGTCGCGCGAATACGCGGTCTCGCGTTCGTATGATGTCATACATTTGTTCGGAAAACGGAAGGCGTCCTCTGTCGACGGGACGACGCGTTCAGGTCCATCATCATCATCATCTGCCTAGCCTTTTCCCAACTATGTTTGGGTCGGCTTCCAGTCTAACCGGAAGCAGCTGAATACCAGTATTTTACATGGAGCGACTGCCTATCTGACCTCCACAACCCAATTACTGGGTAATACGATACCCCTTGGTAAGACTGGTTGTCAGACTTTCGGGCTTCTGACGACCCGTAACGACTGTCAAAGATACACGAATGACAGCCGGGACCAACGGCTTAACGTGCTTTCCGAGGCACGGAGGGGTCTTGATATGTAAAGATGGTCACCCATCCACGGACCAACCGCGGCAAGCGTAGCTTAACCTGACCGATCGACCCGTGCGGCTGTTATTTCTTAGCCACAAGCCCCTCTCACGACGCGTTCAGGTCCACGGAAGAAAATTAACGTGACAGTCGCGGTCGCACGACTTTCGCTTTGGTTAGGACACGGCCTGATGCTGATTATTGCTGATACTCGATTGAATGATCTGCTTACGAAAGAACTTGAGATTGGCTAGTCTCGTTACGTTTGCATTGTGTTTTCAATACCGGCTGTAATCTTTAGAGGTGAGGTGTCCACAAAGGACATTTAAGCTTTACAATGGGCTCGATAAGTAGACACTGTTACGTTGTTCCTTGGATGATGATTTTCATGACAGTTTTATCGGAAAACAATGGTTCTTGCTTACGCTGCTAAATTAATATAGCAATAATAATTTCTTAAGGAAATATATATATTAATGTGTGGCAGGGGTAAACATTAACCATGAATTCAGCACATGATTCTAGACCTCCAAGTGAAGAAATGTTTCCTCGGTTATTAAAAAAAAAAATCTTCTATTTCATAGAAAAGTGCAATACCTACGCGGTCAAAATGTATGGAATAGCAATTTTTTTTTTATAACCGACGAAAAATTTCAACGCAGAGGGGTCCAGATACAAAATCATACTGAATCCGTGATAACGGGTTGCGCGTCGATGTCCCTGCCAGCCTGTATATTAATAACGATTAAATTGGCATTTTAATTATTGTCTCTCTTATCTTGTTCTACCTTGTTGAACAAGTCATGTTAGTTTAGATGCTTGCATCGATAGATTACAACGGTTTTTAAAGTTTCATAAATATTCTAGAACCCTCCACCACGCGGGCCCAATGCGGGTTGGTAGATGTCACATGTCTTCGAATTTTTGGTTCTAGGACATGTCAGTTATCTCACGATATTTTCCTTTACCATTTTGAGAACAGTGGTGGTGAAATTATTTAAACAATGTAAAGCGCCTGCCTGGGTTCGAACCCCTGACCTACAACTCGTAATTCCGGGGCCGTTACCTCTGGGCCACCACTGCTCATAATTTCAAAATTTTCATTTAAGGTCGAAATTTAATGGTGTTAAATGCGCTATTAACCCGAATAAAAATAATCATTTTGTATAGAAAAAGTTAATGCTTTATATCAGGATCCGTACCGACTATGTTTAATGTAAGTATTCCGAATTGACTTGGACAGAATGTTTAAAATAAAGTAGTTATAAGTTAATGTTGTCAGGTCTGTCAGTATGCACGGAAACTTTTGCTTTTATTATAATAACGGTAACTGTGTAACACAGTCTATTGACCTGTTTATGTCTAGGGCACTATTGAAGGTCAGATTCATGCAATTCAAATTATAGATAGTTTGAGATCAAAAGTATCCTAATAAATTATGTCCAATAGGAACACATCAACCTTCTAAAAGGAAACACAATATTAACTTATTCTAACTTATTAGAAGTTAAAACAGAAAAAAAATATTGACTGTACAACAAGAAATCCTTTTTTATTTTACGAAATTTACATATTGCGACTAGAGGAATCTTTTTAAGATTGGCAGTGTTAGAAATGGTCCCTTAGTTATTTCTTATCATCTAAAAAGTTGACATAAATCCTAGTACTTCTGGCTAGGTTCGGGCTTAGGAGGGTGAGTCCTGATGTACTCGATGGCCCTCACGATGTACTCGGGGATGGGTTCAGGGGCGGGGGTAGTGGGGAGATGGGCACCCTAAAAGAGAACATGATCATGTTAGCACAATTTGATAATCAGAATAAAAACAAAAAGATGCAGATTTTATAGGTGGTAATGTCGTAAGCATTAATTCACATCTAGTTTTTAATATCAAAATAGAAGAAATAAACAACAAAATAGAACTGGTACATAGTACTAATAAAAACACTAAAGACAATTCAAAAGCTACGTTAACTCTGAATGAAGTTGTAAACGATGATCAGTCGGAACTACTCTATTATTAGATCTGTCATCGATCATAAAAACAAATTGATAGAGATGTTAATCATAATATATATTTATGCGTCAAGAGTGTGAATGAGTTACGTTAACCTTTTGACTTAATTTATATTATAGAGCTGGTAACTTGAATACATTATCTGCGTTTTAATAATATTAGTTACTGTCCCGCTACGGGTTCTCTTTTCAAACAGAGAAGGAATTAACATGCACCATCACGTTTTATGTGTGTCGTTCTCAAACCAATTTGACCCAATGACTGTATTTCTCTATTTCTCTTCTAGTTTTAAAATCTCAAATTGATAAATCCAAATGCAAAATAAGATTAGCAAAGAAATAATTGACTTTTCTCTGAAAAATACGAAGTTTTTTGAAACTTAGATAATTACCTTGGGCTGGTAACCATTCTCGTCAGCGACGTAGGTGATAGCGATCTGTTCACCACCAGGAGCGGTGTACTGGTTGGAGCCCTGGACGGAGATAGCTTCGGCGTCCTGGATGAAAAAGAAAGAATTAAGTATTCGGAAGTATCAACAACCAAGTTAAAAAGGAAATAAGAGTAGACGAGATCCCAAAAAACACAGATCAAAGATGAAGATTCTTTGAGTTGTGTGTACTTTAATTAAAATCAAATCACGTGCCGTTGAGCTGATGATCATAATTTAATATGTTTCCAATATTGCGTACAATGTTGACCTTAGACGAAATATCAAGGTTCAAGACGATATAACATATTAACATATTTTGTACGCAAGATCTTCCGCTGTGACTTAAATGTCGTTTGCTTGGCCTTGATTCTTTGGGACAATTTATTATTTTTGGAACTGGTCCTTTCATTTTTATTATAGTTGATGGTTTGACGTAACAGCTTTTTATTATTTTAGACTTTAGCTAACACCATTTAACCTGTTGAACCGCATGACGCCTTGAGGCGTCAGTGGGGTTCAACAAGTCGATGTTATCAGAAAAACAAAGATCTTGAACTACTGGTCCAGTGTGACATGTAAATGGTACATACCATTACTCTTCTTTGGATGAGGCCCTTTTAGTATTTCTTTTTATTTCAAAAAATTTCTTTAGATACCCATGCTAAAATCATAATCTAGGTATGGTCAAAATTCTGACTCTAAAACAAAAAAACTGTACTTACAGAGCCAACGTTCTTGAGGACACCGGATTCCTGAGCGGCGATTCCGTTGCTAGTCTCGTAAGCGTACTTGAACTGGTCAGGGAAGACGTCAGCAGTCTGTTTGAGGACCACAGCGTCAGCCTCAGGGTTGCGCGCCAAGTGCGAGACATCGGCGGCGACGACGGCTACGACGGCGAGAAGGGCTACAAAGGATTTCTGTAAAACAAAGGAGGATAAGTATGGGTCTATTTTTTCAAAAAAAATTTGGTAAGTGTTGATTTTTTTTATCTTGACGGCTTAGTATTGATGAGATTTAGGTTAAAGATTAGATTCATTTTCACTGAAGGGCATTAAATCAAAAAGTTTAAATTTATAGAATTCTGGTCACTTTTTCACATTTCTATAATTTTTATTATTCAACCCTCCTAATGCGGGTGATATCCCGAATTTGTTTTCATAATCACAGCCACTTTTAATGAACGATTGTTCTCAACCGCGAACTTAAGATGAACAAGAATACCACGTGATTGGCCACATGGGTGCCGTTCGCAAATACCAGCCAATGAATGATGCAACTTTATCATCACTCACCATCTTGTGTGTCAAAGTTAACAGACGATGTGTAACTGTGATTATAAAATAAACGAGCCGCGGTTTTATACTCGACCCTCTTCCTTCGTATATGGTTGCATTTGCATTATTTTGCAACAAAGAAGCTCGTCTTCAATATGATTTGTTAGTTTACAAGGTGAACGCGATTCGGTGATTTTTCTGTGGTCAGACCAAATCCGTGTTTGATTTTTCTTTTTATTCATTATCGATCTTCGATTGGATTGCAATGGAACGTTTGTAGTGATTAAGTGTGATCTCCGCTGATTTGATAGGCCTTAGGAAAAAATAATAATGCATCAATGGATCTGCGTATTATCGGTTCTATGTTCGGCGCATTAAAATAAATATACCTTAACTGGCGCTTATTTTTTCTTGTCGGATCTTTTAATAAAAAAAAATATTTCTAATGTAGGTACTCACAAATTAACTTTTTCGGAACTACATTTCTACAAGTTCGATGTAAGTACGGGTAATATATTATTTATTTACAAATTAATATTAAATATAACTTGTTTATGAGCAAAGGCTCATCTTTCAGATGTAAACGTCGTTTTTTTTTCTCAAAATTTCGAAGATTTTAGGGAAAATATAACTTACCTACTTATTTCTAATAAAGCTGTCTTTAGTGTGACAACATAGAATTTAATAAATCTATTGATGCATACCAAGTTAGTGTTAGGTAATTAAATATTTCACAGTGGTCATTCAAAGAAATGTTTTCAATTTTCATTATAATAATGTAACGTATGTTAATATATGTGTAATACCGTTATTATAATTGTATATTATAACTTTGCAAATAAATGATTTATGATCATTTATCTGCAAAGTTATTGTAAGTTACGTTGTCAGTTTTTGTACTGTCCGTACTAGGTATGGACGGCAGCACATCAAGATACTACAATTTGTCAAATTTCTTTAATAGATTTTCAACTTTATCACTAAAGAATTAGGTTCAAGGTTGATTGGGAAAATTTGACAGTTTCGGGTAGCTTGACCTGCTGGCGTCTGTACATAAGTAGGTATGTCACAAACAGAGACCAAATATCTCATATTATGTTGAGCTAGGTATAACAACAAGTTTGTTTCTTGCTGTTGCCCATGTTTTTGAAAGACAATAACAGGTGGAGTAAAAGTAATGTCATAATGTGAAAGTGCCATATTTTCTGCAAATGGCGTCACAATAATATCATTGTGATTTGATACATATGTTGTAGACAGATTTACATATGTTGAATTAATAAATTTAATTAATAATATAATAATTAAATAATTAATATTATTTTTTATAATTTTACAAACCACAAACGTTGCAAGTCTTGAAAGCCAACATTGAAGAAGAAGTCATCAATTTGGAGGATGTTTTTCGAGCAACAATTCAAAATGCCGTAAAACGAGCACAAATGTGCATCCACTCAGGAGGTGATCATTTGACCGATATAATTTTTTCGACTTGATGTCAAAAATTTTACACCTTTAAATAATTTTTCCGTGAAAACAGAGCCCATTTTTTTCATTTTCTACTAAATGGCAGCCAATTCACATTATGAAATTACTTTTGCGCAAACTTAAACTAAATTATTTGCCGTATTTCATCCGCTTTCATATAATATAACAACTTAACAAGTTTTAATGCCATGTGTGAACTTGAAAGACATTACATTTAGAACGGCTAACAGTAAAATTCTCCGGTAATGGTAATGTACGTAGCAAAATAAAAAAATAAAACGTTGCCAATCCAGTCTAAATCAATTTTAGATGTCAGTAAATAAATAAAGTTTATTCAAATAAATAATGTAATGTGATGTATGAGTAATTACTTTATGAAGACACATATTAACTTTATGTACTCCAACTATTTAGGTTAATGGCACATACACATACACATACATAGTGCACAACTTCCCCTATAGGCCTATACAAGCAAGCTGGAGCAGCATCAGTTTTTGCTTGAGCGATGGACGACGATGACGCGCTTGGTTTAACTGCATTAATTATTGTGTGCAACTGGCGTGCGTATGATTGTGCAAGCTTAACCTGCATACACGCGTTCAATCATGCTTGCACAAGAAAATTCGACTAATCTTCATGCCGATTGCACAAAATCATCATACAGACATTCAAGCACGCTTGCACAAAATGATTGTTCATGCAGGCTTGTCATGCTTACAGTTACGTATGTACGCTCCTTTAGGGTGATAAAGCAATTACGAGGTCAACTATACAACGTCGAATCGAATAAAGGACTCATTCTTTACTATAAAGGCAATTGTCTATAGGAAATCAGGTTCCGGGCGTGAATTAAAAAGCAATAACTTTGCATTTAAATAATGTGTATTTTACTTCAACGTTTCACAGGGAAGAACGTTTCGGTCTGTCTCCTAGCACAGCAAAAGGAAAAGGGACTAACTGATGGTAGCTGTTGGTTTTATATTAATCATTTAGTGACAGTGTAGCCGTTATTAAAAAGTGGACGCACTTTCACGGCAAAAATTGGTTATATCAGTCACCTGAGGGCACACCAGCGATGTCATCAATAGGCAGATCCAAGTCGCTGTGGCCGAAATCGGCCATGATCATATATATATATATATATATATATATATATATATATAGGTATATTAAAAAGTAAGAATTTATGATTAATTTTTGCACATTAAAATGGACTAAATACCAACACTGTCTTTACTGTTTCATAACCATGCTTAGAAGGTGTACATACTCGATGATGGCAGCGGATGTCACAAGATTCCATGACAGATAAGTTATGCAGTCCGGCCAGTCCGCTCATTGGCTAATAAAACATCAAGATCAACGTGTTACATTGGTTTATTATTCAAGGTTTAATTGAATAACTCAAAACCTCAGACACCTCAACTCATTTTTAGGATTCCGTACCCGAAGGGTGCCAAGCGGAACCCTATTACTAAGCCTCCGCTGTGCGTCCGTCTGTCTGTCAGCGGGCTGTATCTCATGAACGGTAATAGGTGGACAGTTGAAATTGTCACAGATTACGTACTTCTATGGCCACTATAATGACAAATAATAAAATATAAAATAAAGTTAAAAATTAAAACTTTTGAATTTGAAAATTTTTATTTTTCTTACCCTGTCATGTGATGTCATTGTCTAGAATTCATCGAGTAGAGTACAAATATATATATTCTTTTATGTTCAAAATGAAGAAATAGCGAGCCGCAAAAGTTGTCAGTTTTAGACCATTTTTGTACAGACAATTATCGCAACAACAAAACAAGTTAGGAATTTCCAACTTCTGTATACCACGTATCATATACTGTATTTAATCAACAAATACTAAAACTCCGATTCTTAAGGTATTTTGTACAAATATGGGGATTTTCTGCAATTGCAAAAATAACTTTGTAATTCACAGTATTTATTTTTATTTTCCTTTATTGGCCAACCAACAATTGTTTACACTGATAACATTTAAAGTAAGTATATAATATCCAAGGTTAGTGTAACAATTAATTACAGGTTAGCACCGCATGCCCCATAAACAAATAAGATGTGCCACAAGCACTGAACTATTATTAAACATTAATATTTGGGTACTTAACTAAAATAAAATTAATAGGTATAACAAGCATTACGTGATGAGATTTACAGTACGAAAAGCAAACAGAAACACATCGAAACTGCACATAATAGCGAAATTGGCATCCGAATTAAAAATCTATTTAAAATCAAAATTACAATCAAAAATTAAAATCGAGATTAAAAGTCAAATTAAAATCACAATTAAAATTAAAATCTAAATTACAATCACAAATTAAAATCTAAATGAAAAGTAAAATTAATATCACAATCAATATTAAAATCAAAATTAAAATCGAAATCAAAAGTCAAGTTAAAATCACAATTAATATTAAAATCAAAATTAATTAAAATCCGAATCAAAAGTCAAATTATAATCACAATTAATATTAAAATCAAAATTACAATCAAAATTAAAATTTAAGTTAACATTAAAATAAAAGTAAAAGTAAAAACAAGCAAAAACAAATCAAAATTAAATTAAAATTTATATGATTGCTTAAACAATTGATATAGTTGTTCCATGAAACTTGGCATATGAGTCAAAATGCACGTCTATAAGATCACTGCTGTTATTCAATAATTTGCAAAGACGAGTAGACAGTATCATTTTGAAATACAAAGTTATCTTTGCGAATGTTAAAATTTAAGATGAAAAATATTCCTCGTTTAGTTTTTTTTTAAATATGTAGTGTTAAATATTGTAAGGTGGTACGGAGCCCTTCGTGTGCGTGTCTGACTCGTACTTGGCCGGTTTTTATTATATTAAATTGATAATATCCTCATCATTTGCTTTAGCCATTTCTAAACTATGTTGAGGTCGGCTTCCAATCTAACTGGATGGAGCTGAATACCAGCAAACCAGTATTTTACACGGAGCGACTGCCTATCTAACCTCCGCAACCCAGTCACTGGTTAACACAATACCCATTGGTAATATATTTATTTTCATTAATTATTGTAAACATAACTAGCGAAATGTGGGTTTACTATAGGTACATATCTGCCCAACCCTTCGGGGAAACAAGGCGTATATGAAAAAATAATAGTCAAAAGAATTACACTTAACTGGTTAATTAAGGCTGTGGACAGAATAATACATATTATTATGGGTACAATGAATTGACGGTGTGACAGGATTTTACACATGTCGCGTATCTGGTTAAATATCGAACTGCAGCGCTTGAGTTTTTGTGTACCGCCGGTATGTAAAAGCGGTCCGGTGAAGTACCGGACCGCTACGTGTGGAGGCGGTGCCCGCCACTGCTGGCCATACCAACAGCCAGGACCAACCTGCTCGCCAAAACACCTGTGACCCCCGGGCAATACGTATCATTAATGAACTTCATGGCAAAATTGTTCACATGTCATTTGAGTGAATTTGCAAGGACACTGTTGAGAACTGTTATTTATGTTATCTATACTAATATTGTAAAGCTGAAGAGTTTGTTCGTATGTTTGGTTGAACGCGCTGATCTCAGGAAATGCTGGTTCGAATTGAAAAATTCTTTTAGTGTGTGAAGGCTATAGGCTATATAACATTCTGCAAAAACGGGGATAAATGTATTCTTTTTGAGAGCTTCCGTTGCGTGCGCTGCGTAAACGGTTAAAGTTACGCAAAAATCATGTATGACTAAATTGTTCCTCTTAAAAAGTTATAAAAAAAAGTTCACGATAGCATATGTCTATCTTTTAAGGTTGGCTCACTATAACTTTTTTAATGGTAATCAAATTTGTTATAAAATAATGCATTACTTGCGAAGCTGTTTTCATAAACATGGTATTAATCCTTAACCAAATAAATAGGTTCATAATCAAAGTTATGATAAATGATTTTATTTCTGTAAATACACTTTAACACGTCAAACATTTTAATTAAGTACATGTAAATTCCTTTTTAAATTATCCAATTCGGATCTTTCGTTTAGAAATTACGTCGGGTATAAAAATGCTTAAAGTAAGAAAAATGCGCTTAGTCTATTAGTTACCTACACATTTTATTTTTAATTGACTGTTCGAACGCGCTGATCTCTGTCACTCCCAGTCGGATTTGAAAAATTCTTTTTGCATTATAACGCCCAATTTTTGAGAAAGGCTATAGGGTATGCAGCCAGCATTACGCTAGGACCCTTACAAGCCGAGAACAAACAAAAAAAAAGAACGAGCGCTAAGCGAAAACGAAGTAACAGCGCGGGCAGGCGATGCGATGCGACGGGGTGGTGGGTCGGGGAAATAAGAAATTCCACGCGGGCGAAGTCACGGGTGGAAGTTAATGTTTAAAAAATTGATACACTACGTCCATTTGCCGTGTCACATCTAGACATTTCATACAACTGTCAAAGAATGACACTTGTAATTTTGAACACACGGTCAAAATATGTTGGTAGTCAATTTCAAATTCAAATAATTTATTTTCTCTTCACAAATAATGGCATCTTATGGATTTAGACAAATTTAAAAACTGTGTAATACTAGTTTGTGAGAGACTGGTGTCTGCACTAGGAATACCTGTATAGCAAATCACCAGGGTCCCAGCACACGGTATGTAAACATTATCATTTATTTAGTAAATTTGACGGTATAGGGCATAATATAAAAAACAATGATAAACTCAACAGATTAAAAGCAATAAAACAGAATAGAAGTAATAAAGTGGAAAAATGAGTGATTTATTATGTGTAGGGAAATTAGCGGTATGGACTATTTTGGAAATGTTAGTAATTCCTTATTACCTACCCCACCCCAAATTCGTATACCAATACTTGCTAAGACGGAATGTACATAAATAACAACTTATACCTAATTAATTAATAAAATAACAAAATTATATCCTAACTTAACTAAAACTATTCACAAACTAAAATATGGCGTCGAAAAATTCCTCCGCATCGCTGTCGACTGGTAATGTACCCAAGAGACTGGCGGCATTGTCTCGTTGTATGGCAATGCTTAGCCTCTGGCCAAGGTAAAAGCCGGTCCTTGGGTCACGGGAAGTGTCAACTAGCCGTTTGGAGATTTCGTTAAACAAACCATGAGCGCTTGGACCCCACGGCCCGAGGGTTTCAACCCCAAACGGCTCGAAAATATAATTACCGATAAGGTTATTATACTTTCGCCGCTTGAGGTTTTCCGCAGCCGCAGCAGCAGCGCCAGCATAGCGCGCCAAGCCGGGAAGATGGGATGGCGCAAGAGTGTCGACACAAGTTGCGTCCCACACTAAAGGCCTACCCACCTTCCATGGAAATAAAGACATGCCGTCCGGTCTCTTGCCATCGTCGCGTGCCAAGCCATTGGGTTCTAATACAGCTGGGACGCCGACGGTGACAAGAGTTCGTCGGATGATGTCATTAATGTGCGCGTGCCGCGCTATGCGACTCGCACTTCGGCTGCAAGACAGGCCGTGGTGTCCTAGGCTGTTGACAACTTCGCCACAGTGACAGCGATGAGGAGAACAACAAGGGGCTCCTAGTCGCAAGGAAGCAGCGAGGCGGAAAGTAGTGTCGTCAAACAAAGTGCCTATGTTCGACGACGGTAGTGCATGAAGCCACAGACCCGACTCCCACTTACCCACAGCCAGCAGGCGCGCACGCTCCGCAGTAGTAGCAGACATATTTAGTAAATTATTCAGGGGGCCAACCACCACCTCATAAAGCAGTATTATTATAATGTTACTTCAGTGTGTGAAAGAGATGGAGCTATATATGACGTCAAGCTCCATCTCTTTCCCACACTGAAGTAACATTACAATAATACTGCTTTAAGAGGTGGTGGTCTAGCTCCTGTACTACTCTACAAAGCGGCTCATCCCACCGTCTCTGGGAAGATGGATTTTCAGGTGAATCTGAATTCGGGCAAGCGAGTCTCCAGGCATCCATAGCCTCGGTGAAGCACGGCACATAAAAATTAATCAGTGTCGAGGCTAGGATTTTCCTGATTGAATTGTCAGTGCCGTGGATCGAGGATATGAAAGCCAGTAAACTGATACTAGAAATTTTACGGCAGCCGAGGCCTCCCATACGAATAGGAAGAGTAGCTTGTTCCCAAGCTCGGTCATCCATGGTCACATTTAAGATCGAAATTAATGTATGCCGGATAATTTGGTCCATTTTGTCTAAAAGGTGAGTGTGCTTCCATAAATGGGAAGCGCGAAGGAAATATGTCAATTTAGGGCCGAACAGCAGTAACGAATTAAGGTTATGGCCGAATGCATATGTATATGTATATGTTAATTTGGAACAATCTTACCGAAACGTCATTAAAATGTTGTATTTTTTCTTCAATAAAAACGGAAAGGAATTTTCAAAGATTGGGGAACCAAGGAGGCGGAGAGAGATTTTCAATGATTTTGATATCTGGGGCTATTGCGTTAAATTTTGGAAGTGTCAGATGTCTGTCAGTACTGTCCGCTAAGAATAGTTCACATTTCGAAAGGTTGAGATCAAGGCCAGTGGAATGAAATTCATTTTTTAAGAATTGAATGTCATTTAAAACAGTTTCTACATCGCCTCCCAAGGTTCCATCATCAAGATACCAAACGTTAAATTTGGAATAGCTGCGGTCTGTGGGATGCCACCCTTAGCACCAAATATGTAGGTTGCCTGATTTATAAATATAGGGTCGTAATACCGAATGTATTGCAAAATCAAATTTTAGATGAAATACATGAAGGACATTTAGGAATCAATAAAATGAAGAATTTGTCTAGAAATTATGTGTACTGGCCCAGTCTTGATAAAGATATAGAGGAAGTATGCCGCGCGTGCACGGCGTGTCGCGCAGTGCGGGACGCGCCGGCGCACGCGCCGCTGCATCCTTGGGAGTTTCCACTGCATCCGTGGCAGCGAGTACATGCCGATTTCACGGATTGTGGGGGGAAACGATATTTAATCATGGTAGACGCAAACTCGAAATGGATAGAAGCGATTAGTATGAGTAAAACGGACGCGCATGCGACTATCACAGTTATGCGAACAATTTTCGCTCGGTTTGGTTTACCGTCATTACTCGTCACTGACAACGGCCCTCCATTTTTCTCGCAGGAGTTTAAGACATTTTGTAAAAAAAATTGTATTAAACACGTGACCACAGCGCCATACAGACCGCAAGGAAACGGGGCTGCAGAAAATGCCGTAAAGACCGTTAAGAATGCGATCAAACGTGCTTTATACGAGGGTGAAGACGTCGCCACGGCATTGAGTAAGTTTTTATTTAAATATCGCAACTGCCAACATGCAACTACTGGTGTGTCCCCTGCGGTGGCGCTACAAGGACGCAGGCTGCGCGGGCGCCTGGACGCGCTGCGGCCTGACGTGTCGGCGGTGGTGCGCGCCGCACAGGAGCGGCAGGTGGCCGCTGCGGGCGGCACGACGCGCGCGCTCTTGCCGGGCGACTCTGTGCTCGCCCGCGACTACCGCGCGGGGGGGGGGACAAGTGGTTGGCAGGTACAGTAGTCGATCAGACAGGACCCGTCTCATACAAAGTAGACGTTGGGCGTGGAGTCAGTTGGCGCAGACACGTCGATCAGATCATGCCTGTACAGGACACGAGTCGCCACTCGTTGTCCCGTACTAGCATAGTTTCCGGGAATAAAGATGTATCTCCAGAGCGGCAGGTTCCTTCGGTCTGTGAGGAAGCTGAGGATACGTTTGAGGACGCGTCTGACGGTATTGGTGAGAAGTCACGGATAACGGCACCTGAAGTGGCATCAGAGTCAGAGACACCACCACCACCGCCAGGTGCGTCGGCTCGTGCGTTGCGAGCTTATAATCGAGCTCGAACTGGAGCTACGATATAAATACATTGTTTATATTTATTATTTAGATTAGTCATAGCTTAAGGGGGAGAAATGTACCGACGGTTGTATTAGTATTTAGTGTGATGTTTGTACGGTGGCGGGTAGATTCTAAGATTCGTGTAATAAATCAGTGTGTGCTAACTCCCGCCTTTTATTGACGCTGCACCCACAAACATGTTTCCACATACTCAAACTCTCACTCACTCTATCTCAACACTCACCACACACACACACACTCTCCATCGAATACACCCACACACTCTTTTCAGTTATTCCCACAACGTGAACCCTACATAGAATAGTTACTTACTAGTACTTGTCACATGTGCTCCTTTATTTTTATTTCTTTTAATTTTAGGGACTTTTATGACGCACAGCGCATGTCAGTCCCATCGTAACCTAAAACAATATAAAAAAAAGGAGATCAATGTATCAGGGCCACAAAGTCGAACAACTTTCTTGCTTCATCTGAACTCGGTTTAGCTAGTAATCGGTGGAATGTACCTATGTCGTTCTGGTTCAATTTTAGAGCCCTGAACAACCTGTTCCTATCAGCCTCATATCGGACACATTCCATCAACTAGTGATGTATGTCCTCTATAACTCCATATACCTCACAGTTGGGGGAGGTATCCTTTTTCATCAAGGAGGCGAATTTGTTACATGGAATCTGTCCAGATCTAAGTCTGTGAGCTGTGACTACAAATTTTCTGCTTAAGTTAATATTAATAAACCAGGGTACACGGGGAGGCTGACATTGTATGGTTTTATACCAGATTCCTTTTTCTACTGAAATTTTGTTAAAGAGTTCCTTCCAATGATCATAACAAACATTTTTGAATTTAGGCAATATTTCCGAGTAATCAAGTTTGATATTAGTTTCTTTTCCGTGTTTGGCTGCATATTTCGCCAACATGTCCCTTGTAAATTCAGGCTGAATTTGAACTATCTAGAGGAATCACTGACTCTGAAGATACCGGCATTGCCTAGTTTCAGAGCCAGAGTTTCAACCACTTTATTTGCTCTATAACTGTAAGCCCCACCTCAATGTATACCTACCAATAATGTGACTCCCATATCCATTGTATACTTACTTTAATTTTTATACTTTAAAATGTAAACAAGTTGTTATTGTGTTATAGAGTTTTTCTTTTTGAAATAAATTTATTATTATTTTGATAAACAAGTTTTGTTTCTTAGCTCTTTGGCTTGTTTAAGCTACATTAACGGGCCCAAGCCAAGTCAATATGGCGTGTGTGGTGAATTTTTATCACGAAGAATGAATGTTATGAGGAGTGATTATTATTATCTCCTTTATTGCATTATATACATATATAAATTATATTTTTAAATATTAGAATATAAAACTTATAAAAACATTTAAAAATATAAACGAGCCGTGTCCAGAAGTACCGCTTTCTGAATCAAGCTCTTAATCCAGCTGCCCAACGAGAGCCTCCTTAGGTGTTGGTTGAGGCTCTTGGCAATTAAGCCGTTTATTATTATTTATAGTTGTATTAAGTCTTCAGCTTCCTCGTACCTACCCACCCATGGAACTGCTAAAATTTTCGCAGTAGGGAATGGTGTGGCTAGTTTCTTATCCTTTTTTGAAGGACACACCTGATATCTCATGAGCTCCAGGAACCTTCCGGGGAGGTTCTTCTGAGGATGCCCCCGCAAAATCTGGGATTCTTTTGCGCAATTGCCGAGGCAAATTCACACGGATTCTTCGTTCCTGAATGAGACTAAGTGCCAAGCTCTTCAGAAAATGACGCTTTTTTATTTGTCTCATTTATGAGTAAAAGTTTACATTTGTGTCGCTTCCATTTTGTGCCGTCCCGCTACTTTGACTACATTCTGATATGTGTTCTTCGTCTTCATCGTCCGAAGAAGCTTCATACATTTAATTATTGGAGTCCGATAAGATCTCCAATATTCTTTCAGAGCTGTTTGTAAAAGACATATTTGTCAAATTCGTAAAAAAAAAACAAGAAACATTATCAATAAATAAAAAATACAAATAAAAATGTCACGAAAACAGTACACCGTTGATGACGTTGGGTCGTGTTTACCCATTTTTGCTTGACGCACGTGTATCTTCCTGCGCATCCAATGTAGCACTGAGTCCACGAGCGGTGCGGGTGGAGGAGTACTATATCTCCAGCTACTAGAACACTCAAAACCACAAAGCAAGTAAAATACAAAATATGGCCATTTGAAATCACCTCGGGTCAATATGACTCAGCGTCATTGGCGCTGGGTTAAGGACATGTTTGATGTGGGTTTTGAACTTTTCATAGCTAAGTTCTGTAACCGACTTTGACAACTTGTTATAAAAGCGGATTCTGTTTATAAGAAATGACTTGCTTGTTTTATTCATTCTCAGAATCGAGGAATATGATTCTAACTACAATACATGGGTCGTTGGCTTTTCTATCTAAATATTATATTTTAACCTAAAAGATGAAGTGACTTTATATTGATTTGGCATTGGCAATGACATTGGTTCTCTGTACAAAAGAAAAGTAGAAAACTATCATAAATTGCTAACGAACAAAAACTACAGAATTAAGGCGACACTGAAAACTGAACGTAGGTACAGTAAAAAGAAAACTTTATGTGCTACGAGCGTAGCGGCGTAGCACTTTCGTAGCGTTGTCTACGAGCCTACCCTGCCTACAGCGTAGAAGTGCCAGTGTACTCGCGTCGGCGTTACAAGTAGCACGTCGCGTCGCGCTCTCCGAATGAACATTTAATACGAAAGTAAACAAATAAAATGTGATTATAAACTTTGTTATAACATGATAATAAGTGACCTGACAACTGTTGAAGATACGTCACATAGTCAAAGGTAAAGTTTACACAAGTTTTCACGTATTTACGATTACCTTTAAAATTAGTTTTAAAGAAATTAAATTTCAAAATTATCAACTTGAATAGTTTGAGGGTCAAACCGGTGACAGCTGTGTTGTTTAGAAGCTATGTTCTAGAAGTAAAATCAATAAAGATAATTATACAATCAACATGTTTCGTCACGAAACTTTGTTTTCAATAAATTGTTCAGTTATATTGAACTTGAAACATTACTGATAGAAGTATCGAAGGGAATCATTGTCATAAAAACGGGATGAATATAAATAAATATTAATATTATTGTTTTTGGAAGTCTTGATTTTTTCTACGAACACATTTGCTTACAGGATTTCTGTCTTCACTGAAAATTTATATAATTTTAATTAAATGGAAACGGCCACAGATGTCTGCCTAATTAACGAAATTGTTTTATTTACACATTTACTTGACTGATTGAAATCTATTCCCCTATTTGCTATGTTCTGTTCAATACCTAGGTCATCAGAAAACTAAGCAAAACTGTGAGGAGAAAATAACTAAAATTAGTTACCTTAAAATTCAGAAAATCATGTTAATTTATTTGAGAAGATACTTCCTATTTTTTATTTATATAAAATTATAACAATACAGTACACTAAACGTATCAACAATCGTAATTAATTTATGTACTCTCCTGTACATATATGTACTCTCCTGTACATATAAAGTTATCAGCTAATAGCTTCACCGTATTAACTGGTATTAACACTAGTTTCAATGTTATTCACGCTACTAATCATAATATTATAACGGCCAAGCTAATGAAATTCAAATATTTTTTTAAACAATAAAGCTTAGTAATAATGTAAGCGTCATCCAGTAGCATTATAATTACTGTCATGCCTTTCAAAACAACACGATTACCATTACAATGACTATAATTTAAACCGCCATTTTAATTTTAAAAGCTTTTGCCTCAATTTTTTTTTCCATTTCGTTTCTTATTTTATTTTTTATTTAAAACAAAATACCAGCCAAGTGCGTAGCGGACCACGCACAATGAAGGGTTTCGTAGTTGGGATGAAGACAGAAGAGACAGAATTATCCCAAGAGCAAACTTAACATTGTAGTTGAAAAACATGTTCTCCCATACATTACAACTGCAAATGTAAGTTTGTACACACCGTGTTATTTTAAGACCACATACTTCTTATAGGTTTTCCTGTAATCTATAGGTATAGAAATTTCTGTATTTTTTTAAATTTTGGCTTAGTAGTTTTGGAGTATGATCAATTTTCGTCTATTTTCTTAAATAACTTTAAAACTATATATGTATTTTAAAATTATAAAAATATATTTTCGAGACCTTTACAGTAAGCCCTTTCATTTGATGTGTAAACTATACCATGTGATGGTCTAGTTTGCAAAACTTTGTTTTAATTTTCTTATTTGCCCCCAAAAGTGACCCCCCCCCACATTCAAAATTTATTTAAGTAACCCGTTTATGTTTGGGTTACAGAAATTGATATGTGCACCAAATTTCAACTTGATCAGTCCATTAGATTCGGAGAAAAATGACTGTGACAGACAGACAGACAAATAGACACACGAGTGATCCCATAAGGCAGGGGTTCCCAAACTTATTTTGTCTACTGCCCACTTTGAGGATAAATTATTTTTTAGCGTCCCCATTTTTTCACCTACTTAAAAACCACTACCTAGATGAAATTACAAATCACCCCCTAAGCCTCTACACAACGCCCCCATTTTTTTTCTGGGTCTCTTACTGCCCCCCTTTAGGCCTTTTTTTTTTTTTTTTTTTTTTTGTGGATGGGAAATCATCAAATGACTTCTCCCGCTCTGGGCGGAGCGGGAGGGCGTGTCAGACATTTACTGACTAAAACCCACCCGTGTTCCTTCTGTTGCCTGTGCCGGGGCCACGGTAACTCTTTCGAACATCCCGCAACCCTAGCTGGCATCGGCCCTAGCGGACCCCGTCAATAGTGCTGACATCTCTTTGAGGCGCGCGTGGAACACGACGCGCCGTCGACTCGGGCCTGGTCCTTACCAGACGGCGAGCTACCCATTGCTCGCCGTCCGCAAGCCCGCGCCTACGGTGGCCGGGAATCGGCTGCCAATTCCCGACGCCCAGGGCGTCTCCTGCGGCGACTAGGGGCGTGAGGGTGCAAAGCTTGCCTCTCCCTCACGCGTCCCGCCTCCTCCTTCACGAGCATTACTGCTTCGCAGAAGGAGGTAATGGCTTCCCATGCACTCTCGCTCCGTACCATGGCCTGGACCAGGGCCGGACGCGAGAGATCGCCGCCGCCGATCGCTTCCGCGAGGACACGGCGGTGCTCCGCCCAAGCCGGGCAGACCTCCACCGTATGCTCCACCGTCCCCCCTTTAGGCCTGCAGCGCCAACAAGGGGGCGTTATCGCCCACTTAAGGGAAGGCTTAAGGGAAGGGAAGATAAGGGTTCCGTTTTTTCCTTTTAAGGTACGGAACCATAAAAACTAATATTATTACCACTATTGTACCACAAGGCTGACAACATCTCCATGCATACGTCAAGCAGCAAGTATACAGGCAACTGAAGAAACCCGGGTGGGTTTTAGTCGATAAAAGTCTGACACGCCCTCCCGCTCCGCTCAGAGCGGAAGAAGTCATTTGATGATTTCCCACAAAAAAAAAAATGGTGTAAGCAACATCGACGCGGAAACTATTGTCATGTATTCAGCATACGATCCCAGATCCGCCAGCGTTGAAATTTTTCATCGGTTAAAAAAGGCCCCCGTTTAGGCCGTTGCACTTTTGTATGAACAGGTCTGGAATTATTATGCAGAATTCATTGTATGGGCACAGTATGGGCGTCGATGTCCCTTATACCATGAATAATTGCATAATAATGATTAAGGCAACTGTCCTTCCAACTATCATCAGTTTAAACTTGAAAATTCCTTATAAAAATCTAAAGCATTCGCTCTACGCCACCAATACACCAATACATTAGTCTCATAATCTGAAGCCTAATTCCCTTAATTAAAAACGTTCAAAATCTAGTCGCAAACTCATCTCAACAAAGATCAAATTTCAAAAATGTAGATAAACGCTATACAATTTTTGACAGATTTGAATGCGAACATACTTACAGTTGTCATGAATGGACATTATCGAAGCATGTCATTATTGTATTCAGTAGGGCATTTCATTGTAGCCCAAATATTATCTGTGACAATTTGACGATAATGTTATTGATTATTGTACAGTTTAGCTCTATATACATACTTGGCTTTAATGCGTTTTAATATTATTAAGTTTTGACCCGTGAACCTTAACACGTCGACTATCCGTGCATTGCATGTAATGCATTTTTGGTCTGGCTGTGACGTTCGTGCATTACATGAAAAGCATTCGTCAAAGGCAACTGAACCGCGTTTGCTGGGCTGGACGTGTGAGCCAGAATTTTGATTTTCTAGGGACGTATAAAATAAAGCAATTTATAAAAAAAAAAACCCATTGGACATACCACGAAATTACCCTAAATAGACGGGACAGTCAACGTGTTAAGTTTCGTAATCAATGTCATGATTAAAAATTAAAAGCAAAACAAAATTTCACTTTTCTATTTCTACACCTCTGCCTAACCATTCGGAGATTACTCCCCGAAGGGTTGTAATCAAATAACTGGCAAAATGTACACCCACATTTCGCCAATTATGTTTAAGTCTCTTCTAATAGGGGGCGAGAAATTCCAGATGGATTAAACCCAATAACACATTGCTTAACCCGGGAATCGAACCCAGGACCTCATGCTCAGCAGTAGCGTTTGCGATCACCAGACCAAACGAATCAGGGTATAATTTCAACATGAATGGTGTTACCAATATTTTGTAACAATACTTTGTTTTAAAAGAGTGTCCGTGGAGTTTTTGCCTGTTGTTCTCCATAGGATAAGATCCTACGTTTTGTAATGGGCAACTAGCGTAATTTTTCTGACTGACCGACCTTTTGACAATTCAAAAGTGCCTGTAAATGGTTTATTTGAACTGAATGCTTTGAGTGTGAGTCTATTTCTAGTATGTTTTCTAATAAACTTGAAACAACCTTCAACAACATACAAATTCCAGGCCACAAAGGGGGTTCTGGGGTTCGCAGTTCGGGCAATTATTGGGTTTTTCCATCTAGAATATTCACAGTAGCAGCCCGGAGTCTGGGTTTGTGCCCGATTGACGGCAATAGGCTCGCCCCCTATTACATGGGACTTAAACATAACCGAAATGTGGGTGTACTGTAGGTACACCTCTGCCTGACCCTTCGGGGATTACAGGCGTGATGTTATGTACGAGTATGTATGTAACATAGAAATAAAGGGCAGAATTAGTGTCAAAACTGTTACAGAAGGCATTGGGGACAAGTTAAATATTTATATTAGTGCACTATGCCATCATATGCTCACGTTATGACAGATTTGATGGATTACTAAATAACACTGGCCAGTATTTTTTTTATGTATGAAGACAGCAAATGAATTTGACGTGTAACCAATATAACTGTAATTGATTAAAAACTTTAATTAGGTACACAGAATTCAGCAATTACCGCCGTTTGATGGTCTATCATAGTGCCTACCTGATATTGAAATGACAGAATGGTACTTGTTGACAAACCTTCACTGTCCTGCCATACCTACTAACACTGCAATTTAGAAATATTGTAAAAGCCAAATATTTTTAAAGAAGTAACCGTAGGGTTTCTTACCAGCGCTTCTGCATAGAACCAACTAATTGTAACCGTGCAATTAGCTTCTGATGTTTCATACGTGCTCATGTACAATATTTTGGTTTAAAAATGTGAGTTATGTGAAATAAAATATTTAGAATTTTTGATTTTGATTGGTAAAATTGGGGTGTCTCGTTCACAAAAGCCACTAATGAAGTACATTTGGATGTTATTTGACTGGCGTATCCTATCTTTTATAAAAAACGGTTTATTTTCTGTCGTCTATTAAAAAGAATTTATGTGTGAAAATATTAGAGTTGAATTTTATAAAACTTGTTAAACTTTAAAAACTCAATAAGAGGTACAGTTTTAAACTTTTAATTTGACGTTAAAGCTTTCTGAACTTGTAATAATCTAATTGCGAGTTAAATAATCGGATAATAATATTCTTATTATTATCTATTATTTCCCAGCAGCCTGTGGTTAACTCATACCATCTTCCATCATGTCTCCACACATAATCGATTTGTTTCTCTGATACTTTAAAGATTTGATTTACCATAAAATCTGAAAAAAGTGAAACAATATTTCATTCATTATCATACCACAGAGTAAAGAAGTGGCCCCCAGATGCTCTTATTTTTTCTGTCTCATTCATCAAAAATTCTCTGAATTATAACACAAAGTGTTTCGGCATTTTTAATGATTTTAATGTTTTCATTCTTACAAAAAAAAAAAGCTTTCAAGGCGTAACAAATTTAAAGCATTGTCTGGTACATATTTAATTTGAAAAATTATAATTGTAATAAATTATTCACTTTGAAATGTTGGAAGAAAACGTGGCGGTTCCTCTGGGGCTATTCATTCTTTCTTTATATATTTTTTTAATTTGAGCTTAGTACGGATTTTCGCTAAGATTATTTTTGTTGAACAAATTAATTAATTTATGAATACAATAATTTATTCTCATAATTATACCTACCGCCTCTTTCGTTGGTCTAGTGGCCGCAGGACCTACTACTGACCATGGGGTCCTGAGATCAATTCCCAGGTCAGGCAAAGTGTTATTAGGTTTTTCCATCAGCAATTTTTCAGTAGTAGCCCGGAGTATGAATTTGTGCCCGGTTGATGGCAATAGGCTCACCCCTATATTATGGGACTTAAACATAACTGGCGAAATGTGGGTGTACAGGTACACCTCTGCCTAATCCTTCAGGGATTACAGGCGTGATGTTATGTTATTTATTTATTCAAAACACCGATTGCTCAAAATACGTAAGTATACAGGCGAACTTGTTGTTATATTGCAAATAATCTAACAATAATTGAAATAATATAATTCAGTACGAGTGGTGTCTTTGTGTCGCGCGCGATTCGCGGCGCGTGTTGCGCCTGTTTGTAGGAGCCTTAAGTCATTATTTTATGGGACAAGAATAAGCGTAAGTCTCGCAACACACTAGGTGATTCTCGCTATACAAATTCACAAAAAGGATTTACAGATTGCTCAGAAAACAACATACCAAAATACCAAACAAGTTTTAAGGCTCTGCCATGTAGAGAACATAGCGAAATAATTATTTTGAATTATATTGATTTCTGGGGAAGTTATGAGATTTTTTAGAATTACGTCCGCTGAATAAGAACTACTTGTATCTTCATAACTATAAATAATAAAATGAAAAGGATACTACATGCGCCATTACGCTTCAGGCGTAAAATAAACTAGTACTCTATCCTCGGTCGTTAAAATTTGCAAAAAATAGGCAAATCCACTCACGTGAGAGAATATTTGCATACTGTTGACAGCATTTGCATTATGGAATGTTAGTTTATGCATTGTGTGTGTGTCTAAAAAAGTACGCTATAGTCACAGGACTGTAGCGTATATTTTTAATTCTTTTAATGAAGACTGCAATAATATTTAATTTAGAAGGGTTCAAAATAAGATCCCAACATAAATGTTCTGTCCTGAAATACTTACCTACATTTCTCTCAAACTATCTTCAGCACACCTCATTTGCAAATTATTTTGAGGTAAGAGAAACCGTCACAAAAAATGGGCGTCTTCATTTGACAAAAGGGATCTTCAGTTAAAGTCGTTTTATCTATGTTATCTGATAATAGAACAAGTTTACAACAATGAACCGCCGAATTCCAGTGCTTTTGAGTTTTATTTTGAGAAAGAAGACAGGAATTTTTCAATGTTTATTTTTTTGAAGGTCGTTTGCTTTGGTAACAATATTGAAACTGAAAGTTTAAAATTCATGGATTATTTATTTGCGTGGACAGCCCCTTAAAATACATACCTTAAGGGGTTGTCCCTATAGATGTAGAAAATGAAAAAAAATTAAAAGGTGCCTTACACGGTGCGATTTAATTCATTTATTTGTTGCTTCAATTTTATTGTGAAGCCACAGGCAAGAAACTTGCACCGTATAAATAGGGCTGTAGTGTTGGAATACTGGCCACTTTTGTTAACTTTCAACAAGACGAAGATAGCTTATAGTCACGTCTTTCTTTAATCGTCTAAAACGTGAATCCGAGGTAAGTACTATTGAAGACAAAAGTGCATGGAGAGCCTAAGGTCGACTTTTGACTGAGGTTTTGCATTACGTTTCATGACTTTCATGAGACGACTAGATGGCGCTGTTCAAACATGAAAATAACACCGCAAAGCTTAAAAACCTTATTATGCAGAGGCACATAATAAGGTTTTTAATACCTAAAATAATTACTAAGAAATAATAATATATTTATATTCAAATAAACATAAATTATTTTATTTTCTTATTTCCGAGTACTTAATACAGCGCCATCTAAACCAAACCAAATAAACCAATTGGTATATTAGTTAATTCGACTACAGATGGCGTAGATCATAAATAATAAAAATCCCTACATTCACAAACTAGCTCTCATTTTCGCATTCTACAATAAGTAGATCGTAGCTCAGGTGGATAAGCATGACAGAATAACAAAGCTCGTTTCACAGGGCACTGGTTCGAAACCCAGTTCACAGTCGGTTTTTTTAAATTTTATTATTATATAATGTAATTTATATTCTATTTTTTATATTTTTAAACGTTTTTTATTTTATTTTTTGTTATAAATAATATAAGATGTATAAATGAATAAAGGCATAATATACAAGTATACATATACTACTCTACTATATATAACATTGTATAAATAAATATATATAAATTACTTTCGTAATTGGTGGTAAGTATTAGTATTATTAGTAAGAAACATTTATGTAAGAAGATTTAGATATATTTTTCTTACAGATTAAGATTTACTAAGTTTAGTTCTCGTAAAGGATAAGAAATGAAACTATTTTAGTGATATTATAGTTTAAGACATTTAATTCTCAAAGAAGAATACAATTTATTTCTTTCTTTCTTATACAGTGTATAACCTAACCTAACAGTTTTACACCCAATTGACAATTATTTAATTCACTTGTTATGAGAAATACAAGTAAAATTTATAACTGAATAACTCTATTACAAAATGGAAGACATTAACAAAGTAAAACTGTATAATAGATGTTATAAGTATTCTAAATCAAAACTGTGTTGTGCTATTCTTATAGTATTTAGTTTTATTTACATAATGTTATAATACCTTACACTATATATGCAACCTTAGTTCTGTAAATATTTTACCTACTCACAAATTATAAAAAAATTACGTTTTGCATAATTATGGTTAGTGGTATTGACTATAATGATTGATTTGTGCATTATGTTATGACTAAGGTTCACAGCTTAAGTATTCGTTCCAGAACGAGGAAGAAATTGAAGCTAAACCTCAAATCAATAACAATTGTAAGACCGGGTTATAGCTGTCATTTTGGGACCAATTTGTTTATAATAATAAATAAATAATTAATTATATTAGAAAGGAATCTATATTTATATTGTTTTTATTTTAATTTCTTATATTATATAAGAAATCAAAATCATTAGTGTAAAAACATTTTGTTGTTATAAAGTAGTGAATAAATTTATCCCACTTACACTAAGTTTGATCACTGTAATTTATCAAATAAATTATAGCTACCCCGGTCTTTGTTATTACTCAATCCAATAGTCAACACTTTATATTATTTTTTTAATATTTCGTGTGTCCGCCATTTTGATCGATTACAGCTTGCAACCGCGAACCCATGGAGTTTATTAATTTTTCACATAAATTTAGACCCCGTATAGAATCCCATACCTGCATGCAGTGAGTACTCAGTACTTCCTTAGTCCTTTCGTTCCTATTGTCCCACCTTTGAACCATAACGCCCCATAAATTTTCAATGGGGTTTAAATCTGGCGATCTCGCAGGCCAAGGAATAATCTGTATATCCGATTGCTGGCTAAACCACTCTTGCACAATTATGGAACGGTGTATAGGACAATTGTCCTGCACGAACGTTATCACTGGCATGTCTTCTACAGGAAAAACATTCCGTACGGTGGGCAACATGACGTCATTCAGCACATCTATGTAGTTTACACTGTTTGCACGACTGGGTATTACAGTAAGTTCTCCTGGTCCTGCAGCACTCATCCATCCCCAAATGTTCACTGTTATACGACCGGATTCAGAGTTAGGCACAACGTGATCACTATCATAACGCGTATTATTCCTACGCCACAACCTAACTCGCCCATGCTGGCTAGACTTGAAAGTCTTTTCATCACTGAAGATGACTCCGTTGCTCCAGTCGAAATTTCTGTATTTCAAAGCGAACTCCAATCGTGCTCTTTTATTAGCTTCGGTTAGCAATGGCTTAATAGCATGTCGACGATAATGCAGACCTTCACTATGAAGAGCACGATACACCGTCCGCAAAGATGTATCAAACAACTCTGCGTAATATCTTGTTGGTGTAAAGCCATTTTCCTCATAACCTTGCACCATAAGTTGACGCTGGTCTGAGTCAATATGGCGTCTTCTGCCAGATCTACTACGGTGTTCCAACGAACCCTCTTCTTGAAACCGCTTTATCCATAAAGTGACAGTCTTTACCTATAAGGGAAATATATTATTTATTATTTTCGTGTATCGATAACCATGGATAATAAAATAAATAACGAACAGTGATTTTAAAACATTACTTACGTTTAAGCCAGTTTCTCTCGAAATTTCAGAATAATTTAAGCCTTGATTATGCAATGCTATTATTTGGGCCCTCGTAGCCATATCAATATTTGAACGCGAACTCATGATAAAAATAAATATTAAAAACTTGTAAACGCAATCGTAACTGAACTCACTCATAGATAGTAAAGAACATTATGATTGAACAAAAAGATTTAATTTTTACACAGTCAATATTAAACTACCCTCAATTCTTTTGAGATTTATGATACGGGTTAAAGTCACTTAACAACTTCAATATAATAAAGAGAAGGATAATTTCAACTCAATGCGTAATGACGCAATGGTCCAGTGGCTAATGGTATCGGTAAATTTTATGCCACCGAGTTCGAATCCTAGTTATTACGTGCTTTGCTTTATAAGGTTTGTAATGTCGTAGGAGAATTTGTGTTAAAATTGAGTAATATTGTAACTAGCAAAAAACAAGTTAATGTTCTTGTATATTTTCCAATCCAACTACTATACTAGCGCCATCTATGTCATCCAAGACATATTATTAAGGCGATGAAACCCTGTACAAACGATTTTGGTTTGGAACTCTCCATGCACTTCTGTCTTCATGTGTACCTACTATTAATTCTATTACGCTGACAACACTCTTGATACTCAACTCAATGTAGAACATTTTCATTGTCAAATGAAATAAGATTACCGTCGTCATTTTGGATGTATAAATATGTCGTCGCGTGCAATGATACTCTGCGGAACCGTAACGTTGTAATGACACGTCGTTTGAGGAAATAGCTGAAACGTTTAGGCTTATCGGATGTTATACACATGCATACATAGGTACCTATTAATGATGTGATAAGGCAACGGTGCGGTTTAAAAGATGTAGTGAAAAGTGTATACTTAGATGGTTTGGTCATGTTGAGAGGACGAATGAAAGGCGACTAAGTAGTTACTATTTGTTTTGTTTTGTTAAGTAACTATTTATGTACAAATCACTGAACCTGACTTGATTTCCTTACGTCTTTTTCGGGTGACTACTGAAAATCACCGCTGTGCTGTGGGTCCCTCATAGCACAGCATCATGCTGAGTGGAAGCCTTCTTGTCACAGTCATGACGTGCAGCTGCCGACTATTTCTGTTTTGAGCTCGTGATTATAATGTGGATCTATTTTATTTAATTTTTCTGATCATTCTTATATTTTTGTATGCACGTGTATCTGTGACAAATAAACCTACTTTTTTTTTCTTTCTTACTTACTAACAAAAGGTACTTGGACGGAGGAGGAGGACTACAAGGTAGATGTGAGTGGAAACGCCGGGAGGGGACGCCCTGGAAGGACATATACAGTGTGACATATTATTATGTCACACTGTTAAGTATATGTACCTTATTGGTGATGTTCTTCAGAAAGGTCAAGTGCATCGTACTCGCAACCGGCGAGCGTATATGACCGTAAACGGTAAGGTGTATGAACGTAAACGAAACAATAGGAGTATGTAAGGATCGTAGCAGGTGGCGTTGTGTAGTTACTGCCTACACCCATAAGAAGAAGGCGTGAGTTTATGTATGTTTGTATGTGTATACATATCTAGGCTTTCAACGCACTTGGATATATTGCAAATAAGCATGTATTTAACTTAGAGATGTCAGGGCCTTTCTTAGTATGAGCTGTGCTTACCCAGTTCAGAAAGTTAAGAGTAAAATGTAGCTATAACCATCGGATGATCAATTACAACTGCTCACGTATTTGTTTCTTATGAAAGACTAGCTGTAGCCCGCGGCTTCGCCCGCGTGTATGTCAATCGTCGTCTATTTGAATCGGATTTAGTTCACAATTTCATGGGTTTTATTTTTTTTTTGCGCGGAACCTTAATTCTTTTTCTAAAATAAAATTAACTGCTACTTCTTATGACATCAGCTATCTGCCAGTGAAAGTCCTGCCAAAATTGGTCCAGCCGTTTTGGAGATAAGCCGGAACAAACAGACAGACAGACAGACAAAAATGGTTCATATGCACTTAGTAAAACTGTTATTTTGCAATTACAAACAGACACTTCAGTTTTATTTATTTGTATGTATAGAAAAATTGTGACAGCATGAACCATAAGTACTCCTCAGCAATTTGAAAGTTAACCACGTGCAACTTAATGTCAAAGATTTACTTCTGACCGTATGCCTACGTAAAATATTTTATCCTGCATTTATTATTCAAGAAAGATGTGACCTTTTGCAGACATCAATAAGGCTATAAATACTTATATTACTAACTATATCCCCACAGAATAAAGCGTGAACTTTATTTTTACATATGAAAGCGTCAAAGGCTCTAACAGGAACGTGAAAGTGCTGAAAGTCGCATTGTTATCAAACTCATGCAAAGCTTTGGCGCGCTTTCAGCAAAAACGTATCAAACGAGGCAAAGAGAATATTCCGAAAAAAGCGGATTTATGCTTATTCACTAACTAGCTGTTATCGGCGGCTTTGCCAGTGTGTGAAGACCTATTCCAGATGCTAACGTTTGCGTCTTCCATTTTTCCTCTGGTGCCAAGTTAGGTCGTGTTGGTGAGCTTAAGTACTTACAATTAGACAGAAAAGTTAGTGGGATGTGTGTTCGTAATTATAGTTGTTAAGGAGGGCCAACAGAGAGTGTCGCCAATAATTCCAACATTACCGGAAGATTGAGAAAATCAAAGTCAAATCATTTATTTCAAATAGGCATATCAAAGGCACTTTTGAACGTTAAAATTAAAAAAAAAATTGAATTGATTCTAGTCGCCTCTTCCAAAAGGTAGTTTCGTATGGAGCAGAATGGGCAAGAAACTCCACCGTTACTCTTTTAAAATGTTTTACAATATTTTGTATCATTAATTATACAGGGTTACTGAAAACTCGACCACTTCCTTGCAGGAGGTTATAGAGGGGCTAAAATGTGACAAATTTAACCCCCCATATATATGGCCAAAAATTAATACTTTTAAAGATATTTGAATGTTAGGTCTTTTTTAAATTACTTCGAATTTCCACACTAAACTTTTAATTAAAAAAAAACAAATCATGTTGATTGGGTTCATTTTTATTTTTATTTATAGCTAACATTCTAACAAAGCTAATACAGCAGTAAAATGTCTTAAAATATCAAATCATTTCAAATTAGTTGTAATTTGAAATGATTTGATGATTGAATAATCTGTTGAGATTATTTAAAAAAATCAAGTTTTTGTATTACATTTTTAAACAAAAAAACGTACCCTAGCTAAAAAAAAATAATGCAACGACTCGTACAAATATTTTTTTTTTTTTAAATAATTGGTTTTAATTTGAAATGATTTGATATTTTTAGATATTTTACTGCTGTATTAGCTTTGTTAGAATGTTAGCTATAAATAAAAATAAAAATGAACCCAACCAACATGATTTATTTTTTTAAATTAAAAGTTTAGTGTGAAAATTCGGAGTAATTTATAAAATACCTAAAATTCAAATATCTCTAAAAGTATTAATTTTCAGCCATACATATGGGAGGTTAAATTTGTCACATTTTAGCCCCCCTATCACCTCATGCAAGGAAGTGGTCGAGTTTCCAGTAACCCTGTATAATTATATGTGAAGACGATGCACCTATATTAAAATTACTATACCACAATAGGTAAAAAGAATTAAAAATGAAGCAATGTTAGTTAAATGAAATATGTGTTAATTAAATATGACAATAACCTTTTATACCATTGGTAATATTATACACAGTTTCCATGTTCACAGAAATTAAAGAGTAGTATCGCATTATTCTGTCACAAAGGAAATAGTAATTCGTTATTTTCACACAGCCTACAGTGGCCTAAACAGCCTACACTGAAGTGTGGCCCAACCATTATTTTATTTTTAAACCCACTCAAACTCCAGTTAGCAGTTCCTGGAGGGCCTTGTATAAGGGAAATAACAAAAATATACACAGTCCGGTTACCAAATAAAAGTTTTGGGGCTCTATAAGTAAAGTGAACACTTTGCTATCAACAACTTTCGTAGTTTTAGTTCTCAATTGATTTACAGATCAGTGAAGTCGAGTTTTTTTTACATTTCTTTTTATTTATTTACTTTTAGCGGAAATCAGTATGAATGGAAACGGAAAGGAAAACTTTGATTTACTTTACTTCTTTTTGATCGGTCTTTACTATGTTATTGAATTTAACTCCCACTTACAATATTAATTATAATTTTTCAGACTAATCCCAAGAGAATTGGAAAAGCCTTGGCTAGAGTAATGCATAAACTCGATACTTAGAAAACGTTTCCTAAATTACCACGAGAGTATTAAAAAATAACAAAAATTTTATGGTTCGAATTAGAAGTTACCAAATTGGGTTTTTTAATCATAATCATAATCTTTTTTTTTTTTCACTTCACTAAGGTTCACAAAATTCCAATCATAGAGACAAGATTAAATAATTTCCTGCACAATTTTCCGGATCATATTTATTTAAATATCTGATTTAGGGATAAAATACTTGCTTTCAGAAACCAGTCTTCCACTTTTCGTTCAATACAGTGAAAGCGACCTGAGAAAGTAGCGTAACCGAAACTCGATTTTACGAGTATATACAGGTTGTCTCACTCAGAACGATCCAACTTTTTCGAACGATAATAATAAAAAAATGTTAATTGTAATTATTTATTTATTGATACCGAAATGTACACAAAGAACGAAATTTTACTTTTTGAATATTACATTAGATACATGACGATAGTTTCTTTGGCGACACTCTTCAAACCTTTTGGGGACGTTATCGAAGAGTTTTTGAAGAAGTTGCTGAGGAATCAATCTGATCTTCTCTTCGATGTTTCTTCTTAAATCTACCAAACTTTGTGGATTGTTCTCGTTGACAACACTTTTAAGATAACCCCACAAGAAAAAATCAAGTGGGGTTAAATCAGGGCTCCGTGGTGGCCACTCAGTGTTACCCCTTTGAGAAAACACTTTTTCGGGAAACAACTCTTGAAGTGCTGCTCGCGAGTTGTTAGTGGTATGCGCAGTGGCTACATCTTGCTGGAACCACGACTGACGATTGTAGTGCTCACTTTCTCTAAGTCTCGGACCAAAAAAATTGCGTATCATATCAATATAGCGCGCCGAATTCCCCGTAATCTCTCTGCCTCTATTGTCTTCAAAAAAGTAAGGTCCAATAATGGACTTTGCCGACATTGCGACCCAAACAGTGACTTTCGGGCTATGCAAAGAGCGTTGATGTAACAATGTTGGATTGCTCTCAGCCCAAAATCGGCAATTTTGGCGATTCACATAACCGTTCAAATGAAAATGGGCCTCGTCGCTGAAGAAAATGGTATCAAAATCGTCAAATCTCTCTAACATTATGTTCACATCTCCCGTGTAAGGCATGGCGGCAACTAAAAATGTAAGAACAGATCTTTCAAACGGTACCCCGCCCTCACCTCCACTCCGCTTTGTTTGCGTCTCGTTCACTCTCAAAATAGTCGGACCGTTCTAAGACACCCTGTATTTTTGAATGACGCGTCATGTGCAAGCTAGCGAACGTACTCGTGAATTCCGAATCAAAATAGCCAAAAGAAGTTAGAAAGAATTTGTCTTTTAAGTGTAACATGCCAGTTTCTTTTGTGTTCACTTTCCTTAAACTGTGCTAAATGCGTTCAAGGACCTTTTTCGGGTGTCAAATAAAATAAAAATAGCAGAGGGCCACTCAACAAAATTGATTTCTATCGGAATTCTGCCTCTCTTCGTTTTTCCGTCGCATTCTGTTCCGAGTTTTATATATATTATTATGTCAAATGATTCAACGATTTCCAGGTGAAATATTTTTTGATTCCTTGTCACGTGGAACGGACATCGTGCAGACTGCCCGCGGTTTTGTGGTTTGGCTATCACTGACACTATTTATTTTTAGGACACATTATTTAAATATTTTGTAGTGTTAACTCTTTTTAGCATAATGGTACTTATTTTTTTTTTACTGTTCCTTGTTCTTAAAGTTATAGGTTGTGCCAAGACTCCCAATCAAAAGTTTACAATTTTGTTTTTTGAATATACTCTCTTAGAAATTTTCTACTAAACGTTTGTCATTCCAAAGATTGCCTTAATAAACGCTCCTCTGACGTTTTTTCTTCCATTCGTCCTCTCAAGCTTCGCCAAACCATTAATTTATGTAGTGAGGCAATTTACGAATCGTTTTCCGTTTCGGATTCGCCTTTTAAGAACTTTTCTTTTATAACAGTTAATTAATTTTACGGAGTGTGTACGAGGGTGATTGTTTAATTAACTTAGAAATAAGAACGCCTAGAATTTGTCTTAATATGAACCCGGAAATAGCCGTGTGTACCTACCTACCAGTGGCGCAGATACAATCGTCATTAGAGGGAAGCTGATGAAAAAATTGTTCAGTTCTCATAAACTCAGACAAAAACTGTAGGTTTTTAACCTTATGATGTATTAAACTGCTATTAAATATGATTGTGTCATGTGTTGTGATACACAGTTACACATTCAGGTGTACCATATTATTTGGCAATAGTAGACATTAAGAAGAGTGGTTGTTCCGAAGGGAAGCCGATAGGAATCGGGTTGTATGAAGGCTTCGACCCTGCTACCTACAGTTGGACACGTTCAATGACCTAAAAATAATATAAAGGGAAAATTGCTACAATATCGACTTAAACGAGGGAATTCGGATAAGAAACTCCAAACTCGTCTAGTTTTAAAACATAATTTATTTTTGACATGTAGGTAAAAGTGTTTTTTTTTAAACCTATTTGCAGACATAATTATCATTATAATGTTCATTGGTGACATCGGTTGCCTATAGTTGTTATTGAAAGAAAGACGCTGCTACTTATTCTTCCAATTTAATATTTCAGTCACCCTGCTTGGTAATTCTGCATAGAATGGAATGAGTTTATTTGTCAGGTTTTCACGGTTCTGGTGTTTTCCGAAATATTCTGCATTTTTCTAGAAACATCTACAAATCTATCTACTCATATAATAAAATCGTAGTGAAGTCAAAACTGTACTTTGAATATTTTTGAAAAAAAAAGTAATTGCTACGAGGTCTGGGAACGATTTTAATGCCGAAAGTATAGTTTTTAGAATTTTTGTCTGTTTGTCTGAATGAATGTTCCAGCATTACGCTAATACTTCAAATTTAGCATAGTTAATCCCAAAATCTGGTCAGTCTGTAGGCTATAAATTATCACGATATTTGCTTTATGGGACGTGCAATATTAGATTATATTCGAATTCTTCTATAGTTTACTGAAAATTATAAAAAGACTAGCCAAAAGGTATCCTTTTGTTAGTCTTTTTGAAATTTTAAAATGTAAACTGATTGTAAAATTTAGGCTTTTGAATGTTTGAGCAATTAAACATAATATATTTTAACGATAATTATCATCACGCTTTCCCCTTATGGAGCAAAGCAGTGAATCATCATGACATCATATAAGAACGGCTATTTTAGTCAATATTCAACGAAGCTTATAGCTTAGCGGTTCGACGACTGTTTTGCAAACTTGTGGTTGTAAGTTCAATTCCCAAGTGTTGATACTTTTTGTGATTTTTTTTACATTTTGTTAAACTGTATTGATGATCATGATAATTCGTATAACGTACACAGAAAAACACGAAGTTTAGGCCTCTTCTGTCACCTAAGGTTAAAATAAAAATAAAAATTTATGGTTAAGTCATTGTTAAATCCCGTGTATTCACAAGCTTCTGTGGTATATCTATATCTACTATTTTAGTGGTAGGCGTTCGTCAGGATCAGGAATAATCTGTAAGAATGCATCAGTCAGGGTAATAATGTTGTGCCATGTGCAGGAACGCAGGCGTTCATTAATTCACTAAAAACGAAAAACTTCGCAAGAAATAGCAAATTGCTACTGAAGGCTGCGGCTGAAGATGAGCTGCTTCTCGCACGAACAATTATACAGTCACGAGCATAAACATAATAATATTACCACGAACAGCTCGGCAATGATATCCGATGTCATGATTCATCCATTAATAGCTCTGTCGTTAAGATGACGGCAAATATACGTGATAATTAATTTGTGGAAGGCACAGTGCATACAATTAGTGGCAGCACAAATATGTGACATCGAAGTTACACCAAATTATCGGACGAGACAAGCGACGTCAAAATCTAGGACACTGTATCGGCTTCAATAAGATGTGTCACCTACCTACCTACCTACTTAGTTGAATTCAGAAGAATGTGATGCCTCGTTGTGATCAAAAATATCCAACATCACTTAGGCAGCATATAAACCTGACAGTATAATGTTTCAAGTTTTCTTCGATACCTATTTGAATCAGTGCCGCTCATATTGCAAAAAAAATGTGACAACCCACTGGCAGCATAAATATCCGACACATATCCGTCAGTAATGTTTGACAATAGAAATGTCAATAATAAGCATTTATTCTTATTTTTGGCAACCGAGCCGATGTTGGCTATTCTGCCAGTATCAAATACGTATTTGATACTTCCTTACTTTGTGATGGGTAATTGATATTGGCAGTCGTTGATACAATAGTCGACATCGACTCAATGGGGAAGGTCGGGCAAAGCTAATTGTAGATGGCGTGGTCATAGCTAGATCCCCACGGCCTAAGAATAAATTTGACATTTCGTTCATTCGTGAGTTTGCTTTTATTTCGCTATTTTGTATTTTCGGTGATTTTAATATTTTAAATAAGTATTTGACATGGAAAGTGTCAGAATTTAAAACCATAAATACATATATCCTCAAAGTCACTTTCTTCAAAATGTTTCTACTCTATTTAATTTATAAAACATCTCTACGAACAGCTTTAAGCCACCATCTTTTAATTTTAGGGTCTTTCGGGAAATGGTGGACTCCAATTTCGAAGTATTTAATAACACAACAGCGCATCATTTTCGCAAAAATAAAATAAAACCACCTCACGCCTTGTATTACTAGCTTGTGTTGGGAACTAGCTGCGACAGCGCCATTTTGACAGTTGCCTTCCCCATTTTCAGCATTATAAATAATTAATGATTATAATTTATTCTGTAAGTAGGTTTGTACAAACACTTTTACACGCCAATCATAATAATTAAATTAAAAACTAGATGAAGTCGGCGTTGTCTATTTGACTACTCTGAGAAGAAAGGCCGAAACAAACTCAGATGTCACAGTCTCTTTTGAAGTCCAAACATAATCTTGGTCAGATCGTGTGAAGACCAGTAGATTGGTGTCTGAAATGGTCTTTCGAAGCAAGAACCACACAGATTGAGTGGGCCTGTAAAGTCAGTGCACGCATTTATCAGATATCGTGCAGCTCAACTCAGAACTACAGGACCTCAACGATTCAACGAGCAATACCTATACAAATATTCAAGAACAACATCATTATTCAAGAGGTGACACATATTAATACATATAAGGAGGAAAGTTTTATGAAATGTAGCTATTATTTTAGTATATTGTGGTGTCTAGCAACTTACACGTGAACGAAGTCGCGGGCAGAAGCTAGTTAGAATAATAAAACGCGTGTTGTCGCTTATACCGCCTATTGTACATTTCTGTATTTTATTTCAAATTCAGTTTCTTTTGTTTTTCGAGTACAATAAAGTATTTTGTTTTAGATAGTATTGTTGTCAACAGATGAAAGCGTGGAGTGCACACGAGCAGGACACATCGCTGTCATGCTGTCGGACGCTGCACGTCAAACACGCCGCCTACGCTAGTGCCCTCTATACCCTGGTGAGTGCACTATTCACCCATTCTTAACGTTCAATCATTTAGGCCTCGTGCAGACCGAGGCAACACAGTACGCCAAATAAAATAAGCAAAATAATTGCATCATTAAATAATACCAACGCTGTGGGATATGATGAGATTTCGACGCAAATTATAAAATCTTGTGTTGATATACTGTCACCTATTTTGGCTCATCTGATTAATTTAAGTTTCTTTGAAGAAAAGTATCCTGACAAATTGAAGTTTTCAGTAGTAAAGCCTTTGTACAAAAAAAAATAACAAATATGATTTAAATAATTACCGACCAGTGACCTTAATTCCGGTAATTTCAAAAATATATGAAAAAGCTATGTGTAATAGGATTGTCTCATTTATATATAAACATAATATAATAAGTCTGGAACAAAATGGTTTTCAAAGAGGGAAGTCAACTACACTAGCTTGCTATCAACTCATTAAATTAATTACCGAGAATATAGATAAGAAAATACCGGTCACTGCTATATTTTTTGACATGAGCAAAGCGTTTGACTCTGTAAAACATGACATACTGTTAAGAAAATGTGAGAGCTGCGGAATAAGGGGTAAAGCGTTAAATTGGCTTAAAGACTACCTAAGTAACAGACAACAACGTGTTGAAGTTTTAGGTATGAACAAAGAAAGAGAAGTGTTAAATTATAAATCTCAGTTTAGGACCAATACATATGGCGTGCCTCAAGGTAGCATTGTGGGGCCATTGCTCTTTCTTCTGTATGTGAACGATTTGCCTAAAGTAACACAGGATAAATGCGTGTTATTTGCAGATGACATTTCATTAGTAATAAATAATGAAAATGAACAGCATGAGGACAAAATAAATACTGCCGTAGAAAGCATACTAGATTGGTTTGAACAAAATAATTTATGTGTAAATATTTCCAAAACAAAATATATTAATTTCTGTAATTACAATATGACAAATAAAACAATGAAAATTATTGGGACATTGAAGAAGTTAACGATACAAAATTTTTAGGCATAGTAATTGATAAAAATTGCAATTGGAAAAAACATATAGATAACATATGCAACAGGCTAAACAGATTTGCATTTGCACTAAGAAATCTAAGGAAAACTGTTGGAGTAAATGCCGCTCTACTGGCATACCATGGTTACGTCTCATCTGTGCTTAGATACGGCATAATAATATGGGGCAATTCTACGGACAGCGATAGGGCATTTATTGTTCAAAAAAAGTGCTTACGAGCTGTGTTTGGTAAAGGTCCATTGGAATCATGCAGACCCATATTAAAAGAGCATAAATTATTATCACTGGCATGCTTATACATATTGGAAATGGGAGTGTTTTTAAAAAAACACCCTAACTTATTTAGTAAAGCCGATAGTGTAAACATATATAAAATAGGTAAACACTCAAGGGATCCAACCAGATTGGCGATGCCTAAGTGTAGAACAGCATTTTGCCATAAAAACGCCAGTCGAATGGCAATAAAAATATATAATAGGATACCTAAGATAATTAGAGAACTACCAACGAATCTATTTAAAAAAAGACTCCGAACATGGCTTATTGAAAACTGCTTCTATTCTATTAAAGAATTTATGAATTATAATACGAAGGGGAATTTATTGCAGACATGAATAATGTAATTAAATTAACTTTGTCATTCCTGTATGCTTATCTTGAACATTGTAATTTTTATAGTTCTAACATTAGTAATTTTAGAGTTTGACATTTCTAATTTTCATAGTTTGAAATTAGTATTTTAATTTCTTGACATTTTCCCATCGTGGCATATTTGAATTATTACAATTATTATTTAATTCATTACAATTATGGCACAATCTAAATGTGCGTGCTGAGTTTAGTAGGCGGAATATGAAGTACTTTGTATTGTATTATGAGATCTGTAAGCACCATATTTCATGCAAATAAACGATATTACAGTCACTCGATGAAGGCTAAGGCCGCAAAAAAATAGTTCTATATTTAAATGGTCTACATGCACTAAAAACTTTGGGTTACGCCTAAGCGGTGCTGCACACTTGTTCGGGTTGGCAGCACAGCCGGGCGGTAAATTTGAATATTAAATATTATTATGTTCGGGAAAAAGCCCCTCGGCTTATCTCAAATTGTGCCGAGCCGACCCGAACTTGATTCAGCAAGGGTAGATGCCGAATCGAATGTGCCAAACCGAACAAGTGTGAAGCACCTCTTACGAGCTCAAAGAAACTAAGTGGTCCATTCCCGTCTTTACAGATGAATAACGCACAATAGTAGTTCAAATAACGTCGTTTCTTTATAGAAATGGCGTTATTCGAACTCTTGACCTCTCGTCTTTCAATCCAATGCCTGAGCCGTTAGGTCCTTAGTTTCTTTGATTTGAAAATTCTTAGATACTAAAGGTACATTGGCTCGATAATTACCTGTACGAAAATATCGATAGGTAATTGTTTTTTTTTTTTACCTATACCAAACTGCAAAGCAGTTTGTGGGCAGATTAAGCTACTTATTAGAGTATTAGTAGGTACTTATTTTCTAATACTCTAAACCCAGGACGTAATAACCAAAGTAGGGTATAGGGGATACGATACAACAAACGTCAATATGAAGTTCGGTCAGCTTCGAACTGACCGAATGAAATTGAATGAAGTTTGTAGTAAGAAACGACCGAACATTCGGCCGAAACATCGGATTTAACGCTTCGGAGTAAACCCCCTACATTTCATATCTGCATGCTTAAGAATGAATATTATTCACACCTTATCAGACTATGTCAATACAATACATACTCCTATACCTCAGAACTCCGTCACTTAAACACCAATTTGAAAAATTATTTTTTTATTTAAAAGGATATACATATATACTTCCAGATTGGTCTCATATAAATTTGGTCAAGTTCTGATGAGTAGTTTTTGAGTTAGCTTCAGTAGTACGTATTTTTCCGCTTAGTGTTTAATAATGATGTTATAATATTTTCTTGTCACTGTTATTTACATTGCAAGTAGTAGCGATTTTGTGTGCGGTAGCTAACACAACTAAAAAGTGAAAAATAAAAACTTTTTTGCAAAAAAACAACCGACTTTAAAAAAAAAACACTAGAAAGTGAAAAATAACTTTAACTTCGGAAGTCGGTGGCAAAAAACTAAAATACAGATCCAAAGACACCGACGTCCGAAGTAAAAATTATTTTTCACTTTGTAGTGTTTTTTTTTTTGGAAGTTGGTTGTTTTTTTTTTCAAAAAGTTTTTATATCTTTTATCTTTTATTCTATAACTCGATAACTTAAAACATGCCCTTACTAGATTAACAGGTGAACGTTCCACATCCATTCACCATTTGTTACAATGAACGAAACTTACGACTCCCGAGGGTAAAGATCCTCTTAACCTGAGTACAAAACTTGCCTAAATGCATTACGCCACCTCGAGGGTATATACACACAGTGATATTTATTCTCACTTACCCAATGACTTACACCAAACTACTTAGGAATCTTTTGGAAACTTCCTTGTTATGTGTTCAAAAAATCTTAGATACGAAATCTTCCTTAAATGATTATTATTACAAAACATAGTCTATCTCTTTGTCAGTCAACGCGCTTTAAACTCAAAAAACTTGTTATCACACAAAATGTCGTGAGGAAAGGTTTGAGTATGAATGTGGATGGCTATAAGAGTAGAGGAATACCAAAGAAACGATGGATGGACTGTGTGAATGATGATATGGCTAAAGAGGGGGTGACCACTGAGAGGACTATTAATAGAAAATAATGGAAGAAAAAGAAATATTGCGCCGACCCCAAATAAATTGGGAGAAGAGAATGATGATGTTAGTTCACACTGCCTCGTTGTTTTAGTGGTTTCAAGCTCTACTGCTGAGCACGAGGTCCTAGGGTCGATTCCCAGGTCGAGAAAAGTGTTATTGGGTTTTTCCACTAGAAATTTCTTAGTTGCTGCCAGGAGCCTGTATTTGTGCCCGGTTGATGACAATAGGCTCACCCCTACATGGGACTTAAACATAACTGGTGGAATGTGGGTTTACTAATAAGTACACCTCTGTCTTACCCTTCGGGAATACAGGTGTGATATTATGTTATAACAGTACACGCAAGCAGAGTCGTGGTATGAAAATACCTCGATCTGACAAAGAATCTGCCCACGTGTGTCTTGCCTCGGTAACACAATTATGGACGAAACAAAAGACGATCATGACATTTTCTTAGTATTTCTCCGTGTGTCTTTTTCTTTATTCTTTTTTCTGTGTACCCGACGGTTTATCCGGTTTTACGTAAGCGTTACGACGCAAATAGGATTTGAAAATTGTCAGCGATTTCGTTTCATTTGGTCGATGAGTTTTGTATGTTGAGTTTTTATAATTGAGTTGGAGTCCGACAAATGTATTTTTGGGATATCCTGCGTCCTGCCCGTTATGACATACGGTTCGGAAACGTGGACACTGACGGTCGGGCTGGTCCACAAATTCTAGGTCGCTCAGCGGGCTATTTTTGGAGTGTCTTTGAAGGATAAAATCAGGAATGAATTTATCCGGAAAAGAACCGGAGTAACCTATATAGCCTGCATAGTAAGCAAACTGAAGTGGCAGTGAGCTGACCATGTTTGTCGAAGGACTAATGGCCAATAGAGTGGCGACCACGTATCAGCAAGCGTAGTTGGGACGCCCCCCAGCTAGATGGACCGACGACCTAAGAAGGCGGCTGGGACAGACTGGATGCGGAAGGTGGTGGACAGGATGTTGTCGCGCAGCCTGGGAGAGGCCTATGTCCAGCAGTGGACTGCGATAGGCTGGCGGGAAACCATGCTTTTAGTGGGAGTGGATTCTTAAACATGGAAAGCTTTTACATTTCGACTGGGGCGCCGCATGTAGCTACTTCCAAGCTTTTGACAAATATAAGCTGTATAAAAGCCTAAATATAGAAAATGTATGTATGTACGATTTTTGGCAAACGTGTTTAGTATGTGGCTGTACTATAAGTACACTTTTGCCTAACTCTGCGGGGAAAACAGGCTGGTGTTATGTTTATGTTATGTTTTTAGTCGCATTAATAGCCGTATCACATCTTTATTAAACTGCGTCCGTGAAAAAAATAAAAACTTATAGTGAGTATACTTATACTTTCCTTGACCAAACAAACACAACTCAAAATCTAAACCAAAATAGCAACATCTGCTATGAAAACAAAACAACTAAGATAGTCGAAATTCTACAACCAAAATGTGAAGTTTAGCCCCTACATCCGCTTAAACAATTCGCTTACACACAAGCACACAGACCGCCTAATAGTCTTAATATTATATGTCGCAGAGCAAAGAAAGTCGCATCCCGATTGCGACGTGTGACGGTGTAATCAGTCTGTTGCTTTTACTTTGGCTTGCGGGCGAACGTGCCTGCTATTTATATAGGACATGTCTAATTATAGACTTACGTGAGATGAGGATTTGACGTACAAAATGTTTAGTTTCGAACTGACTGCCTCGTTGTTCTAGTGTTCGCAAGCGCTACTGCTGAGCATGAGGTCCTGGGTTCGATTCCTTGGTCGGGCAAAGTGTTATTGCGTTTTTCTATCTGGAATTTTACAGAAGGAGCCCGGAGTCTAGATTTGTGTTCGGTTGATGGCATTAGGCTCACCCCTATTACATGCAACGGCGGTACCTTCATAGAAGGAAAATGCCGTGCTTGCCCTAATAAAATCATAATTTACAACAACAAAATAATCCTATCAGTAAAAAATATATTAAAAAAAAAACACCAGACAATGAACTCTAACAAAATTTCATATTATAGAATAATAACATTTCGAATTCCACGTAATCTGCCGCGCACACTAGGCTAGGTTGCCAGATCTACGCACTCATTGACCTCATCAAATTTTAATTCCGCGCTTTGTTACCAAACTTACGCGCCGATCTCGCTCTTAACGCTATACAATGCGTTCAAATGCGCCTTCTCGCTCGCACTCGTCGGCTTGATATCGGACTTTTGAAACTCACATTTTCATCTCTCTAAGTTACATTTTTTCTACTTTTTGGAACATAGGTAACTAAGAGAGATGAATTCCTGCTTCTTGGTTATGTAAATACATATTTTTATAGTCATGAACCATATATTACGATCAACATACAACCTGACACTGACCTGCAAATTGCAAAAAACGTAAGAAAACATGAATTTCGCGGGCTAGCATTGCGGATTCATCATAAACTGATTTCTTCTTTTTAGTAAACAAGTAATGTCTTTTCTGCGAGCATCTCAAATATCTAGCTCAGACTTTCTTCTACAACAACCAAAGATTAGTTCTCATCCCCCAGGGCTTACTTAATATTATTTTTTCAGGAGTAAGAAATATTCCCATTTTGCCACATATAAGCGGGCGTAATCAGCCTGTTGCTTTTCAAAGCAGGTGAACGTGACTGCTATTTATGAAAGTATCCTAATATATGATAGAATCGTACGTGAGATGAGTTACTTAACGGAACGAAACCTTTTATGTCATACAGCTTTGAAGGATGTTCGGGGAGTGACGACAACTGTAATTATTATGAGATATTTTGTATGTTTGGGTCTGACAATGATTGAGATAATACAGGATTGAGAATTGTATACAACACAAGCATTGTATGTTGTAACTTTACAATTTAGCCGGAGGGTTAAATTCTAAAATCACATACAAAAGATAATAAAAAAAATATAGAAGAGGGTTGAGAGATCAGCAGTAGCGGGGTCCGGCGAAGAGCGCTCGACGTCCGGATTCAGGAAATGGCAGGTGAGCGTAGGGAGACGCTGCAGCTCCTCACGCCAGGTCGGAGACGGGCGTCGGTGACACCTCTGTGGTCCCTGCCCAGAGGAAGTCGATTTTTATAAATGAGTAAGGTTAGCGGAGGTGTCTCGTCACACCTCACGCTCTATGAGGACCGCCGTGACAGCCCACACCACGTCCCCAGTCTGTCCAGTCAGACCAGTCCAATCGTGGGCGGCGAGGTCAAGTGCCACGCCGCTGGACGTCGTTGGGCGCCGTGACTTCGGCGGTGAAACGGTGAAGGAAGGTGCGAGACAAAAAAAGAAAGGTTTCACTTGACGGTATACTGTATTCAGTTTCAGGTAGAGTACACAGTTTGCTACACAATGTCGTTTATTTAAAAAAAGGCTTAACATTAAGGAAAACTCCACATAATATTCTCAAGCCTCGAGTTCCAAAACTAAACCCTTTTTAAGACTTTTCTCCTCGTTTTTCTTAAGTACTTGTCAAACATTTTTGAATCTAAATCAACATATTTCTTAATTGATTGACGGCCAGAAACATCTAATGCGGCTACAGTAAGGATTTGGTCTTAACGCACTAGCTTACAGTGGAAACATAGGCATAATATAAGAGTTTACAATGAAGACTCAACCTAAACACTAAAGTTACAATGTAGACCAACCTCACTATTCTAACTTTATGATATAGAAAAAGAAAAACTGACAGATGACAATTCATCGTAAAAAAAAAAAACATAAAAGTCATGAAAATATTCTAAGATTTTTAACAAAAATGACAAAATTATCGTAAATTACAGTTTTAGAATCGAAACAGTTAAAGGTGATAAAAAATGTGTTATAATGTGGAAACAGTGTTGTACAATGTGAGTCAAGTGAGTGTTGTCCTATGAAAACACGGATTTAGTTGGATGAATTATTGTTAAGACAACAGCCTTTATAACACTAAATAAATAAACTAGTTAAAAGATGTGGTTTCTGTGTAGCGAAAATTTAGTGTCCTGTGATTTCATATCTAAAATATAGGTAAAGGTAACAAGAATCATTGAACACTACCAGTCTTTTTACTGCAAAATATATAAATATACTAAAGGATGTGGATTCTGTGATGCGGGATACCACAATGTATTGGTGTATATATTGGTTATTTTGGTTGGTTTTGGTTGGTTCGGTTGTTTTGTGCTAAGTGGGCTTGTGACTAAGTAATAACAGCCGCACGAGTCAATCGAGCAGGTTAAGCTACGCTTGCCGCGATTGGTCTGTGGATGGGTGATCTTTACATCTTTACATACCAAGACCCTTCCGTGTCTCGGAAAGCACGTTAAGCCGTTGGTCCTGACTGTCATTCGTGGATCAAAGCCCGAAAGTCTCACAACCAGTCTTACCAGGTATCGTATTTGGGTTTTGTAGGTCAGATAGGCAGTCGGACCATGTAAAATACTGGTATTCAGCTGCATCCGGTTAGACTGGAAGCCGACCCCAACAAAGTTGGGAAAAGGCTAGGTCGATGATGACGATGGTTCTGTTATTTTGTTTGTATTGGTGTTGTTTTATGTTGTACGGGCACTTTAGATACTCGGAGTTAAAATATCAATATGTACGGAAAATGCTGTGTATAATAAATTCCTGCTAGTTAAGCAATTTAGAATCAAGTTTCATAAAGCAGTTTTAAAGGGTTTACGTTATGAATATGTGTATTAAAATTTACTTTTAATCAAACGTGTCCATTTTGCTCCTTTTTTAGAGTAACAGTTTATTAAAAAGGAGATTTACAAAATTAATTAACTTTTTTATTAAACGGTACAGAAAAAGTACGAATAAAATACGAAACAAACCAGTTTATCTAAAATCAAGCAAACGAGTTTGTTGCTGGTCTTAAATACATTTTTTATACGAGTAACCTACAATAGGCATTGCTTTGTACTAAAATCACAAACATTTTAATTGAATTTTTCTAGTGAAATAAACCTATGTAAAAGCAGTGGAGAAGTACTCTTTATAAAGGAGCTCGTGCGGGGGTGTACTGCACAAGTGCCCACCTTTATTTCCAGCACTGCTGTATTTCGATTTGAACGGTATGGGAACAGTCCTATACCCTTACATTACACGGCACACACAGAACGGATAGAAGATCTAAATTTGTAGTTAGTTATTGTTTATCATTTGTTACTCGGCTGCAAGGCCAATCAAGCTTCAGTAATCGATTACCAAAAATACGAGGATATTACAATATTATTTAATTTTGTTAGTTTTATTTGACGACCTATTTCATAAATGTATCTTGTGTGAACTAGGTCTTATCCCGAAGCGTCTTTATCAAAGACGCTTCGAGATCGTACAATAGAAGAAAGACTAAATAAATTGTATTTGAGGATAGCAGTTGAGAAGGGTTATATTTTTCATAACTAAGAAAATTCGTTCCAAAAATGTTTGTCAAAATTCATACGCCTTAGTGCTTGCCGAAGAAAAAGAAAACCAGCCAAGTGCGTATTGGACCACGCACAATGTAGGGTTCCGTAGTAGGGATGAATTTATCCCAAGAACAATTTTGTAGTTGAAAAACATGTTCTCTCATACATTCCAACTGCAAATGTAAGTTCGTCGACTATTACTCGTAAACTCGTAAACCCTACTAAGCTGTGTTAGTTTTCCTTTTAACTTCGTTGTATAAACTACTACCGTGAATTTTTTCACACACCCAAAACTACTCGGTTAGCTGGCAAGGGGGGAAACTTGACTCTAACAAAAGTTTGCACTTTAAAGCTTAATAATTCTGAAACTGGATCCCTTAATCGAAAAATTGTTTTCACAAACCCGCAATATGTTTGAAACACCTATCCAACAACATGGGGTAGACGAGACTAAACAAAAAACATCTCCATTTTACGTGTACACCAGGTAGAAAAATAAAAAATAAAAAATTTTACCTAAAAAAAATTTGTGATTTTATTTTACCACTTTATCGGCGTGATTAATATGTATGTACATCCATGCCAAATTATAGCTTTTTAGTACTAAGAGTATCTGAGCTAAGCTGCAGACGGACGGACGGACCTTGTTGACTACGGAACCCTAAAAAGAACCCTGTTACATGGAGCATTTAACAAGTTCACATAAGCATAGGTCTAACGCTTCTAACTAGTAAGAGAGTGAAAATAATACAAAAGTAGATCCGTTTCATGATAATAACTACCCACGCTACAACATTAACCTCATGTATTTGACACATAACTCTAAGAGATTCCTCCTTTGTATCTTGCAATTATTTTACTTAGTTTACAGTATCAGTTACAGGAGCTTGGTAACAATTTTAACTAAGTACATCATAATTCACAAGTGTTTTCTCAGTTGGTAACATCGCTCAGTACAGATTGGAATTAAGACATGACAAATCATTGTAAGTGGGTAACACTTACATGGTAGTAACTTAACAGATAGTTGATTGGTTTAAGTTATCAAGTTGAACATAATTTAGGACTAGAATTATTGGAAGGTTCTTTAGCGCGGCTTATGGCAGGAGTAAACTGGCAGAAATTATGACGTAATGAAAAAGCGTTATGCCGTCAGTTTCAAGTAAAAGTTTTTGTTTTTGTCTTTTAAAACTTTTGTTGTTGTTGGTTTCATTATTTGGTTTTAGCAAGCTAAAAATGATTATATACAAGGTGTAACATAAATAACGCACAACCTCTTAAGGGGTCATTGTACTCATCATTATGAACAACTTTAACTATGTCACCAAACCTGCAATCGCGAAAAAAAATCAGCTGCTTCTTACATTTATGGTCGCATAACTCGTCCAAATGTAGGGAACAGCTGATTTTTTTTCGCAATTTCAGGTTTGGTCCCATAGTAAAAGTTGTTCATAATGATAAGTACGATGATCCCTTAATAGGTTGTGCCTTGTTTATGTTATATCTTGTATAGATGGCTTTGTAATAATACATAATTAGCGAAAGGAACTTCGTTCCAACCGGGTGTCCCACGACTCTTCCCGACTTTTTATACTTATATAAAGTTATTTATTCAAATATTCAGTTTTCATGAGTGTACTATAAACCTATGCTTACCCGGTCGAGGACTAAGGACGTTATATTATATAGACAACCTAAACACACTTTAACCTCTATAATTTTAATTATAGAGGTCAAATTAATAAACGTTATATTTTTCCATCCATTTCCATTTCAGCCATTTTTTCCATTTCTAGCCATTGAAGAAAGAATACACTACAATAAGTATTAACCAAAACTACTAAAGCTAAAATACTCTCATTTGAAGTATCAAGTGTGGCTTTGACTTCAGTAAAGACAACGTTTAATGTTTCATAAAAGCCATCCAATCTATTGAAAGCCCATATCCGCCTGCAATAGATATTAAAAAGCTTATACCTAGAAACTACATTTAGGTAAGTAAAGTACATCTATAAGTACATCTTTTTCCTCGTAAAAGGCTATAACAAGGCTCGCAGTGCACGAGGGGTAGGTGTCTATCGTTAACTTTAATCTACAGCACATGAGACGCTATTCATTACGCGCCAACGTTGGGGTTAATGACGACCAAGTTCAGTCGGTACGCAATGGATTGCGAACATAAATCAGTGATCGCATACGATTTAACAGTCGGCAATTAGATAGGAATCGAACTGTGACCTCCATTTGAGGCAGATGTTATTTCTGATTTGTTTTGTGTGAATGTGTGTGTGTGTGTGTGTGGGGGATATTTTGTTAGAGTGTGTGTCATAAGTACAATGTCAATCAGTCTGCCTAATCATTTCCCAACGATCAGTTCCCAGTCTAATCGGATGCAGCTGAATACCAGTATTTTACATGGAGCAACTGTCAATATAACCCCCATAACCCAGTTATTGGGTAACACGATACCCCTCGGTAAGACTAGTTGTCAAAATTTTTGCTTCTGACTACCCGTAACGACTGTCAACGATCTACGAATCCGAGGCACGGAGTGGTCACCCACCGATGAACCGACCGCGGCAGTCTAGTTTAACCTTCTATCGACCCGTGCGGCTGTTATCATTTAGCCACGAGCCACTCTGTGTGTTGTCCTTAATTTGTCTACTTTCAAGTTTGTTTGCCTTTCTTTTATGCAGGGGTTAATTAATTAAAACCCATGTAAACAGACTTTGAACTATTTTAAAATATGAAGCATATTTTAATATTTATCCTCCCTTAGGAAAAATAAAGCTGCACTATTCAAACATTTAACGATTTTGATAAAACCTTCGTAAATAGTCAGTCGTCATATTTACATACACTCGCCAATAGTGATATGTGTTGACTCGAAGTTGTAATTATTTTTCGTAATATTAACGCCTTTGTGATAGTCTTAAGGTGGGCCATTCACGATAGCGCCATTTTCCAAACGACTAATGTCAGATGGTGCGATTGGACATCCAGAGTTTTACATCACGCCAACGGATTTTAATATTCACGATCAAATTTTGGATGCACATCACGCCATTTGGCGCGATGGACTGACCGTGAATGCACCTCTATATGTTTCATAAAAAGTGGGTTGACTTGCTCAGTTACTGGAAGTAGGTAATAAAACAAATGACGGTATGGTTAATTGATAAACAAAACATGGAATGGTAACAACGCGTACCGAATAAACAGAAAACATTGTTAGGATATTGTATATATACCGGATGATTTTTTTTACCGTCTCGAAATTTTTACAGGGTGTTCTACCCATGAATATGAACAACATTCACTATGGGACCAACTCTGAAATCACGAAAAAAAAATCTGCTGTTTCATACTTTTTGGTCGAGTAGGTATTGAACTTTTGTATGAATCAGCTGTTTTTTTTTTTCGTGATTTCAGAGTTGGTCCCATAGTGAAAGTTGTTCATATTCATGGTTAGAACACCCTGTAAAAATTTCGAGACGGTAAAAAAACTCATCCAGTATATTATGTAAAATAACATAACAGCACGCCTGTAATGCCCGAAGGTTCATTTGTGGATGTACATAAAGTACACCCACAAATGAAAAAAAGAAAATAAATAAATGAAAATACGATTATAAACGAAGGCAATTAAATTACTAAAGCGTTAAACGATTCTACAATAATGCTATTTTTTTTAATAAACCTGGTAAGATAAGTCAACCAACAAGAAGTAATAAATTTTAAACATTCTCGTAGCATAATTATGAAAAAAGTCTTGCAAAGTATAATAAAAACCTACCTACCTACGTTACCTACGTTTAATAATAGAACAGGAAATTCATAATATTATACGACGTGAAGATTCTTGAGAATGTTTTCCTCAGTGGTGAGTACCTAGGTGGCAAGTATGTGCAGTATTTGGAATGGCATGAGGTGCTCACATGCCATCTGAGGTGAGAGCTACCGACAAGGTTTGAATACAACGAGTGCCGAATAAATAACGAAACAAAAATATTGTCATAGGATACTTTTTATCCCGGTAGTACGTTCCGAAAAGTAGCTTATGTCCTTAACATAGGCTACTTTTCATCCTAGATCGCAGAGATAGTCGCGAGCAACAGCTAGTAACAAACAAACTTGCAGAATATTTGATACTTGCTAAGTACATTTTTAAACATGCATCTAACTTTTGAGGTTCACCTACAGTTTTCTTTTTTTTATATCATACAGGATAAGTTTAAAAGGAGTGCGGATATTTTAGTAGGTAATCAGGTGCATAAAACTGAACAACTTTCCCTAAGGAACATAGGTCGTAATCTAAAAAATAAAATTCAACTTCTCATACAAACATAAGTCACGTGACCAGTTACTTTGTATGAAATGTCGATTTTTAATTTTAAGATTTCGACCTATGTTCCTTGGGGTAAGTGGTCCAGTTTTATTCACCTAATTAGCTCCTGAAATATTCGCACTCCTTTTAAAATTATCCTGTATAAACAATCTAGGTAACTACTGCCAAAATCAATTTATACAATGCCGATTTGAAGACTGTAGGCAACCGTTCTTCCGAAACAAAGAACCAGAAGAAAAAAGGTCTTTCAGACTTTCAGAACATCCAATCTGAAAGGCCATTGCTTGAAACTGCCCTTAGAGCAATGACAAGTATCAAAATTAACTTTGATTTACGATTCGTTAATTGACTGTTCTCTATCAAAAGACTGGGAACTTCAGTCGTAAAAGAAGAATTTACACGTGTATCCTTTGATATATCAATCGTGGAAAAAAACTCCCACATAAAAATTCTCGCAAACAATTAATGACTGAAAAAGCCCATAAGTAAATTAAAACCCAAAATTAATTCTCATTGAAAACATATTACGAGGCGTAATCGCCATTCGCGTTACACGTAGGTACCTACAGCAAAATATCCATAATTTATTATTGGACGTGAACGAGGATTGACGGTTTTCTCGCGTCACATAACTCGATGTTGACAATACCAGGAAATTCAATTTGATACAAAATATTGGTAGCTATAAAGGGCAGGTCACACCGTAACCTAAGCTAACTAAGCTCCGTTAAGCTTAGTTTACAAAACAGCGCAAGCAAAATTATTTGGGTAACACTCGCCATCCCCATGCCACTAATTTTGACAATTCAACAATAATTAATTGCGTCGTCACGCAGACGAACTTTTCAAACTGGTGAAGCAAACCAATTTCCTTCATAATCCTTTGAATCTTGATTTATAAAGTGTGTTACGCAAATAACGGGGTGCAGGGACACATTTTCATACTTCAGTCGATAAATCAAAGAGGTGAGTTAAGTGAGCTGGCTTTAATTACATGAACTATGTGGGCTAATAAACCTAACGATTTCAGCCAAGCCAAGTAACTCCATTATCACCGTAAATATGTATAAACTCAGATATTTTCACACAGCTGGTTTCATGTTAAACTATGTGCATTCGGAAAAGGTCGTGGTTGACCACAATAAAATTTAAACTAATTACTAAGGGCATTAGTGTGAAAAGTGGTATGCCTAATTGTTTCAAAGCAAATTAACCATCGTATCGTATATTCAAATCACGACAGTCACATTTGACACTTGAATGGCGGAAAATTGACGTAGGTCAATTGGTTTAAAAATTAATTTCTCTGACTGGACGTTAGGTAAGCTTAGCTAAGTTAGTTTAGGTCGCGGTGTGATTGGTGCGTATTTTTCGCCCAACAAGAGTCTCGCCGACTTCGAGAACTTCCTTGTCGAGTTGGGTGCCGTCGTAGGCCGACTCCACCCTCGCCCCGTGCTGTTGCTCGGGGATCTCAACGCCAAGTCTGCGGCGTGGGGATCCTCGGTGACTGATGCTAGGGGTGAGGCGCTGGAGGAGTGGGCGGTCACGACTGGCCTGGTCGTCCTGAACCGGGGCTCGGTACTCACGTGCGTGCGGCAGCGGGGCGGGTCCATAGTGGACGTCTCGTTCGCTAGCCCTGCTGCCGCGAGCCGTATTTACGACTGGCGTGTCGCCGCGGAGGTGGAGACGTTGTCGGATCACCGATACATCCGTTTCGACGTCTCCACCCAGACCGCCGGCGGCCGCAGTCCACCGGCCCCGCGAGCGACCGGCCCGCGCTGGGCGCGCAAGCGCATCGACAGGGAGCTTCTTGAGGAGGCCGCGATTGTCCAGGCCTGGATCCGGGAGTCGACTACGACCGGACCCGTCGACGTCGAACAGGAGGCGCTGTGGTTCCGCGGGGCGATGACGCAAATTTGCGACGCGTCGATGCCCCGCGTCCACACACAGACAGGAAGGCGCCAGGTGTACTGGTGGTCTGCCGAGATTGCGCAGCTACGCATCGCGTGCGTGACGGTTAGACGCCGGTACACCCGATACCGGAGGAGACGTCGTCGGGTCCCTGACGAAGAAGCCGCGCTGTATGAGGTGTACCGCGCGGCGAAGGAGGCTCTGTGGCTGGCCATCGGCGAGGCGAAGACGCGAGCCAGGGAGGAGATGTTGGAGACTCGAGACGGGAATCCATGGGGGCGCCCTTATCGTGCGGTTCGGGGGAAACTCAGAGCCGCGGCGCCCCCACTCACGGAGAGTCTCCAACCTGAGCTGCTGGAGGAGGTAGTCGTAGCCCTCTTCCCGGCTAGAGCGGAGCATACCCCGCCGCCGATGGATTTGCCCACAGCCGCAGAGCCTGAAGATGAGAACGCCATCAGCGTCCCAGAGGTGACACAGGCAGAGATGAGGGCGGCCGTGATGCGGCTCCGAGCCAAGAACGTGGCTCCAGGGCCCGACGGGATTCACGGCCAAGTATTAGCCCTCGCTCTGAAAGAGCTGGAGCCCCAGCTGAGAGGTCTCTACACAGCATGCCTTGAGCGGGGCCAGTTTCCCACTCTGTGGAAAGCTGGTCGTCTGGTCCTGCTCAGGAAGGCGGGGCGCCCTGCCGATTCGCCGTCAGCGTATCGGCCCATAGTGCTGCTCGACGAGGTGGGTAAGCTGTTTGAGCGGATTATCGCAGCCCGCCTCGTCGGCCACTTGTGCGGAGAGGGGCCGGACCTGGACGAGTGTCAGTTCGGGTTTCGGTACGGGCGCTCCACCATACACGCTGTGTCACGGGTGAGAGTCCTGGCGGAGGAAACGGTGTCCGGGGGCGGAGTGATGATGGCGGTGTCGTTGGACATCTCCAACGCCTTCAACAGCCTGCCCTGGAGTTGTATCCGACAGGCACTGCGGTATCACCGGGTGCCTCTCTACCTCCGCCGCCTCATTGGGGCTTATCTGTCGGAGAGGTGTGTCACCTACGTGGGATGTGATGGCACAAACCAGCGCCTCATGTCGTGCGGTGTTCCACAGGGCTCAGTCGTAGGCCCCCTCCTGTGGAACATCGGGTACGACTGGGTGCTGAGGGGTGAACTCCAGCCGGGCGTGGACCTGACGTGCTATGCGGACGACACGCTGGTCACGGCCCGGGGGAGTTCGCACAGGGAGGCAGCGTTGCTGGCGACGGCTGCGATCTCACAGGTGGTGGGCCGCATACGGCGCCTCGGCCTGGAGGTGGCCCTCAACAAGTCGGAGGTCATGGTGTTCCATGGTCCCCGGCGGGGACCGCCGCCCGGATCACACATAGTGGTCGGGGGGGTCCGGATCGCTGTCGAGTCAACCATGAAGTACCTGGGATTGGTGCTCGACAGCCGGTGGGACTTCGGACCCCACTTCCGGCGGCTGGTGCCCAAGTTGATGGGCGCGGCTGGGGCGCTGTCAACGCTGCTTCCCAATCTGGGGGGCCCGAGCGCCGCCTGTAGGCGACTCTACGTGGGGATCGTGCGATCGATGGCCCTGTACGGGGCCCCGATCTGGGCGGCTGACCTGACGGCCGGTAGCATTGCTGTTCTGCGGAGGCCACAGAGAGCGATGGCCGTCAGAGTCATCAGGGGGTATCGCACGATCTCCTACGAGGCGGCTTGTGCACTGGCCGGATCCCCACCCTGGGACCTGGAGGCGAAATTACTCGCGTCATTGTATCGGTGGCGCGAGGAAATGCAGGCGCGAGGTGAGCGACCGATGCAGCGACTAATGGAGCAGCGTCGGTTGCTGCTTCGCGAGGTCCTGGTGGCGGAATGGCGGGACAGGCTCTCACGCCCTACCGCCGGCCTCGGCACCATCGAGGCGGTCCGGCCGGTGCTCGACCTTTGGCTCGGGAGGAGGCACGGCTCCTTGTCGTTTCGGGTGACGCAGGTGCTCTCGGGGCATGGTTGCTTCGGGAAGTACCTGTGTCGCATAACCAGGGAGCCAGACGCCCGGTGTCACCACTGCGTCGACTGTCGGGAGGACACGGCGCGGCATACGCTGGCAGAGTGTGCCGCTTGGGAGGAGCCGCGCCGTGCCCTCATCTCTAGAGTAGGCAGTGACCTGTCGCTGCCGGCTGTCGTTAATTCGATGGTCGGCAGCGAGGAGTCCTGGGACGCGGTGGTTTCCTTCTGCGAGACAGTCATCTCGCAGAAGGAGGCTGCGGAAAGGGAGAGGGAGATCACATCCTCTCACCCAGCCCGCAGCAGGCGCACTGGGCGTCGGCGGAGGGCGGACAACGCCCTCTTCCAGCCTCCCTAAATGGGTCCAGGGGCGACAGACTCGGGGACGTCCGTCACCCCCCATACATCGGACCCGAGGTGGCGGCGCGTAGTGTTCCACGCGCGCCCCTCTTAGACGTCGCGGGGGGAGTCAAACACCTCACTCCCCCCCTCGACACGAGGAGAGGCCTGCCGTGGCGGGCCGGCACCAGCCGGGGGTTGCGGAAGGATCGTAAGTTCCCGCGACCCTCGGCGTAGGTGTGAGATGGAACACCGGGGTGGTTTTTAGTCAGTAAGAGTCTGACAGAGACCCCTCCGCCCGCCCCAGGGCGGAGGACATCCATGAGGATTTTCCACCCCGAAACAAAAAAAAAAAAAAAAAAAAAAAGGTCGCGGTGTGACCTGCGCATAATGAAATAGGACCAACTGGCATGTTACTACTATAGGTATACGTTCACAATTCAAACAATTGAGTAATATCCCTATCATTCCACAAAAGATCATGTTCAATGTGGGCATTGTATGAAATTCATTCAGTAATATTGCTTTTTCTGGAAACAGATAAAATCAGCTTTTCGTCGTAGTTTATTGCTTTAGCTCGTTAGGTTGGACCGGGAATAAACGATGTTTTCGCAGAATAGGAGATAAAGGATCCTAATAATTAGTTCCGAAATTCATTGTGGCACTAAATAGCATCCTTTAGTGGCAATAGATGTAGCTAGGTGTGACAGGCATTTCCTGAGAAGTCAACCCGCTACTTAAACTTTGTTGACTATTCCATATTAAGTCCTTGTTTCCAATTGTTGTTATTTTCACTGAAGCAAATATCAACTTTAAAATGGTCAAAATTAAGTTGATTTTGGAATGACCAGTACTCATTAGTTATGTACCTACTATTGAAAAAGTCTTAAAAGTTATTAAGTACCTACAGTAGAAGAATTGAACTATATGTGTGGGGTAACAAAGTTATTTTTGCAAAAACACATATTTGTTTACATGTAGAAACTAAATTTCGAACACAGTGGCCAATATTTTTTATCGGGGTATGAACCTACAGTTCGTATCGGCATGAAATAATTCTATACTTAGAAGTCCGTCAACGAAGATACGAATATTTCAAAACTTGGCAGCAACTTTGTAACCTACAACCGATTAATTACCTTTTTTGGACGGGTAAAATCACATCGGGGGACAACTGTCAAATCGTAATTTCATTCATTCTTAGGACGGGCCTAAACTAATCGTCCGTAGGTGATACGAAGTAGGTATCGCCCGTACTTCGGCCGAAACTACGGATTTCTATGGCGCCTAAAGCTGTGGTTTCATCGATTCAATAATAATACAAATAATTTGAATTTGATATACAGTATTTAGGCAGTAATAATTATCTGTGAAACGTGTTCAAAGCAAAACTTCGTTGGAACGTAGCCAAAAGTGAGTGAATTTGAATTGGCTCTGTCGAATGCAACGTTAAATATTAAGGTCAGCGCGTGTCATTTGATTGCGGAACGATATTAATTGTTTTTAGTTATAAACACGTTGCTTAGGACAATGTTTGTGTTACGGGTGAGGCCATTGTGGTTAGAGAGATAGATCTATAATTTATGAATGTGGAAATGTTCTAGAATCAAGAAAAAACTTAACTAATATGAGTAAAAAAGAGAGATGATTTTCGACGTTATTGAATCGCAACAGGTATACTTAATACTAACAATGAAAGTTATATGTCTCGTAGAGCTACGAGCATAGAAACCAAGAAGTTTGTGAAACATTATAATGTCAGCAAAAATTAGGCGGGCCATCTTACCTATCTAAAAATAAATAACCTAATTTTCCAAAGATGTACCAGCATTCAAAGACAGCTCTGACCGACTTAAACGTGCAATGTAATCCAGCAAAAACCAGCACAACATTTACACAAACAATGAAGACATCTTAGGTCTCACACAATGCACGGTTAAAGGGCGCGGGTAACCACAGAAGTCGTTACAGTTCCTCGCTCTGAATTGCGGTCAGCCGCACAACTATGAGTGCGATGTGAGTTCTTAGTTTCAAACACATAGTTACGTTTATGTTTTGTTTAGTGTAGTACCAATTTTTGTGATGGAACAATTATTTGATAATATCATCACGAATTCTATACAGGGTAGCGGGGACATCGACGCGAATCCGGTTACCATGGATTCAGTATATGATTCTGGACACGACAACGCAGGGGGCGTTGAAACTTTTCGTCGGTTAAAAAAAAGTCTACTGTTTCCTATAAAAGTGCAATACCTACGCGGTCAAAATGTATGGAACATTGATACACGTCACGTGAAAGATGATATGGCTAGAAAGAAGGTGACTACCGAGACTAATAGAGAAATATGGAAGAAGACATTTTGCGCCGACCACAAAGTTTAATGAATTGGGTTAATGGCAAGAGAATTTTATTGTCGTCAAGAATGGTGATTATGACTATTTTTTTTTGGTCCGTCAGGTAGATTATTTAAAAATATTGGACTCGTATTTTTTTCTTTTTTGCGTAATCAAAAGATCATGGCGATACATTGAGTTAAAATGTGGTATGACGTCACGCGTTGCTAGATTTTATACTGTTGTGACGTAGCGAGCCCCAACACCCCAACTTTAATGCATTTTACCTAAGTAATTTTTTATTAATATGATAAAGCAAAAAATACGTGTCTAATATTTTTTTATTATCTGACTGACAGACTAAATAGAATTTCTTTTTTTTTATCCAAGCGTCATCCCTATTATTAAACAGGCAATAATTAATAATGAATGAAATTCGAACCAACAAGCTAGTAGATGTACCATATTTTGTATGTTTGTAACGTTAATATCTTTTTATTTAAAAACCTTGTAAGTGGTCTTCTCTTTTTGGTCCGACTTCCCGTAAAGACAGTCAAATATCTACGAATGACAGCCGGGACCAACAGCTGAACGTGCTTTCCGGGGCTTGGCGGGCCCTCGATATGTAATGCATGGGCACCCATCGACGAACCGACCGCGGCAAGCGTAGCTTAAACTTCGATGTTTTATTATTTAGCCACGAGTTCCCAGGCTATTTCTCTCATATCGTGTTAATTAATAACCTACAATATTAATCTAATAGCCTATAACAACGTTTCCCTTTTCCTTAGCACCACCACATTATAAATAATTAGATTAAGCGTCTTTCTGTTCCTCTCAGTTACACGCCACTCACGGGAAATGTCAAGGTCCATTATTGATACCTTACCCACTGACATGATAAATATAAACAAGATTGATTAATATCTATATTTGTGCCCAGGTGATGGCAATAAGCTCGCCCCCTATTACACATAACGTAACATCACGCCTGTAATCCCCGAAGGGTTAGACAGTGGTGTACCTATAGTACACCCAAACTTCCCCCCCTCGCCCCCTATTACATGGGGCTTAAACGTAATTGGCGAAATGTGGGTGTACTATAGGTACACCTCTGCTTAACCTTTCGGAGAATACAGGCGTGATGTCATGTTACATTTTGTGTTTATATTAGATATACTACATATGTATATTATGCCAGCGACTTCATCCGTGTGTCAGGCAACAGTGTAACTTCCATTAGTGAATCAATTTTCGGAATCGGTTCAGTAGTTGAAGTATGTGCTTCCGAAGATTATCCTACCTGACATATTAACTCAATAATTTTATCTATTTATAATATTTTAGTGTAGCCTAGTGACGCGCCCCTGCTTCGCACGGTTTTTACGACTTGACCAAACATCAAGATTTCTTTATTATTTGTTATCTACGAATATTATACACTTGTCACAAGGGTACACTACATAAATACGGATAACTTTATTCCGTCCGTCACAAATATGAATTTGAAAATACCGATTTTCATAATTCCGAATGGTTCAAAATTTCTAATTTAACAACTCCGATTATATTTATCATATTTTTATAATTCCGTTTCAGTATTCCTAACGTATATAATTACTATTCTCAAAATACCGAGTTTCAATAGATCGAATAACTAAAATTCTAACTTAATAATAATTCGTACTTCCGGGATTGTCCTGATAGCCGTGGAATACCTCTCCACTCCTCTTAAGCACCTCAGGACATGTTGCCCCCTTGTCGCTACGACACTATGTGCTAGCGACCGTTTCCGGGGGCCCATTGTTGAGTGTGCAAGTCACCCTCTGCCATTCTATCCGTGTATTGTTTTTATCAAACATTGGTCAGACAGGGGCCTTAGTCCTTCCATAGTTTTAGATAACCAGTCCATTTTAGCCATCCCAACCTATAGCCCAATATTTTTTTTTGTCTCCATATCCTGCAATAGTCCTACACCAACCGGGGGTTGTCCTTGGGTGCACTTGCATAGTACGTACAGGGATAATCGTCGGTTGGTGCCTCGTTTCGATTGAAAGCGTCTAACGGGCCTCTGCGAGTTGGCTTTGGCCCCTCATATGCCTTCCAAAGGTCCGGGACCCTAGGGCCCCGAGAAATATCAAAGAATTCGAAACATCAAAAATACGAATTCCGTTTATTAAAGTACCGATTAATTAGAACTCCGAATTAAAAACGCCTCGTAAAAGTGAATAGCAAGACAAATAAACACAATTTGCTCGTCAGAGAGAAGTATAATATTTTGTTAGGAGGTAGAATAAAATAACTAATGACAGATGCGTTTTCCTACTCATAATTGCATAGTTAAGTGATTGTTTACAGTTATAATCCTTGTGGTGTTAGGTACATATTATAATATCCAAGTAGTTTATTTTGACAATGAGTGAAGACGAAGATAATATTATATAAACTAGCATGCAGCAAGCATGCAACATGCTAGTAAGCAGGCATCATGTCAGCGAGCATGCAACATGCAGCGGCGGTCCCACGGGAGTTTATCGTTGCAGATGCTTTTAACGCTCACCACCGCATCTTCGGCTTGCTGGCCGGCTTTGCCGGTCAGCCTCAGCCGCGTTGGAGTGCTATAAAGCCCTCAGCTCCTCAGCTCGCGTCCCGCCTCGCCCCTCCGCGCCTACGCGGGCATAAATTACACTCTAAGGGCAGGGCAGACAACACCACGTGGAGTCGGTTTTGCAGCGATTCGTTTCTGTCACTAATATCCCATATTATACTAATTGAATCAAAATCTGAATCCTAATTTTAGCAGTTTATTCGAAGTATTGAAAATCGGAATGTCGTTTTTCGGACCGAGAACCCATCGCGCATTTGATTCTTCGAACATTATGTAAACCTGAAAACAAACAAATCGCATTTACGACTTTCGGTTAAATTTCGTGATTATTAATAATAGATAGGTATTATAATTCTTAGGTAGCTATTATGAAATTCAGACTTTTAAAAATCGGAACATAGAAATTGGAATAAAATATTTCGGAGTATTTGGGTGTTCCCATATCACAATCCTTCCGGAATAAATTCTTTATTTGATAGTGAAAACCGCATCAAAATCCACAACGTGATCACGCAGAGATACACAAAAAGCGACTTTAATCTATACATACATACATATAAATAAAATTTTATTGTCTGTTTGTAATGTCAAAATAACAACTTTTTACTAAATACATAAGAAAGTATATAAGTATGGTACTTATAACAAAAGAACAATTTTTAAAATTTTTGTCTGTCTGTCTGTCTGGTTAAGGAAGAATTCGAATCCGACACTTGTAACATAGAAGTCAAACGTTCAACATCATCATCGTCATCCTGCTGTGCATAACTTTACTAATCGTATATCTTATCTATCTGTCCACTACTAATAATAAAGCTGAAGAATTTGTTTTTTAGTTTGAACGCGCTAATCTCTGGAACTACCACTCGGATTTGTAAAATTCTTTATGCATTTGATAGCCCAAGTTTTTAGGAAGGCGACGGCTATGTAACGCTAACGAGCCGAGCAAAAAGGGAAAAAGTCAGAAAGAATGCTAATCGAAAACAAAGTAATAGCGCGGGCAGGCGATGCGATGCTACGGGGTGGGTCAGGGGGGCAAGAAATTTGACACGGACGAAATCGCAGGCAGAAGCTAGTCCCAATATAATTTGAGGTCGACGCACTACGACTTTTACTTCCATCATTATCACCATCATCTTCAGTCGTATTTCAGTATTTACCCCTTTTCTAACCCATCATTTTTCACACAATATAACCAATCCAGCGAACGTGCAAGCCAATCGTTCTGTCGTCGCCATAATATTCTATGACTTGTCATTATACAGACGATGTTGTCTAATTGCAAATGCTCGATTATTCGACGACGTTCTTTACTACATCAAAATTAATTTGCCTAGCCTTTTCTCAGTTATGTTGGGGCGGCTTCCAGTCTAAACGAATGCAGCTGACTACCAGTATTTTATTTGGAGTGACTGCTTGTCTGATCTCCACAACCCAGTTACTGGGTAGCATGCCCTTGGTAAGACTGGTTGTCAGACTTTTGGGTTTCTAACTACACGTAAAGACTGTCAAAAATCTACGAATGACAGGTGGGGCCAACGGCTTTTTTTTGTGGATGGGAAGTCGTCAAATGACTTCTCCCGCTCTGGGCGGAGCGGAAGGGCGTGTCCGACTTTTACTGACTAAAACCCACCCGTGTTCCTTCTGTTGCCTGTACCAGGGCCAAGGTAACTCTTTCGAACATCCCGCAACCCTCGCTGGCATCGGCCCTAGCGGACCCCATCAATGGTGCTGACATCTCTTTGAGGCACGCGTGGAACACAACGCGCCGTCGACTCTGGCCTTGTCCTTACCAGAAGGCGAGCTACCCATTGCTCACCGTCCGTAAGCCCGCGCCTACGGTGGCCGGGAATCGGCTGCCAATTCCCAATGCCCAGGGCGTCTCCTGCGGCGACTAGGGACGTGAGGGTGCAAAGCTTGCCTCTCCCTCACACGTCCCGCCTCCTCCTTCGCGAGCATTACTGCTTCGCAGAAGGAGGTAATGGCTTCCCATGTACTCTCGCTCCGTACCATGGCCTGGACCAGGGCCGGACGCGAGAAATCGCCGCCACCGATTGCCTCCGCGAGGACAAGGCGGTGCTCCGCCCAAGCCGGGCAGACCTCCACCATATGCTCCACCGTGTCCTCCGGGCGATCCACACAGTGGTGACACCCGGGCGTTTTCTCCCACCTTATCCGGAATGGCTTAACGTGCTTTCCGAGGCACGGAGAGATCTCGGTACGTAATGGATGATCATTCATCCACAGTCCCACCTCGGCAAGCGTAACATAACCTTCAATCGACCCGTGCGGTTGTTATAATTTAGCCACGAGTTCTGTTACCACATCAATGAGATGTTAATATATTGTTATTTCTTGGGATGTTTTTCTCCCAACTTTATTTAAAACAATTACAATTTACTACTACTAAAATCTCCACTGTATTTCTGTCGGAAGTAACAATATAGTGTTATTTCTAATTATCCGAAAGTTCACGCTAACAACTTATCAGACCAAGTTTAAGTTGCCGAAAGCAATTTGTCTTAGTCCAGTTTTGTGATTGAAGATGGTGTATAATTAAATCATTCAGTAAATTGCTTTTTCTTTTTGTAGTTATTAATGCTAGAAAGTTTTTACCTTGAAACGAAAATCAATTGAGCCAAACAAACTAGTATAGAGGTATGAGGAACAGGGTGTTAATTCATCCTCCATAGAAAAGGGAGAATCCTCCGACCTGATGGGTGTTGTGTCTGGTGGGCTACTGCCCGACGGTTGATGTCAGGAAGTTGTATATGCCAGTCAAGCGGTAAACTCTGCTTGCGCGATGTAGAATTTAGTGACGTCATGTCTTTGATGCGTAGTTTGCATGTGGCGTTATAGATGCCGCCATATACACATTAAATAAAAATAATAAAATATCCTAACCTAACAACAAACTAAATGGGATGGGAAAATGCATCCGCATCGTTGTTGACTGATGCGCCCAAGAGACTGGCGGCGTTACCACTTTGTATGGCAATGCGTCAGGCTCAGGTAAAATCCAGTCCTTGGGTCACGGTAAGTGTCAACTAACCGTTTAAAGATTTCTTTAAGGAGAATATGAGCATTCCAGCCCGAGGGTTTTAATTCCAAACGGCTCGATAATATAATTTTCGGCAAGGTTATATTACATTGGGCCTAACATAGATAATTGAAATTACCTTAATTCTGGGCTACCTGTCATAATTATGCAAGGCAGGTTCTTATTTGCACCTTAATCATGCATAGTTTCTTCTCCCATCCAAGGACCGACCTCAGCAGGAGTAGTTTCCCCTTCGATTGACTCGTTCGACTGTTATTTCTTAGCGAGCACATTAATATAAGTTGTTATTGTTTTAATTTACTTACATTTTTGCTACTTTGTACATAAACCAACTAGCTGCACCCCGCGGTCTCACCTGCATAAGTCTTGACCCCGTGGGAACATCGGGATAAAAAGTATTCTATGTCCTAACCCAGGTTATGGTCTACCCATGTGCCAAATTTCATCCAAATCCATTCAGCCGTTTTAGCGTGAAACAAACAAACAAACTAACTTTCACATTTATAATATTATTAGGATTACTCACCTACATTATAATAAGTCCGTGACACCGTTCTGGTGGCATTAAAAGGTTTGTAAAGTTAACCCAAAAAGCCTTTTTTGGGTTAACTTTACAAACCTTTATAAAAAAATATTAATTGACAACGTTTCAAGCCCATTCAGTTTTCCTTGTAACAGTCGACCGTTGTGAAGGCTTGTCCCCGTTTCCGTTTCGACAGGATGTTAACTTTCTGTCAGTAATTAAAAACAAAATAACAATACTTGCTTTTTATTTGAGGGAGACTTACACCATTTACATCAATCTTATTAGGCCCACTTGCGCGTTCATGTGTTATCCTAAATAACTCAGAGTTAACAGTTATTTCAGGTTTAATCAAATAATTCGTCTTGCGCCACCAAAGGTTAGAGGTAAACCTAGAGTTAAACTTTTAAATATATAACCCACTGATGTGGGAGAGTTAAATCGCTAAACTCTGGGTTAGTGTAGGTAATGTCGAAACATTGACGTTATGATTTACCGCTAATAACTTATTTTGTATTTTATATTGTTCGACGTAATAGTAAGTGAAAATTCGGTACTATATCAGCAGGCAATGTATTCATGAAACTCATATAAAAATAAATACAAATTATAAAAACTTGAAAAAATATTAAATACGTTAGTAGTTAGTAGATAAGGTAAAATTTTTACCTTATCTGATGTTTTCGTCAATCAATAAAATAAAATAAAACAAAACAAATCAATCATCATCAAATAAATGTCATATTATAAAATTCAAAGACAAGAAAGTATTAGGTATCGTAATGTAGTGTATAAGAAATTTTTTGCAAAAAAAAAAACGACTTCCAAAAAAACACAACAAAGTGAAAAATACTTTTAATTTTGGGAGTCGGTGTCTTTTGATTTGTATTTTAGGTTTTTGCCACAAAGTACAGTTATTTTTCACTTGGTAGTGTTTTTGTTTGAAGTCAGTTATTTTTTTTTGTGAGTCTTTTACTTTTTAGTGGGTTGATTCGTAATTTATCTAAGTTACATAGCCTAATGAAAACTGCTCATCACCCTTTACAAAATATTGCTTTTCCCGATGCAGGGATGTTAATTGTTGAGGAGTTCTCCTGGTACTTCACCATCAGCTCCACTTCACCATATGCATTGCGACGAGCATAAATTGCTTAGCAACCATATTAAAGTAATCGAATCGCAACGCGTGAAATACTTATTATTGAGTAGTTCCGGTAGCCATCTGTGGCTTCATCATCAGTTCCATTTCACCAAATGGCGCTTTCCAAGAGCAAATGCATGAATTCCTATTAAAAAATATCCAAATTGCTATAGGTGTGCCTATAATATTTGAAGAGTTCCCTCGATTTCTCCAGGCTCCCATCATCAGATCCTGACCTTATGACAATAGGACCACCTGTAAAGTATATACTTTCAAACAAAAAAGAATTTTCCTAATCGGTCCAGCCATCTTCGAGTGATTAGAGAAAACAAAAAAAAATGATTCTAACGAACTGAGAACCTCCTCCATTTTTGAAATCGGTTAAAAAGAGATGGGTATACAATTTCTACTCATTGTATGTTCATTGGTTTTTCTTAGGATAACATAACAGGACAATTTTATTTTATGTTTCGGCAATTGAACTGCAATGTTCCCAAGAAACACTAATTTCAGGTTAACTAACCCGGTGATACCTTTTAGTGGCGCAACGCGTAATATGAGTTAAAATGTTAATTACTTAACTCCGAGCTTACAAACTCTACATTTATTATTTTAACCCGAGTAATCGTGCAAGAAAAAATATTGATAAAACCTTATATTTTAGTTAGGCCCACCTAATTAAAATATAAGGTTTTATCAATATTTTTCGTAACTAGCCGAAATATCACCACTCGACTTTTCATTTGCGTTCTTAACCATGCAAAAGGTTATTTGTGTGTATAAATATAAAATTGTGTGGGATCATAAATTCCTTTCCTAGCTACACGCTAATGAGCTTGCAAGATTTGTATAATTATATCTCTTTGGAAGTGATTCTACCTCAAAACGCCATTACATTTTCATAAATTCTATTCACCTAAAGCTGTTTCCAAAATCAGCAGCCAGTGTCATTCTTATCGTAGAACCAATTCGGATTTCTTTTGAAAAAGATTTAGAAAAGCCACAGTAAACCTTTATGTACCTACAACATTAATCCTCAAACAAAACTAACTGTAAACAAACCACTGACAACTTTGTTTGGTAACATCGTGAAGGTTTAATACTATGGAATGACCAGATTTACTCGTGATAAAGTTACACGATATTTGGGAATCCTGTGCGTCAGCTGGCGTGTAGGGACTTTCAGGTCTATACACGAATATAATAAACGAAACCACATCGAAATTGGGTCAGCGTTTCTGAAGTTACAAAGTACAAAACATGTTTTTTGAAGGGTGGTGTTGTTTAATTATTAATTCTAACAGCTTAAAACTTCATCAAGCGATGTAGGATGGATAACATTATATTATTGATCCAAACTTGACTTGACACGTAGCTAGAAACTATAGGGATATATCCATCAGTTCCTGTCATTTTCAAAGAGAGTTTTTCAATTTATAAAAAAAAAAAAAACTCTAAAGAGTCATGAGATTTGCTAATTAGAATCCAAAGATTTTATATTAACTTCGACATTCGTTGCGTCTTCATCATCGTCATCTGCCTAGCTTTATTCTTCCAACTATATTGGGGTCGGCTTCCGGTCTAATTGGATGCAGCTGAATACCAGTATTCTACATGGACTGCCTATCTCACCTCAACAATCCACTTACTGGGTAATACGATACCCCTTAGGAAGACTGGTTGTCAGACTTTCGGGTTTCTGATGACCCATAACGACTGTCAAAGATCCGAGAATGACAGCCGGGACCAACCCCGTGCTTTCCAAGGCACGGGGGTCTCGAATAACCTACTTATAATTGTCGTATCGAAATGAAACTTTGTATGTTTGTATATGTAGTTCGGAAGATAATACTATAATTTGGTATCTTGGAGCTGATCTGATGATGGAGCCAGGAGGTGGATAGTGGAAATCTTCAGTGGCTACTAGTAAACCCCTCGAGTTTGGGCTTCTATGATTCGTTTTGACGAGTGCAATAGATTGGGATGAGTAACAAGGGTCTGATTATGAAGCCAGGAGGTGTAAGTGGAACTGCTGCTAGTAAACCCCTCACGTTTGGGCTGATATGATTCGTTTTGATGAGTCCAATATATTGGGCTTGGTAACGAGGATCGGATGATGGAGCCAGGAGGTGGATACTGGAATTCTTCAGTGGCTACTGGTAAATCGCTCGAATTTAGGCTCATATGATTCGTTTTGACGAATCCAATAGATTGGGGCTTGGTAACGAGGGTCTGATGATGGAGCCAAGAGGTGGATAGTGGACTTCTTCTTTTTATTTTTAATTTTGTATCTGGCTAATTTTCTCCCAGTTGCCGAGAATATTTTATAGCCAAGTATAAATCCGCATTTATCAACGCAGATTTAAATCCGACATTCGTTTTATTTTCATAAAAAATACTGTTATTTTTTTAGCAGGTAGATACTTTTTTAATTAAAGCTTTTGAAGTAGGCATAATTGTGAAATGATGAAAATTATTTTGAGTAGGTAGGTATTCAAATTTTTCATTTCATCTTCGCAAAGTAGTTCCTTTTGGAAAATTTTAATAAACAGTTTATTAAAATTTTCCAACAGGAACTGGTTTCACTTTTACTGTAACGATACAGTACGATGGTTTAAATCATACCATAAGATAACATCACGCCTTGTTTCCTCGAAGGGTAAGTAAGTAAGTAAGGCAGAAGTGTACCTATAGTACACACACATTTCGCCAGCTATGACTAAGTCCCATGTAATAGGGGGCGAGCTTATTGCCATCTACCGGGCACAAATCCAGACTCCGGGCTGCTACTGATAAATTCCAGATAGAAAAACCCAATAACACTTTGCCCGACTTGGGAATCGAACCCAGGACCTCATGCTCAGCAGTAGCGCTTGCGACCACTAGACCAACGAGGCAGTCAAATACCAAAAAATTAAATCATCTTTAATTAATTATTCATTTAGTAGTCTTATTCTGAGTTTTTATATTATTGTTACCCAGTAACTGAGTTATGGAGCTCAGACAGTCAGTCGCTCCATGTAAAATACTGGTATTCATTTGCATCCGGTTAGACTGGAAACTGACCCCAACATTGTTGCGAAAAAGCTATGCAAATTGATTCTGTGTTTTTTTAGATTAAGGTCAGTGTTTTGTTTTTAATTTGAAACAATGGAATATCGTTTACTGGGTTAGCATATAAAGGTGGGCATTCAAAATAGCACCATTCGGCGTGGCTCCAAACGACTAAAGTGAAATGGATGGACGCCAAACATGTAGCCCGCATACGATCACTCCAGATGGCTTTCGTTTCGAGGTGAAGAAGAACTTTTGCTTTGTGTGGCTATTGTGTGTCATTACCAGAAAATCGAATGGATCCTGTCGTTTTACGGCTGCCTTCTATATAATTATTTATGGAGATCGGTTCCTCATTACTCACAATATGAACTATTTGATATAGACGGCGATACTGTTGATAATACTGTCCCTGTGATAAATCTTGAACCATTAAATGCAACTACTGGCAATGTTAACAACGATGTTAAGCGAAGAATTTGTACAATATTATAACCCTCGGCATGCCTGGAGGCAAAAAGTTACATGATATGCCTGGTGGGTCTGTCAGACCCGGATTTTTTAGATATAACTATTCATTTTCCATTGAACATTGCCTACAGCAACTTTTTTAAAGTAAGTTTGCTTTTTGTTACGTGTCTTTTAATTTATAATTTTCAACCGACTTCAAAAAAAGGAGATTCTCAATTTGGAAGTATTTTTTTATATTTTTATATGAATTCCCGGATTTTCCCGGACGCCATTTCGGCCCACAAAAGAAACTTATAGAGGCATGAGGAACAGGGTGTAAAGTTCACTCATCGTCCATAGAAAAGGGAGGATCGTCCGACCAGACGGTTGTTGTGTTTGGTGGGCTACTGCCCGACGGTTGATGTCGGGATGTTGTATATGTGCTAGTCGCGCGGTAAACTCTGATTACGCGATGCAAGATTTTGCGTGACGTTAGTGTGACGCGTTCCATTGTGGCGATGTAGATATGCCGCCACATCAATCGTCCGGAGACCGGAGGTCGATAGTCAGCAGAGCCGTGTGTCTTGCGATGCTTGCCAGGACCAGTTGAGGTTCCAGTGAGTCGGAAACAGGTGCCGCATAGTTCACGATGAGTCGGAACTGTTTGCGGAGATGCCCCCAGTGAGTCGGGGTGGCATCGCGTTATGCTCCAGTGCGTCGGATGTGGTACAGCGCCGGGTTGAGGCTGACTGCTGGCGTCGACCAGGAGAGGTTTGAAGGGCTCGGCTGAGGCTGAGGGTGATGACCAGGTATGCGCGATCGCTGCATGCTGGTGGTTAGGATACCCGTTAAAGCCGTGGGTGCTGGCTGGCTGTGTGACTCGCTGCTTGAAAGCTCGAAAAAGTGATGCTGATGACGTCACGCTGTAGTAGTTCCACGAAGGCTACGCTGACGTTCATGTTCGGGGTCACCAGTATAGAGGCATGAGGAATAGGGTGTAAAGTTCACTCATCCTCCATAGAAAAGGATCCTCCGACCAGACGGGTGTTGTGTCTGGTGGGCTACTGCCCGACGGTTGATGTCGGGATGTTGTATATATGCTAGTCGCGCGGTAAACTCTGATTGCACGATGCAGGATTTTGCGTGACGTCAGTGTGACGCGTTCCATTGTGGCGATGTAGATATGCCACCACAAACTCAACTCAGTTCGAAAAAAAAAACAAATCGACTGACCTTTGCTATCCCTCAGCGCGCAATGGTCAAAAATAAATGGGGGTATGCGTATTCATGGACCGTCGGTCGGTACGATACTATGACGTCACGCCACGGTGCGGCGCGATGGATTATGGAGCGATTGGAAATCCAGAGTTTTACATCACGCCAACGGATTTTAACATTCACGCTCAAATCAAGCTGCCCCTTTAAAAAGCGCTTCGGTCAAAAACATTTTTGATTGGACGGTGTATTTCTAGAACAAAAATTAAATACACCAAAGATTACTGAGATGTGCTCAAAAAGTAGGAAAATATTAGAATTCGGGTAATCCTTTTAGCAATAAAGGAAAATATTTCTCCTACATTACTTATTATGTTATGAAAGAAATAGGATGAACGACTAATTCATATCAATTTCAAGTAAAAGCGAACACAAAGTTGGGAATCCTCCGATCGAGAGTCCACACGTCCAACTTAGTTTAGCTTCGTAGGTACAAGTTGTAAGCATTGGCGAAGTTTCAATAACATCGAGCCAACAAATGTCATCTCTGAACTTCGTGCTGCTGACGACGTTAGAATTGCACGCTAAACTAGTAGTTATGAACACTTAGGGGCAATTAATAAATCAGATTTCAAGACAAGTACGATTAATTATTGACATAGATTTTCATATATTTACGACTTTTCCTTGCAATTCTACGCTTGATAAAATAAGCCTTAACATCGATTTATTTACTAATACAGTTAAAATTACAGCTAGCTCCGAATAACAATACGCTACTGTTAATTACTTTTAAATAAAGGGTAGGCCATTTGCCATTAATAACATATGAATGGAGTAAATCTACTTTCATTGACAGCCTGCTTACAATCTTCCCAATGACCATTTTCATTTTCATTTTATTTATACAACATAAAACATTGATATAATACAAAACTAAAATTTAAGACACCCCCGCATTGTATTTATTGTGTGTTATGAGTATAAAGCCAGTAGTAAAACATTGTTGAGCAACATGTTTTAGTGTGGCTGAAAACATGTTTAGGCAACTATATTCATAGTTTGCTACGGCTTAAGCCGCACATGAGTGGTAACAAAATCAGTTTAACCTGTCCTCTTAATCTATATTGAACTCTGTACTACGCTAAGCCAGCTCAAGGTCAATACCTTTTTTTTTAGTTTTGCCCGATTAAGCTTGACCAATCTTAATCTGTCAAAACTAAAAGTTACCTCTGACGTGCGGCCTACAAATGTTTCCAGCAACACAAAAACACGTTACTGCAACAATATTGCGTAACTCTTGTATAATAACAAATTACACCACGCCTTGTTTCCCCGAAGGGCTGGGCAGAGATGTACAGTACACCCACTTTTCGCCAGTTATGTTAAAGCCCCATGTTATTATTACACGTGACTTACAGACGGCAATAAATTGCGATGGATGGCAATAGATTGGGAATGGCAATAGGCTATTGCCATCAACTGGGCACAAATCCAGACTCCGGCCTGCTACTGAGAAATTCCAGATAGAAAAACTCAATAACACCTTTCCCGACCTGCACATCGAACCCAGGATCTCATGCTCAGCACTTTTTTTTTTTTTTTTTTTGTGGATGGGAAATCATCAAATGACTTCCCCCGCTCTGGGCGGAGCGGGAGGGCGTGTCAGACTTTTACTGACTAAAACCCACCCGTGTTCCTTCTGTTGCCTGTGCCGGGGCCACGGTAACTCTTTCGAACATCCCGCAACCCTAGCTGGCATCGGCCCTAGCGGACCCCGTCAATAGTGCTGACATCTCTTTGAGGCGCGCGTGGAACACGACGCGCCGTCGACTCGGGCTTGGTCCTTACCGGACGGCGAGCTACCCATTGCTCGCCGTCCGCAAGCCCGCGCCTACGGTGGCCGGGAATCGGCTGCCAATTCCCGACGCCCAGGGCGTCTCCTGCGGCGACTAGGGGCGTGAGGGCGCAAAGCTTGCCTCTCCCTCACGCGTCCCGCCTCCTCCTTCACGAGCATTACTGCTTCGCAGAAGGAGGTAATGGCTTCCCATGCACTCTCGCTCCGTACCATGGCCTGGACCAGGGCCGGACGCGAGAGATCGCCGCCGCCGATCGCTTCCGCGAGGACACGGCGGTGCTCCGCCCAAGCCGGGCAGACCTCCACCGTATGCTCCACCGTGTCCTCCGGGCGATCCACACAGTGGTGACACCCGGGCGTTTCCTCCCGCCTTATCCGGAACAGGTACCTCCCGAAGCACCCGTGTCCGGTGAGGACCTGCGTCAGGCGGAAGGTGAGGACGCCGTGGCGCCTCTCCAGCCACTCCTCAAAGAGGGGACTTATCGCCGCAATTGTGGCGTGCCCAGCGCTGGGTTGCGACAATCGCACTCTCCATGCCGCCATGAGATCCTGCCGGAGCTCTGTCCGCTGTGCCACGATTTCTCGCGGCAACGGAGTTACGCCCCGGCGTCCTGCCTCCTCGCGCCACTCCCACATGTGCGCGAGGACTTTTGCCTCCAGATCCCATGGCGGTAATCCGGCAAGGAGGTTCGCCGCCTCCCCGGAGACCGTGCGGTATCCCCGGGCTAACCGGATGGCCATGACCCTCTGGGACGCGTTCAATCGACGTACCGGTCGTCGCCTCACGGAACGCGCCCACACCGGAGCTCCGTAAAGGGCCATGGACCGCACGACCCCCGCGTAGAGCCTCCGGCAGGAGGCGTTTGGACCCCCCAGATTGGGCAGGAGCCGCCCCAAGGCAGCCCCGGCCCGCTCCAGTCTGGGAGCCAAACGTCGGAAATGCTCCACGAAATTCCACCGGCTGTCGAGGACGAATCCCAGGTACTTCATCGTCGACTCGACACCGATGAGAACCCCTCCTAGCGTTATTTGGGAACCCGATGGTGGCGCGTTCCGAGGACCATGAAAACACATGACCTCGGACTTGTGCAAGGCCACCTCGAGTCCCAATTGCCGGATCCTCTCTACGATAGTCGCAACCCCGCGTGCCGCTAATTCGGCCGCCGCCTGGTGCGACCTCCCCTGCGCCAGGACCAGCGTGTCGTCAGCGTAGCAAACTACGCTGACACCACCAGGGAGGTCAGCGCGCAGCACCCAGTCGTACCCGATGTCCCACAGATGCGGTGCCAGAACCGATCCCTGCGGGACACCGCACGATATCTCTCGCCGGTTCCACTCTCCCCGGTGACCGGAGTAGATGACGGCCCTGTCCGTCAGATAGGCCTCGACCACGCGACAGAGGTAGGTTGGCACTCGGTGATACCGGAGTGCCTCCCTGATGCAACTCCAGGGCAGGGTGTTGAAGGCATTGGCGATGTCTAGAGACACCGCCAAGACGACCCCACCCCGGGCCACAGCATCCCCCGTCGTGAGGGCTCGAACGCGCATGATGGCGTCCACCGTAGAGCGCCCCTTGCGGAAACCAAACTGGCTGTCCGCCAAATCCGGCCCCACCCTCACCAGCCGCCCGACGAGGCGGTCTGCAATGACTCTTTCAAAGATCTTGCCCACCTCGTCGAGCAGCACGATGGGCCGGTAAGCGGACGGAGAGTCCGCAGGGCGCCCCGGCTTCTTAATAAGGACCAGTTTCCCTGTCTTCCATTGAAGCGGGAACCGGCCCCTCTCCAAGCATGCGCTTAGGAGCCCCCTTAGTCGAGGCCCGAGAGCCTCCAAGGCCAGGACCCAGGCTTTTCCAGGTAAGCCGTCGGGTCCTGGGGCGGTATTCCTGGCATTCAGCCTGCGCACCGCCACTCTCAGCTCTACCTCGGTCACCTCCGGAGCATCGTCGTCATCGTCGGCTGCGTGGTCCGCATCCGACACCGCAGGAGGCGGAGCCATGGGCGGGGGAGTATGTTCCCCTCGCGAAGGGAACAGAGCGCTCACCACGTCTTCCACGAGCTGGGGCCGGAGACTCTGCGTCAGCGGGGGAGCCCATGGGCGGAGCTTGTTCCGCACCATTTTATAGGGGCGTCCCCACGGGTCCCTGTTCAGAGCCTCCAGCGACTCCTCACGGGCACTGGCCCTTGGCCCGCAGGATCTCCGCTCGGAGGGCGATCTTCGCCACTCTGTACCCCTCGTACAGCTCCGCCTGAATGGCTTCCGTATCCGGAGGGCGGATACGGAGCCTGCGGTGCCTGATGTACCGGCGTCGCGCAGCAATGCACGCGTCGCGCAATGTGATCTTATAATGCCGCTGAATCAGCCGATTTAATAAAATGCCAGTTACGAACCGCTGCTGAAGAAAGCAATCATAAAATATGAGCTATCGTTATTCTGAACGTTATTTATGTTCATTATTGAGGGAATTATTGTGTTAATTTGGACGACGTCCCGTGGAGCGATAACTGTGTTAATGAAAGTAAGTTCATATCATCATAATTATATGATCGTGAACGTTATAACTGGCGTCCTTATGACCATAACCTACTAATGAATGATCAGTGGGAAACTGGGATAATGATTATATTTGTTACTGCAGGGACCGAAACCGGTATAATAAATACAGGTATTTTAAAGATAACCTTTGATTACAACCAGAATAAATACCGGTAACGGTAACCTAATCTTAACGTTGTGTTTGTTGTTAATGTTTTTTCTTCTTGGTTACCCAGATAGCGGTAACCTTAGTCGTGGAGGTACCCAAAATTCTTCGATACCTGTACCGTAATTTATAAAAGTTTTCGGTCACTATTTGCTAGACGGATTGTTATTTTGATGATACGCACAAGTTCGCGAGAATACTAGCAGTACTTACCAGCAGTTTAGTATACTTGGGGGCCAGACAGAGAAGAACTTGCTCTATACGACCTTGGCAACAATCGTGGCTGAATTCTCTGCAAAAATGAGGGTTATTCTCATAGGTATGGATATCAGAGACTAGAGAATACTTATGTGGAAGCATTCTCTTGCGTATTACGATCTGTCATTAGTTCAATCTTATGCGGGTAAAAAAAAAAAAATTTGTCCGTCAGTTAGTTATTAAGACACGGTATTTTTTGCTTTATCATATTAATAAAAAATTACTTATAACACATTAAAGTTGGGGAGCGGGGGTTTGCTACGTCAAAACTCCGTATAAAATCTAGCAAGACGTGATGTCATGCCACATTTTTTTTTTAGTCTAGGTTAGAGGTGACAGAGACAAAGATATTTTAACTTAATGTATCGCCATAATCTTTTGATAACGTAAAAGAAAAAAAATATGAGTCCAATATTTTTTAATAATCTATCTGACGGACAAAAAAAAAACATTTTTAAAGTATCCTTATTATGTATTGCTGTATAGAGGCATGAGGAACAGGGTGTAAAGCTCACTCATTCTCTATGAAAGGGGAGGATCCTCCGACCAGACGGGTGTTCTGTCTGGTGGGCTACTGCCCGATGGTTGATGTCGGGAAGTTGTATATATGCTAGTCGCGCGGTAAACTCTGATTGCGCGATGCAGGATTTTGCGTGACGTCAGTGTGATGCGTTCCAATGTGGCGATGTAGATATGCCGCCACATCACTCCCCTCCGGAGACCGGAGGTCGATAGTGGGCTGAGTCGTGTATCTTGCGATGCTTGCCAGGGCCAGTTGAGGTTCCAGTGAGTTTGAACCGGGTGCCGCATAGTTCGCGGTGAGTCGGAACTGTCTGCGGAGATGCCCCCAGTGAGTCGGGGTGGCACTGCGTTATGCTCCAGTGCGTCGGATGTGGTACAGCGCAGGGTTGAGGCTGACTGCTGGCGTCGACCAGGAGAGGTTTGAAGGGCTCTGCTTGTTGACCGGCCGAGAGTGCAGTGTGCTGTGCCAAGGTTGCTGATGAGGCTGAGGGTGATGACCAGGTATGCGCGGTCGCTGCATGCTGGTGGTTAGGATACCCGTTGAAGCCGTGGGTGTTGGCTGGCTGTGTGACTCGCCGCTCGAAAGCTCGAGGAAGTGATGCTGATGACGTCACGCTGTAGTAGTTGCACGAAGGCTGCGCTGACGTTCATGTTCGGGGTCACCAGTATAGAGGCATGAGGAACAGGGTGTAAAGCTCACTCATTCTCTATGAAAGGGGAGGATCCTCCGACCAGACGGGTGTTCTGTCTGGTGGGCTACTGCCCGATGGTTGATGTCGGGAAGTTGTATATATGCTAGTCGCGCGGTAAACTCTGATTGCGCGATGCAGGATTTTGCGTGACGTCAGTGTGATGCGTTCCAATGTGGCGATGTAGATATGCCGCCACAGCTGTAATTTAAGTAACTGCCAACCTCTTGAGGTCATTGCACTCATCATTATGAACATCTTCTACTATGGGACCAAATCTGAAATCGCGAAAAAAAATCATCTGTCTCATAAGTTTGACGAGCTATGCGAACATAAATGTAGGGACCAGCTGATTTTATTTCGCGATGTCAGGTTTGGTCACATAGTAAAAGTTGCTCACAATGATGAGTACAATGACTCCTCAAGAGGTTGGCAGTTATTTAAATTACACCTTATACTTTTAGAGGCATGAGGAACAGGGTGTAAAGTTCACTCATCCTCCATAGAAAAGGGAGGATCCTCCGACCAGACGGGTGTTGTGTCTGGTGGGCTACTGCCCGACGGTTGATGTCGGGATGTTGTATATATGCTAGTCGCGCGGTAAACTCTGTTTGCGCGATGCAGGATTTTGCGTGACGTCAGTGTGACGCGTTCCATTGTGGCGATGCCGCCACATACTTATATACTGGCTATAGTTTGTAATACAATCTATAGCCACAAACTATAGCATAGTACCCAAACAGACAGCTCACTACCAAAACCCCGTTGTTACCTATTCCCCCCTTAAATGGGGAGATAAAATAATGTACTTACCTATCTACTGACTGTTTTTATTACCCACATCCATTTGAGAGAAATGGAAGCTATATTTGTTCACTTATTTACAAGCATTCGTTTCTAGAGCCGTACCAGCCAAGACTAAGTGCTTCTATCTTATGTGAACTTGAATTTGGTTTAATAGTAGAATCTTTATTGAATTTTCTGTTAAACTAGATGTAGCGTTTGGCAATGGAGGAACAGCAGAAGATTTTTGTGACCTTTGTAAAGAATGATGTTATGATTATTGTGGGATGGAAAAAACCTCATTTCTGATTAGATGAAGTAAGAATAGACATAAATGTCAGGACTACGATACAACGTTACAGTACAAGAATGCTAGTATTCTGATAGGCATCTATTATACTGAAAACAATAACACCTCATTTAATAACGCTTAATTATGGAAAATGTCTCCGTACACGTACGTGACTCCTTCTTTGGTTCGATTCCCGGGTCGGGCAGTGTTATTGGGTTTTTCCTTCTAGAATTTCTCAGTAGAAACCCGGAGTCATTTGTGCCCAGTTGATGGCAATAGGCTCGCCCCCTATTACATGGGGCTTAAACATGACTGGCAAAATGAGGGTGTGCTATAGGTACACCTCTGCCTAACCCTTTGGGGAATACAGGCGTGATGTTATGTTATGTCTCCGTACAATCGTGTCCAAATTGCTTTCAGCGTAGTTTCGACGAAATCCCTGAATACAGTTGAAAACAACCTATAGAGTTTAAATCAGTCCCGTCGGGAATCACGCGTACTTTTAAGAGTAGGTACGATTAGGCCTCGTTCACAGCTTCGAGCGATTTGACTTCCGACGCGACTTGCGTCAAGCGACACGCTCGGGCGAGTCAAGAACACTCATCTCGATGGCATCCACCGACAATACCCGAACTGATAACAGTACCCGAAGATCCGCAACAGGAAACCAGAATAATCTATAACTAATTAAAAAAGCGATTACTCCGAATGACTAATATTACTGAAATCTACTGATTGTTTAAGTACAAAAGGCCTGCGTGCCATGGATTCAGGATTCATTACCTGATTGACTCCAGTTAAGTCACTACTTATGTATTTATAACTTATTTAAATATAAAGTAATAAATAAATATTATTTTTACACTCCTGGTTGATCAGTTTCCTTAACTCGCGTCACTTGTTTCCGTCCGTCGCTACGCTAGTCGCGTCGCGGTGACTTGTGGCATGCTCTAAACAACTTTTTTAATGTGTCTTCTCAGCAGTCGCGTGTCGCTTGAGCGTGTAGCTTGCGGCCACAGGGTTAGGTAGATTCCATAAATTAACTCTGTTCTTTCTTGTTTCAGAATATATCAATACTAGTGGTGCTGTTGTACAGTTGGAGAATTGGCATCAATGCCAAGAGGTATAAGGAACTGGACGATGTTTATTATGGTAAGTACTCACCACTATCTATTCAGTACAGAACGACAAACATAGCAGGAAACAATACTAAAGAAGACCATTCTTTAACCCACTCATAATATCCTATAACCCACCGTCAGTCCTTAGGGGTACGGGCCATTTCCGATTGTTCTTAAATTCTTACTACTTACATCTTACTTTTACTATTAATAAAATATAAAAAAATAAACAAAGATAACTGTTTTTTCGATGGGTTAGGACTGATCACATGTACCACAACCACACCACAACGACAACACATGGATGGGTGCTAATTTGTATGAAAATGAATAGTGTAGTTATTCACACGGACCACATTTGGCCGTCAAAATCAGCCACAACGCACGTCGAGTCTACGACACTGTGCGCACGAGTCCCGCCTGCGGTGTCCGGAGTCGATCTAACTTTCTGCAAACACTAGCCACAACCTAACCACATCGCAACTAAGCGCCAACGCAACCACATCGAAATTTTGTAGTTACCACAACGCAACTGTAAGAAGCTGCAGAGACACTAATCACACTTAACCACTGCTTGCCCACATTTTGTCGCTGACATGTGGAGTGGTTGTGGTACGTGTGATCGGACCTTTTATCCGAATAATTTGCATTATCTTCAATCGATATTGACACTGATCGTAAGGTAAATGCGTCTTTTATCTTAAAATATAGTTTTAAATATCGGGATAAAAATCGCATATTTATAAAAAAAAAATCGGTTAGTATAAGATAACGTCACCAAAGCTCTTTAACCTCTACATCAACGACCTGATCTTTGAGCTTAGCGGTAAGAATATCGGGTGTCGCTTTGATGATGTCAGCGTCAATAATATCAGTTACGCTGACGATATGGTGCTGGTGAGCCCAACGGTCAGAGCGCTCAGAGAACTACTCACGTGTTGTGAGTCCTACGCGCAGGCGCATGGCCTATTGTATAAAATGTCGCAAAAAGCGAGTTCCTGGTCTTCAAGGCTGACGGTGGCAAGTGCCCAGAATCCGTGCCCATAATAACCCTGAACGGTACCGACCTTAAACAGGTCCATCAATTTAAGTACCTGAGGCATTACGTAGCTGACGACCTTGATGACCGGGTGGATATTGAGCGTGAGCGTAGGGCGCTGGCGGTCCGGTGTAACATGTTGGCACGCAGGTTTGCACGGTGTAGTGAACCAGTTAAAGTAACTGTTTTTAAAGCTTACTGCCAGGTGTTCTACACGTGCAGCCTGTGGGCAAATTATACCCAGCGGGCCATCAGCGCCCTACGAGTGCAATATAATAATGGTTTCAGGATGCTGTTGGGGTTGTCCTGTTTCTGCAGTGCATCTGCTATGTTTACGCAGAGTCACGTTGATGGCTTTCATGCCATCATTAGACAGAAATCTGCCTCATTGCTCTGCAGAGTGCGGGCGAGCCCCAATTACATCCTGAAAATCATAGCTGGGAGATACGACTCTTCGATAATGCATAGCATTATTAAGAGATGTATTTCTCAAAATAATCGTGTCGCAAAATAATAATATTAAGCTTTACTAACATAGTCATAAGATTCCTGCTTACTAACCCACTATGGATGTTACTTGTCCAAAATAAAGTTTATTTTATTTTATTTATTTATTTATTTTCATAAGTCGACGGTTAGGGCTCGATATATTTAACCAAAACTGGTATAATTTTCAAATATTATTTTATTATTATTTGATAACAAAAAAAAGACAAATGAACCGAGGAACACAATAAAATAAAATGAATAAATTTCAGCTGTCTACCTATTACGGTTCACGAGATACAGCTCGCTGACAGACAGACGGACGGAAGGACAGCGGAGGCTTAGTAATAGGGTTCCGTTGGGCACCCTTCTGGCACGGAACCCTACAAAGCAAAAAGTCTCCGTAACTTTGTTACTTCGAACTAACTATCAAAGAAAACCTATTAGACAAGTGAAAAAAAAAATGAGCCAAAGTTTCTTTAACAACAATATAGGTACTAGTGAAAGCGTGTTGGGTGATACCCAATTAATGTTGACGTCAATTACTTTATTACTTTTGTTTAGTTAAATAGGTAGGTACTCGATTTGACCCTGTTTTTAACCCCTGACAGAAACAGAGAGATGTTATAAGCTTAACATGTGTATCTGTGTATTTGTGTATCTGTCTGTGGCATTGTAGCTCCCAAACAACTGGACCGATTTAGAAATTTTCTTTTGTTTTGTATAAAAGGTGACTTGATCGAGAGTGTTCTTATTCCAGAAAATCTATTTAGCCGTTTGAAAATTATCAGCTCTTTTCTACTTGATGAATGGGTGTGAGCATCTTCCACAGGTTTGATTGAGTTGACATTTGGTATTCTGTTACTTCAATGATATTAGAATAACATAGTAGCCTTGAATTGATGCTGCAGCATCACCTGTAATGTAAGCAGGATACCCAACTCCCTCACTAAATTACAGCAGAGGTGCTTGGACTCATTGGAATGGTCTCAATGAATAAGTTTTAAATAGATGTGTATCGCGGGTTTTTAGATTTTTTAATTTATATTAGGTTTAAATAATGTAAGTAGGTATGTGTCCTTAGCACTTTAGAAAACCATACCGTACCACATAACACCACCACCATAACATACCATATACTTTTCTTTACTGACGCTACCTTTTATCAACCAACTTACCAACCAACCAGCCGACTTACCAACCACCAACTCACTTACCTACAGCATGCTACGTGACTTATTCTATTATGTGATTTTGACAATGATGGATGACGAATGATAAAATAGAAGAAGTAACGCTCGGGATACACGAGGCTAGTTTTTGAAGCTAGGTAAGCTAGTGAGAAAGCTAGTAAGCTACCTTCTCAAGCTAGGATAGTAAAAAAGGATGGGGTTCTATTTTTGAGCTAGTAGCGCCCCCCACGACTGATTTTACTATCCTGACTTGTGCTAGCCTAGTGTGGCTCACTCGGATCTTTTTACCCTACGGACTAAGTCACCGCAATGCTATCGGCTTAAAATTTACTAGCATTGTGTAAACAGCACTGGCTTGTGCCAAGTCAGGACAGCAAGCCAAGAGAGTATACAGAGGTTCTAGCTTGCTATCCTAGCTTTGTAAAACTAGCCTCGTGTATCCCGGGCATTATAGTCAGCAACCTTCAGTTTACGAATGAATCAATTTGGTAGTCTATAGTCTACATAGACTACCAAATTGATTCAAACACAACAGTGACAGTGTTATCACAGTTTCAGTACATAAACAAAAATTAACATGACATATTAAATTGTAAAGTAGGCCTGACAAATACATAATGTATTGCCGGCTCTACAAATACGAAAACTGGTATATTTTCACGTCAGATAAAAAAAACAAAAAACAAAACTCATGAAAAACAAAAACTCTCCAAAAACAAAACACGATCGTTTCACAGTAAAGTTGTTATCGTAAACGATCAATTTATTATTGACCAAACAAAAATGATTGATTGCCTAATGAACTAAATACCTATATTATTGTGCCGGATGGACTTTTAATTAAGGATCGAAAACAATTTAATATCTCAGGATCAGATTAATATCTCTTTTGTTATTATGAACAGTAAAACATAACATCACACATAACATCACAACACAGTAAAACACACACACAGAACACTAAACACAACAAACACACACACACAACAGAACAGAACACACAACACACAGAACACAGAACAGTAAAACTAAAGTAAATAAGGATAAACATGTGAATAGTGACCTAACGAAATAGACTGATTTTCATTATAGTTATTGGTTTTAATTTAACCGAAAGTGACTTTCAATAATTGAGAGAACGATTATACAAAAGAGAAATATAATCGTTCTCTTGCCCTATTTCAATGTATTTAAGAATACATAATACACAAAAACCAGACACACAAATACAAAAGTACACACAAGTACAAATTCACTCGTTATCACGCTCGCACACTACTGCTCGCGGATTGAGTGAGAGCGAGACGATAGTTTAGGTAATTTATTTTTACAATGAACATTATGGTAATTAAAAAAAAAGTAGAAAACATAGTGTCTGCATTACATTTAGTTCAGTTATTAGCAAAGTTTCATGATAAAATTTGAAGTATTTTTCGAACACTAGCGGTTTATTGTTCGGCTTGGTAACTTTGTACTTTTTTTTACGTCGGAAAATTTTTATGGAATCGTGTTTTTGTCAAACATTTACTTGACATTAATCCTCAACTTAATTATAATATATTTGTTTCAAAATTAATGCTGCAGTATTTTCGATGTATCGGAGAAACATGTTAAGCAATTTGAGGTATTATGGTCTCTTAAGGTCCGCACAGCATGTTTTCTTCTTCCATTCTTCTCTAACTCACCCCCTTTCTAGCCATATCATCTGTCACACAGTTCATCCATCTTTTCTATTATCTTTCCCTACTCCTTTATCCATCCAAATTCTTACTAAAAACTTAATATATATAATACATAGCTTTTTGTGCACTTTTCCCACAACAGTGATGCGGACGAATTTTTTGATGACCAATGAGCTGTCCTTTTTTTTTCTTTTCTTTATATACTTATACATAATATATATTTTAGTGTTAGATTGTATATTGTATTTAAGATTTGTGTATATTACAATAAATTTTATATATCTCTCTCTTCTAAACTGATGTATAAAAAAAAATAACAAAATAAAAAGTCGGGCGGTGTCGTGGGATACCTTAATCTAAAAACAATGCTAGATAGCTTTGTACTTTAAGACAAAATCTTTTGACACTTGAAACTGATTTTTTCGGTCATAACGCTTTTTCGTTACGTGACGATTTCTGTCAGTTTACTCCTATAATATTTTTATCTCACGAAGCGACCCGCGCTTTACTTGTGTTAACCAAGTGTACAAACACGCAGGGAATGTGTGCGTGAAGACGAGTAGCGTCAGCACATAACACACACGAACACGCACAGAAACACTTTCGACTTCGTCATTGTCTCGGACGGTACCGAGAGCTCCTGCGCTTACACACAAAGTCACAGTGTTATACACAAGTATAGCGCGTGTCGCTTCGTCAGTACTGTACCGCAAGCTGCATATTCCATAAAGTAATATTGTTTGAAGAATGTTCTTATTAGTTTTGTGTTCCCAGTATGTTGAAGAGATTAGAAAGCCGTAAGTATGCTTATCTTGTGAAGTGTGAAAGTGATATGACTATAGCATATAAAGGTCCAATTATATTTGTTTCTAATGAGTTAGATGATATTATGGATGATGCATTAAAGAATCGATTGTTGTTTGTTAGTGGTACGGAAGCGTTTTGTGAGGCGATACGAGCGTGTCTACCGAAGATGAAAGAAGACTCGTCCCCGTGGTCTCAAGAAACAATATGTTTATCGTCGGAGGATAAGGCGTCCCCGTCGTCGTTATCGTCGTAGTTATGGTGTCCGTGGGCCACCGCTTAGGAGTGTTATGTCTGTGCCTGGACATGTTATGAAAAAAGAACTTCGTTCCAAAAACAAACAGAAAATACAAATAGGTACCTGTAGATAATTGAGTATTACATTTCTGTGACTCGTTAGAAAAACGGATACTTAGTAATTAGTTGGGCATCAAAATATTATAATTATTATTTTGGTTTTCCAACGAATATTACAGCTAAAGGGAAAATGATACTCGCATGTTGATATAAAAATACCGAATGATAAATTGGGTTCTAATTATCTTTTTCCACAAATTTTCCCAATGTTATTCGAAAGACATTAGAATGGGTTGTATTTGAGTTAGAAGATACGATTTCTCTTTCTAATTTAAGAATAACTAGCTTTTGCCCGCGGATTCTCCCAAGTGGAGGTTGGAAATTATTCCACGGAAACGTACTACCGGGATTAAAGTATCCTATGTGTTAATCCAGGTTATTATCTATCTGTGTGCTTAATTTCATCCTAATCCGTTCAGCCGAGTAAAAGGTCATTGACTCCTGTGCGAGCGCCGCGCCGCCATCAACCTTTTGTTTTGTTACGCGTAATTTTGAATCTGTGATATTTTTAAAGTATTCATTTAAATGTTATGATGTCAAGGCATTTTAATCTAAATTTAATGCCCAATTTAAATAACATATTTTAATGGATAAGGATTAATATACTTATAAAAAAATAACAACTAAATTTTTATCAAATTCTGAAAGATAAAAATGGTTACTGTGGGTCATCCTTAAAGATAGACACATTTTATGTTATCACGAACTTTTTTATTGATCTTTTTATGATATACTTTCCTGTTGAATTAATTTAATGTATCTCTTTCGGTTTAAGGCTCCTTCAAACAGGTGCGACTCGCGAAGTGAATCGCGACACAAAGGCACCACTCGTCGCGTGACACGCGGTGCCTTTGTGTCGCGTCGCGTGTTGCGCCAGTTCGCAAGAGCCTTTACGCGTCGCACGCTCGTAGAGCTCACAGTCGGCAAGATTTTTTTCGACATCTTGAACAATGATTGTCATATATTTCAGCACAAAACCTTAATGAATTATACACTTAAATTTTCCTCACTCCGTCTCTTCGTGAAAACCGTTTGAAAATCCATTCGGTAGTTTTTGAGTTTATCGCGTTCAGATAGAGAGACCGACAGACGCGGCGCAGCGGAGGGATTTTGTTTTATAATATGTAAGGATATGAATATATCTCTCTGTCTCTACAAATTGTATCTGTTGAGTTAGGCTTTTACCAGAGCCACTTAAGTCTTATATGGCTATTTGGCATTCCACTTTAAGTTAGCCTTTGCGTTTAAAAGATTAAGAGCTAGTTTCACCATACCATGTCAGTTTAATCTTCTGTTGAAATGTCAACGGGCCATTAAGAGTAGCGAGTGTTTCACCAACCGCTAATCTGCCTTAACCAGGCGTTAAATTTAATTGCTGCCTTAGAGATCCGTTAACTTACTAATCGAAATTTAGTCAGTTGTCAAAATAATCGAAATAAAAAACGCGAGTTTATAGTATACGGCTAGCTAAAATAATGCATTGTCAGTAAACACTGACATGTTACACTACGACTTTTTATTTTGGTTGCTTTGACAACTGACCGATATAAAAGTGAATCATGTTATGTTTACTCCACAAATGTGGCCGAAAAATTTGTCCACCAAAATGTTACAGCCGAAAGAGTGGTCGCGTGGAGTTGTTCCGAAAAAATCGACTAAACAGTACCGTAACTCTATGAAAGTTGCCATAAAATTATACTAGATGGTGCTGTATTAAATTCCGCGTCAATGGTTAAAAGACTTGTATCCAGGCCCACATTATTTTTATATTTGAGGAATTAAATCTGTACGTCATTAGTCAAGTGTCACTATGAAGTGTTCTTAAGTGCTGGCGTCTCTGGTATTTAAAGTTGTGAGTATAATTTTATTTTGATCCCCATGCATATAGCCAGATTTGTTATTTTTTTCTGGTGGAACGTAAACACCATTAACATCGATGTTTATTTTAATGGCTGATTTACTAATGTCTGATTATGAACAGTTTGGTGAAACTAAGTCTTATGTTTACGCAAAATTAATTGCAATTTAGATAAATCTGTAAACCAGTTCAATAAATCTGCCTAGCTTTTTCCCAACTATGTTGGGGTCGGCTTCCAGTCTAACCGGATGCAGCTGAATACCAGTATTTTACATGGAGCGACTGCAAACCTGACCACTAAAACCCAGTTACTAGGTAATATACACAGTCGCACACACACTCACATTTTTGGACTAGAGGAACGATAGACCAAGATCTATGAATGATAGCCGAGACCAAATGGCTTAAGGCTCCTGCAAACAAGCGCAACACTCGATGCGACACAAAGGTACCACGTGTCGTGCGACGATCGGTGCCTTTGTATCGTGCGCGATTCGTGTCGTGAATCGCGCCTGATTGAAGGAGCCTTTAATGTGATTTTCAAGGCACGAACCTATCGAGTGAAAATTTTAACAAAATGGAGTAAAAATTCCCCCTCAAAACAAATATTTTAGACTTCTACGCCCCGTGACTTCGTTCGCGTGGAAGTCGTAAGGATACACCACATACTAAAATAACAGCCACATTTTAATAAAACTCCCTCGTTCTGCGACCCAACGCGTTTCATCGCCCGCCCGCGCTCACACACAATTCACAATTTATTGGGTTTTAATTTTTTTTAGACGGAACCTTAATTCATTTGGAGTTTACTTCTTAAGAATCGATTTTCATATAAGGCCTCCGGTATAGAAATTTTAGGAGGAGTGAAATGAATACAAGCGTTAACTCAAAAGCGTTACGTTTATCTGCGCAACATACCTCGCGCACCGTTCACGGAGTAAACTCCAGTCGCGCGTCGGAGCTGATACACACACACTTTTTCTAAAATAAAAGTAGCCTATTTTTTTTTTTTTTTTGTGGATGGGAAATCATCAAATGACTTTTCCCGCTCTGGGCGGAGCGGGAGGGCGTGTCAGACTTTTACTGACTAAAACCCACCCGTGTTCCTTCTGTTGCCTGTGCCGGGCCCACGGTAACTCTTTCGAACATCCCGCAACTCTAGCTGGCATCGGCCCTAGCGGACCCCGTCAATAGTGCTGACATCTCTTTGAGGCGCGCGTGGAACACAACGCGCCGTCGACTCGGGCTTGGTCCTTACCGGACGGCGAGCTACCCATTGCTCGCCGTCCGCAAGCCCGCGCCTACGGTGGCCGGGAATCGGCCGTCAATTCCCGACGCCCAGGGCGTCTCCTGCGGCAACTAGGGGCGTGAGGGCGCAAAGCTTGCCTCTCCCTCACGCGTTCCACCTCCTCCTTCGCGAGCATTACTGCTTCGCAGAAGGAGGTAATGGCTTCCCATGTACTCTCTCCCCGTACCATGGCCTGGACCAGGGCCGGACGCGAGAGATCGCCGCAGCCGATCGCTTCCGCGAGGACACGGCGGTGCTCCGCCCAAGCCGGGCAGACCTCCACCGTATCTCCACCGTGGCCTCCGGGCGATCCACACAGTGGTGACACCCGGGCGTTTCCTCCCGCCTTATCCGGAACAGGTACCTCCCGAAGCACCCGTGTCCGGTGAGGACCTGCGTCAGGCGGAAGGTGAGGACGCCGTCGGGACTTATCGCCGCAATTGTGGCGTGCCCAAAAATAAAAGTAGCCTAAGTTACATAAAACATCAACTATCTGGCAGTGAAAGTTCCGTCAAAATCGGTCCAGCCGTTTCGAAGATTAGCGGGAACAGACATACAAAAATTTTAAAAATCGTTTTTGTTTTTTAACTAACGTGTATACTTTCATGAGCATTTAGTAAAAAGCTGTTATTTTGACATTACAAACAGACACTTCAATTTTATTTATTTGTGTAGATATATAAGTAGATAAGTACTTACCTACCTTATTATTCAATTCTGATAAGTCCATTGAGAATTCAATTTAAACACGAACGTGCTTTCAAACTTGATTGACTCGTTTACTGTAAATGTAGGTTACAAATGCTACTTATCTAACAATAGTCTAGACATCTATTTGTGCCCAAAGAGACTGATATGGAATGGGCCTGAAGTACGTAAATGTAATTAATTAATTACTTAGTATAAAATCTATTCACTACTTTCTGTGTGTTATTCCTGGATAATAAATAAATAAATTCATTTATTTCAGGTAAATAACACCCACTGCCAAACATAAATTAGAAATCAAGTAAAATAAATATCAAATAAAAACTAAGATGAAATAAAAACAAATTAAATTAAATCAAAGCAAAATAAATGGGATCAATAATAATGAGACCGCCCTGAATTTTCATGTGGGTGTCATATAAGGAACATTTTTGAAACTAACGTTTTTTTTAAAGAACTTTTTTACTACCTACATACATTTCCAAACAAAACTTTTTGGAAATATAAACACTAGGAGGCAAATCGGAAAGTATTATTATATAATTATTTACATTAAGACCTGCAACCCAATTGTCGTACTTAAAAACGTCAAATTCAAGTCGCAATCTCATCTCAACGACAATCAAAGTTAAAACCTTGACAAAAATGTAGGAAAATTAGAGGTTTTATTGACAGATTGAGACTGAGATTATAATTGAATGCGACCGTTCTTAAAAATACGAGAATAACCGCCCTGTTATTTGAACGAATCAAGATAGACAGATAGATAGAATACTCTTTATTATGCACACCATCAATATTACAAATATACAGTAGAAATACAAGGGGTGACACAATGGGCGGCCTTCTCGCTAAAAGCGATCTTTTAAAGACAACCTTTGGATGGTTTAAGGGAGCAAGGAGAGAGTACTGCAGGTAGTCTGTGGTGTACCATTTACATATATACAATAAATATATACGAGTATATACATGAAAAATTTACTTATCTATATAAATATATACAAGGTGTAACATAATTAAGGTATAACCTCGTAAGGGGTCATTGTACTCATCATTATGAACAACTTTTACTATGGGACCAAACCTGAAATCACGAAAAAAAAATCTGCTGTTCCCTACATTTTGACGATTTATATATATATATTTTCTACTACTTCTTTTTTTTTCTTTTCTCTTTTTTTTCTACTATAGGTACTACACCTCTGCCTAACCCTTCGGGGAAACAAGGCGTAATGTTATGTTATGTTTATATTTTTTTTTTTTGACGAGTTATGCGAACATAAATGTAGGTAGCAGTTGATTTTTTTTTTGCGATTTCAGGTTTGGTCCCATAGTAAAAGTTGTTCATAATGATGAGTACAATGACCCCTTAAGAGGTTGTGCCTTAATTATGTTACACCTTGTTTATATCATAAAACACTTAAAACACTTGCAAAGAACATAAAAAATGACGTTTTAAGGAGAGAGATAATGTATCAAGTTCATTGTAGGCCCAAAAATAAAAATATTTGTGCATTTCCAACAAAGTACTAATGCTGAAACTGAAAAAGAACTATGGGGTTATTTCGTAACACACATAAAATGACAATGCAATTGATCGCGATGTCTTTCATTTGGACAGTTCATCCACGTTCATTGCGTGATTTACGTTATTGAGCAGACGATTTTTTCAAACCTATGCCGCAATGGATTAGGAATTTCCTTCAAAACCCTTGAATTGTGATTGAAATATTGTTACGCACTTAGGGTATTGGTTTTTCTTGTAAAGCATAACCGGAGCTACGAAGTTCAAAAGAATGGGATAAATAATCAGCTTTTTTGATCAAATCAGGACTTGAATGGCTTGAGGATAAAATACTAAGAAAAAAGCCAGATTTCTCGTAAATTATATACACTCGTTACGTAGCAATATCTCTGAATCCATGCAATCAATCAACCCTTCAAAGCATCGAGACGATTGTCTCGAATCGAAATGATCGTGACTTTTCTTTCGATTCATTAAAGATTGGAACGTCGTTTTTATTTAATTCGGCTTTTCCTACGAAAAATCGATGGAAACTAACTTGCAGAAATTAAGCAATTACTCTGAAAGAAAACTAAAACATTTATAACAATTGCTCTGTAGAAAATAAGGAAAACCTCACATAATTCTTTATCTAAGTACATACCTAGTATTATATTATTATCTTCTATAAAAATATTATAAAACAAAGACGCTTTTATTGTCCGTCTGTTTGACCACTTAATTCTCCTAAACTACACAATGGATTATGATGCGAGTTTTGCCATCATTTAGAGCATTAATTCCAGCAGGTTTATGTGTATTATGCTCCGTACTCACATAAGGCTATAATCGATCGAGCAAAACCGTTGAGTAAAAATCACGGCTCGGCCTTTCATCCACACATTTAGCATTTATCTATCGAGCGATGCGCGACGTTCAGTATCCACAAAACCGTTCGAGCCAAAAGATGCCTGCCTCAACAAAGGAGACAGCAGCTGCATTTAGCAAGTCTCGCCATTCTCAATTATAAAAAGATTAGTTAGATCACCGCTCTGATAACAGCCATGTGAACTTAATTAAAGAGCTGTGTCCCGTAGATTATAACAATTATTTAAGGATGCCCCAAGGTACGAAGAATTACTTTCTATTATTAACCCATTAATAAAAAAGACGCTCGACTTGAAGGACGCGTACATACGCACGAGTCAAGCTTGACAGCTCGCTTCGAGTAAAACTATCGAAGTGCGAAGGAAATTACATACATTTATTTAATTCCATCGAGCCGGCTCGATGCGAGCCTTTGAGTTGTGAGTTAGTTTTGCGGTCCACACGTTGATATTTAATCGCTTTCGAGTAAAACTATCGAGTAATGACGTATATGAGTACGGAGCTTAACACATTAACATTTAACTTAGATAAAGCACAGAAGTCAGTACATTGCACCAGTGCAAAGCGGGGACGGGTCGCTAGCAAAAAACATCGTTGCTTTTTTTAAAGAATGTGAACTTTTACTACGAGTTCAATCCACAAACGTTTCATTTCAACCTTGAAGCAGTAAAATAATATTATTATACTTACTAACTCCTAATCAATAAACTCCACAAACAGACATTACAAAAAGAATTGCACCGTTGAACAACTTCTTGTCATCGGAAAAAACAACTGTTTCTTATATCCCAGATTACGTTGTTTTCAGATTATTTATGGATACATAAAAAAATAATATCTTGGCAACCGTTTACCTGTCCTGTCGTTTGTAGATATCTATCCTTATTTTGCAGGTGAACGAATTAGAAATTAAAATAAAGTTATAAGTGTGTTTGGCTATATATAACAAAGCGAAAGTACCTAATAAATGTCGTTATAAATCGTTTGTTCATAAAAGTATTTGGTATAACAGATGGGACTAATAAAAGACACATTTTAATAGACCCGCCAGCTCGAGTGTATTGTTAAGGTGACTTTAAGTTTAAACGAACACAGTCTGCAAACAACAGTACTTATACGCCTACATTTCCATTACCTAATGACTACCTATTCTTATAATAAAATACCGTACCTACGTATTTCCAGGAGTTCTAAATTGTTTTCACTTAAGTTAGACAGAAAGAAATTTAAATCCTGGTAAAAGTTATTTTTGTTCCGGAAAACTTAGAACGTGAAAAGCTGTATTATACCAACAAAGATAAAGGAACCTCATCACCTCTCACAAAGAACTCTAATATTAAGATTTACTTGAAACCCTAATGCCTCATTTAACATCCCAATAAAGGCACCTTCACTTTAAAAGACCTTCAAATTCGTCCCCATCACATACAAAATGAACCTTTAACGATATCGATTCATCAATATTCAAATCACGAGAAGTACCGAAAGATTTCTTTTGGCAATATTCGGGAGAACCGAAGTAGGTACTGTAGAGGCTTTAATCGGGCCTCCCTTCAGCATGAAATCTTCGCGAATTGTTTGACTGGCTGATAAGACAAACACTGGTTGCATTTAAATGGAATAGTTTGAAAATGACAGGTTAGGAAAATGGTTTTGTATAGTCAGTGCTAGTATTAGGTTGATATTGTAACGAGCTTTGAATAAGCCAATAAAATAATATTATAGTGCTCTGGTGTGACTAATTTATAGTAGCTATATCTTCCTAACACACCTCTTATCGAGTCAGCACACACATACACGTAGTGGTCTGCTGTGGTATCCCGGCAGATCATTACAGTACCCTATCATCCTTGAACAAAAGAGGAAACAATTTTGTTTGAATAAAAATGAGTGAATGAAAGCGAAATTACTGAACGAGTCAGTTATTAAAGATTCCCTTCGGTCCTTCGAGGATATTAATTGTTGAGAATTATTCATTAACGTTTCCGAGATTGGGTTCGTGGGAATATTGAGTGCTATAAACATTCGTGATTGTTCTTCTCTTAAGAGTTATGAAAGTGGAAAGGGATCAATGAGTCACCTACATTTGTTACTCTCACTTATATTATTCTTTATTCTTAAAGTTCATAATTATTATAATGTCAACCCGTAGGTGTCTTTAATTAATGTGGGCCGTGATATGTAACAATATAACGTTCAATCCTAAAGGAATTTAGTCATCTATACATCTATACAAATAAATAAAATTAAAGTGTCTGTTTATAATGTCAAAATAACAACTTTTACTAAATGCATAAGAAAGTATTTACGGTACTTATAACAAAAAAGCAATTTTTAACATTTGCCCCTTGAACTCTGATTATTTTTCAAAAATAAAAGTAGCTTACGTTACTACCCGTAATATCAGCTATCTGCCAGTTAAAGTCCCGTCAAAATCGGTCCAGCCGTTTCAGAGATTATCCAGAACAAACAGACAGACAGATAAAAGTTTTAAAACTTGCTTTTCTGTTATAAGTACCGTATATACTTTCTTATGCATTTAGTAAAAAACTTGTTATTTTGACATTACTCACAGGCACTTCAATTTTATTTATTCGGATATATTATATCTATAGATTAAACCCAAACTAAGATATAAGAAACGATTTTGATCAAAACTGACGACCAGTAATTGTACGCGAAGGACGGATAAAGGACACAAACTCTGACCCCAAAAGGACATGTTTTCCAATAAAACTTTTTTGCACGTAAAAATAATACTTGAGAAGAAATCGCACGTTTTTATTAGAACAAGCAACGGGGGCCTTCCTCATGTATCAAATTATCAATACAACCGCCGACCATAATGTAAACATTGATACCAAGGTCGTTATTACCAAGAAATATCGCCGTATTATTCATGCTACAATTCAGTACGACATACATTTATACATTCGTATGTTTCTGTTGCCGCTTATTGCGATCCGGGCCTGCAACGTATGCTAACCAGATGATAAATGTCGTCATATTTCTTTGCGATAGGTACCTGGCTAAGGAAGCGCGGTGTAGTTTTCTTTTGACATTATTTCGTTCGGAATTTCTCCGTCGACGTGACTTGGAATAACAGGGGGCCAACCACCACCTCTTAAAGCAGTATTATTTTAATGTTATTTCAGTGTGAGAAAGAGATGGAGCTATACAGGACGTCTAGCTTCATCTCTTTCCCACACTGAAGTAAGATTACAATAATACTGCGTTAAGTGGTCGAGCTCCTGGAATTAGTTTCGAATGTGTTGCGGATCAAATAATAGATGTGGATGCTTTTTGTGGATTTTTTTTTGTTGGCGAGATTCCTAAGGATCGATTTGTCGTGATCTTTATCATTCAGTTCTGACAGTTTGTTAGTTCAGTGACTGATGCGGTCTTACGTATTTTGTTTTGTTTTCTGTTCTAGTCTGCAGAGATAAGCGGAACATTATTACTAATGAGGAGTCATTAGTAATAATAATACCAGGCGTTATCTCGCACAGGCTAGGAACGAGCTTTGGCCGCGATGCGTTGTTAATTTTTTGTATGCCTTTTCGTACCATTTCAAATCCAGATACTTCACGATTATTTCTTCACCAATATTGCCGTAAAAAAAAAACATTTCGTAGGACTGAAATACGGGATTTTGAACCCACATCCTACGAATATTCTAACAAAAGTGATGAAAAGTTTACCTACAAAAAATCCATTAATACCACACCATTCACTAATACTAATGTTTTTTTTATAAATGCATAAATGCACCTGTCTGCCTTTTTACCCGTTTGCCTTTTAAGTAGCTGTCTGCCTTTTAGCGCCTAACCAATGAACCGAAATAAAATTTGACAGATAGGTAACCTAGGACCTGGAGAAGGACACAGAGTACTTCTCATACTGGAACGCAGGCGAAGCCGCGGGCAACAGCTATATATATATTATGAAAAATAAAAAGAGATCTGTCCCAGACACACGTCTATACATACAAATAAATTAAGGTTAGGTTCCAAGGTTGCCTGGAAGAGATCGCAGTATTCGATAAGGCCGCCAATTGTATGTTTTGTAGTTTATAATTTATCTCCCCTGCCGCGGCATGCCTCGTTGGTCTAGTGGTCGCAAGCGCTACTGCTGAGCATGAGGTCCTGGGTTCGATTCCCAGGTCGGGCAAAGTGTTATTGGGTTTTTCTATCTGGAATTTCTCAGTAGCAGCCCGGAGTCTGGATTTGTGCCCGGTTGATGGCAATAGGCTCGCCCCCTATTACATTGGACTTAAACATAACTGGCGAAATGTGGGTGTACTATAGGTACACCTCTGCCTAACCCTTCGGGGAAACAAGGCGTGATGTTATGTTATGTTTATTATTTATCTATATGTAATGTATAATCTGGTGTACAATAAAGTATATATAAATAAATAAAATTGAAGTGTCTGTTTGTAATGTCAAAATAACAACTTTTTACTAAATATGAAAGTATTTATGGTACTTAGAACAAAAAAACTATTTTTATAATTTTTGTCTGTCTGTCTGTCTGTCCGTTTGTTCCGGCTAATCTCCGAAACGCCTGGACTAATTTCGATGGAAATTTTAATGGCATGGATAGTTAACGTTAGGTATGGGGAGTAACATAAGCTACTTTTATTTTAGAAAAAAAAAAACACAAAAGAATTAAAACCCATGAAATTGTGAACAAAAAGTCGGATTTAAAAATTCTTTTTACATTTGGTAGCTCAATTCTTGAGGATTACTATAGGATTTTAACATCACGCTACAATCTTTAGGAGCGGAGCAAAAAGAAAAAAGTCAGAAAGAACACTAAGCGAAAACGAAGTAATAGCGCGGGCGGGCGATGCAACGCGGCGGGTCGGGGACGAGGAAGTTTTATCAAAATGTGACTGTGATTCTAGTATATTGTGTATCTAACGACTTCCACGTGAATGAAGTCACCGGGTAAAGCTAGTCTATAATAATTATTGAGAAATCTTTTCCACATTTTCCCGCAGTTGGGTGCGGTAAGGTGGGCCACAGCGCACTGTGAAGGCGTTGGGGTTAGGTTAGGTTAGCGAAGCGACCCCCGGCGTAGGTGTGAGATGGATCCCGTTGTTCCATCTCACACCTACGCCGGGGGTTCCGGGGGTTCTAGGGTGGTTTTTAGTCAGTAAGAGTCTGACAGACTCCTCCGCCCGCCCTAGGGCGGAGGCCATCCATGAGGATTTTCCACCCCGGAACAAAAAAAAATAAAAAGGTTAGCGAAGGGGAAGCTGTTATCAAGACAGTGAGCAACCGACGTTATGAATGCACTGTTGGTATTTTTACTGTAAATCGAAATAAAATGCATTTTTATAGTGTAGTGGCACAGTGTTCATACAACCCGATTCCTATCGGCTTCCCTTCGGAACAACAAGTCTTCTTAATGTCTACTGTTGCCAAATAATAATGATACACCTGTGTGTGTGACTGTGTATCACAGTCATCTTATTACAGATATTTAATACCAGTTTATTACATCAAAAGACTAAAAACATTACAAAAATGCCTGAATTTTTTTGTCTAAACAAATATTTCCGATAACATCAGCGTCAAAATAAGCCGGACCTCGTGTGTCAAAATGCGGTACTAAATTCGTAGGTGTGGACACAAGTGATTTCGCGTCCTGCAGCACCGCTTCGCAGTAGCTGTCTAAACAGACATAAGTTTTGTTGTAAACATAGTAAAAAAATAGATTAAATAAAACTTTAAATTAGGAAGCGATTTGAGGTTCTCGGTAAGGTAAAGGTGAGAGGTACATAAGTGCGCATTCAAATTTGATGAATTCATAGTCATTGACAAGGTACCTCGTAGCATCTAATACTTCAACTAGTACTCGTGAAGACCCAAAAGCGCTTGCTGAACACTTATGAAGACTTATCATATTCGGTGTTATTATTTTCACGTCAAGGAACCTCTTCCGTTCAAGACTTTGTGACACAGCCGCCGGCTGATTCACGAAGATACCCGGAACCTATAGATAGGTGAAGGACGTTACGCCGCCTGGACTAGGATAGACCTACCCACACACAGGGATAAACCTGGATTGGATAGGCATACCCCCTCCTTCAACACTTCGTATCCAGTGATAACGTCCGTCCAGTTTGATTTATTACAGAGATTTCTCGCAACACGTTCACTTATCTGTTATCATTATACTTTTTTATCAGAAGGTACCTGGACGCCTTACAGCTGGTGTAACCAACCTCTATTAAAAACCTTAAAATAATAATGTTCTTGTTATTCCAAAGAAGCACAGGTGCATCATTCCCGCTGCGTATTTACAAAATTAATTAATATCCTCGAATATTTTATTAATCAAATAATCATTCAGGTACATTCGGTTGGAGACCGCACTCGGCAGGTAATCAAATACGCACACCGCAAACATAGCAGAATTACGTAAATAATAATGTAGAATATCAACATCACAATAATTTCAAATTTACTGTATACGATAACGAGAGCTAAAACTAATATACTTTACTAATTAAACACTGTATAAAGCATAATACGTGGTTACATAATTTCATAACCAACATTATTATTTTATGAGACTATGCTGCTGTTCGATCAGCATAGCCTCTTAAGCTGATAAATATTGACCAAAGAGTAGGTACTGCAAATAAAATGATTTTACTTAATAATAATCTAATAACTGGTGAAATATGGGTGTACTATAGTTCACCTCGGCCCAACCCTTCGGGGAAACAAGGCGTGATGTTATGTTAATAATCTAATAGAAAAGCATTCAGAATTTTGAAAACCTTTATATCTGGCTTTCGTGGATTATGCAAAGGTTTTTGATAGCATCAAGCACAGCGCAATATTTTCAGCCTTACGAAACCAAGATGTAGAAGAAACCTATATACTACTGCAAGTTATTAACAATAATAGCACAGCTAATATTAAACTGGAATATTTAGGCATAAGCAAGCATAAACTTAATCAGCCTATAATGTTCCCACTTCTGGGACACATGCTTCCTCTCTGTGAGAGGGAGTGGGCCGTAATCCACCACGCGGGCCCAGTGCGGGTTGGTGGATATCACATATCTTTGAATTTTTAGTTCTAGGACATGCCGGTTTCCGATTCACGATGTTTTCCTACGCCGTTTCGAGAGCAGTGGTGAAGAAATTAAATACACAAAGTGCAAAATAAAAATCATTTTTTTTAATAATAATAGTATTTTGAAGAGTATCTAATTGAACTAATACTTTGATTGCAAAACTTTACTGATATGGAATAAAAACCGTTTCAATGTGCAAAGTTTTGAAGATGTTACGCTGAGGTAAAATCATCAAGAATTGTTGCTACATTGCTTTATATTTTCCAGTTCTACATTAAGTAATTTCATTTTGCTGGTATAAAAATTTGCACGGACACTCCAAATGTCGAGCGCAACAAGTTAAAAATGTATTAGCGTTAGAATGTGAATGTGACCTTCCTTTCGCAATTCATTTTAGGTTAACTCTTTGTTTATCCGAAATGCCATCCTGCTAAAAGATTTTCAGCACCTTGTCAGTGTTGAATTTCAGCAGATGTTTTGCTATCTGAAATTGACATCTCTTACTGGATTGTTTTAACGATATGATTTTAAGTCTAGGCATGAAAACGCAAAAAAAGAGAATGGTGAAACAATTAAATATTACTAGATCAATTAAAGAGGTTGTTCTTGGAAACTTGGTTCTTTAAGATATGTCCCTATATAGTATAATTGTATAGTACTAGTTGATTGTAAAAGCCAGATTAATAAACACGGCCTGAAAATGAAATGCTGAAATAACAGAACGTCTTTTGTTTTAAAGATCAAAATTAAAAACAAACTTTGTAACTTTTGGCTGCCTCATTAGCCAGGAAAACTTGAGCAGAATTTTCTACGCGAAATATCTCCACGTCTGCTCACCTCTTAAAGGGATTAAGGCAAGCTACGATTAATAAAAAGAAAATCTTCCGCCTGAGTTCAACCAGCTTTTACAACAGGTGCTTCAAATATTTTTCTCATAACCTCACGTTAGAGCATGCACGAAAATGCAATACAAACACGTATAAGCCAGGTCAGGCGTATACCGGCATTTAATATTACTGTAAAGAGAATTCTAAATGAATAACGTCACTCTCATTCTTGCTCACGTACCTAACCTGAATAGAAACGGAAAGATAAAATAAAACCTTATTTATTAAAAACTGGGGAAGCTTGAATATCAAGAGTTGTGCGCTGAGTGCATGTGTGAGTGAATGTAGGTAAGTGAGGTGAGGTGAGTGAGGTGTGTGTGTTTATATTTATGCTACATACAAAATTAAAATCAAAATTAAAACCAAATGCAAAATCAAAATTATAATAAAAAGACATACTTAGTCAAAGTTAAAATCAAAAACAAGAAATTAAATTAGAAATAGAAATAAAAATTCAATTACAATCAAATCAAAACTAAAAAAAATAACATTAAATTAAAATCAAATTAAAATTAAATAAAAATTTACAGGTTACGATCATACCTTTGGCTTTGATATTATGAAAAGATTCTGAAATAATAACTTGAAAGAATATGTTACATTCGATTTATTATTAGTGCTCATAAGCATGCGCGTCAACTGCAGAGGCAACTGCAGCTGTCAACACGTGTCGACAGCAGCCGTCGACACTCGTCAACGTGCCGTCAAATACACGAGCGGCACATAGCCACACCATTGGGTGTCCATAACACAGTGTTCCAGGCCGAATGCATGGGTGTTTCTTTGGCGGCTGCAGCCATCATGGCCAGGGAAGTTAAGGACCACTCGATTCGTATACTCTCAGACAGCATGGCCGTCCTGCAAGCGCTAAACAGCCACACAGTTGATTCTGGGCTAATATACGAGTGCCACCAGCGCCTTAACCAGGTGGGTAGCCATAATAACATAACCATTCAATGGATCAAGGGACACAACGGTTCGTTAGGAAACGACGCAGCCGACGAACTTGCCAGGAGGGGGTCGAGCATGGAACCAGTGGGACCTGAACCCATCGTGCCACTCCCCTTCGGGTACATACGCACTCTGGTAAGGAAACGCACCAGCGAGCAACACCACAAGCAATGGTCAGAGCAGGGTGAGTGTAGGCAGGCCAAGGAAGCAGTCCCTGCAATTGATGGCCGCCTCACGAAGCGGCTTCTCCGGCTAAATAAACAGCAGCTGCGTATAATTACAGCAGCCATAACTGGCCACGGGTCATTTAATAAACACCTCTTTGTCATAGGAGTCACAGACAGTCCGCTGTGCAGGGCCTGCATGGAGGACGACGAGACAGCAGCTCATGTGCTACTAAACTGCCCAGTGCTCTACACATACAGAGAAAAGTACTTCGGTAACCCAGGTACCCTACGTGAGATTGTCAGTAACACCAAGGCGTTGCTGGCCTTCCTTGAGGAGCTGGGGTGGATCGAATAATCGATTTTCCCACCCATCACGCAAAATACGCGCATTGACGTGGAGTTGCGGACACCAGCCCGTATTACATATTACCTATTACCTATATACACGAGCGGCAACCGCTGGCAGGTCGACGGCTGCAGTTGCCCCTGCGTGTCGCACTGACATATGACCACTTATTGTTTAGGTACAGAGTGACGTTGCTGGTTTCTGGTAAGGAAATTCTTAAGACGAGGTTTGAATCTTTGCCCAATACTGGAATTATGCAACCCTACTATTAGGCACTGAATAAATAGCGTCACTTTCTGTCACGGTATACTTCTGCCTATATCCTCGGGGAATACAGGCGTGATATTATCTACCAGGAACTATATCCTTCTTTTTTCCTCAAACGGGTAATGTCAAGTCCGCCTCGGGCCACAATAAGGCAGTACGGGACAATAATCTCTTTCATTTTGGCCGAATACGGTGACACGCTTACTCGGTGAAAATGGTTAGCTTCGCTATAGATGGGTAGAAATAAATAGGTGGATAGTGGACACCATAAAATAATATCCTTTATTTAATAACAGATTAATAACTTAAAAATATAATATCTTAAACTAACTGAAACTATTAAAAAACTAAAATATGGCGTCGAAAAATTCCTCCCCATAGCTGTCGACTGGTAATGTACCCAAGAGACGGAACCACTGTACATTAACACCCGTCGTTTTTTTATAGTAGCTATTTTTTTGGGTACAATAGACCATTTTTAGTGTATATTTGAAAACTCCAAAATGCACATAACCATAGGGGCCGAGAAAAAAAACAAAACCTAGTTTTTTATATAAAAGCTATTTTTAATGGGTAGAATAGACCCTCTTTAATGTATTTTTGAAAACCCCAAATTGCATAAACCATAGGCGCTGAGAAAAAAAACTGGTAAAGCGTAGTCGACGGAGCCCCGCTTCGTGGGGCTCTATGGTTAAAAAAAAATAAACACGAAGGGGATGGTGGGGTCTGAAAGACCCCGAACAGAAACAGGGTCATCATCATCAATAATACTGTGATGACAGAGCGTGGAGCTCGCGACGCGCGCCGCAAGCAACGATACAATTAAAATGCCCCGCAACTTTTTTTTCCTTTTTTATTGCGAAATGTGCTTGCTCTTGATCTCAATCTCGCCTGATGGAAAGCGATAGATGAGGTCTACGATGGAACGAGCATGCCCAGAAGGTGCCTGTTTACTCTTGCTTTGAAGACTTATATGTGGCAGGGAACACAGACGCTGGCAGGGAGTTTATTTATTTATTTATCTACTCTCATAACGTAAAATTCGAATTATAAACTTTAAATTGAATGCATTTAAGCGGAGATTGCGGAGTTATTTTCAAAATAAATAGCGTAGAGTCATCTCAAAACCTCTCTCTCTTGAATTTATATATAATATATGTATATAATATAGGTATATATTATAGTAAATATGTATGTATGTGTATTATAAGTTTATGACTTATTTATGTACAAATTGTTCCATTTCTAACAGAGCACCTGCCATCTAATCTCTTCACCACCCTTGGTTGACTGGTAGAGAATGCCTAAGGCATTAAGTCCGCCTTTGTACTTTTTTAAGTGTGAAAAGTTTAAATAAATAAATAAATAAATAAATTGAGTTTCTGTTGACATACTTTCTAAACAAAATACCGCAATTTAAAAACAGAATCATATTAAAACACTTTTTCTCTAACGAAATAATGTTATAAAACATTTTTTTACCAATACGGTATAGGGCAAATCTAAGAAGTTACTATCACCAAGGAGCTTCCATCAATTTTTTTTTTTTCTAATGAAATGCTTATGCGGGGCGCGCCATTTTATAGCATTACAAAAAAGTTTTGATTCCAACTTTTACTTGTATGTGGCAACGCCTGCTTTAGCGCATGCGCGGTGATGTGCTGACTTTTGGCGCCATTCATACGTTTTGTTGTACTGAATTACGTGGGATTTTTTTTTATTCGTGCTTATAAATGTCTGATATCAGTAAATGTGAAGAAAATTTGACTCACAATCAAAAATAAAAAAAAATAAAATATCGCATCTAAAATGTCGGGCTGGTAATAGATTTATTACCAGCAAAGTCAAGAAAATAATACATAATTATGATAAGTGCAAAAAAGTCTACGATCTTTTATTTAATAGGTTCAATCTCAATGTATGAGAGTAGATAAAGTAGTGTATGAAACTGCTCATAACTAGGTATTAAAACACTCGTGTGATACTATTAAAAACCGAGCCGCAGGCAAGGTTTTTAAACACACACTCGTGTTTTAATACCCCTCATTGTGCAACAGTTTTATAAACTACTATTATACATTACTTAAAAATAAATTATAAACTACATAACCTACAATTGGCGGAATCAGTTGGAGTTCCACATTTTGGCCATGCGCTTATTACATATGTAGGAGAAGCGCTGAATACAAGTATTCGAGATATCAGTCAAGTGCGGATGGTACCCTGCAGTACGTCTGGTAATGTTTCCCTCCTGGAACATTCTTGTTCTATGGTCTGACCCACCGTATAAAGGAACTTTTAGTTTGTATTTTACCTACACTGTCTTCGTCTTGTTAGTTTTAGTTATAGGCAGTTTGTTTAGGCGGTCCCACAAGTTCGGCATTTTAGGGCAAACTTGGAATATAAATGATAGTATTAGCAACTACGAATATAAGCTAGAAATTGTTGTCAGTTACCTTCGAAGGGTCTAAAAGGTAAACAAGACTATGACCATAATTGAAGGTTAGTTATATGTACACCCTTATTCCCTTAGTAATAAGGTTAAAAAGTGGCCGACTGAGAACGTTCGCCTACGTACCTAACCTTCAATGAAACCTATGGGTTTAGGATGAAATCTTACCTTCCCTAAGACGATCCACTGACCCTCTCGTGTGTTTAAAACACGACGAATAACGTTATTTAATAAGTAGGTACGTCATGATAGCAGCATATTTCTACACATAACATCACGCCTGTAATCTCCAAAAAGTTAGGCAGAGGTGCACCTATAGTACACCCACCAGGTTTTATTATAATCATTAAAACTGATAATAGTGGCGGCTAGTAAGCTCCGTTTCAAGGATTACAATAAAATTTAACAATGTAAAACTACTGTTTGTAATAATAATAACGTATAGTCTTGTGGAGCACAACGTAACATGTTTATTTTCTGCATTTTCATTCTAGAATAAAATAAATAACCAAACAAACCATGAGGGCACCACTGCGCGCGCCGTGTCATTTTAAGTAGATGTAGCATAAACTAGCAGCCCGGCCCTGCTTCGCATGGTTTTTACAAACTGAAAAAAAACAAGAAGATTTCTTTATTATTTATGTTAGTTTAATATGAATCAACTATACATTTATGTACCTAAGTCTTTCGAAATAAATTCTCTAAATGGTGGTGAAAACCGCATCAAAATCCGTTGCGCAGTTTAGAAGAACGACGCGGTCACACAGACACGAAAAGTGACTTTAATTTACATTATGTATAGATAACCAAAACTGAAAAAATGTACAATGTCTTATCTATAGGCCATACAAACAATAAACTATTTAAACCAACGGTTCTAAGCGCAGATAGCCAATCGCGTAGTCCTTCCTGCTCATAACCACGCCTCTTTGCAATCCAACTCGTATCCTCGCTTCAAAGCTTCAACCTATTGAATAGGGCCAATAGCTCCATTCAAGCGCAAAATTCGATTATTGAGAATCGCTTTAGAATTAGTAGTGGTCACTATAAATTTGAATGCGATTAAGCGTAGTGTGACGTAATTATTTATCAATGCTTTTCTGGGATAGAACATGTATATTTAGTGTCACAGCATTTCACGGTTTTAAGCCTCTTTTAACAATGATATTTTGTGTGGTAATGCTTTGTGTTTGATTGGTTAATTAGAATGGTATAAGTCCACATGAATAGGATACATACAGGGGCTCGTGGCTAAATTATACTTAACTAATTTTACTTAGCCGCTCGGGTCAATCGAGGCTAAGCTTGCCGCGGTTGGCTCGTGGATGGGTGACCGTGCCTCGGAAAGCACGTTACACTGTTGTTCCTGGCTGTCATTCGTAGATCTGTGGCGGCATCGCCACAATGGAACGCGTCACACTGACGTCACGCAAAATCCTGCATCGCGCAAACAGAGTTTACCGCGCGACTAGCATATATACAACATCCCGACATCAACCGTCGGGCAGTAGCCCACCAGACACAACACCCGTCTGGTCGGAGGATCCTCCCTTTTCTATGGAGGATGAGTGAACTTTACACCCTGTTCCTCATGCCTCTATACTGGTGACCCCGAACATGAACGTCAGCGCAGCCTTCGTGCAACTACTACAGCGTGACGTCATCAGCATCACTTCCTCGAGCTTTCGAGCAGCGAGTCACACAGCCAGCCAGCACCCACGGCTACAACGGGTATCCTGACCACCAGCATGCAGCGACCGCGCATACCTGGTCATCACCCTCAGCCTCATCAGCAACCTTGGCACAGCACACTGCACTCTCGGCCGGTCAAACAAGCAGAGCCCTTCAAACCTCTCCTGGTCGACGTCAGCAGTCAGCCTCAACCCGGCGCTGTACCACATCCAACGCATTGGAGCATAACGCAGCGCCACCCCGACTCACTGGGGGCATCTCCGCAGACAGTTCCGACTCACCGCGAACTATGCGGCACCCGGTTCCGACTCATTGGAACCTCAACTGGCCCTGGCAAGCATCGCAAGATACACGACTCAGCCCACTATCGACCTCCGGTCTCCGGAGGGGAGTGATGTGGCGGCATCGCCACAATGGAACGCGTCACACTGACGTCACGCAAAATCCTGCATCGCGCAAACAGAGTTTACCGCGCGACTAGCATATATACAACATCCCGACATCAACCGTCGGGCAGTAGCCCACCAGACACAACACCCGTCTGGTCGGAGGATCCTCCCTTTTCATAGAGGATGAGTGAACTTTACACCCTGTTCCTCATGCCTCTATAGATCTTTGACGGTCGTTACGACGAAACAGAAAAGTGTGACTACCAGTCTTACTAAGGGATATCATGTTACCCAGTAACTGGGTTGTGGAGGTCAGATAGGCAGTCGCTGCATGTAAAATACTGGTATCCAGCTGCATCTTGTTAGACTACAGGCCGAACCCAACATAGTTGGTAAAAGGCTAGGCTGATTGAAGTATAAAGAAGTTTTCTGTATTTTTACTAGATAGTGAAATAGGTGACCTAATCGTTAATTGTTCCAGTTCTCTATTTTATTATTGTTGCCTTGAGACTTACTTACCATATGCAGTTTGTCCTGACGTTTGTCCTGTGTGTTTGTACTGACGTCCAAAAAAATATGTTTGGTCCCTCATATCGTGGGGTATCCGAATCACCCCATGTATGTTCCGCGACTGTTTTCTGAATTTTTGAGAATTTTCGACCTGACCAACTTAAAAAAAAATCTAAAAAAAAGTCTGGCGAAATGAGGGTGTTACTATTGGTACACCTCTGCCTAACCCTTCGGGGAAACAAGGCGTGATGTTATGTTATGTTAAAAAAAAAGTTAAAGACTGTCGAGATTTTTTTTTGCAACTGAATCTTCTTTTATGCATAAAATAATCAGCTTCGTAATTGTGATGAAAGTTATGAAAATGTTGGTCTAAAATGAAAAATTTACGTTCGGTGAATTAAGATAAATTTTCAAATTCAAATTAAAAATCTAAATATGTGACTGTGTGGTTCCTGAGTAAACCTCAAGAATGCGCCAGACTCTCGGCTTTGAAAATCCACAAAAAGTGAGAGCTTCAACGTTTCAATAGCGTTAACTTTAACTTGTGGTCTGGTATCCTCAGCGTTAACTTCTCAATGGTGAACTGATTGGTCTGTTTGAACTGCTGTCCAGACTTAATGGAGAAACCTACAGAAACTTCTTGGAAAATGAACTTCCATTATTGCTGAGAGATGTGAGTCTCGAATTTAGACAAACCATGGTGTTACAAAAGGACGACGCCCCGTGTCACTACGCAACGCAAGTCCGAAAATACTTAAATGAAACATACCCTAACAGATGGATCGGATGCAGCGGACCAATTAGGTGACCTCCACGCTCACCTGACCTCAACCCCATCGATTTCTTCATTTGGGGGTATTACATGGAAATAGCATACGCCCGAGACTGTTCAAGGGAACAAGAGCTGAGGGAGAAGATTACAGAAGCCGAACATGTTGTGAGAGAGAACAGAGAAGCTTTTAGACGATTGACAGACTATTTCTTACGTAGGTGTAGAATATGTATTGCTGCTGGAGGTGGCCACTTTGAAAACTTTTTGTAAATGCTAAAATTTTTTTTTTTCACATCTGTGATTTATTAAAACAAACACTTGTTACTTAAATACCCAACCTCTGAAGCTATTCGTTGGTTAGTTTCCAGTATTCTTATCATTAATCAACTTTTGGAACGAGAAAATGACCAAAAAAGTTTTTTTAAATCATATGTCTTATTTTACGTATTTTTCACCTCGCTGTCTTTGAAGGCTGATTTTAGCCAAAGTAGCCCATTAAGTACTACTCTTTTTAATGACTATGGAAACTGGGAGTCTGGCGCATTCTTGAGGCATACTTTAGAACTACAAAATGACCTTTTTAGGTTTTTAATTTAAATTTGAAAATTTATGTCATAATTCACCGAACGTAAATTTTTCATTTTAGACCAACATTTTCATAACTTTCATCACAGTTACGAAGCTGAATATTTTATAGATATAAATACTACTCATGAAGATTTAGTTGCAGAAAAAATCTCGATAAAGTCTTCTACTTTTTTTTTTTGAATTTTTTTAAGATGGCCCGGTCGAAAATTCTCAAAAATTCAGAAAAAAATTAATAACTCGAAATCTATGAAAAGTCGTGGAACATACTCGTACATAGGGGTGAATCGGATACCCTACGATACGAGGGACCAAAATTTTTTTTTGGACGTCAATGTGCCGGCTACCCTGTATACTGTTCCTAAATAACCCTTGCCTGATTCGTTTTTCCTTGTGTTATGGTCAGCTTCAGTAATAATTTATGTTTCAGGAAGTAGACGAGAAAATTTACAGTCAGAACAATAATATGTTAATATTTTATTAACCTATCTGTTTATTAAGTTACAAGAAAAGAGACGAAAGTATACAACATGTCCCGGAATTACCGCACTACCTCTTAAGGAGTCTTTGTACTCATAATTATGAACAACTTTTACTTTGGGACCAAACCTGAAATCGCGAAACAAAATCAGCTGTTCCCTACATTTATGTTCGCATTAGCTTTTGCCCGCGGCTTCGCCCGCGTAGATGTCGGGAAATATCCCATGGAAACGTACTAACGGGATTAAAAGTACTTATGTGTTAATCCAGGTAAACAATGTCGGCTCGCACTGCTTAGATTATAAGAGTATCCGAGGAGCAGCGCGCGGATTGCTATATGATTGCAGGACGATAAAAACGTGTGCACTCGGGGGACGTCAGGAACGAAGTGTCTTCTCACATAATATGATTTAAAAGAATAACAAAATGTTCGATGCCGCCATCTTGGATTTACATTTTGACGTCACTATCGGCTTAATCACCCTCGAAAACTCTAAACGACACCTATTACGAAAAATTTGAAAATTTTCGCAGCCGCCATCTTTTTTTTTTTTTTTTTGTGGATGGGAAACCGGATTTACATTTTGACCCACTATCGGCTTTAGCACCCTCGAAAACTATGAGGACGACATCCATGACGAAAAGTTTGAAAATTTTCGCAGCCGCCATCTTGGATTTTCATTTTGACCTCAGTATCGGCTTAAGCACCCTCCAAAACTATGAAAACGTCACCCATGACGAAAAATTTGAAAATATTCGCAGCCGCCATGTATGAACGCTTTTTCGTTTGTGACGATTTCTGCCAGTTTACTCTTACAACAAGCTGCGTAAAAGAGTTTGTCCAAAAAATCCTAAAACCTAACAATAGTAACGCAATATATAACAGAACGTAAAATTACCTACTTGCATAATTTGAAGGCAACTTCAAAGCAAAAATACGAGTATAAATCCTCTTTAATCCCTATCCCGTTGGAATTTCGAAAATAATAGTTACCTAAATAATTACAGGTACGGAACTTAGTAAAGTTATTGTTCTCTGAATTACCTACTAAAGTGTTTTGGCGATTGCGAAAGTCGGGTTGACCGATGATGAGTTAGTAAGGAGTTTTAACCCCCTAGGGGATGATTTTCCAAAAATGCTGAAATACATCATTCGTAATTTCTAAACAAAAAGCTTAATACCAATTTCTTCCTTACAAACTTTCATCCCCTATATTGCCCCCTTAGGCGATGATTTTCCAAAAACGCTGAAACACATGGTTTTTAATCTTTAACCAGAATGCTAAATACCAATTTTCATGGTCTTAACTACAAAAATGACGATTTTCCATACAAACTTTCATCCCCTATTTTACTTCCTTAGGGGTTGAATTTCAAAAAATCCTTCCTTATTCCTTGTCTACATTATAAAGGGAAACTCTGTGCAAAATTTCAGCTTTCTAGGTCTAAGGGTTTGAGCTGGGCATTGATGAGTCAGTCAGCGAATCAGTCAGTCAGTCAGTCAGGACTTTTCTTTTTAACCGACTTCAAAAAAAGGAGGAGGTTCTCAATTCGGTTGTATTTTTTTTTTAATGTTTGTTACCTTCGTTATTTATGAACCGATTTGGAAAATTCTTTTTCTATTTGCAGATTGCTCCCATTTTTATCAAAATCCAGTTTGATGATAGGTCTATGAGGATTTGAGGGAGTTCCTCAAATATTATAGGCATACATATAGCGATTTTGATATTTTCATCCATAAGTCAAGCATTTGAATTCAGAAAGTATCATTTGGTGAAGTGGAACTGATGTTGAAGACCACGGAATCTGTGGTCTTCATCATCAGTTCAGTCAATCATTCAGTTCAATCGGTGGCCATCTGATGGCCACCGGAACTACTCAATAATATAATATTAGTATTTCACGGTTTGCGATTCGATTACTTTAATATGATTGCTAAGCAATTTATGCTCGTCACAATGCATATGCTGAAGTGGAACTAATGGTGAAGTACCAGGAGAACACTCCTCAACAATTAACGTCCCTGCATCGTAAAAGCAATATTTTGTAGAAGGTGATGAGCAATTGACATTAGGCTATTGTAACTTACATTACAAACCGACCCACTTAAAAGTGAAAAATAAAAAAAACAATTGTACAAAAAAAAAACAACCGACTTCCAGAAAAAACTACTAAGCGAAAAATAACTTTAATTTCGGAAATCGGTGGCAAAAAACGAAAACAAGGAACCAAAGACACCAACTTCCGAAATTAAAGTTATTTTTCACTTTGTAGTGTTTTTTCTGGAAGTCAATTGTTTTTTTTTTTTTTTTTTTTTGTAAAAAAGTTTTTTTATTTAAATAGATAACTCCTCAAAATGTACGGAACAACTGTTTTGTTCGCAATTTCATATTTGGTCCCATAGTAAAAGTTGTTCATAATGATGAGTACAATGACCCTTAAGAGATTGTGCGTTAATTCCGGGACAAGTTGTATATAAATCATCTTGTAAGCCTGCCTTCTTACAACACACCACTGACATTTATCTCAACGTTCGGGAATCCTATGAATATAAAACGATACAACACTGAACAGAACATACGTGACATTATCCGTTTCAATTGCGGTGACGTAGCGCCGGTAGACATCTTTTATTTATTAATGCGAACGCAACCTTCTTTGTTGGAGGCAGCGAAACACTGTTTTACAACCTGTTTCACACTTCAGTTAAGTTCTATATAGCAGATTTAATAATATTTCGGATATTCTTATAATTGACTTCAAAGTATTGAGATTGAAAATGTTTTGTTTCATATAGTTGCCATATTATTTTCATGAAGTTAGGTGCCGTAGGAGCAGTGGTAACGGCCCCGAGTTACGAGTTGTAGGTCGTGGGTTCGAACCCAGGCAGGCGCTTTACTTTGTGTAAATAATTTCATCACCACTGCTCTCAAAACGGTGAAGGAAAACATCGTGAGGAAACCAGCATGTCCTAGGACCACTTAAAGATAAGTGACATCTACCAACCCGCACTGGGCCCGCGTGGTAGATTACGGCCCAGTCCCTCTCGCAGAAAGAGGAGGTGGTGAGTGAGGAACATTATAGGCTGATTATGCATGAATTATGCAGGTGCCGTAACTCCCTCTCCCTCTCACAGAGAGGAGGCCTATGTCCCAGCAGTGGGAACATTATAGTCTGAATATGTAGGTGCTTTTTTTTTTAGCAAATAAAACAAAACGGTTATTCTACATATAATTTATCCACCCAGGCTTCCACGAACCACATAATTTTAGCGTCCGCCAGCCACTCGCTGTCATTACAAAAACCATCAATGTCAAAGTTGTTTGAACGTCCAATTATCACTTTGTCAAGCTCCTTCGACAAGCTTCTCGTTAAATCCATAAAACATGTCACTAATTCAGCCAATATACGTACAAACTATATCAAAAATATAATATGTAGGTACTACAAGATATTGCTCAAACGATCCACCACATAAATTTATTAAATTCCACTTTATACAATCAACAAGTTATTCTAAAACGAGGCCCTTAAAGATCAAAAGCTAACTTTTTTAACTATTAGCCACAAAAAACTACACGAGGCTTTCAGACAAAAAACGGACATTGCTACACGTGTAGGTACACCATCATCATCTGCTTAGCCTTTTCCCAATAAAGTTGGGGTCGGCTTCGAGTCTAACTGGATGCAGCTGAATACCAGTATTTTACATGGAGCGAGTGCCTATCTGACCTCGACAACCCAATTACTGGGTAATACGATACCCCTTTGTAAGACTAGTTGTCAGACTTTCGGACTTCTGACTACCTGTAACGACTGTCAAAGATCCAAGAATGACAGCCGGGACCAACGGCTTAACGTGCTTTCTAAGGCACGGAAGGGTTTCGGTATATAAAGATGGTTAAAAGATGGTTGGCGGCAAGCGTAGCTTAAGCTGATCGATCGACCCGTGCGACTGTTATTACTTAGCCACAAGCCTCTCTAGCCTCTACACGTGTAGGTAAATAAATTCCACATAGATAAACAAACAACTGAAAGCCAAAGTAACAAGTCTAACCTTAAAGGCTCCTGCAAACAGGTGCAACACGCGACGCAAATCGTGCGTGATACGAAGTCACCGCTCGTTGCGCGACATGTGGTGCCTTTGTGTCGCGTCGCTTGTCGCGCCTGTTTGCAGGAGCCTTAACATTCCCAGAAATTCGAGAAAGCTAAATTATTAAATGTCTAATAAAGTAATAAGCGCCACATGCGAAGGAAGGTTGTACATTTTCAAATTAGCCTTCAGCGAAACAAGTTTATGTGAAATTGATGTAAACATGGTTTTATTAGAACCACCGGTGTTTCGTAGCTTTATTTATTTACTAGCTTCTGTCTGCGATGTTTGCGTGGAAGTTGTAAGATACACAATATACTAAAATAACAGCAACATTTTTGTAGAATTGGTCCCCGACCTACCGCGTCGCATCGCGTCGTCCGCCCGCTCTATTACTTAATTTTTGCTTAACGTTCTTTCTGGTTTTTTTTTGCTCGGCTCCTAAGGGCCGTAGCGTGAAAAATGCATGTTAAATAGCCTTCCTGAAGAATTGGACAATCAAATACAAAAATATTTTTTTTCAAATCCGACTAGTAGTTCCAGAGATTAGCGCGTTCAAACAAAAAAACAAGCAAACAAACAAACTCTTTAGCTCTATTATATTACTAGCTGTGCCCCGCGACTTCGTTCGCGTGGAAGTCGTAAGATACACAATATACTAAAATATCAGCCACATTTTAATAAAACTCCCTCGTCCTCCGACCCGTCGCGTTGCATCACCCGCTCGCGCTATTACTTCGTTTTCGCTTAGTATTCTTTCTAACTATTTCTTTTTGCTCGGCTCCTAAGGGTTGTAGCGTGATGTTAAATAGCCTATAACTATCCTCGAGAATTGGGCTACCAAATGCAAAAAGAATTTTACAAATCCGACTTTTTATTCACATTTTCATGGGTTTTATTTTTTTTGCGCGAAACTAATTATTTTTAAAAATAAAAGTAGCCAAAGTTACTCCCCGTAACATCAACTATCTGCCAGTGAAAGTCCCGTCAAAATCGGTCCAGCCCTTTCGGAGATTAGCCGGAACAAACAGATAGACAGACAAACAAAAATTTTAAAAATTACTTTCTTGTTATAAGTACCGTGTATACTTTCTTATGCATTTTGTAAATAGCTGTTATGTTGTCATTACAAACAGACACTTTCGTTTTATTTATTCGTATAGATTAGTATAGATTTATAAATATAAAATAAGCTTACAGTACATCTCCGCAGACTGATGGGGTGAATTCAGTATATCATACTAAGATGACCGGTACATGAAATTATTTCAGGAACGTTATGGGAATCCAATAAACCTAATTTGTTTTATTACCTCACACGCAATCTATCGATACCCTAGCAAAACGCGCGTAGCGAACTCGAACGGTAGCGTAGCGAGTCTTCGACCGCCAAGTATTTCAACATCCATTGCTGATTTTTGTATTTTAGCTGTTTTATTTGCATCAATGGAGTGCTGCGTGCAGAGAATGTAGTTTTACATTGAAATAAAGGAATAGTAACTGAAAAAAACATTAAAAAAAGAAAAATTTCCTGAGAAATTTTCCGGTGGAATATAATTCAAAATAAGTGGCTGAATGCCTTACACCCTGTAGATAGGATAGATCTCTCTGGCTCTAACAGCCAATACATTTTCAATCTTCTCGTAAAATCATAAATTCCTAATAGTTATGGCTAGATGGAGCATATATTAAACGGAAGCTCTCTATTTTGTAGTGTACACTTATAAACAAATACACACATCTACTATTCTATAAATTTTTGAATTCTCAGACTTTTCCACTCGGTTTTCTGTGCACCTCAGGGGATAATTCCTGAAACATATGGCGTAAACTTCAGAGTTAGATTATGTTATATGTTTTCTTGTTTTGTAATAGACATTGTGGGCAGGATTTAGACTTGTCATTTACTTTTTGTCTTGTTTGTTTATGGATTACGAAACGTCTCACGGCAGTAGCTTTACGTAATTAAAGGAAGGAGCAAGTTATGCGGTTGGGGTCATTCATTTCACCGTGTCATGTCTTTCCCCCGTAAGTCATAAGTCATAAATAATTTATTTCATAACAATATAAATACAAAATAAAATTCATTAAATACATTTAGAAAAGTCAATAAAAACAATAACGGTCAATTAAGAATTCGAGTACAATCATAAATAATAAATGCCTAAATAATAAAATCAATAATAAGTTACAATGTCATATGTCATCTAGTCCGTCTTTCTATCATGCCACAATGTGCGATTTTATAATTTCTAACGTGGCGATATTATCGTCCACGTCACGAAAATGTATGGAAATATAAAAGTATGAAGACGCTTTTGAATTTCCGTCCAAGATAACATTATATCGTGCACGTATTTCCACACATTTTTTGGACGTGGACGTCTACGATTATATCGTCACGTTAGAAGTTATAAAAAAGCACATTATGTGAATATGACGACAGGAAATACAGGAAAAACACACATACTCAGTGAATTACAATTTTCCACAAAAACTTCTAAATGATTCATCATCTGCCAAGCCTTTTCCTAACTATGATCGACTTCCAGTCTAACCGGATGCAGCTAAATACCAGTGATTTTCATGGAAACAAAGGCCTAAAAACTCTAAATGATTATATGAATGTCAAAAAAGGGAAACCGAGTAGGTATATTAAGTAGTTCCTATAAATACACGAAGTAGGCACGATTATTTTTAAATTTACGCTCTTAACTTGCACGAAAAGTATTTTTAAACACATCATCCAAATACACCTGCCGCTTATTTTATAAATAAGGGATTCGTATTCTGTTAATATTAAAGATATTGCGTTTACAACAATTCCTATGCGAAGCATGTAGGTAGGGTTTCACGCAGTCTCAGAATAAAGGTTGTTACTTAGGTTCACAAAGGTCAATAGCTGACGATTTGAGACACAATATAGACACCTCGTTTGCATTTTACCACAGTAAATTGGCAGAACAGTTAAATCATTTCGACGAGAGCGAGCAATGAATCGGGTGTTTCTTCGAAATGACGAATTTGGTATGTAAAGTAAAAATGTTCAACGCTGATTCTAAAACCATTTCGAGCTTTTAGGTTTCATAACCTTATTTTTATATTTTTAACGCTTAAAATTATAAGATGGACTTTATTTTAACAGAAACACATGAAACTACTTAACTTTCATTTGACCTCCAAATGACATCAAAGTAGGCAGATAGAGACTATTTTCGGTATCTCCCATGATAACAAAATCAAATGAAATAATGTCAAATTTAGGGATGACCATAAATTAAAATGCAGTCATGCGAAAAAATCGGTTTTTTAATCGATTCAAATCAAACATTGAAAATTAATTTTCACAAAAAAAAATCCCGAAGCCAGAATGGTCGTTTAATCAATAACGATAGATTAAAGAAAAATCTTCGTCACATCGTTAACACATAGGTGTTAACGCAATTTTCCGGCCCGTTGACAGACCTTCTTAATACGGCCGATCGAAAGTGCTGGATTATTGGCTATATCCTGCGATATGTCATAAATTTCACATGAACAGAATAGAGGGCACTAGACGCTGAAATCTCATTGGTCAATATTGATTGAGCGATTTACAGTAACTAGTTGCCCCACTGTGTTCGAAGTTTATCGATACTCGATTTAAATTGAAATTAGACGAAGTGACGTGTATTAGAGTGTGACAGACAAGTCAACCGTTTCTTCGAAGTGATGCTACTGCGATCGATTATTGACTGTGGGTTAACTTAAAACGAAGGCAAGCGTTGAAGGCTTTACGAATTTGCATAATCTCAACAACTAAGCTGAATATGTTTGTGTTGGGAGTTGGTTCCGCGTAACTGTTTAACGAAGACGGAGCCGTAATCCTTTCAGACAACAAAACGGCTATTAGGTCTTTCGTATAAAGGAGTCGTACCTAGAACGTATATTTAATATTCTCGTTTCTATTTGGTAAGAAAAATTTGTTGAAACACACTAATGACTTGATGTGTTAGGTGCATGATGAATTTTGAGACATGCTTGATTTAGTCATGTTAGGTTAGAATTAAGACTGCTCGTCTATAGTAGGACCGATATCACCTTACATAGCACCATTTGATGGCCATTTCGTCTTTGACCAGTCAGTAATTACATAAAGATAACATAACATCACGCCTGCATTCCCCGAAGGGTTAAGCAGAGGTGTACCTTTAGTAGGTACGCCCACATTTCACCAGTTATATTAAGTAACATGTAGTAGGTGAGCTAATTGCTATCAACCGCGCAAATCCAGTCTCCGGGCTGCTACTGATAAAGTCCAGACGGAAAAACCCAATAACACTTTGTCCGACCTTTTTTTTTTGGATGGGAAATCATCAAATGACTTCTCCCGCTCTGGGCGTAGCGAGAGGGCGTGTCAGACTTTTACTGACTAAAACCCACTTGTGTTCCTTCAGTTGCCTGTGCCGGGGCCACGGTAACTCTTTCGAACATCCCGCAACCCTAGCTGGCATTGGCCCTAGCGGACCTAGCTAGGCGCGCGTGGAACACAACGCGCCGTCGACTCGGGCTTGGTCCTTACCGGACGGCGAGCTACCCATTGCTCGCCATCCGCAAGCCCGCGCCTACGGTGACCGGGAATCGCGTACCAATTCCCGATGCCCAGGGCGTCTCCTGCGGCGACTAGGGGCGTGAGGGCGCAAAGCTTGCCTCTCCCTCACGCCTTCCGCCTCCTCCTTCGCGAGCATTACTGCCTCAAAGAAGGAGGTGATGGCTTCCCATTTACTCTCGCTCCGTGCTATGACCTGGACCAGAGCCGGACGCGAGAGATCGCCGCCGCCGATTGCTTCCACGAGGACACGGTGGTGCCCCGCCCAAGCCGGGCAGGCCTTCACCGTATGCTCCACCGTGTCCTCCGGGCGATCCACACAGTGGTGACACCCGGGCGTTTCCTCCCGCCTTATCCGGAACAGGTACCTCCCAAAGCAACTTTGCTCGACCTGGGATTTGAACTCAGGACCTCATGCTCAGCAGTAACGCTTGCGAGCACTAGACCACCGAGGCAGTCAAACTCAAAACAAAAATTCTTCAGTGCAGCCCATTTCTTAAAGCTCAGTCTTCTTTCATCATAAACTCAAGCCCAGCGCTATAATGCAACGCATAACTTTAAACAACCGACATGAACCTTAATGCCCCGTTAGACGAGACTGTTCGTACAAAAATACTTCGACCCTACTTATGCAGCACCGTGTACTTATGTACCCACAAATGAATTATACAAAGGAACCTTTTCAGAGAGAATTCCTTATTCATTTTGTTTTACATTACCGCCTAAGCTTCGTGTACGGAGGATATTAGAGTAGTACATAAAAATGAGGTGTATCCGGGCCTTTACACGTACTAATCTCGTAAATCATTGGTCTGATTTTGTTAAGGTTTTCGTAATGTAACCTTGCGTAGAGGAGGATTTAGGGATTTTGTGGATTTACAAACATGAATTTGTACGTTGTAAATGTAGGTAAATTTTAGCGAGAAAAAATTACCTCCAAAAGGAGGATTTTACTAGTAAAATTCGTTTAGTAAGAATAGGAATGATGCCTGGGTAAAAAAAAAGAAATTCTATTTAGTCCGCCAGTCAGATAATAAAAAAATAGTAGACACTTTTTTTTTTGTTTTATAATATTATTAAAGAATGACTTAAATAAAATGCATTAAAACAGTGGAGTCAGGGCTCGCTACTTCACAACTCAGTATAAAATCTACTCATGCCACATTTTAGCTCAATGTATCGCCGTAATCTTTTGATTATGTAAAAAAAGAAAAAATACGTGTCCAATATTTTTTAATAATCAACGTAAAGGAAAAAAAAATAGTTATCATCTCTTTTGTCCATCGAGACCTTATTATATCCCTATTGATCTAGAATTCTAGGCATGAAGTATGCCATCTGGATTAAGACAGTAAAGTAAGCAATAAAAAGACCCACTTATTTCTCGCAAGTAAATCGCAGACAGAAACACGTAAAAGATAAAACTCTCCACATTGAGAGGTCAAAGGCACATTCACATAAGCCCCAAAATTGCATCCATAAAAAGTAAAGAGGATGTTAATCCCCTCTATATAACGCTCCACCGACGATGACCTGAAGTAGGTGGTTGGAACAGACTGGATGCGGAAGGCGAAGGATAGAGTGTCGTGGCGCAACCTAGGAGAGGCCTATGTCCAGCAGTGGACTGCGATAGGCCGAGTTGATTGAATGATTGATATAACGCTATAAAGAGTAGTGGACATCCACAAAATAATCCACGGACGTATAAATGGCAGTATCTCTTAGTATACAGGGTGGCAGGGACATCGACGCGAAGCTGGTTACCATGGATTTAGTACGTGATTCTGGACCCCTGCGTTGAAATTTTTTGTCGGTTATTTTAAAAAAAAATAGATATTCCATACATTTTGACCGCGTACGTAGGCACTTTTGTAGGAAACAGCAGATTTTTTTTTAATAACCGACGAAACATTTGAACGCAGATGGTAACCGGCTTCGCTTCGATGTCCCTGCCACCCTGTAGAAGGTCGGTTCCATACAACGAGCGAAAACAGGCGCATGCGGACATAGATGCATACGATCTCGGTCGAATGCCAGTCGCGAGTGCGCTTGCACTCATTGTACGTGAAGCGTGAGTTTCCGCTCGTTGTATAAAGCCAACCTTCTTTATTCTTTGGCACAATGTTAGGCCATTCGTCTCCGGACGTAGCTCCGTCCATCTCGTGACACGGTCCTTAGCAAAACTTTAGAGTTTCTACAGCGAAATCCTTTTCTGTACGAGTGTACTTAAAATATTTTCTATATTATTTTTCACTGAAATCTTGGAATTTCTGTATTGTGCACTCAGCTAGCTTCTTGTGAATGAGAGATATACATATAATATTCGCTGTCGTCGTTATTTTATGGCGAACTAAAAGTTTCGTTCAAAAAATACTTTTGTGAACATGTCGTGTCGTTCTCAAGAGTCACGTTCCGAAAGGACCAGACAAAAATTCATTATTTATTTTTAAATAAAAAGCAGCACCTGCTTATAACTTCTAGCGAGTGCAGAACGCAGTCATAAATAATTTATGGATGTTGGCGCTCACTCTTTCTTACTTGATAAGAAAGAGTGAGCGCTAACATTCATATCACATAGACTGAGCGATTGCGCTACAAGCCACACCTCCTGCATACAATATACATAAAATATTTACTCCGTGTAAGATTAATAATGTTGAAAAAATAACAACTTGCCGTACCGTTATAAATAAATAACTCCTCTTTTACCCCTAAAACTTCTGAAAACAAGAAACATATACGAATAAAATTAAATTCAGCAAACAGTAATAATGAAAATACAAATAGAAAGTGCCTCGACCTTACCTGTGCAGAATGAAAGGAGAAGAATTCTCATTATGAAGCCAAGCTGAGAGAAATGCGAACAATTGTTGTAATGGAGGACGCGTGTCACATACTTCTCTCGTTGGTTATGGACGAGTGTAGGGTTAACGCGTTTTGGATACGGACTGTTTATTGTCTTTTGAGTAAAAGGGTAAAATTTAACGGACTGTGGCTGGAGTTGGCGGGTTAAGGGTTATATTTTATGTATTGTAATTAGAGTTTAATAATTATAACCCCAGTGGTCCGGACGGGACTTTTACAACAATTATGTTATTGAACAATAATAAACAAATGAGTTATTAATGATAAGATAGGTTCTATAGTCAGTTCTTGAGATTGGAATGACTCTATGATCTAACTTTTTTATGTAGGAGAAGATCAAATTGCAATGATTAACAAGTTTTGAAAGACCACACTGAGAGAAATGCGAACAATTGTTGTAATGGAGGACGCGTATCACATACCTCTTGCGTTGTTTAAGGATACACTCGTCCTTAACCGTGGGTTAACGCGTTTTGGATACAGGCTATTTACAGGTCAATTGTTTTTTGAGTATAAGGGTTATAATGTAGCAGATTGTGGGTATAGTTGGCGTGTTGAGGGTTGTATTACCATTTGGACTTACTAATTATAGGCTTAGGAGAAATTTAATAAAATATAAAGGGTGTGTCTACGGCCAATCAGCATCGGTTTGAATTTAATTAAATATTAATTGAATGACTGCTAATATTTTTTTTTTTAATAAGACTCAATTGTGATCAGTTTAGGGAGCACTAATTGGGTATAGTTTTGTTAATAATTAAAATGGAGCCCATATGATTAAAAATAATGTTAAAATCACTGAACCTGACTTGATTTCCGTACGTCTTTTTCATATGACCATTGAAAATCAGCGCTGTGCTGTGGGTCCCTCATAGCACAGCATCATGCTGAGTGGAAGCCTTCTTGTCACAGTCATGACATGCAGCTGCCGACTATTTCTGTAATGAGCTCGATTATAATGTAGATCTATTTTGTTTTATTTTTCTGATTAACTCTTATATTTTTGTATACACGGGGTTTTATGACAAATAAACTTATTTTTCTTTCTTTTTTAAAATTTGTCTTGTTCATGCTTTTGCAGCTGCTGCTAATCTTACTATATATCGTTTCCATTAACAAAACCGTTACAAAAGAGTTGAGAGTGGCATAACCAGATCACACACGTACATTTTCTACATCCACGACTATCTTCAAATTCGTCCATAATTTATCTATCGCCTAATAAAAATTCAATTATAGTATTGAACCTATGTCGACCCTTGTTACTGATTGTCACTTTTTAATTACGAAATTTAAAGGTGAACATAGCAACAATAGACGTTTGTAACTTCGTTGGTTCATTGTTTAATCAAGATGTTATGTTGAATAATACACTTCTGGACACATCTATTGGCCCACCTTAGAGTTTAGGTTTCGATGGCCCCTACCGAAATATGATTGCTAGATTGAACAAAAACTGTTGATGCAGTTTTAAACCTGATACATTTTACCATCTTTTTCGATCGTATTGTTTTAAATTTGAATTCAGAATACCATACGACATGGAGCTACGCCTAACAAGTCGGATATGCGCCTTGTTAAAGGCAATTGATTTTTGAATAAAAAAACATGTTTTATCAAATAAAGGTTTAATTTAATAACGCGTGTTGCCTCCATGGGCATCTACCACAGCTCTCATACGATTAAGCATAGAGTTTATCAACCGCTCTATGAAATTTTGAGGGATCATCTCCCATTCCTCTTCTATGGCAGTTTTCAACTCCTGCATCGTCTGGGCAACTGGCTGACGAGCCCTAACACGTCTTTTTAGCTCGTCCCACATGTGCTCAATGGGGTCCATGTCTGGGCTTCTGGCTGGCCAGTCCATAACTGTGATGTTCACATCCCGAAGATATTCCCTGACGATGCCGGCCGCATGGGCTCTTGCATTATCATGCATAAAAAGGAAATTTGGGCCCACATAGTCCGCGTATGGTATCACGTGAGGTTCTAAGCACTCACGAATGTACCTTTCAGCATTTAATGTTGGCAGCCGTGGTCCTGTAACAACCTCAAGTTGAGTTTTGCCGCTCGCGGATATACCGCCCCAGACAGTCCATGAGCCACCGCCATAAGCAACCCTCTCTTCAAAGCAGCATTGTGCGAAACGCTCTCCCTTACGTCGGTAGACCTTCTTCCTTCCATCATTGCCATGTAACACAATTTTAGACTCATCAGAAAAGAGTACACGGCTCCAATCTTGCTGTGTCCAATTTAAATGACTGCGTGCGAAATGAAGGCGCGCTGTTCGGTGGGCTCGCGTTAGTTTGGGCCCATTAGCTGGCTTGTGTGGTACCATATCGCGTTCTTTTAACCTTCTCCGAACAGTTCGAGCGCTCACAGATACTCCGTGGAAGTCGCGAAGTTGGTTTTGTATCTCAATGGAGGTAAGGTGACGATTTCTCAAGCTGGTCGTCACGATGAATCGATCCTGCCTTTCAGTTGTGACCCGAGATCGTGGCCTTCCTTGGCGACGAACAAAGCCGCCAGTCTCTAGGTACCTCCGATAAACATTTCGGACCGCAGATCGACTTAAATTAAGTTGAGCACTCACGTTTCTTTGGCTGTGTCCGGCCTGAATAAGTGGCACAGCTTGGGCGGCGACTTCAGGTGAAGTATCCATAGATTAATTATTGATAGAACTTCACCTTAATGTTAAGAATAAGTAATGTTTGTTGCAAAACCAAAGATATCAATCACTTTTTCAAGAATTAAATCCAAGTAAACCAATAAAACCAAGTTTTCTTAGTATTCGATTGTTTGATATCAACAAACAGGCTCCAAATTGTCTTTTGTTTCTTTAAATTCTGTGTTCGAAATTCAAAAAAAGACTATTGAATGAAATTGTGAATGTGCCAGGTTCAAAACTGCATAAAAACTTTTTGCTCGACCTAATATAAAATTTTAGCTAGGACCAAACGAAACTGAAAATACAAGGTGGGCCAATAGATGTGTCCAGAAGTGTATAACCCTTCGATATAAACTGTAAAGTTTTGAAAGATATCTTGGGAAAAGGTAGCTAGTTAATAATTGAAAATATTGGTGATTTTAGCCTTATATTAGATTAAAAAAAAAAATTGTTACCCCGCATAGTCCACTGTGTCATTGATGAAAAGTCGTAATTTTATAGAATAACTGTCTACAGAGTAGGTTCCTTGAAAATTAACTCCTAGATTAACCCTTCTTAGGCCAATATTTTAACGTCCTGGGTATGCTTCCCTCTGCCAACAGGGTGACTACTTTTAATTTTATATTCCGAGACTCTGCTGGGTGTTACGTAAACTTCGTTTAATTTTAATATCTTCCAGGAAAACTAACTTTAATAAACTTTTTATGTCATAACTTTACGCTCGTTCTGCCGTACGGTGTAAGTGGATTATGTGGAATATCTTTGTATAAAATACCGCAGGGGCAGTAAAGTTTTATGTTCCGACTGAAGAATAAGAGGTTTAATAGTTTGATGATAATAATTGGCTTAGCCTGCACAGTAAGCAAACCGAAGTGGCAGTGGGCTGGTCATGTTTGTCGAAGAACCGATGGCCGGTGGAGGAGACGAGTCCTGGAGTGTAGACCACGTATCGGCAAGCGTAGTGTGGGACGCCCCCCAGTTAGATGTACCGATGACCTTAAGAAGGTGGCTGGGACAGACTGGATGCGGAGGGCGGAGGACAGGGTGTTGTGGCGCAGCCTGGATATGCCTATGTCCAGCAGTGGACTGCGATAGGCTAAGTTGATTGACTGATTGAAAAATAGGCTTTCACTCACCTTCTACAGCTTTGAAAACATCTACCAACAGTTAAGTTCTGAAAGCTAGCTCTTGTTGTAAACAACCATTTCTGTCCCGGTTTGGTTGCATACCATGTCTATTACAATTCCCTAAATAAATATTGTTCTATTGTTTTACGTCCGAACCCAATAGCCTACTTTCAGTAAAAGACAGATCGCTATTGATGGTAAACAGCACGGAATAGATAAATAGGTAAACAGTATAATTCTATCTGTCCTTATTTATTTATTTATATATACTTTATTGTACACCAGATTACACATTACATAAAGATACACCTTAAACTACAAAATATACAATTGGCCGCCTTATCGCTTGCTGCGATCTCTTCCAGGCAACCTTGGAATGGACAGTGATTTTATGGACATTAAATGGGGTTGTTCTTGGTGCAAATAAAAAGTATATAAGTACAATATACATATGTCAGGCCGATAAGATTCCATAATATCTTATAGATTATTGGGACGTAACGTAACCATAGATAAATACTATAGGACCAAACCTGAAATCGCGAAAAAAAAATCTGCTGTTCCCTACATTTTGACAAGTTATGCAAACATAAATGTAGGGAGCAGCTGATTTTTTTTCGCGATTTCAGGTTTGGTCCCATAGTAAAAGTTGTTCATAATGATGAGTACAATAACCTTTTAAGAGGTTGTGCGTTATTTATGTTACACCTTGTATTGTCAAAGCAATGGTTTATTGTGGTCATGTGTTAGCTTTATAATATTGAAAACTGATGTGAAATACGGTAAAACAAGATCAGCCAGCATATAAAAATTAAATCAACACACAAATATTGCCCTAGTTTCTCGATAAAAACCCAGTCAATATTCTACAGGGATAACAAACCGTGATAGCCACGCGATTGGCAGTCGATTGGCGGAATCTGAAGGGAAAATAATAAAAATATAAGGCGAACTGAGCTAATGTATCAATCCGAATGATTGAGTCTTTTGCGAACATTCGCGGGGATTGAGTGAGAAGATGGATTGTAAAAGATTTTACACATAAAATTCTTTTGGGAGACAATCGCGGGAATGTTGATTTAAAAGATAATAAAATGCTAAGAGCCTGTTCCATGGTATCTACCGGATAGAGACTAGCTACCTACTAGGAAAAGAAATCAAAATGAGAACAGATTTTTAGGATTTATCTATGATTTATGCTTATGTTAACTGAAACTTACCCGTAGGCAGTGAAACTCTCAATAATTCTCTATCTATTTATGTATAATAATAATTATTATACCCAGTCAACGGGTCTAGTGTACCAAGTGGACATTAAAACGCTAAATCTAAATTAAGAGTTAATTCATCAATTATACACGGCATAAGAGGAATTGACGCTCAAATTGTTACCATATTTCAGCATAAAAGTTTGGTTCCTACACGGTCGAAATGCATACAGCCTTTTTTTTTTAAATATCCGACAGAAAATTTCTACGCTGGTGGTTCTAGAATTTATGGTAACAGTTTGCGCGTTAATGTCCGTTACACCCTGTACATCGTGCAATAATTAAGTTTAGAACTATTAGAAACGTTCATGCATTTGATTTGTTAATTATAACGGTATATTTTAGCCAACATACCATCGAAAGGTAACATTTAAACCAATATTCGACGTGTCGGATTCGTGTTTCCACATGAACAATTTTATGCCAATTACTGATTTATACAAGGTGTAACTTAAATAACGCACAACCTCTTAAGGGGTCATTGTATTTATTATTATAAACAACTTTTACTATGGGACCAAACCTGAAATCGCGAAAAAAAAAATCAGCAGGTCTCTACATTTTGCCGAGTTATGCGAACATAAATGTAGGGAGCAGCTGATTTTTTTCGCGATTTCAAGTTTGGTCCCATAGTAAAAGTTGTTCGTAATGATGAGTAGACCCCTTAAGAGGTTGTGCGTTATTTATGTTACATCTTGTACATGGAAATACGTGCACGTTATAACGTTATCGTGGCCAGATACTTAAAAGCGTCTTCTACATTTATTTCCATACATTTTACTTCCCTTTGCTGTCGTGATGGCGTGACGTGGATGTCTACGTCCTCGAAAATATCGTTACGTCAGAAATTATAAAAGCTCACATTGTAAATTTGAAATTACGCAATTAACTTGCAGATTCAGTTTCAATTGCCTCACGTAAATAATTTATTTTCCAGCGTCTCTTTTTAATGTGCCTGACATTTGACATTTCCATTTCACACAGCTGAGTCCAGTTAATAGTTTTAATGAAATTATGCATTTTCTATTTCCATTTCACAAAAGCCATTCACAGAGCAGCTTTTTATCGGGACAATGCATCGTATCTCCGTCGCACCTTACTTGACGTGAAGCCATTATCCCTTTTGAATTATAGTGAACTAAAATTGGATTCCAATTCACGGTGATGGTTTGCAGGATTCTAGTTGTAATTAATAGTCCTTGCAATTCACAAGTGCGCGTCCTGTGACTTTTATGTCGTTGTTATAAGGCATACGTTCTATGATGGACGTACGTTCGTGATGCACGACTGTATCAAGCGAACACCCTTCGGGATATCGATGTAATCGATTTTGACCAGATTTGTTTGTTCACTTCAATCGATTACGTGACAATTGTAGCCGACGCGATTGCTTTGAACTCTAGGGGCTCTTTCGAGGCTACAGTCTATAAGTGTCTGTTTCTAGGACGGCAATTAGAATTTATTTTGTACGTTTTGATGATCGGAGCGTTTAGGGAATCGTTTGAAAGGGATGCAGTGAACAAAATAATGTCAAAGTTTAATTTTCTATTAAGGGATTTTTGATGCTTTAAATCTCGAGAGAAATTGGGTATCCGGAGCTCTTTTACTCTAACCTATTAATATTACGACCAATGTCGCTGTTTTACACGTCTTCACAGCTAAATTCTGAATGGATTTTCATAATATTTTGATTGCTTGGTGCTCCAAGAAAAAAGTCCTTTCCTTAATATTATGCTCCTCCAACTAATTTTTGTTTCGCATAATTAAATTTGCACACTTGGGCTGAACCTTGGCACAGCACTACTTTATAACTATAGGTACCTATATAAATTATAAAAAAAAAACTTCTCGTAAATATATTATATATATTTATAAAGTCTGGCGCAAATTTTGAAACGCGTCCAAGGCACTTGCCGCCTCAGCGAAGCATTTGCCAGCTGATGGCCCGCAAACAACTCTGATTATGCAAATTATCCTGCATGAAATGCACCAGATATTTCTGGCAAACTAACCCAGCAATTTGTATCTCAGGCATGGGCAGAATTTTTATCGCATTTTCACTTTTACGACTATAAACGATATACGATATTTTCATTTTGATCTATTTTTATTTAAAGGTTTTGGATTCCAATCTTGAAAGCAGAGGATACTTCTGGTGTTGTTGTAAATAACTTTAACTTTAAAATGCTAGGGTTTAAGAAAAGGTATTAATATAAAAACTTTTTTACAAAAAATAAAACCGACTTCCAAGTCGGTGTCTTTGATTTCGTATTTTCGTTTTTTGCCACCGACTTCCGAAATCAAAGTTATTTTTTACTCCGTTGTGTTTTTTTTTTGGAAGCCAACCTTCTTATTTTGTGTAAAACAGTTTATATCTTTCACTTTTTACCGTGGTACCTATACTACTCCACACAAATTCGAATACCACTACTTGATATGTAAATTAAAGTGACAGGAAGTTTAGTAACTTCGTACATAATCCACATAAACTAAGTGGGAAAAATACGTGTTATTGAAGCTAACTCAAAAACAACCCAAGTTATGCGTGGTCATACATAAAAAAAACAAATATACGCCTCGACTTGAGAACCTCTTCCTTTTTATTCGTCGATTAAAAATTATGACATAAACCTGTAATACATACAAAACATAATAATAGTACACAAACTCACTGGTGATTATAAATATGTACAAATTGAATAGATAATTATGGTAGAGAATGCCTAAGGCATTAAGTCCGCCTTTGTACTTTTTTAAGTGTGAAAAGTTTAAATAAATAAATAATAGACTGATTGGTTGATTTCGCCAGATCTACCTTCGCAAAGAAGGTTGTCTATCTGTTAGTCTAGTTGGAGCGCCCTAGAACTGACCTTCAGTAACTAGATTCAAGAGCTAGATAATTCCAAGCTTTTACTGGGTACCTACATAATAATATAATTTATATGCTGACATGACTTAGAAATAGTATGCTCCTCCTTTATTTTATGGGATCACAATGTATATACAGGGTGTATTAGAAAGGTGTGGTCAAATTTAAGGGTGTGGTACAGACCAAAAAAAAACTGGTATTCAGTTGCATCCGGTTAGACTACAAGCCGAGCCCAACACATTTGGAAAAAGGCTAGGCAGATGATGGTACAGACCATCAAACTGAACAACTTTCTCCATGGGTAAAATTATCAGCCATCTCATACAATTTGGGTCAAATAGGTATTGAGCTTTGTACGGTACCGCTGATAATTTTTTCTTGATTACGATCTTGGTCCCATGGAGAAAGATGTCCTGTTTGATGGTCTGTACCAACCCCTTAAATTTGACCACACCTTTCTGATACAGCCTGTATACAGCATGAGACTTAATAACGTATACCTAATTGGCAAAATGGGAGCCTGCTTCCTCGGAGAAAACAGGCATCATAATTATGACATTTTTTTCCACTAAGTAAATCTAAACCGAAAACATCTACTCATAATAATATTTACAACTGAAAGACAGCCATTCTACTTCTTCACAATGCACCTTTTCGCCAAAGTACTCCCATATATTTAAAGTTGGAGTTTTCTCCGGGGTAGGTTACCCTTTTTTTTTTTTTTTTTGGATGGGAAATCATCAAATGACTTCTCCCGCTCTGGCCGGAGCGGGAGGGCGTGTCAGACTTTTATTGACTAAAACCCACCCGTGTTCCTTCTATTGCCGGGCCACGGTAACTCTTTCGAACATCCGCAACCCCGGCTGGCATCGGTCCTAGCGGACCCCTTCAATTAAGTGGATCCTCATGCGTTTGTCCTCTCAGCTGCTTGGGTCAGAATATGAGCATCCATCATGTAGGGGACCGACATCTGTCTATGTAGGTACTTAAATGAGTACGCATGAGTTTGAGTGCACTATTTTTAAGTGTGAGAATTATTTACGAAAAGTACATGTTTTGGGTTGCACTTGCCCAGAATTAATTTAATTCCGTAACAGCTGAAATGGTTATTAATTGAAACTTTACTGGCCAGAGATAAAATACAGTATTCAGTCAAGAAGTTGTCTATAAAAAAGTACTTTTATTTACTACAACGTAGGTACTCGTACGTCTCCACATATTGTTTGAAAAATCAAACCATATTACGAGCCTTTTTCCTTACCCTGCAAAAAATTCTGCGTAGCGACAAAAAATAATATGAGCAATCTAATGACAAGAGACACGTCATTCGATTGCTCATATCATTTTGGGAAGGTAATGTGATATAAACGTTACCATCTAAGATACTGCTAATACCACGGAAATACGTCTGCAATTTATGGTTATTATACAATTATTATACAAAGGAGCTCGTGGCTAAGTAATAACAGCCGCATGGGTCGATCCATCAGGTTAAGCTACGCTTGCCGGGGTTGGTCCGTGGATGGGTGACCATCTTTACACACCGAGACTCCTCCGTGCCTCGGAAAGCACGTTAAGCCGTTGGTCCCGGCTGTCCATCGTGGATCTTTGACAGTCGTTACGGGTCGTCAGAAGCCCGAAAGTCTGACAACCAGTCTTACCAAGGGGTATCGTATTACCCAGTAACTGAATTGTGGAGATCAGATAGGCAGTCGCTCCATGTAAAATACTGGTATTCAGCTGCATCCGGTTAGACTGGAAGCCGACCCCAATATAGTTGGGTAAAGGCTAGGCAAATGATGATACAATACCGTTTTCTCTTACATTTTATAAACGTAACATCAGGCAAGTCAAGCGCACACACAATGCCACTGCATTTTAACAATTCAACAATATTCATTGCGTTATTTACGTTGTCGAGCAGACAAATTTTACAAACATATGAAGCAATGGAAAAGCATTTTCTTTTAAAATCCTTTCAACTGTGATTGAAAGTGTGTTACATAATTGGGGTCCAGTACCTTAATTGTGTAACACACTATCAATCACAATCTGAATGATTTTGAAGCAAATTGCTAATCCATTGCATCATTAATATGTTCAAAACATTTGCTTGCTCAACAACGTAAGTAAAGCAATGAATGTTGTTGAACTGTCAAAATGAAACCGATTCCTACTGTGTGTTACACAATTAGGGTCCTGATTTAAGTTGACATTTAAATAAAAAATATTCTTGACACTTAGGTTAAAAATAGAAACGCGATTATGCTACATTTAAGCCACGCCATGCACAGGAAATTAAATTGTGGATATTAATCGCGGAATAAATCCCCAATTTTTTACCTAAAATATGATTGACTTAAATATTAATTGGGTCTCAGGAAATTAAACAAAATTGTTTTATCAACTAAACTAGCGACCCGCCCCTGCTGCGCACGATTTTTACAAATTAACATAACACAAACCTTTCGGAATAAGTTCTCTAAATAATGGTGAAAACCACATCAAAATCCATTGCGTGGTTTAGAAGAACAACGCGCCCACACAGACAGAGACGAAAATTTACAGTTTCTCCCTACCGCGATGGGAGAAAGACGTGTCACGTTTATGTACATATGTATATGTTTTTCGGAATATTGTACTCAAATTGTTTTCTGTTTGTTTCAGGTGTACAGATAGCATATTTTGCAATAATAGGAACACAGATGTTCATGATCGTACTCAGCATATTCCTCTTCTACGGTATTTATAAAGTAAGTATACATTCATTTAAATAAATACATACATCTGTGATATTATTATAATTTGCTGAATAAGGCATCAACCACTCAGCCAGGGTCGCGGGATGTTCGAAAGAGTTACCGTGCCCCGGCACAGGCAGAAGGAGCACAGGTGGGTTTTAGTCAGTAAAAGTCTGACACGCCCTCCCGCTCCGCCCAGAGCGGAAGAAGTCATTTGATGATTTCCCATCCAAAAAAAAGGCATTCACCACTGACTATATTTATACAACAGTGCATTCATGGTTAGTCAGCTCTCACACGTAGGTAGGGTAGGTATTCTCTACTGACTGTCTAATCTAATTGACCACGTCACGAACTATTCACGCTTACAAAGCTTATTTTTCTTCAGATTCATTTAATATTGAACAATTTACTACATTAATAGCTTTCTTAACTAACGTGGTTTGTGACTTGTCGTGCCTACACATGAATAGAAGAATCCTGTACTTACGCCCGCTTGCACCAGAAATCGCTATAATTATATTTTGCGCTAAATGAACATCGTTCGGTTTTTATCAATAGTTTGAAGATGACAGTGACAAAAATATGTTTTAGAATATCTTATTCTAAACTATCTGTGCCCCGTGACTTCGTTCGCGTGGAAGTCGTAAGATAAACAATATACTAAAATAACAACCACATTTTAATAAAACTCCGTCGTCCCCCGACCAGTCACGTTGCATCGGCCGCCCGCGCTATTACTTCGTTTTCGCTTAGTGTACTTTCTGACTTTTTTTCTTTTTGCTCGGCTCCTATAGGTTGTAGCGTGATGTTAAATAGCCTATAACTATCCTCAAGAACTGGGCTACGAAATGCAAGAAGAATTTTTCAAATCCCATTTTATGTTCACAATCTCATGGGTTTTCATTAGTTTACGTGGAACCCTAATTATGTTTTTGAAATGAAAGTAGCTTAAGTTACTTCCCGTAATATCAGCTATCTGCCAGTGAAAGTCACGTCAAAATCGGTCTAGCCGTTTCGGAGATTAGCCGAAACAAACAGACAGACAGACAAAAAATTAAAAAAAAATGCTTTTTCATTATAAGTATCGTTTATACTGTCATATGCATTTAGTACAAAATTGTTATTTTGACATTACAAACAGACACTTCAATTTTATTTATTTGTTTAGATATAGATGAATAGATTAATAGATACATGCAGCATTATTCAACGTATTATCTCTGTGTAACCTCTGATAAGAGTAATGATGATTCTTACACGTGCTTTTTAATAAACTATTCAGTATACCCACAAAGTCCTCACACCTGCATTTCTAAAAAGGCCTCATTAGAAAGGACCCTCCAGCCAGAATAACCCTCTCTCTAAATATATTATTTAGTATCGTTCCTAAAAATATCTTTACTAAAATAACTACCCTAACAAAAATAAACCCTCCTGATATTTATTTGGGACCCGAAACAATTTCGGGGCCTTTAACAAAATAAGTGTAATCAAACCAGTTCTATTTCAACCTCTACGACATTCTATTACATTATTTTATGCGTCCCTAAAATGCCAGTTTCAAGACGCTAGCTCTCGTAAAAAGGGAAATAAATGTATTTTTGTACCTAGCAACACTTTATTGAGGGTTTTAATAAGATTGCTAGGATGAATTAAATGAGATGTAGTTTAATTTATAGTTTATTTGGGAATAATAATGAAAATACAAAGACTCCGTTGTGTGTATATTACTGGGCATCAACTATAAAAAGAAAAGAAACTAAGTTAGTTTTCATTTAATACAAAGTGGCCTCATTCATGAGACTCTATAATTTAGTCATATGGCAAAGCTACCAATCTTAGTTGTGTGAGAACTCAAGGGAAATACATTATTTAACACGGGAACTGCATACCGTGAGATTCACAGTTAAGCACTCCTAATACACTGCTTAAATATTAAATGGAAGAGCAAAATGTATTTAAACGTTATGTCTTTTTTTTTCAGGAAAATGTGGCCTTTCTAGTGCCGTGGGTCGTCGGCTGTATGACCTTCATGGCGTTAGAAGCGATGGCCATGGTTTACTCCAATATTCTTAGAGATCATGTTAACAAGGTAAGCATTCTTCATAACCGTATTTTTTACTTTTTTCAGGGGTTTACAATATATTCAATCCTAAGTCGTTTTCCATAGTTATGGCAATCATTTTCTCCAAAAGTTTATCTGTGATTCGGGCATGATCTATCTCTTTATTTCTATCTATGCCTTTGGCAGATGGATTAGTCATCGCCGTTTATGATTTTTACAACACAAATGTGTAGAGAAAGGTACAATTTGATGTAAACACAAATGTTATATGTTTTCCATACTTTTATGCTGTTCATAGCTACAACGTGTGCTATTATTATTTATTGTACGCTATGAGGGTCAAGGTAAATATCACATATTAAGCCAACACCATTTGAACCTAATTTGCCGATATCCCCTCATAAATTATAAGGTACTAAAGTATACAAGGTGTATTTGAAATACTAAAAAACTCTTAAGAGGTCATTGTACTCATCATTATGAACAACTTTTACGACGATGGGACCAATACTGAAATCACGAAGGAAAAACCAGCTGTTCCCTACATTTTGTCGAGTTATGCAAACATACCTCTCTCAAAACGGTGAAGGAGAACATCGTATAAACCGGCGGCATGTCCTAGAACCAAAAATTCGAAGACATGTGACATCTACTAACCCGCACTGGGCCCGCGTGGTAGAATAGAAGAGCAGGCCTATATCCCAGCAGTGGGAGCGATATAGGCTGTTTTCTTAAGCAACCATAAATGACATCTTGTAGAATTAAAGTTATGTATTTCAACTAGGCACATAAAAGTGATAAAAGTCATTAGCGGTGAAATTATATTCACGTCATTTGCCAACGGTTATGATACCAAAATAAACATTTACCTTCACATTCAAAAATGTTTGCTAAATAAACAAATACATATTGTATACGAACTTAAACGGAAGACTGCGTGCATTTCCAAGCATAAAACTTGCATAAAACTTGTGCTAAAACACATTTGTGACGTGGCAACGTCACATCGGAGCCAACCTTGTCCGGGCGCAATATTGCCCGCACGAGGACTGAGCAATAACGATTTTATATCATGCTTATATAACGTGTAAAGTGATATCTGCATTCAAAACGACGTTGATAATGTCAGACTGTAAATTTCCTCCATCTACCCTTTAATGTATAGTCTGCTTAATTTTACACAAGTAAATAACAGTAATGTGCTGTACCTAATTATTTTAGAATGACAACTGGTGACAAAATAGAATTAATGTTTGTAAAGAAAGTAAAAGTAATAACAGCCGCACGGGTCGATCGATCAGGTTAAGCTACTCCTGCCGCGGTCGGCCCGTGGAAGGGTGACCATTTTTACACACCGAGACCTCCCCGTGGCACGGAAAGCACGGTAAGCCGTTGCTCCCGGCTGTCATTCATGGATCTTTGACAGTCGTTACGGGTCATCAGAAGCCCGAAAGTCTGACAACGTCTTATTTATTTATTTATTTAATACTTCATGCACAGAAATGTACAGAGGCGGACTTAATGCCATATGCATTTTCTACCAGTCAACCTTTGGGTGGTGCAGAAGCAAACAGTGGTAGGTGCAATTATGAGAAATTGTGGAATACATATTTATTTAAATATAAAGATACACATATACCTATTACAACTATAAATATAATAATATATACCTAATTATATATAAATAAGCGCAAATAAATATATACATAAATACACGAATATACTAAAACAAATAAGACAAACAATGGGAAAACGTTAACGTTGTGATGATACTGCCAGCTTCTTACGAATGTGCTCGCGAACTTTTATTTTAAAGGATAATCGGTTGGTTGCCATCCTGATTTCCAGAGGGAGCGCATTCCACAGAGAGATAGACTGAACGAAGAAGGAAGAGTGAATAAAGTCTGTGCGATGAGAGGGACATTGAAGAAGGCGATTATTTGATGAACGTAGATTTTTTTTGTGGTTGGCACAAATGTACTGAAGGTGGGGGTCAAGATAACTAGGGGAAGTGGGAGAGTCAAGAAATGAAAACAAAGTGGTCAGCGCCCTTTGCTCTCTGTGCTGGCGTATAGGCAACCACTTAAGAAGCGACCGATGCGCAGAGACATGATCATATTTACGCAGATTAAAAACGAATCGAATGCAGTAATTGAGAAGACGGTCAAGCTCTTACCAAGTGGTATCGTATTACCCAGTAACTGGGTTGTGGAGGTCAGATAGGCAGTCGCTCCATGTAAAATACTGGTATTCAGCTGCATCCGCTTAGACTGGAAACCGAACTCAACATAGTTGGAAAAAGGCAGGCAGATAATGAAGAAAGTAACAGTTCAGTTAAGAAACTGTACCTAAAACAATTTGTTTCAGTTTTAAGTAAAACACTTTATTTTCTGTCAGATACCAAAAACGCTTTTGAACTTCCAAAATCATCGTTAGTACGAAAACTACAGTCTGTATCGTACATTTCCGTCTGCCTGAAGGTTATACAAACATTCAATGCTGCAGGCAACAATCAACGGTGCCGTACATCGTCTGCCGTAGGAGCACAAACAAGGGAACAAAGGAACGACAATGCAACAATTTGTTGATCACAGAGTACCATTGAAGCATTGTCTTCTAAACGAGGTTGATTTGAGACACGTGAAATTGCAGTGCACTCTGTGTTTTTATTTAATTTTGACTTTAAACACGACTGGCGCATAGTCCATTTCCATTATCTGTTACGAACAACTTCAAGGAGCACATTGAAACGTCTTTAGACGGAAAAACTTCTTTATGAGGAGTTTTACTACATAATTATCTAAATCGAATATTTCATTAACTTGCTTTCGATCACTGCTGAACTCAGTCTCCTCATAGACATAATAATGCAAGTTCTTGATGAAACATTAATAAAGGAGACGGAAACGATTATATACAGTCTTGGGCCTGAATGTAACCAAATAAAAATGATGTGAATTAATAGATTCAAGCTTATCAGCCCCTCGCTGAAAATTCTGTAAGTTTTGACAATCTGAGGCTGAGTTATTAAAGGTTATATCACAATCTTTAACTAACAACTGATTCCTAAAGTTGCGAAAGATGTTCTTGAAACACTAATGTTTATTATATTTCGCCTAAGGGTCGTCGGTCTAGTGTACTGCAGTGACTAGTTGCTATCCCACAATTCACACAGCGAGCCATAGTTTCAACAATATCCAATCCACAAGCTGCGGCGGTAAAATCCAAAATAACAATTCCAAGTCAAACGTATGAGCGATCTTCGGTACAAGGGTCGTACAAGGTAGGCAGGGTCAGAATCCGCAAAAAACAAAGCAGTGGTCGTTGAAAATGAAATAATCGGTAAAGCACTCAAAACGCATCGGAAAACATAAAACGAGAGAGTAAACAAGAGCAGTCGGCAACTGTCTACTGTCATGTTAGTCAGCTCACAGCAGCTGTCATGCCAGTGACATAGACTAAAACTATAAGACTGATTTTAATCGATATAAAATCGATAATCATTATATTGGTTATTCAGCAAATAATTGATTTTTATTTATTAATATGAGTGAGTATACTATATTTAGTGAGTTTAATTAATTACTCGAGTTAATTACCTAGTGTTGCCTAGTGCAAAGGTTTTCTTTTTGTAATTGTGTAATCGATTACTCAATTAATCGATAATCTCACAAAAAAATATCTTTATCATATTTCTCCGCTTCCAGATTAAGGATTGAGCTGATTTTTGATATTCTAAGATAAAAAATATGACTAATCTTTTAGATCATATCTCAACTTATTACATTTGGGCTCACCGTTTTCCATCTCCTTTATGTCATACAAAAAATTTGCAAGCACATTACAATATGTTACTTCATTGGCAGCTGATTCAGAGAGCTAGAAACTAAATGATAAACAACATTATATACAATGCCATGTAAATTAAAACAACTAAGGTTTCAACATTCGTATTTTCGAAGCTAACTAAATCAAACAGAATACAATAAAATTGCACTTAACAAATTCGTTGTACTGCATAGTAACACAGCGCGTCCAATCCGCTAAGTAAAAGGTCGGTTAATGCAAATACATACAATTTGTCCTTTGTTTGTTCCCACACTAAATAAGGTCCCTAGGTTATGATCGTATTTCTCAGTATTCCCGCTAAGCGAAGTATAATTATTACTACCACTGTTATCTAGAGATCATTAGAAACAAATCAACATGCGTTTCATTAATATATGCCACTATTTTTGATGGGCCTAAACCCTAAAGAAAAAAACTATATCCTTTCAGTAAATGCATAACAAGTTACTGTATAGCAGATACAGAGTGCTTGAAATTAAATTATAAACTGGATCATTTATCCAATATACTTACATACATATGTATATACAAACAAAACTAAATTTCAACATCAAACTCATCGTATCTACGAAGCTAACTAACCCAAACAGAATAAAATCAAGTTCTCAGTTCAATTAATCAATTCTTTGTACCGCATAGCAACACAGCGCGTCCAATCCGCTAAGTAAACGGTCGGTTAATGCAAATACATATAATTTGTCCTTTGTTTGTTGCCACACTAAATAAGGGCCCTTGCTATTTGGTGCCAAGTTTGTTATACTGATGTTGTACTGTATTTTTGAGTAAGAACAGGTCGTATACAAGGTGTATCTTTGATATTTATGGTGCTTTAAAATTATACAGTTTGTCCGGTATAAGAGAAAGAGAAGGTCTTTGCCATCGGAATAATTAAATGGATTATATTTTTGCTGCGGTCAGTTCGTGGACCATCTTTACATACCGAGACCCTCCCGTGCCTCGGAAAGCACGTTAAGCCGTTACTCCCGGCTGTCATTCACGAATCTATGACAGTCGTTACGGGTCGTCAGATGACCGAAAGTATGACAGCCAGTCTTACCAAGGGGTATTGTGTTACCCAGTAACTGGGTTGTAGAGGTCATATAGGCAGACGCTCCATGTAAAATACTGGTATTAAGCTGCATCCGGTTCGACTCGTTGCCGACCCCAACGTAGTTAGAAAATAATAATGCAAAAAACGGTGGTTTGTAGATACTGCTAAAAATGCTTTTAATTTAAATAAATCAATGACAAAGACAAATAAAGTTTTTATGTTTTCAGTCGTGCGTTCGAACCCAAGCAAGTGCTTTACTTTGTGTAAATAATTTCATCACCACTGCTTTCAAAACGGTGAACGAAAACATCGTGAGGAAACAGGCATGTCCTAGAACCAAATATTTGAAGACATGTGTCATCTACCAACCCGCACTGGGCTCGCGTGGTGGATTACAGCCCACTCCCTTTCAAAGAGTCCCAGGAGTGGGAACATTACGATATGCTAAGGTTTTTAAAATGTAGCTACGCGCTACGGCCTACGGTGTAGCGTGTAGCACTGTGAAACTGTTTACCCATTTTGTTCACATGAGGTTAGCTAAAGAAAAAACTATAACATTAATATTTTTTAAATGCGTGCTGTATATAAAGTAATTTGTTTCCAAGTAATTCGCGCTCGTGTAAAACAGGTCTTCAGAACGTTGTCAGGAGTAAAATAGTGGTTTAATTAGACTCTTGAAGTCATAATGAAGCTAGATATAGTGTGTTCTGAAATACGTATTTTAATTAGTATGCTGTCTTCTCTTAGACTTCAGAGTCTTGCGCGGGGTTAAAGGAACAACAAGTGGTTTTCTTGAGAATTTAATTGAACATGACAAATTATCGTGGCCTATGGAATTGCTAGAGATTCATAGACTTTATTCTGTAGACCTGTAAACAGCAATAGTTCCTAACTATCTTTTTAAAATAAGGCACTTTCTTTGGAGTCTTTCGTTCGTCATTATTAATTAAGGTACTTACGCAAGCTTGAATCAGACATCTTTCAACGAATGGTTGTAAGTGAGTCACTTATTAACTGCTTCGTTGATATAGCTCATAAAAGGACCCTTTTGATACGTCCACAGAACAAAGAGGTAAACACACTCAACTTCGATAATACATACAACACAAAGCCGGTTGAAATATCCTTTGTTCCAAGCATGTGTACAACGGTCACATGACAACAGATAACGAGCCCCGCTTCCTTTCACCTTTTAATATTTTTATTTTGACAGCGTCACGTATTCAGAGGTTTCATTTTCATGCATTCGGACAAAAGATCACTATACATATGTATATGGTTTGCAAAAACAAGCTTACGTGCGGTGGCGTGGTCACAATAAAAAATGTTCGAATTTGCGCATTCTATTTTTGAAACCACACATAGAAACAAAAGGGAGCTATAGTGTTTTGTTTTTTTTTTTTTGTTCAATCTGAGTAACACCAAAAGCTTTGAAGTCGGTTTTCGTCAAAATATTGTAGTTCTTTGTTTTCAGTGCAGGATAGCTATTCACAACCATTCGACAGGCTATCGCGTCGAAAATGACACTATTTCATTACCTGATTTGCCTTACCCCCCACAGCAAATAGTTGTTGGAAGAATTATAGCGGTCAATTTGATTAAATCTGACAAAATTTTCGGGTATTGGATTTGTGAACAGAGCGTTAGTACTCCTTCGATAACATTGATTGATGTTCGATTCGGCATGGAAGCGTATTGAATAGTTGTGAATAGCTATGCTGATATTTTTTGTCTCAATGCAAAGAGGCGTTGTCATCTGATGACAATTACGCAAGTCTGGCTTAACGGTGCGTGTTACACGCAACCAGGCTTAATGACGATCACGTCATGCCTCTAGCGTGTGTGGTGCAAACATGGGAGTAAATAATATGCATATGGACGGAATGTTTTCGCTCTTATTATGTCCACGTAAATTATGTATACGAAATTGTATGAACCCTAGTAGAGGTGTAGACTGTAGGTACCTAGGTAGGTACTAAACATCCATACAAAAACCTGTTACCTACCTCAACAGGTTACCGCCGTTCACATACAGACACTGACAAGGTCAAAGGTCAAAGTCAAGATCCTTCAAACAGAATCAATTACTTATGTATGGTGTGGTGGTATTACTTACTCCGACAAACACTATCCCATAAGCACTCTTTAAATATTTAGACGTTGTCAGAAGTGGACCTTTTCACCTCATTCTATAATGCCAGTATTATTTTCTTTTTCTTTTTGGATTCGAGCTAGTCCGGCGTCACGTTTATATTTTGATGTATGTGTTGCCAGCATGTGGCGTATTGTTTCGTTTACTAATCGTTCTGCATAGCCGTTCTGGTATTGGATTTTCGATCGTTCGTGCAATTTTAAAATTGGAAGCACTGTTACATTGCACTCAACGATTGCTTACTTTTAATGAATGAGACTTGTTTTCGTTTTCCTTATTTATCTACTACCTTATTTAATACCAAACTATATTCTTTCAAGTCTTGGCAATATTTTTTACAGACAATTTGACGTAGTTTAGCAGAAAGGACTCAACCCACATTATGGTCAAAAGTGAGTTGTATATATCAAAGAGCTCCTAACGGTTGGTTATTTCACTCAGCAAAAAAGATCCATGACACTACAAAGATAATGTTGATTTTTTAATGATGTGTACCAACCCACTAAAAGACGGGTATTTTTTTTCAGACCACTGTAATAACTCAAACTGCTTGGGTCGTTTTTAATAAATCCAGCTTAAAAGAAGCAGGTCTATATTTAATGATAACATAATTGTTATATTAAGTGACAATATTTCAAAATATTCCAAGTACAACAACATTGCAGCAATTCACATCTAAACTTAAAGCCTCGATAACTCAAAAATTACTTTGTGGGTTGGGTCGTTTCTGCTACACTACTTCAACAAAAAGCCAATCCAATTAAGAGTCGTATACATTTAAGATTAATGAAAACTATAAGTACTTAATCTACCTTTATGCCCAGCACATTATTATACCAAAATCTTATTGGCAATGTATCCGTTAACCAACGTTTCTATGATACACTCTCCATAAGCTTTAGCTTCCTCTTGTTTTATTGCCAAGTATCATTTATCAAACAAAATCATCTCTCATGTAATGTTTCAATTACCTAAGTCAGAACTTCGCCGTTTACTGTAGGGTAAACGGCGAAGTTCTGAACTCGCTAGTTATAGAGCTAAACACAATTTTTAGTTAGTTCGAGCCTCCAGTTTACTTATAGTCTCTGTGCAGGCTCGCGATTCGTCTCATGATTAACCGGTATAATTGCTGCGATCTCCAAGTTAGGAACTCCTTGTTAAATTGTTTAACAGTTGGAACTAGTTTCTGATCAGTGGGCAAAACGCCTGTCTGGATTCGAAGAAGGGTTTTGTCAGTGGTGGCCCAGTGGTAACGGCCGTGACTTACTAGTTGTAGGTCGTAGGTTCGAACCCAGGCAGGCAACTTTGTGTAAATTATTTCATCATCACTGCTTTCAAAACGCTGAAGAAAAACATTGTGAGGAAACCGGCATGTCCTAGAACCAAACATTTGAAGACATGTGACATCGACCAACCCGCACTGGGTCCGCGTGGTAGATTACCGCCCAGTCCCTCTCGCAGAAAGAGGAGGTGTCCCAAATATGTTTGGAAGGATAAGCTTAGTCTGGATACCTCATAGTAAAAACTAAAACTAGATTTGAAACTAGACTAAACTTAAACTAGACTTGGTCATCGTATCGCTAGGTTATTTGGGAGTCGAAAATATCAGAGAAAAGTTACAAAAATTTAGTAATATTGAACCAAATTATATGCAGCAGTCTTCTTTTATAACATGAATCGCAACAAGTTAGAACTCAGGACACCCATAATCAATTACGGGAGGAAAAACATTTTATATGAAGGAACAGTGCTTTATAATAAATTGCCAGATGATATGATTAATGTAAAAAGTACAAATATCTTTAAAAAAATGCTAAAAACTTATGTAAGTATCTAAAATTTTGTAATTACCCATGTGTATTTAATTTCTCTAGAATATATCTTTTTCTTTTTTTGTTATCGCTCTCAATCTATATATTGTCGATTCACGGAGTCATGATATAATATATAAGTGCATGATCTATTTATAATCTCATATTTTAAGTGAACTATTTTGTTTCTTTAAGAGAATAAATATCTTTAAACCGATTTAAATATCGTAAGTAAGACCAATTCTTCGGTAATATTTTTTTAATTTTGGATTCACACAGCAATTTTACACCATGTAGGTACTGTATCGCCATTTTCTATCTGACTTTTTATTGAACAAAAGGCATATCATTCAAGGGCAAAAGTAATTTTACACCTGTCTGAACGATCGAATGAAACTACAGGTAATTGCTTAAACTGTATCTGTCTTCAAATAGTAATGGAAAATAACCACTACTGAGAACACAAAAAAATACAAACCTAATATTCTGGATAAATTGTATTGCTTTTCAATATCAACAGAGGAAATAGAAAAATCTAGAAAGTTTTACTTCTCCACAAATCCATCAATCAATACGAAAAAGCCGCGAATGCGTTGTTATGGGAACAAGAATCGTGTGTGTCGACGACAAGCAATTTAAGTTAGAATGGATTTCATACATATGTGATTATTTACGCAGTTCGTACATATATTTTTTGTGGAGTAATCTTACTACTTTAAACATAACATAACAACAGGCGTGAGCCTGTAACGAAGGGTTAGGCAGAGGTGCACCTGTAGTATAGTACACCCACATTTCGCCAGTTACTGTTTTAAACTTAGAGGTTTTTCAATTAATGTGTACTATTTAAGTTTATCTTGGACACCACTGACATCGGTGAAGTAAAACATCGCAAAGAAACCTGGACTTATAATTAATATTTATCTACTCTCATATCGTAAAATTCGAATTATAAACTTCCAAACGAGTAATAAATATAATAAAAAAATAAAATTAATTATAAATATAATTTTCTCTAAGAAAATAATATTATAAAATATTTTTTTACCATTACGATACAGGGCCAATCCAATAAGTTAATATCACCAAGGAGTTTCCATCAATTATTTTTTTCTAATGGAACGCATATGCGGGACGCTCCATTTTTATAGCATTACAAAAAAAAAATCATTCCAATTTTTACTTGTCTGTCGCAGCGCCGCTTTAGCGCATGCGCGGTGATGTGCTGGGTTTTGGCGCCAAATCAGTTTTTTTGTACCGAATTTCGTGGGATTTTTTTATTCTTGCTTAAAATAAAATAAAAAACCACACAGACAGACACACACAGACAGACAGCATAAAATAGACTGGCTTTATAATAATACACTTGCACTGTATAGTGAATTATTAATCATGTAAAAAACGCGAATGTAACGCTGTCTAATACCCAAGTTTCATAAGTTCTTATTTGTACATATTAACTGTGAAAACTTGTAATTGGCCATCATCATGTTAGTATCTTTTACATTGAGTCTGCCTAGCTGTAAGTTTTCCGAAAACTTAAAATAAATAAATAAATAAAAATGTCTGATAATAGTGAATGTGAAACAAAATTTGACTCCGCGCAATATTTTAGATGCAGCGACGGAAATTACTCATAGTCTATTACCAGCAAAGTCGAGAAAATTATACATACTTACCTATGATAAATGCTATCACGACTTTATGGCATGGCAAACGCAAAAAAAGGGTATGATAGGTTCAATCCCAATGTAATGAGGGTAGATAAAATAGTGTATGAAACTGCACATAACTAGGTATTAAAACACTCCTGTGACACTATTAAAACCGAGCTGTTGTTTTAATACCCCTCATTATGCAACAGTTTCATAAACTACTATTATTTAATGCACAATTTATTACCTTAAGACTGTTGACCAAAAAAAAGTTGCAGTCGCAATACCGCCTTGAGCAAGCGTGATGATGTATGCTCATATCTTCTCTGTATGGGAAGAAGCCTTTGCGCTGCAGTGCACAGTGGGACAATAACTGCAGGCTGGCATTATTATTATTGTAAAGGGTTTTTCAATAGGGACAAGGTATCTTTGACAGCTCATGGCGGCCATATTAAATTGTCTACGAGTATTGGCACGAATTTTTGACAGAGGACTCATTAAATGTTCTGCATTGATCAAGATGAGTCGCGAAACAGTTGAACAGCGCGTTGAAATGATTAAAGTGTATTATCAAAACGGCAGTTCAATTCACCAAACTTTATATTGAAAGAGAAATTCAACGGTTTCCTAATCTCAAGATTCGGGGATAAGACATGGCCTCCAAGATCATGTGATTTAAAGCCCTTTGATTATTTTTGTGCGGTTCAGTCAAGAGGAAGTCAAGAGCTGTTGAAGATATAAATAGTAACATCACACGCGTCATTAATGAGATAGAGTTATGTCAAAAAGTGATGGAAAACTGGACCTCTCGTATTCACGCTACCATACGAAGCCGAGGTGGTCTTTAATGGTATTCCAAACATAATGCCAAAAGTAAGCCTTCAAAAAAATCTAATTGTAAGCAATTAATTTGTTTTTATTTCAATTCAAATATAACCGGTCCCTATTCAAAAACTCTGTATTTTCACACTTAGTATTTAGTTTAAGTATATGTATAGCTGCCAAAACACAAACAAATACTCATTACGTCATAACACTGGCAAACGTTAAAGGCATTTAATTAATTAATTATGCCGCACTACAGTTAATGTGCCAATAAATTCATTAACGAATTATTACTCTTTGTAGGTACCCTTTATCAATGCATTAACGTTTTCAGAGTAAATAATGAGGTATAATATAGGAGGTGCAAAATGGGAGGAGCTCGTGACTTAATGATAACAGCTGGACGGGTCGATCGAAGGTTAAGCTACACTTGCCGAGGTCTGGTCGTGGATGGGTAACCATTACATATTGAAACCTCTTCGTGCCTCGGAAAGCACGTTAAGCCGTTGATCTCGGCTGTCATTCCCGGATCTATGACAGTCGTTACGGGTCGTCAGATGACCGAAAGTCTCACAACCAGTCTTACCAAGGGTTATCGTATTACCCAGTAACTGGGTTATGGAGGTCAGATAGGCAGTCGCTCCATTTAAAATACTGGTATTCAGTTGCATCCGGTTAGACTGGAAGCCGACCCCAACATAATTGGGAAAAGGCTAGGCAGATTGATAACTGGTGCAAATTAATTTTAATCGACAAACCTCTATCTAGGACGCGGTAATGGCTTATTTTCGATCAAGTTTGAAGAAAATGAGTCGCTACGGCTTTCCCTATTTTAAATAGGCTAACACGGGCAAAGTGAATTTACAACACTAATGGCTATAAAATTCACTACGTAGGTACTTAAAATATATTACTATTTATATTTTAGGCAGAGTATCTTGCAACAGACTACTTAATAATTGCTGCTTTAGTAAGAAATGATTGCCAAATCATTCGTCACTGGAAGAACCCATTTTATTATAAGTATGTTAATATATTTTCCAATGACATAAAACACCACGATAACAGATAGAAAAGAACCTGTGGCGGCATCGCCACAATGGAACGCGTCACACTGACGTCACGCAAAATCCTGCATCGCGAAAACAGAGTTTACCGCGCGACTAGCATATATACAACATCCCGACATCAACCGTCGGGCAGTAGCCCACCAGACACAACACCCGTCTGGTCGGAGGATCCTCCCTTTTCTATGGAGGATGAGTGAACTTTACACCCTGTTCACCATGCCTCTATACTGGTGACCCCAAACATGAACGTCAGCGCAGCCTTCGTGCAACTACTACAGCGTGACGTCATCAGCATCACTTCCTCGAGCTTTCGAGCAGCGAGTCACACAGCCAGCCAGCACCCACGGCTTCAACGGGTATCCTGACCACCAGCATGCAGCGACCGCGCATACCTGGTCATCACCCTCAGCCTCATCAGCAACCTTGGCACAGCACACTGCACTCTCGGCCGGTCAACAAGCAGAGCCCTTCAAACCTCTCCTGGTCGACGCCAGCAGTCAGCCTCAACCCGGCGCTGTACCACATCCGACGCACTGGAGCATAACGCAGCGCCACCCCGACTCACTGGGGGCATCTCCGCAGACAGTTCCGACTCACCGCGAACTATGCGGCACCCGGTTCCGACTCATTGGAACCTCAACTGGCCCTGGCAAGCATCGCAAGATACACGACTCTGCCCACTATCGACCACCGGTCTCCGGAGGGGAGTGATGTGGCGGCATCGCCACAATGGAACGCGTCACACTGACGTCACGCAAAATCCTGCATCGCGCAAACAGAGTTTACCGCGCGACTATCATATATACAACATCCCGACATCAACCGTCGGGCAGTAGCCCACCAGACACAACACCCGTCTGGTCGGAGGATCCTCCCTTTTCTATGGAGGATGAGTGAACTTTACACCCTGTTCCTCATGCCTCTATACTGGTGACCCCGAACATGAACGTCAGCGCAGCCTTCGTGCAACTACTACAGCGTGACGTCATCAGCATCACTTCCTCGAGCTTTCGAGCAGCGAGTCACACAGCCAGCCAGCACCCACGGCTACAACGGGTATCCTGACCACCAGCATGCAGCGACCGCGCATACCTGGTCATCACCCTCAGCCTCATCAGCAACCTTGGCACAGCACACTGCACTCTCGGCCGGTCAACAAGCAGAGCCCTTCAAACCTCTCCTGGTCGACGCCAGCAGTCAGCCTCAACCCGGCGCTGTACCACATCCAACGCACTGGAGCATAACGCAGCGCCACCCCGACTCACTGGGGGCATCTCCGCAGACAGTTCCGACTCACCGCGAACTATGCGGCACCCGGTTCCGACTCATTGGAACCTCAACTGGCCCTGGCAAGCATCGCAAGATACACGACTCAGCCCACTATCGACCTCCGGTCTCCGGAGGGGAGTGATGTGGCGGCATCGCCACAATGGAACGCGTCACACTGACGTCACGCAAAATCCTGCATCGCGCAAACAGAGTTTACCGCGCGACTAGCATATATACAACATCCCGACATCAACCGTCGGGCAGTAGCCCACCAGACACAACACCCGTCTGGTCGGAGGATCCTCCCTTTTCTATGGAGGATGAGTGAACTTTACACCCTGTTCCTCATACCTCTATACTGGGACTCGCCGCTCGAGAGCTCGAGGAAGTGATGCTGATGACGTCACGCTGTAGTAGTTGCACGAAGGCTGCGCTGACGTTCATGTTCGGGGTCACCAGTATAGAGGCATGAGGAACAGGGTGTAAAGTTCACTCATCCTCCATAGAAAAGGGAGGATCCTCCGACCAGACGGGTGTTGTGTCTGGTGGGCTACTGCCCGACGGTTGATGTCGGGATGTTGTATATATGATAGTCGCGCGGTAAACTCTGTTTGCGCGATGCAGGATTTTGCGTGACGTCAGTGTGACGCGTTCCATTGTGGCGATGCCGCCACAAACCTAAATAAAATTGGCGGGATATTTTTTTAAATTTAATTTTATAGCTCTACGGAATAGCTAGCGATGAAAATAGTTATTTACATGGGATTTGGCCAAAAAACTCATTCCCTTACCACCAGTTTACCTAATTAATTACATAACAATTTTCATCGTATTTAACTGGCGAATTGTGGGTGTACTATAAGTACACCCACATTTCGCCAGTTATGTTTAAGTCCCATGTAATAGGGGGCGAGCCTATTGCCATCTACCGGGCACAAATCCAGACTCCGGACTGCTACTGAGAAATTCCAGGTAGAAAAACCCAATAACGCTTTGCCCGACCTGGGAATCGAACCCACGACCTCATGCTCAGCAGTAGCGCTTGCGACCACTAGACCAACGAGGTAGACAATGTTTATGTTATTTTCATCGTAAAATGAGTCGGAAAAGAGATGTTGTAAAAAAACATATTTGGGCGCCATTTTCCAATATGGTGGCGCTAGCGGTAAAGATACGAAGTAGCAAAGTGAAAATTCGAAAAGAGCACGTTGAAATTAATAAAATGACGAATTTACAAAACTCCCAGAAAATTTTTGAGGTAGTTTTTTGAGCACCAAATGACTGTACTAATTATAAAACTAACCGACTAGCGCTAAATAATAACTAACAACTTTTTGTTTAAATTCATTGATGTATTTTAAGTAAGTAGCAAAGCATGATCCCGCAGACGGTTTTATTATAATGTCTGCATTCATTGGTCGTACATAAATGTGCTCGAACCTTTTTATAACAAAGTAAAAAAAAAAAAAAAAATAAAGGGATTACTTTTAGCGGTCGTTGACCCTGACTGGAGACTTTTTTTTAATGTATTCTGAAGTATAAAACAGTTGTTGACTGAAATAGGGATGAGTGTCTACTCTAATATTGACTGGTAAACCCTTTAAATGTTCGGCTTCCCGTCATTTTTGAGGAGACGTACCTATCTGAAAGGCAAAAACGAATCGTCAAAATCTGTCCTTGTGTCATCCTATCACAATCCCAATTATATATTAATTTTAAAGTAACCCCAAAATTCAGATAAAAGCCTACAGTTTTCTGCGATTATTATTCAGACTGTTTGTTTTAATATATCACTCTTTCTGTTTGTTACAGCAATTCGACTCAATATGCAAAGCCGAAATATCATTCTTAATACCACGGATACTATTAAACGTAAGTATACAATTTCACTCATTAAAAACTAGCCCACATTCATTTTAAAACATTATAAACATGGAGCTCAACGTATGACTGTTATCCAAGTAACGTTATATTGTTAATGGGCTCTAAGTTCTTCATAAAACACACATTTAACTAAAGTTATAAAACTTTCACAATACGGTTTACGGTACATCATGGCCTTACTTTTGTTTATTTTAAACTCGAATAATTTCAAAATCTAAGTTGCCTACATGATGTTTGTATACCACCCATACTATCCATACTACTATTATACATACTAGCTGTGCCCCGCGACTTCGTTCGCGTGGAAGTGGTAAGATACACAATCTACTTAAATAATAGCCACATTTTAATAAAACTCCCTCGTCCTCCGACCCGCCGCGTTACATCGCCCGCCCGCGCTATTACTCGTTTTCGCTGAGTGTTCTTTCTGACTTTTTTTCTGTTTTCTCGGCTCCTAAGGGTCGTAGCGTGATGTTAAATAACCTATAACTATCCTCGAGAATTGGGATACCAAATGTAACAAGAATTTTTGAAATCCGACTTTTAGTTCACAAATTCATGAGTTTTAATATTTTGCGCGGAACCCTATTTATTTTTCGAAAATAAAAGTAGCCTAAATTACCCGCCATAACATCAGCTATCTGCCAGTGAAAGTCCCGTCAAAATCAGTCTAGCCGTTTTGGAGTTTAGCCGGAACAAACAGACAGACAGACAAAAATTTTAAAAATTGCTTTTTGTTATAAGTACCGTTTATACTTTCTTATGCATTTAGTTAAAAGTTGTTATTTGGACATTACAAACAGACACTTCAATTTTACTTATTTGTATAGATAATTATTTATACCACCATTCAAAACATATTATAGGTACAAAAAATTACTGAAAAAAAAAGGCTAGGAACAACTTTTCTAATCAGGAAAGATGTAAAATACCGGCCAATCAGGTAAATAAAATAATAACCCTATGAAATAGAGGAAATGAAACAACTGTTTTTCTAAACAGTTGTTCGTTGCGGGCTTCTGCCCGCAACGAAATTAGTTAGCAAAGAAAATTAGGGTCAACTAGCACCATAGAACTGCAGGGCAATTACGTAACATACTTACAGTCGGAATCGGTTTCATTTTGACAGTTCAACAACATTCATTGGGCTATTTACGTAACAACGTACAACAGAGCAGACAAATTTTTCGAACTTAATAAGCAATGGATTACCAATTTGCTTCAAAATGATTCAGATTCTGATTGATAGTGTGTTACACAATTAGGGTGCAGGTGTCTAAATTTGAGGCTATTATAGTCACACAAGTAAGAACATAAGTAACCTTCCAAAAATAGAAATCTAAACCTTTTATATATTTCTTACCCTATCTACCATAAAAAAATTTCTTGCGCGAATAATTCGCAGTAGCCCAGTTTCTCCACGTAACATCAGCTATCTGTTAGTGAAAGTCTGATCAAAATTGGTCCAGCCGGTTCGGAGATTAGCCGGAATAAACAGACAGACAGACAAAAATTTTAAAAATTGCTTTTTTGTTATAAGTACCGTATATACTTTCTTATGCATTTAGTAAAAAGTTTTTATTTTGACATTAAAAACAGACACTTTAATTTTATTTATTTGTATAGATGTATAGAAGATGTACAGATAACTCTGTCTGTCTGTTACCTTATCACGCCTTTTGGCTAAACGGATTTAGATGAAATTTGGCACACGGATGGACCAGGACCTGGGTTAGGACATAGGACATCCGGTAGTACGTTCTCGTGAGATAAATTCTGACTTCTACGCGGGAGAAGTCACGAGCAAAAGCACACAACATATCAGGTAGGATTCATCGAATTCATTTTTCACATGACACACTCATACGCCCCACAAAAAGGCGCAGAAATCATGTCAAATTTAAAAGTCAACGCTGCTTTTGTTGAACACCGTACAGTTTCCAAGTTGGGTTCTATAAAAGTCTTGCCAATTCTTTTGTGCGACGTATGTCATAAGTCAACGCGGGACGTGACCCCAAAATAACGCAACGAGCACTATTGTTTGCTTGCACAAAACTTCCCTTGGCGGAAAAATATGCTTTTTAAAATGTTCAAGCTTATTTTTCACTTTTTTCACCTGACTTTGGTTTTACGGCTACAGAACACAATCAACCTGTTTGTAGTAAATATTGTGACATTTTGTGAAGGGAAGTCTGCACATTTTTAACAAGGCTGTCGTTCTTTTTTGTTCGGACTTTCTTAACAATGGGTATTTTTGAGATGGTCTGTCGTTGTGCTTTATACAAGAAAATTTTAAGGGTCATAAGCTGAAGTTCTGTCATCTTGCAACGTTAAATAAAATGCGATCTATGAATAAAGTTTGAAGAAACTTCTTTTATGAATTCTGAAAAGCAGATATAAAATAAATTACATAGGTACATTTAGTGCCTGTATAAATAATAAATACCCAATGCATAAGAAATTATAAAAGGTACACATGTCATAAATAAACATATTTTATCAAATCATAGGTACATTTATGTATTTAAAAAATGATAACACATTACTTAACGTACGATGTCATTCTATTGATATTTGAAACCAAATGTCAGACGCGTTAACAAGATTAACTTTCAATTTAGTCCAATACCAGTCAATGATAGAAACCATCCAATTGAAGTCCTTCACTTAGCCACTATTAACAGAACAAATAAGGACTAATGCGTGTATTTACTAAACTTCAAATTGGACACTAAGTACACTAGGTGTTTTCAGACTATTATTATTTATCTTGCCTTGGATATCTGTCTAGCCTGTAAATGTTTACTCCAACGAACTATTAGTCCATTTAAGTTGACAACTTTGGTAATGGAGAAGTTTCATAGTGCGCAGAAATGGGTCATTTTGTACGGCAATTCGCCTTGTTTCATATAAACTAGGGAATTTTGTTGCGTAGTATTATTTAAAAATAAATATGTCTTATTTTAAAAATAGTTAGCTATGTCATCATTATCATCATGTGTAGCCTGCCGTCTTTTTGAAATAGGAAACATTTGCAGTTCGTTACATATTAGTTTTTCACAAATATAGGGTAGAAGTAATACAAGTAAACGTGGGCTGCTGTACAGCAGTCCACTGCTAGACATAGGCCTCTTCAATTGCACGCCTTTCAGCTCTATTCTCGGCAACTCTCATCCAGCTGCTACCAGCCACCCTGCGAAGATCGTCGCTCCACCTAGCAGAGGGCGTCCTACATTACGTTTGCTGATCCGCGGTCTCCATTCAAGAACATGTCGACCTAATGGTCATCGGTTCTACGGCTAAAATTGCCGGCCTAGTGCCACTTAGCTTGCTTGTTCTGTGAGCTATGTCGACAACTTTGGTTCTCTGCCGGATCACCTCGTTCCGGATTCGATCCTTCAGAGAGATTCCAAGTCCGTTCCATAGCTCGCCGAGCGACCTTGAATTGGTGAACCAGCGTTACATTTTGGCTCCGTAAGTCATAACAGGCAGGACGCACTAACACCTACCTATGTATTTGTGAAAAACTATAACAAACTGCTAATATTTCCTATTTCACAAAGACGACAGACCACCATGATAGTAAGTAGAACATTGATGAAATGATAAATAATTAAGGATGCTGTGCACTTATCACCTCTTTGAATTAAGTTCATCCACCTCTTTTTTCAGAGAAATGTTGAAGTTTGTGGTTTCATTTAAGCAGCTTAAACCAATCACTGATCATCACTCTGTCTCCCACAGTGCCTCTGCATATGGTGCGTCCTCCGACTGTACCACCTGCTTCGAGCCGGCGTCACATGGAAGGGCGCGGCCCCTATCGAACTGTGACTATTACCGCCCCTCCACTCCTCGGAGCCACAGCCGCGTCACTCGCAGCCCTGCGAGTCCACGCTCCTCTTAGGAGGGGCAGAAAGTGACACCGATGCTAGCCTGCACGAACTCTGACGACGCTTCTCGCCTATCTTACTATAACAAAGTTTTTGTTTACTTTAAAAGCTTTTTGACACGTCAACAATACGACAGATTTTGAAATAACCATCAAATCGTCTAGAAGCACAAATGGGCGGAACATACGCCCTGAAGATTGAGGGCAGTATCTCGAATTTGAACATGTTCGGAACGTTTGAAAAGTTCTATCTATGGAAGTCAGTCTTGTTCTATGACGAAACTGCCATTGGGGTTTATTTATTTATTTAATAATTCAAGCAGACAAAATGTATAGAGGCACATTTAATGCCATGACATGGTCTTAAAATTGTAAAAAAAAAATGGTCTTAAAAAAAAAAATTACTTATCGTTCAACAGTATCTGATTCGCAAGATCATTTCAGAGATTTTCTATTTTGCTATAAACAATACCGTTTAGTTCTCAAAAAAAAGATGCATGTATTGTGTTATGTACAAGCTATAAACCTTTTTGTTTCAAGGCAAAGACTTAAGGTGCTATGTCTCCTGTCCCCAAGTAAACGGTTTTCCGAAACAGCGTAAAAGGATAATAAATATTTCAGTGTAACGGCCAGAGATTTGCGCCCAGAAAATGTATAAAACATTTATTTATTGTGTCGTTTTTAAGACTTTACTGAACTTATGAATATCAATGAAGCTGGTTTGCAGACCTTATTTAAACGAACAATACTTTAGTCTGCGGGAACGAAATTAGCGGCGGCATAGCGATGGCCATTGCGGGGCGGCGCGGCGCGGCGGCGGCGGCGGTGTAAACAAAAATGTAGCATTCTGAAGAGACGCGCACGAAACGGGCGAGAGCGGCACGGGGCGATCGAGCGATGCACAGGTGGTGGTGGCGCTCTGGCGACGCGCAAGCGACGGGAACAAACTTGTTTGATTTCGCCGCTCGACGGCCGCTTGTTCCTACTGAATCGTCCGCCAGTTTCGTGCCCACCCCAAGCCTACTGCCGGATCGCCCCGCCCCGCTCCGCTCCGCAGTCGCCATCGCTCGGCCGCCGCTGGTTTCGTGCCCGCAAACTTAGAGTTATGATAAGATCAAGGATCTAACCACCTTTGTCTAAAGCCTCCATCTTCGGAGGCACATTATCTTTGACCTATTTACTCCTAACAATACGTTACTCCGTACATATCAGATCTCTAGTATTCAGGGTAAAGGCTAAAGTCTAAATCACTAACATGGCGTCGAAGATCGGGCCGAAAGATAACAACCTAAAGGCCTCAAAGCTTCCAGAATTCGTTTTCTATTAGTTTTCATCCCACAAAAACGAAGAATAAGAAAGAGAGAATGGATGAATGGATATGGAAAGGAATGGATGGCGATGAATCCAGAACCACAACAGATGAAACCAGAAGCTAAAAAAAAAATTAAAGCTGAGTCATGACTAGAAAAACATTCATTCAATTTGTTATGGGTATGTAAACCCATTTCAAAACAAAACTTTTATTTTTAACGGGCCTATACACCATTATTTTATGTACCTTTAATAAAATAATTATTATATATAAAATTATAGTTTTGTTTGATACGTAAATCAATTCGCGTACTTTCCTTGAAGTTTCGTTAGTATAATGTGAATTTGCTGGAAGCCAGTAAGTAATCATAATAATAAATCTATAATTATCTCAACATCATATTACAGGCACTGGTTAATGAAATGCACAATCTTAAATAGAGAAAGGTGGCTGAGGTAGATCTTGACATCCAACCCACCTGACTCTTTTAGGTGGGACATGGTCATTTATAAATGGCAACGATTAATTGCGACATCGGTCACTAAACTTCTTTTGTTTCATTTAAGTACTTTCTCGTAATAAAAAAGAATAATTGTAAAGTAAAAAATACCAGTACAGTTATTATTTAAAAGGTAATTATGCAAATGAAAGTATGCAGTCGGCGATAATTAAAACAAACGTGAGTTTTGCGTGGAAAATGCATTGCGTGTTTAAAGTTTTACAAAACGAAAAGTTGCAAAGCGAATTCTTTTGTGGACGTTTTTTTTTTCAGATTACCAGATGCATTTTTAAAGAAAAGAGAAATATTGTTTTTTTTTGTATTCTCTGTTACGAAAATCTAGCTCGAAGCTGCGTTTACAAAATATGTTTCTCTACATATTATAAACTGTCACTTTTTGTGTCTGCCTGTGTGACCGCGTTGTTCTTCCAAACTACGTAACGAATATTGATGCAGTTTCCATCGTCATTTATGACCGATTCCTATAATTTACGTACTGTTATTGGTTAAAATTAAGACTCTTTTATCTTTACGAATAATGAAGCAAAGACCTCATAGCTTTGCATAGGAGACCCTCACATTTGGAAGTAGCTATCACAGGTAAAATTACTTACGAATCTTTTTATATGCCCAGTTTGGCAATAAAAAGGGCTACCATAGGTAAGCAAAATGATTCATTTTTGTTTAGAGGAACCGATCATTAGATAATTTATTCCGGAAGATCTATGTGTATAAAACAATAATATTAAACTGACATAACATAATAAAGAAATCTCGACCTTATATCAAGTCGTAAAAACCGTGCCAAGCAGAGGCGGGTCGCTAGTATTTGTTTAAACATGGTATAAAAACTCTTTATTAACAACCATATGAATAACTGTGGTTTACTTCGGATAAACTAACACATAAAATTGAACTATGGAAATACCTAAACTATCGATTTGGGTTAGTTTAAATAACTAGGCTGATTGGTGCACAAAAGGTAAAGATTATTTAATCAATCTATCAACTCAGCCGATCGCAGTCCACTGTTAGACATAGGCCTCTCCTAGGCAGCGCCACAACACCCTGTCCTCCGCCTTCCGCATCCAGTCTGTCCCAGCCACATTTTTAAGGTCATCGGTCTATCTGGCACCCCATACTACGTTTGTCGATACACGGTCTCCACTCCAGGACTCGTTTGCTCTACCGGCCATCGGTCCTTCAACAAACATGGCCAGCCCCTTGCCACTTCAGCTTATTCTGCAAGTTTTGTCGGTAACTCCAGTTCTTAAAAAAAACTCCGAGCATAGCCCGCTCTATAGCGCGCTGAGTGACCTTGCATTTGTGGATCAGCCCGACTGTCAGTGTCCATGTTTTGGCACCGTATGCCATAACGGACAGGTCGCACTGCAACGATTATTCAAAAACTATTCCGGCGAAAAAAGTGTGAAATAATTTCATTTTCCAGCTGTGCTTAAATTAGAATATTTCTGTCTTTTTCATTGTCCATGCTATCGGACAAGGACAACAGACGTTAATTAATGTTTGTATGACGTGTTGTTTAGCAATTCTTCCATGTTATCGAGAGTACAATAAATATTGTTCAGTGCGTATCAAGTTAAGATTATATTAATTTTTAAAATATGTATGTATAACCGACTTATATATTTTTAAACTATACTAGGGCCATTACAAATGCAAAGTTAAAGTAATAAATCATTATATCGATAGCAATAAGACAGTTACGCACAACACTAGCATGGCTCCATAAGAAGGATTGTAAGAGCGAGCGAGGTCCGATAAAAATGATTTATTACTCTAACTTTGCGTTTATAATGGCCCGAGTACAGTGTAGTAGTATGCTGAGCTTCTATAAAGTGACGTTTTAGTATTGTCTATGTCTACTTCCAATCTTACCTATTTTCAATTAATACAATTTTAAAAGTCCGAAAAGAGAGTTGTTATTGTAAATTAATGTTTTCGAAAGGATTAGCACATAGACATTTTCAAGAACTTGCGTTTATTAATTAAATATTAAAATTAGCGTTTTATTGAATGAAATGTAAATAATTATTTTACAACGTCACTTTAAAGAACTTGAAAACTGTAAATAAAGCTTGTTAGTAATAATAACAAAGAACGACAAAATCAGCTAGAAAATGTAAACGAACAATATAAAACTGAGTTGTCAAAGAGTAAACTTTTAAATACCATCGCGGTTTTTAAAACATTGTGAAATCAAAAGAGAACTTTTAAAGCCTGTGTTGTTCGATCAAAAAGTTATTTGATCTAAAATAATTTGTAAATAATATAAACGTTAGATCTAAAGAAATATTTTGTATATAAAAATAACATATATGTATATTTATAGACGCTGAAACAAAGCTTGTTGTGCTTGTAAATAAATAGAGAAAGAATTTTTATTGGGTGATATAAACTGCCCGTAAGTGTAAACGCTGTATAAATAGACATGAAAAAAAAAATACGTTACAATGAAATTCCGATATTATAAACGTCTAATAAATTGAATGTTGAAACTGTTGATATCGTTTTAATTTCAAATGAGTGACTTGTTAGGGTTCCGTACCCAAACGGTGCCAACAGGACCCTATTATTAAGGCTCCGCTGTCACAGGGATGTATCATTTGACACTTGAATATTTCACAGAGTGTCTACTATGGCCGTTATAACAACATCATCTGCCTAGCCTTTTCCCAACTATATTGGAGTCGGCTTCCAGTCTAACCGGATGCAGCTGAATACCAGTATTTTACATGGAGCGACTGCCTATCTGACCTCCACAACCCAGTTACTGGGTAATACGATACCCCTTGGTAAGACTGGTTGTCAGACTTTCGGGCTTCTGACGACCCGTAACGACTGTCATAGATCCACGAATGACAGCCGGGACCAACGACTTAACGTGCTTTCCGAGGCACGGAGGAGTCTCGGTATGTAAAGATGGTCACCCATCCACGGACCAACCCCGGCAAGCGTAGCTTAACCTGATGGATCGACCCATGCGGCTGTTATAACAACAAATAATAATAATATAATCCTTCTGTACTAATATTATAAATACGAAAGTTTGTGAGGATGGATGGATGGAGGTTTGTTATTCATTCACCCAAAAGATACTGAACGGATTTGGATTAAATTTGGCACACAAATAGTTTATAACTGGGGAATAAATTTATTTATTTTTTCAATACATTAATATTTTAACTTATAACTAATAAATAATAAAATAACAAAATTATATCCTAACTTAACTAAAACTATTCACAAACTAAAATATGGCGTCGAAAAATTCCTCCGCATCGCTGTCGACTGGTAATGTACCCAAGAGACTGGCGGCATAACTTTATAACTTGGATTAACATATAGGATATTTTTTATTCCAATGTCCTTACGGGATCGAGACTTATGCGGGTGAAACCGTGGGGCGCTGCTAGTAAAGTTATAAATTATAAACGGGGTTCCCATACTGTTAGGGTTAAATTATAGTACGGAGGGACAGAACCCTTCGTGTGCTAGTCCAACTCGCACTTGGCCGCTTTTTTTTAATAAAGCAGACTTGCTTTATCTTGCTCTCTTAGTTCTCTCTGTTAATATCTAAAGAAATTATTCATTCCCAGGGAAAGGTCATCAATAATTCAACTTGAACAATCTGTGACTTTTTCGCTTAAAAAGTCGTTTATTATGTGAAACTTTCTAAGTTAATTCTGCTGTACTAAGTCAAAGAATAAGTTTAAGTTTTTTTGCATAATCAAGTTTGCTAAGAATGTATAAAAACCGTAAAGAAGTTAGGTTAGGTTACCTATCTGCCAACAATTTTTATGATATCACTGGATTTATGGCTCATGGCTAAATGATAACAGCTGCACGGGTAGATCGAAGGTTAAGCTACGCTTGCCACGGTCGTTTCGTGCATGGGTGACCATCTAATATACACCGAGATCCCTCCGTGCCTCGGATAACACATTACGCCCTTGATCCCGGCTGTCATTCGTGGATCTTTGACAGTCGTTTCGTCAGAAGCCCTAAAGTGTCAAACCAGTCTTACCAAGGGATATCGTGTTACCCAGTAACGGCCGAACCCAATAACCTATTTTCAGTAAAAGACAGATCGCTATTGATGGTAGACAGTATCTATCTGTCCTTATGTCAGGCCGGTAAGATTTAAGATTAAGAAATTATTGGGACGTTAAACCCATAGATAGATAGGTTTTATATCTCCAGTATACCAAAACTGGTGATAGATAGGTTATTGGGTTCGGCCGTAAATGGATTGTGGAGGTCAGATAGGCAGTCGCTCCTTGTACATACAATACTGGTATTCAGCTACATCCGATTAAACTAGAAGCCGACCCCAACATACTTGGGAGAAAGTTAGGCAGATTGACTGGAGTTATGGAAGGAATTACTCATCTACTTATCAAGTCAGAGGGAGAATGATAAGTAATTTCATACAGAAAAAAGTAGGCAAGTAGATGCACTTCTTTCTTCCTTTTACACATAGCTATTCTACATTATAGCTCAAGACAACAACAAGCAACAGCAATAGTCAGTGAATATGAGAGAGAATCAAGCTCATCTACACTTATTTATATTACTAAGTGTTGCCCGCGGCTGCGCACGCGTGTATGTCAAAACTTCCCTATTTGAATCGGATTTTGTTCAAAATTTCATGTTTTTTTTTTGCGCGAAACTCAAATTTTTTTTCTAAAATAAAAGTAGCATAAGTTACTCGTTATAAAGTCAGCTATCTGCCAATGAAAGTCCCGTCAAAATCGGTGCAGCCATTTTGGAGATAAGCTGGAACAAACAGACAGATAGACAGACCGACTAAAACTTTTTAAATAATTTTTTTAAGTAGGTATCGTATATACTTTCATTATATATCTTGTAAAAAACTGTTATTTTGACATTACATATAGACACTTCAATTTTATTTATTTGTATAGATAAAGAGGTAAAAATGAGTTTGTATGTAGGGGGTAATCTTCGGAACTGCTGATCCTGTTCCGAAAATTCTTCCACTAATGGGAAGTTACAGCAAAGCCGAGTGTCATAAGATATATTTACATATATTATGTTAAAACAAGAATTGTCGCTGGCAGAAGCTAGTGGAAAATGAATGCATGCCCGAATCTTATATAACCCAGTATCTCGAAGCAAAAGGTCGCATGCGCAACACATACGCCCTTAACTTATGACGTCTCATTAAGGAAGTCTGCGAGTGAAAATGTGTTCATTAAGGCGTCCCGCCGACTCACACCATATGGGTACAGTCGGCTAAGAAAGTGGTACTTAGATCAATTATGACAAGAATTCCTGGAAAATATTTTTTTTTCAAAGGTTGTTTAAGGTCAATTCCGTTAAGTCAATTTAGAATATAGTATGAGACACCATAAAATACAACATTCGTAATTTATTGTTAGATTATTTTTGCAAGTGAACCCAGCAGGGTTTACTTGCGACCCCTTGTTACTTTATGACGTGCTAACGAACTTCAATTTTAGGGTAGTACCGAACCATTTTTTTTGTTGACGGTACCTACATTATTAAAGCACATGATTTAAAGTGGATTTAAGTCGCATTTCAACTAAATTGCACCGCAGCCGTAGTTAATGAAATTTTTAATTAATTAATTACAACCGTAGAGCTGTGAGCAATGGTTGAAATAATAGTTTTATTCCAGTATAACTTTCTCCATTTTAAATCGGATTCAAATGATAATGTCTGTGCTTTTACAAGGTACGACAAAGTCTGTTTTTACTGAAAAAACAGAAAAAAACTGTTAACTATTATTAACCGATTTCAAAAAAAGGAGGAGGATATGAATTCGTTTTTTTTTTAATATTTGTTACCTAAGTACTCCGTCGTTTATCCTCCGTCGTCGATTTGGAAAATTCTTTTTTTATTTGAAAGGACATACTTCCAGATTGGTCCCATTTTCATCAAAATCCATTTCTGATTGTAGGATCCGTGAGGAATTGAGGGAACTCCTCAAATATTATCGACAAACACAGCGATTTTGGTATTTTCATCAACAAGTCAAGCATTTGCAGTCAGAAAATATCATTTGGTGAAGTGAAACTGACGAAGAAGACCACAGATGGCCACGGGAACTCCTCAATGATAAGTATTTCACGGGTGGCGATAAAATATCTCGATTAAGATAGTTAAGCTACTATGACGAAGCAAATAAATGGTTCTTATGAAAATGGTACCATTGAACTGATCTGATGATGAAGCCGGAAGGTAGGCACTGGAACTCCTAAACAAATAAATAAATAAATAAAACAATGTATCCTAGCCGTGTTAGGGCTTATTGGAATTGTCATGAGATGCACTCTGGTCATAAATTATTTTTAACCGACTTTAAAGTAGGAGGAGGTTGTCAGTTCAACGGAATCTTTTTATTTTTTATTAAGGGAACTTTTCAAATATTATAGGCACACTTATTACGATTTGGGTATTTTTTTATAGTAACTTGTAAATTTTCTCTTGGCAAGCACCATATTTTGGTGAAGTGGATCTGATGACGAAGCCCACAGATGGTAAGATGGCCACCGGAACCACTCAGTAATAAGTATTTCACGGGTTGCGATTCGATTACTCTAAAATGAATGGTAAGCAATATAAGTTCGTCACAATGCATATGATGAAGTGGATGGTGAACTACCAGGAGAACTCCTCAACAATTAACGTCCCTGCATCGGGAAAAGCAATGTTTTGTAAAAGGTGATGAGCAGTTGTCATTAGGCTATTGTAACTGAGATAAACTACAAACCGACCCACTAAAAAGTGAAAAATAAAAAAACTTTTTTACAAACAAAAACAACCGACTTCCAAAAAAAAAAACACTACAAAGTTACAAATAACTTTAATTTTGGAAGTCAGTGGCAAAAACCTGAAATACAGATCCAAAGATACCGACTTCCGAAATTACACCTATTTTTCATTTTGTAGTGTTGTGTGTTTTTTTTTTTTGTAAAAAAGTTTTTTAAAACATTTGCTAAATGATAATTTTCGATTTGTTTGTGATCATGTCACAACTTTGTACCCTTGCTGCATAGCTGTTCACAATCATTCAACAGGCTTCCGAGTCGAAAATGACAAATCTTCGGTTACCTGATTTGCCTAGACCCCAACCGCAAATAGCCGTCGGAAAAATAGTGATCGTCTATTTGATTTAAACTTTCAAAATTTTCGGGTTTCGGATTTGTGAACAGCATTTAGAAGACTCCATATGGGCTTGTGGCTAAGTAATAACAGCCGCACGGGTCGATATATCAGGTTAAGCTACGCTTTCCGCGGTTGGTCCGTGGATGGGTGACTATCTTTACATACCAATACCCCTCCGTGCCTCGAAAAGCACGTTACGCCGTTGGTCCCGGCTGTCATTCGTGGTTCTTTGACAGTCGTTACGGGTCGTCAGAAGCCGGAAAATCTGACAACCAGTTTTACCAAGGGGTATCGTATTACCCAGTAACTGGGTTATGGAGGTTAGATAGGCAGTCGCTCCATTTAAAATACATACTGGTATTCAGCTGCATCCGGTTAGGATGGAAGCCGACCCCAACATAGTTGGGAAAAAGTTAGGCAGATGTTAGATAACGCTGATTAATGTTCGATTCAGCACGGAAGCGTGTCGAATGGTTGTGTTTTGGTTGTGTTGTGTTGTTGTGGATATTCTTTAATCAAATAAATAATAGTATCATCTAACCACCAGAAAACCAAGAAGGTTTTGTACGCACGCAAGTGGCTCAAAACATGGCTATATCTTCTGGTAGACCAACTGTAGACGCCGGTACTGAGCTTCATGTGGACAATGACGGGGTGGATAGAATGATGCGCAGCTTGACTATTATAATTGGTTTAATACCACTAAAAATTACAAAATATATAAATGTAGGTATGCATATGGCGGTTTCAACGATCTGTGAGTGAATGCCGCGATATCGTCACTCGCGGTTTTTGTATACGGTGTCGTACACGTGTGTGCGTGAGATATTGGTGACCGCACACATGCTAGGCATTAACACCAACTATGCCTAAAAAATGTATTGTACGCTAAAGATAAATGTATATTTATTGCTTATCTGTGTACATTAGTAATACAGGTTAACAAGGTGTAAGAGAACGACGCGGAAACTGTTACCATGAGTTCAATACATGATTCTAGAACCACCAGCATTGAAAGTAAGTAGTCGGTGATTTAAAAAAAAATCAGCAGGTTCAGAATACAACAATCCGTTCCATCACTGCAATAACTGATGTCACTCGGAAAGTTGCCACGCTTAAATGGAATTGGGCTGGACACATCTGCCGCATGGTAGACGATCAATGGGCCAAGCTTACGACAGTGGGACCCGCTTAATGGCAAACGACATCGCGGCAGGCCCACACGGAGTTGGCGGGATGAGCTGGACTCCTTTATTTGCTTCTTTGTCTTGTCCTTGGCAGATCTGGACAGAGATAAGTAGAAAGAGAGTAGGGAGGCATTTGCCCAGCAGTGGGACAATAACGGCTAATAAAAATAAAAAAGTAAGAAAAAAGCAGCGTCATACATTTTGCCTGTGTAGGGTAGGTATTGCACTTTTCTATGAAACAGATTTTTTTAAACCGAAGAATAATCACAACCACACTAATCACTGGTTACTGGTTAATCACTGTCAGTATGCTGCAACATGCTGGCCCACAGGTTTGCGCGATGTACAGAGGCGGTCAAGATTACTTTGTTTAAATCTTTTTGCTCGTCATTTTACACGTGCAGCCTGTGGACTTGTTATTATTTGCGTGCATAAGCGATCTGCGTGTCCAGTACAATAACGTACTCAGGATACTGTTGAGGCTGTCATGGTGATGTAGCGCGTCAAAGATGTTTGCGGAAAGACATATAGATGGTTTTGTAGCCATCATACGTAAAAGAAGCGCTTCTCTGCTTGCTCGTCTTCGTGGCAGTACCAACACTATCTTGAGTTTATTTCGCAGATAGATGGAAGTCTCCAATGTTGCGGCATTGGATAAAACTCCACACCGAATAAAACATGCATGTCTACTGACACTAGTATTTAAGACCATTGTTACTAACACTATGGGCGTAGCCCGAAATAAATGATATAATAATAATGTAATTTATTTGGTAACAGTTTGTGCGCTGATGTCCCATTTTATTTATTATATACTTTATTGTACACCAACTTACACATTACATACAAATAAATTATAAACTACAAAACATACAATAGAGAATATTATGCAAAGCTGAGACAGCAGATGGCGCCACATGGACATGAAGTAAACAAGGCAAACTGTCAAAGGCGAGCGGCAACATTTTTCGGCGTTTTTAAGTATAATTTCAGCTTTATTTCATCCTTGTTGCTATAATTGTAGGTTAAAATATTACCAAAAGGTTAAAAACATGACTATAAGAATTTCAAACATATTTGTTTTGGTGATATTGAACTACTTTACAATAAACGTTTAACGTTACATTCAAGTAAATAGCACTAAAAATATTGTATTTTGACATTAGGTTAATACTCTGACCTGTAAAATATCCTCCATTTTTATAGTCTTCAGCTCTGAAAGGATCAGAACACCACCTTTAATGTTTTGTGACTGAAAAATGCTTGCAACGTAGCAATTTACCACTGCTTGCGAACTGATCCGTTTTTAGTGAATTAATGAACATCTTCGTTCCTGTATCTACCTAACTCACTGACTGATTCATTATGACTATCCCTTAAAGAATATTCCTGACGAATGAATATCACTAAAATAATATATCAGTAGATGGTAAACACACCGGATCTTTCATTAACAGTCATCTAACCATATATATAGATATATTATAGCCATAGATGAAAAAGGAGACCTAAAAATTAAGTTTGTGTTCTGTTTACGTTATTTAGTTAAATATTTATTCCCCTTATAACTATTATTACAGGTTGCATTACCTAACGCTGTGGTACGGTCTGATAAAATGAATTTATTATTTAAATTATTTGCAATTGTTTAGATGTGATCGAACTGCTTGTTTAGCTACTACTTTGTGGCCCTTTGACTGGGTGTATTTTTTAAATGAAAACCAAGTTATCATTACAAATGGTCGTTAGCGAATGTGTTTATTTTTTAATGTATACAGCGATCGAGGAAAAAGGGACGGGAACAAACGGGCCAATCACAACAAGCTATCACGTCATTTAGCTGTGCTGTGATTGGCTTACGATGACGCGACCGAATTCCGTTTGGATATACTCCCAAACATGCCCGCGGCCTTGAAAGCTTCAGCTTACAATTGATTTTCCATTTATTCATCTTCGACCAGAGGACAGATCTTCGTGTATGGCCGTCTCACGATGCCTGATTATGTTTGAATGTCTGCTACTCGTGAGATACCGTCGTTGCCAGGTATCGTCTTCATGATTCGACCCAATTGCCATTTCAATGGTGGAAGGCTGATTTCTTTAATAATGACAAGCGTGTCAGGTTTCAAGTCTGCCATATTTTGTCTCCATTTGGTTCTAGTTTGTAGCTCCGAGATGTATTCCATGGCCCAGCGCGACCAGAACTGCTGCCGGATCTGTTCCACTCTCTGGTAGCGAGTCAGTCGATGAACAGGTAAGTCTCGCAGGTCATCTTCACAGACTGGTGCGGTGAGTGGTCGTCCGATCAAAAAGTGTCCAGGGCTAAGGGGAAGATAGTCTCGAGGATCCGAAGACAAGGGAGTCATTGGTCGGGAATTCAACATCGCTTCAATTTGACATAATACTGTAGTGAGCTCCTCGAAGGCTAAGTGAGCGTTGCCCACTACTCGGCGGAGATGGTACTTGCATGATTTGACCCCAGCTTCCCACAAGCCACCGAAATGCGGGGAATATGGGGGAATAAAAGAAAATTGAATGTGTTGACCCCTCGCATAGTCAATAATATTTTTTCTACATTTTAATAAAAACTGAGCAAAATCATTACTTAACCCTACAAAATTGCGTCCATTGTCCGAAAATATTTCCGACGGCTTTCCGCGCCGTGAAATGAAACGCTTAAGCGCCAGTAAGTATGCATCAGAAGAGAGGTCACTAACTAATTCCAAGTGTACTGCGCGCGTCGTGAAACAGATAAACAGACAAATGTATGATTTGATTAGTTTCGCGCCTCTGCCTTTTCGATTTTGTATGAACACCGGCCCTGCGTAGTCCACACCTGTGCGAATGAAAGGAAAACCAGCGGTTACCCGTTCTTTAGGCAAGTTGCCCATGAGTGGGGTTAACGTTTTACCTCGAATGCGCTTACAGACCACACATCGTTGCGTCACCTTCTTAGCTAAGTTTCTACCTGACAGTGGCCACCAATTTTCGCGCAAACGGTATAGTAACGCTTGAAGTCCGCAGTGCATAGATTGGTTGTGTTCGTGCCTAAACAATAAGAGTGTAAAGTGGTGTTCAGAAGACAAAAGAATCGGATGTTTTTTACTATAATTAAAGTCAGGCGAATTCTTTATCCTACCTCCCACTCTAATTATACCTTCAGTATCCAGAAACAAATTTAAACTCGCAAGACTAACGCTTGACTTGACATCTTTACCATTCTTTAGTAAATTATACTCAACTGGAAATGATTCCATTTGCGATAATCGTGCAAGTGTATTAATGGCATGTCTTAACTCAATAACAGTGATCGTACCTGTCAGCTGATTTGTTTTGTTGCGCGCGCAGCTGTTGTGAATAAAGCGTAGTACATACGCAGCAACATGACTCATGCGATTAAAACGTGAAAACCTATTGAATGGAAAAAATGTTTCGAGTGTAGTATTTTTTGTTGATAATGAGTTTATAACATTTGCTTTGAGTTCAGGTAACTCTTTAGGCAAGATTTCATTAACATTCGGAATTAATTGCAAATTTAAACTGCTATCAAAGTCAAAGCCGTGCATAAAGTTAGGGCCTTCCCACCATAATGACGATGAAGATAAGTCCTCAAGACTTACACCATGCGTAACCAGGTCAGCAGGGTTATCTCTTCCACTCACATGTCGCCAAGAAAACCTATTCGTAAGTTCGTGGATTTCAGCGACTCGGTTTTGCACAAACGTTTTAAGTAAATTAGGTGCCATGCGTAACCAACCTAACACGATAGTCGAGTCGGTCCAAAATGTGACGTCATCAAAGTTACGAGTAAGGGAACCGTTAATCCTGTCAAACAGCCTAGCACCCAGCAACGCACCGCACAGTTCCAAACGCGGTATACTAACGGGTTTCAATGGAGCCACTTTACCCTTAGAAATAAGCAATTTTACAGTCACCCCACCAATACCTACACAACGTACATAAGCGCACGCGCCATATGCAGTTTGTGAAGCATCTGTAAAAATGTGTAACTCAGTTCGAGTAGAATCACACTGAAAGACGTGTCGTGGAACTTTGATAGTGCGAAGATAAGAAAGACTGTCAACAAACCGGTTCCATGTTCGCACGACATCAGTGGGAAGCGGATCATCCCAATCTAATTTTAATAGCCAAAGTTTTTGCAATAATACCTTGCCAATGATAACAGAAGGGCAACAAGAAGAACAATCCTAATGGGTCATATATCTGAGAAACACTTGACAGAATTATGCGTTTAGTAACAGGATTGTTGCCGTTTTGAAATTGTGTATGGAAATTAAACTCGTCCGCGATGCTACACCAACCTATACCTAATGTTCTGCATTGACTATTATCACCTAAATTTAAGTCACGAAACATACTGTGAGCCGACTGTGACGTCGTTGGAGCTGATGCACCGTCGTCGAGTTCAAAGTTAAACGTCCATTTACGGAGTGGAAAGCAGCCGGACTTAAGAATGTCTGATGTACGTTTGCATATGTCGAGTAGTTTGACCTTGTCGTCATACGAGGTCAAAAGGTCATCTACGTAAAAATCGTCAGTTATGACCCTTTTAACTTCGGGGTCCGTACACTCGGCTCCTAATTGCTTAAGACACCTAACGCTAAGAAACGGCGCCGACGCTGTGCCGTATGTTACGGTGCTCAGCTGATAGAACTCGAGCTGTCTTGCCGGATCATCACGCCACATAATAAGTTGCAAGTTACGTTGAGAAGGATCAACAAGGACTTGACGGTACATCTTCTCGCAATCTGCAATTGCTGTGAATTTAAATTGTCTGAACCGTAGCAAAATACCCAGCAAGTCTCCCTGAATAGGAGGTCCTACAAGCTGGATATCGTTGAGAGATTTGCCGTTACTAGTCGCAGCACTGGCGTCAAAGACTACACGAAGCTTCGTAGTCGTGCTGTGGTCTCGAAAAACGCCGTGATGCGGCATAAAATAATAAGGACTCGTATAAGAATCAACCTGAGTCATATGACCCAAATTGATATATTCGTGTATAAAATCAGTGTATAATTTCTTATAGCTAATAGGTGCGCGTAATAACCTATTTTCCAAGGACAAGAAACGCCGCTTTGCCTGAAGAAATGATTCACCCAAAGCATCGGGCGACTCTTTAAGAGGAATGTGAACACAAAATCGTCCATCTTTATTGCGCGTAGTGGTTGTGATGAAAGACTGTTCACAGGCCTGCTCTTCGTCTGTGTGTGTATTCCGAAGCTTGGGTAACTCCTCCAACTCCCAGAACTGACGTAGCTGATTGTCCATGGATTGAGTGAAGTTACATTGCACATGTCCATTATTATGATTTGTATTATTAATAGGACCCGATATTATCCAACCTAACTTCGTGTTCTGTAAGAACGGACCGTTCGGTAAACGCATCTTGCCATCGATAAGCAAGTCCCAAAATCGATCCGCACCTATTAAAACATCTATCTTTTGCGGCCCTAAAAATCGCGAATTTGCCAGCTGCAGGTGTTCAGGAATCCTAAACTGTGTGATTTGTGCCTGCATAGCAGGCAATGTGGCCGTTATTTCAGATAGAACGAAACATTTAATGTGAATTGAGTAGGAATTAATACGTGATTTAATTGCTAGATCACACGTTTGTGTACAATGTGATACCAAATTACCTACTCCTCGTATTTCATGAGTGGACTGTACTAGCGGAATATCTAACAATTCGCAAAACGAACGTGCAACAAAGCAGCTCTGGCTACCGCTGTCGAGTAATACACATGCGACATGATAATTATTATGTTTATCAGGAATCTCAACTAACGCAGTAGATAAGAGAACCGGTTGCACATCCAAGCATTGCGTATGTGTGTGTGTATCAGTGTGAACATTGCTAACTTGAATGAACTGCTTTCCGTTATTGGGATCATGTACTGTCTCAGAGACGCGCGGTGGGGGCGCGTATGGTGCGCTAGCCACTGCCGCCGCAGTCGTCGTACCAGTCACGGTACAGCTAGAATCATTAGGATGAATAAGTGAATTATGTTTCATGTTACATTGTTTACAAGGTCCCCACAAACAACCGTCTAAAGTGTGTCCAGAGCGCAAGCAATTCTCACACAAGTTATTATCTTTGACAACCTTTAATTTGCTTTGTAAGTTCATATTAATGAATTGTGTGCAAGTGTAAATTGGGTGTTTACCTTTGCACACTACGCACAATCTACGCGCTTTACGGCCCGGCGCTGATGGTGGATTACTTGAGAAAACATTGCAGTGTGTTACATTACCTCGGACATTTTTTGTTTCTGTCTTATGGTGATCTTTTGTGTGCGATACTGATAGTGCTAATGTTTCCAATAAGTCAGCCTTACATTTGAGGAAATTAATCAAACTGTCAACCTTCAATTTAGTTCTAGGGGGGGTGTTTGCCAATAATAAACCTCTATGTTGTTCCCACTCTCGTTCTGTGGTTCTATCTAGCTTAGAAACAACTATATATATTATAAGCGTATCCCAGGTATCTGTTGGCTCATCAAGGGTTTTTAAAGCGCGTAAATTGTTTATAATTGTATCTATAAGTTTCCTAATTAGTGAAGGTGACTCTTTCAATGGTTGTATTGAGAACAATGCTTTTAGGTGACTATTCACTAATAATCTATCATTATCGTACCTATTTAGGAGTAATTCCCATGCCACAGAGTAGTTAGCTGCAGATATCTCTAGCGCGTTCACAACTGACTCGGCACTTCCTTTGAGCGAAGATTTTAGATAATGGAATTTTTGAATGTTACTAATCTCGGTCGAATTGTGCACCAAAGATATAAAAGTGTCCCTATACTCGAGCCAGTGTTCATACACGCCGTCGAACGTAGGCAACATGATGGTTGGTAATTTAACGGACACTGGTCTGTTCATATGCTGACATGGTTTGGAACAATCAGTGACCTCTTCACTGACGCTAAGAATGGATTCAGCTCGGGCAATAGTGTTATAGTAGCCGTCTTCGAAATGTTGGCGCTGATCTAACTGATCATCTATATCACTATCGGAAACTAGTTCTTCAAGTTTTGATTGTATTTCATTAAATTCACTAAATAAAATCTCAGCACCCTTTACACGTAATTTTAAATCTATTTTTAACTCACTAGATATGGTTGTTACACTGATAGTATTTAAATAATTAGCAAGTTTAGTTAACCTGCCCTTAACGATACCACGTTTCCTAACCAAATCGCGCATGATTTGCTCAGTTTTTTCATCACTAATAGTTCTATAAGGGGACCTATCTCGTGTATTGCTAGGACCCTTCCCATCATCAGCCGTTAACGGCATCCCGGTGGCCTGTGAAAAGTGGAGTACTCACGTGCAAAGTGACTGCGTGTGAAAACGGCTGGTGCTCGTAGTGACACGGTCAGCCGGTGTGTCGCTCTGCGCAATGGGCAACCCTCACCAACACCCTCACTGGAATCAGATCACAAAACGGTATTACACTTATGAACTCAGCAGGTCTTGAAAACTGGAACTTGATAAACGCACCGTATGTCCGCTTGTTCTTCCAAATCTTCGATTGTCCTTTCACATCAGTAAGATTGAAGGTCCTTGCGTGAATATGCTGCTGAATTTGCGTTTTTAAGTGTAATTTCGCTCGTATTTATGTGCCTGCGTGGTCGTAGCAGCGTGGCAGTCCAAAGGTCGCTTGACTCGACGATTTGGTTTTTTAGCTTCAAATCCTCGAAATATGGCTCTGAAGGTCCAAAATGTTTAGATGTGATCGAACTGCTTGTTTAGCTACTACTTTGTGGCCCTTTGACTGGGTGTATTTTTTAAATGAAAACCAAGTTATCATTACAAATGGTCGTTAGCGAATGTGTTTATTTTTTAATGTATACAGCGATCGAGGAAAAAGGGACGGGAACAAACGGGCCAATCACAACAAGCTATCACGTCATTTAGCTGTGCTGTGATTGGCTTACGATGACGCGACCGAATTCCGTTTGGATATACTCCCAAACAGCAATTTAAATTTATTAAGAACTTTAACCTTTTTACCTTTTTGTTAGCTAGTCTTACCACAGACGGACGCCATGTTGTTCTATTTAGCAAGCGTTGAAGGTGCGCCCTCTAGCGGGATAAATTATCAGTAAGGTTACCTTTTGGCAGCCTTATCGCTTACTGCGATCTCTAACATGCAACCTTGAAATAGACAGTGATTGGACATAAAATGGGGTTGTCTTTGGTGCAACTAAAAAGTATATAAGTATTATAATATAATATATACACAGATATATACAGATACATACAAGGTTGCCTGGAAGAGATCGCAGTAAGCGATAAGGCCGCCAATAGTTGTATGTTTGTTTTAAGGGTGTATATTATATCTATACACCCTATCCTGTATATTATGAAAAGTAAACGAAATCGTACCGCACCCTCATTCCTACATTTTTGTCGTTACAATCACATTAATTATAAACATAACTGTCCACAGCCTTCTGACCTTCAGACGTGACCTTTAAAAGTTCACAGCCAGACATTGACACACGAAACCCATCTGAAAATGAATATATACAAAAAGGATTAGTTTTTATTAAATTTAGGAGCCGTACCTTTAAATATAATATAATCAGAGGGATATGTGCATGCAGACATGGAGAAAATGATACGAGTACATAAGAAGATTTTTATTTTATTATTATTTTACTGTCAAGTCAGTCATTCATTCATGTAGCTTTTTTTTATAAAATAATATTGAAAATGTCATTGTGTGACATGTTGGAGCACTTAAATTAAAACCAGATTTAGAGACTAACTTTGTTCATAACGCACTAACGTTGAACTATAACTTCAAAGTCTTAACTTAATTTCTATGACGTATTTTTCACAGAGCGTACGCATACATCAACTTGAGGAGCTCGTGGCTAAGTAATAACAGCTGCACGGGTCGATCCATCAGGTTAAGCTACGCTTGCCGAGGTTGGTTCGTGGATGGGTGACCATCTTTACATACCGAGACTCCTCCGTGCCTCGGAAAACACGTTAAGCCGTTGGTCCCGGCTGTCATTCGTGGATCTTTGACAGTCGTTACGGGTCGTCAGAAGCCTGAAAGTCTGACAACCAGTCTTACCAAGGGGTATCGTAATACCCAGTTACTGGGTTGTGGAGGTCAGATAGGCAATCGCTCCATGTAAAATACTGGTATTCAGCTGCGTCCGGTTAGACTGGAAGCCGACCCCAACATAGTTGGGAAAAGGCTAGGCAGATGATGTACGCATACCTCAACAATTTAGAATGAATACTGTACTATAAGTGATTGAACTTTGATAGTTTATACTTGGATATTAATTAAAAGAAAATATGATAGTGGCCATTATAAAGATAGCAAATCAAAACCCAACTCACATACGAGTAACACTATTGCTAATGTTTTATCTAAAACACTTCACAATCAACCCAATACACACTCTCTCCCTACACATTTAAGTCTATTTTTAAACACAGTGACTTTTCCAACGATATCTTGGCAAATATTTACTGGACCGTCTAAAGGAAACGCCGCGACTAATGGCGCAGACGTAGCCCTCGGGGCCCTCATTAGAACCACTCACTGAATCGTTCCTAGTGTCGCGTTTACGCCTTTGTAACGTTTTGAAGAATTTAAGACACCCTGTGATGTGTCTTTTGATGCGAAAAGTGGAGGAATCAGGTGACTAAAGAAAATGATAAATGGCCCCAAGTCTGGGAGAATTTTTGTGACGGTTGCAAGAGACAAGAAAATGGTTTCCCGCTATTAGTTATTCCGAATGGTATTTTTTTACCTTGTACCTACGTAAGTAGGTATAATGTCGTCATTGAAAAACAAATTAATGTTCCTTTTTGATATTATAGTAAAGTATTTCTTGCAACTGTAATTCAGGCCTTGTGCCTTGTTAACTTTAATTGTCGGTAGTCGTGTCAACCTTTTTGTAGTTATGTCTCTGAGAAATTTCCACCAAGCCATAGGTCTCTTTGTCAGCCGATGACCTAAAAAAATCTAGGCAGCTAATTTATTGAAAATTTTCAGCAACAAAACAGTTCGAATTTTCATTTTACCCTTTGTCAACGTATCTAATTCACCGCCTATACAAGATTTAACAAAAAAGCTTTTTTGCACAAGATTTTTGCGATATAATATACTTCGTTTGTGAAATACAATCTTGTATATCGTCACCATTCGCTTACATAAGGGGAATTCTCGGAAAAACTCCTACAGCGTAATCTGACAGCGAGACTAAAAAAAAGTATCAAAATTTGTTATGATTATGTAAAATAACTTGCTGAAAAGAGATTAAACAACACTCTCATACTGATTTTGGAATGAAATAAGAGATACATGTAGGAAGCGTGTGGTTTGATGTTTCAAGCAGAAATGCTTGAAAATCAAAACAATTAATAAAAGAACAAGGAATCATAACCACATAATAAAGCACAGGACAACAGCAGATAAACGGGTTGTTTCATAGACGGCTCTCTGGGTTTAACGAAGCACAGCAACGTACTGGATGGAAGTATTGATGAAATTAAACAAAAGAAGTATGCTACTACCACTAGAACTCTATTTTGTAAAGAAAATTAAAGCCCAACAACAAAAACCTCTTATTTAAACGTATTCAACAACCACGTCGATAGTATTAGCATAAACTTCGCCCATTACACCGCTCAACGCAAATGAGTAAATTCTTGTACTAAACGCTTCTGAAGTACTCGAAGTATGAAAACGTCTCGGATGAGAGCGAACTCAAAGTTGAAGTTACAATGTATTCACAACAGCCATAACTTGAACTGGAAAGCCGAAGAACTATCAAATGCTTAACTACAGCTCGTATTCCTGTGGTTAGGGTGTTGCCACAGGAATCTCATGTTTATTTCGTGTTTGTTCGAATCTGTTCGAGTTGGGGCTTTGAAGCATCATGAAGTTATGAGCAAGGGAGCAGGGCAAATCTGAAACTAGTAGGGTAACAAACGAAGAAGGAACGTAAATACAACCGTAGAGTTAAATACGTATACCTATTGAAAGTTATGATATTAAAACCAATTGACTTCATAATCTGGATTCCCACGGCAGAACCATATTCAATGTCTTTAAGCAGAATTGGAAATGCAGCTTTAGCAAACATCTAATAAAATTAATGCCAAAAGTGAATTAAATTATAGGTAGGTATCCAATTAATGCGAATTTCACCAATGAAACTGAACGCGACGAGCACATCTAAGCCGCGTTCAAGAGCTGTCAGTGTCAACTCAGGTGCGTGTAAGCCCGATCACGACGTCAACGTATAGATACGGCGGTGGGGCTACTATCATAATTATTATAATAATAATATCTCTCCAAGCCCAAAAACAATTACCAATTTTCAACATAAAATGCATACCTACGTATTTAACAAATACGAAGGTATGTAAATTAATTCCTTTATATAATAAATTAATCAAAATATTCGATACCCATTTAATTAGAAACGTACCTAACACTAGTAATTCGCACTAGTAGTTAAAAAATAATCTGTGTTGGAAATAGGAGGAATTAATTAGTTGATAACTAAATTCCACTGCAATGCTAGATGACTGAAAATGGCAAAAGTGAACAAAGCTAAGACATTGTTAGATCAGCTGGAAAGATGCGGATATCCGTATTCGTGCCAATTTGAACTGTATTGTGCTGTGTAGAGCACAAGGCATCCTAGACTGGAGCAACAGAACCGAGGACTATTTTCAACAATTGATGAATGGACACAAATGAAAATGATGAAGTAGATGAAACACGAAGATTGATAGTTAGTGCACTGTGAACAGAATAGAACCCAAACTGAAATTCGGAACGTATGACTACCTGCAGATATAGTGTTATAAAATATCACAACGAAACTCGAAAGGTCATTTAACTAAAACAGTGATGAATATAAATGTTAACGGAAGGAGAGGGAGAGAAAGGCCAAAGAAAAGGTGTATGGATTGTGTAAGGGATGATAATAAGTAACAGGTGTGAATGATAGTGTCAAGACTAACGTGCAGCGCCGACCCCAAGTAACATGAAAAAAGGGCAGGAAGATGCTGGTGGTAATCGAAAATCGAATGATTTCGAGGTGTAAAGTGAGTTCTTTTTCGATGTTTTTGTGGCCACTTGAGCAAAAGCTCTTGCAAACAGGCGCGACACGCGACATGACACGAAGGAACCACGTGTCGAGCAACGAGCGGTGGCTTTGTGTCGCGCTCGATTCGCGTCGCGTGTCGCACCTGTTTGCAGGAGTTATAAGTTTCAAAGTGAACTTTACAAACTAGAAAAGTATAATGAGTCATCTTTAAAAACTTGGAGGTAAAACAAGATCAGGAGCTAGACCACCACCTCTAAACGCAGTATTATTTTAATCTTACTTGAGTGTGGGAAAGAGATGGAGCTAGACGTCTTGTACAGCTCCATCTCTTTCTCAGACTGAAGTAACCTTAAAATAATACTGCTTTAAGAGGTGGTGGTTGGCCCCCAGGTGTGTAAGTAGTTCGGTGTCATCATATCTTAGTTTACCCCACATACTCGCACGCCTACACCAAAGTCCCATTAACGTACTATGGCAACGCTCTTATCTGGCTGAAACTCGGAACCAACTTAGCTCAACTTGCACTGAATACTACATTAAACTAAGTTTAAGTGCCTATCTCGTAGATCGGACTCCGTTGAATAACTTTATGATTTATGACAATAACTTTTATATAAAAATGGCTATTATAGACTCATACATAGCACACCTGTGCTTAAACAATTTTCTACCTGGAATTTTACCGAGCGTTGCAAAGTTTATGCATAACAATAATTTGTACTGTTTTATGCTCTGAAGCTACTGAAATTTTCGAGCATCAGTGCCTTCTTAAGCGCTTGTCATTATTTACGACCTTTTTTCCGTTTGTTATAACTGTAAAAATATGGGTAATTATTATTTTTGGAACAAAGTTCTTTAACGCGGCTTGCGGTGGAGTAAACTGGCAGAAATCTTCTCGCGAAAAAGCGTTCATACTTGCATGCCCCCTCCATGCAACTTTCTTCATTCGACTTCACACTTTCACTCTCTCAGAAAATTTTGCATTTTTTCGTAATGGGTGTCGTTTTCATGATTTTTGAGGGTGCTAAAATCGATAGTGAAGTCAAAAAGAAAACCTAACCTAACCTAAATAAACAGCATAACGGATTACAATGTAACTTTGCAGGGAGACCGCGCAGGCCATTAACCGCTAGTGTTAGTAGAGAGATAAGTGAAACCAACAGGTTAGGTAAATACGTTTAATTCTATAGGTAGAAGTAAAACGACTAAAGGTCACGGTCTGTTCTGAGTTCTCACACACATGGATAAAAGGGTACCGTCCTTGGCAGTACGAGGCAGATGTAGTGGCCTGTCAGCACAGTCTTCGCAAAGTAGAAGACCGCTCAGGCCGTCGTAGGAGCATGCAAATCAGCGCAGCGTGCAGTTTTGAGCAGCGCGGCGTGCAGTCTGTAGTCGTTCTACCCTTACCGTGACCGCGGCACCCTAGAACTGCGTATAAGGTGCGTGTGTTAGTTGACCTAACAGTTAATGGACTGCGCAGTCTACATACATGCAAAGCCCTAGCCGTTACAACAAGAAGGATCCAAAGATGCCAATTGACTGGTTCCTTATGCTTTAACCGCACTTGTACATGACAAATACAGCTCTAACTAATTAAATCTCAGGAGAGATAGCAAGCAGACGGTGAATAACATGCAACATGGCGCTAAGCATTCGCTGACAATCGACTACCCCTTTTTATTTTTTGGATGGGAAATCATCAAATGACTTCTCCCGCTCTGGGCGAAGCGGGAGGGCGTGTCAGACTTTTACTGACTAAAACCCATCCGTATTCCTTCAGTTGCCAGTGCCGGGGCCACGGTAACTCTTTCGAACATCCCGCGACCCTAGCTGGCATCGGCCCTAGCGGACTCCGTCAATAGTGCTGACACCTGTTTGAGGCGCACGTGGAACACAACACGCCGTCGACCCGGGCCTGGTCCTTACCGAACGGCGAGCTACCCATTCCTCGCCATCCGCAAGCCCGCGCCTACGGTGGCCGGGAATCGGCTATCAATTCCCAACGCCCAGGGCGTCTCCTGCGGCGACTAGGGGCGTGAGGGCGCAAAATTTACCTCTCCCTCACGCTTTCCACCTCCTCCTTCGCGAGCATTACTGCTTCGCAGATGGAAGCTTCTATGTACTCTCGCTTCGTACCATGGCCTGAAGCAGGGCTGGACACGAGAGATCGCCGCCGCCGATTGGTATCGCAAGGACACGGCGGTGCTCCGCACAACCCGGGTATACCTCCATCGTATGCTCCACCGTGTCCTCCGGGCGATCAACACAATGGCGACACCCGGGCGTTTCCTCCTGCCTTATCCGGAACAGGCCTTATCCGTCTTATCTCGAAGCAATCGACTATCCCTGTTTCTGGAAGCCTACTGATTGAATCTGTGATGTACCATTGTTATATAAGACAACGGTTTGACAGAATGTTACATAAAGTTGCCTTTTTGAGACCAGAAGGCCATATTCCCGTAATAAGGAACTATCAAAATGTAGTCGCAATCCCATCTCAGCGATAATCAATGTCAAAAACTTAAGTAAACTAAAGGTATTTTTTAAAGATTGAGACTGAGAGTAGAATGCGAACACGGCGCCATTTATAAATTGTTAAAAATTGCCCCTCAGGTGTAAATTAGATACCACCCAGTGGTGTAAAATGGCAGTAAAACCTTATTGGTAAAGTGGCTGATATTCAAATATACCAACTTGCCGCGCTTGACTCGGTGGAACGCAGAGCTAAGAGGCTCATTGGCGACGTAAGACTGGTGGATGCCAAGCTTCACAGCTTGGCTCATCGCCGCAAGGTTGCCTGCTTGACGGTCTTCTACAGATTATGCTTCGGGGAGTGTGCTCAAGAACTCCACGACCTCATTCCGCCGGCCCCCTTCTATCAGCGGACATCTAGACGCACTGCAGGTTACCATCCTTACCTAGTTGCTATCCCACCAATTCGCACTAAGCGTTTCCAAATGTCTTTTGTGATGCGCACAGCAAAGGAGTGGAACTGTCTGCCTGCGTCTGTGTTTCCGAACGCATACAATCCCGATCTCTTCAAAGTGAGTGTGAACAGGCTTCTTCTGGGTAAGCTCGCTCCATCGTCTACTTTGTCTCTGTCATCTCTGACCTAGACTAGAGTCAAGAGCAAACCTATCTCAAATAAAAAAAAAGAAGCAGTAACTCGCAGAACCTAAATTTCATTTTGTTAACTTACTTTCCTAACAATCCGAAGGCAAACGTACAACACAACTTAGTAGGTTTAAAGCTTTGTTATCAGCACTTATTAGCGTGATTATCCGATTTAATCATCCCATTGCTCTCCTAATGAGCCGATCAATCTTTTACTTTAATTTGTTAATGTGTGTTGAACGAACGTTATATTTATGTAGGTGTGTATGGTGTGTGGGAGTGTGTGTGTGTGTGTGGAGTGTTGTTTTGGGTCAATAGTCGAGTAATATGGAAATTCGGGGTTTTCATTCCAATTTGTTGACTTATTAGCGTTAATTAAAATTGTGGGTTTGTTCTGTTTGGTTCCTTTTATATCAACAAATGACTTATACTAGTTTTGTTATCAATGAAAATTGGCCTGATCAATTTATAATGATGGAAGTGAGTCGATTAATAAATTTTCCCTACACAGTAACTATATGACTTATGTTCAGTAAGACATGGCGCACACTATGCGACATGTGACTGCGAGGGCTCGACGACTAGACGCAACGACAGGCTGCGGCCGACAATTTTCATATATTTTGTTAAAGGCGCCGCACACTTGGCGTCGAGTTACAGAGTCGCACCGACATCGACAGGCTAGAAGAGTCGCACGCTCTCGCTACTTGTCGCAGCGTCTAGACGCACGGTGCACGCGCACACGCGATGACAGTCGCATGCGACAGGTCAGCGTCATGTCGTCGAGCTGTCTCAGGCGCATGTCACATAGTGTGCGAGGCGTGTAAAAGGTCCGAAAGCAAATTAATAAAATAAACATTTAGAAATAACTTCCACACGAACCATTTCATTTGAATGAACTATCAAACGTTGGCAACGGTAGAACAATTAATTAAATTCGGACAAAACAAAATCCGGCAGATTAGTTTCCATGTGAATGATTTTTTAAACCTATCTATTTTCAATCTGTTATAATATTTTTATGTAGTTATTCGTAATTCTTTTTAAATTTTTTGGGTTTTGTCACCGACCTTTCAATATTTTTTCAATATTCTAAGTTAGATTCATTTTTCGACCAAACTTGAAAGAGGTTTCATTCCAGCTTCAAAGTGTATCACAATATATCTTTTAAATTATATTAGGTACAGCTCATGTACTTTGCACTCAATCTGGCTAATGGCTTACCAATATCACATATTCTCAGCATGATACGAATGTATTCAATACTTACATTTTTATAACAGTAACATTCAATACGAGTACATTTTCTAAGGAGATCGTTTCGCATTTTCTTGTTTATGTCTCATTATTTTCACTTAACCCTTAATTAACTATGTCACCAACCGGAAAGTTAAAAACAAATGTCACGACAATATAAAACCAATAACTATAACCCCAGCTTGCGGTTTCAGCGATGTCAATAACCTCTCACCGACACTGTTGGAGATTCGACACAAATTGCTTTTCAATAATTTATTTCAGTGGAATATAAATTACTATTGATTTTCAGCTTCAAAACGACTCGCTGTTGTTTCGACACAAATTCATATTTCGTGTTGTTATGATTCGTAACGTTTTGGTTTGAAGGCGAGTTAATAAATGGCAGTACGTGTTTTAGAGTACAATAAAATATGCCAGATTTTAAGTACTACTGCTACGGCGTAGCTGTAGTGATAGTATATTGGCTACGCCGTAGTACATGCTACGGCAGCGTAGTCAGCGTAGCTATGAACGAGAAACTGCGAGTTGTTAATATGGGCTTGCCATGTTTGAACGCTTTTTTTAATGCTATCGATTATTTTTTCAAAAGGTTTTCGTTTAACTTCCACCATTCGTTTCCAAAAAATGTCTTCTCGCTCTATAAAACCTTTTCAAATAAACCTACGAGTATTTCTGAAATACCCAAATCAATATAATCCTTACAAACAATAAATTCACCAGCATTTTGCAAACTACTATAAACCTCTGTAACGAGGTTCCCAAAAACCGTTCAGGTGTGAACGGGCCGATCACAGGCTTATGTGAACTAGTCATAAATTCAGTTGGACTGAAAACGGCCTTTATACCGGTGTAAATCATTAGAGTAAGCCTCTAAGACTAAGATCAGTTTCGACCTTTAAATGATCCTTTAGGTATAACTGAGAAGGTCACAAGGTGATAATTTTGATCGATGCTACATACAAAATGTCATGTAAATAGAAAACCGGCCAAGTGCATGTCGGACCACACACAATGAAGGGTTCCGTAGTTGGGATTAATTTATCCCAAGAACAAACTTAACATGGTTTTTGAAAAACATGTTCTCCCATATATTCCAACTGCAAATGTAAGTTTGTACGCAAAATACTGGAAGATTTACCATGTTACTTTAAGGCCATATACTTATCTTAGGTTTTCCTGTAATCTATAGTATAGAACTACTTTTTGTATTTTTTTCAAAATTTTAGGCTCCGTGGCTTCGGAGATAAATGAGAGATAATCGAGGGCATGGTCAATTTTCATCTACTTTCTTAAATAACTTTTTTTTTACTTAGCCTATACTGTCCCACTGCTGGGCAAAGGCCTCCCCAAATTCCTTCCAGGAACTTTTTTCCCGCGCCATCTCGGACCAGGCCTCACGGTACGCGTCCAGGTCATCCCGCCACCTCTTTCTGGGCCGGTCTCGGCGGTGTCGTCCATCTTCAGGTACCCATTGTGTGGAGACTTTTGCCCAGTTTTGGAACGCAGCATGGTGTTCCGAATTCTGTCCTGTCTTTTTACGCCTAGGATGCTGCGTTCCACCGCTCTTTGGCAGACTTCAAGGCGGAACTTTTGCGACTCGGTGAGCGATCAGGTCTGAGCACCATAGGTTAGGACGGGCAGGATACACATGTCGATGAGTTTGCGCTTTAGGGAGATCGGCTGATCACCCTTCATTAGCGTCTTCATGGACTAGTAACTTTTCCAGGCGTCTTCGATTCGGCGCCGGCGGTCAATTTCCTTTTCCTGCCTGTTCTTGAAAGAAACTAACTGGCTCAAGTAGATATACTCATCGACATAATGTAATTCCTGCCCATCTACCTCAACCCTACGCTTAGTGCTGTTGGTCATTAGTTAGGTTTTAGACCGATGCATCGCAAGTCCCACCCTGAAGCTAGCCGTGCTCAACTCTTGGAGCATGGTCTAGAGTTCTAGAGCTGTGGGGGAAAACAGGACTATATCGTCGGCAAATCGGAGGTTTGTCAGCCTCTTCTTGCCGATGTCGAAGCCCTTGGTTTTCCATGAGGCTGCCAGTGACTTAAATAATTGTCTCCTCAAGTGTGCAAATAAACAATTTGGGAGTGGGTCCCCCTGTTTAACACCTTTTTGAATTCTGAATGATGGGTCAGCAGTATTTAGTTTAATGTTTACGGAGCTATTGTTGTATATATTTTTTAAGAGGTCAATATATGTATGTTTTTTCAAGTTCCTGCTGTTATATGGATGTAAATATTTCATTGTGTTTAATACTGTCAAAGGCATTCATGTAATCTACAAAGGCCAGATATAAAGGTTTATTAAATTCTGTGTATTTTTCTAGGGTCTGGTTTAGTGTTTGAAGGTGGTCAGTTGTTGACAAACTTTGGCCGAAATCTGGCTTGTTCTGTAGGCTCTTTGTAGCGGAAACCGTCGACATGATACTTTTTATCCCGGTAGTACGTTCCCGTGGGATAATCTCCGACATGCTCGCGGCTAAAGCTAGTAAATGTTAAAGAAATCTCGATGTTTTGTCAAGTCGTTAAATCCGCACGAAGCAAGTCACTCGTTACATAATAAATAAAATTAAAAACTGACTATCTGAGATTGACGTAATCCCAACAAAGTTAATTTTGTATAGAGGAGCACCTAAAGCTTTTGTCGTAGCTATCAATTTGACCGTGTAAATCCGTTTGTCTCGTATTGGCTTTGCCCGATAAGGACCAATCTCAAATTGTATTGTGCAAGAACGAGACAGAAATATCCCTTTATTTATTTACGCTTTATGTAGGTATGTTATCACGCATTCTCATTGTTGCTTCCAAGTTCGAATTTATTTAAATTCTTCACGAAACGTAATTTTTTTATTGGATTCTTTGTTTAAAAGTTGTCTTTAACCTTTTTAAAATGTATATTAAGTTTGTTTGAGATTTGAGTAGAAACTTGGCAGTTTTTATGTTATCTAGTTTTTATAATGAAAATGTAAGTTTTCATTATTATTTTTTAAAATCTTTTGTTATTAAGGTCACGAATTAAACGTATTTAGAATTTATTTAAGTTTGATTAAATAAAGAAACTGTAGGTCTTTTTACCTAATCAAAAATCTAAAGTTTCACTAAGGAACTTGTATAAAACAATCCTTAAAAGGCTAACATTTTATACCAAAGATTTTCGATAATAGACTTTATAGTCAAGGAGTCTATGTTATTCGAGAAAGAGCTATCCAATCCCATATTTCGAGTGGCTAGCTCCGGTACCTGATTTTATCTGGTATCTATAAAGGTAAGGCTACAATGCAAGCGATATGGCTAAATATTTTTTTATACCACCAATCGCTAAATGCGTTTAGCGCTAAACGTATTAAGGACTGCCTCGTTGGTCTAGTGGTCGGAAGCGCTACTGTTAAGCGTAAAGTCCGGGGTTCGGGCATGGTGTTATTGGGTTTTCTATCTGGAATTTCTCAGTAGCAGCTCGGAATCTGGATTTGTGCCCGGTTCATGGCAATAGGCTCGCCCCCTATTACATGAGACTTAAGCATAACTGGCGAAATACGGATTTACTATTGGCACACCCCTGCTAACCCTTCGGGTAATACAGACGTGATGTTATGTTATGTATTTAAAACATCATTCCGTCTCTAAGAAATTCAAAGAAATGGAAGATATTTTAAATACGTTTAGCGCTTTATGCATTTATTTATTATTGGTGCAAATAGGTCTAAGTCAGTTCTGCTGGATAAGTTCCATCATCCCGACACATCGGGTCAAGTTTTATTTTAGCTTTTATTGCAGTCATAGTACGTTTGAAGAAGGAATACTGCAAATATGAAAGGAATAATAAGGTTAAATCTCTTGGAATGCAACTGTGACAGTTAAGCACATAAGCAAACGTAGGAAAATGTGCTTAAGCTACCAAATGTGGGTTGATTAATTTACTTTATTACTGGATTTTGTGGACATGATATTAATTCATATTTGTTACAGTTGTAATGGCAATCATGACATTTGGTTTAAACAGGTTTTTATTCTAGTTTATTTATTTATAGATTCTTTCATAATTTTTGAATGTGAGAACGTTGTAGGCTGAATAGACTACATATTTGTAGACCATTTTCTATTTTGTTAAGTACCTGGTACTTGTTGATAGGCCTACACTGTCCGCCCATACCTATTAACACTGTTATTTGATAACATTGTAAAAGCCAATTATTTTAAGAATAGTAACCGTGGAGTTTCTTGCCGGCTCTTCTCCATAGGGAACGACCAATTGGAACCGTGTACCTACCTTCTCACGTTTCATAAGTGCCCATGTAGATTTATGATAAATAAAAAAAATATATTTTGATTTTACATTAGCGTTAAAAGGAGAAGAAACGCAATGACGCCCGTTCAGAACAAAATCGATAAGCCTTATTTTGTTTCAGTTTCTTTTCTTTCGTTCAGCACGAATAATAGGTAGGTAGTTACTGTTCAGCTATACTTACTTACAGTTCACCTTTTCAGCATGACCCGTAGTAGTTAGCAGAGTTAACAGCTGCCTAAGCCGCATCCGTGGGCGTACGGCCAGAGAAAATTCCCTGACGGAGGGTGCCAATTTTGCCCTTTTTTTTTTTTTTTTTGTGGATGGGAAATCATCAAATGACTTCTCCCGCTCTGGGCGGAGCGGGAGGGCGTGTCAGACTTTTACTGACTAAAATCCACCCGTGTTCCTTCTGTTGCCTGTGCCGGGGCCACAGTAACTCTTTCGAACATCCCGCAACCCTAGCTGGCATCGGCCCTAGCGGACCCCGTCAATAGTGCTGACATCTCTGCCAATTTTGCCCTGTGATTCATTTCATACAACTGTCAAAGAATGACAGTTGTGGTTTGAATATATCTACGGACAATTTAAGTTGGTAGTCAATTCCCTTCACAATTAATTTTCCTGACTTTACAACTGAGAATCGACTCACATATTATACGTGAGGGTGCATTAAAAGCCTATAAAAGGCTACTAATGCTCCCCATGAGAGAGAGCTGAGCTCGCTAAACCCTTGCTGTATGACCATAGCTCTACCAATACTTTCTCCCTAAGTTATCGAGAGGAGAGCCTTTGACACCACTATCTATCAGTAAAGTTTGTCCCGTGTTACTGAAAATATTACCTAAACAAGATGCCTTTAAAAGTTGTTTTTATCATAAATCTTAGTTTAGGTAAATATTAAGGTAAAAATATAATAATTAATAACAAAATTTGGAAAATCGTAATACCTGATACGATATCAATCATTTTAAAACCATTTATTAAAACTGACATTTATTAAAAGTGATTTAGTTTTTGGTAAACCATCGCAGCTGGAGGTCTGACGTAAAATAATGGTTCTATTTTTTTTAAAAAAACGTTAAAAGATTTTCACCTGAATTTTTATGAATAGTAGCTATATTTATATATTTTATGTTAGTAGTAGCTGTTGTGCGTTGGTTCCGGTTGTTGTGTCTACCATCTTATGACGGTGGCAGCATGTTCTCTTTTGATAGGTCTTCCCAAAAATTCCAGAGTGAACGTTTACACCGCCTCCTGCATCCAGTGCAGTGACACCGTGTGACCTTCACTAGGTCCCAAGGTTAACAGTGCCATACGTCTTCACAATTTAAATCCGACTTTAATATTTAAGCTGTAAAAGGCTAACGGTGAAATTGACGAACTGGCAGGCGAGTGCTCGAATTGGACCCAGTGCACTTATAACCTTCACCTACACATCAAACTAAGTAATTCCCTAGAATTTTTTATTTTTATTTTTTAACTTTTTTTGTTTTTGTTTGTTACCCGTCTTATTAACGTTAGTCTGTTTAAATTTCCGTTTATTTTAGTTTATATATTCAATGTGACGACACCAAGATAATCAATGCTATGTACGCCTTAATTGACATGTACATTAGTCCTTTAGTTGATAAGGTTATTTCTAGCATAAGTTTAATGTATGTGATGTGGCTGTGCTTTTTTTAAATAACATCACATCATCATCATCTTTTTAAATAAATAAATAACCGATTACGAGAATACAAGCAACTTTAAAAACCCAGAACATTAAATAAACCTATATTTCTTATGTTTTTGTAACCATGTCTTCAACTGTATCAAAAGTCGGCATCAAAACATTATAACAATACTTGACAGGATTCCAATTTACCTCCAACCATGCAAACCTATGCAAAACCACTTGACTTGTCATCCTTTGAACGTTCACATTCATTCCACTCAACCGTTTGTACTAATGACTCGGAAATGAAAAGCTTAAAGAGATACACAGAAGAATGATTTACAATATGTTTGGCTACCGCGTTTCCTGTTAATCTAAAATATTGTTGGAGACAAAGAGACTGTTGTTACGTGGTTTCTGAATTAATGGAGCTAAACATAGTGGACTTATTAACAAAACGAGGATATTGTCTTTACCACATTGAAATATCAAAATACGCCAGTAATTAAGCGGTCAGGGTTAGATCGGTAGTAATTTTGTGAAGACTGGAAGTAGACAACATCATCCATGAGAATGGGGTAGTACTTCTGATGCTGTCTGGTGGACTTTGGCATAAAACCAAAAGGCTTACATACTCCCGTAATTAAAAACTAGAAACGTTTAAAATCGAGTCGCAATCTCATATCAGCGACAATCAATTTCAAAAACTTGTCAAAAGTCTACGAAAATATATGTTTCTGACAGATTAGATTGCGAAAGTTTTTAAAAATACGGGAACTGTGGTCAAGACGTGGTGAACCCCTTACTGGTTATCAAAAAAGTCTTTTGCAAAATGTATATAGTACAATTCTATTCCTAGAAAAACTGATTCGAGACAAATTACAATCCAACCTTAAAAATACCGATTCTGGCTTCACAGTACAAGACAACGAATACAAGACCCTTTTAGGTACTATCACAAGCCCCAATCCTCGTTGCTAATAAAGTTAGGCCTGATACAACAAATGAACAAACTGTTTCGCCAAATATCGATAGTTTCATTTCCGATACAAATGACGAAGGAAATGGAAGGGTCCTTGATGTTCGCTGGAAATGTTTTCTAGATGAAACTATGCTAAAGGCTTTGATTTTAAATTAATGTGACGGCGAATGAATAAAATGGGAGGTCTGGCGCGTGTAGACATAAAAGAGTTTATTTTTAATTTTTATATTAGGTGTTTGTACCATAATATACTAGAAAATCTTTCTCCGCGTTTGCCTTTACTGATCGGTGAATCAACACCAGAACCACATATGTTTCAACCACTGCAGTGTGCTATAGCACAGAGAACCAATTACAGTCTTGAACTGACAAGCCACTGTACCAATAAAATTTGTAGCGCCGAAAGTGCGTTAGGCGCACAACTTCTATCACGGGCCACCTTCAAAACCGTCATTTTCTTCCCGTTATTTGTGTTCGAGTAAACGGTGATATGATTGGTTTTTATGGAAAGCTTTGACAATGCCGCCTCTAGCAGCAGCCGCTGAGGCGACTCCGTGCTCTGAGTTTAGTGTGCTTATTACAGAAATTCCTTTGAGATTTGATACGACTTTTTTTAGTAGCATTCTGTTCCAATTTTTGGAACGAAGTTCTTTAACTCGGCTTGCGGTAGTAGTTCACTGGTAAATTCGTTACTAACTCTAACTCGAACCTTCTTCAGTAAGACGCCAAATTGTTAAACACACGGTATCTCGAATTATTTAGACTTTGTAACTCGAAAAAATCTATAACTCCAATAAAAAAAAAAAAACTAGACTGTAAGTCGAAGTTAGAATTACGTGTTACTTGGAATTCCCCCGAACTCATAGCAATAAAATCTAAAAGGAATGTTTGGTGCTTTTGTTCTATATTGCGTCTTGAAACTTGGGACTATCCTTAACTAGATGGCTCTGTATTAACTAATACATCATATAAAAAAACAATTGAACAATATTTTTTAAATTATTATTTTTCTATTTTCACATTATTGGTCCTTGTCCCCTTCAAAGTACTCCCACACTTTTTCCAGCGGTGTTTACACTTTGCAAAATAGTCTTGGTAAGCTTCTTTTGGAATGTTCTTCAATGCCTGTTACGAATTTGTTTTAATGGCATCAATGTCAAAACAGCGTCCTTTCAGCACTGATTTCAATTTAGGAAATAAAAAAAAAAATGACAAGGAGCCAGATCTGGTGAGTATGGAGGTTGAGAGAGGACAGTAATTTGATTTTTAGCACAAAACTGGCGAATTGACAAGGCTGCGTGAGCTGGCGCTGGCGAGACAAATCATGGTTGGTTTACCACGATTTTGGTGAAAATTGCCGTTGTTTTCGATTTTGATGGAGTTGTGCATTTTGAATTTTTGCATCATGGTCAAATAGTCGAACGCTAAAAAACCGTGCACTCAAAAAACAAAAGCTCGGGAAAGAAGTGAAATATCAACAATCCGTAAAGAGCAGTTTACGCGGGAAATAATGGCGAACACAGTGTGGCCAACCGTACAACGCTACGATACCTCGTACAGCGAACTGAACTTCGTTCCAAGTGGGTATTCCACGACACCTCCCGACTTTTTTTTCCAAAAATATTCACTAAAAAAGAGCCACAAAACAAAAAGTTTCCACGACAATCGTTGTACATTTTAATGAACACGTTCACAAAAGAGTTGTATCCGAGTGAATAAAAAGGCAAACCTAGTTTAGGATTGGTATTTTTTGTTGTACAAAGCTACAGAAATGGTTGGAAATGTACCTTTGACGCAGGTTTTAAAATCCCTTCTTTTCAGTGCCTATAAGTACCACGTTAAGTATGGATGGCTTTTAATGCTGGTTGTATAACAAATAATTTATATCCCAAAACTAGGTTTTACCTACTTATACCTTTTTCGTTCACTGTTTTTCAGATCAATAATTTGCTATATCAAAAAGGTCGCATCGTTTTTTTTTTGACCAAAATTTTCATAATCAGTCTATAATGTTCCCACTGCTGGGACACAGGTCTCCTCTTTCTGTGAGTAGGACTGGGCCATAAACCACCACGCGGGGCCAGTGCGGGTTGGTGGATGTCACATAATGTCTTCGAATTTTTGGTTCTAGGACATGCCGGTTTCCTCTCGATGTTTTACCACCGTTTTGAGAGAACCAAAATTTAATAATTGCGAATTCCTTGTAGTAACTTTTCTGACAGCTACATCACAAAGCTACAAGAATATTGTCTAAATTGTACACCACGTGTGACTAAGAAACTGCTTAACACATCCTCTTAAGATCACCCCTATGTTCTATCAACCTCCACCAGGTCGCGGGTCTCATCAAACTGGTTGGTAATTATCATATTATTGTATTCGAACGTTCGTAAACATTTAGCGGTCGGTACTTAAGTTCAAAAGTTTCAGCTAATGTAATGAAACTTCAGTGGTTAATTACACGTTATTCTTAGGAAAGTTTGAGCTTGAAGACTTGCTTGAAACATTGTTAGGAAAAGATGAAAGCTTGTTATGAAATTCCAAGTTTCCCCTGCTACATCGCCTTTGTTGTATGGCTGCCTAAAGCGTGAGTGTTAAGGGCGTAAGTAAATGCATATTAGACAAATAAGAGCCAAAACGAACCGCGACTTCTATCACGATTATTACTTTGAAGTTTGCAACGACGAGACACGCCATGATTTTAGTTTGTAACAATAAATTTTAGACAGGGAGCTAGGCTGGGTTCTTTTACTTAACACTATTTCTTTAATAATATTCTTATCACGGCCATTTCCGGGACAGCAAAATAAAAAAGTGATCATTTTAAACTCAAAATATTTATTTCACATTTTGAATTGTTAAGGAGTCAGTCATCGGTCAGTCAGTAATATGAAGGTTGCTTAATTTTTTCCGGAGTGCCTTATCGCAGGTACACTCGCTTTGGACCGCTTAGGGAATTGTTAGGCTCTTATCTTGAAACAGTATTTTATAGGACAAAATTGTTATCTTTATAATAAATGTAAGTGCAGTCGTGCAGCCCCAAGGGAAAATGCCAACCGATAAATAATAAAGGCTAAGCAAAAAAAAATATATAGAGTTATGGGTCTGCCGACAGAAGTAAAATCTTAAACAGTAGCATGCGAATACGACATCTATTTCAAAGACAATAGCGTGCTAAATAGAGTAATTTGGTTACAGCGCTCTCTAGCGCTGAGTCGTTGAACTTGTTGGAGCATGTCGCACGTCGCGAACCCGTAAGATTTTCCTCTACCAAAAAGTGCTCAACGCGCCTAAAAAAGATCTCTCTTAAAAACTGTTTCTCAATAAGTACTCGTAGAGACATTGCTAAGGTTTGTGTTTATAGATATATCGCTCTATAATCCACTAAAAATAGAAGAATTTAACCGGGTTTTTTAAAGCGTTGATAATCACCAGTATTTTTTTTTTTATTTGAGATAGGTTTGCTCTTGACTTTAGTCTAGGTCAGAGATGACAGAGACAAAGTCGACGATGGAGCGAGCTTACCCAGAAGAAGCCTGTTCACTCTCACTTTGAAGAGATCGGGGTTGTATGCGATCGGAAATACAGACGCAGGCAGAGAGTTCCTTGCGGGATGTTCGAAAGAGTTACCGTGGCCCCGGCATAGGCAACAGAAGGAACACGGGTGGGTTTTAGTCAGTAAAAGTCTGACACGCCCTCCCGCTCCGCCCAGAGTGGGAGAAGTCATTTGATGATTTCCCATCCACAAAAAAAAAAAAAGGCAGAGAGTTCCACTCCTTTGCTGTGCGCATCACAAAAGACATTTGGAAACGCTTAGTGCGAATTGGTGGGATAGCAACTAGATAAGGATGGTAACTTGCAGTGCGTCTAGATGTCCGCTGATAGAAGGGGGCCGGCGGAATGAGGTCGTGGAGTTCTTGAGCACACTCCCCGAAGTACAATCTGTAGAAGACCGACAAGCAGGCAACCTTGCGGCGATGAGCCAAGCTGTGAAGCTTGGCATCCACCAGTCTTACGTCGCCAATGAGCCTCTTAGCTCTGCGTTCCACCGAGTCAAGCGCGGCAAGTTGGTATTTGGCCGAGCCATCCCAAAGGTGGCTGCAATACTCCATACAGGATCGGACTTGCGCTTTGTAGAGAATTAAAAGCTGTCCAGGCGTAAAGTATCGCTTCACCCTATTTAGGATGCCCAGTTTCTTGGCCGCAGTTTGGGCTTTGTATTCGATGGTGGCACCGAAGTTGAGACATGATGTCAACTCTATGCCTAGGAGCTCGAGCCGATCAGTTACAGGAACAGATGTACCCCGAAAAGCAGGAGTCCGATCGAAACGACTACTTTTAGCGGTAAAAAGACACGCCTGTGTTTTGGTGACATTAAAAGAGACCAGATTATCATCACCCCACTGGGAGACAAGGCTTAAGGTCAAATCTGTCCGCTCTACCATGGCCTCTCTCAAGGAACGAACTTCGGCCCCGCTGGTTTTTGCGCTGGACAAGTATCTCTCTGAAACTGTACTGTCATCTGCGTACCCAACAATACCAGACTGAAGTAGGTCATTGATGTGTAGCAGGAAAAGAGTCTCATGCTATTATGCCAATTTATTTGGGTTCGGCGCAACATGTCTACCTACCTTTTTCGTTTCGGATTTAAATCGTAGATAGTAGGTAAATACAAAGGTAATTTTTTTTTATTCATCCTAATTCACTTTTGTGGTGCATCAATAAAGCACAACATTTAGGTGGCAATCATATTAAATTCATTTAATATGATTGATTATATAATAAGTCTTCAAACTTGGTTAACACAATGACTGGAATAAGGCTGAATAAAATTCAGTCCGTCAAATGTAAATCGAACTCAATTTTCAATATAAAATCCGTCTAAACTATTCTTGGCACAATCCGAGAAATATTTTGCAAGAGACCGCAAAACGACATCTATTTTCTTTGCGTCGTTTGCAAGTGACGTGTCTAACATTGCGGAAAATAATGAAAATAAACTAATCGCAATGCACTGTTGTGTACAGTTTTTCATTAAGTGGTATAAACCCATGGATATCAGAAAATACTGCTACAGTGTACAGTTTGCTTTAATTAAAGAAAAGTCGCTTATTTCACTATTATAAAGTCAGGGAAATTAATTGTTAAGCAAATTGATTACCAACTTAAGTTGTCCGTACATATATTCAAAATTCAAATCACAACTGGCATTCATTGACAGTTGCATGTAATGGCTATTACATGACAAATTGACGTAAGATATCAATTTGCTTTATAATCAATTTCCATGAATGGACCTACTATTCACAGACAATTTTAAAATTGAGAAAAAAACAATGACATGGCCTAATCAAGTTTTACAAAATATTAGAGTCAAGACATTATCTTATTTATCCTATTTATAATATTATAAACGCAAAAGTTTGTGAGAATTGATGTATGGATGAATAGACAGATGGATGTTTCTTACTCTTTCACGCAAAAACTACTGAACGGATTTGGATGAAATTTGGCACACACACAGTTTATAACCTGAAGCCCAATTCCCGTAATTAAAAAAGTTCAAAATCTAGTCGTAATCTCATATCAGCGACAGTCAAATGTCAAAAATGTAGGGAAATTATAGGTATTTTTGACATATTGAGACTGAGATCAGACTGTGAACGTTCTTAATGAGCATCATTTCATCTTAGATGAGCTCTACTTACAGGTACTACTGGTTTACAAAATTCAGAACATAAAAAATAGTTTCTATAACGATCTTAATAAACTGGAGGTAAACGGAAAATGTTGCCATCATCACCATCCTACCAAAGCTTTGCATCGAAGTTACAAATACAAAATAAACTATCTGTATTTCCCGAACTAAAGGACCGAACGTACCGAACATTGCATTTACAATCTAAAAGGCAATATAGAAACGGTATCGATTTTCATAAACGGACTAAAGGTATCATTAAAAGCCAGCGCCGTTTATAATAAATAATGAGTTGCTTCCACTCACACAGCTTTTCTAAACACGTTAAACCATAGCCGATGGAATATTGATCATGATAACTTCCTGCTACAGAAAATAGTCAGTGCCTTAATGTATCCGATTGCACGATAGCAAGGGTTAAGTATTTCACGCGTATCTATGTATCTTTCTTTGGAGACCTGGGATTCTTTACACTCTCGAAGTTTCTTAACAGCTGGATCGATTTAAATTAATACAAGAGGTGTTCCGACTCGTTTAGGTCGAGTGATGATTATAGATTAAAATCAAAATGGCGGGATTTTAGATATCATTAAGTTATGTTTAAAAAATATAATTTTTAGTTCCATGATCATATTGAGGAGCTCGTGGCTAAGTAATAACAGCCGCATGGGTCGATCCATCAGGTTAAGCTACGCTTGCCGGGGTTGGTCCGTGGATGGGTGACCATCTTTACATACCGAGACTCCTCCGTGCCTCGGAAAGCACGTTAAGCCGTTGTTCCCGGCTGTCATTCGTGGATCTTTGACAGTCGTTACGGGTCGTCAGAAGCACGAAAGTCTGACAACCAGTCTTACCAAGGGGTATCGTATTACCCAGTAACTGGGTTGTGGAGGTCAGATAGGCAGTCGCTCCATGTAAAATACTGGTATTCAGCTGCATCCGGTTAGACTGGAAGCCGACCCCAATATAGTTGGGAAAAGGCTAGGCAGATGATGATCATATTGGGTATCAAAATAAAGAGATTGAGGAGACGATTCCAATATATAACATATTAAAAAGGCGAAAATTAAAAAAATAATTGTAAAAACTTACATACTAGGCTACTATCAACTACTCTCAAGTTCAAATCAGAACTGCAGACACAAAAAACTGTACGTGTACTACGAAAATGCAATTCTTGCTGTAATAGGTAATACGGGCTGGTGTCCGCAATTCCACGTCAAAGCGCGTTTTTCGCGTACTTACCCAATCAAATCACGCCTGTATTCCCCGAAGGGTTAGGCAGAGGTGTACCTATAGTATACCCACATTTCGGCAGATAAGTTGGAGTCCCATTTAATAAGGGGTGAGCTTATTGCCAACAACCGGGCACAAATCCAGACTCCGGGCTGCCACTGAGATTTTCCAGATGGAAAAATCCAATAACACTTTCCCCGACCCGGGAATCGAACCGAGGACCTCATGCTCAGTATTATCGCTTGCGACCACTAGACCAACGAGGCAGTCTCCTAATCCAAATATTGGTAGTAATAAAAATTCTTTATGTTCATGAGTACTTTCACCCTCTGCAAGGATGCCAAGAGGTTCAACGTCAGCCTTTATGACACTGGAAACACGTAGCAGACGGACAATTTTTTCAAACATGGAATACCTTTGGAACACGTGGAATTTAAAAGCGGATAAATTAAAATTCACAAGCAATTATGATATTATTATCTACTTACTGAAATTCAAGCTCGTTTAACAACATAGGTACTTAATCTATAAGCTCTTTACTTTACACTATGAATGAGTCGAGGAGAGGAGGCCTGTGTCTCAGCAGTGGGAACATTATGGCTGAATAAGCAATAAGTACGGATGAATAATAATACTTAAAATACACAATTTATTAAAATGTTTTTTTTTATTCGCAAAAGAGAAGTGTTTTACGTTTAACCAATGCTAATCTGTTTTAGAGTGTTTGGACGTTGATGAAGCTTAAGGTGTTTGTAAAAAAAATCACATGGTGGGTATGTGAACTTAAGCATAAGTAATCAGCATATAATGTTCTCGCTACTGGGACACAGACCTCCTCTCTGTGAGAGAGAACCAAACTTAACAATTATAAAAAAAATAAATGGATGTCATTTAACCGCAACGCGCGTCATCACTATAAAGTAGTGGAAAAATTAAAAATCTTTTGACCGTCTGATGCGTTTCCGCAGTGTCATAACAGCTGACTTTGAACCTCTTAGCATCCTCCCAGAGAGTGAAAGTACTCATTAAAATAAACAATTTTTATTATTTCTAACATTTTTATTAAACTCTGACATGCTAGACTAAAATGACATAACATTACGTGACTAAAATGACAAAAAAGGTCGATCGCAGCTGTCATTTTGGTCTAGCAAATTAAAGAGCATAGGTAAGAATTTCACTGTCGTACACAGCAGATTTATAGCTGAAAGATTAAGCGGAACGGTTTTCGACCTCGATGAATTAAAATGCCTTGTAAATCCGATACGAAAATAGAAAAGATGACGTCACGCGATAACAGCGCCAATCCTTTGTATGAGAAGCTGAACCTTGGATTAACACTGTCTATAGCTGTAAAAGGAGATTGGCAAATTAAGATGTATGTCTTAGTATAAAGATTAATGTTGGATAATTTATGCTGTATTGCAGGATAGGAGTTAGGACCGAAAAAATGTTTCATGCACCGTTTCGGAGTATTTTCATTATATTAATAATTACAATTAATGCTGGCTGCTGTCAGAATCACCCTCAACTAATAAAAATGGTGAAACGTCCACCACACCGTACTTAAAACCAAAAAAAAAACATTTTATATGCCTGCTTCACAGTCATAATTATGGTAAGTATCAAACAAAAACCATTTTAAATAAAATATAAAACACGCGAAAAATATGTGTACTTAATTAAATTAATAATTGACATTCTTTTTTTAACTGTAACACAATAATAGAAAAAAGGTAATTATATATTTTATAAATTACATAAAAAGTGTTAAGTGTTAAATGAAACTATGCAGATGTTTCAGAACTAAAAACATAAATAAAATTCAAACCGAATACCTTCCACTATAAGTAATTAAACTTTTAGAGACATTAATAAGTTTTACTTTATGTTTACATGTACATTTTCAGTTTTGAATAAATTTCTTTCAGTTTAAAAATGTAAATAGTGTTCAGTTAAAATTGGAGCTTATTTCTGTTGGAATAAAGAAAAAATAATAATATGGACATGATAAAAAAGGCCTTCATTGAAAGCGTAATTTTTAAGGATATGCAGTTTTCAGATAAGATGGTTTATTCAATATCGTATTGATATAATGTATCTTACAGAAATTAATATCTTTTCCACTTTTTCGTCCAAATGTATGTTGTGAACACATAGGTACTTATCTATTTATAAGCAGTTACTCAGTAACGGCCGAACCCAATAACCTATTTATCACCAGTTTTGGCATATTGGAGATAGAAAAACCTATCTATCTATGGTTTTAACATCCCAAGAATCTATAAGAGACTATGTAATCTTACCGACCTGACATAAGGACAGATAGAAATATACTGGTGTCAACTCTCTTGTAGAACGAACTAAACTATCACTAAAATTCCTTACTTTTGGCTATGAGAATCTTAAAGCTATTCTACAAAAAAAATCTCTAAATTTTAAAATAATTTTGACAAATATGACATCAAATTTGACAATCTCGACTCCTCGTGCTATTTGTTTGCCCTACCCCGAGATTTTTTTTTAGAGCTGGGTCGCGCAGGCATCCTCTCGACGTGTTTTATATGGAATTTTTCACTTTTTTATAAAAAATATGAAAAATTATTACCTACATGTTGAGTTTTAGGGGTTTTTGGATTTTATAAAGGCGGTCGAAATTTTCGTTATTTTTGCGATAGGACACACGATTTTCGAGATATAAGCAAAAGAAAAGAAAAAAAATTACAGTACTGTTTTTACACCTGAAGTCGAAGTGTTGGTGTGAATTTTAGTTTATGACAACTAATTTTGTTCCACACCTTTTTAATCGTGATTAAAAATAGTCAGATTTAGTTAGACAATCAAAATTTTAGGTGAAAAACTTCAAATTCAGAATAGCAAAAATACCATTTTCACTAAACTAATAACTCAGTGCCATCTTAGTGCTGTCAAACTAAAATATAGTTAAGTTATGTCACTTTAATCAATTTCAGAGTGGGAAATCGTCGTTTGACAGGAATAAACTAAATTTTGTTGATTTTTAGTCTAGTTCAGAGGCATTTGTGACAAGAGAATCGGCACCACTGTCTACCATCAATAGCGATCTGTATTTTACTGAAAATAGGTTATTAGGTTCGGCCGTAAGAACTTATAAATAATTAGCTTACCTTACCTATAAAAGTAGGTACTCTAATTTATAACTGAACTGAGCCCTAGTCTAAACTTTCTACCTTGAATCAACATCGTCGCCAGTTACTGTTTGACACTAAGTACTAACCTCATTGTTGTGACGTCAAAGAATTAACTTGCCAGTCTCCTCTAATTAATTTAAAGCTATCGTCCTTATCTAGGTCAAATAAATTATTTAACCAGTCTTGGTTTGATATTTGAAACTAACGATAATAATCTCATGCAAGTAGAGAAACTTAATTACATTTCGTTCGAGTTATCATTATGACATGACATTTTAATATCATTATTTATGAAGAGACACAAGAGTCAAGACTTTATTATGTATTTCTAGCATATAAACGTTTGATTTGATTTAATTATTCATTGGTTGTCTTTTAATAAGTTAGTTAACCATTTATTAAGCTACGGGTTCTACTATTGTAAAGTTCGCAAATGTGTCAGATAATATTACACTCTACAGTCAAAAATAATTAGTAGTTGAAAACGTTAAATAACCATACAAAACCGTACGATATTAAATATTGCCTGACAACTACCTGCGTCATAGGCCTAACCGACGACACCGACTATTCGTCACTGTGTCGCGCGCGCAATCCCCGTTGTGTCGCATGCATGGTGCTATAAAATCCTTAATGGAGTCAGTCCCGGAATGTGACATCTTTAGTGACACACTCAGGGTGATCATGTTAAATTGTCTCATGTTCTGTGAAAGCTGTTTGTTAGATAAATACGTTCTATGTTGTTATCATTTTATTCGATTTTATTTTATTTTCTCTTTTTAAAGTTATCGTTAAGCATGTTTGATCTCTGGCTTGTTATTGGCTTACCTATTAATTACTGATATTGGCGCAAGCCGTTGTAATTAATTATAAATAAATAAATATTTTTTACAGCCATAAGAGTTCAATCACTTTCTCTCCGTGTCTTGTATCTGCGAAATAACCGTAAAGCACATCAGGGCTCATCCTACCCTAAAAACTACCACTTAGTACCAGTGACATAAGTTAAGTGACATAATTAGCAGATGCTAATTAGGTCACTTAATTTATCAAATTAAAATTTGACCTTCCACGCAACCTTACGGTAAATTTACTGAAATCCCTGTCAGGACTTTGGTGAACCAATTCCCTCTCTAAATATATCTACAAAATTAATCTAAAATTAATCGAGCCGAACTTAGGCTGATGCTGTCGCCGGCCTCATTGTTTAAATATAAACTCTTTGGATATTGATAAGGTTTAACAAAAGGAAATCTATGGAGACTGGTCTACGAAGTTAAATAGTAAATGAGCCGGATCCAGTAAAGATTAATGATGTGACTATCAACACTCTACTTAAGTGTTAGCTCCTAGACTATAAAGATGGCGGTTGATACTAGTACTTTGAGTAATATTAAACTCATTTCCTAAGGGATAGATTGTACGATAACTGCTGGTACAAAGTGTTTGCTCAAAGCAAGACGATTTGGATTGAATGATTTAATCTATTTCTGTTGCTGTGTTAAGAAATGATTTCCGACTTCAAACGACGATTCTAAATTTTAGAATCGTCGTTTGAAGTCGTAGTCATAATAAACTCAAAGGAAATAAAACTGATTATTTTCTTTGAAAATTGGTAATTTATAATCTACTTTGATAAGTACATTCTTATTTTGAATTTCAGAGGTACCTACTTAGATCAGCAGTTCAAACACCTACTTGCGTTAAATTCTGCCTATTACAACTGAAAATATCTACCATAAGGTGTAATTTCATTGCCATCGTCACCTAGATAATGACAAAATTGGAGTGTCAGGAGTTCGAAATAAGAACTAAAAAACAAAACAGAAAGATTTTCATTTTTTAGCAAAAAAAAAAAAACATCGGCCAATTTTGCCTCTATGATAAATACATATTTTGAAAGTAAAATAAAGTTTTTCTACTGTAAACGAACGTCTGTTTTGATTGATTGTATGAACTTGGCCTTTTAGAATTCTAGGTAGCTCCAATTTTGAATCAATCATAATATTCAGTCAAGCTGTGACCAGGTAGACAAATCTAATCATATCAACCTGCCATTTTTTTTTCGTAAATTTTGCTAGCGAGTAAAATAAACGTTTATCGTAAATCTAGATTTATTATCCTTATGAAGCTCGAATCAGAATGTGACATGATTCTCATTTCAAAAGCAAATTGACATTTCTAATTTCGTGGTTGTGTGATTGTTCGATTCTGAAACCAAACATATTTTTTTTTTCTGACTATATTATTTCACCTTCATTAATAGCGTTGTTATTGTGTCGTGTTTATTAGACACTTGAGACATATCAGCGTCGAGTCCTTTAGGGTGACTTTACACCTGCAAAGCCTCTGGTGGAGCAAATGTACGTAAGCGGCGGTGACCATTTCAACTGGGAACCATCAGGTTGTTTGCCGCTGAACCACTTGTAACGTTCCCTACATTTATAAACGAAAATGAACCATTATGTATAATTACGTGTCATTAAAGCAAGTGCTACAAATTTGTCCCATTAAACTCATTGCCAGTCGTTACCTACCGATGTGTCTCGTTAATTAAAATAAAAACCAGATGGCGTACTCGTAGCGGCACTACTTGTTTAAAATACCTTCCGTAAATACAGTCTGCCTTATAAGCAATGTTTTGGGGGTGATAGTACTCATGGAGATAAATAACTTCAGTATGGGGTCAACAAATAAAATCATCCCTAAATGATTGCTTAAGCAATCATTAGTTTAAACTTAATACTTGGCGCGCCGGAAGCTGACAACCTGAAGGCGCCATAATGGATATTAACAATTTTGATTATTTTAAACACCAAGCATATAACTAAACAATTTCATAACAATTACCTACTAAATACTAAAATATTGACGTTAAAATGATTAATTAAATTACTAAGTCGAGCTGGTATATGCAGGACCGGAAGTCGATAACAGTAGTTTACGAAAACCGTTTGTCGTGATGCACGGGTGAAGTGAAGGAATGCAGATCATAATGCCAGAAAAGATTAAGGAACACCAAAGACAGCGCCTATTTAAGTACCACCTACACATTATGTTAACTCAAACTCAAAGCATTTATTTCAATTAAACAAGTTACAGGCACTTTTGAATTGTTAAAGAGTCAGTCAGTTAGTCAGAAAATTGAAGCTAGTCGCCCATTCCAAAACGTAGATCTCTATGGAGAAGAATGGGCAAGAAACTCCATGGACACTCTTTTAAATCAAAATTATTACAAAATCCTGGGTACATTGTTCTTGTTGCTTCTGTATGTGAGAACAATGTAAAAAACAAATAATTAAAAACAACCCAAAACATAAGATCAAAAATAAGCCCTGGCAGTTAAGAGATGACCAGTCTCCTCTGACGGCGCCCGTTCACGAATATGACGCGTGGATCAGCACCATCCAGCTCAACCATTTTGTAACCATTATGTTTTCTTAGTACATTTTTATAAATATACACTAAAGAGTTCTAGTTTTCATTTCAAACTGTAAGAATACGCGTACGTAACTTGCAGCTGCTCATTAGCTGCATTCAGAACCGTTGCACAGTCCAACGCCCCTGGTGGTTGGCATCACTTCACTTTCAGGTAAAATGTAATTTTCAAAGAGAAAAATAGTTACAAATTACCGCTCTCTGTAGGTTAAAAAAGTAGAAGAAAAGAAAATAGTAGTGCTGGTAGCTTTTCAGTAGGACTTGCAACGCAGAAAAACGAACAGCAAGTCGAGACTTTTACGACTTTTCACAGAGCTAAACTTTAACCGAGCTAAGTAACCCAAACCAAGTGTAAACTCGCAAAGAAACATCTAGAGCTATGAAGATACATTCCTAACTGCAAAATTTGATTAAGTCATAAATAAAGCGTATAACGTTAAAAACGGATCGTTTGTTTCCACTAACGATTAGTTTTTATAACTACAAAGGAGATGTTTCAAAATGGGCCCAGAATATATACAATACCTCGAAAAATCGAGAAAAATCCGTGGAATTCGGGAAAAATACTGATAAATTGCATAAATGCATATTTCTCTTGTAATAATTTGATATTTATCAATATTATTGTATCGACTTTCAATATGGCGTCTCGCCAATTTAGGTACTCTGTGGTTAAAAACCAATGACAGTAAACCATAGATCGACCATTGATCATAGATCGTGAACTGTCTACTGTCACTTCAGTGATCAGTCGCTTTCGTTGTCGATCGTGCTCTGATGTTCTGTTCTCTCGAGTTATTTTTAACAACCTGGCTTTCGTTTATCGCTACATTGTTTTTGTCTGAGTTAATATTTTGACTATTGAATGTTTGTATTCTGTACGTTTATGCTATAAGTAAACATCTTGGCATATCGCAGGTCAACCTATGAGGTTGTCGTCTGCTTAACTGGACTATACTTTATGTACAGACGCCAGTACATCAAGCTACTACAATCTGTCAGATTTTTTTAATAGATTTTCGACTTTACAATTAGATCTAAAATAATATTGCAAAAGACTAAAAGTACGACAATGTTATGATTCTCTTTGACAATGTAATATGACAGAAGTAAACATGTCAAACGTCAATAATCAATCAACATGACAACTTACCGCCATGATGGGTTTTTGTTGTGTGTTGCAATTTCAATTGTACATTCTTGTACTTTACTACCAAACAAAGCCAATTAAAAGTAATTGGATGATTGGAAACTGTTTTAATTGTGTTTCCCCATTTTTTAGTAGGGTGTACCAATACGTGGCCGGAGCTTCATACATTTTGAAACATCTCCTTTCAGACATAAACCTGCACTAGCTGTAAGTCAAGTTGACACCGAAATCAAAATCAAAAGTCATATATTCAAACAAGGCTGAGAATCAACATTTTTCGAAAATCAAAATTTCATAAGACAGTCCCCAAAACGTCCACCTTTCACCACGTCCTAGTGTTTGAGCTGGGAAGAAGAATTGGCGCAACAAACTCTCCAGCAGCACAGCTGAATGTTCAGTTTGAAAAACTTGATTCTATACAATAGTAAGCAAAAAAAATTACATTATGCAACACAAAACATTAAATTAGATTATTTGCCAAATGTCAGCTAGCACGCGCCAACATATCAACAAAAAACATCGAAAATAGAAATAAAAACTAAAAACGTCAACAGAACTTTATACCTAAATAGAAGCCTCCAGGCATAAAGGGCGTAGTCGAAGTCACAAATGATAAACTAGGACCATCGAAGTAAAATAAATGAACAGTTAATTACTAATAACTATAACAAAACCATGGTCAGCATGACGACTAGTCACCACAAGCAGCACCCGTTCACGAGCATAACGCAAAGGTCAGCCATTACCCCCATTACCCTCGCCATATTTGAGGGAAGGAGGCAACCCGACCCCGACTCCATACAGCAAGCAGTGACATCTAAGGGAGCATGACGAACTGGCAGCCGGTTGCTCAGGCAAGAATAATTATTATGATCTTGTTGAGGTTACTAAGCTACCTATTGCAATACAACTCATAAAAAAACATTGTAATGAGTAGATTATGTGAATCTATACAAATAAATAAAATTGAAGTGTCTGTTTGTAATGTCAAAATAACAACTTTTTACTAAATTCATTTAAGTATACGCGGTACTTATAACAAAAAAGCAATTTTTTTTAAATCTGTCTGTCTTCTGTTCCGGCTAATCTCCGAAACGGCTGGATCGATTTTGACACGGGACTTTCACTGGCAGATAGCTGATGTTACAGGAAAAAACTTAGGCTACTTTTATTTTAGAACAATAATTAGTGTTCCGCACAAAAAATAAATAAAACCCATGAAATTGTGAACAAAAAGTCGGATTTGAAAAAATCTTATTACATTTGGTAGCCCAACTCTCCAGGACAGTTATAGGCTATTTAACATCACGCTACGACCCTTAGGAGTCGAGCAGAAAGAAAAAGTCAGAAAGAACACTAAGCGAAAACAAAGTAATAGCGTGGGCGGGCGATGCAACGTGACGGGTCGGGGGACGAGGGAGGTTTATTAAAATATGGCTATTATTTTAGTATATTGTGTATCTTACGACTTCCATGCGAACGAAGTCACGGGGCACAGCTAGGAATAAATAACACACACAGTCAAACATATCAATCAATCTGCCTAGCCTTTTCCCAACTATGCTGGGGTCAGCTTCCAGTCCAACCGTCAAACACATATACAGTCAAATGAAATAAACACACCTTGATAGAATAGTGTATGCCTTTGAACAAAGGTTGGATTTTATTTTAGCTTTAAACGCATTAAAAGGCAAATTTAGCAAAGAAGAGGGTAGCTTGTTATAAAAGGTTATACCAAGCCCAACAAAAAAGTTATGAACTGGAAATGAAATTGGAGAAAAAGTATCTCATACAATGTACAGTCAACAATACGACAGTAAATGCAAATACCGGCAATACTAACTGCATTGGAGTATTTTGAAACTATCAAATAAATACTATCATTGAATTTTATTGTCGTACTGTCGTCTCTATATTTATTTATTTATAGTTAATTAAAACGGTACAAAACCAATTAAATTAATTGACATAGAAACATAAAAATACGATTAACAATTTATTGTTTATACATAATTTAATTAAAACTAACACGGAACAGTGGACTCCCTTGCATATTTTCTCTCACAGAACACCCGACATATACGCATAATTTTACTCCATTCATCCGCAAACACATCACATTCGTTATAATATATGTATACTTACTTTGATATCAACAACTTACTCCACTCACAAATTCACAGGTGAAACCGCCAAGAATATCATCGTTTATTACATAACTAAACCAAAATGGAGCCATTAACATATTAAAAGCCTGTCATTTATTCTTGGAAGTGCGTGTTTTACGCCAGTCATAACCAGCGCACAATGGGTCCTGTAATAACTTAACCGTGTCACTATTATGATTAGTTTTATGATATAAGTTCAGAAGAACGTGTGGTTGGTAAGTAGAATAATGGGTTCGAATGTGCACAAAAGTCATTTGTTGATAACTGAAAGTCTGAAATAGAGTTTTTAGATGATCGATATTTAGAGGATGAAAGGTAGTTTGAAATAAAATTAATTCATGGCACCCAATAAATGTAGGTACTGTAGCGACCTGCCACGATACTATAGGCAGATCACCACTTGTATGTTTGGTCTCGACTCCGAGGTGTGTTGGTGGATGTATAAATGAGCGGAAGCACTGCTATTACTATTTATTCGCTTATATGAAAGCACATTACATTCTCAAGGGCAAAGCTAGCACTGCACTGACTCGATATAAAACAAGATGACCATACGTCATAGTTTGAACCTATTCTAAATTCCAATAAACCAGTGTTTGTCTTATCAGCCAATGTCACAATCCGAGGAGGATTCAAGCGGAAGGCCGGCTCAATTAAAGCCTCTACAGTACTCACATTTCACAGTGGAAAAATAATTATTAACTATAAACGTGTTTTTCTTACAATAAAATCTGATCTAAGTATATAGAACTTAGTTGATTTAATCGTCTTTAAAATTTCGTTTATTTTCAATCACACGAGGAAAACGAAATAGGGCAAAACTTGGCTAATTCGTGATATGCAGCTATTCGGTGAGAGATAATTGTGTTTTATTACCAAGTTACTACTGACTTGATAAATGTACATTTTTCAATCATTATAGTATTTGCCACATTTTTAGATATAAGTTAGCAAAACTTATTTTGTCTACTATATCACAGTAAATTTAAAAAATAGTCTGATCAATGAATCGAATTTTACAAGTAAAAAACAAAACTATCACCGATTACCCAAGTTTTGCCCTACATCGCACTTAACATAATATAAACAATTCTAGATAATTTCTGTGAAACATTACAAAATATCGCTATAAGAATTCTTTATCCTTATAAATTTCAGTCCTGAATTTTTTGCGACCGGATTTCCTAAAGAGGGCCGCGGATTTTTTCCAGATCTTTGAGGAAACGTGACCTTGAGATTTCTTTAATAAACGAGTAATATAGACCTTCGGATACAATATACAGGACATAGAGGGTGAATTCTTTCACTTTCCTTGATCTTACAGACCCTTTGGGAAACCCTTAGCAACCTACTTACAAATTCTTTTCGTATTTTTGGCTACTGAAATATAATGAAGTTGTTCTTCATAATCGCTGGCAGCCTTTTTCCACCCACTACTGAGTTAGTACCTATAGGCCTTGTCCATTTAAATTTTACTGTACAGTAAGCGTTCATAAATGCAGTAGCACGCTAAGGATTGTATTGCTGTGAACACGCGGTGCAGGCCGTACCTACGTCTGTGCGTTTAAGTGATGTGTCAACACAGAACGCACACCTTAGAATTCACACACTGGCGGGCGTCGAACGAAACAAAAAACATACCGTCGCTTTTTCTCACACGCAGAGTAAGTATGACCTTGTTCGGTTCATACGATTGCTTAAATTCACATTCTCATCAAGTTCCGATAGCAGGCAGCGTACCGTATTGGATTATTGGATTGGATTGGTCACATAGGTCTCGGTTCCAGTCTCGAAATTAATCTTTTATTTTTCTTTTCAACAATAATCTTCATTCTGTTCTTTTATTATTCGATAAATTAATAAACGAGAATAATAATGCAGAAAATATTTTTATTACTATTATTTGATATTTCTCGGGACCCTACGGTCCCGGACCTTTGGAAAGCATATGAGGGGCCGAAGCCAACTCGCAGAGGCCCGTTAGACGCTTTCAATGGAAATGAGGCACCAACCGACGATTATCCCTGTGCGTAATATACAAGTGCACCCAAGGACAACTCCCGGTTGGTGTAGGACTATTGCAGGATACGGAGACAAAAAAATTATTGGGCTATGGGTTTGGATGGCTAAAGTGGACTGGTTATCTAAAGCTATGGAAGGACTTTGGCCCCTGCCTGACCAATGTTTGATAAATATAATACACGGATAAAATGGCAGGGCAGGGGGTAACTTGCACACTCAACAATATTATTATATTGTTATTCAAATGAAATATGGAGTTTAAAAAAATGTTTAGTAAAGTTAGGTTTCAAATCTAAGAGATCAACGTGAGCCATGTCTGCAAATCAAAATAACAACAGACAAAAAGCTTGATAAAGAGAGAATAATAGTGATTACAAAACATCTAGTTAAAACAGTCTATTTTCTATTAAAGAACAATTTATTGAACGTAAAGTAGGTAATTAGTCAACTTCAACAATCAGGCATAAAATATTGTCATAGTAATATACTAGGAGACGAGTAGGAGTACGTCGTAGGAGTAGTAGTAGTAGTACTAGTAGTAGTTAGTAGTAGTAATACTGTGCTGGATGTGGGTACTCTAACAAACCACAACTAGCCCATCTACGCAATATATCTACCGTAAATGAGTCGTAAGTTAACTGCATGTGTCTACTTTATAATTCATTTATTTATTTAGGTTTCTGTGGGTATAATCATTAAGTTTTACGAGTTAAGTGAACACAACGAACATAATAAGGAACAACAATCAATAGCGTGATTATTCGAGTAATAATTAAAACATTAAAAAATCTATAAAACCACGCGTGAGATTCGAACCCACGGTCTCGCTATGCATTACTCAAATACGATAACCGCTAACCTACCATGCCTTAGACACTAATAGTTGAATTTATGAAACATAATCAGATGCAAACGAATGTGAGTGTGTGTGTATAGCATAGAAATTACTTACTACTATTGCTTTGTCAGACTGCTACTCCACTTATGACCGCTACTGTACCTACGTATACTTTATAAAGTGAACAAAAAAAAAACCACGTCATAATCAACGTGGTAATAGTGCAAAGCAGATTGATTTTAATTCAACTTTCTCTCACTACGAAACTCATTGAATTTGGTTTCAAGACTCTTCATTTCTCTGTCATTTAGAAGTTTCTTCAAAGCTGTTAGCGGAACTTCAATGAACAATTAAACAATAATGGGCATATTATGTGTCTTTATAGTCGCTAAGCATTTGATTAATAGTTTCTATAGAGAAATATTTAACTGATCCTCACAGTAACTTAGTTAATGTACCACGACCAAACGGGTTAGGTAAGGTTGACTTTGTGACCAACCACTACATCCAAGTTAGTCGCAGTTACTTGGCTATTAAGTATTTTTGAGACCGCAAAATAGGAATTATTTGAGGTTCACAAAAAGAGGCGCAATATATTAGATTGTTCTATAATATTTTAAGGGGTGCAAAATGGGAATTATTAGAGCTTACATTTGAAATACATGTCGGTTTTAATATACGGTAGTCAACACTAAAACTAAACTTTGAATATCACAAGTTTGACTTCAAAGTAGATAATAATATACATACGGGGTAAGCCTCGTAGGAAAACAGTTGAACATACGAAAATAAATACCCAATTTAAAACAAGAAAACATGTTTAACGTTAAACACTGGTGAAAGTTTTTACAACAAGTGCGCAAACTTATAATCATTTTGTTATACTTGAAATCAACAGGCTGCTGAGGAAAAACATATTTTTTCCTTATTCCCGAAAAACAACAGAAACAAACTTCTTTATTCAGGAAAAGTTTTAATATTTTCCCTGATAATTCAATTTACAAAACCAAATAAAGAACTTTGTAATTTCATTTCAGAAGTCGGCTCAAACATTAAAATGGAGGACAATTGGGTTACTCAGGCCAACTTTGAATGTTCTTAAGCCCCATTGACTTTGACATCTGTGAAAATGTTGGGGCCCTGGTGCCTTCCGCATTGGTTTAATGGCAAATATCAGTGAAACATCTTTGTCAACTTTAAAATAATCGTACAGATTATGTAGGGACTTATAAGAGGGCCAGTAGATATTAGACTAACGCCACAGGTAAATGTAAATGTAATGTACCATTGTGGACATTTGCGGTGAATCACTTTTCAACCTTATTAACTTAGTAATAAGGTCGAAAAGTGGTTCACCGCAAATGTTCGCGATGGTACATATTATATTTATTTATTTATAATTACCCTTACAACTATCATAACAGGATTAACTGTGGTATATACTTACAATATTAAATTAACCTAATAAGGAACTTCTGTAACATACTACCTAATCTAAGTTATATGATATCACACATGACAATAACACAGAACAACTAATAAATAACTTATTAAGATTTAACAATAATTTCCTATTATTTAACAGTATCTTCCGAAAAATTAAGTTGCAATGTCGTGCTTGTATTTTCATAGGAACCACGCGGTAAAATAATTATGTAGGTACTGAGACTTACTGAGACCAAATATCGTAAGGAAACCAATATGTCCTAGAACCAAAAATTCGAAGACATATGACATCTACTAACCCGCATTGGACACGCGTGGTGGATTACAGCCTACTTCCTCTCACAGAGAGGCACCTGTGTCCTAGCAGTGGGAACGTTATAGGCTGATAATGCATGCACAATGCAAAATGAGACCGCAGCAATGCTGTCAGGTTCCAGTTGTAAAAAATCTTTACGTACCACGACGCACTCTCTTTCAGGAAACTGTCATTTTAGAGGTTTTACACCATTTATGTTTTTAATGTATTTACCAGCGCAGGATAGCTTTACCAGAATTGGTCATCGCATTAGTGGTTCAGCAGCTTGAATATCATCACACTTTTTTTTTTTTTTTTTGTGGATGGGAAATCATCAAATGACTTCTCCCGCTCTGGGGGAGGGCGTGTCAGTCTTTTACTGACTAAAACCCATCCGTGTTCCTTCTGTTGCCTGTGCCGGGGCCACGGTAACTCTTTCGAACATCCCGCAACCCTAGCTGGCATCGGCCCTAGCGGACCCCTCAATAGTGCTGACATCTCTTTGAGGCGCGCGTGGAACACGACGCGCCGTCGACTCGGGCTTGGTCCTTACCGGTCGGCGAGCTACCCATTGCTCGCCGTCCGCAAGCCCTACGGTGGCCGGGAATCGGCTGCCAATTCCCGACGCCCAGGGCGTCTCCTGCGACGACTAGGGGCGTGAGGGCGCAAAGCTTGCCTCTCCCTCACGCGTCCCGCCTCCTCCTTCACGAGCATTACTGCTTCGCAGAAGGAGGTAATGGCTTCCCATGTACTCTCGCTCCGTACCATGGCCTGGACCAGGGCCGGACGCGAGAGATCGCCGCCGCCGATCGCTTCAGCGAGGACACGGCGGTGCTCCGCCCAAGCCGGGCAGACCTCCACCGTATGCTCCACCGTGTCCTCCGGGCGATCCACACAGTGGTAACACCCGGGCGTTTCCTCCCGCCTTATCCGGAACAGGTACCTCCCGAAGCACCCGTGTCCGATGAGGACCTGCGTCAGGCGGAAGGTGAGGACGCCGTGGCGCCTTTCCAGCCACTCCTCAAAGAGGGGACTTATCGCCGCAATTGTGGCGTGCCCAGCGCTGGGTTGCGACAATCGCACTCTCCATGCCGCCATGAGATCCTGCCAGAGCTCTGTCCGCCGTGCCGCGATTTCTCGCGGCAACGGAGTTACGCCCCGGCGTCCTGCCTCCTCGCGCCACTCCCACATGTGCGCGAGGACTTTTGCCTCCATAATATCATCAGGCTTGTGCCTAAGACAGGTAGTTCGTCGTGGACGTGGTGTGAGAGCGGCTCAGAAGACAGCCGCCACGTAAGCACCGATGCGACGCTCTGCTAGAGTGCCAGTTGTCAGTTAGTGTCACTCTTATCCGATCTCTTCTGTGATTCCAGTAACTTCGTAACAAAACTAGACGGTGCCACTAGCTGCGCCATCTTTAATATCTCAGCTACAATTTTCCAATGAAAATTAACTTCGAAGAAACTCGCCAATGAAACCACCTTATTCTTGACTTAATAAAATAAAACGTGAATTGCGCTTCATGACATTTATGATTATTACCTACAGTTGTTAATTTTGCCCACAAATTGGTATTCTACTTAATGACTGAAAATTCCTTTAATCCTCAAATTTAGTATAATAGACCTCGAAGGGAAGTGTTTTCAGCGACGATTAATTTTAATGCTGTAATAAATTGTTACCACAGCGAGCATTTTTCAATCTAGAATTACCTTTTTGGTTTTGTTCCTCATGATTTATAGATAGGTATAACCATGACATCTTTTACATCGTTGGGCATTTTATAACTAAATAGGTATTATGCTTATAGATACCTACCAGGGACGCCCTTTAAGAAGGCCTTAGTTAGAGTGACCTTATTGGTGATGTTCTTCAAAAAGGTCAGGTGCGTAGTACTCGCAACCGGCGTGTGTGTATGACTAGAGGGGCAATTCTCGTAATTTTAAGAACGTTTACAGTCTGATCTCAGTCTCAATATATCAAAAATACATATAATTTCCCTACATTTTTAACTAGTTTTTGACATTTGATTGTCGCTGAGATGAGATTGCGACTAGTTTTTAACGTTTTTAGTTACGGAAATTGGGCTTAAGATGTATGAACGTAAACGAATCAAATGGAGTATTTAAGGGTCGCACTCAGCAGGTGGCTTTCTGTAATTTCTGCCTACCCCCATGGGAAGAAGGCGTGAGTTTATGTATGTATATAGAGGTATTATTATGACCACAGGATGCAACAATTTCTTATATTGCTTTTAATAACCTTGACAATGAAAGAGGTCTTCAATATCAGAACAGAGGTCATAAAATATAGCAGATCTATGATTGCAGTAGCTTGCAACTAGTTCCAATATTATCCTAGTTATATTATATTCCACCACAGTAATTCAGTGGGACTCAATTTCTTTGTCATTAGATCAAATATTTATGTTGTTATGATATGAAAATCGTCGATAGTTCCCAGTAGCATGAAATCGACCGCCAGTCATCGAGAACGCGTTGAATGTCAAAAGTAATTTAAGTTGCTCCCCAAGGACACTATAACTGCCTTATTATAATTCTCGAGGATAATACTACGTTTACCAGGTCAAGTACAAAGTTCCTTAGCCATTTGAACTTGACGATAATTGAAAGGTAATATCTAGACGTGTTAAAATATAAAGTTGTGTTACTAGCTGTACCCGCTTTGTCCACGCGACAATGTTGATTTAAGACAGCGAGTTTATTGCTGACATTGTCAAGATAGGGGCGTAGTACTATCAACCGACGTGCGCGTCTGACCAGATAATTATAAGAGTGTAAACGAAGCAAAAGGAGTATGTAAGGATCGTACTCAGCAGGTGGCGTTCTGTAGTTTCTACGTACCTCCATGGGAAGAAGGCGTGAGTTTATCTATACACAATTATACATACAGCTAACTCGAAAACTACACAAAATCGCGGAACATGCATGGGGTATTTTCGAATACCCCTGGGTATGAGGACTTCGGATTTTTCTTTTGGACGTCACTATTTGGACCATTTGTATAATTATTTGTCCCGACTGATTCATCAACGCAGAGTCTAAACCGCTGGGGCTCCAAACTTGGAATTTGGCAGTTGATGCCTTTTATGTTGTAAGCATCTAATAAGGAAGGATTTTTGGAAATTCATCATTTAAGGGGGTGAAAAGGTAGGATTTTGTTTATATGTAAAATCTTATTTCTCGAGTTAATAAACTTAAAACTTGGTACGAATACATAGCTAAGTAAATTAAGAAGTTTGTCATTTTTTGTTTTTCTAAGCTTCCCCCTAAAAGGGGATTGGGGGGTGTCAAAGTTTGTATAGAAGAATTTTAACGCGTGGTCGATTAACTTGTTTTAAACTTTTATACTAAGACCGAAAATAAAGAAGCAGGTATGCTACAAGAGATTTCTTTAGAAATAAGCATCACTTATGTACGTATTTTTCTGTTCCTTTCTTCTTGTCTGCTTTTATGTGTGTACATAAACTGATAGATAAATAAATAAAGAATAACGCGTATCAGAGTTTTTTTTTTGAAAATCTACCCCTGACGGGGTACCAAAGTACTAAATCCACACGGACAAAGTCGCGCGGAAAGTGCTAGTGTGTGTTTATACATATGTTAAGATATTCTGATATCAACAAAAATCTGACGTCACAAGGCGTATATTCCGAGCCCTCGTGATAAATTATTCATTGCCTCGACCCCGTCCGCATTAATTGTGAATGAATGAGTTTCATCGCTTTTATTCATAGATCTTTGACAGTCGTTACGGGTAGTCAACCCGAAAATCTGACAACCAGTCTTACCCAGGGGTATCGTGTTATCCAGTAACTGGGTTGTACAGGTCAGTTAGGCAGTCCTCCATGTAAACCACTGGTATTCAGCTGCATCTGGTAAGACTGGATGCCGATACCAATATAGTTGGGAAAAGGCTAGGTAGAAGAGTAGAAGATTCAAGATTGTCAAGATGTTCAATCTACTCAACAGTATTTCTCATTGATTCCAGGGATAAGGTTACGTTGACTGCCTGTGGTAGGTATAGGAGGCGTTGCTCTGCAGTGGGACAATACAGCCTTATAATAAATAATGTATGTTTTATTTTTAGTTAATCTGTGTTGTTCCAATGCCGGGCAAATTTCTCGCCCATACTTTTCCAGTTTCCCTTATGTTGTGCCTTTTCCGGTCAATTGGTCCGTAAAAATATCATGATAATCCTTCCTACTTATATAATATAATTATTTTAAACGCGAAAGTTTGTGAGGATGGGTGGATAGATGTTTGTTACTCTTTCACGCAAAACCTGCTAAACGGGTTTAGCTTAAATTTGGCACACAGATAGTTCATAGCCCGAGTTAACATATAGGATACTTTTTATCCCGGTATCCCCACGGAATCGAGACTTATGCGGGCGAAATCGCGGGGCGCTAGTAGTAAATCATATATTGCCTGCCTCGTTGGTCTAGGCCTGCCTCGTTGGTCTAGTGGTTGCAAGCGCAACTGCTGATCATGAGGTCCTGGGTTCGATTCCCAGGTCAGGCAAGATGTTATTGGATTTTTCTATCTGAAATTTGTCAGTAGCAGCCCGAGGCCTGGATTTGTGCCCGGGTGATGGCAATAGACTCGCCCCCTATTACATGTGACTTAAACTGGCGAAATGTGGGTGTACTATAGGTACACCTCTGTCCAACCTTTTGGGGAAACAAGGCGTAATGTTATGTTATTTTTTAATTATGAAGATTTTAACTGATGCAATTTTCGATACCTACTCGAATGTAACTCCAATGTAACATTCTAGTATTGTGTTATGATGTCGTAATGATAGCATGGACCTAAAGAGTACTTCCAAAAGACAGGCGATTAAAATTAAAAAGTTCAATCATTCTGAGAAGTTCAGTATGTTAGGATAGACCAAACAAAAGCCGGGCGAAAGGCCCAGATCAAACGTGTATAGATGCATAAGGAACAGGGTGTAAAGTTCACTCATCCTCCATAGAAAAAGGAGGATCCTCCGACCAGACGGGTGTTGTGTCTGGTGGGCTACTGCCCGACGGTTGATGTCGGGATGTTGTATATGTGCTAGTCGCGCGGTAAACTCTGATTGCGCGATGCAGGATTTTGCGTGACGTCAGTGTGACGCGTTCCACTGTGGCGATGCCGCCACATTACTCCCCTCCGGTGACCGGAGGTCGATAGTGGGCAGAGTCGTGTATCTTGCGATGCTTGCCAGGGCCAGTTGAGGTTCCAGTGAGTCGGAACCGGGTGCCGCATAGTTCACGGTGAGTCGGAACTGTCTGCGGAGATGCCTCCAGTGAGTCGGGGTGGCGCTGCGTTATGCTTCAGTGCGTCGGATGTGGTACAGCGCCGGGTTGAGGCTGACTGCTGGCGTCAACCAGGAGAGGTTTGAAGGGCTCTGCTTGTTTGACCGGCCGAGAGTGCAGTGTGCTGTGCCAAGGTTGCTGATGAGGCTGAGGGTGATGATCAGGTATGCGCGGTCGCTGCATACTGGTGGTCAGGATACCCGTTGAAGCCGTGGGTGCTAGCTGGCTGTGTGACTCGCTGCTCGAAAGCTCGAGGAAGTGATGCTAATGACGTCACGCTGTAGTAGTTGCACGAAGGCTGCGCTGACGTTCATGTTCGGGGTCACCAGTATAGAGGCATGAGGAAACGGGTGTAAAGTTCACTCATCCTCCATAGAAAAGGGAGGATCCTCCGACCAGACGGGTGTTGTGTCTGGTGGGCTACTGCCCGACGGTTGATGTCGGGATGTTGTATATATGCTAGTCGCGCGGTAAACTCTAATTGCACAATGCAGGATTTTGCGTGACGTTAGTGTGACGCGTTCCACTGTGGCGATGCCGCCACACGTGTTTTGTACTGCCTGCACATTGGCCCGTCACAATCTCCGAGTTCTAGCGGTAGCTTCGCGCCGAATTACTCGAAACTTCGGCAGCCGAGATGATGGCGCTCGGGTGACGGACTTGCGGTGGACACGCAGCTATTGTAAATGTATCGCTACTTCAGCGCCGTCATTTCGTTCTCGGTGACGTCCCGTTGACGGTGGCGGTAGACAAACGGCCTTAGCGCGTTTGTCCGTGCTAGACATCAACGAGAAACAAGATTATTCGAACCGATCGTGACATTCCGGTGACGGCGATCGTTTGTCAACCGCCATCAAACTTGGCGATTCAGTATGTTATGATAGACAAAACAAAATCCGAGCGAACGGCGCGGGACAAAATAAGATGTGTCTTGTATTGCGGGCATATCGGCCTGTCAGAATCTTGAGCCAAGTTCTAACGGTCGTGCCGAACTACTCGAGAATTTGGGGACCTAGTGACGGACATACGGTGGACCCGCAGCCACAGTAAATATACGAATCGCTGCTTCGGTGCCGTCATCTCGTTCTCGATGTCGTCCCGTTAATGGTAGCGGTGGACAAACAGCCTAATAACGTTCCTTTGCCACAGAAATTGGCACCACGAGACCAACGATATCCAATTATGTAATTTCTTATTTCTTTATTTATGTACTAGCTAACGAGACACATTTTCTTGTCTGACCCCCAAATAAATTGTACCGTGGAGTTAATTAAAAGACAGACCGGTAAATTAACTTACTCGGGCACAATTTATTTGCCCTTTATTTTTTGGTTACAATTTGCAGAGGAGAAGTCCATGCTAACGTAAACGAACGTGTTTTGTTTACTCACAATTTTCTCGCCAACCCTAAAGGGTTTTTAAAAGGTTGACTTCTGGCACCCAAAATCTCTGGATCAAAACTGACGTTCTCAATGACATAATATAGGTACTTACTCTCTAAAGCTATGGTTTCCTAGAAGAACGGGTCCGATAACAGCCGTCAAATCTGTCATTTTCACCAGTATTTGACATTAAGATGTCAAAAAACGCTCTGTATTTAGAGAGCCGTTATCGTGCAGTCTTATGAAACCAAAGTAGCAGTACGTAGCGCCAAGTAAAAAAAAAAAACACTTTTGTAAAAAAAACTGATTCCAAATTGGCCAAAAGATGCGAATGAGTGAAGGAATTGGTATTCGACGGGATCCTGCTTTAAATAAATATAAAAATCCTCGTATTCTGTTCAAACTAGTTCGGCTTACCGTTCAACAGATCACAAAATACAGTACCTAATTAAGAATTGAATTGATATTTGGAAAACTCATTGTTTTATGAAATCGATAGGTGCTTCGTTCAGGGTAGGGTCTCTAAAGTGGATTATAATAACAGGCAGTGTGTTATCAACTTAATTGTTTTCGGCCCATTATTACGTCATAACGGCCTTCTGCGGTATCATTATCAATCACTTAGTTATATTAAACGAGATGGGAACGATGTTCATGTTGTTAAAGGAAAAATACTTGTACCTACATAGAGATGGGTAGCAAGCTGGACAAAAGCATTCGTTTTAAAGAAGGAGTTGATCACAAGCATACTTGACCCTAACAGTAGTCGGGGAAATATATTGTTTATCAAATTGACACACTACTTACGTCAAATTGCAGTGTTGTAAACAACCACTTAAGGTTTAAGTTGATATTACAGGCGATATTTTCCTCAAATATGTGTGAATCTGACCTTGCCTCGGAAAGCACGTTAAGCCATTGGTCCCGGCTGTCATTCGTAGATCTTTGACAGTCATTACGGGTCGTCAGAAGACCGAAAATCTGACAACCAGTCTTACCAAGGGGTATCGTATTACCCAGTTACTGGGTTGTGGAGGTCAGGTAGGCAGTCGCTCCATGTAAAATACTGGTATTCAGCTGCATCCGGTTAGACTGGAAGCCGACCCCAACATAGTTGGGAAAAGGCTAGGCAGATTGATTGATGTGTGATTCTGACCAAGGTTCAAAGAGCCATGCATTCGCCGATTTGGTGTTACATAATTGTTATTTTATTTTTAATTTTCTAATTGTGCCATGACATTGTTAATTCTATTTTATTTTCTTTAATTTTATTTTTCCAATTTTATTACCAAATTTGTTTTGTGTAGAATTTTGATTTTCATTTGTTAGCTAGTTATATATTCTATTAGGCATGCTGTGGTCTCCTATAATTGAAGGAGGTACGCGATACTTTTGTCTTCGATCATTTATTCCACGTGTTTGTGTATATCCTTTGTTGGAGATCCTAAATAAATAAATAAATAAACCAATATTATAGATATAAATATTATAGATATAAATATTATATCGCACCCTATCACATGGGACTTAAACATAACTGGTGAAATTTAGGTGTCCTAAAGCTAGGTAGCTACACCTCTGCGTTACCTTCGGGGATTATAGGTGTGATTTTATGTAAATATTTGAGTACTTCAATCATTCAATGGGTACATCAAATTCGATAGTTTCCATGGATGACAAGCTCAGTGGAGGAAACTGGGTCAGTCACTATCATATACAGCGTTATTGGTAGTATGTCGGCAATCCATTAAGAGGATGTAGGTGAGGTCATTTGCAACCAAATGACCCCGTATGACCCACTATGCAAATGTAAACCATTTTCGAGTAATTTGACATTTTATATTTTTGGAACGAAGTTTTTTTACGCGGATTGCGGTAAAAAGCGTTCATACTTATATCTCTTCATGCGACATTCTTCTTTAGAATTCACACTTTTTGAAAATCCAAGATGGCAGCTGCGAAAATTTTAAATTTGTTCGTCATGGGTGTCGTTTTCATAGCTTTTGAGGGTGCTAAAGTAGATAGTGAGGTCAAAATGTAAATCCAAGATGGCGGCTGTGAAAATTTTGTTTTTTTTTTTAAATCATACGTGCGTGAGAAGAAACCGCGTTCCTGACGGGGGTGCCCCGACCGCACGCGTTTTTCTTTTTTTGAAGATATCTGCGGTATACAACTTTGAAAAATGACAATTATCTTTAAAGGCTTTTTAAATCAGAGCTACAAATCGTTACATTTTTCATAATTTTGAGCAGGTTTCTGACTAAAAAGGGCGATTTCTGAAAAAAAAATGGTTGACATTTGCATAGGAGTTAGGGGTTGCAAATGACCTCTCTTATATCCCCTTAATGGATTGCCGACATGTTACCAATAACCCTGTACCTTAACTGTGACACAAGTGTCAAGAGACACAATTTTTCTATTGTTACCGATCTTCTCAAGATAAGTCCACGGACGAAGGGTCGCAATAAACTTGGTTGAACTCCTCAAATGAAAGTCCAGTTGTAATTTTATGTATGTTACGTAATTACCCCGCTGGTTAGCTAACGGTGGCTAGATGGAAGAGGTTTTTTTTTAGAAATTGTTGACTTTTTATGAAGCGTTAAGTCAATCTGCCTTGCCTTTTCCCAACTATGTTGGGCTCGGCTTCCAGCCTAACCGGATGCAGCTGAATACCAGTATTTTACATGGAGCAACTGTCTAACCTCCAAAACTCAGTAACTGGGTAATACGATACCACTACGATACGATACGATACCCTTTGTAGACTGGTTATCAGACTTTCGAGCTTCTGACGACCCGTAATGATCATAGATCCACGAATGACAGCCGGGAGCAACGGCATAACGTGCTTTCCGAGGCATGGAGGAGTCGCGATATGTAAAGATGGTCACCAACCCCGGCGAGCGTAGCTTAACCCGACCCGGATCGACCCGTGCGGCTGTTATTATTTAGACACGAACTCCTTTATGAAGCGTTAAGTAACAGATTTAAATATAAAAATATCCTTAAAGACTCTGTTTTTCAGGCTATTTGTTCGTATATTTGACCACCGTTTTGCAAATTACCTGCACTACACGTCGAGACAATTATTTATCCAACTATTAGTACGAAATTTACGGTCATTTGATTTGATTAATTTGGAATGGCGTTTTTAAAAAACCACGGAATCGGCTGAAATCAATGTAGACCACTCACGGTTTTATTCCAATAGCACCACGGAAAATAGAAAGTCATTACAATGTGACTCTTTAATAATAACTACCTGTGTCCAGCAACTTCGTTTGCGTGGAAGTCGTAAGATACACAATATACTAAACTAACAGCCACATTTTAATAAAACTCCCCCATCTTCCAACCCGTCGCGTTGCATCGCCCGCGTTATTATAATATTTCGTTTTCGGTTAGTGTTCTTTCTGACTTTTTTATTTTGTGCTCGGCTCCCAAGGGTCGTAGCGTGATGTAAAATAGCCTATAAATATTTTCGAGAATTGGGCTACCAAATACATAAAGAGTTTTTCAAATCCGACTTTTTGTTCACAATTTCATGGGTTTTATTTTTTTTTGCGCGGAACCTTAATTATTTTTCTGAAATAAAAGTAGCCTAAGTTACTCCCCGTAATATCATCTATCTGCCAGTGACAGTTTCGTCAAAATCGATCCAGCCATTTCAGAGATTAGCCGGAACAAACAGACAGACAAAAATGTTAAAAATTGCTTCTTTGTTCTAAGTATCGTATATACTTTCATATGCATTTAGTAAAAAGTTGTTATTTTGACATTACAAACAAATACTTCAATTTTATTTATTTGTATAGAGTATAGATGTGACACCGCTATCTTTTGCAGCAATCTGAAAATAAACCAAAGCTAATCGACTGACAAACGATCCCTTGTGATTATCCGCGTATAATTTATAAGCCAAAGCATCTGTACCTTGGGTATTGATTACCACGCTGACCGGCTAGGCAGTGCAGTGGCCGTGAAACGTTTGCTCAACACACCTTAACACGTGAAATCAACCTTATCGTGATATATATAAGGGTGGTTATTGTTAGAAGATAGACCAAGTTATGCACTCGGCTGAGAAATGCAAAGGTCACAATCCTCTTGGAAAATTGCATGCTGATGATATTAAAGGGGACCTTGGCAAATAGGGCTATTAATGCTCATGTATGATGAGTCATACGTTTTCTCTTATAGAATAGAGTTTGGATCGTAAATTCTTAAATGTATGCGCATATTTCATGATGGGACACGGAATAATTGCGAATAATTTGTTATTCGTAATCGTTGTGGTTGTCCGCGTGATTTAAATGGGGACGAATGCTTATACCTGTCAAGTGAATGGCAAAGATCGCTTAAACAGAACAAAAATACTGGAATATTTATTACTCGACAGAGATATGGAAATGTACCGTAGGATTTTCGTTTCAGTCACTTGGTAGATGGGTAAAAATATGAATAGATTTCCATAAAAAAGTCGGATTATTCAATGATCGAACTGTTTTATTATTTAACGTCTAGATAAAAAACTCAAAAAAATCCAGAATCAAAATGACGGACTATATTTTTAGTCGAATTCTGTAGGTATTGGAAATGGCGTTGTAAGCACATGTCAGTGCGACTCTGATTCCCGAAACTTAAAGTCGATTAATCCAATCCAACATTGACGGTATAGTAACTATAAGAATGAAAAATCTAACGCACCTTGATAAACCCCCTACTATTATCATAACTATAAAAGGAAGCACTTATTCGGAGTCACAAAGAAAACCTGCATTTTTAATCCTACCTAAATTCAGCTCAAAATATGATGGGAACACCAATACATATATCAATTTGAATTCATAAAGGAAGCACTGACTGAGTTACGAGCACAAATCGAATCAGTCACGACCGGGAAATGTAAAAAATTCCTATCGACATTTAAATGACGTCATCCATCTTTGCGTCGAGAATATTAATTTGTATGGAAAGGTTCGGTATCAATAAACGTCACGAGGCGAAATAGATCGTATGTATCCATTTTGTTTATTATAGACAAGCGGGGATCCTAGACGTTGGCAAAAGGGCTACCAAGTTAAAATGGGATTAGGCGGGCACGTCAACCGCATGCATATTGACCGCTTCTTAACACGGTGGGTGCCTGAGGATGGACCGCGCCGCCAAAGCCGGCCCAAGAACAGGTGGCGAAACGACCTAGACGCGTACCACAAAGGTTGGATCGAGCTGACTCTTGAAAAGGAGGCCTGAAAGGATTTGCCTTTGCTCAGGAGTAGGACAGAATAGGCTAATAAAATAAAAAAGACAAGTTGTTGTCCACAGTTTCACTCGCATCATTGGGGAGTTATTTTATAAAGATACTTTGACAAAAAGCAAAATGGCAGCCTGAGGATAAATCGTAAGTTTTTCTTTAGTAAATAAAGTTCAGGACGTTAGTTCCCGTAAGAAATCAGTTTTTTTTTCTGATCGAGCGGCACTTGATATTTTGGGTACGAAATGACCAATAAAAATAATTTAAAAAATCGTTTATTTTAGAATAGACTATTTTTGTCCATATTTTGTTCGTAATTACAAAATTAATTAATCGCCTCGTCATGTTAAACAGTTTTAAGATAATGTTTTTCATGAGGCGATTAATTAATGTATTTATGTAACATAAAATTGAAATAATTAACTGAACATAAATTAATATTAAAATAAAATATATAAAATTTTAATAAATTATTAAATTAAAATACATTTCATCAGGTTACATACAGCCTGTTAATCCTTGCCACAGCTGCCGATGCTGGTCTGCAGTGGCGAGGCTTGACATTTCGTAGGAGGAAAGCCGAAGAAGAAATTGTTCATTTATAAATAGTCAAACAAATACGATTATCACGTTGTGGGACCGACTTTAGAACAATTTGTGTTGTTGTTGGAATATATATTATTTGGCAGTCGTAGACATTACTGAATGTGCTATTTTTCAATGGTGGTAGGTGAAGTTACTCTTTCGATACTCCAAATGGAAGCCGGGAGGAATGGAGTTGTAAGCGCGCTTCGCCTTTGCTGGTCTGCCAACAATCACTCTAAAGTCCTTTGTCAAAGCCTGTATAAAGAGTTACTTGATCACCCTCGATTTGTATACAAGATTTGTATGACGTAAGAAATACCCTATGATTCATACACCGGTGTTAACTCGAGGCATTCTCTTGCTTCAATGCTCCGGGAATGCTGACAATGCACCGTCAAAATAGCTCTGACTAAGATCGCTTCAATGTGGTGACGCAAAATTCCTAGTCATTTTGCTAAAAATCAAAAGGAGAAAAGGTAATTACGATGTCGTGAAGAATAAAATATGGAAAGGTTTTTACAAACCAATTTATTGGACAAGAACCTTCGCAAGAAGATCTCTAGATTTTTTTTTCCGTTTTTGGTAACATAAAAATGAAAAAAAAGTCTCAAATTAATTTACTGACAGGGCCACGGTAACTCTTTCGAACATCCCGCAACCCTGGCTGGCATCGGCCCTAGCGGACCCCTGCAATGGTGCTGACATCTGAGGCGCGCGTGGAACACAACGCACCGTCGTCTCGGGCCTGGTCCTCGTTGTAAAGCCCCAGTTACACGGTGCAAGTTTCTGAAACGTTCAAGAGCAATAATCGTATGCCATAAAGCACGTTCAATTATTTTCATTCAAGAATTGCATGCAAGTGTTTACACGCGTGCGATTTCCATAAAATGGCATATAATAATTGAATTAGTTTTGCCAATAAATAATTGCATGCGACGTATGCTTAGGTACATCAAAGCAATTATTGGAAGGCGATTATTGCATGCAAGTTTTGCCTCGTCTAAACACAGAATTGCACGTCCTTGTATAATTGATTCAAGTATTGCCCGTATTAAAAAAAAATCATAACAGAATTTAATGTGATTTTATAGTACGTGCGATTTTATTGTACGTGCTGTTTACACCTAGATACCAGTTTTGAACGGCCTGTAAAGTGCAACAATAATTGTACATGTGACAGTGCCAGTCAATTATTGTTGATTCAATTATATGGTATGCCACAGGCAATAAACTATAAAACCGTATAAATGATGTCTTAAGCCTCTGGGTCTAGAAGCATGAAATTTTACACAACAGTTCCTTTTATGACAAAAGTGAGCACTAAGGAAGGATTTTTGGAAATTCATCCCCAGAAGGGGTTCAATAGGCGATGAAAGTTTCTTGAAGTTCGTAAATTTTGTCGATGGGTAACCATCGGGCGCATGGTTTCTACACATAAAAATGTCTATGTACTGAGACATATCGTAAAACATGTCAATAAAACACCTAAGTTACGATTTTCGTCTCGAACACGAATACACTTGGAGAATTTACAGTCTGTCTGCCATAAATGTAGTAAGTATTTATACATTTAAGTACTATTAACCTGAGCCGACATTCATAAGGTGTAATTTAAATAACTGCCAACCTCTTGAGGGGTCATTAAACTCATTATTGTGAACAACTTTCCTGAAATCGCGAAAAAAAAAAATCATCGGTTCCCTGTATTTTGACGAGTTATGCGAACATAAATGTAAATGTAGGGACCAGCTGATTTTTTTTTGCGATTTCAGGTTTAAACCTATAGTAAAAGTTGTTCATAATGATGAGTACAATGACCCATCAAGAGGTTGGCAGTTATTTAAATTACACCTTATATGTTGGTTATACCCATTCAAACCATAGGTAAAGTATATTAGAGTGATAAGTCTGAAACGAAGCTTAAGTTTATTTTTATTCTGTCTTAATGTTAACACAAGCCTTGTCAGTTTATCATCATCATTATCAGCATATAGCAGTCCACTGCTGGACATAGGCCTCTCCTATTTCACGCCATTCAACTCGATTTTCGGCAACTCTCATCCAGCTGCTACCAGCCACCCTGCGAAGAATGTCGCTCCACCTCCATTCAATAACACGTCTACTCCAACGGTCTTCGGTACTACGGCTAATATTTCCGGCCCCTTGTAAGTTTATAACTCTATGCAGTAGAATAGAATAGAATCATTTATTTCAGATGATTAAAATCCATATCTTGTTAGTATATATTAGCAACAATATTAGCTTACAATTAGGTTAGTATTGTTAGTACTTATCTTTATTTAGACTACTATATGAAACCATTCACTACCCTCACCCAGTGTTTTTGAATGGGTGCAGTCAAATCAAGCAGCAAGGACTTTCAGAATGCCATTTTTAGCATCCCGCAGACGCTGCAGCAAAGAAGCCGATTTTTTGCGAATAGAGCCTTAAAGCCGTCCGTGTGGGCTTCTGCAAACATCTCGGAGGCACTACAGCGCCACTAGCCTTAACAACATTCTGAAAGCATTGTTATATTGAACCCGCAGGGTGTCATAAGATTTTAGGTTTAAGAACAACTTTATTTCTCATAAGAATTGCATACATAATTCACTTACTGAGAAACGATATATAAAACTAAACTTAATAATTAGAGCGCACAGATGTACGTATATTAAATAACAAAACCGCCTAGCAAAGAGAAAAAAAAATGTGGGTAAACAGATCGTCGCGTGTAGCTCACCCACAGGCCACTCGAGTAAAAAGATTGACAATATGCTATAAAGAGCGTTTTCTTTACTTGAGTGGTACAGTCACGAGCACTAATTTGTATACACTTAACTACTTTTAAAACTGATTTTTTCTACTGTATTGATTGTAATTTATGTTGTTACGAACATAGTGTCTTGGAATACATAGAATTATGAAATAGGTAGGTATTTCTAAGTTGATATCGTTATTCCACGAGAAAATGGCTTTTGAATTTCCCTAAGTGTATACATATTAGTGCTCGTGACTGTACATCAAGCGAACCTGCGAGCAAGCATATTACTTCTCACCGCCAGCCAACTACTGCTACTACCACCACTAAGCTATAGTAAGTATTTTTTTTAACATATAATATGAAATTACCAAAAATTTCGTACTTAATAATTAGTCATTTAAATATTCTGAAAGTCCTTAAATCCAAATAATATACAATATCTATTAAAAATACATTTTGAGCCAAAATAAACGACCGCTTTCGTTTAATTCTCAAGTGTCGGATATTGTCCCGGAGGCGAGGATTCAAGCAAACTTTGATAAAGCCCGGATATTGAAACTGGGGTTGCATGTTGTTCGACTTGAGAACGACTTTCGATAAGTGAGCGACAAGTTAATAATGATGCTTTAAGAAAAAATATGTTTGCAGTGTAAGCTGTATTTACTGTTTAAAATAATGAGTAGGGTAAGCTTACCTACTCGTTTTATCACATCACAAAACATCAAATTTAAGAATCATCACTATAAGAAGCTTCTTAAAGTTATGATTCGTAAAGGAGATGTTTCATTTCATTTAAGTCTAAACTGTTTATTTTCTTTATTTCTGCAAGTTTGCGACTATTACTGAATTAATAATTAATATAATCTTGATTTGGTCGCTTCAACATATAAAAGCTATTTCTTTCATGATAATGTGGGCGGTTTCCTGTTTAGTTATACTTTATCTTTAAACATTTTTCCTTCATAGAAGAGGAGTTACTAAATAGTGAAATCTTCTACGTAAATACTTAACTCCATGGTTTTTCGGAAGTACATCTTTATATAATAGACTTTTTTTTCGGATTTTTTAATAATGGTGCGTCGTCTCGTAGATTTACGAGGATGCAAGTCATTTGTTGCTTCAATTTTATTGTATGCCACAGGCAAGAAACTTGCATCGTGTAAATGGTTTTATAGAGTTAAAATATAGGGTTCCTAAGTACGTACATTTTGTAAAATTTTAATGCTGCTACCGATCAAAAACAAAAACTATTTCTTACTAGCTGTGCCCCGCGACTTCGTTCGCGTGGCAATCGTAAGATACACAGTAATTATACTAAAATAACAGCCCCATTTTAATAAAACTTCTTCGTCCCCCGACCCGTTGCGTTGCATCGCTCGCCTTCGCATTACTTCGTTTTCGCTTAGTGTTCTTTCTGACTTTTTCTTTTTGCTCAGCTTCTAAGGGTCGTAGCGTGATGTTAAATAGCCTATAACTTGAATTGGGCTACCAGATCCAAAAATAATTTTTCAAATCCGGCTTTTTGATCACAATTTCATGGGTTTTAATTTTTTTTTTGCGCGTAACCACAGTATTTTTCTTTAATTTTAATTAAAAAAAAACTTAACTCTCTACTAAAGTTTCTATAATAATAATTATAATTCAATCATGACTCGAGAGACACGTGGCGCCATCTATTATCTTAAGAACGTTTTTGTTGCTTTCCTCGGGAACAGTAATTTTTTCGGGATGAAAGGTACACTATGTCCGTTTCTGTACACCTGACAACGTATATGCAAAATTTCAGGTTAATCGGTTCAGTGGTTAAGGCGTGAAAAGGTAACAAACAAACCTACTCTCGCATTTATAATTTTAAGTTAGGATTTCAACATTTCACCTGCAAAACAAACTTGTACGTATATAGTTCATTCAAAATTGGCGAAATTCAATTTATTAAGTAGACAGTACACAAAAAGGAATCAGAAACAAACGTGATTTAATTAAAAGCATTGCAGAAATTTTCTTCGAAATTCGCAACTAATCAAAAGTTTCAGAGCGTGAGTATCGAAAATGGGAAAGTATAGTTTCGATGCACGCCACTGCATTGCTCTGCGAATCACGTGGCCGGAATACGTGAAGTATATTCGAGATTGTTCGTCGGCTTTATTCGCGAACAGTTCTATATAAGTCCCGATATTGGTTTCGACTTCCAATATTGCAGTTTTTAAGTTTGATGGAAGCGTATGGAAGCTGTCGCAGCATAGAATTTCGAAATAGTAAAAAAGAAGGTAAATGGGATTGGGTAGATGGTATATCGGAAAATATTGGTTAGGTTTCAGACTTTGCGAATATTTTTCCAAATAAAATTTCGATGTACGCAAAAAGATTGGAAAGCAACAGCGCAGCTGACGCGATCATGTGTTGTTTTTCTTTTTCATAAAGTAGAAATAAGTAACTCAGAACCCGATGGCCATCTATGTAACTATTGACCCTTTTCCTCTCCGCTGTCGATCGACCTCCTAGAGGTCCGTAAATAGAAATTTAATTGTGTCTCATGACATGATAGTTGAAAGTAGTATAGGTATCCCAATTAATATTCCGTAAAAAACTTATGATCCTCAACTATTCATAACATTTGATCACGTTTATTGCAGTCACCTTACGTATAATAATCACACCAAAATTAAACTGAGCATCTATTTTTTATTAATTAATGAAGTAAATCTGACGTTGTATTTCTTTTTTCGTATATTGTCTTCCTTGAAAGTAGCTCATATTTATCTTACATTTTAACAGAAAATAAGTTAGTTTATTGTAAATCACTTTGAAATAATTATTTTAATTTGTATGTATTTTTTGTTTGTGTCTCAGCTGTGTAATTCTTTATTTGTTTATTTCATATAAGGTAGCTTCACAGCTGACAGTAAGTATACATAATTATTATTTCAAACATTACGCCAATTACGAAGTACACAGAAAAATAAGAAATACCGAAAGTGACATAATTGCATGATGAGCAACTGTGTCCTCTATAATCTTTAAGTTATGTTATTGTAAATCTGCACCATTTTTATAAATAAACGATATTATATTATATTGTATTAATTATTCATATTTATAGTGTGTGCGTGTATGTGTCTGTGCGGTGTAGGTGCTGTACATGTGTGTGATTATGTGTGTATGTCTATATGCGTATATGTATGACTAAACTGGCACTACTTAGTAAGCGGAGTATCCGGCTTTTGATGGAGGATTTGGATAATCTCCTTTTTAAATCTGTTTCGTGTGGTATTAAAGGGGTACAGAGATGAGAATTTATCATTATATAATGCGGGTAGACGCAAGAATGGTGACATCTTTAGATAATTGGTGACAAGTGACAAATTCACCAAACTAATAGATATTTTAGTTCTTTTTGTAATATGTTATTAGTGAACAAGTAGTTGGTGTATTATAAATATATAAATAAAAATAAATATACAAGTTGAATTATAAAACCCCTAACCTCAAATAATGCATTTGTATTTCAATAGAACAGCAATTTCGCAAAGGCTCCAATTCCAAGCACGTCCATCTGCAGTAATAACCCGTTCCTGCTTTACATTTTATGATAATACCATTTATATGCACTGACGTAGATACGTGCAACTATTAATATAGGAGGGGCAAAACCATGTTTCGGGTTAAATTCTCTGGGATGAAAACAGTAGTGTGGTGAATAATGGGCGAGCGCAGTGACCCAATCAGAACATCTGACTAGGTGAAATTGAAAATAAATTATTGTGTTCGATCAAATACTCTATTTAAATAAATAAATTGAGGTGCCTGTATGTAATGTCAAAATAATAGCTTTTTACTAAACGCATGTGACAGTACTTATAACGAAAATGCAATTTTTAACATTTTTGTCTGTCTTTCTGTTTGATTGTCTACTTGTTTGTGACAGATAGCTGTTGTTATAACTTAGGGTATTTTTATTTTAGAAAAAGAATTAGGTATCCGCGCAAAAAAAAACATGAAATTGAGAACAAAATCCGATTCAAATATGGAGGTATTGACATTCACGCGGGCGAAGCCGTGGGCAACAGCTAGGTGAATAAATAAAATACAGATTTGAATTCATTTGATTTAACGTAATCGTTTACAATTGAATGATTTTATGAAATTTAATTAATTTCAGAGACTTAGGTGCAATCAAATTTATTAATCCTGGAGTTGTTAGATTGTCTGTAGCATGACAATTTTTTTAGATAAAGCCAAATTATAATTATTAATAATAAATTGATAATCATTAGTTTATAATTAATTGATAATTTTTTAGCTTTTTTTTATATTTGGCTAGGGATCGCACAAAATAGAGAGGTATGAAAGGAAACCGGGGAGGCCTTTATAAAGGGCGAAGAATTGAATCCTGAAAATAGCACATTATTCTTGGGCTTAACTTTGGATGCTAAGCTCCAGTGGGGCCCACATATAGATAAATTGTCAAAAAAACTAAGCTCTGCAACATATGCTGTTAGAAAAATTCGTAATTTAACTGACATAGAGACAGCCCGTTTAGTGTACTTTAGCTATTTTCATAGTGTAATGTCATACGGTATTCTGTTGTGGGGAAATGCCGCCGACATTCAGACTATCTTTGTTTTGCAGAAAAGAGCTGTTTGATCTATATATATAATAGGAGAAACTGACTGACTGACTGACTGACTGACTGACTGACATATCAACGCACAGCCGAAACTACTGGGACTAGGAACGTGGAATTTTGCACACGGCTTCCTTTTAGAATGTAGGGGAGCACTAAGAAGGGGTTTTTGGAAATTCGACCTTTAAGGGGGTGAAAAGGGGGTATTTCGTTTGTATGAAAAACCTTATTCCTTGAGTTAATAAACTTGAAACTTGGCCCAAATACTTATCTTAATAAATTATGAACTTTGTAATTTTTGGTTTTTCTAAACTACCCCCACGAAGGGGATTAGGGGGTGTCAAAAAATGTATGGAAGAATTTTAACACGCAGTCCGGTTAACTCGAAACTCAGTATTTATACTAAAGTCCAAAAATAAAGAATAACCTGTATCAAGGTTTTTCGAAAATCTACCTCGGACGTGGTGAAAAGGGGCTGTCAATATTACAGGGAGAAGTTTACTGCGTAGCTTGATTAACTCGAAAATTGGTATAAATAATCTTTGAGTCAAAGTTTGGAAATATCCTATACGATTTTTTAAAATTCCACCCCAGTGGGGGTGAAAACCGGGGAAATAATTTAGATGAAAAATCTTATTCATTTGAAGAATAAACTTGAAACTTGGCACGAATATTTGCCTAAATAAGCAATAAAGTTTCTTACTATTGGTTTTTCAAAACTACCCCTGACGGGGTGAGAAGGGGTAATTAGATTTTCAAGAGGAGGATTTTACTGTGTGGCTTGATTAACTCAAAAATTGGTATAAGAAATCTTTGATTTCAGTTATGGAAAAATCCGAAACGATTTTTCGTAATTCCACCCCTGTGGGGGTGAAAAGAGGGGATACAGATTATATGAAAAATCTTATTCCTTTGGTTAATACACTTGAAACATGGCAATATTTGCCTCAGGAAATAATATAAATTGTCACTCTTAGTTTTTTAAAACAAGTAAGGAACACTAGGACCGTAAGACCAGTAAGGAACAGTAAGGAAAAATTTTAACGCGCTGTCATATTAACTCGAAACTCGGTATTAATACTTTTTCGGAAGTCAGTGTCTTTGGATCTGTATTTTAGGTTTTTGCCACAGACTTTCGAAATTAAAGTTATTTTTATTTATTTATTTATTTATTTATTTATTTATTTATTTATTTATTTATTTATATATACTTTATTGTACACCAGATTACACATTACTTAAAGATACATCTTAAACTACAAAATATACTATTGGCGGCCTTATCGCATACTGCGATCTCTTCCAGGCAACCTTGGAATGGACAGTGATTTTATGGACATTAAATGGGGTTGTTCTTGGTTATTATTAAGTTATTTTTCACTTTGTAGTGTTTGTTTTGGAAGTCGGTTGTTTTTATTGTTCACTTTTTAGTGGGTCTGTTTGTAATTTATCTGAGTTACAATAGCCTAATGACAACTGCTCATCACCTTTTACAAAACATTGCTTTTCCCGAAGCAGGGACTTTAATTGTTGAGGAGTTCTCTTGGTACTTCACCAACAGCACCACTTCACCATATGCATTGTGACGAGCTTCTATTGCTTAGCAATAATTTTAAAGTAATGGAATCGCAACCCGTGAAATACTTATTATTGAGTTGTTCCAGTGGCCATCTTACCATCTGCGGTCTTCGTCATCAGTTCCACTTCACCAAATGTTGCTTTCCGAGAAGAAATGCACAAGTTACTATAAAAAAATACCAAAATCGCTATAGGTGCGCCTATTTTGAAGAGTTCCCTCAATTTCTCTAGGACCCCATCATCAGATCCTGACCTGATGACAATGGAACCACCTGGAAAGTATACCCTTTCAAACAAAAAAAGAATTTTCCTAATCGGTCCAGCCATCTTCGAGTAATCGGGGAACCATAAAAAAAGATTCCGAAGAACTGAGAACCTCCTCCTGTTTTGAAGTCGGTTAAAAATAATTTATAGCCAGAGTGCATCTCTTGACATTTCCAATAAGCCCCAACATGGCTAGGATACATTGTATTATTACTGTTCTGAGTTCAATGGTACCATTTTCATCAGAACCATTTATTTAAATTTGCTTCATCATAGTCGTTTAACTATCTTAATCGAGATATCTTATCGCCACCCGTGAAATACTTATCATTGATGAGTTCCTGTAGCCATCTGTGGTCTTCTTCGTCAGTTCCACTTCACCAAATCATACTTTCTGAATGCAAATGCTTGATTTGTTGACGAAAATACCAAAATCACTATCTGTTTGCCAATAATATTTGAGGATTTCCCTCAATTCCTCATGGATCGTATCATCAGAACTGGATTTGGATAAAAATGGGACCAATCTGGAAGTACAATCCTTTCAAATATATATTTTTTTTAAATCGGTTTATAAATGACGGAGTAACGGTAACAAACATTAAAAAAAAAACCATACAACCGAATTGAAAACCTCCTCCTTTTTTTGAAGTCGGTTAAAAATAGTAACGAAGTCAGAACTGTGCATTGCATATATTTAAAAAGAAGTGATTGAACGAGTCTGTTGCGCACACTATAGTTTTTAGAATTTTTGTCCGTTTGTTGTTTGTCGGGATGTATGTTCCGGATTGGCGCAAAAACGGTTGATTGAATTTAGAGGAAATTTGGCATACAGATGTTTTAGAACCTGGACTAACACGTAGGGTAGGTACTAATTTGATATATTCCAACATACACGCGGGCGAAGCCGCGGGCAAAAGCTAGTCAATTTATAAATTAAGTCCAAGACACTCTCTCAGAGAAAAATTTAAGGCGATTAATATAATGACTGTGCCTTCTCAGTATATTTTTGAAAATCTTTTATATGCCCATAAAAATATAAAATTGTTTAAAAAATACAGTGATATCCATAATATGAACACTAGGAACAAACACAAATTTGTTGTACCTACAACAAGGCTCAAGAAAATAGGTGGCTCGTTCAGATGTGAATGTATACGTTTTTATAATAAACTTCCAAGCCACGTTCAAGATCTGAGCCTTAATAAATTCAAATCATTTAGTAAACGTAAGTTGTGCCAGAAAGCCTTTTATACCGTTAAAGATTACATTGAAGACAAAAAGGCGTGGGATTGAGCTGCTCCAATAATTTTTTTTTTTTTTTTTAATATACATACTGATTTTTTTTTGTTCTTTTCTTTTTGCTAACTTTTTTTTTCTTATATACACATTGACATTGATGAATTTTATATGTACAATGACATGAATATTTACTTTGTAAAATGTTATATTATTTTAATTACTGTGAATGTGAAGACTATGTGGGTCCTTGTTTTTTTTTTTGCTTTAATCATAGTCTGCCAGTTTGAGTAAATTATGCGGCCTACCCAAATGTCCTTTCTTTGGTATTGTTCGTCGAATCGTTGAGCTCCTTAACTTTTAAGTTGAGCTGTACGATTATTGACAGGTGCTTGCACTGACTGGACAGCTCCACTCAATCTGTGTGGTTCTTTCCTCAAAAGACCATTTCAGACACCAAACTACGTGGTATTCACATGATCTGACCAAGATTATGTCTGGACTTTATAAGACACTGTGACCTCTGAGTTTGTTTCGCCCTTTCTTCTCAGAGTAGTCAGATAGGAAACGCCACCGGCCTCATCTAGTTTAAAGAAAAAATGTTTGACGTGTAAAAGTGTTTCTATAAACCTACTTACAAAAATAAAATCATTTACTTTGACCAGCAGTGGGACATAATATTAAGTTAACTAAAAATAAATCATGCATTTCAGTTAACTCCCTTCAAAAATCAATGGTATTTTAAGCTCATTAGCCTAGCAGAAAGGTTCTTAATAGTACATACATAGATTATGGGAAATGAAACCCCGAATATGGAAACCAACACAATTTTACGCGAATCATTTTAAGTTGAGTAGAATTATAACATCCCAGTTCCAATAAAACGCGCGCAATCTTTCCCTGTGTTTAAAAGACTCGCGAAAGAATATTAGGTACTTGTTGTTGTGATTTTGTTCTCGTTCTTAGCTCTAATAATTTATAGTCATCGTTTATTTTCATTGCGTATATATTTACCTCCTTACTAATAAAAGTTGTACAGCGTCTGTATAGTTACACAACGCTTTTTCTTCTTCTTTTGAAAGTTAAATTACTGACGACTGAAAGAGAGAAATCGGTGTGTAACTATTCACCTGATATAATACGTTTATTAGTGAGGAGGTTAGTATGTATGTATCTATTTTATAGCATATGTATGTATGTATCTATTATAGTATATATTGTAGTTTTATACTTTTTAATTGCACCAAAGACAACCCCATTTTATGTCCAGAAAATCACTGTCCATTCGAAGGTTGCCTGGAAAAGATTGCAGTATGGCGAAGGCCGCCAATTGTATGTTTTTTAGTTTACAAGTTTATATATTGTATTTATTTTTATGTAATGTGTTAACTGGTGTACAATTAAGTATATATAAATAAATAAACATCCGGAATAAGATAAGGATCACATAAAGGGCTTATTTTGATAATAATGATATATATACTTACTATAAAAGAATGCATGGACATTGTTGAATTTTCGGAATAAAAGCGATTTTCGTCAGTGGTATGTTACGCAATTTGGCCACAGAATAGTAGATACATTTCTAAACAGAATACCCCACTAAAACGGAGCTACTCATTCCGTCTCTAAACCTATGAATCCGACTGAATTATTAGCAGACCTCCCAAACGCAGCTCAACGTTAAAATGATTCACTCCGGCCAGTAAATGTTCATGCATTATTCACTGGCCGACGTTTTGTCTTTGGTACTACCGAACCTAACTAGGCTGCTTCGAGATAGGGATGTTACGAACGTTATTATTTTTTATAAATAAGTATAATTTATTGTTACAGCATTTTCTTAAAACACCTTATAACCTTAAACGTTGCTTAAAGTTAAGAAATGATTACCATCCGTTTAACCATTCATTTTGATGTTTAAACGTCTTAACTTTGATAGCGTGACTTTTAACAGGGGAAAATGGAAAGAGAAAACGTTATGCGCCGACCCCGAGTAACATGGGACAAGGGCAGGAAGATGATGATAAAACGTCTCTTAACTTTAAGCAACGTATATATTATATATTTTAGTTCAAGAATGCGCCAAGCTGTGCTTGGAACATTTACCACAGTATAAGACGCAGATAAATGCTAGCGGCCTTGAGCGCGTACTTGAGCTTGCGTGTTCTGTGTTGAGAACACGCAACGCGTCGTACGTCCACTCAGTAATAGGACTCGCCCATCAAGGAGCGCTGTCCCAAATTAGACGCATTATTACTTAATTAATTAATTAATAATTATACATAAAACAAACTATATTTTAATAAAACACATATACTAAAAGATAAATAATTAAATTGTCTATAAAATTGTAAAGATTTCATAAAAATACGCTTAATAGTTTTTGCATTATTCTCAGTTTTTTATCCGCGTTAGAGATAACTTTACTAATTAATTACACTATGTAATATAAACATAACCTTCAATATTCACATATTAAGTTATAAAGAAAATGCTCATATTTAACGTATGTTTTGCCAGTCATTAACACTACTCGTTTAGAAGTGATATTCAGTTTAAAATAATTAAAAGTCGGTTATCGTCGCCTTAAATCAGGTTGATCAGCTGTCAGATCATCTTCAACACTGCTAACTGCAATAAATGAATTTGCCAATTGAATGGTGAGCGCTGTACAGTACAGCTTTGTAGGTAATGCTTATAGTACTAGGGTTTACTGTTGCAATCTTGACATACCTAATGTCGTTTTCAGCTTTTATGATTTCAAATCAAAGCGGGTGATTTAATGCTTTTCTCTATTATGAATATTGCCAGAAGAATGGCAGGACTCCATATAAACTGGGTGTCGGATTTAGTCCTCGCGTACATTCGTAAAAATACTCTCAAAAGATAATCTCGGTCAAATTAAGAAAAAATATAGTCATCGCACCCATATTTTTTTAATGTTGAGTTTCGCCAGAAAAACGTTATTTTAAAGAGCGAGTGTGGCTCCCTTTGCACGGACCCCATGACATAAGTACCTAAAGAGTATAGAATGCTGTAAACAGTACGGTATTAAAAGATGGCGGAAATGAATAGATCCATTAATTACAAGGAACTGAAGGGAAATGTGGCACTAGGAGCCGACTTTGTACATTAAGCCTACTACACATAGGTCGTCGTGTCCATTCGTGCTTCATGCACTTTTTTTCAAAGCAGACGTAATTATACGTAGGTACTTATGCAAACCGGGACCAGCCCACAAATAGGTCAAAATTGAGTTAAATATATAGAAACATTTTAAAATACACCTTCTATCGACCCTATAAAGACCATGGTCGTCTGATGACTCTTTTCTATCAAAACATTATGTCAACAAAGATACCAACTCATATAATGAAGGCAGTTTGCGAATAAAATAAAAAAAACTCATGCTGTAAATGTAATGTTGGAAAACTGCAAATCTTTGTCATTTTATTGGTTGACAAAGAACCATGTCACATGGTTCCGCATAAACCATATTTTTGAAGTGAAAACATCTTTAGGCACGTTGAGTACTTTTTGGCAGGGGAAAAACTTACGGTTTCGCGACATGCTCCAAAGAGTTCATCGATTCAACGCTAGAGGGCGCTGTAACCAAATTACTCTATTTAGCACGCTAAGGTCTTTGAAACAGCAGTCCCCAGAACTGCCTATTTTTTAATTTAACAAAAAAGATCACGCGGTTTGGTTCCAATTTGCATAATAAAAAAGTAGCCTATGCTTTAACAAAGATTAAAATAGTAAGAAAACTGTACATGGTGATAAAGGTCTCAACACCGAATTATTAATGCTGAAAACAGATTGAAATAAAAAAAATATGAGACCTACCTTGACAAAAAGAATAGATAATGAAAAGTTTCAACATTACGAAGTTGCTACATCCCTACGTCAAATGTACACAGCTTATGCTTTTAAACGAAACATCTGTCGGCTTTCGCTATAAAACTGCTGTGTATTAATATTATGGAGATTCCACGTCAGTTGTCCCCTTAACGCTCATCTGCAGTGTTAATATATTAAAATTAATATTTCGTTGGTAAGCGTGTGAATAAATAACGATGTTGTTCTACCGAATTGTAACAGCACTTGTTTTCATTTGACTCATTAAATTTTCATCGTGTCTTTTGTCAATAAATGTTTCACGCATAAAATGACACATGAACGCTACTTGATGGCATTATAAACAGTCTGATAATCATAGCACACGGTAAACGGACGAGCTTTGTTACCTTGTTTGATATCTGACTACGATTATGACTCCTGCATAAGTTGTTATCCAACACGCTTTAGAGCGTTATCACACTGACAATTGGCCAGCGTGTTGCCAGCGGAGCGATTTGTGAACGTGCTCTCTGGTACCTATAAAGCGAGCTAGCTGCGACTACGCGATCTGTTTCCCGCGTTTTCACAATATTGTACACTCGATTGTCTCGCTCGAGAAGCTCGTGGCTAAATAATGGCAGCCGCACGGGTCGATCCATCAGGTTAAGCTACGCTTGCTGGGGTTGTCCGTGGATGGGTGACCATCTTTACATACCGAGACTCCTCCGTGCCTCGGAAAGCACGTTAAGCCGTTGGTCCCGGCTGTCATTCGTAGATCTTTGACAGTCGTTACGGGTCGTCAGAAGCCCGAAAGTCTGACAACCAGTCTTACCAAGGGGTATCGTATTACCCAGTTACTGGGTTGTGGAGGTCAGATAGGCCGTCGCTCCATGTAAAATACTGGTATTCAGCTACATCCGGTTAGACTGGAAGCCGACCCCAACATAGTTGGGAAAAGGCTAGGCAGATTGATATTGATTGTCTCGCTCTCTCTTGTACACTCATGTCAAACGCTATCGTTGTTCACACGTGGCGTGCTCGCTACGAACACGCAGCGACACGCTCGAAAATCGCCAGTGTTCAAGGCCCTTATGTTATACGTGTAAGCCTTACATTAGTATGGTTTGTTAAAATACCCACCTACTTACCTACAAACATGCGCAAGCCAAACATTTCACACCCAAATTAAATTTACATTCTTTATCAGTACAAACAAATTAAGCTCTAATTAATAAAAAAAGCTGCCCTACAGTAAATTCAAGTGTCTTGACCCAGTCCAGCGTGGCCAAACTGAATTACGGCCACAAAGCGACGGTGGCGCTGCCATGAATTATTAAACATATGTCTTGTACCTTCGCGAGCTTCGCCTGAAAAAGTTCCTACATGGAAGTAAATAACGCTGGTCTCAAATACCTTTCAGGTTGTGGAACAGGTGTACTACGTGCTGTACCTACTAGTCTTGGTGTGACATCTTTAAAATGTTTAAATTGCAAGAGAAGGTACCTACTTACTTAGTTTGAACGGTGTTTTTGTGTGGTAACGAAAGATAAGCCAGCAAACGGACTGCTTACGAGTAAACGACCTGTACCTGACATTGATAAATGATTTTATTTCTGTAAGTAGGTTTGCAAACACTTTTACACGTCAATCAAATTTAAAAAACAAAATTAAATTAGGCTGACGTTTCCTATCTGGCTACTCTGAGAAGAAAGGCCGAAACAAACTCAGATGTCACAATCTCTTTTAAAGTCCGGACATAATCTTGGTCAGATCATGCAAAGATCATGTAGACTGGTGTCTGAAATGGTATTTTGAGGAAAGAACCACACAGACTGAGTGGACCTATCCAGTCAGTGCACGCATTTATCAGTACAGCTCAACTCAGAACTTAACCCATTCGATGCCACCGTAGGCACACAGATAAAACACATTATAACGCACACGAGTGCGTTACTGGCATGGAATGGGTTATGGAACAGAAATTGTGACATTGACACTCTGCGTAAAGTCCTAATAACTTTGGGGTGAGTACTTTGGGGTGTATATTCAATAGACAAATAACTGCAGAAGTATATGTATAGCTACAATCTATCCGAAATCGTGATCCGAAATATTGAATGCACAAAACGAAAAAAGCTATCAAATATTTTTTTCGGACCACACACAATGAAGGGTTGCTTATTTGAAATGAATTTATCCCAAAAATAAACTTAACACTGTAGTTGAAAAACATGTTCTGCCACACATTGATTTACGTCACGGTTCTCCAACTGCAAATTTAAGTTTGTAATCGCAATTTTTTTTACGTGTTAAAACTACAAATTAACTATTTTCAGACTTGTTCCTTTACTTTTGCTGTGAGACCTTGCTTCTTGCCAAATTTCATGATTTTATGTAAACGGAAAGTAGTGTAGTAGTAGGTTTTGATTTATTTGCGAGTATACGTTTATTAAATAAGTCGCAAAAATGGCCGTATTTTTTATTGCGTTGACTTAGAAGCTTGATTATTTTAGAGCTCCAAGGGACCGTAGACTGACGTATTTGATATTAATTTCAGCCTGATACCTCTACGCGTTCCTGAGTAAAAGGGTCTTGACAGACTGACAGAGAGACATACAGACGGACAGATGGACATACAGACAGACGGACAACGAAGTGATCCTACAAGGGTTCCGTTTTTTTTCCTTTTAAATGTAAATTAAATATTATATGTATTATTATTGTGAGAAGAGTTGGGCCCTATAAGTCTTTATCGTATCTTTCTCAAGAAATACTCTCAATAAACACACTTCTCAAAATCTCACACACAACACAGCAAACAAAATGGCCGTTACCTTGAAGGGGGTACAAGATTGTAGCAAGCATAATAGCAGTTCAACAAGGCTGGTCTATTTCAGTCCGTAATGCGCGACCCTGACCACAGTCAACTGTTACGTGATTTTATATGTTTGTAGCATGATGCGAAAGTATTGAATACTTTTCTTATAACATAACAACACGTCTGTATTTCCCGAAGGGTAAGGCAGAGGTGTACCTATAGTACACCCACATTTCGCCAGATATGTATAAGTCCCATGTAATAGGGGGCGAGTCGTTTGCCATCAACCGGGCACAAATACAAACTTCGAGCTGTTAAACCTCATAACACTTTGCCTGACTTGGGAATCGAACCCAGGACCTCATACTCAGCAGTAGCGCTTGCGACCACTAGACGAACGAGGCGGTCAGTAGTACTTTTTATAACGTGTTAAGATAACGGCATTTTAGACCTTAAAAACCTGGTAACCTTAGTAACCGTATTCCCTTTACCGTTGTCGCTACAAAAAAAAAAACAATATTTTTGGCGAAACGTAACTTTACGAGTTATTTCCGTTTGAATTCACTAATTTTGAGAACATGAAACCGTCAACCAAGTAAAACGACCTCACTCTTTTTAACCTAATTCAAAAAAAGGAGGAGGTTCTCCGTTCGTCGGATTTTTTTTTATTATTTAAATGACGCCAATCGATTAAGGATGAACAAGCTGGAACAACTGAGCTTGAGAGTCCTAGAAAAGTTACAAATTACTTTATATTTTCTCATGCCATTTATGCACGTCCAGTGAGCCTCAAAATAAAACATTTAATAGGCTAGTTGACAGTTTTTAGTAAACCGATTAAAAATGTTTCTTGTGGTTCATTTTCCTTAAAACATGAATATTTCATCACAATATTAACATTAACCATACTAATTTTCATATAAAAAACACAATTTTATGTTCATAATCAAAACGTAATGGTGACTTGAGTTATGTCATCATCTTTAGTCGTCAAATCAGTGACAGATTGTCCGCTGTCAAAAGAGTAAAAAAAAATTCAGCGTTTCCATCCTGTACTCTTGGATGTCCCCTGCGATGTTTAATATCGATCCAAATACTGTACTTTAATAATAAAATAACCAAAAATCCCTATCTGCTAGCATCGTAAAGAAAATATAGGTACCATGAGGCCAAGATAAATGCATTCTTTATTTAATACCCCGGATCACGATTTCACTCGCGCGGAAATTCGATAAAACTGTCTCAAAGAATTAAAGTTTTCTTTATTACCCCGCCCGGCTCTATTTGCAAGGGAAACCGCGCTTCTTATCCTGAACCATTGTGGATACTCAAAATCTCAGACGATTTTAAATTTTTATTTGTTAGCTAACACACTATCAATCACAGTTTAAATGATTTTGAAGCATATTTCAAATCCATCGCTTCATATGTTCAAAAAATTTGTCTGCTCAACAACGTAAATAACGCAATGAATGTTGTTAAACTGTCAAAATTAAACCGAATCCTACTGTGTAAGTGTGTTAGGCAATTGCCCCGCAGGCCTCTGCAACTGATATTAGAATTTTCATCGTCGGTGAAGATATTATAATAGTTCACACATTTCCATCGTCATGTTATGGTATACACAGGTACTTCTACAGTTCTTTTATAAATGCGAAAGTAATTCTGTCTGTCTGTCTGTTGCCTTTTCATGCCTTGATGCCTGAATTTGGATGAAATTTGGCACACGAATAGACCATCCTGGTAGTACGTTCCCGTGGTATAACTTCCAACCTCCAAGCGGGCGAAGCCGCGGGCAAAAGCTAATGTACAAATAAAGCCATTACGCCATAACTACACTATTGCATACAATAACTTCCAGCTGATTACTGACATGCTACGTGGAACTGTCGTACATAATTATGTTATCATTTAATTACTTTAGTAATGCCTAGATTTGTTTTTACTTTAGTCAAAATCAAATCAAAGCATTCATTTTAAATAAACCATTTACAGATGAATAAAAGGCGACTAACAAAAGGTATTTACACGGCAGATGTGAGTTGAAACGACGGGAGGGGACGTCTTAGGAAGATATATTATAGGGACTTTATTGGTGATGTTCTTCAGAAAGTGCAGGCGCAAGTACTCGCAACCGGCGTGCGTGTATGATCAGATGTATGAACGTAAACGAGGCAAAAGTAGTATGTAAGGATCGTAGCAGGTGGTGTTCTGTATTTTCTGCCTACCTCCATGGGAAGAAAGCGTGAGTTTATGTATATATATACACCATTTATAGGCACTTTTGAACTGTCAAGGTCAGTTAGTTAGAAAGTTGAAGCTAGTTGGCCGTTCCAAAGCTTCAACTAAACTTTTGAAAGATTTTTTTTTTCTCATTTCCTTATGATAAAACCATAATCGATTACGGAACGCTAATCTTCCAGTAAATGCCACCATGAGTAGAAGAAACGTTTTCTATTATCTTTACACGCAAACAGTGAAAATGTTCACTCAAAATGCTTCGTTTCATTCAAACAACTCGACAATCGAGAATCGCATTTGGTTTAAAAAGAGAACAAAAGACGATGCTCCGATCACTTTCGCCAGACACGTGTAGTCGTGTAGCTTTGTATGTAGTTCAATCTCACTCAGACAGTACTCAGACGTAACAACATGTGCTGTGTGCATACTAGTGACGGGAACAGCATTTGTATTGCGACATCGACTGCACTTACATGCAGATGTAGAGGTACTTGTTAGTCTTGTTATTTACCGACGACGGTTTAGACTGCAGTAGAACTTATTAATGTTAAATCATTTTGGTTTTGCTTTAGCTTTTTTGGGAAAGGCAGTATTTGATCAATAACAAAAGGTTTTCGTTTAATGGACTTTTTGTTTAATCAAATTACCCATACAAGTTTAATTCTTTTATACATTATACTTTGTCCTTTGCATCGAGTGACTAGTAGGTAAGTATATACGAACATATATTGTATATTAAAGGACAAAACTATTCGCAGATTAGTATATCTACACCTGATATATTATAAACCTTTAGAAGCCTCTCACGACAGCCAATCATAGAGATTCGTTACCTCCACCGCAGATCAGTATTGTATAATGGTATTGTTATGTTTGCGTAGTCAATAAATATTAATAAATAGTTTTTGATATGTTAAAGTGACATTATAACATCAAAGCCAAAGAGATTCGTTATCTTTGCCGCTTCAATTGACGCATTATAACATCAAATTAAACGAACACCGTTTTATCGTATCCGTATTATGAACCTACCATAAGGGCTGATTTTTCAATATTCAGAATAGTTTTTAAGGGAATAAATATTTCGGTTTGACAGCTTTTGTTTAGAAAATATTTCAAACTGTAATTTTTTTTTAACAAGTTATTATTTATTTCTTCATGTATTCACAAAACACTAATCAACAGCACATTGGAAAATCAACTCTTATAAGTTAAATCAACGCCCAAGCGCAAAACGAGACACGGCTGTCATGTAGAACGCTCGCGCGCAACTCTCGCTGCATTAACATTTTGCACTCAGTGTCGCAACAGCTCATGTCCCACAGAGTCCCACTTACGGCCGAACTCAATAACCTATCTATCACCGCTTTTGGCATATTGGAGATAGAAAAACCTATCTATCTATGGTTTTAACGTCCCAATAATCAATAAGAGATTATGGAATCTTACCGGCCTGACATAAGGACAGATAGCATTATAATGTCTACCATCAATAGGGATCTGTCTTTTACTGAAAATAGGTTATTGGGCTTGGCCGTTACTGGCGACTATCTGTTACTTGCGTCGGGACATTACAGCCGCCATTTTTCTAAGTATTAAGACTGATTTATCTTCATACGATGGACTGGAACAGGGTAATAATTTTCAGCAATGTTTCGTAAGTTCAATTAGTAAGATTTTTATTTTATTTATATGTAGGTACAAGATAAAACTAATATATATATATTATGTACAAGTATACAATAAAAAATAAAAAGGGGGAAGAGCTCATTGGGCATCAAAAAATTCGTCCGCATCGCTGTCAATCGGAAAAGTGGCCAAAAGGCTGGCAGCATTGCCACGTTGTATGGCGATGCTAATTCTTTGGGCTAAGAATAGGCCAGCCCTCTGGTCCCGTAGAGAGTCGACCAACCGCTTAGCGATGTCCCGAAATACTCGATGAGCACTCGGACCCCACGGCCCAAGTGTTTCAACACCAAACGGCTCAAACATATAGCTCCCAATGAGGTTGTTATATTTGCGCCGTTTGAGGTTTTTTGCACCTGCAGCAGCCGCCCCAGCACAGCCCGCCGTGCTAGGAAGATGGGATGGCGCGAGGGTGTCGACACAGGTTGCATCTCACACCAAAGGCCTACCCAACTTCCAAGGCATTATGGTCATTCCGTCCGGCCTCTTCCCATCGTCACGTGCCAAGCCGTTGGGTTGTAAAACAGCTGGCACCCCGGCGGTGACAAGAGCCCGACGGATGATGTCGTTAATGCTAGCGTGCCGTGCCATACGACCAGCGCTCTTGCTGCATGATAGGCCATGGTGTTCGAGGCAGTCGACTCCTTCACCGCATTGACAGCGATGTGGAGCTCCGCAAGGAGCGCCCATACGCAAAATATATATATTCAGTTTGTAGAAGTTCATTACCTTTGAGTGAGTAAAGTGACACAACAATATTAAAGTTAAACAGTAAAACCAGACAATCAAACGTCATCTGGTTGTCATGACGAACACTCGTGTTCAACTCTCGCTGCATTTAACATTTGCACTTAGTGTCGCGATAGCTCATGTTCACCGCATGTCCCACTTACTAGCGGCCATCTGTCACTCGTGCCGGGACATTACAACCGCCATTTTGTTAAGTATTAAGGCAGGCTTGCTTCATGATCCGCTTAATACAGCAGCCATAATTAATGTGAAACTTCATACAAATTATTGACAAAAATAATGAAGAATATTCAGCAATTACTTTGTCAGTTGTTTCTAAGTTATTATAAGCAGAGGCCTATTTAATAAACCGCCAAGCGACAGGTGACAGACGACAATCCGACAACTCTTTAATTTAACAAGATTTTTTATAGTTTAATCTTTCATTAAACAGGACCTGTCGTGAAAATAAGTCAATTTTGTAATTTTTTTACAAACATTTTATCATTGTCGGGTAAATTAAATAGGCTAGGTCTTATTTCGTATTCTATAGAGAAGAGTTAAGTACATAATGTTTAAATTTTGGTAACCTTGTTCTAGCTAAATGATACGTCGTTTCTCGTGGCTAAATAATAAAAGCCGCACGGGTCGATTGAAAGTTAAGCTGCGCTTGCCGAGATCGGTCCGTGGATGGGTCAACATTCATTACATACCAAGACCCCTCCGTGCCTCGAAAAGTACGTTAACGCGGGCTACCTTGGCACTACGTGAAATTCATTTTTTTTTTTACTATTTTTGCAATTTGCAGCTCAGCGTCTGGGCGTATATTAATTAAAGTATAATTCGCGGGCATAACAAATATGTGTTTACAGAATTATAATCATTATAATCAGTAATTTTTTTAAGTTGTATAATCCTGAAATGTTAATATTTCATAAAATAGTCATTTAATAGAATTACTTGGTCTTAGAGAGTTGCATTGATGACGTTAATGATTATAATTGTGTAAATACATATTTGTTACGGTCGCGAATAATATTTTAATCAACATACAACCTAATACTTACCTGCAAATTGCAAAAAACGTAACAAAATTTGAATTTCGCGGGCTACCCTGGCGCTTTCACCTTAAACCGTTGGTCCCGGCTGTAATTTATAGATTTTTGATAGTCGTTACGGGTAGTCAGAAACTCGAAAGTCTGATAACCAGTCACCAAGGGGTATCGTGTTGCCCAGTAATTGGGTTGTGTCAGATAGGCAGTCACTTCATGTAAAATATTGGTATTCAGCTGCATCCGGTCAGACTGGAAACCGACCCCAACATAGTTGGGAAAAGGCTAGGCAGATGACTAGTCTTGTTCAAGGTAGAATTTACAACGGCTTTCTTAAATCTAAGGTCCGAAAAGATGTTATTGTTTTTCTTTTACAGTAAGAGCATATTGAGTTGTTTTGCTTTCGAAGGACGTGACGTAATAAAAGTGTAGTTAAAAAATAAAACAATATTTCTAAAAAGAATACGTAAAGTCTGTGTCCAAACATCCACTCACGGATCCAATTTTGCGAGCACTAAGCACGTCGGGCCATAGTCACGTTTGTCAAATGTTTGTGCGTCAAATTGGATCCGATATGATCCGTTTTATGGTCACAGCCACCGATAATAGAAAATATACCTTGCCTTTGTGACTACAACACTCCTTTGATTCTCCGAAAAAGGGCAAACTAGTTTATACAAAGGCCCGCTCCAATTTGAGTAGTTTGTTCAATTTGCAAAGGTTTTTACGGATCAGCTTTTATGTAAATTGAACAGTAGGTACCTTTTAGTTTTCGAGAATAAAAAATCGGTCTCATTACATCATAGAATCACTTGAAAATTTTGTACAAAAATTTGTAGGCAAACGAAATACCTACATAATTTAAATTCGGAAACTTTGAATATTATGTAAAGCTGCGTGATCGTAGCAACTGTCAGTGCTTATTTGAAGTTCGAAGTCCTTGGATATTACAGCTCGACTAACTTAGAGTTGGACAACTTGACATGTTTCTCTGAACGTTTCTTAATCCACAAGTCTAAAAATACTTGTAGAAAGCGCAGTATTTTTTTGAAAAACCAGTACTATATAGCTTAAGTAAAGACAAATAAATGTAGAAGGAATCGGTGATTGTTTATAAGAAAAATACATTCGAAACGACACTAAATATAATCGTGGAAACCATTGAGCGCTTACATGCAAAAGGCTTTTAGTAGGCGATTGTTCGGCGGGGTAAATTGTCAAAACTGTTACCTACAGCCGGTCTACTCTCTGAAGATCTCATGTGAGGTGAGCTTGAGCTGTCACTCCATCTGATGCGATGCTTTGATAATATTAACAGCTTACTTCATGCTCATCAATTCACCTAAGTTTTCACGATGAGATTTTCGCAGAATACGATGGCAGTTTTACAATATAATCAAGATTGTCTTACGTTTACATAGACAAAAGTAGTTATCAACCTGCTATTTTCATATTTATAAAGTACCCATACATCTCATTCATAACATATAAGATTATTTGAATTCCTAGACACCTTGAATATTCATCCTCAAATAACACACGACATGAATATGTATGAGTGTAGCTGTATTCCAAGACGTATCATTTTCTGATCTGTTTCAATATTCATTAACAAGGGAGAGAGGTCACAGACCTCTCTTTAAGAGGACAGAGGTCAGCCACTTACATACACAGCTAAAGAGGTTGTACAATATATCGGTTGGACTATTAACTAAAAAGGTCGAAAATTAAGTTTCGATATTTGTGGACCACTGAAAACTAATTGGCTTCAATTTACAAAGGTGATAAAGTGTTATTAATAAGTACGTTTAGAAAATATAAATCATTAGCCATTACTAGCCTGTTTTCATTTCAATAATGGTTGTTAGTTTCGATAGTCAAATTACAAGGTATGTTGTTGACGGTAACACTCATGGATTGTTTGCGACTAGTAAGTCAGTAAGTACAGTAACAACTATTTTCTTAATGTCTCTCGGTAAACTTCGTGTTTCGTCAGTCGCCGGATTTCTATCAGTTGCCCTTTGCACTTGGTGCAGAACGGACGCTTTCAATCGACTTGGAAGTATATATAGTTATTATTACTCTTTTTAGTTATTATGTAATTATTTTGAAATTGGGAGGAAAGCTGCTAAAGTCGCAGACACGACAGTTGCCGAGAGACATTAATAAAATAGTTGTACTGTATATCAGTTGCAGAGCAATCTTTACTCCTAACATACTAGGTGGAAACGACAATACGACAATCATTTAAACTGCTTATATCAAATTACGTTCCTAGTCTGCATCCAAAAAATTAATCAAATAATTGAGTTGAATATTCGCAAAATTCATAGGCCATTACTGTTATTTAGTTTGTTAGAAAAAAAATACTTAAGTATTTAATTTCAATGTTAGGATTTATTTGATAGTTCCTAAATACTCCTATGCTAATGCACTGGCAATACTTTTTTATCGTATTATCATCTCCACTTTGTATAACATGTTATTTAATGTATGTATTAAAATATATGTCGGATCCCCTCTAGTTACGATATCTTCGAGTATGTACTGACAAAAAAGACGGACTACTTACGAAAAAGAGAATACTTATAAAGTAAAATAATCCGCTGCGTCGACAGCACGACCTAACAAAGTATTATACATTTCTGGAAGACAATTTTAATCTGAAAAGTCACCGAATGTCTACCTCTTAAATGGCCCGCTGTGGAAAGGAAACTGCACTTTGACTGTGGTATTATTGCAATTTTTATTGCCACTGACTGCAGCAAGCTGGCATCTGGTACACAAGCGCAATATACCAGTTTTGGAACAAAATAACATTTTACGGGAAAACCTTTCCCTACCAACGTGCCCAATGTAAGTTAAGTAATTAGGAATGGTGCGTACGCATTCTAACAACGTAAATACACATTTGTTTATCATCAAAATTTCAATGAAATAAACTATAATTTATTTGATACCCACACGGTATTAATATTATAATCAAATCATATTAATCTTAGTCTGCTTAACAACAGCGTCGTAATTTAAATGACAAACGATAATCTATAAAGTTCATCAACTCAACACACAATGTGAAGAATAAGTTCCACTGAAGGCTTTACTTAAAGTAAGTGGCTTTCTTTGTTTTCATTTAGTCCACAACTTAATTACCTAAAGTAATGTCAATGCTCTTGAATCTTTGTTGAAACAATTTGAGTAGCTATATTAGCTTATCAAACCCAATTATTTTTCCATTTGTTTCAAGATAGTAGATGATAACAATTCAATTTAAGGTGTGTACATATTGATTGATTAACAGAGCTGTTATTGCATTTACCCTAAACAACGTGTACCAGGATGTTGTACGACATTAAATGAAAACGAGCCCAGTACTAATCCATCGAAACATTTTAAAACACGAAGATTAGTAGTTAATGGAAAATTTAAAAATTGCAGTTTTCAAACAAAATAAATAGCAGAATCAACTGCATAAAAAGTAAACACGCTTTGTCTATGAAAAATCACTGACCAACGGTGCGGTGCGGGGCGTGGCGGTGGCGGTGCGGGGCGCAGGTAGGTAGGCGCAGGCACTTTAGTTGGAGAACAATACAAAAGCAGAGAATAGAATCATATGTTTTGTACAGGTTCTTGACCTGACAATGTTTACCTATTATTATTACGGACTCAGATCTACATCATGTTGAAAAATAAGAAAATGAAAGATAATTTCCTGTGGCTAAAGTATTCATTGGATATGATTGATTTTTTGTATACGGGTAAAGAACATGATTCTGTTTACGTGGTTTAAAGGAATGTCAATCGTCCTGTTCCACCTTGTATAGTTCTGCTAACGGTAATTAACCACAGATGGTTATCGCTGTCATATACAAGCTAAAGCTAAGGACATATCTGTGCGAAATTACAGAATGTTAAAAACACGTGTCTTCGTTGTTTCCTAGATCAGCATAATTCTCATGAAATACCACCGCCAATTTCACTCAGATTTTCATCCCAAGCCTTACCTCGCGATAACTCGGGCCTGTAGTAAACAAGATTTAACTACGCAGTAATCCTGTTACTACTTATAAATAGTAAGAAAACTGAATAAGACAGCTGTACTTGCAATATCCGTGCCCGTAAGCAATTCCTTACCTTTGTGTGTTCAAATTACGTGCCAAATGCTCTTTGCTTAACTTGTGTCCCAGAATCGTGTCGATTACAGATCTTTATTATTTACTAACTAATTGCCGGATTACTAATGCACATGGTACACAGGGCTACATAACAAGCTATTCATTTCCAGTATAAGCTAATCTCAGTGAGAGGTCAGCTTATACTGGAAATATATAGCTTATTACGTAGCCGTGTCCACGGTTCCGCTTTATAGTCGAATAAAAACCATTGTTCTATTCATTGGTGCTCTGTGTGTTCTCTTAACAACCTGTGACACGTACAAGTACTTGAACTATGTATGTCATAATTAGAGATCAGATTATCGGATGCATATTTACCTAAAGTTAATTTACGCTAAGACATTATGGAGGTGGCTTCTTATTTTCTTTCTTAACATAAATCCCGGGATTCCAGAAAATCCGGGAATGCACAACTAATCGGATACGTGGTATAGAAACGACTTCTTAAACATGTGGTATTATTTATTTAAAAATACCGAGACACCAGGATCACATAACAACTCTTATGCTTGAAATTAATTTTTAACCCCCCCGCCCCAATGCAAATATATGTGTATGTAGGGTGTAAGAAGAAGGTTAGTGCGTGTCGATTCTATAGTCAAAAAGTACTAAATTTGTCAATTCCGTAATCGCGAAATTTTTACGATCGAAACAAAAGTGCATTACATCGTAGCCAACTCCTCAAATTTAGGTAAATATGCATCCGAATAATCGATCTCTAGTCATAATGATTCCACCAAAAATAAAATATAAGTAAAAACCTTTTTAGAATGAACTAAAAAGTACTAAATAAAACTTACGTAAACATAGAACTATAATATTTTCTTAAAAGCCTTATGTTAAAGTGCAAGAAGGACGCTCACGCCTCAATCTTTTAACAAAATATTTAAGTTCTACGTTTATGTAAGTTTTATTTAGTACTGTTTAGTTCATAAAAGCTTGTTTTTAAAAAGATTTTTACTTAAATATATTATTATTTTGTATTTTTTAGCATTAGAATTTGTTTAAATATCTAGTCTATCACCTTCACTTGAAAGGTATTTGTAAAAACAAACAACGAACCCAAACACACCATTGCACAAGTGATGGTGTGAAGCCAACCGAGTTGTACCATCCAAGTCATGCCATACTTTAGAACGGGCTATCATCATTCATAATTGAACGCATATTCAAAATTTCGTGCCTGTGCTGTTACTGTTACCGCTGAGGTCATTTTGTATGAATGCATAGGTATATTAAAGGATGTGTCTGTGCTGTTGACACTTAAGAGTTCTCTGGTCTTGAGCCAACCCTTAGTGCAGCAGCCAAATTATGGTGGACTTTAGAACGGACTATCATAATTAAATATAAAAAGTTCACGTCTGTACCGGTGACCGTTGAGAAGTTCTTTCGTCTGGAGCCAATCCTGGGTGAAGAAACAGGTTATGCATCATAAATATGCATTGTCTTTGAAACTGAACTAACATATAAAATTTCAAATCCGTAGGACAAGAGGAAGTGGATTTAATTCAGTTTACAAGATTTGACGCATACATACTAACTAAGAAGGTAAGTTCTAGTACTACGTCTCTTAAAAACCTTTTTGTTTATTATTAATTTTTGTGTAATGTACCACCATTAACATTCAATTTCTCAAGCACAGTCATTATGTAAATATTTCCTTACGACCGTTTCATGAAGCGGTAATTATAAATCGGAAATCATTAACCACCGTGCATGCGTGACCGTCACAAAATTCGAAAACTTTTTCAACTTGGTCCAAAAATAACCAAACGAATTAACTACAGTTCTTAGTTTAGTCCGTATTTGTAAAATATCGAGACTGATTTGTTGATGGGGTGGCGATAACGATAACACATGAATGCCGTGACCTTGGGTAACACACGCGATCTGCACCTTTGACCCTTACTACTGGTCCGACCTTTGAGTTCATTTTGGCAAGGCATATTGAATGCTTGTATCGTCCACATGTTCATCAGTAGTTATTATTTTTATCTAGCCGTTGCAAGAACATGGTTCAAATAGACTCGATAGCAGCCGAAGCCCTGTAACGCGAACACCTAATATCTACTGAATATTCGATCTTAAATTCATTGACAGACAACGCATAGCCTAAACTGCTGGGTCTAGGAGAGTGCAATTTTGAAAAAGAGTTCCATTTATAACGAAAGTGAGCACTAAGGAAGGATTTTTGTAAATTAATCCTTAGGGAATGAATTTTTCGCCATTTTGGCCGATGGGAAAGCCTATAGGACTTGTTAATCACATAAATGCTTATTTCGAACAGACTTCATTACAGGAGGAGGTTCTACATTATGTTCGACTGTATGTTTTTTTTTTTATGTAAGTCCACCGAATTCTCCGTCAATTGTGAACTGATTTTGGTTTTTTTTTTTTTTTGGTTGAAGGGGTACACTTTCGAGGTGGTCCCTTGTCATCAAGTTACGATCTGATGATGTGATCCTGGAGATATCGAGGGAACTCTTCAAATATTATAGGCACACCTATAGCGATTTGGGTATTTTTGCTGTAGTAACTTGTGCATTTGCTCTCGGAAAGATCTATTTGGTGAAGTGGAACTGATGAAATTAATTAATTGGAGCAGCTCAATCTCACGCCTTTTTGTCATCAATGTAATCTTTACCGGTATAAAAGGCTTTCTGGCACAACTTACGTTTAATAAATTATTTGAATTTATTAAGGCTCAGATCTTGAACGGGGCTTGGAAGTTTATTATAAAAACGTATACATTGACATCTGAACAAAGCCAAATTGTTATTTTTATTTACTCTCAATAAATTGGATAGAGGTTAATAAGAGGGGCTTGGGGCTAAGTAATAACAGCTGCACGGGTTGGTCGATCAGGTTAAGCTACGCTTACCATGGTTGGTCCGTGGATGGATGACGATCTTTACATACCAAGACCCCTCCGTGCCTCAGAAAGCACGTTAAGCCATCGGTCCCAGCTGTCATTCGCGGATCATTGATAGTCGTTACGGGTCGTCAGAAGCCCGAAAGTCTGACTACCAGTCTTATCAAGGGGTATCGTACTACCCAGTTACTGGGTTGTGGAGGTCAGATAGACAGTCGCTCCGTGTAAAATACTGGTATTCAGCTGCATCCGGTTAGGCTGAAAGCCGGCCCCAACATAGTTGGGAAAAAGCTAGGCAGATGATGAAATAACATTTTAATAGAATTAAAAATACCTAAGCATTTTGACGACTCTTTGAATGGTTTTGAATTGTCAACCCCGGAGAGAGCGTTTATCCAGTGGTGGACTGAAGTCCTACAATAGACATCATCATTAGTCTACATATATTTAGTTCCCAGCTGGACATAAGCGTCTCCAATTACACGCCAATGCCACACAATAGACGCCATATTAGAATATGCAAATATTTCGCTTGCACACCATCCCTTCAAAGGCTTTATAACATCATGTATCACTCTCAAAATACCACATAGCATGTAATCACATATTACACGATTACACGAAGGTAAGGTACAATTTAGTACCGGTACTAATTTTCAGTGAAAATATCTCTTACCCTTTCACAGGGAGGTAACCGCAAATATGTCGATTAATCTCTCGCCTTCGCTGAATAGAGACATAGCCGACATTCGAACAGACGCGAAAATAACGCGGCGGGATTTTATAGTGCACTGGATTTTCAACTCTCGGTGTTGAGCCGAGCATTGAGAAGCCAACAGAGTGCATTCCAACGCGTGGTAAAAACATACTGTTGGATTTTCAACTCTCGGCGCTAAGCAGACAGTTGAAAATCCAGTGCGCGATAAAATCACGCCGCGTTATTTTCGCGTCTATGCGAACCTCCGCTTAAATGGGACTCGCTATAAAATTGCCCTTACAAAGTATGTCTAAAGTAATCAGGCTAAATTAAATAAAAGCAACGGGAGGAAAATTGCACTAAACTATTCATGAAAATCTTCAAAAGAAAAGTAGTAAATAATAAAGGTTTTTTTGTTACAAAGAAATACATTTCAGAGATCGTTTAGGGAGTCAAATGAAAGGATTGTTACACAGTTGAATGAAATCGTTACGAAAGTTCTGAACGTTTTGGTATAAAACTAATCCCTAATTATAACACCCCTCTTTTAGCGTCTGGGGTTAATAGAACAGCTTGAACATAATTGACTAAGTAGCCCGTAACAGCCTTTTGAAAAAGCATCATACCAACTAAATTGAGACCAACTAAATTGAATATTCTTTTATTCAGCAGTAATTTTAATACCACCTCAATCAGCAGCTAACTCCGTTCAGTCAACGACTCTTTTTGTTCTAAAAAGCCTTTAGCAACTGAATTCGCCAACAATTCGGCTGGCTGGTGCATAAATAAACGTATTTTCGGACTTTATCGCGTCTAGAAAGTAATTTAAGAGGATTTGCGACTTAAAAGCCGTCTTACTGATTAAATTATTCACGGGCGTAAATCTTCAAGGTGGATTTACACTAGCCAACAGTTCGAAAGGTGTTACGAATCAATAGTGAAACTTGATCAAAGAACATTTCACTAACGCATCAATGTCTATGTAAATAGGTTAAAGGGTTCCTTACATATGTAAAAATTTAAATTTTCTCCAGCTATTAAGACTTGTCTACATCAACTATTGATAAAATGATGACTCTACTTGCTAAGTGACTGTGCCCTTTGGTTTCAGCTCTACACTACACATATTCATAGCAGAAAGCCAAAGATATTATGCCCTAAGAGCAGAGTAATTCTGTCTCTGTCATATTCAAACGACTGACAGAAACAGAATGATATCATAAATTCGATAAGCGTTAAATGTGTTTACAGTCCGGCTTCGAGAGAAAGCGTTCGTGACACCTGTCAGTTTCATACTAACGTATATGTGTTCTGCGAATTTGATCCTTATTGTTACTAGAACTGTCTAACTGGTAGGTGTCAGGAACACATTCTCTCGACGGCCGGAACACAGTGATTTGTGGTGGAAGCGGGCCTAAGTCTTTTCAATTATTTCACACTGTTAAAATTCAATGTTGCACAATCAACGTCTATACAAATAAATAAAATTGAAGTGTCTGTTTGTAATGTCAAAATAACAACTTTTTAGTAAATGCATAAGAAAGTATATACGGTACTTATAACAAAAAAGCAATTCTTAAAATTTTTGTATGTCTGTCTGTTTGTTCCGGCTAATATCCACAACGGCTGGACCGATTTTGACAGGATTTTCATTGGCAAATAGCTGATGTTACGAGAAATAACTCAGCCTACTTTTATTTTAGAGAAGTAATGAGGGTTCCGCGCAAAAAAAAAAACCATGTAATTGTGAACAAAAAGTCGGATTTGAAAAATTATTTATGGATTTGGTAGCCCAAGTCTCGAGGATAGATATAAGCTATTTAATATCACGCTAAGACCTTTAGAAGCCAAAAATAAAAAGTCAGAAAGAACACTCAGCGAAAACGAAGTAATAGCGCGGGCGGGCGATGCAACGCGACGGGTCGGGGGACGAGGGAGTTTTATTAAAATGTGGCTGTTATTTTAGTATATTGTGTATATTGCGATTTCCACGCTACCGAAGGCACGGGGCACAGTCAGTCAATCCTAATTTCATTACAGACACTACAATCATGACATTGCAGGCGAGAAATCAGTGAGAACCATAGTGAGAATTCACAGTACTCCAAAAAGGTGGAGTTGTCCATTAGCAGTATTAAACTCGAACCTTGGCCTTCAAACAATAGGTGCACAGCCGTTACAAAGATGACGGTGTGTCACCAGGTTGCGTTTCGTGACGTCACACTTAGGCCGATGACGCAAAGGTGAAGAAAGTGCGTGCAGGCATTATTGATGTCAGGTGTATTTTTAGGGTGGTGTTTGGATTGCTAAATTTTCAGCTGATAGTATATTGGCTAGTCTTATTTATACAACTCACTTACAAGAATATCATAAATAACTAGCTGTGTCCCACAACTTCGACTGAACTGTCTCCTGTGCTGACACGTTTGTTCCGCCTCTCTCTTAAAAAAGGACCAATATCCTGGAAGCATGCAAATGTGCAACCGGTGCCCAAAAAGGGCGACCGTGCAGACCCTGCCCATTACCGTCCGATCGCCATTACCTCCATTCTGCGCAAGGTTATGGAAAGGGTGCTGAACAGTAAGTTGCTGACCTATCTTGAAAACAATGATCTCCTCAGTGACCGTCGATATGGCTTTCACCCGAGACGGTCAACTGGCGATCTTCTTGTGTATGTCACGCACTGCTGGGGCGAGGCCATCGAGAAACACGGCGAACCACTTGCTATATCGCTTGATATCTCGAAGGCCTTTGACAGGGTCTGGCACGCTGGTGTACTCGGCAAACTTCCTGCTTATGGCATCCCAGCTGATTTTTGTAGCTGGATATCTAACTTTCTTAGTGCACGGTCGATCAGAGTAGTCGTTGACGGCTGCTTTTCCGACCTTAGTGGCTATTGATGCCGGAGTTCCATAGGGGTATGTTCTCTCTACGACTCTTTTCCTGCTGCACATCAATGCTACTTCTAGCCCGGCATTGTTGGGTATGCAGATGACAGTACAGTTTCAGAGAGATATTTGTCCAGCGCAAAAACCAGCGGGGCCGAAGTTCTCGTTCCTTGAGGGAGGCCATGGTAGAGCGGACAGATTTGACCTTAAGCCTTGTCTCTCAATTAGGTGATGATAATCTGGTCTCTTTTAACGCCACCAAAACACAGGCTGTTTTCTTTACCGCTAAAAGGAGTCGTTTCAACCAAACTCCTACTTTTCAGGTACATCTGTTCCTGAAACTGATCGGCTCGAGCTCCTAGGCATGGAGTTGACATCATGTCTCAACTTCGGAGCCACCATCGGCTACACACAAAAAACTGGGCATCCTAAATAAGGTGATGCGATACTTTACGCCTGGACAGTTTTTAACCCTTTACAAAGCGCAAGTCCGATCCTGCATGGAGCATTGCAGCCACTTTTGGGATGGCTCAGCTAAATACCATCTTGCCGCGCTTGACTCAGTGGAACGCAGAGCTAAGAGGCTCATTGGCGACGTAAAACTGGTGGATGCCAAGCTTCACAGCTTGGCTCATCGCCGTAAGGTTGCCTACTTGTCTGTCTTCTACAGATTGTACTTCGGTGAGTGTGCTCAAGAACTCCGCGACCTCATTCCACCGGCCCCCTTCTACCATTGGATATCTAAACAAACTGCAGGTTACCATCCCTACCTAGTTGCTATTCCACTAATTCACACTAAGCGTTACCAAATGTCTTTTGTGATGCGCACAGCAAAGGAGTGGAACTCTTTTCCGAACGCATACAACCCCGATCTCTTCAAAGTAAGAGTGAAAAGGCTTCTTCTGGGTAAGCTCACTCCATCGTTGACTGTGTCTCTGTCACCTCTGACCTAGACTAGAGTCAAGAGCAAACCTAAAAAAAACCAAAGTCGAGAAATTTTCCGGTTTGTGACTCTAGCAATTTTAATGGCAGGAGTGTTGATGGTCACTGCTAGCCCAATCACACTAAGTTGCACTGAAAAGACTGACCAAGTAAGTAAATTATTATTTCTACAAGCCGTACGCCTGATGGGATATCCCACCAGCAAAATGATGAACTTCCAAATAAACTTTCATCACCTATTTAAGGAACGCATAACGAACGGATAAGGGAATGCATTTTCAATAATCCTTCCTTAGTGCTCATCTATAATATAATAAGAAAGTCTTGTGTAAAATTTCATGCTTCTCTAGAAGACAACACACTCTCTCTCGTCTTTGCATTTATTATTTTTACTAAGCAGATGTCTACGAAGTGGTTACTAGGTTTTATTAAAAACTGTGATTGTTTTCTTTTCTTTGCCTCTTGTTGCCGAAATGCTTTTTTTTTTTTTTTTGTGGATGGGAAATCATCAAATGACTTCTCCCGCTCCGGGCGGAGCGGGAGGGCGTGTCAGACTTTTACTGACTAAAACCCACCCGTGTTCCTTCTGTTGCCTGTGCCGGGGCCACGGTAACTCTTTCGAACATCCCGCAACCCTAGCTGGCATCGGCCCTAGCGGACCCCGTCAATAGTGCTGACATCTCTTTGAGGCGCGCGTGGAACACGACGCGCCGTCGACTCGGGCTTGGTCCTTACCGGTCGGCGAGCTACCCATTGCTCGCCGTCCGCAAGCCCGCGCCTACGGTGGCCGGGAATCGGCTACCAATTTCCGACGCCCAGAGCGTCTCTTGCGGTGACTAGGGGCGTGAGGGCGCAAAGCTTGCCTCTCCCTCACGCATCCCGCCTCCTCCTTCACGAGCATTACTGCTTCGCAGAAGGAGGTAATGGCTTCCCATGCACTCTCGCTCCGTACCATGGCCAGGACCAGGGCCGGACGCGAGAGATCGCCGCCACCGATCGCTTCCGCGAGGACACGGCGGTGCTCCGCCCAAGCCGGGCAGACCTCCACCGTATGCTCCACTGTGTCCTCCGGGCGATCCACACAGTGGTGACACCCGGGCGTTTCCTCCCGCCTTATCTGGAACAGGTACCCCCCGAAACACCCGTGTCCGGTGAGGACCTGCGTCAGGCGGAAGGTGAGGACGCCGTGGCGCCTCTCCAGCCACTCCTCAAAGAGGGGACTTATCGCCGCAATTGTGGCGTGCCCAGCGCTGGGTTGCGACAATCGCACTGTCCATGCCGCCATGAGATCCTGCCGGAGCTCTGTACGCCGTGCCGCGATTTCTCGCGGCAACGGAGTTACGCCCCGGCGTCCTGCCTCCTCGCGCCACTCCCACATGTGCGCGAGGACTTTTGCCTCCAGATCCCATGGCGGTAATCCGGCAAGGAGGTTCGCCGCCTCCCCGGAGACCGTGCGGTATCCCCGGGCTAACTGGATGGCCATGACCCTCTGGGACGCGTTCAACCGACGGACCGGTCGCCGCCTCACGGAACGTGCCCACACCGGAGCTCCGTAAAGGGTTGCCGAAATGCTTGGTGTTGTCGAGAAGTCATATTTACTCACATGTCTATGTGCATCTTAAGTGTTTACTGTTAGTCACATGAAGTAAAGTAACACCATTGCATCGTTTTGACGCAAGTATAATCTTCTTCACTAACCTAGTTAGTTTTGGGTTAGTGGTTAGTTAAGTACCAAGTTTAACATACTGATGTTTTATTTTCTATTGGTAGAACAGAGACGTAACAGTGACGTGTCGGGATGTTGGAATATTTATATCGAGGGTAGACGGAACAGAAACGGTACTACCCGATTCGACCGAAAATATTAATTTATCTGCCTTACATGGTATTAGCATTAGAACTGGGAATACAATATGTGCTTATCGTCGTAAAGGCAATGCTAGTCGCCAATAAATGTAAAAATAATTATCAGTGGATAACAAAAACATTAATCAAATAAAATGATATTTTTATAGTATTAGTTTGTTTTATTCAATAACAGTATTATTTGTACAAAAACAGACAAAGACAGAACAGAGGAAAAAACAGTATAATTTAACAAAAATGGGCACGGAGACACCAGATTATAATATTAGTTTTGAGCGTTTTCAGTGGACTTAATTAGTGCTTGTTTTAATTAATACAAATTAGCTACATAAGGCCTCGATAGACAATTTTATTTAATAAAAAGGGTAAAGGATGTTCAAATTGGATATTATATAAAGGTGTTTAGTCAAAAGCGCGGAAAACGATATCTATCTATTATTACTATATTATGATATTTCTTATTAACTTGCCTCATCATAATCAGCCTATAATGTTCCCACTGCTGGGACACAGGCCTCCTCTCTTTGAGAGGGAGTGGGCTATAATTATTAACTTGCCTGGTAAATGAAAAGTCAAAATCACTTTTCAGTTATTGTTATTAAGAGGGCTATCACGTTTTGTCACCTCTCTCGCTCATTCGGGACCAAATTTTCAAGGATGATAAATAAAAAGATGCTTTTTTGAAAAATGTAATCAATGGGTGACCTACTAAATAATATTAATTATTAATAACACATTTTTACATAACAAAACATCACGCCTTGTTTCCCCGAAGGGGCAAAGGTGTACCTATAGGAACACCCACATTTTGCCAGTTATGTTTAAGTCCCATGTAATAGAGGCGAGCCTATTGCCATCTACCAGACACAAATCCAGACTCCGGGCTGCTACTGACAAATTCCAGATAGAAAAACCCAATAACACTGCCCGACCTGGGAATCGAACCCAGGACCTCATGCTCAGCAATTCAATGTCTTTATCACCCAATTATATGACCTTCATGCCCCTTAAAGAGTAAGGTATATAGAGACCGACACGCCATGGATTACAGATAATATTAAATTGATGATTAAGCTGCAAGATGAGGCAAAAGCTAATTATCATAAGGACAGCTTAAAAGTAGTTTTTCTAAAAAAATATTATCTAGGAAAGTCGTGCTTTTTTACTGATATTTAAGTGTTTATCTTTTTCAGCCAGTCCTAGATTTTTTATGATGATCCTTGATCGTGAAAAAGTAAAGACTTTTTATAACAAGTAGCCGTTTTATGTCCTGAAAACTGTCAAGATGGCAGCCGTAAAATGTGAACTGGTTTTACGATATCCACAACCCACGAGACTTTGAAATTTCACGACCGAGGTCTGTTTGAATTTACACCCCTAGCACTTTCAGGGAACCTAATATGTTCGAATATCTGGTGTAAAATCAAAATAAAGAGTTCAACCTTCATGTTTTTTTTATTCATGGATATAAAAACTCTAATGAGGGTAAAAATAAAAGACGAAATAGAAAAAAAAACAGTTTTCCTGTAAAAAAGAAATCAAAACAAACAGAACGGAAGATTTTTCATCATACAGTGTGAGTCTTTATAATGTGCACATATCGAAATGAGGGAATCTATGCTTAATTTTATCGACGGAAAAAATGTTAAAAAAAATCTAAATATTTATTTATATTTTTTATGGATTTTTAAAAAAAATTGTTTGCTTTTGTGACCCCAGTGTATACAAAACTGTGTAACTTTTAAACTAAACGATTTATCACGATGAAACAAACTCTATAATGTTTGGAAGTAATTAGGTGTCGTCATAAAATAAAAATTATGGAAAAAAAATAGCCACATTTAAAAATAAACATTTTTGTTTGGCAAAAATCTGATTTTTTTTCATTCATTTTTACAAAAATTGTAAAATTTCTCAATAACATGCCCCCATCACCTTCTTTTTTTATAACTTTAAGTTATTTTTCATTGTATTAGGAACCTAACGGTAAAAATTGCATGTTTTTAACTCAACCCCAACATTTTTTATCAAATGTCAAAGAAAGGCCCAACGCATAGCTACGCACATTGTTTAGCAGGTAGATAAACTTTTTTTTGTTAACTTTGTTGTGAATGCGCGCGGGTCGTTTCAAAGATGGCACTCCGAACGCGGAATCGTATTGTTCTCATAAGGGTGGTTTGTTTGGGATGATAATTAATGCAAAAGAGTTCAATTGAAACCCATTTATTATTAAATACAAAATTTAATGCATCAGGTTCTCAAAATGTCCACCTCGTTGTTGTAAACACAAAGCCGCGCGAATTAGAATTTGGTGTGTCGCTCTCCTTATCATTTCGGGATCATTGCGAATATCATTCGCACAGTTTATTATGCGGTCACGCAAATCGGCCTCACTGTTGATGGGGGTACTGTAGACGCGTTGCTTCATGGTCCCCCATAGGAAATAATCAAGGGGCGTCAAATCGGGTGAACGCGCAGGCCACCCTACAGGTCCTTGCCGGCCGATCCATTTGTCATGATAATTTTCGTTTAAAAATCTTCTTACATTTGTAGCGTAATGGGCAGGACATCCGTCCATCTGAAGAAACATCCTTTGACGCACAGCCAGTGGGACATCTTCCAATAACTGAGGCATATCATCTCTCAATAGACTTAAAAATCTTTCACCAGTCAACGTTCTCGGCAATATGACTGGTCCAATCAACATGTTATCGATAAGACCAGCCCAAACATTTATCGAAAATCTTACTTGGAAAGTAGATGACCGTTTCAGTTTCGGGTTTTCACCTGCGCGGCACCATCTGTGTAAATTTCGACAGTTAGTAATACCGTCTCTAGTGAATGTCGCTTCGTCCATCCATAGTATTTTTCTTGGAAAGTTTGGGTTTGCTCTGGTTTTTCTTTGAATCCATGTGGACATCACACACCTTGAACGCCAGTCTACGTCTTCATGTAGATGTTGCACCCTTTGATAGTGATAAAGATGCAATCCTTCTTTCTTTAAAATACGCCACACTGATTTTTGGGATATTCCGTGACGAAGAGCCAGTCGTCTAGTACTTATGGATGGATCAGCAAACAAATCACTTAATACTGCTTGTTCAGTAGCCGCATCAATAATTACTTGAGGTGGCTCGCGACGATCTCTACTTGATCCAAGTCCAGTGATCGACAACCTTCTGTGAACTTCCTGGAAGTTTCGGGCAGATGGCACTGGTTGCCTGTTAGGATACGCAGCTATGTAAGCCGCGCGCGCAGCTCTGGCACTTCCTTGTCCCACTCCATAATAAAAATGTATGTCGGCGATGTGTGCCGGGGAAAATTCACTTAAACGCGGCATCATGTAGCAGCGAACGAAAGTTATGAAAGTCCAGCGAACGAAAGTACCGAAACACATGTAGCAGCGGCGAATAATTCGGAGCGACTGCCAGTCTGACATCTGTCATAATTCAAGTTCCTTTGGCTGGCCCTACCTCCCCGACCTGCGCACATTCAAAAGAAACTTTATCTACCTGCTAAACAATAGCTATGCGTTGGGCCTTTCTTTGACAGTTGATAAAAAATGTTGGGGTTGAGTTAAAAACATGCAATTTTTACCGTTAGGTTCCTAATACAATGAAGAATAACTTAAAGTTATAAAAAAAGAAGGTGATGGGGGCATGTTATTGAGAAATTTTACAATTTTTGTAAAAATGAATGAAAAAAAATCAGATTTTTGCCAAACAAAAATGTTTATTTTTAAATGTGGCTATTTTTTTTCCATAATTTTTATTTTATGACGACACCTAATTACTTCCAAACATTATAGAGTTTGTTTCATCGTGATAAATCGTTTAGTTTAAAAGTTACACAGTTTTGTATACACTGGGGTCACAAAAGCAAACAATTTTTTTTAAAAATCCATAAAAAATATAAATAAATATTTAGATTTTTTTTAACATTTTTTCCGTCGATAAAATTAAGCATAGATTCCCTCATTTCGATATGTGCACATTATAAAGACTCACACTGTATATTCTGGTTGGTCCCAACGAATATAGTCATAACAAGTTAAAATATCTGTGTCTACATTAAAACGTAGGTATGGAATTCGTTATCAGTGGACGCAGATTTGGCAAAGCTTGTGTCTTGATTCTAAAGTGCAATAAGCAATCGGTTTGTTTACCAATCACATTTTAAAGTACTACTAGTATTTAGAAACGATTCTGACACCACTTTATCTAAACAACTTCTAAAATAATTAAACAGCCCATGTTTTGTCAGCCCACAGGTTTCTTCTAAAAATACGCTTATACTTTGCGAAAACACTACACGTGTATGTCCTCAAGAAAGATTTTGTTATTTGGAACCGGGGCTTAGTCGTGAATGGCACAGTTCATCCATACATCATCATCTGCCTAGCCTTTTCCCAACTATATTGGGGTCGGCTTCCAGTCTAACCGGATGCAGCTGAATACCAGTATTTTACATGGAGCGACTGCCTATCTGACCTCCACAACCCAGTTACTGGGTAATACGATACCCCTTGGTAAGACTGATTGTCAGACTTTCGGGCTTCTGACGACCCGTAACGACTGTCAAAGATCCACGAATGACAGCCGGGACCAACGGCTTAACGTGCTTTCCGAGGCACGTTAAGCATACAGTTCATCCATACATTGTGTTGAAAATATTACAGTGATCATTTTATTGCATTTAAAATGTATCAATATCACTAATAAATAATTATATGTCTATAATTCTTCACCAATAAATTAAATAATCACCAACATTGCATTCAAATAAAAAATTCATTATCTAATATTTAAAAAAAAATCATAAGTAATCATTCAAAGCAATCAATCAAATCATTCACAAATCATTTTGTGTTGGCTGTCGTGTGTCATCTATGAACTCATCGATACCGTAATAAATAGCCCTTCCTCAATAAATATGTCTCTAATTTGTTTTTATTAAGCAAGTTTATGTTTTTGAATTCTATTGGCAACTTGTTGTATAAAAAGACAGGTTGAACTCTGGGATTGTAATGAACCACGTTCAATTTCGGATGGATTGTGGAAGGTAGGTCCTTCCTATGAGTACTATCTCTAGCTTGTCTTTCCTCATCGGTCTCGTGCAAATTCTTAACAAACTTGGTAAACAACACTAGAATATAGAGACATGGCACTGTTAAAATGTTAAGTCTGATGAAGTGGTCCCTGCACGATTTTGTCTGTTTCCTGTGGAGCATTTCCTTAAGCCTCTTTAATGAATTACATTATGCCGTGTGGACATTGTACTTGTAGCCGTTGCCCCAAAACTTAACACTACATACATACATGTCTGAGCCTTGCCTCAACCAAAGCAAAGTATACCATCCTAAATTGGGCCAAAGTGAGATCCCCAGTTGGCCCTCAGGCTTCTGATTGCATAGCATGCAGGGCTAACAGACTCCTTTATAGACAATGTCTCAACCTTCCAGTTTAATAACGTGTCAATGTTGACACCTAGGAATTTAACATTATCTACTACTTCGACATTGTTACCACAAGATACAACCTTAAGACTAGCGTTATTCCGTACCGTTGGTTGGAATAATTAACATTTTGTTTTATTTACATAATTTTTTAAATTATTTGTACCAAACCAGTTTTCAAAAGCTTTTAAGGCAGTCTTAATCTTAGATTCTAAATTACTTATATTATCTGCAGAAACTAATGCATTAATGTCATCAGCAAAAATAATTAGTGTTGCGTCAGTTATTCGTTTTTAGGGTTCCATATCCGAAGGGTGCTAAACGGGACCCTATTGCTAAGCCTCCACTGTCCGTCCGTCCGGTTGTCTGTCAACGGGCCTCATGCCTCATTCCTCATGAACCGTAATAGGTAGGCAGACACTTGAAATTTTCACGGATTTTGTATTTTTATTGCTGCTTTATCAGCAAATAATAAAAATAAAATAAAGTTAAAAATTAAAGGGGGTTCCTATACAAAAAACGTGTTTTTTTACCAAAGAAAAAAACGTAGTGTTAAATATTGTACGGTGATACGGAACCCTTCTAGTACGAGTCCAACTCGCATTTGGCCAATTTTTGAATAAACTCAATCAAGTCATTTAGGAATAGGATGAAAAAAATTGGGCCCAGAACGGAGTCCTTGAGGTACACCTCGGGATACAGTGACTAGGTTGGATTTATAGTTTTTTTCTTCTCCATCCACAACCAACTTAATCTCTGTGTACTGACGTCTATTATCCAAATTGGACTTGAATAACTTCAATACATTTTCCCGTATACCATAATGTTCCACCTTGGCCAGAAGAATTTCTTGGTCTACTGTATCGAAGGCAGAACTAAGGTCCAGAAAAATACCTGCCATTTTATGCTTGTCATTTAAATTATAGACAACCTCGTCAATTATCGCCCCAATGGCATCGGTGGTTCCTAATAATTTTTGATATCCGCATTGGAATCGCCGGGACAGTGACCTCATTGGTGATATTCTTTAGTAAGGTAAGTTACGTAGTACCCGTTACCGGCGTGCGTGTGCGACCACTTGGATGAACTTCAACGAAAGAAAGGGAGTATGTAAGGATCGTAGCAGGTAGTGTTCTGTAGTTTCTGTCTAACCCCATAGAAACAACGCGTGAGTTTACGTATGTATGTAATAGTACAAATTTCTCCGGTTACCAACTGAAACAAATCTAAAGGTCACCCATCCGTAATAAATCTTTATTACACAGTACAGTAATAACTTACAGAATGATTAACTACAGTACGACAAACTTTAACTATATTACAACTCCAAATACACTTAATTGGACGAAAACAAGAATGATTAATATCGTTATCGTGACGATTTGGAAATAACAGGAAGGCGACGGATTTGACAAATTTGTTTTCTGATACTTTCGTAGAGAGTTTTTCAGTATTCAATAGTCTAGCGTCAGCGGTGTACGTGAGGCTTCTCATGTTAGCTATGTACAATAAACAGTCTGAAAGTCTAAAGCCATAATGACTACATTTGCTGATCCTACAGAACCGTTTTATTAGTATAACAAAATCGCAAATAAAGCTTCGATCTAAGCAGGCTTTATAACACGTATGCCAACTTCTTTTTATAATGATTGCCTGTTATTACAAAGATGTAAAGACAAAGATGTACACACTAAAACTTGGTACCTACCTATACAGTTTCTCATTACACTATGTCATCAACGCCCGACTTATCGTTTCCCATCAAACTTAACACCGAAACATAATGATACCTAGATGTGTCGTTTTCTATGTACCTATGTTCAGAGATTGGGTATGAATGGGTACTAAAACAACATCCCAGTCTATCAGCACAGGCAGACAATCAGAGCACATAATTAACTGCCTACAGTGATTGTACGCTGTGTATTATGTATGTAGGTAGGTATAGGACAAACAGGCGGTGTTTGTACTGAATACCATTACTGTAGCACTATAAGATTCAGATGTGCGTAGTATTAGAGCATACTAAACTTACTAAACGGTACATAAGTAGAATACCTGCCAATCCAATAAAATCAATCACGGTCAGCAGACAATTTAAAAAATAAAGGCCGGATTCAGACAAAATCCCACATTTCTCCACAACAATTTCAATAAAAATTCAGGGCTCGATAGCGACCGCAATGCAATCAAAGTAGCCACTCGGCGATCGCATTGTGGTCCGACGGCCCAATGGCCCGGACCAAAAGAATGGCCCGCTTTCTCAAGCCAGAGGTTTATCACGATTTCACGAAACACGATTGTCCCGAATCGGGGAACTTATTTCAGAAAATCGACTTCGTTTGTTAAACGTCGTCTTGCAGCACGTAGAACATCTGTCTTGGCGCTAAAAATTAGATCAAAGAATAAAAGATAGAACATTCTAAGAATGCTTTCGAGTTCGGTATTTTGTGAAAAGCGGGGTTTTCTTGTTGAGATAGATACCTTGGAATCACTAGATTGTTCGTTTGTCTGTAGAATCTTAGGTCTGCCAAAGTGTGTTCATAAAACCACGCTAGTATCTATGGTCCTCAATATTTATTCAATTGGAGGACTTCATTTTAATTTACCAACCCTGTATTAAAATTATCGAATTCAATTTCTCTAAACCACCCTTAATAGCTAAAATTTAAAACGCCCACGAAACAGTGACGCCAACCATCAATTTAATTAAAAATCCAGCATCGAACTCATTTTCTCGTCACTAAACCGAACCTTTCCTAGTAAATTGCTTACTTAATTGGAAAAGCTTAAAACCCTTTGATTAAACAACGCATCCGTTCCATTAGTTCGACTATATTGTATAGTTTTTACAATGGATACGGTGGTTTGTGTTTTATCTACCGGAAAAGTGCTTTAAGCCTCTTGACCCGTTGTAAAATATGCAGCAGGGATGGCCGGTGTAAAAATGTTCGGCCATTTGTCGCTGTGAGGCGGCGAACCGGCGCTTGAACTCTTTCAAAAACCTCTAGGGAGGCTAGTATTTGAACTAGGATTCTATTTTGTGTGTCTGACTTCTGTTGGAAAACGAAATGGTTGGCAGATAGTTGGCGGTACTGTTCCAGGATTCGAGACTACAAAAAGTGTTGTGAAGTACCTACTAAGCTGTACAAGACGATAACGCTTTGTGTGCCTTAAAAACACTGGGATAGGGTTCCAATTTACTATTATGTATATCCTATTAGAGTATACTTTCCCCTGAATGTTCAGTTATGTAGGTACAAGTGGGTCAAGTGCAACCAAACTTGTCCAATACACTCAACGTGACTAGATTCACTTGAACGTGACTTCAAGGTTACGAATCGCTTAAGACTTAGGTAACTACTATGAGGTTTATTTTAGTTACACTCTATCATTTAGTAACTAAAGTAAGATTTATAACGACTTGAAAAAAAGTAGGAGGTTATCAATTCGGTTGTATGTTTTTTTCTTTTTTTATATTTGTTACCTCAGTACTCCGTCATTTATAAACCGATTTGGAAAATTCTTGATTTTTTTGAAAGGACATACTTTCAGATCGGTCCCATTTTTATCAAAATCCAGTTCAGGATCCATGAGGAATTGAGGGAACTCCTCAAATATTATAGGTAAACACATAGCGATTTTGGAATTTTCATCAACAAGTCAAGCATTTTCATTCAGAAAGTACCATTTGGTGGAAGTGGAACTGACGAAGAAGACTACAGATGGCTACGTAAGTATAAGTATTTCACGGGTGGCGATAAGATATCTCAATTTAGATAGTTAAGCGACTATGACGAAACAAATAAATGGTCCTGATGAAAATGGTACCACCGAACTGATCTGATGATGAAGCCGGAAGGTTGGCACCGGACCTCCGTAGTAAAACAATGTATCCTAGCCGTGATTGCGCTTATTGGAATTGTTATGAGATGCACTCTGGCTATAAATGATTTTAATGGCAATATGCTGCAAATTGCGCTACTTGAGTCGTATATTATGTGTGGCCTTGATTGTCAGAAGACGGATTTCGTCAACGATCTGTCGTGGTGTGGTTGATTTAATAATTTGTTGGCGACGGCGACTAAACCTGATAAAACTACGCCTTCTGTTTCTGACACGACTTAGCGTGACATGTATTTGCCTTTTTGCAAAGTTTTTATTTGAAACGGTATACTCCGGTGGTCCCATATAAATTTGGTCAAATTCTGATGAGTGGTTTTTGAGTTAGCCTCAATGTCGTATTTTTTCCATTTAGTATATGTTGATGATGTTATAATAACTTCCTGTCACTGTTACTTACTAAGCAGGTAGTGGTATACGAATTTGGGTGGGGTAGGTACCACAACTAAAAAGTGGAAAATAAAGAGGAACTGAACATTGATTGATGTTAAAAAACTCGTTATCTTGAATTTTTATGATAGGCATATGGATACTGTCGCAGATTGTATGAGCGTACTTGGTGCAATATATTTCAAGCTTCTTTTTAACCGACTTCAAAAAAGGAGGAGGGTCTCATTTCGGTTGTATTTTTTTTAAATGTTTGTTACCTCAGAACTCCGTCATTTATAAACTGATTTGAAAATTTCTTTTTTTATTTGAAAGGATATAGAGGAGGATGAGGAGCTCGTGGCTAAGTAATAACAGCCGCACGGGTCGATCCATCAGGTTAAGCTACGCTTGCCGGGGTTGGTCTGTGGATGGGTGACCATCTTTACATACCGAGACTCCTCCGTGCCTCGGAAAGCACGTTAAGCCGTTGGTCCCGGCTGTCATTCGTGGACCTTTGACAGTCGTTACGGGTCGTCAGAAGCCCGAAAAGTCTGACAACCAGTCTTACCAAGGAAGTATCGTATTACCCAGTTACTGGGTTGTGGAGGTCAGATAGGCAGTCGCTCCATGTAAAATACTGGTATTCAGCTGCATCCGGTTAGACTGGAAGCCGACCCCAACATAGTTGGGAAAAGGCTAGGCAGATTGATTTGAAAGGATATAGGTACTTCCAGATTGGTCCCATATGTTGATGATGTTAAATAATAATTTCCTGTCACTGTTATTTATACGACTTTGTGTGGGGCTTGTACCACAACCAAGTAAAAAGTGAAAAAAAAACTTTTAGCTATCATAGCATCTATTCTATTTGCAAAAACAACCGATCTTCAAAAAAAAAACACTACCTACAAAGCAAAAAATAAGTTTGTTTTCGGAAATCGGTGGCAAAAACGAAAATACTAAACCAAAGACACCGACTTCCAAAATTAAACTTATTTTTTACTTTGTAGTGTTTTTTTGGAAGTCGGTTGTTTTTTTTATAAATAAGGTTTTTTTTTGCAAAATTGAACCCCAAAAAGAAAGCACGATCAACTTCTATAGGAATCCAATCAGGGATACCGATTAACAAAAACTGCTCATCGGGCAATATCTAAGAGGTTTAATACGCAATATTAGGGATTCATACTGAGCAATTTTGCTCGATTGGTACCTATTGGAATTCCCGAACTGTCATAGTGAAGAATAATATGTATTTGTTTCTCCTTGCAGATTTCTTGAGAAGTGTATAGCAATGGGGAAGGTCGGGCAAAGCTAATTGTAGATGGCGTGATCATAGCTAGGTCCCCACAGCCTACAATAAGTTTGACATTTCGTTCAGTCATGAGTTTACTTTTATTTCGCTATTTCGTTTAATATTTTAAATCAAGTAAATGATATGGAAAGTGTCATAATTTAAAACCATAAATATATCCTCCAAGTCACTTTCATCAAAATGTTTCTACTCTGTTTAATTTATAAAACATCTCTACGAATAGCTTTAATCCACCATCTTTTAATTTTAGGGTCTCTCGGGAAATGGTGGACTCCAATTTCGGAGTAATTAGTAACACAACAACGCATCATTTTCGCAAAAATAAAATAAAACCACCTCACACCTTGTATTATTGGCTTGTGTTGGGAACTAGCTACGACAGCGCCATTTTGACAGTTGCCTTCCCCATTAAGAAACTCGACCTTATAGGTTTTTCCTCTAAATATATCTTTCTTTTAATTCGACTCTGTGTCTATCTGATTGGTTTATTCCGGCCACCGAGTGCATGCTTTACTGACACCTGTCAGTTCTAAACCTATCAGTTGGACATGACAAATAAAGTTTAAATTCGTAAAACACGTATTCATTTGTACTCGGCGTTTGCAGTCCTTTCATATTTATTTTACCTCTGATTTTGCATCACAGTGATCTTTTTCATCATTGCTATAAGGCTGCTATCAGATGCAAATAACTGTACCTATATAACTGACAGGCACTGACAGGTCTCAGGAACGCATTCTCTCAGAAGGCTTGCTGTGTACATTTTAGGCAAAACTACGAAACCGATTTCGGAAATTCCTATGCAACTTTTTGAATTAAATTGTCAAAACATGGCTAATCTTGTTACATCTTTTTAATAATACATTGTACAGTTCCAAAGACAGGCGAGCCTTTGTCAGTACATTGCCCGCTGGCTCCATGTCATCAGATTATTTCTTCACTTGACCTGTTTCTTACGCTTCATGGAATCTCACCAGAATCTATTTGACCAAGGCTTTTTCACCGATGCTATGTGGAAGATAATTTTAGCACAAATTGACCTATAAATCTCTCACAGATTATACGTTGCCATTGATTGTTTGTTCTATTTGTTTAAGTAGTTATTGGAATTGATAAATGGTCCCCTGATAACCTCTGCCTATTACCACTGAAATTACGATGAACATCACGTTCACTCAAGATATTATACCTTACGTGTAAACACAATGACTGTAAGAAACGATAATCACTCAATCAAGAGATCAAAATAACCAAGGCACGTTTAGCCTTAATATGTCACTGGTGGTATAAAGCAATACTTCCCCAGAAAAGCTCTTTCACAAGAACCTCTTCACCCTGTACCTATACTGTAATTTCACTTTTCTTTTATTTGATTTCTCTCTGGAATGAAATATCCTGGAATGTCACAAAAAGTCGCCTCGATTTAAAATGTAGAGCACTTAAGGAAAATTGCAAAAGTTGTTTTTCCTTGACCATCGCTGAAACAAGTTTTTTTAATTAAAGTTAAAGGTGCAACACTATCGACATAAAACAAAAGTTTAAAGGCTTATTTTAGCGACTTACGTTCTACGATTTTTTAAGGTATTTATTCATTTAACAGTTTATGTACACACATAAACAGACAAGATGAAAGGAAAAGAAAAATACGTACAAAGGTGATGCTTATTGTTTATTTTTCTTTTTAATGAACTTTATTAATTGTTACGCCTTATTAAGTACATGTTGCACCGACCCCGAATAAATTGGGACAAGGGCAGAAGAATGATGATAACATTATTAATGTCACAATCATTTTTATGTATAAGGTGTGATATACACCAGATAGGCAGTCGCTCCGTGTAAAATACTCTCCAGCTATTAGCTATTCAGCTATTAGCTGCAGCTAGGGCTTTCAATACCGGTATTCCGGGATCCCGTAATACCGTGATCACGGATTTTATTTTGGCCTTTTTCAATACCGGTATTGACGCTCCAATACCGTGATTACGGTATTAAAACATTAGTAGATGTGAATGATGTGATCTTATCTCACATTTGTTTTCACCAGCGCAAGCGTACCGCTGTTATCTTTACCTCACCCTCCCGCGCCCCGCCTGAGACAATGCCCCAAATCGAGCCATACTTCTGTCGTTTTTGTTATTATTAGTCATTTCGCAAAGGCGACGTAAGTTTAAGTTTTGATTACGTTCCTAATTCCTACCTTAATTAATAACCAACCAACACAAAGTTGTTATATAAGAAAGCTTTGTATAAAAGATATTTATTCAATAAATAAGAACAATAAAGACTGATTTGAAAATAAAAGTACGTATTTTAATGGTTTTATTAATGCCCTAATTGAACTTGCGTTCAATACTGGATTACCGGTATTGATACCGTGATCACGGTATTGGCTTTTCCAATACCGGTATTGATACCGGTATTGAACAAATCCGGTATTTGAAAGCTATTTGAATAGCTGCAGCTAATAGCTGCAGCTATTAGCTGCAGCTATTCAGGTATTCAGCTGGATCCAGTAAGATTGGTAGCAGGACATTTCCGCGAAAACACATTTCCGCTACTGGACTTTTGCGCAACTGTCCTTTCGCGCAAGTATATTCGCACAAGTGTCCCTTCGCGCAAAAGTCTGTTCGCGCAAAACTCCAGTTACGAAAATGTCTTTTCGCGCAAGTGTCTTTCGTGGAAATATCTTTCACGCAAGTGTAACAGATCCAGTTAGACTGAACCCCAACATTGTTAGGGAAAGGCTAGGCAGATGATGATAATCGTAATAAAACATCTCATTACCACGCGCGAACACGTCAGTTTATCTTTGCAACAAAAACAGCTAACACGGGGAAAGCAAAGAACTTTTTGTTAGCACGACGAGCTAGAAAGTCAACATTGTGCGCTAACCCTAAGCTCAAATAACAGTAAGCCTCGGCTGAACAAATAAAGTGGAATTTGCATATCTGATTAGGAATAAAAACAATTGCAATTTGAAAAACTGTTCAGTGAACTTGTACTGTGGTGCTATTCTGTAAAGATCCCACCGTGAAAATTTAGATGAAGTGAGCGTGATGTGAACTGTCATCTCACCTTACTCTACTAGGGATTGACAGCTCACTACAAACTCACTTCACCTAAGTGTTCACGGTGAGATGTTTACAGAAAAGATCGGCTGTTATTGTCTATTTTACGTATTTTCCCTGGTCTATAAAAAAATCATTCGTTGCAATTCCAAGTAAGTAGGTAACAATGAATGGTACGTCGGTAATAAATTACTGACAGATGCTTGCACTGACTGGACAGGTCCACTCAATCTGTGTGGTTCTTTCCTCAAAAGACCATTTCAGACACCAACCTACATGGTCTTCACATGATCTGACCAAAATTATGTCTGGACTTTAAAAGAGACTGTGACTTCTGAGTTTGTTTCGGCCTTTCTTCTCAGAGTAGTCAGATAGGAAACGCCGGCCTCATCTATTTTAAAAAAAATGTTTGACGTGTAAAAGTGTTTGTATAAACCTACTTACAGAAATAAAATCATTTATCATTTTACGTAGAGGTCTATATCAAACACTGAGCTGCAATAGGACGATGGTTATACTCGTAAATACTCTAACTAAGGGGTAGGAACAATCTAAGAAATAACACAATCTCAATAAACTTTCATAGCTTTTTTTTAAACTCTAGATTCATAAGTTTAACTGTGCTAACATTCTATGGATTTTAAATATTCTGAATAAATTTTTTGTTTTTTTTTTTTATTTGTAGCTGTCATAGCATCTATTCCATTTGCAAAAAAGGCAATAAAAACTTTTTTGCAAAAAAACAACCAACTTCAAAAAAAAGCACTAAAAAGTGAAAAATAATTTTAATTTCGGAGGTTGGTATCTTTTGATCTGTATTTTAGTTTTTTTCCGTCGACTTCTGAAATTAAAATTATTTTTCACTTTGTAGGTAGGTAGTGTTTTTTTGGAAATCAGTAATTTTTTTGCAAAATAGTTTTTATTTTCAGTTTTTACCTGTGGTACCTGCCCCACACAAAGTCGTATACCACTACTTGCAATGTAAATAACAGTGACAGAAAATTATTATTTAACATCATCAACATACACTAAGTGGAAAAAAACTATTTTACCAAAAAACACAACCGACCTCCAAAAAAAAACACTACAAAGTGAAAAATAACTTTAATTTCGGAAGTCGGTGTCTTTGGATCTGTATTTTAAATATTGCCACCGACTGAGGAGATATTTGAGGATTTCCCTCAATTCCTCATGGATCTTGTCATCAAAACTGGACTTTGAAAAAAATGGAACCAATCTGGAAGTATGTCCTTTCAATTAAAAAAATATTTTTTCAAATCGGTTTATAAATGACGAAGTACTGAGGTTACAAACATTATAAAAAAAAACATACAACCGAATTGATAACCTCCTCCTTTTTTGAAGTCGGTTTAAAAAAATACGTATTATTGAAACTAACTCAAAAACCCCTCATCAGAACTTGACTAAATTTATATGGGACCAATCTGGAAGTATATCCTTCCAAAAAGAAAAGAATTTTTCAAATCGGCTTATAAATGACGGAGTTCTGAGGTAACAAACATTTTAAAAAAATACAACCGAATTGAGGACCTCCTGTTTTGAAGCCGGTTAAAAAGAAGCTTGAAATGATATTGCACCAAGTACGCTCATACAATCTGAGACAATAACCTTATGCCTATCATAAAAATTCAAGATAACGAGTTTTTTAACATCAATCAATTTTCAGTTCCTCTTTCGACAGGCATCTGTATTGGTGCCAAAACTACTGAGTCTGGCTTGTTTATCCTTTAATTGGTTTAGGCAAAGTTCGGAGTTTCTGAGCCCTTTTTTGTTTGAAAACTTAACCAAGATAGAGATACACTAGCCCCCGAGCCCCGAGGGGAAGGGGGGGGGGGTCGTAGGGACATTATTGAGGGGGGAAGGAGGGGGTTGGGGGGAGGGTCGTAGGAAGACTATTGGGGGGTCAAGGAAGGGGTCTGTGAAGGGGGTCAAGGGGGTCTAGGGGTAAGGGGCCTGGGATACACTTGCTGGTATCTTGATGAGGGCTTGGCTTACAAGTTATAGGATGATTTATATGATAGTAATTTTCTTTTAATTTTTTTATCACTGGTTATCGTTGTCAGAAGTTCATTCTATTAGTTACTACTTATTGTGTAATTTATGAAAATATTTTAGAAGAAACACTTACATTTTAAACTACATTACTTTCAGAAGCTTTTAACATGTAGGTATAAATGTTAGATCTTACAAACATCAAGCTCAAGAACTCCACGATCTCATTCCGCCGGCCCCCTTCTATCAGCAGACATCTAGACGCACTGCAAGTTACCATCCTTACCTGGTTGCTATCCCACCAATTCGCACTAAGCGTTTCCAAATGTCTTTTGTGATGCGCACAGCAAAGGAGTGGAACTCTCTGCCTGCGTCTATGTTTCCGAATGCATACAACCCCGATCTCTTCAAAGTGAGAGTGAACAGGCTTCTTCTGGGTAAGCTCGATCCATCGTTGACTTTGTCTCTGTCATCTCTAACCTAGACTAGAGTAAAGAGCAAACCTATCTCAAATAAAAAATAAAAAAACATACATAACATAACGGCCGTATTCCCCGAAAGGTTAAGCAGAGGTGTATTTATAGTATACCCACATTTTCGCCAGTAATGTTTAAGTCCTATGTAATGGACTGCCTCGTTGTTCTAGTGTTCGCAAGCACTACTGCGAGCATAAGATCCTGGGTTCGATTCCCGGATCTGGCAAAGTGTTAATGGGTTTTTCCATCTGGAATTTCTCAGTAGTAGACTCGCTCCCTATGTTAGATCTTAGTGGTACAAAATAGTCTTGTGCTTAAAATACCAAGATATGTGTTGCCTGCAACTTCATAATATCTTACAATAACGTATAAAGGTAGCTTATCGTAAAACCTGTGATGAAAATGCACCGTAAGAATGAGAAATGAAACATACTTTCTTCAAGAATAGCGAGAAAAGGCCATCAAAGTGAAAAGTAGCGATACAGCGCTACCCTTCCGACGCGAGTGTCGTCAAATAATAAGCAATGCCATTACCGATATCCTTCGAAACTTCGGTACGGATTATATCGGCACCCCTCACACCGTTGTTTTTTTCTTTTGTTTTATTTTTAGGAAATGGCATCTCGCAGTTTAACCTAGGAAGTTGTCTACTGCTTAACCGGGCTTTCCTATAGGTGCCTCAATAAAGTAAGGCCTCCAGACAGGGCAAAAAACTAGGGTAGCTCGCCGTTCCACGCGCGCCTCAAATAAATGTCAGCACCAATTGACGGGATCCGCTAGGGCCGATGCCAGCTATGGTCGCGGGATGTTCGAAAGAGTTACCTTGGCCCCGGCACAGGCAACTGAAGGAACACGGGTGGATTTTAGTCAGTAAAAGTCTGACACGCCCTCCCGCTCCGCCCAGAGCGGGAGAAGTCATTTGATGATTTCCCATCCAAAAAAAGGGCATAAAACTAAGCGATCACTCGCTAAGGACACCCTCTGTTGGGTATGGACCTCGGCTTAGGGCGTCGCTGGGGGAGGACAACAATGGACAGGCTGGATCCGATTGGAAGCCTCTCACACCGAAATGCGACAACTATTTATATTAGATGGGTTATTCTTTCACGTTTTCACGGAAGCTTTTGCTCGAAATCCTTTTATATGCCGTGTTTTTGTATAAAGTATTTCAAATTCGCTAAAAATACTCTGATCGTAAGCAGGTAGGAGCGTATACTGCGTCGTTCCGAAGATACTGACCAAGTTAGAAACACAAACGCAAAAATCATTAAATAAAACTACGACAAAGGGGATATATTATTATTCATCGCCTATGAGTGTATTTCGTTTAAAATGTTGACGATATCATCAAAACATTTCTTAAACTGTCGTCGCTTTGTGCCAATTTTGATTAAATCAACTGACGGTGTAAATGAAGCCAAGCATATTAAGCTGAAAAGCGACGTGAGCGGCATGTGGAAAGTGCTAAATGTTTTCCAATAACTATTGAAGCATAACTCGAACGCTACGAGTGAACCAGGTCAACTGTTTTAATATAAAGATATCTTTATATTTATTTTACTATGCACATGCGGTTGTATTGAATGTTATCGAAAATCGAATCGAAATCGATCCATTCAACCGCCATGAAATTCTTGCATAATACGGTCATAAGCGCGGTAATTGAAAAGTGAAAAACTAAAAACTGGAAAGTGAAAAATACAGGTATATGAGCAAATGGATTTATAATATTTAACGTCACGTTCTTCTCTTTACTAACACTACTGAATGGATTCACTGTGGTCTGACAATAATGGGTTATTGTTATTATTAACTTAACATCACGCCTGTATTCCCCGAAAAGTTAGGCAGAGGTCTTCTGCTTAGCGTGTCGATGGCAATCTAAATAGACTCGGCCCAGAATTCAGCTACGAGTTTGGCGCCATCACAAGCGTCCATCAGTTCCTGTAACGTGCAGCTGACAGGACACGCAGGACATGATATTAAGTGTTCCATCGTTTGTGGCACAGCACCACATTTACACACCAAGGCGGAGGCGTCAATGAATATCCACCTGAACAGGTTTTCCCTGCTTCGGCTAACCCTGGGTCCGGAGTCTGCTTAAAGACTAGGCAGAGGTGTACCTAAAGTATACGCACATTTCGCCAGCTATCTTTAAGTCCTATGTAAAAGGGAAAGAGCCTATTGCCATCGACCGGGCACAAATCCAGACTCCGGGCTGCTACTGAGAATTTCTAGATGGAAAGTCATTGTTATTATTAACTACTGCTAATACAAAAATTATTTTCATATCTTATTTTTTATTACAAGCGGCGGCGCCTGAAAAAACCACCTTCTTTTCAAACCTGCAAACAAAAAAGTAAAGTTACGATTTCTTTAAGATAAAAGTTTTAAAACAACATTGTTTTCTTCACAAAAAGGCACTCTAGACATAAAAATAATGTAAATCAGCAAGAAAGTATTTTAACTCATACAATCTGAACTAGAAACTTCAAATTAACGACAGTATCAGGTCTTCACAGAAAGGTATTCCCATTCTTTTCTCACCTTTTGATAACAACTCCTTGATAACAAAGCGAACGCTGAATACTTTTAAAGTTAAATAGCGACTTTAAGGATTTATAATCTAATAAAAAAAACCGGCCAAGTGCGTGTCGGACCATGCACAATGAAGGATTCCTTAGTTGAAATGAATTTATCCCAAAAACAAACTTAACATTGTATTTAAAAACCATGTTCATTTTCCATACATCGATATACGTCACGGTCAATACTCCAACTGCAAAAGTAACTTTGTAATCGCATAAAAATGTTTTATAAATGATATAACTACAAATTATTGATTTTCGGACTTCTTCCTTTGCTTGTGCTGTGAGACCTTGCGTCTTGCCAAATTTCATGATTCTAGTCAACGGGACGTACCCTTTTTTTTTTTTTGTGGATGGGAAATCATCAAATGACTTCTCCCGCTCTGGGCGGAGCGGGAGGGCGTGTCAGACTTTTACTGACTAAAACCCACCCGTGTTCCTTCTGTTGCCTGTGCCGGGGCCACGGTAACTCTTTCGAACATCCCGCAACCCTAGCTGGCATCGGCCCTAGCGGACCCCGTCAATAGTGCTGACATCTCTTTGAGGCGCGCGTGGAACACAACGCGCCGCCGACTCGGGCTTGGTCCTTACCGGACGGCGAGCTAACGGGACGTACCCTAAGGATTTATAGCATAAATGGCCGTATTTTTTATTGATTTGACTTATAGAAGCTTGATTTTTTTTAGAGCTTCAAGAGACTGTACACCTACGTATTTGATATTAATTTCAACTTGATACCTCCAGGCGTTTCTGAGAAAAAGGGTCTTGACAGACTGACAGAGAGACGAACAGACAGACGAACAACGAACTTATCTTATAAGGGGTCCGTTTTTTCCTTTTGAGGGGAACCCTAAAAAAAAAGTTCATTTGCGACAGGATAAGATCTTATTTTATTGTTTTTAGCGTAGATACCTTTCTTATATGACTTTGCTGACAGTTTTCTCTGCAAACTCGCAAATAGTTTTTGTTAGACAATAAAATTTTCAATTGATACATTAAGCTTGGCAACACCAACCTTAAGTTCAATTACTTTTATCAAGACAACTTATTAGTTTTTAAAGTTGCATTAATTTAAGTTAAAAAAAAGATTAAAGTGTCTTCTATTTTATTCTATTCTGGCATAGCCCGATAAGCTCTATTTTCTCCTTAACAAAATGTAATTAAAACTTAAATTTTTCACGCTAATTGCCACCACTCGAAAAACTCAAACGTTATATCAAAAAACCTTAAATAAAAAATGCAAATCTTATTTTCTGTGCTTCAAAATTGATACAAATCTAAGAAGCCGAATAAAGAAACAGCGCTAAATGTTAGCTATAAAAAAGGATTGCATTCATTTATATAGAAGATTGATTGAAACGATCAATTTAACTTTTCTCATTAACTTTAGAAGCAAGAAGGCTGAATATGAAAATGCCTTTGCCTGATAGAAAATTGGTTCATAAAATTTTAGCTCCTCATTTACTAAAGTAGGTACCTAAGTATCCATTAGTTTTAACCATGAAACGTGAAACCTTTTTTTAAGTAAGTTCAAGTTACAAAACTAAATTCAGGAAAGAGGTTTCAGAAATGCTTAAATATAATTTAAGTTTCTGGCAGTGCAATTAGGATGAAAGCACTTACTTTTATTAAAAAGAATGCTTACCGCGTCAATATTTAGTCTTACAAATATTTGCGAATGTTTTGCAAATATTTTTTATTGCTTTCACGGATAGACAGGTGACAAAATACTTCAGACAAATTAGTTAAAATAAAAGAAAATCCTACCTATAAAAGGAAATCTCAAAGCATTAGGTACTTGCAATAAATTATTAGCTTAACTAGACCAGAAGGTCCGACAAAAAAGGTCCGAACTGGTACGAAAATGGGCCATATTCAAAGGATTCTAAATTCCTTGTTGACAGATTTATAGCCCTTTGTAATTAAGAAGAAAACCCTATTGATATCGGACCATTCACAGACACATACTTATGTCGACTATGTAGGTAGCTATAGCCCGTGACTTCGTCTGCTTAAAAACTTCAACCTCTCGTTTAACCCTCACGACAGTTTCGAAAAATCGTTTCTTAAAACCACACTTAACCACAAGGAAACATTTCTTTCATAAATCAAATATAAGGTGTAATTTAAGTAACTGCCAACCTCTTGAGGGGTGTTTGTACTCATTATTACGAACAACTTTTACTATGGGACCAAACCTGAAATCGCGAAAACAAAAATTATCTGTTTCCTACATTTTGACGAGTTATGCGAACGTACATGTAGGGACCAGCTGAATTTTTTCGCGATTTCAGGTTTGGTCCCATAGTAACAGTTGTTCATAATGATGATTACAATGACCCCTCAAGAGGTTGGCAGTTATTTAAATTACACCATAAATAACGTGTTCCTTTTGATAACTCTAGGGTATTAATGAGACCATCAAACTGAACAACTTTCACCATGGGACCAGCATCGTAATCGCGAAACAATAATAAGCCGTCCCGTATATTTACGTCGAGTAGATATTGAAGTTTTCTTTGGGTGGCTGATATTTTTTTCGCGATTACGATGTTAGCTCCATGGAAAAAGATGTTCTGTTTTTTTTTTATTTGAAATAGCTCTCTAGGTTTGCTCTTGACTCTAGTCTAGGTCAGAGATGACAGATACAAAGTCGACGATGGAGCGAGCTTACCCAGAAGAAGCCTGTTCACTCTCACTTTGAAGAGATCGGGGTTGTATGCGTTTGGAAACACAGACGCATTCAGAGAGTTGCACTCCTTTGCTGTGCGCATCACAAAAGTCATTTGGAAACGCTTAGATCGAATTGGTGGAATAGCAACTAGGTAAGGATGGTAACCTGCAGTGTGTCTAGATGTCCGATGATAGAAGGGGGGCGGCGGAATGAGGTCGTGGAGTTCTTGAGCACACTCACCGAAGTACAATCTGTAGAAGACCGACAAGCAGGCAACCTTGCGGCGATGAGCCAAGCTATGAAGCTAGGCATCCACCAGTCTTACGTCGCCAATGAGCCTCTTAGCTCTGCGTTCCACCGAGTTAGTTTGATGGTCTCATTAATACTCTAGAGTTATGGTGTATCAAAAGGAACACGTTGTTTATGATATTAATAGTTTATTTGCGACCTGGTACGAGGTGGCGCGGGAAAAGAATTCCTGGAAGGACTGGGGGAGGCCTTTGCCCAGCAGAGGAACAGTAATATACTAAGTAAAAAAAATATATTTAACTAGATGAGGTCCGTGTTTCCTAGCCGACTAGGTACTCTGAGAAGAAACACTGAAACAAACTCAGAGGTCAAAGTCTCTCTAGTCATGATTGTGTCTGTGTCTAGTGATTTAAGCCATAAACTGTGCGTTATATATATCCAGTCAGTCAACTTCACGGTAACTGCATACAAACCTACCTACCCACACAAACATACAAAAGGACCGCTCATAAAATTGTCAGACGAATGTGGCCCCATAAAATAGCTGACCATAAAATAATGTGAGGTTTTTTTAACCTTCATAAATCGCCGCTAGAAATGTACCATAATCGCTACTTAAAATAGTCCTAAAAGCACTCTGGACAGTAAATTTATGAAGTATTGCGAAGATAAACATCAGATCTGTACAGTAAAATTTTGTAAAACCTTTTACTTTTATTTTGAGCTGACATAAAAATATTTTCAGTGCTTTTACAATTACTTGGAGAAGATGTCGGGACTTAGGGTAGGTAAAATAAACATTGTTTAGTTTAATGGGACCTTTTTTTCTGTATAACAGAAATATGACTGTTTCTTAAGAAATCATTTGATTAAGTTCAAGTCAGTTGACTTTATAAAACGTGATGTGCGAACCCTATCACGTTTTGTAAACTGAGTAGTGACAATAGACTAAACTCCATTTGTAATAAGATTAGAAATTTAACTGAACCTTTTTTAAAGTCCGTTCAACCGATTTTAACTTCTATTGCGTTGGTGTCATGACAAACCTGGTGGGTTGGTGGTGGTACCTGCAGTAAATAGTTAGTAATGAAACCACGTTTTTGCTTTTAATGCCATCCTTAGGGCTACGGTATAGAAGTCAAAACGGTTGAACGGACTGTAAAAAAGGTTTGTTTAAAGGATCATGAACAACGATGTATGGAAATCCGTCTTAAGTTGAAACACAATAAATCTTTATTTATTATAGACTACGCTTTATATACTATTAAATAAAAGTGTTCATTTTCACACAAGTATCCGAGTTTTAAAGTAATTAAACAAATTCGGAGATAACCTAAAAATTATGTCTACACTACTCGCAACTTATAAAATGACCACAGATCAATCATGTAGGTACAAAACAACATTCTGATTTCTGGGTATCAAAAGTGAACAATTGACACATTGCCTTCTCATTACCACCGGCATCGGTTGATCAGAATCAAGCATCGACATGATTAGAATCTCAAGAGTTCTGAAACACAACCCAAAAACGTAATAAAACACAATTAAATATGAAAACGTCCTGTCGTTAGTTACATGAAACACGCTAAGTTGTTTAAAACAAACACACCAACGAATTTCCGTAAGTATTACTATTTAAGTGGAGAGATTAATCGCGGTGAGTATTCTCATTCGACACATAAACAGTAATGGCGGCTTCCGCAGGCGCCGGCTTAGGGATAGCGATCTAGAATCGATTTTATAGGTCAAGTAAATTGTTTTTTATCGATCATAAACAATGAATTATAGATTTTTTAATCGATTTTAGAAACTTTAAAACGAGTTCCGATGTTTATCCTATGGATTGCAACTTTTAAGTTTTGATATCGAATATTCATTACACTTGACTAATTATGCAGGCAACACCAAAACGAATAAGTGATTATCTATAGTAAAGCTGTCGATGTAGAATAATGGCGGGAACAGATCTATCAGAACTCAATTTATTGCTGAATCGATTCTTTCCTGCGATTCGGATAGATTTAAAAATCGATCTTGTTTAGGAATAATCGTCATCCCTACCGGTACGTCTGTCATCTGCCTTGACAGTTGCATCTGCGTGAGACGAAACACAAAAATAAATATTTTCACAACGGAACTATGAAATACATATACAGTACCTACTACGTTATGATTATGATATTACTAATTATTTAGCTATTTATGAGTTTAATACCATTTTTGTGATGTTTTTATGTAAAGGCTCATACTTACGTAACTCGTACAAATGAAGAGAACGAAACGTCCATCATGACTATACGGAAATGTACATAGCAATCGTTAATTTACTGTTTATCTTAAAATCATAATTCCGGATACGAAAACAAAATTCCTGAAGTGAAAAGCTTGTAAAAAATAAGAAAATAATTTGTATAATAATTTGGTTTTCATACGTGCAACTTTTCAAGACTGCTTTTGGTCAATCTCCTTTCTAATCTTAATTCAAACGGAGTATAGATAGTGTATAGGTACTCACCATCCATAATTTAAGTGTGATTTATAAATCAAAAGTGTTTTCAGCTGTAAATAGTACAGTATGTAGGTAGTTCTGTAATCAGCTAGGGTCGCGGGATCTTCGAAAGAGTTACCGTGGCCCCGAAACAGGCACCTGAAGGAGAACACGGGTGGGTTAGGGGTTTTAGTCAGTAAAAGTCTGACACGCCCTCCCGCTCCGTCCAGAGCGGGAGAAGTCATTTGATGGTTTTCCATCCAAAAAAAAATGTAGTTCTGTAATACATACATACATATACTTACGCCTTTCTCCCAAGTGGGTAGACAGAAACTACATAACGCCACCTACTTACGATCCTTTACATACTCCTTTTGCTTCGTTTACGGTCTTCATCAGATTAAGGCCAATTCCCGTAATTAAAAACGTTCAAAATCTAGTCGCAATCTCATCTTAGCGCCGATCAAATGTCAAAAATGTATGTAAGTTGCAGGTATTTTTGATACATTGAGACTGAGATCAGACTGTGAATGTTCTTAAAATTACGAGAATCGCCCCTCAGATTAAGAGCGTTGTCACATTTTGCACCTCTCTCGCTCACACAGAACCAAATTTTTAAGAATGTTAAATGAAAAAATGCTTTTTAGAAAAATGTAATCAATGGGCGGTCTACAAAACAATATTAATTTAATAGGTAGTTATCAAAAACACTTTTCTATTGTGTTATCTAATAAACTAATGTAATTAAGTATTATGATCTGTTTTTGAGATGATGTAAATAAATGCCACAATAAAAATGTGTTTTTAATAATTACCTATTAAATTAATATTATTTTGTAGACGGCCCATTGATTACATTTTTCAAAAATGCATCTTTTCATTTAACATTATTAAAAATTTGGTCCCGTTTGAGCGAGAGAGGTGCAAAAATGTGACAACCCTCTTAAGGTCAATTCCCGTAATTATAAACGTTCAAAATCTAGTCGCAACCTCATCGCAGTGACAGTAAATTTAATGTTAAAAACCCCATACAATTTTTGACAGATTGAGACTGAGATTAGAATGCGACCATTCTTAAAAACACGGGAAATGCCCCTCAGGGGGCCAACCACCACCTCTTAAAGCAGTATTATTTTAATGTTACTTCAGTGTGAGAAAGAGATGAAGCTATACAGGACGTCTAGCTCCATATCTTTCCCACACCCAAGTAAGATTAAAATAATTCTGCTTTAAGAGGTGGTGGTCTAGCTCCTGGTCATACGCACGTGTCGGAATATGTAGAATCACATAAAATTGCAAATTGCATGGAATTGGTATGTATTATAATTCTTGCTAAACTGTCAAGAGTATTTCTAGACGAATGAATTCCGAACGAAACCAGTGATTTGTGAGTCGGTCTAAATAAATACAAAAACTTATTTTAATTTTACATTAAATTTTTGAATAACAGAATTATAAATTGTACATAAAATATTTTCTTAATTTTATGTGCTATTTTATTATAAGTTGTTATAAATAATAAATGTAGTAAACTCAGTTGATGTGATGTTTAAGGGACTTCATCTAAATAAAGTCGGATAAATTGTAATGAAAATAAATTAAATATCTTATAATGTTTTAAAATAGTTCTGCTAAATTAGATTTACATTTATGACTGTCAATATTAAAAGTTATTTGGTCAAAATCTATTATTGATTTGAAAATGGCGGGAATGTTGGAGGTACTTTGGGAATATGGAAAAGATATGAAGGAGGTACCCGCCAAGGCTAAGGCTGCCAAGGCAGGGGAAACTTTGAAAAACATTAAAAAACGACTGTGGTGAAAGATGGACTACATATATTATAATGTTCACGTAAGTTAATTGATCATATTTCTTGATGGTTGCTGTGAACTATGTTTTCTGTACTTAGGTGTTATAATAAGTCTCATGATTATATGAAATCTAACTAAGGAATATTTAGGTTCTGTTTCTGTGTGTTGAGTTTGAGAAATGATCCAAGAGAAACAATAATTAATGCTAATGTATAAATGTGTTGATGATATGTTAAAACAAGCTGCCGTGGAGTTTCTTTGTCCTTCTTCTCCATGATGACCTAGTTTTGGAACGGACAACTAGTTTTCGCATTAACGTATTTAACTGACAAGCTTAATTGAAATAAATGCCTAGTCTTGTCTTTCTGTGCTTTTCTTCATAAAATCCTATCCCTACACAACATAATCTTAGGTACTTTCACACACAGTAATTAACTAGTAACCATTCTGACACTCAAAGCTTGATAATTAAGTGGATAACATTACCTACACATATAGTTCTCGTCATCTTTCTGACACACGCAACACGTAGTTCTGTAATATTCTTGGGCAATTCTCAAAAATAAATAAATAACAAGCACATTGTTTGTACCGCCGCTTTTAAGCAGCGGAACAACCGTCTGCGGAGTTTAGCTAGCCAATTTAAAATAACCCTGTATATCTGCGTACCGCTGTTTAAGGTGGTGGTACAAACAATGTGCTTGCTGTTTATGGATTTTTGAGAATTACGCGGAGTCGCGAATCATGTGGAGTTTAGCAAGCCAATTAAAATAACCCTGTATATCGCTCAACATAAATCGAATACACGGATCTTCTAGTAATACGAATTCCCATAAATTCTCACATATTGACATTGGAGCAGCCCCTTACATTGAAAACCCTCGTATCTTTTGTCGAATGTTTCCCCCAAATATATAACGAAAAATTCCTAAAATGCTTCGGCAAGATTCAATATCGGGTAAAGGGCTAAAGGGTCACTCCTGAGTCATTGTACAGAAGAATAATAGTCGTTATTGATTCCCTAAATCCATCTTTGTTGTTTCTAATCTTAGCTTTTATTTAAGATCTCTTTTGTAAATGACATTCGTCAGATGTTTCTTTCAATAAGATCATTTTTGTCTGTTATTTGCAGTTTTTAATTAAATTAGTAATTGAATGAATTTAAAGTGTATTGTTCGTTGAGATCAATTTCACTGAGATGCCTTTATGCGGCGCAGAAAATTAATATCACGGTGAGCCTTTGTTTGGAACAAAAAGAAAAGCTAATAAATATATCTAAAGTATTCTTTAATTAAATAAATGTGGCACAGTAAATATGAAAGACAATCATTTATTTGAAAAGAATCACATGCTGCTGTTATTTTTAACCAATGTAGGTAGATGAAGATAATTATATTTGATCATACCTACCTATTTGATACATATGTACATTTCGTTATTATCCTAGGGCCATGCATTAACTTCAAATAATAATCATTACCTACCTCGGTTTTTGTATTTATTTTCAACAACGTCACATGAATTGAATTTAATATACTTTACTTACAGTGGAAATGTATTGCAGTGTATTTATGGTCCAAGTAATATACATTAAAGAAATGCTTTAAGACCTTCTTATTTAAGCGGTAATAGCTTATCAGCATGCAACCCGTTGCACTATTCACGTAACTACCCATTCCTGGCATCAGAATAATGATAACAATATGAAACCCACACAAATTACTAACACTACTCGTTTATACGTATTCTTCAGTTTAAAATCATTTAATGTCGGTTATCGTTGCCTTAGTAATTATTTAGCCACGAGCCCCTTTTTTAAAAATCTTCCTTATCCAATCAAAATCCTTATTACTAAAACTTGTAATAAAAGCCATTCTCATAGCATTCATTCACATTTGCCATTAGCAGCCGCTGCGTACGAGTCTAGCGGTGCCACCATGTCCGTAATGAAAATGTAAATCTACCTCTGTAATTTCTTAATGTAAGCTTGGAGCTTTTAGCAATATCATTCTTTACCCTAGAGGGAAATGTCCGGGTTATTAATTCTCGGAAACCAATTTTATCTATCAAAATTTTAAGGCAAATAAGTACCTTTAAGGTTAGTTTCAATGCTGTTTTTAATTAACACTGACTGCTATTATTTATGCTGTAAACAAGACGTGGTGAAAAACATTTAATTCGGAATCCAGTGTATTCTCTGGTGAGAGTTTTGCAGTATAGTTGTTAATACGTTATTTAACGTAACTTGGTTGAATTAATAATAATAACAACGCCGTATCTCTACGTTGACGTCGAGGTGGGGCTTGCGCGCTCCGAACTCTAGGTATGTGCCAGTAGAGTTTACTTTGCCGGAACAGGTCTAGGGTGAGGACCCAGACCAAGAGAGATACAGAAACCCGCAGAGCAGCATGTGGCGAGCTGTTGGGCAGTAGCGACCCCACGTACCCTATCTCCCGGGAGAAGTCATGTTCCTCATCTCTGGCTTGCCTTTATTGGCCGGCTCGAGTGAACACTGACAAGGAACTGACCTCCCACCTCATTGTTGCCTCTATTGGCAGGCTTGAGTAGAGATTCGTAAGAGTAAACGTGCTCGGAGGAAGGAAGTAGTCCAGTAAGATGCTGGTAGGGATCTTGACCGTACTTCCGGGATTGTCCTGATAGCCGTGGAATACCTCTCCACTCCTCTTAAGCACCTCAAGACATGTTGCCCCCTTGTCGCTACGACGCCATGAGCTAGCGACTGAGGGTGCAAGTCACCCCTGCCATTTTATCCGTTTATTGGTCAGGCAGGGGCCATAGTCCTTCCATAGTTTTAGATAACTAGCCCACTTTAGCCATCCAAACCCATAGCCCAATAATTATTTTTGTTTCCATATCCTGCAATAGTCCTACACCAACCGGGGGTTGTCCTTGGGCGCACTTGCATAGTGCATACAGGGATAATCGTCGGTTGGTGCCTCCTCATCATTTGAACTTGTCTAAGGTGCCTCTGCGAATTGGCTTCGGCCCCTCGTATACCTTCCAAAGGTCCGGGACCCCAGGGTCCCGAGATATGTCAAAAAAAATATATATTTATTTAATAAGGCACCAAGTCCCAATATACAAACACGGACATCAAATTCATTCAAAATGATTAATCATTGAAATAAAATACATTAATATTCATTAAATCATTAAAATTAAATACATACAAATGCAATACATTCACAAAATAAAATACATTAAAACTGAATGGTCATTAAAATAAAATTGCATTAGATTACACTAAAGACAACAAAAAAAATTCAAAATATCGTCGGTTGGCACTCCGATAGACTACGTGCTAATATCTAAAATTAAATAGTATAAATAATAATAAACAGAATTATATAGTAGGTATGCTAGTCTTATAAATAAACTATAAGTTACCTAATTTATTTTGACTGTGACCTAATATATCTACATCGCCACAATGGAACGCGTCACACTGACATCACGCAAAATCCTGCATCGCGCAATCGGAGTTTACCGCGCGACTAGCATATATACAACATCCCGACATCAACCGTCGGGCAGTAGCCCACCAGACACAAGACCCGTCTGGTCGGAGGATCCTCCCTTTTCATAGAGGATGAGTGAAATTTACACCCTGTTCCTCATACCTCTATATGACACAGCAATCGTATAGATACAAGCATTGTTAAGGAGCAAATAAGTGCCAATTATGTTCGATCTATGTATATGCAACAAATTAGGTACCAACATCGAAGTTATAACATACTAGTTTCTGCTCGCGACTTCGTCCGCGTGAGAATTCTTATTTTTACATAAAGCATATCCTATGACACTAAGCAAAACTGTAGCTTCCCATTAGTGAAAGAATTTCCGGAATCGCAATAGGAATTTTGAAGATTACGCCCTACATACAAACTCACAAATTAATCTTTAAAGTAAAAAAGTTAAAATTTTTGTCGTTAAAGCTATTTTAATTATAATCTTATTTCAGTAAAGTTATTTTGTAACCCGTATAACGCATCGACTGATCGCATTCACCTTGAAGGAAGGTACGTTATTAGTTAAGAAACATCGACCAAGGCTCTCAATTTCATTTTATCCATAGTCCAAATTATCTGCGAGATTCTAAGGCCGACAACAAACAGGATCAAACTTAATCAATAACTAAGCCAACCATTTCCAATTTCCGACCACAACAAACCCGCTATTGACACCCGACCTTATCAACAAATACACCTTTCTATCACCCAACTTTGGAACAAGCACAAACTTCTCAGATTGATCACCTCAATACCTACCGAAATGGAGCTCCAAGTTTTTTGTTTCGGAACAAATCCACTCAGTTCGGTAATCGGAATACAGCGGTGTACTTCGAACATAGATTACCCCCTTTACATGGAATAGAATACAGAATTTGTATACATATATACTGACCAGATATTTACGTGTTTATGGTCTTTAGTTTAAAAAGCTTTTTATAACTTATAATGTAACATCTTATGCTTTGGAATCTAGATAGATAGAATACTCTTTATACGAGATGCACAACTTAAATATTACAGATATAAAGTAGAAATTTCACAAGGGGTGACACAATGAGCGGCCTTATCGCTAAGGGCGATCTTTTAAAGACAACCTTTGGATGGATTAAGGGAGAAAGGAGAGACAGTACTGCAGGTTGTATGTGGTGTATCATTTACATATATTCAGTAAATACATACATACATGAAACATTCAATTGAACATGTTATCAAACATGGAATCTAATGTGCGCTTTTATAATTTTTAACGTGACGACAAGACGCTTTTAAACCGACGACGATAACGTTATAACGTGCACGAATTTTCATACATTTTATGGACGTGGACAGCCGGGGGCGGTAGACGGCCGGTCGTTTCTAGAAACGATAAAGCGCCAGTCTTGCCTTCATACGCATAGCACAATTTTCTACCTGGTATACCTAATTTAGTTTCCTCTATCGTTCAAGAACGTCGAAAATTGTGATCACTAGAACCAATATTAAGCATGTGTTTTGTATGGCATAAAATTAGTGCTATATCAACAGTCAATACTGGGTAGTATTGGTTGCTGCTTTGGAATAACATAAACAAGGAGATCCGGGGGGCACAAATGTAAGAAAATTTAATGGTCTAAATGGACAGGCCTAGAGCTTCAGAGGGTGAGAGAATTTCAGGATAACATATAATGCTAAAAGGAAGAAGAAGCTCGGTCCGAGGGTCCTCGCGCGTCCACAGTTTATTTATACAGCTTTCCTGAACTCGTGAAACATATTTGGCTAATACTATGAATGGTCAACAGAAAAACTAACCAAACCAATTCGAGCTGGGGTGACAAAATTATGGAGCTCGCTTTGATCGCTCTTGCAGCCCAGATTCTCTTGCTTCTTAAATTTTACTACCTAGGTCGACACTCTTATTTCTGTTCTATGGTCAAAAGAAAATCTATCCTATCCGAGGCGGGGCGGGGGAGAGACTTGTTACCTGTCTGGCTTAGGCGCCTCTCCCCGAAATAAATCCTGGATCCGCCCTTGAACCGAATATAACAGCTTTCAGAAGCAACCAACTAATTAGTGCTACTTAGCAGTAGAAGTGGCGATAATTTGTCAAACACGTCTGCTCTATTGCGAAACTAATACTAAAACTATCAGTTGGACGAAATCCGATATATCGGCACCAAATATCGAACACACGAATGAAACTACAGCCAATCAAGGCACGATTCAATTCGTATTTCGAACGGATTTCCCGCGTCACACTTGAATGTGCATGCAGCCATTCACTGATCAATCTCCAGCGTAAGATGGATTCATAGTAGTACGTGATATAAGCAAAATTGTGTTCTCTCTTCCACAAAAGCCATTAAGAAGCAAAACAATTAAGTTGAATGTGTAGGCAGCCTTATATCATACCTAATTGATTATACAAGATTTTAAGATTAGAGTAATTATATCTAACGAGACTTTCAAGAAACTTCTGAATGTACTTTGGTACTTATCACCGCTTACACGAGCTCTACCTGTGAAGACTTGTATTTATCGCAAAATAAACTTAAGTCAAGTTCGATAACTTTCATATTAATGTTGATCCTCTTTCATGAAGTTTTCAGCCTAAAGTATCTGTATATGCGAGGTAAAAGTTTGTGAAATTATCAAACATCATAATGTATGTTTATATACGATATTTTGAGATAGAACTGCTTCGTTTCTTACATCTAAATATAACATATTTGAACTGAGAATATTTAGCTTTTACTTCAGAACTTAAGTTAAATGAATGACTGATTTTATCGATTTATTCAAACTACACATTTATCTTGATTACACACCGCTGGATATGCATCATTCAGCAGATTTATAAAAAAAACATAACACTCATTTTTTGGGAAGTCGTGTAATAAAAATACAACATGATTAGTATTATAAAAATTTGCCAAGGAGTTTAATTGGAACATATCCGTAGGTGGAGTTAGAAGAGGCTTTCATTTCAAAAGGCGGCCTTTACACCTAACATTACTAACTTTATTTAAGTACAAAACTAACATTACTTACAAATCTAAACAAATAAATAAAATTGAAGTGTCTATTTTTAATGTCAAAATAATAAATTTTTACTAAATACATAAGAAAGTATATACGGTACTTATAACAGCAAGCAATTTTTTAAGTTCTTGTCTGTCTGTCTGTTTGTTCCGGCTATCTCCGAAACGGCTGGATCGATTTTGACGGGACTTTCACGAGCAGATAGCTGATGTTACGGAGAGTAACTTCGGCCACTTTTAATTTTTTAAAAAATAGGGTTCCGCGAAAAAAATTAAAACCCATGAAATTGTGAACAAAAAGTCGGATTTGAAAAATTCGTTTTGCGTTTGGTAGCCCCATTTGGTGGTCGAGAATTCTCGAGATAGTTATAGGCCATTTGATATCACGCTACGACCCTTACGAACCGAGTAAAAAGAAAAAATCGGAAAGAACACTAAGCGAAAAAAAATTCTGAAAAAACGCGACGGGTCAGGGGACGAGACAGTTTTATTAAAATGTGGCTGTTATTTTAGTATATTGTGTATCTTACGACGTCCATGCAAACAAATTCGCAGGGCACAGCTAGTAAATAAATAAGTACACAACACAAAACTAGATAAGAACTACATCTAAGAGATAGAATAAAGTTAATAAATAAATAAATATCCAAAACCTCAAGGGGCTAAAGTATAATAACCTTATCGGTAATTATATTTTCGAGCCGTTTTGGGTTGAAACCCTCGGGCCGTGGGTCCGAGCACTCATGGTTTGTTTAACGAAATCTCCAAACGGCTAGTTGACACTTGAGCTAAAGCTAAGCATTGCCATACAACGCGGCAATGCCGCCAGTCTCTTGGGTACAGTACCAGTCGACAGCGATGCGGAGGAATTTTTCGACGCCATATTTTAGTTTGTGAATATTTTTATTTGAGTTAGGATATAATTTTGTAATTTTAATTATACATATTTTTAAAAATAGATTTTTTTTTAAATATCCAAAGGTGATGAAACTAACTACACTACTGTTGGCTGTGAATGATGTGTTAGATCTCCTTGTGGTAATTCTTCGTGAGGAATAGTAAACATAGTTATAAACAATGTCAACTAATGAGCGCTAATATAATTATCGTGCACGTCGACGTCTACGATTTTGCCGTTGATATACCCTGGACGTTTGGCGCCACTTGTGTGCAGGATTTCGGACAAGTTTGGTGTGCTATAGGCGTGGGCAAAGTGTAGCATTTTTGCGATTGGAACATTTGCATCTGGCTCATTAAAATGATCCAAAACACTGATATGTTTCATTTGGATCATTTGTATCATCGGCTTTGTAGTTGTTAGTGCAAACATTTTAAGCAAAAAACGACCTTATAGTATTTGATATGTAAGCGCCTTAGTGGTCATTTTTATGTGCATGGATAACGACAACAAAAAAATGTGAGAGTATGAGTGATACACATCTCATTTGTTATCTCTTTCTGACTTGTATAGATTGTAATATGTCGTCCACCCACACGCGACTCGAGAGTCAGCAGTAAAGTAACTCAGTGTGTCACAGTTTCCCTCTCTCGCTCACTGCTCAGTCGCCTCGCAAGCGACGCGTCGCGCGGAAAGAGCACAGAGCAAAGTAGTGTTTCAGATCCAAATAAAGCCTTTGAAACGTTGCTACTGAACAAATCTTTTGAATCACTTCAATGATCCAGATCAGTGAGTCGGCTCCGTAAAGAGTTACACACGCCTAGTTTGCTACGATATTGTCACATTATAGCGTGGACGTGCACGTTGTAACGTTATCGTGGACAGAAATTTAAAAGCGTCTTCATAAATTCCCGTCCGCGTGGGGATTACACCCACTGAGAGGAGGCCTGTGTCCCAGCAATGGGAACATTATAGGCTGATAATGTTTATGCTGCTTATGCTAGCTATATCAAGCACAATGATGCACAACCACGAACTTTGTTTTTCAAAGAAAATAATAAGAAAAAATCTGCACGAAATCTTTTGAAAGTCACGTTTCTTATGAAAAAAATTCTCTTTCATCATTTAGTGAGATAGTAGAGTATTCCTTTAATATTCATTGACTTGATTTAGTACTGGCACGTCGACGATACAGCAACACAGTAGATTTTTTTTTTTTGTCTTGTCACACTATTATACAGTTTTTTAGGCTTTTTTATGCCTGCTTTAAGGGTAACATAATATGGCAGATACAGTAAATATTTTCATATTTGCGATTCTAATTCTAAGAAAATTTATTACACCCACATAAATTAACGACACTTAACGCCCCTAAACGTCATAACAATAAAACTCCTATTGTGTCTCGTTCAGCTCCACTCAGTGTTAAGATGGCCGCCAAGCCATTGTGTGGCGGCCATCTCATTCCCGCTCATTAGCGGGATGATCAATGCTCATTTATTGTTAATAAGTAAGAAGGGGCTAATGAAGAACTAAAACCATAATAACCAGCCTTTTACTGTCCCACTGCAGGGCAAATGCCTCTTCTCATACAGAGAACGCATGAGCATTGATCACCACGCTTGCTCAAGACGGGTTGGTGATTTCAACTTACGACGGCGGGGCCGAAGCCAACTCGCAGAGGCCCGTTAGACGTTTCTAATGAAATGAGGCGCCAACCGACGATTATCCATGTTATGCGTGTGCACTCAAGGACAACCCTCGGTTGGCGTAGGACTATTGCAGGATATGAAAACAAAGATTTGATGGGTTTGGGTGGGTAAAGTGAACTGGTTATCTAGGACTATGGCAAGCCTACCCCCCCCCCCCGTGCCTGAACAATGTTTTATATAAAATACGCAATAAAATTATTTGCTTTATTATTGTCATTCATTACAAATAGTCCATAATTACAAAATTAACACAGAAACTTAATTCATTGCACTGCTGACAGTGAATTAAGAGTTCAGCAAACAGTTTGTTCACAGCATTAAGTTCTTTCTGAAGGAAGCTTCCTGGAATACTGCCCTCCTTTTGTTAGAAATAATCGTTTTAGTTGCAGCTTATAATAAGAGTATGTAGACTTCTACCATTGCAGGAGTTTATTACAGGTTTCATCGTTTTATTTAAGAGGACACTGCGTTTCTCTTTTTAATCATTCAAGAGTAATTTGGGCTGAGAATGATATATTTTAGTGCGTGTGACGGTCGTCGACCACAGAAATATGAAGTCTCTGTGCCTGCGACGGATTTACTTACCTTAAACTACATAATTCAAAGAGTTAATTTTACTTATAAATCTTGTACGCTCAATGTCTTTGTCCTTGTCATTTTGATTCAAAATAAACTAGTTTTTTTTATTAAAGTAATTTTACTCGGCTATTTTTTGTTGAAGATTAAATTTTGATATTTAACTCCCAATTCGGAAAATTAAAAACTACTTTGTTATTCATAGAAGTTAAAATACTTTGTTATCCACTTAATCAAAAAACTAATCAAAATTACTTTAAAAAAATCCAGACTTAGGTAAATGTACACCAAAAGGAGCTTTAAAACTCACACAAACGCTTGTTTGACTCTGAATAGGTACTTACTCGTATTAATAAAAGAAACAGTACTAAGTAAAAAATGAGTAATGTTTTTTTTTGGAAGTCGGTTTTATTTTTTGTTAAAAAGTTTTTATTTTTCACATTTTAGTTGTAGTACCTACCCCACACAAATTCGAATACTACTACCTGCTATGTAAATTACAGTGACAGGAAGTTTAATAACCGTCACAAAAACATCATCCACATAAACTAAGTGGGAAAAATACGTGTTATTGAAGCTAACTCAAAAACAACACAAGCAAAGTTAATAAATTTTACATGGGACAACTTTTAGCTATACCCACCCGAATAAATCAAGAATCGTTCAAATTAGACTACTCTGTAAAAAGTTACGCGTGGTCATACATATAAAAAACATATGTATATACGCCTCGACTAGAGAACCTCCTCCTTTTTTTTCGTCGGTTAAAAAGCTTTTACACATTCAAGATCAAACATCCGATCCTTACTCACTAGTTCCCTAAGAATTTACTTCATGTGTGTACAAACATAGCACACAAAAGGAACGTAAAGAGGAAACTACCTCAAGCCGCGGAAAATACCAGAAAGTTAGCGACCTATGAACTCTCTCCGTTCAAACTTGAGTGCTCGCGAGCCAGCTGATAAGCACAGGAGAGTGCTCATTTCTGCACCCATGCATTTTGGTCAAAGCTACGTGTGCACTGAACAGGGGGCAAGTCTGGTAAACTTAATAGTTTTTAACTTAAGAGTGCAAAATAGCTGTACTGTATAAACAAAATGATGTGCCTCCGAATGCAAACGAACCCGTAATAATAAATCAGAGTCATTGCTGATAGACAATTTTCAGTTTCCGAAACCTTTCTTTTACAAATAGCCCGTGGTGCAAGTGGACCAAAATGTACTAGGTCCACTTGAACGTATTAAAAAACATCACAAAAAGGCCCAGTTCAGCAAAAAATGCCAGACAACAGTGCTTGACGCTGGTCTTCAACTGGACCTGAAGTGTGGTAAAACTTCTTTGTGTTTCTGACAACCGTTTGGAAATGACAGAGCCAGAGTGATGTTTTAAATACGTTCAAGTTTATACATCGCAGTTTACACTTATTTTTTTGTTTAGTTGCTGTATATTATATTGTGTGCCATTTAGTCTGCTAAATAAATTATGTATGTATTTTCGTTTTTCTTTCTTTTTTAAATTCTAAATTCGTTTAGAGTTAAATGTGTTTATCGATTGTGGTGCAAGTGGGCCTTAGGCCCGCTTCCACTACAAATCACTACATAAATGCGTTTAATACAAAGCGACGTTAAGATTCTGTTAATTGTTTGAAAATGACAGAGACAGCATGATGTTTAAAATATGATTAGCTCTAACGCATTGTTAGTGAGGAGTTGTGCATGGTGGGCCTAAGTGTAGATTAGCTAATAATTATGTCACTGTTTACCAATTCAGACACAGCCTAAAGCCTTGTCACTAGATAACGATAAGTACTGCGAACGTAGCCTGACCTTGCGTCCTAATTGAAAGCGACTATCGCGTGAATACGTGTTTACACGATCGTTTACCTGAATAATGACGATTGATCGCGTGAATAGGTGTTCACGCGATCGTTTACCTGAATAATGACGACTGATCGCGTGAATACGTGTTTACGCGATCGTTTATCTGAATAATGACGTCTGATCGCGTGAATACGTGTTTACGCGATCGTTTATCTGAATAATGACGACTGATCGCGTGAATACGTGTTTACGCGATCGTTTACCTGAATAATGACGATTGATCGCGTGAATACGTGTTTATGCGATCGTTTATCTGAATAATGACGATTGATCGCGTGAATACGTGTTTACGCGATCGTTTACCTGAATAATGACGATTGATCGCGTGAATACGTGTTAACGCGATCGTTTACCTAAATAATGACGATTGATCGCGTGAATACGTGTTTACGCGAATCGTTTATCTGAATAATGACAATTGATCGCGTGAATACGTGTTTACGTGCTCGTTTACCTGAATAATGACAATTGATCGCGTGAATACGTGTTTACGCGATCGTTTACCTGAATAAAGACGATTGATCGCGTCAATACGTGTTTACGCAATCGTTTATCTGAATAATGACAATTGATCGCGTGAATACGTGTTTACGCGATCGTTTATCTGAATAATGACAACTGATCGCGTGAATACGTGTTTACGCGATCTTTTACCTGAATAATGGCGATTGATCGCGTGAATACGTGTTTACGCTATCGTTTATCTGAATAATGACGATTGATCGCGTGAATACTTGTGTCATATTCATATAAAAGAGCGCGACGATCGCGTACTGGCGTGACGATCGCTTTCGATTAGGACGTGGCCTTAGGACTCGTTCACGGCCTGGGACGATGCAACTTGCGATGCGACTTGCGTCAAACGACACGCGCTCGAGTTACGAGATGCAACCCCCTCACCGCTACCTACACTCCATTACCTTTAACACAGAAGATGACTCATGAGGAAAGTAAGATCATAACAATGTTATCTCAGCCAGAAATTACTGTTGACCAAACGATATCAGCACTATCGCCACCGCCCCGTCAAGGTCTCATTAGTATATAAGTCATAATTAATAAGGATTCGGTGCATTGCATTGTATACCAGGGTCGACCTGTGGCTCCTCTGCCGACACAGCGCATAAGCGTATTGTGTAATTAATTATAAATAATATAAAGTCTTTGTATTCTACAAGTAATTAAAGATTTGTTTTTAAAAAGTCTTTAGTGTTTTCCACAAATTTAACTCTCGCGTCACCTGTTTTTACCCACCGCTCCGCAAGTTGGCGGTGACTCGTGGAATGCTCAAACTCAAAACTCAAACTCAAAGCATTTATTTCAATTAAACCAATTACAGGCACTTTTGAATTGTTAAAGAGTCAGTCAGTTAGTCAGAAAATTGAAGCTAGTCGCCCATTCCAAAACGTTGATCTCTATGTACAAGAATGGGCAAGAAACTCCATGGACACTCTTTTAAATCAAAATCGTTACAAAATCCTGGGTACATTGTTCTTGTTGCTTCTATATGTGAGAACAATGTAAAAAATAAATAATTAAAACCAATTCAAAATATAAGATTAAAAATAAGACCTGGCAGTTAAGAAATAACCAGTCTCCATTGACGGCGCCCGTTCACGAATATGACGCGTGGATCAGCATCATCCAGCTCAACCATTTTGTAGGGAACCGAATGATCCAACACACGCGCCACCATCAGCGAGACATTTAAGTGAGCATGACATACTCTCAAAAATGCTTCTAATTTATACAAAACTATAGTTTGCTTGTATTTAAAAGATTTAAAAAAAAATACTACTAAAAGGAAATAAAACAAATGCTCGAAATAAAACAACTTCTCTAAACGACTTCTTTCCTTTGTTTTCTCCGCAGTCGGTGTCGCAAGACGCGTGTCGCTTGGGCATGTAGCTCATGGCAACGGGGTAAATGTCTCTATATACCTGTTTACTTATTAACAGTCTTGCCTGCTCGTGTGCCAGAAATTGAGTTATACCCACTGAAGCTCCTAAGTTTGAGTAAATTGAATAAAATTCAATTTGATCATATACCTACTTACGTGCTCCTAAACACAGGCTAAATTTTAACCTAGCTAGGAGAACAGTACTTCACCCGTATTTATTGTAAACTGTTAGTGAACCTACAAATATGTAAATGCAACATCTGTAAACTTTACAATCCCTTTATGAAAATAAACTAAACTAAACTAAACCTACTCAGTTACTCACTCAGTTCGGGGTAATTAATTCTGTTTGTGTTTGGCGAAGTGAGCTTAATTCTGAGGTGCTTTTAGGTGCATTGCTATAGTTTGTAATGTATTAAAGCAGATCTCAGTGCCTTGATGCAGTGTACAAAGCATTGGTGCACAAAATAGTAATTGCCTATGTGTAAAAATTTCTTCAAAATCCTTCTAATTACCTATTAAATGCTAAAGTGTATTTATGGATGAGTCCTTCTTTCAGGGAGCAAAGACTACTGGACGTAAATTTTTACAAATAGATAATTTACGGGCATGACTTTTAATCCCGTATAAATGCACGATTTCTTTGGGAGAGACCTCGGGAGCGACATCGCGGGTAACAGATAAAAACGATATAAAACCTAGTTACAGAACAGGAACATAATTTGCAAATTAGGTGCGTACAATAAAACATAAACGCAGCTGTATTTAGGTACAATAGATTTATTATTCTTCTGTTTCGTCATACAAATTAAATAGAAGTTAGTATCGCTCAGCCGCTCACAGACTAAATATTAATCTCGGGAGAGGTAAGATCAAGTGGCTCGGATAATAAAGTCTTAAGATTTAAAATTGATTTAAATTGTTTTTATAAAGTTCTATCAATGATCAAGTATAGTAAAGATTAAAAGTGAGTCTATGATAACAATTTGACAGTGACAGCGCAGTAGCAGTAAGGGCACTTTGGGCGATAGGTAGGCACTCGTTAGGTATGCCACTCAAGCTTCGCAAGAAATGCGACCTCTTCGCGAATATCATCACACCTGGCGCTAAAACCTTCACTTGGCAAGTTACATAATATACCACTTAGCAAAGCTGGTTACACATTTTTAGTTGATTCTAACTTCTCTTCTACAATACGTCTAGACATAATTAATATTTTGATGATGAACCGTAAAAAAACCTAAAGTTCGTTTTTTTTTAATTCCAGATAGTAATTTATTTATTTATTTAATTTGACAGCTGCAAATAAATATCAAACTATGAAATAAAAAATTATACATGGAACATTTGAAATGTCAAATTCCTATCTGGGATTAAAAAACGAACTATAAATATAAAACGTTCATCACAGAATTATTACTCAGACAGAAAAATCATTTGGCAGATATTCAGATCTCATATCGGAATAATATTGAATGTCGATCGGCATCTTTGTCACGCGTCCACAGCGGATTCGAATAAAATTTTACAGTACGTGATATGAAATCTATAAAATCTCACTTCAATTTTTTTTGCTACAGATGTGCTTTTGCTACATTGAGTGTATCTTATTGGCGTTTCAGTGTTCTGAAGGTACCTAAATAGATTAATGACCAATATTGTATATTTTGGTTTGCCATGAGAAAGGACCGAAAATCTTTAAAAATTACAGTACAGGTATCGAAGAATGTTGGTTAAATATACGACTAAGGTTACCGCTATCTGGGTAACCAAGAAGAAACACGTTACCTCTATTTAGGTTACCGGTTACCTAAAATTACCTTGATTTCGACAAAGAAACAGAATATCCCCAGCCAGCAAGTGCCAATCACGGCGTGCGGGTCGACACTCTTTGACACACACACAGCTATGCGCACCCTTTGACTAATGCCGACGGGCACGTGTAACATAGAGGTAATTTGTATTCGGTTACCGGTGTTAATACGGGTTGTATTCAATTTAAGAATTCAGGTAACCTTTAAAAATACCTATAAAAAATTGTTGTAACCGAAAAATACCCGTATTTACCATATCGAGAGCAGTGGTGGCCCAGTGGCGTTACCAATGGCCCCAACTTACGAGTTTGTTAGTCGTGGGTTCGAACCCAGGCAGGCGCTTTACTTTGTGTAAATAATTTCATCACCACTGCACTAAAACCGGTGAAGGAAAACACCGTGAGGAAACCGGCATGTCTTAGAACCAAAAATTCTAAGGCAGGTGTCATCTACCAACCCGCGCTGGGGCCACGTGGTGTGGATTACAGCCCACTCCCTCTCGCAGAGAGAAGGCCTGTGTCCCAGCAGTGGGAACATTATAGGCTGATTATGGTTCATACCGGTTTCGGTCCCTGGTCATGAGCATATTGTTCAGAGGCGGATAAACAGCACTCTAATTGCGTTACACACTTTCAATCACAATCCGAGGGTTTTAAGAAAATTCCTAATACATTACTTCATAGGTTTGAAAAAAAAATTCTGCTTAACAACATAAATGACGCAATGAACGAGCCTAAACTGTCAAAATGAAAGGCATTGCGATCGATTGCTATTTTATGTGTGTTACGCAATTATCCCATTACCCTGATATGGGATAATCCCGCCACACTATTCCCACCCACTGTAACTCCTGAAAGCCAGAATCAACAATGGTGAGTACTAGAATGACCCTGATATTAGGAAAATAAGTTTCATGGAGTTTACGGAACTTGTTAGTGTTTTGTTTCATTTTTGTGTACAGCTACACCATACCTTATAGTTTCCGACAAAATTGTTATCATTGGGATGGCCACAGCAAGTAGCGACAATGGGTGTCAAAAACTACCGTATTTCCAAAGTTACCAGTAATTTAGAGGCACATTTCCAGAGCTGTGGACGGTTATATGTATACAGGTAATTGTTATGTATTGAAATAAACAACGTCTTTTCCTTATGACTAGCTATCAGTAAGGTCGAGATTGCTAATATCACGCAGTATAAAAACACTATTTAGCCCTAAGTACATAAAATATGTTTTAATAGTATCTTTATTTCAATTTTTAATTTTAATTTAGCCCGAGGAGCCTGATTGTTCTGTGTGTATAAAATATCCTGTAGTTTTAAGTAGCTTTTATACATTTAATCAATATTTAATGCATGATGTGCTTACGGTTAGCGGGTGCAGAATGCTTGTGCTAGATTCTGCTACAATGTTCCACCTTGATCACACATCACTCCATTCCTAAATAAGGGTAATTTGATGAGAATGTCAGCGCGCAGAAAGCTTCACCTGGCTACCCTACTCTTTGGCACTATTCTCACAAAGAAACCAGATTATTTATATAAGAAACTGTCTTGGTCGCGCGATGTTAACAAGATTAAAACTAGAGCATCCTCGTACCTCATGTTAGCCTCATCGCACAGAACTGCTGCTTTTCGTGGGAGCTTCAAATTCGCTGCCTCCCGCTGCTAGAATGACTTGCCACCACCTTTTCGTGCTATACAAACAGTTGGTACTTTTAGACATAAATTTAAACAACACTTGCTACGTTTACAAAAGGAAACCAGTCACTAACTTACCCTGGGACTGCACGCAGTTGGTATTGGTGACCTCAGCGGAGTACTATGTTGTAGTACATGGATCTGCTTCTATTACTTTGTTTAGCTCGGTGATTCATCATTTTGCCTCCACCCGCATCACAACACATTCAATCATACACACTATCAATACATTTTATTTATATATTTGAGCCATCTTGTCTTCTTATTCACTTGAATCTGAAGTATCACTTAATTATTCTGATGATGTTTATTGCAGTGTACATCCTTTGTTTTTTTTAATCATTATTTCTCTTTCTTCTTGACATTATGAGGCTCCGCTAAATTGTACAATACAAGTGCATCGCCTGCGCTCGCGTCCCTTCGTTTGTCACTGACCACAGACAATAGTCTGTAACATGGACAAGCGACGTTGAAGCGTCGGGTGTGGGTCGATCGTAATGTAATAGTTTTATTTTTTTTATTTAGTTCGTCATCAATTACGGTTTTGCACAGAATTTTGTTTTTTAGAATATATTTTATTGCTTATTTTATTTATTTATTTTATGTCCGTAGGTGTGTCCGTGGCATCACAGTGGGCCCTGTCAGAATACCAGCACTGCGGTATTTGTTTTTGTATTTTCATATATCGCAGCATCATGCTGAGATAGGAGCCTTTTTGGCCTCGCACAGGTCTTCTTTGTTTTGTTTTTTTTTTCTTTCCTTTTATTTTATTTGTGTTTATGATATTGTTAGTTTTAATGTTCTTTTTATTTTATTTTAAGTTTTCGGAAAACTTACAGCTAGGCAGACTCAATGTAAAAGATACTAACATGATGATGGCCAATTACAAGTTTTCACAGTTAACATGTACAAATAAGAACTTATGAAACTTGGGTATTAGACAGCGTTACATTCGCGTTTTTTACATGATTAATAATTCACTATACAGTGCAAGTGTATTATTATAAAGCCAGTCTATTTTATGCTGTCGAAAAAGTGGTGGCAAAGAATCTTCTTAAATTTAGACACACTAGTATTAAAGAGATCTATATCAACTTCCTGGCAGGTTTCGTTATACCTACGGCTTGCTCTAATAATGTAAGAGTTTTTTCTGTAATTAGTTCGTGTCGATGGTATGTGCAACTAACGAGGTTTACGCAGAAACGAAGAACAAACTCGCAGCCCAATTTTGCTCAATAACTCGGGGATTTCGCTGGATCCATTCACAATTTTAGATAAAAATGCTAAATCAGCAATTTTTCTTCTTTCACAAAGAGGCAAAATGTGAAATTTTTTACATCGCTTGTATAATTCGGTATTGTTCGGCTTGTATTGTTGTATTTCCTGTGCGTGTCCCAAATAAAATATTTTTCTTTCTTTCTTTCTTTCTTACCTGTAAGAGATTGATACACTAGATCCGAATTGATTCAATGTAACCCATAATTGTCTGAGTGTACTCAATTGTTGGTGAGCCAAATAAATAAATTAAATAAATAAATCTATAAACATAACCTAACAAAACTCCCAGTGGAAGTGGCAGTGGGCTGGCCATGTTTGTCGAAGGACCGATGGCCGGTGGAGCAAACGAGACCTGGAGTGGAGACCACGTATCGTCAAGCGTAGTGTGGGACGCCCCCCAGCTAGATGGACCGACGACCTTAAGAAGGTGGCTGGGACAGACTGGATGCGGAAGGCGGAGAACAGGGTTTTATGGCGCAGCCTGAGAGAGGCCTATGTCCAGCCATTGTTGATAGAACATAACTCCACACAAAACTAAATAAAATTTAAATGTAATGTACAACAGCATCGTTAGGTATTATACACGACGTACATTTTATTCCTAACTATACCTAGTTTGACAAAAATAACACCTATAAATACCTTACAACATAATTATCACTAAACAACATCATCAAGTCATTCATTGTAGCATTAAACAACTGGATAACAAGTCGCCCATAAATAACTAACAATTTAATAGTTCAATACGCTTAATATCAAGCTATTCACAGTAGAATTTACTAATGTTGACATCAAAAGTTCAACCGCGATAATAATTCCCTCGTTAGTATTGAGCCGACTGTGGCACAGCTAACTATGGAGATCTTATTAAAAATAATTATTGTTTTAAGTGCAATTTACACAGTGATAGTGGATGCAAGTGTTGTTATCAATCGGTATGATGATGAGTGTGAACTGGATGCAGAATTAGTGGAAGAAATAGCATCGTATGAAAATGTGACGAAGCGAATTATGGAAGAAGTTAGAATGAGTTTTGGACTGACGATGTATCAAGAGTAAGTTGATATTGTAATAGAACTAGTTTTTTAGTTACATATTATTTCATTTATGAATTGACAGGAAATATGAAACAAAACATAACTATTACCTATAGTGTTTATTTCTGACCATGATTGTAGTTTCGATTGCGTATTACATTTCATAGATGACATAACATTGAGTTTATAAACGTTAAAAATATTTAGGAATCCAGACACAATTTTTTGTGTTAAAAATGTAACGAGCTTTTTCCCAATATTCGCATAATTCCAAAATTGTTTTTAATTTCAGATATACACGGTTCATTGACACATTCGGTGCTCGTCCATCAGGCACGGACGTTTTAGAAAGGTCGATAGATCATATGATAAACCTAACAAAACATAATGGTCTAAATGATGTCACAACTGAGGAATTAGAGGTAAATTATTAATATAATACTACTACTGTACCTTATTGTATTAGGTAACGGCTATTATCGTGAACAGGATCGCCAATATCATTAGTGTAACACTCCACGTGTGAATATTTCATATTGCACATTTTTGTTGGATCATCAACGTTTTGTCTTTGGAAATTAGTCTCTAAAACTATGTGTAGTTCTTGGACTATTTGCTTCAAATTATTTATTGATCTCGTTATACAATATATTTAACGAACATACTGAATTCGTTCTAGCAAAACGTTCTTAAATATTAAAAAATAACCAGTCTTAAAATGTGTTAAAAATACATATTAATTTTCTGTTCCCAAAGCCGTATTACGTATAGATACAGCTGACTTGGACACGTACCAGGAAATTACTTTGTACGTGCCGCTACAAAGCAGTAGGTATCAATAATGATGTCCAATTTCCAACGCTTGGCCCAAAACTTATACTCCTACTGCTACTCTCCAAGTCAATTTTGATTTTTGTACTTGCTCAGAGTTAATACTATTTTTCTTAATATTTTCAGGTACCACACTGGGTACGCGTACACGAATCTGCCAAAATGCTACAACCCCAAGTCAAAAACATTGCTATTCTAGGACTTGGTTCTAGTGTAAGCACACCACCAGAAGGCATCACCACTGAAGCAATAGTAATAAACAGTTTTGATGAACTTGACAAAACTGATAGAAAATCCATTGAAGGAAAAATAGTAGTATTTGACGCACATTATGTAACTTATGGCAACACCGTTGTTTATAGAACTCAAGGTGCTTCAAAAGCAGCTAAGAAAGGTGCTTTAGCCACTCTAGTTAGGAGCATAACGCCCTTTTCAATATATTCTCCACACACAGGAGCCCAGTCTTATGAAGATAATGTCCCAAAAATACCAACAGCTGCGATTACTTTAGAAGATGCAGACTTACTGAGAAGATTACAAGATGCTGGAGAAACCATCGTTCTACACATAAACATGTCTTATACATCTGATACAAAGAAATCTCGGAATACATTAATAGATCTAAAAGGCAGATTACATCCTGAGAAACAAGTCATTGTATCCGGTCACATAGATAGTTGGGATGTTGGACAAGGAGCGATGGATGATGGTGGAGGCATGATGATAAGCTGGTTTGTACCAGTTGTACTAAATATTCTAAAATTGAAACCTAAAAGGACCATCCGAGCAATTTTATGGACTGCAGAAGAACCTGGGTTGGTTGGCGCTCAAGCGTATCTAACGAAACATAAGAATGAACTAGAAAATATTAACTTTATAATGGAATCCGATGAAGGGACATTCAAGCCTTTAGGGTTAGAAGTGGCTGGGTCTCCAAAAGCACGTTGTATCGTAAAAGAAGTGCTCAAACAATTTACACCGATAAACAAACTGACATACAGTGCATACCCTGGATCTGATATCGTTCTATTTGTAGGACAGGGAATACCCGGGGCGTCACTACTGAATGAAAATGAGCAGTATTTTTGGTACCATCATAGTGAAGGTGATACAATGAATGTACAGAATATGAAAGATGTTGTAGACTGTGGCGCGTTTTGGGCAGCATTTTCGTTTGTTATTGCTGATCTATCCATAGATATACCTCGTCAATAGAAAACCTAAAGGTATTATGAATACAGTTTAATTAATTATGTGCAAGTGAATCCAGTACCTGAAATATTACGTATTAGCAGCCGCTGAGTACGTCACCAACGATTATATTTACAAGGTATAATGCCTGAAATTGTAAGGCATTCATTAATTCTCATACCTATAGTTTCCATTGTGTAAGAAATATTTGTAAAAATAACAATACATGAAATCTGTTCTACTTCTTGTGTTAGGTAGGTATATTTTCTGTCGCGCAATCAAAACGTTAGCCCTAGGCGTCTCTTTATACATTCGTGACGGGAATTGTGCCACCGCGCCAATCCTTTGAAATTCAATAAATTGTAACTATTGCCACAAAAAATGTCATGTCATTGGACGCCTGTTTCGATATGTTTTTGTTTACGTTAGCTGCCAGCCAAATATTTGCTTTGCCATTTTGGAGACGTTTCAGCCACCTTGTACCTTTTATCGACGATAACAAAATATTAGGTTCCGACATGTTTGTTGACACACTGGCTGAAAATAAATTATTGTTAACATTTTTGCTGAAAGAGGGCTTACAGAAAACATACAAAATTTGAAAAATAACGTTTATTCTCCTCATGAAATATCGTGCCACATCAGTTTCAAGTGCGACCTTTTTCTTCAAAGAAGCATACCTAACGAAGCCGTATTTTCTTTTAATTTTAATCGTGTAAAAAAACTGGCATTGTATTATAGTAAAGAACTGTTACCATACTAGCGTATTTCTTTTTAAATTCATGTTTGAAAATATTTCCCGGTAAGCCTTTTTCGCGTTTTAGGCGTACATTTGTGTGACATCAATCCGGACGTTTTGGGGTGAAACTGTCGGTTTGCGGCTTGAAATGTGCTCATGTCGGTTACAAGTCTGAATTCGACAGTGAAAGGCGCTAAACCATGTTGGTAGGTTTTTTTTTAAAGACTGGCGTGATATCGTGAACGTTTTCCTGTTGTTGAAATGTGTTTTGTTGGGAAACACGGAGATTTAATTTCAACCTCTTCTTTTTAGCATGTTGACGGCAATCTAAATTTAATCAATCTCTAAAATATTAAGTACCTACCTATCTGTTTCACCCAAAAATAATTAAGAAATAATTGGAGGAGACAAGATGCTTCTAACCGTGGTTTGTTTTCCTTTAGCTTTACATTTCCCTAAATGTACACTATAAAGGCCCGATCACACGTACCACAACCACACCACAATGACAACACGTGGATGGACGTTTTGTATGAAAATGAATAGTTCATTCACACGGACCACATTTGGCCGTCAAAATCAACCGTGTGGCCGTGTGGGCGATACCAACCACATCAAGGCTACATTGCAGCCACAACGCAACCACCAGCCAGACCGCGCACTAGCGGCCGACCACATCGCAAACACAAGGTTGCGTCGACCAATTGATTTGATTTCGTAGTTACCACGACGCAACTGCAAGAACCTGCAGCGACACTAATCACACGTAACCAGTGCCTGCCCACATTTTGTCGCTGCGATGTGGAGTTTTTGTGGTACGTTTGACGGGCCCTAAATTCAAAATGATTGCTGAGAAGTATTTATCTCATCAATGGATATTCTTGAAAGCCGATATGAGACGCTTTTGCTAGTCTTCTTCAAAAAGCAACCGAAAATGATATAGATGTGAGATTTTATAGCAAAACACCCCAAATTCGTGAGGGCTCTGCATAAACTTGACAAATCAAATAAAGGGTTACGGCCTATCAAAAGTAATGGACTCCAAATTTTATCACGGTAAGGTTACTTTGTTTTTACTTTCGCATATTTACTTAGTTCATCATGTTTCCTTAGTGAAAGAAAATAAAGGTTGCATGTTTTTATTAAACGCACGCCTTCTTCCCATGGGGACAAGCAGAAACCACAGAACGCCACGTGCTGCGATCCTGTTGTTTTTTTTTGTGCACAATAATTATGTTTAGCCAGGTATTGCCATGTTAATAACAAACTTACCAAGCACGCAACCTACGAATTAATTCATGCAAACTTCATTGCACGACATTTTTTTATTTTTAAATAAAAACATCATTAGAAAGGAAAAAAAATCGTTTATTGGTATTAAAACAAAAAACACCTTAAAATATGCAAATAGAAAGAAAACAATGCTTATAATTAATGCCAATAAGAACTCAGCTCCGCGTAATGTCAGTTGACAACACAAGCTATACCACCGCCGTACCCCCCCCCACCCCTCTCCCCCTAGCCCCCAAGCCTACCTACCTAATTTTATTTAATTCTACGTCACGACGATATTTCTGAGTTTGAAGTTACCCCTTTATAAAATAAATACGTATATTTGTAGTAGAAATTTACTCAATTTCTGGAGCAAAGTTCTACTAAAAATATTTCAGAAATGTAAAGCAAAACTTTAACAAAACATTACAAAATCCACTGAAATAACTGTAGGTAATCTCACCCCAACGCATAATTTGATGAGAAAAGTTCCCATTTAGTTTAGTTGAAGCGAGGTGATCATTCATCTTTATCTGATTTGTAGTTTACAGAGCTTTGTAGTGGCTCGTGGCTCATTTGTTTAACTAACGATACTTTAGTTGTGTATGGCACTGGAACAAAATGAGATAGGGGAATACCCGAGAATATTATAAGTGCAATTTATGACTGGTAAATCCGGGAAAGTACCAATGTGACTTCAATTCATATGTATCTACTTTCTGAGTTTATCTTGGAGATTTACTGACATCGGTGAAAGATAACATCATGAGGAAACTGGTCTTATAGTTAATACTAGCTATTGCCTGCGGCTTCGCCCGCATGGATATCAATACTTCCCTATTTGAATCGGATTTTGTTCACAATTTCAGAGGTTTTAATTTATTTGCGTGGAACCCTAATTATTTTTCTAGCATAAGTTACTCCTTATAACATCAGTTGTCCGTTTCGGAGTTTAGCCGGAACAAACAGGCAGACAGACAAACATTTTTAACACATATAATGCCGTACTAACAAATGAACTAACTGTAATTTTTTTTTTTTTGTAAAATACGTCCATGGAATGTGAGGAATGTCTTAATTCACTATTTTCGTTACATTTTACATAATATAATAGTTCGCTTTCAAAACAAGCATATTCCGTCAGCCACAAATGGCTGACACGGCTCAATTGGTTTGGAAAATGTCAGCCATATGTGGCTGACGAGGCATTATATGTGTTAAATAGATTTTTTTGTTTTATGTACCGTATATACTTTCATATGCTTTTAGTAAAAAGCTGTTATTTTGACATTAGAAACAGACACTTTAATTTTATTTATTTTTATAAATAGAAAATGTAGGTTCTGCTACAGATGTCGCCAGAGTACAACGAGGCGGTGCTGTGGCCTTATCGAACGAAAGTAAAAAAGTACCGACCGGAGGTTATGAGCACCAGGAACACTGCAAGCGACGGCCTGTCGTGTGATGTCGCCCTTAAAGGCAAAAGTGAAAAGCCCTATGTGTGTGAGTATTTCATTATCTTGATATTAAGGGGGAAGCGCTAAGGTAGCCCGCGAAATTCAAATTTTTTTACGATTGTTGCAAGTTGCAGCTCAGCGTCTGTGTTTGTTGATTATAGTATGAACCGCGACCGTAACAAATATGTATTTACAGAATTCTAATCATTAGAATAATAAATTGTAATGATTATGTATTTACAGAATTCTACATATTTGTTACGGTCGCGAATCATAATTTAATCAACATACAGGTTTATACTAACTTAGGAGTCGTATTATTAGTATAAACCTGTAATGTTAAGATTTCATGAAACAGTCATTCAATAGAATTACTTGGTCTTAGAGAGTTGTATTGATGATTTTAATGATTATATTTCTGTAAATATATATTTGTTACGGTCGTCAATCATATTTTAATCAACATACAACCTAATACTGACCTGCAAATTGCAAAAAAAAAGGTAAGGAAATTTTAATTTCGCGGGCTACCCTGGCGCTTTCGCCTTAATGGAATAGAACTGTGTGAAAGATAATATGGCTAGAAACGGGGTGACTAGCGAGATGACGACTAATAGAGATGTATGGAAGAAAAAGACAAGTTGCGCCAAATTAGTGTAATGGCTGACATTTATAGAATAGACGGGAATAGACGACGTTATATCAAAAGTCTCAAGAGACGCTTCTGTATCTCGCTTGCCACATCACATCATACGCCAATAGTATAGATTTATAGAAAAAGAAAAAAGATCACGTTTCAAAAGTGAAGGTTTACGAGCTGGATCGTACGATGTGTATTTCCTTCCACATTCAAAGTAATTATTAAAGCAGTAATTGTCCGGAACACGCCATAAATTAGGAGCACATCTGCCGTACAAGCAATTAATTCTGTTTACAGTCACAACAACGTTATGGCGTTGTTACTGTTCACATCACAGCGACGAGCTTTCATTGTTATGATTAATGGGTCTGTTAAGAGTTTTATGGTTTACATGTTAGAAGTACTTGAATCATGGAGTGGGCTACGAATGGGGTTAATCCGTTTATCCACCGCAAAAATACACCCTTAGGTGGATACGCGGAAATCTAAGTCCGAGAATTCGCGCTAGGCCTAGTTGGATAAACGGAATTTATAGGCTTAGGGTGGTTTCTCGGATATGCGTTTCGCCTTAAGGTGGCTTTTTGGGATGGATAAACGGAATAACTCTACGATAGAAGGGTACACTGATTGATTGAATACATACAGTTTTATTAATTTAAAACTGTTTGAAGTCTTGTTTGTCAATACTTTAGAATCAATTGATGTGATTTCATGTAATTTAATTTGTAAAAGGCTGATTGACAGATAGTGGAAACAATATTGTATCTTAAGACGCAGGTAAATGTCAGCGGGCTTGAGCGCATAGCTTGAGTGTTCTGGGCTGAGCTGACGCAATGCGTCGTACATCCACCCAGTAATAGAACTCCCTCGTCAAGGAGCGTTGTCCCAAATTAAACGCATTATTAATTTATTATACATAAAAAGGTATTTTAATATAACACGTATACTATAAGATAAATAATTAAATTATCTTTAAAATGGTGAAGGTTTCATAGAAATACGCTTGATAGTTTTGGCGTTATTCTCAGTTTTTTATCCACGTTAGACATAATTTTGAAAATTAATTACACTATGTAATATAAACATAATCTATAATATTCACATAATAAGTTATTACGAAAATGCTCTATTTTTAATATAATATGTTTTCAAAATCATTAACACTACTCATTTAGACGTAATATTCAGTTTAAAATCATTAAAAGTCGGTTATCGTCGCCTTAATACCCAAACACACACGTTGACCCGTTGGCGTCGATGCAAAAAAAAAGAGAGTAGCCACCTTCGACTAATCTCACCACTTGGTCGTGATCATTAACAAAGCTCTCAAAAACCAGTACATTTTTAAAGAAAAATCGTCTACCTGTCCTATACTCGACCTAGCCTGAACTGTATTTGCGGGATGCTCGAAAGAGTTACCGTGGCCCCGGCACAGGCAACAGAAGGAACACGGGTGGGTTTTAGTCAGTAAAAGTCTGACGCGCCCTCCCGCTCCGCCCAGAGCGGGAGAAGTCATTTGATGATTTCCCATCCAGAAAAAAAAAAGCCTGAACTGTATCTCAGATGCTCAGTCACGTCTTGTTCTTATTCTATTCGCAAATGATAATTTAATTTACACTAAGGTACATCGTAACATGTATCATATTTTATACGATGAAACAATATACTCAAGTACTTAAAATACTAAAATTACAGCCAACTGAGCCTGATATTTATTGCTGACGGCTAATTAAATAAGCTCACACTAGTTCTAATTAGGTTGTGAGAGGATTTATTAGAAGTCCGAGAACAGGCTTACTAATATGAGGCTGGGTTTGTTAATATGAGCCTGTTACGTCAAAGCTCTAGCTTTTGACTTATTAAATTACCATTGAACAAACCTCCCTTTTATCAAACGTCTTGGGTTTGTTTGTTTGGTATTTGGTTGGGATGCACTGTTTTTTCTTTTTCTTTAAATATTTTCACAATTATTGACCAACATTTTATGTCAGTTTATTGGAACGAATTCCTTATCATCACGACACTAAACTTTTGTTATGTAACAAAAAAACGGCGTGTGCAAAAGCGAAGGGAAATTCGTTCCAACCGGGTCTCCCACGCCACCTCTCGTTTGTTTTTTATCGTTTCCAAATAGGTAAGTACCTACATAATATTTAATTACAAGCCTCCTTTTTATTTATTAACTAGCTGTGCCCCACGACTTCGTTCGCGTGGATATCTTAAGATATACAGCCACAACACCAACAATCGCAACATAAGAGCCACATTTTAATAAAACTCCCTCGTCCCCAACCCGTCGCCACAGATTATCAGATAAATCACTCCATGTACCTACTTACGCGCGCTAACTACCTACCGGCGGCCGGGCCGCAAACAGCATATTTTCAGTGGGTAGCCGACAGCCATGAGGTGCGTACCTACCAGGGGCGAAGCCTTCATACAATCCGATTCCTATCTGCTTCCCTTCGGACCAGTCACTCTTCTTAATGTCTACTATTGCCAAATAATATAGTACACCTGTGTGTGTAACTGTGTATTACATCACATTACATAATTATATTTAAAATCAGTTTAATACATCATAAGACTAAAAACCTATAGGTTTTTGTCTAAGTTTATGATAACTGAACAATTTTTTCTTTGGCTTCCCTCTAATGATAATTGTAACTGCTGCGCCACTGGTACCTACGCATATATTTTTTCAAATTCTTATGATATGGCTGCTTCTGGTATATTATGTGCAGTTGACGGATGTAGATCCAGCAAGAGAAGAGATAAAAACTTATATTTCTTCGGTTTACCTACTGATACAGTTTTACTATCGTTTTTTAAATAGGTAAATTGTTTAAACTTGCATGTTTCGTGTTTTGTATTTCATTTGTAGGTACGTAGCTACTTCTACTATGCGTCTGAGATAATAATAAAAAGGCCAATGCCCTCCATTTGTCAACTGTCATTTGTCAACGTTTAGCAAAAATCTACTTTGTGCAAATTAATTTTCAATAATATATATCGTTATTATCTTGTTAATGTTATGTTCATTTGATTATTGTTTATTTAAAAGCATGTAAGTGTTACAAAAGCGTGCATGACGTCACAATATGGCGCCAGCGCAGGTTTGTTCATAGTGTAGAAGCATAGTAGTTACCTACCTATTACGCTAATTGTGTAAATGAACGAACAAATCAATTAATCGCGTTTTCAGTTTCCTCCATTTCGTATTTCATTCATATTCGTGGCCATGCGGAGTGGTTACGTCACTGATAATTAAATAGTTAGGTACTACACGTTGCGTACAATTTGTGCCTTACTTGTCTTACAACTGCAGTTTCGGGGTGTGGTCACAGAATACTAATTAGTTACCTAGCATAAAAATATTCCTCGGTCTTTCCGTATTTTTAACAATTAAACATGCTAAAACATTAAAAAGCATTTCATTTTATATTATATTATTTCATAAAGTGTACTACAAATACCTACTGACATCTTTATCTAAAAAGGCAGCACTGGCAATTCACAAAAACCACGCGGCGGCGCGCAGCTACAAAACAAAACTCACTTTACGCTTGTAAGGTTGGGTACATTTTCCTTCGCAGCGTCTAGCGACTCGAAGGTGCAGGCTATTATAGTAATAGGTATTGAAAATTTAGTATCGAGTAATTTATCTGGTAATCTGTGCCGTCGCGTTGAATCGCCCGCCCGCGCTATTACTTCGTATTCGCTTAATGTTCTTTTTGACTTTTTTCTTTCTGCTCGGCTCCTAAGGGTCGTAGCGTGATGTTAAATAGCCTATAACTGTCTTCGATGATTGGGCTACCAAATGCAAAAAGAATTTTTCAAATCCGACTTTGTTCATAATTTTTCTTTCTGCTTGGCTGAAAAGGGTCGTAGCGTGATGTTTAAATAGCCTATAACTGTCTTCGAGAATTGGGCTACCAAATGCAAAAAGACTTTTTGTTCATAATTTCATGGGTTTTAGTTTTTTTTACGCGGAACCCTAATTATTTTTTAAAAAGAAACGTAGCCTAAATTACCCGCCGTTACATCAGCTATCTGCTAGTAAAGTCCCGTCAAAATTGGTTCAACCGTTTCGGAGATTATCCGCAACAAACAGACAGACAGACAGACAAAAATGTTAAAAATTGCTTTTTTGTTATAAGAACCGTTTATACTTTCCTATGCATTTAGTAAAAGTTGTTATTTTGACATTACAAACAGACACTTCAATTTTATTTATTTGTATAGATGAGACCAATCGTGACAGAAAACGTACTCCCCTAATACCTGTAAACAAGGTACCGTCATGACAAGTTACTTTGACCCAAATCGAGACAAATGTTTAGTGTCATTAAATTCACACAAACTGCGCAAGTACGCTGGCCGATTCCTATATATACCTATAATTTACGGACCGTTATTGGTTAAAATTAAGGCTCTTGTATCTTTACCAATAATGAGACAACTACCTCATAGCTTTGCGCAAAAACACATAACATAACATCACGCCTGTATTAACCGAAGGGTTAGGCAGAGGTGTACCTATAGTACACCCACATTTCGCCAGTTATGTTTAAGTCCCATGTAATAGGGGGCGAGCCTATTGCAAACAACCGGGCACAAACCGCCGGACTGGCCACACTGGGCCGGGTATTTGCGTAGTAGACCGACCTATATGGAAGTAGCTATCACAGGTAAAATTAGCTTACGAATCTATTTATATGCCCAGTTTGGCAATAAAAATGCTACTATTGGCACGCAAAACGGAACTGAGTACCATCAATTAGTTACCGAAGGAATACGACGTTCGGTTGTGTAGTCGCGACACGGCGGGCAGTTCAAACATTTGTTTCGATTTGAGTCAAAGTAACCCGCCTTGACGGTATGTAAACATCTTATTAGGTATAAAAGATAATAACCTTTCTACTTCATTTTCATTGAAAGAACAAGAACAGCGAATATATTATTTACTTGTAAAGAACTAGTGACGCGCTCCTGCTTCACACGGTTTTTACGACTTGGCAATACATCGAGATTTCGTTATTAATTTAAGTTTACATTATACTAATGTACTTACTGAAACTGGTGAACCGGCTTGGTAAAAACCGCATCAAAATTCGTTGCGCAATTTAGAAGAACAACGTGGACAGACACGAAAAGCGACTTTAATCCTACTTCCTATCCTATCCTTCCTACTAATATTATAAATGCGAAAGTTTGTGAGGATTGATCGATGGATGGATGTTTGTTACTCTTTCATGCAAAAACTACTGAACGGATTTGTATGAAATTTGCCACACAGATAGTTCATAACCTGGCCGTAGGATACTTTTTATCCCGATATCCCCACGAAATCGAGACTTATGCGGGTGAAACCGTGGGGCGCTACTAGTTATGTAGTGTAGATTTATGAACAAGCTTAGTATTTAAGGAAGGTTACTTAACATTACGAATAACCCTTTTCCTCTGATGAATTTTCTCTGAAACTGCTTATACAAATTCTCTCTAAACCTATTCCAGAATTTCTATTCCAGAAAGTTAGGATTTGCTGAAGACTATTGATGTACTAGTTCATCAATAATCTTCAGCAATTCCTAACATTTATTTATGTAGATCCAGAGGATTGGTCTAGCTGATTCAATTATTGGAAAAGGATAGCAAGTGACGGATCAAAGTATTCTTTTACTTACATGAAAGATCTTTTCTATCCTTTTTTCGGTTTTTTTGTTGATATAATGATATGATTTGTTAGAAAACTAGACTGGAAATGATATTACTTATTTAGGATTTTCTGGTGCAAAAAACTTCAAATGTGTTCAACATTAATTCGTTCGGTACGTCATTTCATTCAGGTATTTTTCATAATATCACGAATCAAAATAAATAATACTTATTAAAAAAACTCTAAATATTGATAAATTCTTTGACCACTTTTCATAGTATCCCATAGTTCACATGTTCGCCAATGTCAATAGCAAATCTTTAAGGCTCCTGCAAGCAGGCGCGACTCGCGACGCGACACAATGGCACGGCTCATCGCGCGACACGCGGTGCCTTTGTGTCGCGTCGCGTGTCGCGCCTGTTGCCTTTAGAATTACTGGCTTAGGTATTGAAGCCCCAACTCAAATTCTACAACCTTACTTTGTTTGATGTGGTGTACCTAAATTGTGTTACATTTACAAATAGGTACATCCATTCACAAATTAATTTGTAAATGGATGTACAATCAAAGGTCTTAAGTGGACTGCCACCGCGGAATGATCATTTTGGCCTGCACGTCAGCTCTGCGCTTATCTCTGTGTGTGTGATGTTTTAATGCAGACAGTAACGCGCACACAGTATAACTACAAAGGCGCGTTGTTGAAATTATCGACCACAGCGCCTATTTAAAAGCAATGCTAAAATTCAAAGTGAAAATTATAAGCAGCGATGGCCGGTTCGCACGAGTGGGTGGCTTTTATTGTGTATGCGTGAAGTGGAGAAGGTTCGGAAAATCTTTGAAAGCTCTCGCGTTCTTCTGTTGCGATGTTCTTCTCTCCCGTCCTCGCAAACATATGTGATATTTAGTAATATACTGAATAGCAATAGTTTAGTTTAGTGTACCACAGAACAATATTTCATATTATGAAATATTGCTCTGTGGTGCACTAAAATATTGAACAATGAATTGCAATAATTAATATCGGAACACGGCGACCCTCGCGTTCCTTAATCGTAATTACTTTCATGGGTGATAAAATTAAGCCTAAAGACGACAGAAGGCATTTCATCCTGCCGTCAGGTATGAAAAAGATTAATATTCCGCGGTAGTTTCGCGAACTATGTTCAATATTGTGTGTGCGTAGCCTGCGTGCCTGAGCACACCGCTCGCGAATTAGTAACGACACACTGTGGGCTCCAAAAGTAGCTGGCTGTACAAAATAATTCAGTAGTATTTTGGGGTGGTTGGGATCTACCTCCTAGTGGTCCACCCCGGGCAATGGCACCACGGGCTTGCCCGTGGTACGGCTGAACGATCCCACTTAGCGGTGGTAGGCTCCGCAAGGGGCCGCCTGGCTCGCGACCACCATCCCACCGGAGTCTGGCGCCAAGCAGCTTGCTGTGTTCCGTCGGTGTGTGGGAGTACCAGCAGTGCCTTTGGGGGAGAAGAAGATTATCAGTTGCGCTGTTCAGAACTGGTCTTGGTCTCTGGGCATAACTAGCCAGGTAAGTCGACTTTTTCCCTCAACAACTCTACACAAATTATGACCAAAGCTAGGAAAAACAAGGTTAAACAACGGCTGCACTTCCTCCCACTAAAAGTGCACTTCACTAACGTCAGGGGGTTGCACTCCAATCTCGATCCGGTCCATCACCATCTTGAGACTGAGAAGCCGCACCTGTTTTTCCTAACGGAGACGAAGATAACAACCCCGTCGGACGTGGCGTATCTCAACTACCCGGGTTACTCTCTTGAACACAAGTTTAAGAAGCAAGCTAGGCCTGTGTGTACGTCCGCGATGACATTTGTTGTCGTCGTTTCCATTGCTTTGAGAAATCGGGTTTTACTGCCATATGGCTACTTGTAGACGCTGGCGTGGAGAAATCTCTCTACATCGGCGTCTACCGATCGCACAGCGGTGACCAGGAGACAACAGCGCTCTTTAACTTCCTCGTGGAGTCGACTGACGTAGCCCAGCAGCGGTAACCAACAGCGAAGCTCATCTTTCTGGGGGACTTCAATGCCCATCATAAAGAGTGGTTGTTCCCGTACCAGAAAACTGACCATGCCGGGTTAGAGGCGCGCAAGTTTGCTTTAACGCTAGATCTAACCCAGATGGTGAATGTGGCAACGCGGGTACCGGATGTTGATGGCCATACACCCAATTGCTTGGACCTTCTGCTGGCATCTGATCCGGACAGTCATTCAGTATCGGTCTCAGCCCCGCTGGGAACGTCTGACCACTGTCTGGTGAAATCCTTATCGACCTGCTCTCCTCCAGATGAGAGTCCTAGAGGCACGTGGCGAGTATGGCGATACAAGTCAGCAGACTGAGATGAGATGCGGCACTTTTTTGCGTCTTATCCTTGGCGGCAAATGTGCTTCTCCTCGGGTGACCCCTCGTGCTGTGCTGACGTGGTTACGGACGTGATTCGGCAGGGGATGGAGTATTTTATTCCATTCTCCGACATCCCGCTCGGTCACAAATCTCGGCCTTGGTATAATGCAGAATGCGCCCACGCTGAGGCCCGTAAAGAGTCTGCCTACCAAGCCTGGGTCAAGGCCCGCGACCGTAAAGTTAGAGCGCGTAGGGTTCGCGCGAGGAAAAGAGCTTTTAATTCTGCCGCCAAGTTTTGCAAGCGGGTTTTACGTGGGGCACGTTTTGACCATGTCGGACGTATTGGACTAACTGGCTTCAAAGTAATTTACTAACGTTAAATGCTGACTAGACAAAATATATTCAATTCTCCATGCGCAAGCCTCAAATTAATATTACTCATCCTCATCTTTTTGCTCATAAATGTGCACTCCACACAATCAGTACATGTGACTGTCCTTTTATCCTTCAAACATGCAACATTAAATATCTCGGAGTAATAATAGACGAGACTCTCTCTTTTAGACCACACATTGAGAGTCTGATTAAAAGAGTGCGCAAATTAATCTATGTCGTTAAAAACTTCGAACTATTGCGGATCCAAAAGTAATCACACAAGTTTATTTGGCCCTAGGGCAATCCGTAATCCAGTACTGTATCACTTCATGGGGTGGAGCACCCAAAACTCACTTACTCCCTCTTGAAAGAGCTCAGAGAGCCATATTAAAAGTAGCCAATTTCCATCCCTTTCTCTATCCCACAGATTTCCTATACAAATCCTGCAACGTACTGACAGTTCGCCAGTTTTTCATTATGCAACTGGTATTAAAACAGCACACCATGCTTACTTACAACACGGAAAATACTTATAAGAGACGGAATGATATTGCCTGCGAGTCTAATTCCTTTTCAAAATATGTTTTTATAAATAGATTTTTTACATTTTTAGGTCCATTTCTATACAACAGACTAAATAAGAAACTAAGTATCTATAAGTTAAATTATTATAGCTGTAACAAGACAATTGTGCAATATTTATTAAGCATCTCGTACGTAGAGACAGAAGACCTTCTTTTTGTATGTAAATAAAATGTAATGTGTCCTCTAATTTTAAGTTTTTATTATAGGTAATTGATAAACTGTTATTTTATTATTGATGTGTACATAAGCACTATCTAGCCTGAAACACAGGTTTCAACCTAGTTCAGGCAAATCAGCAACTGTGTTCTGTAAAAATTGTTTGTAAGATATTTTAATGTAAATGTGCCCTGTTTTCTAAATAAACGATATATTATTATTATTTTCGGGAGTGTTCTTTTCTCAGCTCTAGGCTGGTTTTAGCTACATTTACGGGTCAAAGCCAAGTAAATGCAGCTTGTGGTGTGTATTTAAGATGAGGGTGTGTTTTCTTCATCTAACTGCATGAATTTCCTAACTATTCTGCAGGTGTTTAATATGGCAGCTTTCTGTAGGTTGCTATAAACGAATTCTTCTAAATCTATTAATTTAAGGCTACGGGGAAGATGGTTGGGGATAACGCCTGTCGTGGAGAGAACTATAGGGACAACGTATACTTTATCTTGTCTCCAGATTCTTGTGACTTCTTCTTTAAGATCGGCATATTTACTTATTTTTTCTGATATGGTTTTTTGTAGGTTATGGGTATTAGGAACTGCAATGTCTATAAGGTAGGTAATTTTTCTTATTTTATCCTGTAGGGTTATGTCTGGTCTATTATAGTGGATAGTCCTATCTGTAAGTATGGCGCGATCGTAGTACATTTTGTGCGTATCATTTTCTAGAATAGTTTGTGGTGTGTACTTGTAGTAAGGAGTGTTAGAGTTTTGTATGAGATTGTGTTTGAGTGCTAGTTTTTAGTGAATGATGTTTGCAACCTGGTTGTGTCTGTGAGTGTAGTCTGTCTGTGTGAGGGTTCTGCATGCTCCAGTTATGTGTTGTATGGTTTCTGATTGAATGTGGCATCTTCGGCATTTATCGTTTGTGGTGGTAGGGTCTTTAATGATAAATTTCCTGTAGTTTTTGGTGTTGATGATTTGATCTTGTATAGCTATGATGAAGCCTTCTGTTTCAGGGAACAGATTGCCTATTTTAAGCCACTTATTAGACGCCACTATGTTAATATGGGATTGTTCTAAATCATGAGGGTGCCTACCGTGAAGGACTTTCTTCTTCCATTTTTCAATTTTTTGGTTCTGTGGGTCAGTGTTATTTGTGTCTTGTATATTTTGTTCATTTAAGTTAAGTGGGGTGTAGTTAAAATCATTTAGAGAGATGTATTTGTGTATGTCACTAGTGCGAGATTTGGAATAAAAGAAAGTTTTTAGCCTAAATTATTATTATTATTTCCTTTATTTCATTAAATACATATAAATTATATTTTTAAACCTCCTAACAATGCGAGCCGTGTCCAGAAGTACCGCTTTTTGAATCAAGCCCTTAATCCAGCTGCCCAACGAGAGCCTCCTTAGGTGTTGGTCGAGGCTCTTGACAATTAAGCCATTGGCTGATACGACTATCGGCACAATGATCGCTGAGTCCACATCCCACATGTCGACAACCTCGCGGGCCAAGTTAAGATAATTGATTTGTTTATCTTTCTCGGCTTTCACGAGGTTCCCGTCATGCGGGACAGTTACGTCAATAATCATTGTGCGCCGCTCTATTCGATCCACCACCACTATATCAGGCTTATTGGCAACAATAGTCCTGTCAGTGATGATGGATCGATCCCAGTACAGTGTGATATGTCCATTTTCGAGAACTGGGTCGGGCACATATAAAACCATTTATTATCAGGTAACAAAGACCCATAGATACATACCTTAACCTAAGTATACATAATAAGTATAGTAACAATTTTGTTAATAAATAAAACTTAATAACTATGTTAGTATCACTTAGTTGCACTAAGTCTTTGTGCATTCTGGTGGCACTTGTCCGCGAAAGCGGCGGAATACCACATCCTGCGGCCCAAAGGTTTCTTCCATCACCAGGTGCAGGTAGCATGTTGGTATGCGCACCACGAACGCCTTGAAGTTGACGTTGCGGTGTGACTCCAGTAACTGTACCCTCGGCGCGTACCTCGTCTTTTGGCGCACGTACTCCACGATGTCCTCCGCCTTAGTGGTGTAGTGTAGGCGGGCGACATACCTGTAGTACGGCACTTCCGATTCCACGAGACTGTATTTCAGAGCAAGTTGCTGATGGATTGTCTACATTGGCTACAAGGTTGTGTCTATGCAAGTACTCTTCGTTAGCTAGACGAGAACACCCGGAGATGATGTGTCGGATTGATTCTCCCGGACGGTGGCATGCCCGACAGATGTCAACCGTGCCGTCCTTCACAATAAATCTCCGGTAATTGTTCGTCATGATAACTTCGTCCATAATTGCACAGACAAAACCTTCGGTTTCCCCAAAGAGGTCACCAAAACGCAGCCAGGCTACGGACGCTAGGAAATCTACATCGGGTTCATGTAGGGCCCGGAAAAAGCGTCCGTGAAGCTCCTTACTCTGCCATACCTCCAGGCGATTGTTAGTGTCAAGCACTACAGGCTTGCGCCAGTTCTTTTTAGCCAAGGAGAGCGGGGTGAGGCCCTTGTCCACTGTAACCACATCTCGATGCATCCCCACGTCGGCTTCAAGGAAATATTCCCTGAGACTGCATATCTCGCGATTATGGAGGGTCTTGACATTTAAACAGCCTCGACCTCCACACTTTCGCGGGATATACAGTCTCATTACCGATGATCGTGGGTGATGCATTCGATATGCAGTCAGCAGCGTACGGACCCTCCTATCCAGGCCGTCGAGTTCAGTCTGAGTCCATTTGAGTATGCCGAACGAGTACATCAAAACCGGCATGACCCAACCGTTGAAGGCGCGCACCTTGTTTCCGCCTGATAGAAGACTATTAAATACTTTCTTCAGGCGGCCAAAGAAGCGCTCCTTCAACGATTGCTTCATGTCAGCACCATTAATGCCTAACGCTTCCGACATACCCAAATACTTATAGGTTTCGGCTGCGGAAAGGGTTCTAAGGTTTATGGAATCCGAGAGTTGGGTTCCCATGGATTCCACAATCTCTCCTCGCTTTACATGCATGACCGCACATTTGTCCACTCCAAATTCCATCCTGATGGCGCTACTGAAAGTTTCAGTTACTTTCAGTAGCTCCATCAGTTGCAAATTGTTGGGGGCAAAGAGTTTTAGGTCATCCATGTAGAGGAGGTGAGATATAACCTTACCACCTCTTCTCAGCCGATAGCCTAGACCTGAATCCTCCAGCAGTGTGCTTAGAGGATTCAAGGCTAAGCAGAACCAAAGCGGACTCAAACTATCACCCTGAAATATGCCTCGCTCGATCCTTATCGGCTCGCTATTCCTCTGGATATTTCGACATCCTGGATAGCGAAGGACCGTCCTCCATTGCCCCATACACGACATCAGGAAGGTGCGCAGAGTTGCATCTACTTTATACAACTCTAGCACCCTCATGAGCCATGTATGTGGCACCGAGTCATAGACCTTCTTATAATCTATCCAACATGTTGACAGATCCTTTCGGGAACGACGAACCTGTTGGTTAATGGCCATATCAATGAGGAGTAGCTCCTTAGTACCGCGGGACCCGTTCCTACATCCATTTTGAGAGGCAGACATGATGAGATTTGTGTCTATATGTTTGTTAATTTTGGCTTTTAAAATAGATGTAAGAACTTTATAGACCGTCGGTAAACACGTGATCGGCCTATAATTTTTGGGTTCCGCAGTGCTACCTGATTTATGGAGCAGGTGGGTAATTCCTGTCGTTAGGAACTGGGGTAGCGAGCCAGACTCCAAAGCAGCCTGGTACTGAACCGCCAAGCGAGCGTGCGACCTTATAAGGCATTTGATCCAGAAGTTGTGCAGCCCGTCCGGCCCTGGAGACTTCCAGTTAGGTAACGGACGGACTGCATGGGCTACATCTTGGGGGCAGATGGTAATAGCCCCCATTTCTGCTATTGGATCGCAGGCTCGCTCGACTTTCCGAGCCCAATCGCCTTCGGTGTGACTGACAGGCACCGACCAGATACTGCGCCAGAAAGAGCACATGGCATCATCATCCGGCAGGCGCGTCAGCCACACCTTGGTTCGGTCGCTCCCAAGCCCTATAAATCCACCTTGCATCGCTCTGGAAGGTGCGATTCTGAGTGTATCGCTCTACTCGCCTCTTATACCTACGAATACGGTTCGCCCATGCATACACTTTCTGCTTCAGGAAGTCGATGCGCTCTGTGACACGGGACATATAGTTCTGAGGGCTGATATCAGTCCTTGAAAAAGCCCGCCTGACAAAGCGCATCACTCTAGGGCGAGTATTGCCCTCCCTGAAGCAGATTAGTTTGCCGATGAGCGATCTGGCCCCACCAATACGGCGTTCAATTCTGCACTGCCAAGCTGGTATGGCTGGTTTCGGTCGTGTAGCTCTAGAGTCATTAGCAAATTTGACATGAGCTACACGACATGCCGCTACAGCCGCGCAGTACAGAATTGAATGAGTATCAGTGAGGTCTTCGCAGTCATCATAATAGTTTGACAACTGCGAATCCAAAACCGCCACCAGCGCTCTATTTTTGTTATGCATGGGCAAACGAGGTAAGCGTGGTCTAAGTTCAGGTGGCATAAACCGATATTCTCGGATCGCACTCTCCAAAGCACTCCTCCATTGCTCATTGCACTGGGTACTTACGTTTGTAGCCCTGTCATGACTTCCCTCGTCAGCTTGACTTGTGTTGCACTGCGGTACAATAACAGTCCGCGACGGGGGGGCGATGACATGGCTACTCTGTATTTCATTTCGCAGGCGATCAAGTACAGTGTCATCCAGCATATGATTACGCTGGATGACTCGCACCTGATCCGATAGTCGTTGTGCCGAAACGTTGACAGCTGGCTCAAGCACCTGAAAAAGAGAGAGCATCCGAACACGGTACGCGGTCAGATTGGTTCCCCCCTCTGTAGCCCCATAGTATGAGCGCATGACGTTTTCGTTGATGGATCGTGTCCATCTCATGCCCTGCACACTTCCGCCGGGAGCTGGGACCCTATCAGAGGCCGGTGGGCCTCGAGGTCCTAAGCCGTCCGGCGGCCGGCGTCCTCCCCGTCGACGAGCAGGCGGTGGCGTCGTGGGCGGAGAGAAATACTCGTCGCTTGAGCTCGATTCAACTGCCGCGGCCGGTGTCGTCACAGCGCTCACAGTGGGGTTGGGTACCGGCGGTGGCGGGGCGGAGCTAAGCGACAAGTCCGGAAATGGTGGGTGTGTAATTTGTTCTAATCTTGCCCGGCTTCGAGTCAGCATTTCTCATTGTTGTATTACTCTCCGTGTCATCATAATATATTATTCTTTAATCCTGGTGTTGTTTACAATGTTTTCATTGTGTTGATGCCACTTTTGGGGTCATCATTGATGTGTCCAAATACTTATTTTACCATTGTTGCATATTTAAAGTTAAAAATACTAGAAAAATTAATTTGGAGAAAAAAAATTCTGACCGTCAGTTTTGACAGTCGGGCCACAGATTGATTATTATTATTATTATTGGGGCCAAGCTGGCTTCGCACCCTCCGGGTAGTAAACAGTTCTGGTCCCTGTCCAAAGCGGCTCAAGCGAATTTCTGTCGACCCGCTTTGCCTCCAATGATGAAACCTGATGGGTCGCTGGCTCACTCTGCAGGTGAGAAAGCAAATTTATTTGCATCTCTCTTTGCAAGCAATTCACGTCTGGACGCTGGCTCCAAGCAACCACCTACTGTGCCTCATTGTGACTCCTCGATGCCGGAAATCGCAGTTCACATTAAAGAGGTCCGAAGAGTATTGTGCAGTCTAGACGTGAACAAGGCCAGCTGGCCTGACGGCATTCCAGCGAGAGTGTTGCGGCAGTGTGCGCCTGAACTGTCACCTGTATTGACACGTTTGTTCCGCCTTTCTCTTAAAAAAAGGACGGTACCAAAATCCTGGAGGCTCGCAAATGTGCAACCAGTACCCAAAAAGGTCGACCGTGCTGACCCTGCCCATTACCGTACGATCGCCATTACCTCCATTCTGTGCAAGGTTATGGAAAGGGTACTGAACAGTAAGTTGCTGACCTACCTTGAAAACAATGATCTCCTCAGTGACCGTCCAGTGGGACCAGTGGGGCCGAAGTTCGTTCCTTGAGAGAGGCCATGGTAGAGCGGGCAGATCTGACCTTAAGCCTTGTCTCCCAGTGGGGTGATGATAATCTGGTCTCTTTTAATGCCACCAAAACACAGGCGTGTCTTTTTACCGCTAAAAGGAGTCGTTTCGATCAAACTCCTACTTTTCGGGGTATATCTGTTCCTGTAACTGATCGGCTTGTGCTCCTAGGCATGGAGTTGATATCATGTCTCAACTTCGGTGCCACCATCGAGTACAAAGCCCAAACTGCGGCCAAGAAGCTGGGCATCCTGAATAGGGTGAAGCGATACTTTACGCCTGGACAGCTTTTAATTTTCTACAAAGCGCAAGTCCGATCCTGCATGGAGTATTGCAGCCACCTTTGGGATGGCTCGGCCAAATACCAACTTGCCGCGCTTGACTCGGTGGAACGCAGAGCTAAGAGGCTCATTGGCGACGTAAGACTGGTGGATACCAAGCTTCACAGCTTGGCTCATCGCCGCAAGGTTGCCTGCTTGACGGTCTTCTACAGATTATACTTCGGGGAGTGTGCTCAAGAACTCCACGACCTCATTCCGCCGGCCCCCTTCTATCAGCGGACATCTAGACGCACTGCAGGTTACCATCCTTACCTAGTTGCTATCCCACCAATTCGCACTTAGCGTTTCCAAATGTCTTTTGTGATGCGCACAGCAAAGGAGTGGAACTCTTTGCCTGCGTCTGTGTTTCCGAATGCATACAACCCCGATCTCTTCAAAGTGAGAGTGAACAGGCTTCTTCTAGGTAAGCTCGCTCCATCGTCGACTTTGTTTCTGTCATCTCTGACCTAGACTAGAGTCAAGAGCAAACCTATCTCAAATAAACAAAAAATAAAAAAAAAGTAAAGAAATATACAAATAAAATATTTTTTAAGTACTAAGAACAAAAAAAACAGAACATAAAATCCTGAACCTCACCATTAAAACGAAGAAACTGACTATTAAGATGACATTGTATTGTAAGGACGGGATTCGTTCTGGAAATATTATACAGATTTTTTTTCATGCGGATGTTTTTATGTGCTCCATCTGCGAAGATGATGTGGGACTCCAGCCGTTTAAAATATCACGGTGTTCCTAGCAGAACCGGGAGACTGAAATCTGTACGATATTATCAAATGTATTTAGCAAATAGCTTTAGCATTACAATCTGCATACCTTATAAAAAAGTCATTATACGAAAAAGTTGTAAAACGCGACAGCTGTCTGACAAAACACATAACACAAAGTTGCTAAATATCTTACGTATGCAATAAACGTCATGTTTCGCGAAAACTTTTTCCCAGACAGTTTGCTGAAATAGAAACACTGTGCGACGACAACGTTATTGCATTATATCAACGAGATTTCTCTTGTCTTTTCTCTCAAGCTTATGGGCTATGTAGTTCAGTTTTTAAGAAATGTAAAGAGATATAGCTTGTGCAGGATGTTACTGTTTTGAAGAAGGATGTAAGTAAGGTAAATAGATTGTGTCATTCTCCTTAAGTTACATCTTATTTAGTAGTAATTAGTAGAATTTATCAGAGGAAGGGGTATTTATGTAATACTCGTTTAGGATGGTTCAAAAAGTTACCTATAGCTGCGACCAATCAGCTCTGATTTTCTCTGATTTGAAGATGACTGATGATAAACCTTCTCATTTTTTTAGTGATACGTAGAGCAAGACTATGTTTTACGTTTTAATACAAATCTTACAGGCAAACATATCTTTAAGATGGAGCAGTTTCATAACACTAAGTCCTATACCTACCTACTTGATAATATTCCGTATACCAACCCCTTATCTATATTATTTTATGTATACATTCTGCCAAGAAAGTACCGGGAATCGATCATTTTAAAAGCCTGTTTAAAGGGATTGTCGAAATTCTTTCTGTCGCTAAGTTGGCACAACTGTCCTCTATACTCACACGGAGTCTGAGCGTTACTTGTCATTTAGTTTGTTTACAGTGCGCCATTTTGTCAGTTCATCCCAAGTTTGTTTTGCGATTTTTACAATGGATAAAAAAATCTAACAAAAAATGTCTTAAATTTTCCATTGCAAATGGAATTTCTTGTGCTGAAGGACTGAAAATGTTACATAAAGCTTACGGTGAATCAACTTTATAATAAATACGGGCGTATAGTGGTACGGTGCATTTAAAAGCGGTCGAGATTTGGTGGAAGATTTGCCTCGCTCTGGTCGGCCATCAACGTGTTCTACTGAACTTAATATCCCCAAAGTAAAAAAAAAAAATGGTGACTGAAAATCGCCGTTTAAGTCTGACAGAGATAGCCATTGTCTGTGTCTCACGAATCAATTCGTAACACGATTGTTTGGGCATGAAACGCGTTGCCGATCGACTAGTGCCGAAAGACCTGAGTTTTCTGCAAAAACTCAATTGCGTAAAGGTCGCTGAAGACATGATAGACCAAGTCAAATCCGACCCCACAATCACAAAACGCATTGTAACTGGTGACGAGACACGGGTTTACGAGTTTGACATGTAAACCACTCAACAAGCTTCGGAATGGCGCCTTCCAACTGAGCCGAAGCCGAAAAAGCGAGAATTCGCGGCGAGTTCTGAAGTCGATTGCAAAAAATACGTTTAAAAATGTTTTGATGATTGGATTATTCGTTGGCGTAAGTGTATCGTTTCTGAAGGAGCATACTTTGAAGGTGATAAAATAAATTTGAATGAATAACTAACATTTTGTTTATTATTTATCTTTTCCCGGTACTTTCTTGACAGTAATAATAAAGCCGAAGAGATTGTTTGTTTGAACGCGTTAATCTCTGGAACTACCAGTCGGATTTGATAAATTATTTTTGCATTTGATAGCCCAATTCTTGAGGAAGGTTATAATCAACACACGTCACGACCCTTAGGAACAGAGCAAAAAGAAAAAAAATCAGAATGAGAAGTAATAGCGCGCAATACGATGCGACGCGGTGGGTCGGGGGACGAAATTTCACGCGGACGAAGTCGCGGGCAGAAGCTAACTTCTAACAACACGTAACTTCAACGCGTGTCGTCGCATCTTCCGCGAGTATTAGTAGTCAACGTTATTGCATCATCACCAAGTAACTCTCTATTAACTTAGAGCTAAGCAATCAAAGTAAGAGCACGTGTAGACAGCTTATTATAAACTGATTTAGTAGAAAAATTACTACCTACAAGCATTACTAAAAGCAATCAATCTGCCTAGCCTTTCCCAACTATGTTGGGGTCGGCTTTCAGTCTAACCGGATACAGCTGATTACCAGTATCTATACTAATATTATAAAGTAGACGAGTTTGTTTGTTTGGTTGAACTAGCGCGTTCTAATAGACTAAGCACATTTTTCTCACTTTAAGATTTTTATACCCGTCGTAATGTTTAAACATTTACATGTAATTAATCAACCTTGATTATGAAATTATTAGAGATCTACGTTTTGGAATGGGCGACTAGCTTCAATTTTCTGACTAACTGACTGACTCTTTAACAATTCAAAAGTGCCTGTAATTGGTTTAATTGAAATAAATGCTTTGAGTTTGAGTTTGAGTTTATTTGTTTGGATAAGGATTAATACCATGTTTAAGAAAACACCTTGGCAAATAATGCATTATTTTATAGCAGATTACCATTAAAAAGTTATAGTGAGCCAACCTTAAAAGATAGACATATGCTATCGCGGACTGTTTTGTAGAAATTTATAAGAGAAACAATTGCGTCATACATGATTTTTGCGTAACTTTAACCGTTTACGCAGCGCACGCAACGGAAGCTCTCAAAAGGAATAAATTTTCCCCGTTTTTGCAACATTTTTCATTGATGCTCCGCTCCTATTAGTCGTAGCGTGATGTTATATAGCCTATATCCTTTCTCGATAAATGGGCTATCCAACACTAAAATATTTTTTCAAATCGAAGCAGCATTTCCTGAGATTAGCGCGTTCCACCAAACAAACAAACAAACAAACAAACTCTTCAGCTTTATAATATTAGTATAGAAGTATAGATTGACTGTTTGAACGCGCAAATCTCTGTAACGACCAGACAGATTTGAAAAATTCCTTTTGCATTTTATAGCCCAATTCTTGAGGAAGGCTTTAGGTTTTGTAACATTACGCTGGGACCCTTAGAAGCCGAGTAAAAAGAAAAAGGAAGAATGAGCGCAAAGCAAAAACGAAGTAACAGCGCGGGCAGGCTATGCGATACGACGGGGTGGGTCGGAGGAACATGAAATTTCACGCGGACGAAGTCGCGGGCGGAAGCTAGTTTTATATAAACCGACTGCCTATCTGACCTCCACAACCCAGTTACTGGGTAACACAATACCCTTTGGTAAGGCTGGTTGTCAGACACTATTAACACATCGTTATGTAATTATTTCCAATGTGGTTGATTTGATTGTCTGTTAAACGAACTCCTTTCTTTTAGCTCTATCGCCAGATTATTTCATACAATATAATGTTCTGGTTTGATATAGATAGAGCTTCCAGATATTGTGGAACAGATCCTAATACACCTTAGCTTAAACTCGATAAGGCTAATCATAATCCTGGGAATTTGTCACCTACAATAACATAAAGATTGCATAAACTCACGCCTTCTTCCCATGAGGGTAGGCGGAAACTACAGAACACATCAGCTACGATCCTTACATACTACTTTTGCTTCGTTTACGTTCAAACATCTGGTCATGCACGCACGCCGGTTGCCAGTACTACGCACCTGACCCTTCTAAATAACATCACTAATATGGTCACACTATAATGTCCTTCTATGGGGTGTTTCCACTCACATCTGCCTTATAAATACCTTATGTTAGTCGCCTTTCATTCATCCTCTCAACATGACCAAACCAACTACAATATTGTACCAAAGAATGGTTACAATATTACCCACAGCACGTGTGGGCTGTACCTACAAACGCTTTTTAAAAATAAAGGACCCATCCTTCAAGGATATTGCTATTTCGTATAAAAATTACGATAAAAACATCCCATGGTAAACATTCTTTTTCATAATCACTTGTGCAAAATAACACTGACCACATGAAAACAAATTTAAAATTCATCCCTGTAACCCTTCCTTCATTTTTAAAAAAGCAAGCGAAATATTTTAGCCGTGATGAAATTAATTAAAACGACGTTTGCACAGGAATACATTGAAACTGGAGATTAAAAACAAAAGAATAGCTTAGATCGTGTTATCTTTAAAACGCTTTTGGTATAGTCCCTTATTGCATGGTTTCAAAAGGTGTGATTAAGTTATACTTTAACGGCCGAACTCAATAACCTACTTTCAGTAAAAGACAGATCGGTATTGATGGCAGGGGCGAAGCCTTCATACAACCCGATTCCCACCGGCTTCCCTTCGGAACAACCACTCTTCTTAATGTCTACTATTGCTAAATAATATGGTACACCTGTGTGTGTAACTAACTGTGTATCACATCACATTACATAATTATATTTAATATCAGTTTAATACATCATCATCAGCTGTCTAGCCTTTTCCCATCTATATTGGTGTCGGCTTCCAGTCAAGCCGGATGCGGCTGAATACCAGTATTTTACATGGAGCGAGTGCCTATCTGACCTCCATAACCCAGTAACTAGGTAATACGATACCCCTTAGTAAGACTGGTTGTCAGACTTTCTGACTTCTGACAACCCATAACGACATAATGATCAGTTTAATACATCATAAGATTAAAAACCTACAGTTTTTTGTCTGAGTTTATGAGGACTGAAGAAATTATTCTTCGGCTTCCCTCTAATGATAATTGTAGCTGCGCCACTGATTGATGGTAGATAGTGTAATTCTATCTGTCCTTATGTTAGACTGGTAAGTTATTGGGACGTTAAAACTATAGATAGATAGATTCTTCTTCTATCCCATCATTCTGTCTCCAGTGTGCCAAAACTGGTGATAGATAGGTTATTGGGTTCGACCGTTAGCCAGCTTAAAATAGGAGATTTTTAATTTTATATATTCTGAGATTATTTATATTTATCAAGAGAGGCCTCATTCGAATTAGCCCCCCTACAAATGTCATAACAATTACAAACAAAAAGTGATGACAGACTGAAAGCTTAAAGAATTAAGTTTGTGTTTAATTTAGCTGTTGTATGTGGTTTGGTTTGACCGTTTACGCCTAAACTAAGCAGGGCTTGTATCTTGAAGGGGGAGTGCGACTGAGCAGCAATAAATATGTCGGTTTATAAGGTTAGTTGGAGGTTGGTTGGTTAATTATGTAGGATTCAACGAAACGAGTTGAAACTTGATTACACTACATCTCTCAAAACAAAGCTTTTAAACAGAATAGCATAAGCTTGCCACACACTTATGTAATACTACTAAGCCTCTCCTCTATGTAGCAGGCTGAAAAAACATTTGCAGAATACTGAAATGGGTAAATGGCGTAAAATATATTTCAAGCGATGTCGCCTTCGGAAAACTCCCAGTGCCTGAAACATGAAGTTGTCTGTAGTAGTGAATGTTTATTTATGTTTTTTGTCTAGTAAATGTATTATTATATTTAATAATTTTGCATGCCGTAAAGTAACATGTATCGGGACTCATCAAAATAACCATCATATCTGTATACCTATCAATCAATCAATCTGCCTAGCCTTTTCCCAACTATGTTGGGGTCGGCTTCCAGTCTAACCGGATGCAGCTGAATGCCTGTATTTTACATGGAGCGACTGGCTATCTGACCTCCACAACCCAGGAACTGGGTAATACGATACCCCTTGGTAAGACTGGTTGTCAGACTTTCGGGCTTCTGACGACCCGTAACGACTGTCAAAGATCTACGAATGACAGCCGGGACCAACGGCTTAACGTGCTTTTCGAGGCACGGAGGAGTGTCGGTATGTCAAGATGGTCACCCATCCACGGACAACCCCGGCAAGCGTAGCTTAACCTGATGGATCGACCCGTGCGGCTGTTATTACTTAGCCACGAGCTCCTCTGTGTACCTATATTATTGGCAAATAAATGATTTCTCATCTCTGAAGTAACTGAATTTAGTTGACTCTGTCGCAGCGTACTGTTGATACATTCTTCGTATTCCAATTTAGTCGTGTATCGACGACTAAATTAGACTAAATCTTGGTATCATTTTTTTTTCTTTTTAACCTACATTTAGGTATTTGTAACATTTAGGTACGTACTGCTGTCTTAACTTTAAAGTGGAGGTGTATCGTAGGCTACATTTCACCAATTACCTCCTTGCGATTACTCTTAATTTTTTTATAATGTTGTGAGTTAATTATACATACACATACTTACTTACATAAACTCACGCCTTCTTCCCATGGGGGTAGGCAGAAACTACAGAACGCCACCTGCTACTCTCCTTACATACTCCTTTTGCCTCATTTACGTTCATACATCAGCGGGGCAATTGCGTAACGCAACGCTTTTGATAGTTCAACAATATTCATTGCGTTATTTACGTTGTTGAGCAGATAAATTTTTCGAACATATGAAGCAATGGATTAGCAATTTGTTTCAAAATTATTCAGATCGTGGTTGCTAGTGTGTTACGCAATTAGGGTGCTGATCATACACTCACGCCGATTGCGAGTACTACGCACCTGACCTTTCCGAAGAACATCACCAATAAGGTCACTATATGTCTTCCTAGGGCGTCCCCTCCCGGCGTTTCCACTCACATCTGCCGTGGTATCTGCCGTGTAAATACCTTTTGTTAGTCGACTTTCATTCATCCTCTCAACATGACCAAACCATCAAAGCATACTCTTTTCAATTTTTGTCACTACAACTTCTCGTCTCTCTTCCTCGTCTTCTTGAGTTAATTATACTATTACCAAAACTTGATTTTGTTAAACTAGTTGTAAGTTCTTATAATGTAATTGTTGTCTGTTCCTTTAAATAAAAAATAATTTATACTTAGTTGAAGTTTCAAACAATGTAATAGAAGACGACCCTATTCCCATTTACCAGGTACCCAGACCAGACACAATTCCTGATTCATTAGACTTGTTTTAATAGACCACTAGTAGTCTAAAAACTATTTACTTTTACTCAATAAAAATATAGTGTAACTATATTCAAAAGAGGTTCTATAAAACTCTCACGTCTATGGTGATTTATAGAGGCTTAGCTCTCCAAATAAATACGATCCCATACATCATCCGTCTATAGGATTTATTGCTTATTTCTCGCGCCGATGAAATGATACGTTTTATTTAGCTTCGCGTTTTTGGTAGCAACAAAATAGGTTAGAATGTTTTTGGAATTTTGAAAAGTGGCCAAACAAATGTTTTCATTCTCAGCTAAATTGATTCTGTCAAAATATGTATATATTATCTCTTAATTACTGTAAAGATTTTTTATAAACTTAACATAACATCACGCCTATATTCCCCGAAGGGTTAGACATAGATGTACCTATAGAAAACCCACATTTCGCCAGTTATGTTTAAGTCCCATGTAATAGGGGGCGAGCCTATTGCCATCAACCGGGCACAAAATCAGACCCCGGACTGCTACTGAGCAATTCCAGATGGAAAAACCTAATAACACCGCCCGATCCGGGAATCGAATCCAGGACCGCAGTAGCGCTTGCGACCACTAGACCAACGTGGCAGTCGAGGCATCTTAACTTTATAAATATTACTAGCTGTGCCCCGCGACTTCGTTCGCGTGGAAATCGTAAGATACACAATATACTGAAATAACAGCCGCATTTTAATAAAACTCCCTCGTCCCCCGACCCGCCGCGTTTTCGCTTAGTGTTCTTTCTGACTATATTCGTATTGCTCGGCTCCTGAGGGTCGTAGCGTGATAGCGCTTGTAGTGTGGGTGTAGCCTATAACTATCCTCGAGAAATGGGCTACCAAATGCAAAAAGAATTTTTCAAATCCGTCTTTTTGGTCACAATTTCATAGCTTTTAATTTTTTTGCGCGGAATCCTAATTATTTTTCTAAAATACAAGAAGCCTAAGTTACTCCCTGTAACATTAGCTATCTGCCAGTGAAAATCCTGTCAAAATCGGTCCAGCCGTTTCGAAAATAAGCCGGAACAAACAGACAGACAGACAGAGACAAAAGTTTTAAAAATTGCTTTTTTGTTATAAGTACCATAATTACTTTCTTATGCATTTAGTTAAAAGTGTTTGCGGCTGTGCGGCTGAAACCGTGGGGCACAGCTAGTTCTGCATAAAAATGTAATAAGGATTACTATGCCATTTAATTGTATTTATATGTGAAACATAATGCCTTCCCATTATGAATATGAGCAATAGCTTCAACCATCAGCATAAACATAGAGTAGTTACAGAAAGAGTTAATAGCCGCATTGGCTTTATGTGGTCATCCAGTGAATAGACTAGAGCCCTTTCAAACTGCAGGGAAACTACCGTTAGGAGCCAATGCTTTCAAAGCTGATTTGTTGCTTGTTTCATATTTGATGGATTTGTATTTGAATACAGCAACAAAAAGACCCCATTTGCAAATATTTGGTCCTTTTGCATTTTGGACTGCAAACATGTAAGTAAAATCAGGGAAATTAATTGATAAGCAAACTGACTGCCAACTTAAATTGTCCGTATATATTCTAATCACAACTGTCATTATTTGATAGTTGTATGAAATGGCTAATTTCTTTGACTGCACAAGGCTAAACTGCATCCTAATTGCGTAACACACTTACAGTAGGAATCGGTTTCATTTTGACAGTTCAGCAATATTCATTGCGTTATTTACGGTACCTACTGAACAGACGGATTTTTCGAACACATATGAAGCAATGAATTAGCAATATGCTTCAAAATCATTCATATTGTGATCGATAGTGTCCAACGAGCTTTCGAGGACATGCTTTGTCTAAATATCAGGTTCATAGGTAATTAACAATTACTTATTTACATTATAGTCGCTTCTTTTCATTCCACAAATGTATAAAGGATAAAAAAGTAACGGTATTAAATGCTAAAGCATTCATTCCATGCATAATATGCTTTCGTTCTATTTATCGATAGTATTTTCCAACGTATCAATTTCACGAACTGAATGGAAATTGCCACTATTGTATTCAAAGCTTAAATCCGATCAGCTGGAGCGGTATTACAGTATTTATTTCATATTTAATCCATCCATTCTTTTCCGACAAAAATACAAACAAAAGGCATATCGATGAATTTTTTTTCTCAAATATGCTTGGAAATTCGAGCATTATTTTGACAACCTTCTTCGAGATAAATCGAAAATGCTGTACTGGTCAAATATATTTTTTTTTATTTGAGATAGGTTTGCTCTTGACTCTAGTCTATGTCAGAGATGACAGAGACAAAGTCGACGATGGAGCGAGCTTACCCAGAAGAAGCCTGTTCACTCTCACTTTGAAGAGATCGGGGTTGTATGCATTCGGAAACACAGACGCAGGCAGAGAGTTCCACTCCTTTGCTGTGCGCATCACAAAAGACATTTGGAAACGCTAAAAACACACATGCGAGCAGGCGGCTGGCAACGTTAGTATGAAAATCCATATATGTATGTCGTGTTTAGCGGCCAAATAACTCACTATGAAAACTCAAATTAGTCGTGTAGTAAAAAAAAAGTTAAAAACAAAACCCAACTACGGCAAAAACGCCAACTAAAAACTTATAAACAAGTCATTGACAAATTGAAAATCCGGAGTTACACGTCATGTAAAATAAATCGAGCAGATTACCTATAAAATTATAAAAAATATTGCTAAGTAACCGTCTTAAATCTTTAGCAATAAAATAAACATAAACAAAACAATACAAATTAAGGTGACAATATTAATAGCTAACTAAAGTAAGTAGTTAACAAATTCATCTGAGAATAATGCATAGGTAACGGTTTTTATTTTCCTTCTAAATATTCATGTATGGTGTAATATGCTTTCTGTATTAGGAACTTACGGAGTGTTTTTTTGAAAGTATTTAAGTCTTTTGAAGCTTTTATAGGTTAAGGTAGTTTGGTAAATAATTTTGGAGCCATTCCTAGAAAACTTTTTGAGAACAAGGCGGTTTGGTGGGTTTTTGACCTTTGATGGCGTTTAGTGGATAGGGTTTCAAATTGGCTAATTTATGACTATGATTATTATAATAGTGCGTGCCATACACTTTTACATCACCCATTTTCATCATCCTTAAGTAAGTCACAAGTAAAAATTCCCTTAATTTTTTTAAAGAATAAAGGATAATAATAAGGATAAGAGTCTCATTGGGTCAGGATTAATTCTGCAAAATTCTAAACCGACAGAAAATATCCGATTATAATAAAAAACTACTTATTCACCGAAAAAATCCCATCTACATAAAACAGTTTGTAGGTAACGTTCGCGGTAACGTTCGCGTAGGTACTTTTGTTTCATTATCATAACCTTTCCAAACGAACTAGAGACGTGACCAGGCATCAGAACGCCCCACGACTCGGATAACATTCGTGCCGTGTGTCACCGCAAAACGAAGTGGATTTAACACAGTAATTGTATAAGTACTGCTTAGCAGGAAATCGCATTTTTATTTTAGTTCTACATTTGCTTGTGGCTGAGTAATAACAGCCGCACGGGTCAATCGATAAGGTTAAGCTACGCATGCCTCGGTTGGTCCGTAGATGGGTTAGCATCTTTACATACCAAGACCGCACTCTCAGCTGTCATTAGTGGATCTTTGACAGTCGTTACGGGTCGTCAGAAGCCCGAAAGTCAGACAACCAGTCTCAGGGTATGTTCTGTGATCAGTCTTTCCTAGGGATATCATATTACCCAGTTACTGGATTATGGAGGTCAGATAGGCAGTCGCTCCATGTAAAATACTGGTTTTCGCTTAGACGGGAAGCCGACCCCAACATATTTGGAAAGAGGCTAGGCATGATGATGATTTTAGATTTGTGATCGATTACAGTGGAAAACGAATGAGACTTTTTAAAGCAGTTAGAATTAAATATTAGTTTAATCTTCTGTCAAAATGTAAACGGGACATTAAGAGTAGCGAGTGTTTCACCAAGCGCTGATTCTGTCTTAATCAGGCGTTAAATTTAATTGCTGCCCGAGAGGTCCGTTAACTTATTAACCGGCATTTATTCAGTTGTCAAAATTGTCGAAATAAGAAACGCGAGTCTGGCTACCTAAATGATGCATTGTCAGTGAACATTGACATGTGACATTCCGACTTTTTATTTTGGTTGCTTTGACAACTAGCCAATACAAAAGTGAATCATCTAACTAACGCCAGGTTTCATAATGTGGTGCTTCTTTTTCTGGTGGAACGTAAAAACCATCGATAGTTATTTTAATGACGAATTTACTAACGTCCGATTATGAACAGTTTGATAAAATTAGCTCTAAACCTTTTGTCAAAGACATGTTTGAGCTGAAGAGAAACAACCAACCCCACTTTTTCAATTATTTATTTTCACTGTTCTGTAAAGTTAGAGCCTTAGAGATAAGTGAACATTAATATCACGTACGACCCACCGGTGGTCCTAGTGTAGTACACCGTTCGGGCCAAGCCAAAATCAGGAAATCGGTAATTTTCATCAACTTGAAATTTTCATACCAAAGTTTATAAAATACGGTAATTTGTATGGAAAATAAAAACTTGAGACTTCTACCGGCAAGTTTTTAAGATATTGTATTAGGCTCACAGGTGGGTCCCGTGGCCTCATACAAATGACTGTGTATTTTTCCGTTGGCGGGGGCCGCGGGGTCACGCTACCGGTTACGCTTTTCCCGCCAAAAATGGATGATTTTGAACATTTTGAGTTAACGGAATAGGAGATAACGCAATTAGACATAATTGAAGTGACCTTGATAAAAACTACAAGTTTATGTTGGATTTGAAAACCACGCCGTCCGGTTCGGCTACAGGGTCATGCGGCTCTCTTCCATACGCCTTTTGTTTGATAGCTGCAATCTGTGGCTTGTATAGTTTGACCATTACCGCGCCTTAGGTATGTGAGCGGCGAGACGGGGGGCAGTGCAGGCCGTTCATTTGTCAACGCTCACAGCTCCCGCCCTCCGCCTCACCGCGCATTTCTAAGGCGCGGTACAGCGGTGTCGGTCAAACTATAGGAAGCGTTTCCGTAGTACCCTTCAAGCGGACCCCTATGGCTCGAATGGTTCAGTAAGATAAGGCTCACCGGTGAGCCCCATGACCTGAATGGAAATACCCGACTATTCACATGGCGCTCAACGTGATATTTGGCAAAATAACAATATCCAGAAAATTACCAACCACGCAATTTTTATCTTATATTGGTTGACTGGTAATAGTGACCTTAAACACATGATTGTACTCATGATAACAAAACTTTACTATGGGACCAAACCTGAAATTGCGAAAAAAATCTGCTGTTCCCTACATTTTGATGAGTTACATGCGAGCATAAATGCCAAAACAGCTGATATTTTTTTTTCGGAATTTCAGATGTGGTCCCATAGTAAAAGTTGTTTGTTATCATGAGTAGAAAGAATCATTTGCTTAAGTATCGGTCACCAATTACCAGTCACCCTTAGATCAAGGCTTGCGCATTACCGCTGCACGTCTTCATTTCCACTATGAAAGATACAGAAAAATAAAACAAAAAACATAAGCAAGTTAATCTTCAAAGTGCACAGAGCTCATTAATTAGCAGCTATGATAAAAAGCTACATTTTGTGCTGCACTTAAGGCTATGTGCTCTGCCAGACGCAATTAACGACAGCGTGTGCGAGCTACTATTTATCTTCGGAACGTTTAAGACAACTTGGCGCTAACAGCCGTGCACCGTAATGTATTAGGTTCTTTCTGGAATGGATTATACAATTGTTTTACTTTATGTTCATTAGATTGCATTTTTAAGACAAAGGCCTTCAGGAAATACAAGCCTAAACACATGAAGTGTTAGCTGTAAATTATTAATGGTTGACCAAAACAACATCGGTATTACTACACAGTACTGTGATGATCAGCCACGATCACCACGTATATTGTATGTTGGGTCTCGACTTCGAGGTGTGTTGGGGGACGTATGTAGAATGAGAAATACGGCAGCACTATGAATTCCTATTTATTTGCTTATATGAAAGCAAGTTACACTATTAGGGGCAAGGCTAGCACTTTACTGACTCGGTATAAAACAATATGACTATACATCATAATTTTTACCTATTCTAAATTCCAAATAAAACCAGTGTTTGTCTTATCAGCCAATGTCACAATCCGAGGAGGATTCATGCGGAAGGCAGGCTCAACTAAAGCCTCTACAGTACACAGTAGGTACAATAATAGCCATAAAACACATGATTAATAATTTAGCATAGGTTGACGCACCTCTGACGTGAGATAAATTTATCCAAAGACATCTCGTAGCTTCTTAAGCTGCTCAAGAAAGCAGTTCTCCGTATAATGGATAGACGAATAATGAAATGTCTTTCGCGGACGCAAGATTATTAAATCAGATACATGGTTTTGTCTCTTTAGAACGTATCCTTAATCAAAATGGCAGGAAGCCTGGGTACTCCTTGCCTATGATTGGTCATGTCCAATACCTACATATATTTATGTTAGACAATCTCCCCCTTAAATATCATTCTAGCCCTTTCATTCCCACAATAGCAAACAAAACAGCATCGACCATTGTACAGCCAACAATACAGTCCAGCTATTAAACAGCCGTCAGCTACAGCCATTATTTCATGAATGCACCGTATTGTAGATTATTACATACTCTTATAGAACTGTTACAGGAATGATAAATAGATGAAAAGTCATAACAAGTGCAGCAGAAGTTGGTTGAGAATGGTCCTGGATGGCGAGTGATTGAAGAGACTTATGTCCAGCAATGTTATACAGAGTGTTCGGTAGTTAATCGATAACCTTGAAATAGCATATAAAATATCTGAAGTAGATAAGATATGATTTTTTTGAAAAAAAAAATACTGTGCAATTTCTAGTCACACTATTTACTGCCTCTCTATTGGCATAGTCAACGTACAATATTATAACAACAAATTACCGATGGAATTCATTCATTTGTGATCGTGATGATGAAGAATGTAAAAAAGTTAATATTTTTTTCTAAAAAAATCTCAGTGAATTCTTGGGTTTTTTTGTATTTATTTTAGAACGACCATAAGGTCTATTACAGGGGAGGCGAACCTTCATGGATCAACGTGCCATTTTTTCTAAAGAAATTTTTAATGAGAAAATAATTGTATAGGGTTAGGCAGAGGTGAACCTATAGTACACCCACATTTCGCCAGTTATGTTTAAGTCCCACCCAGGTACATCTCTGCCTAACCCTTCGGGGAAACAAGGAATGATGTTATGTAAAATAATTCTGACTTAGTGATTATTGGGAAAATAATAAAACTAAATAGGAACTATCAACTCAAAACTCTTCAATTACTACCAAAAAAATACTTTTTGGACAATATTATATTAATAAATGTTTCAGCTATACGTATAATTCCAAATAAATTATCGTTAGTGTGTTGTTGCAGATGAGATGAAAAATAACTTACATTTACTATCTTGCACTTTTTTTTTTTTCTGAACTAGCCATGTTAAATAACAGTTAAAAATCGTAAATATAGCACTAATATTATATTATTTTTGTACTCCCTAGCGTAGGCTCACTCGCGTTCGTTCGTAATACTTCATTGCTACGGCTACACTGTCGCGATAAAGCGAACTACACTTCGCGCGCTCTCTGTTACACAGCGAGATGCCGAGCGGTGTGCCAGAGAGAGTGCGCGAAGTGTAGTCCGCCTTACCGTGACAATGTGGCCGCAACAATAGTGAACTTTGTTACTTTGAACTGTTTGAACTAAAATACAAACTGTTTGGCTCGGTGGCGTGTCCAAAATATTTTGTCGCGTGTTGAGATGGGCGAGTGGGTAAAAAATGGGTGGTAAAAATGGGAAGGAAAGGGTAAAATAGGTAAAAACTATAAAACACCCATTTTTACCGGGTACATTTTAAAAGTACCGGGTAAAAATTTAGACACTGATTGACAGTTGTTTGAAATGATTTGATAGTTAAAAAATACCGTGTTACGGTATGTATTAAAAATGTATACAGTTGGAATAAAAAATGTTGTCTAGACTAATTTTATTTGTGTGAAATAAAATTAAACAATAATGATTTAAAAATATTTCTTAAGTTAATTTGTAAATAACACAGTGATGCCGATTCTCTTGGCACAAATCCGTCTAAATTAGACGCCAAAATCGCCAAAATTTAGTTTATTCCTGTCAAACGACGATTTCCCATTCTGAAATTGACTAAAGTGACCCAACTATATTTTAGTTTAATGGCATTAAGATGGCGCTGAGTTATTAGTTTAGTGAAAATGGTAATTTTGCTATTCTGAATTTGACGTTTTTCACCTAACATTTAGCTTTTCTAACTAAATCTGACTATTTTTAGTCGCGATTAAAAAGGTGTGGAATAAATTTTGTTAGCATAACTATAATTCACACCAACACCTCGACTTCAGGTGCAAAAACAGTACTGTATCTTTTTTTTTCTTTTGCGTAGATCTAGAAAACGGTGTGTCCTATCACAAAAATAATGAAAATGCCGACCTCCTTTATAAAGCCCATAAACCCCTAAAACTCAACATGTAGGTAATAATTTTTCATATTTTGCATACAAAAAGTGAAAAATTCCATATAAAACACGTCGAGGCTGCCACCCTGCGCGCCTCCGGCTCAAAATAATCACGGGGTCTCTGCCAATTATTTTTTTTCAAACAAGTACTTACCACGTGGAGTCACGATTGTCAAATTCGATTTAATTGTGTCAAAATTATTTTTAAATTTAGTGATAGTTTTTTGCAGAATAGCTTTAAGATTCTCATAGGCAAAAGTAAGTAATTTTAGTGATAGTTTAGGTCGGTGTACAAGAGAATCGGCTCCATTGTTTGCTCTGAGGAGTGGCGCGCGGATTGATATATGATTGCTGGAGGATAAAAAACGTGTGCGGTCGGGAGACACCCGTCAGGAATGAAGTTTCTTCTCACATATTATGATTTAAAACAAAAACATAATTTTCGCTACCGCCAACTTGGATTTACATTTTGACCTCACTATCGACTTATGCACCCTCGAAACTAAGAAAGCAACACCCATGACGAAAAATTTGAAAATATTTGCAGGCGCCATATTGGTTTCTTAAACAAGGCGTGATTTTATGTTATATGTTATTTCCTTATTCCTTGTCTACATTATAAAGGAAACCTCTTTGCAAAATTTCAGCTTTCTAGGTTTGGGCTGAGCGTTGATGAGTCAGTAAGTCAGTCAGTCAGGACTTTTCTTTTTATTTATATAGATAGATAAACTTACATATTTTTGATAAAACTGTATTTTATTGTGAGATAGCCCAGAATATTAAAATTTGTGTAAATGGCAACCCTGCAGACCGACGTGAAAATTATAATGTATTTTGTTTTTTTTTAATTTCTACCCGATATAAATTAAAGTTGGAAAGGTAAAGGTGGGTATTAATGGGTATTTACCCAAAGTTCGGGTTTTTACCGGGTAGAGACCTATCTCTGGTCACGTGCCATCAATGGCACGCCTGGTCTATTATATATTTTTATATATAATATTAATATATTTTTATATATAATATTAATATATTCTATTATATCACCTAAATGTATGATTTACTGATTTGCGTAACTACCGCTTAGTGCTTGGCCGCTTTTCTTTAAGGTTTAATCTTGGAAATTAAAAATAGCAAAGTTTTACAAACATGCTAGACCTGAAAACAGAAAGTCACTTTAAATCAAGTTTATCATCATCATCATTTCAGCCGAAAGACGACCACTGCTGGACATAGGCCCCCTCAAACACCGCTACTTCGACCGATGTTGACCAAATCGAATTTATACCTGTTACAATTTGTTGTGCTCGTTTCTTAACGCTCTGCTGGCATTCAGTGACAACAAAAAACTGCGAGTTCGTAAATCAAATCACCCTTTTTTGTCACAATCGACAAAACAGAGCGAGCATTGACGCGAAAACTATCCCAAAAATTCTAACACCTTTTTCCAATGTTTCCAACGGTCTCTATCACCGGTTCGTTGAACATACTACACGTGACTATAATTCTGCTGATTCCTCAGTTTGAACCGGTTTCAAATCAAACAACTCTTGTTTGAGGGCATGAATAATTCAATACTTGAACAAGAACATGGTTTTAGTTATACAATTTAAGCCATCAATTGTTTCTGTTAATAATAAAGTGTCCCTTGTGGTTTAATGTTTGTTTAATAAATGTTTCAGTTAGCTTAGTTTTCCTTTTTTGTACACTTTGCTAAATCGCGGTATTGCGGGCGTGATATTATCGCAGACTAGAGGTAGTGCTGACGGCCTCCTCCAGTTGGGCGGTACTGCCGCTGCAGTTTGCGGTCTACCGTCGCGGCTTCGACTTTGGATATGTACTTTTACTGTGCTTTTTATAAATTTCTCTTATAGAATGATGGAAATCTTCACCAAAACATTTCTACGTCGTTTTTACATAACATAACATCACGCCTTGTTTCACCGAAGGGTTAGGCAGAGGTGTACCTATAGTAGTACACCCACATTTCGCCAGTTATGTTTAAGTCCCATGTAATAGGGGGCGAGCCTATTGCCATCTACCGGGCACAAATCCAGACTCCGGGCTGCTATTGAGAAATTCCAGATAGAAAAACCCAATAACACTTTACCCGACCTGGGAATCGAACCCAGGACCTCATGCTCAGCAGTAGCGCTTGCGACCACTAGACCAACGAGGCAGTCACCGTTGTTTTTAATAAAACGAAAAGATAGGTTAAGGTTAATTAAACTTTTCCTGTGGTTAAACCGTGACCGGGTAATTGCTAAGGCTACTTTCTACCCTCGTTCAACAAAAAAGGCCAACCTAACGATCAATGAAACTTACTTACAGGAATATTTCCTGCGTCTACAAACAAATTATTTAAATTTCGTCTTTCAACTCTTCATACAACAAAAACATCCTCTAACAACCGCTTACAACATAACAAAGCCTCTGCAAATCCCTTTAAATGTACTGCATTTTTTATCCTCAAAGAAAAGGTTTATGGAAGATATAATTCAACATGTTTACTTACTTTTTACGGTTGTTGCGTGTGACTGACAGGCTGACAACACGTCAAAACTTCGTATGTAAGTAATACAATCGCTTTAAGGAAAAGGAGTTGATTTTTTGTTCGTATAAAGAGCGTGTCAGTTTTCTTTTGGAAAGATTTGTGGGTTACTATCGTCTCATAAAATATTCGTATGTAAATCTTCGAGAATATAATGTTAACAGTCTGACTTGATAGGCTCAGGGTTGATTACCTGTAACATGGATATAATAAAAAAACTTATTTTGAAGTCCCGTTTATCGAGGTGTTTTGATTTTATGTTCAAATCATGTTTTCTACTCATTGTATCAATTCATTAAATCAACCAAAAATTCGTTAAACGATTTCTATTAAATAATATATTCTGAATTCAAGATCAAACTATTTGACAGCCATTTAAGTTGGTATCTCAGTACCGTATACTTAGTTAGGACCTCAGTTCTGCGGTTATCCGTGAACATTGTAGCCGGGCCAATTAAGTTTAGTTTTCGTATCTACTAAGTTGTTTATAGCGTTAATACGTAGAAATGGTATGAAAGGTTTAAGATTATGTTAGTGGGAGAAGTTGGAGTTATATTATCACTCAATTAAAGTGGCTGTACCTTTACTAACTTTTACCTTACTACATTTTTGACGTTGGTGTCTTAAAAAAACATCAAGAGGAGAAGTAACAACGTTCGTAGGTGCTTCTGTTAACATGTTGCCAACAGACTGGTCAACGCGAAATAAGCCAACAGAAATATGTTTGGCAGTGGACGCCTAGACCGTACATTATGATGATCGTGATTGTTCATATTGACGTTGATGTCCCAAATTATGTATATTGTAGCGAAAAAAATAAAAAATGAAATGCTCTTTTTCGCCGAAACCACGTTTAATTTCGTTATATTAAAGGAAAAATAGAAAAAGCATTAAAAAGTAAAAAAAATGAATATTTAAGGTATAAAAAGGGTTGCAGGTTGATTTATGTAAAGAAAAAGATAAATAGCAGAGAACTTTGGTCCGATAGGGTGAAGTACGCGAATATCGAAAGAAAAATAAACGTCCTAACCAGTCGATTGCAATCGCTAATAGGTAACGCTCCCAAAATAAACCGTACTGGAAAAAAAGATCAGAGAACCAAGGTATCTCGTATTTTACAGATTTGAAAATTAAAAATTAAATAGTGAACGAATTAAAAATTAGCAGAGAGTTACTAACTACATTACTTAACTAGTACGTAAAAACATCGTATAAAATCGTTGACATAACGTAATTACGTCCGGCGAGGTGTCGTAGACTGCATGAACTGGCTCTCTGCTCAGGAGTTGGCGTTGGTTGCGTGACCTTTCGCAGTCAAGATGCGGACAAATACTCGGCGTTGACCAACGATGTCCAGCGTTATTTTGGGCCAGAACCTGGAGGCCGAAAGGCGGCCTGTTCTAAACTGTTTAATCCTAAGACAAAATGAATTAGGGTTAGACCAGAGTGATCAGACTGAACGTACGATTGAGGAAAACGGTTAAAAGATACGTAGATACCAGGAAAATAAACCTGACTATAAAATATATCCTGACTCAAACCATGGAGTATTGAAATCGTACTTGAAAGAATCGTTCCTATGACAATAAATAGCGGATATTAGCACAGAAGGTAAAAAAACCACAAACATACTACGGCAACAACACAACAGGAATACTTACCCAAGATAACAAACAAGGGCGACGTCGAAAGCAACTTTGCTTATGTTAAACAACTTAGAAAAAGCGAATTCACAAATTACACGTAAATTTCCAACAAACTGGGTCAGTATCAACAGCTCAACTGTTTGCAACTGTCGCACCATACTGAAAAAAAGGGGACCCATCTGTCAGAAAAAAAAAATTCGAATCACGAAATAAAAATGAAAAAAATCGACCAGACTCAATGACAAACGGAAAAAAGGTTGACAATAAAGAACCAAAAAGTTTTGATATGCAGAGTTATGCTGCAATATGTTATGGCTAAACTGGAAGTGCCACTACACCTAGTTTTAGCCGGCTACAACTACATAGGTGTAACCGATTGCATATGGCTAAAACTAGGTGTAGCCTTCATCATACCTTCCCAAAACATTAAATTCTCTTGTTCCTAAACAGATCCGCGTTGTGTGGTCACAGTTCTAACCTAATGTAAGTTTAACTAACTGCTACAGGCCACACCTACTTGTAGCCGGCTGAAACTAGGTGTAGCCGCACTTCGGGTTATAACTGTAATATATGTATAGACGAAATACTACACTCCGTGAAAAGTGCGAATGACCAAAGTCGACCATTACAAGTCTGTGTAATTAACCCAACATATTAATAAGGATGCTACTTTGGGCAGTAAAACATATATTTTTTCCTAGTTCCTTTTTTTTCCTAGTTATCTAGATAAATGTACCTAGTTGTAAGTTAATAACTGTCACGTTACCTGCAAAAAGGCAGCAGGCAAACTTTGATTCGCTTCTTAAATTGCATTTGTTGCGAAAAAATACGGACTTCTGACAACGAAACAAGATTTCTTTTAAACAGTATCCCAACTTCGACTATTGTGTTATACTTTGTTAGAATATAACGAACTTTGTTTTTTTTCAACAAAAACATGTTTCTGACGCATATAATGGCTAACTAGCTGATAACAGGAGAGATAACAAAAGGAGTCTGATTTGTATGCCATACGTTTCTGAAACAAAAATTATCGAAGTGTCAAAATTAAACACAAGTCAAGTGATGCGATTGGTTGTTGACAATTCAGTCAGCCAGTCAGCAGTTTACGTGCGTCTGACAATTTGTTAGCCAAATTTTGTGTTGATTTTCATTCCATTATCTAGGCATATGTATATCTGTCGTGGCCAGAACTTAGAATTGACAATTTCATGAAATGTTCGATCATTTCATGAAATGGCCAGCTAAAATTGACTATATCGTTTAAACGTTAACGTTTTATGATAATTATGACAGTCGATGTTTGGCCATATCATTAATGTAGGGTATCTGTCGTAGTCCGATCGTAGAAATGGCCATATCGTGACGAAAGCAACCTATTTGTCGACCTTCCCGGCTGACCACCGGGCATATCGCAAAGTAGATAGATGCATTTTACGCCGCTAGTGGCACTTCGACCAAATGGGTTAGGTTAGGTTAGAACTTTAACCAACCGCGCGCAAGCCGAGCGAGCGAAGCGAGCGGTGTCGTGGCTGTGGCTGGTGACCGCTACATCCAAGTTGGTCTCAGTTACTTAGGAATTATTCGAGTGTGAATAGATGCACACCAAAACAAAGCGACATCAACGCCTCTACCGGTGGATAATCTAACTATTCTAAGATCTGGCCACGACATATCTATCGACTGCAAATCAAATCAGTCTACGTATAACGTCTTAGTTGACCTCCTGGAGTCAACGCATAGAGTTCCCTCCAGGCATAGGAGAGCTGTGCGGTCCATGGCCCTTTACGGAGCTCCGGTGTGGGCGCGTTCCGTGAGGCGGCGGCCGGTCCGTCGGTTGAACGCGTCCCAGAGGGTCATGGCCATCCGGTTAGCCCGGGGATACCGCACGGTCTCCGGGGAGGCGGCGAACCTCCTTGCCGGATTACCGCCATGGGATCTGGAGGCAAAAGTCCTCGCGCACATGTGGGAGTGGCGCGAGGAGGCAGGACGCCGGGGCGTAACTCCGTTGCCGCGAGAAATCGCGGCACGGCGGACAGAGCTCCGGCAGGATCTCATGGCGGCATGGAGAGTGCGATTGTCGCAACCCAGCGCTGGGCACGCCACAATTGCGGCGATAAGTCCCCTCTTTGAGGAGTGGCTGGAGAGGCGCCACGGCGTCCTCACTGTCCGCCTGACGCAGGTCCTCACCGGTCACGGGTGCTTCGGGAGGTACCTGTTCCGGATAAGGCGGGAGGAAACGCCCGGGTGTCACCACTGTGTGGATCGCCCGGAGGACACGGTGGAGCATACGGTGGAGGTCTGCCCGGCTTGGGCGGAGCACCGCCGTGTCCTCGCGGAAGCGATCGGCGGCGGCGATCTCTCGCGTCCGGCCCTGGTCCAGGCCATGGTACGGAGCGAGAGTGCATGGGAAGCCATTACCTCCTTCTGCGAAGCAGTAATGCTCGTGAAGGAGGAGGCGGGACGCGTGAGGGAGAGGCAAGCTTTGCACCCTCACGCCCCTAGTCGCCGTAAGAGACGCCCTGGGCGTCGGGAATTGGCAGCCGATTCCCGGCCACCGTAGGCGCGGGCTTGCGGACGGCGAGCAATGGGTAGCTCGCCGTCCGGTAAGGACCAAGCCCGAGTTGACGGCGCGTCGTGTTCCACGCGAGCCTCAAAGAGATGTCAGCACTATTGACGGGGTCCGCTAGGGCCGATGCCAGCTAGGGTTGCGGGATGTTCGAAAGAGTTACCGTGGCCCCGGCACAGGCAACAGAAGGAACACAGGTGGGTTTTAGTCAGTAAAAGCCTGACACGCCCTCCCGCTCCGCCCAGAGCGGGAGAAGTCATTTGATGATTTCCGATCCACAAAAAAAAAAAAAAAAAAAAGGCATAGGAGAGCTACGAGTAGGGATATGACTAACAATGTACCTACCCATATTCAAGCAAATAAATGATTTGATTTGATTTGATGCTTTTTGTCCGTCAGGTAGATTATTAAAAAATATTGGACAAGTACATATTATATCTTCTTTTTTAACTTAATCAAAAGATTACAGCGATACATTGAGTTAAAATGTGGCATGACGTCACGCCTTGCTAGATTTTATACTGAGTTGTGATGTAGCGGGCCCCCACTCCCCAACTTTAAGGGGAATCTCCAGGTAGCCCACGAAATTCAAACTTTCTTATGTTTTTTTGCAATTTGCAAGTCGGTATTAAGTTGTATGTTGATTATAGTATCATTCGCGACCGTAACAAATATGAACTTACAGAATTATAATCATCAAAATCAGTAATACAACTCCATAAGTTCGTATAATCCTAATTGTCAAGATTTCATGAAATAGTCATTCAATAGAATTACTGGTCTGGTCTTATTAGAGTTGTATTGATGACTTTAATTATTAAAATTCTTTGAATACTATGTTTTTACGGCAGTGAATCATATTTTGATCAACATATAACTTAATACTAATTTGCAAATTGCAAAAAACGTAAGAAAATTTGAATTTTCCGGGCTACCTGGCGCTTTCGCCTTAATGGTTTTATTTAAGTCATTTTTATTAATATGATATAGCCAAAAAATACGTGTCCAATATTTTTTCTATTATCTGACTGGCGGACTAAATAGAATTTCTTTTTTTTACCCAGGCATCATCCCTATTCGATTACTTATGTAGATATGTTCCTAGAGCGGCAGTCGTCACGAATAGTTATGGTATTGAAATGTATGGTTGACACTATAATACTAAGATAACCGGATAAAGTAAAAGCCAATTATTTTACAAGAGTAACCGTGGAGTTTCTTGCTGGCTCTTCTTCATAGGAAATGACCAATTGGAACCGTGCACCTAGCTTGTGACGTTTCATGTGCCCTTGTAGGTTTATGTGAAATAAAAAAAAATGATTTAGAATATTGGTGCCAAGAGTACTTAATAAAATATTTCCTGAATAAAATATTTAGTTACTGAATAAAATATTTCCTATTGGTTGGATTGTGACAGTCACGTTGAACAGTTCATGTAAAATGCTGAATTTCTTCAGCCGCATCTGAGTGTACTAGACTATAATATCACCAATTTAGAATATTATATAGAAAGAAAGAAAGAAAGAAAAATAGGTTTATTTGTCACAGAAACACGTGCATACAAAAGATAAGAGTAATCAGAAAAATAAAACAAAGTAGATATACATTTATAATCACGAGCACAAAACAGAAATAGTCGGCGGCTGCGCGCCATGACTGTGACAAGAAGGCTTCCACTCAGCATGATGCTGTGCAGTATAGGACTAGACTTGGATGATATGATATTGTTCAGTGAAATATATTTTATTTTAAGAAGTATTTCTCTACATCGTGCATCATGTAAAAAGTGTATTTTTAGCCAAATTGTATAGTAGTAGTAATCAATTAACAAAGGTCTAATACAATTCCGAATCCTTCCTGAATAAATTATTCTTTACGTACATCCTGACCCTTGTTTCTTTAGTCTGCGGCGATTTTTCTAATAATTTGGTTAGCAAACAATTTCGCTTTCTTAACATCATTTTAGTTTTTTTTATTCGGGGCGTCCTTCTTCTTTGAATATTTAGACACGTTGGAAAAGAGATTCCTCCGTCATTCTTTCGAGTGTCAAGAAAGACGTATTGTCCAAAAATAATCCAAACTTTCATGAACATCTTGCCATACAATAACTTAGCAAGTTATTATCTAACAAGCCATATGCCCGGTGAGATTCTCATCAGCAAAATAAACGTACTTTCATCTTGCAACCTTACCCCTTTAGGGGATAAACTTTCAAAAATTCTTCCATACTTCACTTTCGTTAACTTTATGAGGAACTTTTGTGCAAAATTTCATGCTTCTAGACCCAGCGGTAGGCTGTGCGTCTCCGTCAGTGAATTTAAGAATGTAAGATTTTAATCAAGTGAGATTATGAGAGTTTGATTTGCCCAATAGAAAAGGTTAACACCTTTTCTATTGGGCAAATCAAACTTTCAAAAGTAAACGCAATCAAGAAACTTAAAGAAAGTACCAAGTTTTATACGCCAGTAAAATAATTTACTTGTTCTACTAAAACCCCCTATTTAAGGCAGTGAGGAAGTATAAACAGCGAAGCCTAAGTGAGAAAACCTTTTAGGTTTCCCTGAAAGCGTAATGCCATCTAATATTCGTACTTAGCGTGATGGCATGGCGTGATCACAGTCATTTAGCTGCTTGACGGTTGTGTGAGAATCACGTTTTGCCGGATTTTTTATTTAAAAAACGTGAAACAATAATTTAATAAGAAAAAAAAAGAAAGAAAAATTGTTTATTCTGCACAAACAAAACGCACATTACAAAAAAAAATACAAAGTACACACATACAAAGTATCCGTAGTCAATAATAATAATAATCAATCCGTATAAATTTTACAAATTTTTTGTCCATTGCTTGATGTCTGAGGCAAAAGGAGTATGTAAGGATCGTAACAGGTGGCGTTCTGTAGTTTCTGCCTACCGCCATGGGAAGAAGGCGTGAGTTTGTGTGTACTTGATGTCCGAACCAGGGACCAAAGACAATTTACGTTGCCTATAAAGTTGTAAATATGACTTTATACAGGATAATATTTTGATTGTTGTCGTTTCGAAGTGTGATGACAGCTTTAATTTGAAGTTTCGATTGGTTAAAACTGTCTCTCTCTTTTCAAAGCCTAGACCACCACCTCATAGAGCAGTATTATTTTAATATAACTTGAGTGTGGAAAAGAGATGGGGCTAGACGTTCTGTATAGATCCATCTCTTTCTCACACTGAAGTAACATTAAAATAATACTGCTTTAAGAGGTGGTAGTTGGCCCCCAGTTTTAGTCTAGTCACCAGTTACCACTACACGCATGCACACGCACCACGATGCACGATTCACAATGCTTGCATGCGTTGACGCGCACGCATCGCTAGGCACACAGATTATTTCCTTGGTTGGACCCTTCGATCCAATCGCGAGTAAACTTATATAGGGTGCCTCAGTAAGAGTGCACTTTTTAAAATTGGAATATTTTTTTTTCATGCAAGTGGCAACTTTGATATTTGACAGCTGTCACCTCTGTTTATTCCGATTATTAAAAATGGAGCGCTTTTCGAAAGAACAACACGTTGTGATTGTGAAAACTCATTACAACAGTGAACGGCATTCGTTACAGGAATATGATAACGGACTTCTTGTGGCCTCAACTGGACGGCATGAATCTGGACAATATGTGGTTTCAGCAGGATGGCGCAACTTGCCACACCGCGCATGAAACAATCGACTTATTGCAGCAACGATTTCCAGAACACATTATCTCACGAAATTCTGATGTCAACTGGCCACCAAGATCGTGCGATTTAACGCCGTGCGATTTTTTTCTTTGGGGTTTTGTGAGTTGCATGCTGGTTGTGAAACCAGCATGCAACTACGCTAATTATTGTTGTTTGAATACCAAACTCGCTGTTAAATCAGCTCATGTGTCAGGAGTTATAGAGCTTAAAATGAATTGGGCAATCTTGAACCTTGTACTAGCACTCGATGACGAGAAATTCAATTAATATTTATACTGATGGAGAAATGAACACACTTCATCAATATGACATAGCCATTATACGTATAACTAGATTTTGCCCGCGGCTTCGCCCGCGTGGATGTCGGAAAATATCCCACGAGAACGTACTTAAATATGTTAATCAAGGTAAACAATGTATTTCTGTAACACACTGTTTTCATATAACTCTATTGGTTTACGCGACGGACGCCAGTAAAGCAGCAAAGCAGTCAGCATGATTTTTTCCGACGTCTTCAACAATCATCGTCATATTTCAGTCAATTTACACTAAACTTTTATTGATTATACACCTATACCTTCATCATGGATGAAACTCCATCCATTGGTGAAAACCGTTTAAAAATCCGTTCTGCAGTTTTTTAGTTTATCTCGTTCGTACAGATACACAGAAGCGGCGGGGGGGCTTTGTTTTATAATATGTAGTGATAACTTGGCATTATGTCACAGGGATCCGACAGCCTTCACAAGTTTTATGAAAAATGTCACAGCCTATTCAGCACATTAATGGCATTGTTATTTATGTTTATTATGTTTCTCAACATGAGAATGTGTCAACTACTATTGAGGCAAAAAGGGACCTCCATAGTCTCCTGGTCTTTTGCGCACTCGGCTAATCTCCATTCAGATTAGCCGCCGTGACCAAAATTGGGTCAGCAGGATAATTACATAAAAATAAAACAACATCTACTTATGTATAACTATAAAATTATTTAATTTAAAGACCGCATAATAATGACACCTATAGATAACATTTTAAAAATTATAATAACTAAATTATTATGAGCATTCTATCGATTTCAATAAAGGTCCAGTTTAAGCTTCATAGAGGTACTAAATTACTAACAAACTATCAAAATTAAAATAAATATAATAACCTAACCTTACTAAAACTATTAACAAACTATGATAAAATATGGCGTCGAAAAATTCCTCCGCATAGCTGTCGACTAGTAATGTACCCACGCAACTGGCGGCATTGCTTAGCCTCTGGCCAAGGTAAAAGCCAGCATTTGGGTCACGGAAAGTGTCAACCAGCCGTTTGGAGATTTCGTTGAACAAAGCATGAGCAATCGGACCTCACGGCCCGAGGGTTTCAACCCCAAAACGGCTCGAAAATATAATTACAGGTAAGCTTATTATACTTTATAATAAAAGATAGTAATATAATTTCCCATGGGTACAAAACATAAACAAACCAATAGAGAAAGGAAAGGTTTTTTGATGATACAGGAAAGTTGGTGACATCAACAAAAAGTTGCATTAGAAGGTACTAGAGCGGTTGAACGAAACAAGTGACGTATGTGTATCTTCCTCACACTAGCAGCCAATCGCTTGCGCTGTCTCGTTACTGTGCGCGTGCCGGTGATTTTGTGATAAATTTCTAAAAAATGTCACCATTTTACCTGTGTTAGCAAAAACCTTTCCTTACCCTATTATTAAAGCATAACATTATCTCCTAAATATGACAATAACTAGTCACCACTTAGAAAGTAAGGATATTATAAAACCAATAATTGTTATCGAGAATGTGTTTATTTTATTTTTAACAGACTTCAAAAAAGGAAGTTATGTTTTTTTTTCACCGATTTCTCAGTGATTACTGGCCGATATACGTAATTCTTTATACATTTGGTAGAAGACGCACCCAATGTGCTCCCATAACATTTTTATTAACTTGGCTTCAGTAGTTATAGAGTTAGATTCAATAATAAGTTTTTAATCCAGTTCGTCAATTGATGTTGTTATCTTCAGATAGTAAGTAATAACACATGAATTTGAGTGAGGTAGGACTAAAAAGTTAAAAATAAAAACTTTTTACAAAAGAAACAACTGGATTTAAAAAATGGACTAAACAGGGAAAAATAATTTTAGTCGATGGCAATAAAAAAACAAAGACAGCGACTTCCGAAAATTCTATATTTAAGTTTTATATTTACATTATATTATTTTGTATATTTGTAATCAAAATTGCTACTTGACTGTTTGTACTTTACTGTGAAAACCATGCTGTTATCTTTACTATAAATGATAAACTTGCTGTAGAGTATTAAAACAATAGAGGTCCTAGAACAGTTCCTTGGGAACTCCTTTCTAAAATTAAATAGTACTTTAAAACGTTATGCTGTGTGAGCGTGCTCATTTTAAAATAAAATTTTGTGATATACGTAATCGAATGCTTTTGTCAGGTCAGGATAAAGGTTTTCAACACCTCATTTTACATCCTTAAATACTAATTTTTTTTTTTTTTTTTTTTTTTTTTTTTTCCTAACTATGGCATCTCGTAGTTGGCCAAGAGTGGCCGTGACTACTTAACCGGTCAATCCTGTGGCTGCCTTAAGCTAACTCAAAGCCTCCAGCCAGGGGCGTGTTACTTACAATACTAAGTGACTGCGCGCTAAGGGCACCCCCTGTGGGGTACGAACCTCGGCTTAGGGCGTCACTGGGGGGACAGCAAGTTTGGGACAGGCTGGATCAAAATTGGATAATTATTATTAATCTGGGGAATTTAAAGCTACAGGCTCAGCTTCGGCGCGGGCTGGCGCTTCTTCGAGCAAGGGTCGGGGGGAATTATTAACTCGGGGTTTTCGCGCTGGACCTCGGCGGCGGGGTCGGAATGTCGGTCTTTTGTGTTTGTGTACTGTACTGGTAGCCCTATTGCTTTCCTGGAGGAGAGTAATAGGGTCGTCTGGGTCTAATAGTGTGTGCCTCGGACGGCGGACTTTACTAATATTGGAGGGGGTATATTTAGCGGCCTCGACAACTAGGGGGTTGCGATGTTTGGCGGCGGTGTCAAAGAAACGCTTGGAGATACGTTTCATGAACTGGAGGATGGTGGGGATTTTGAGATCGAGATGGAGGATCTCGTTCCGGACATAGAAGGGGGATCCCGTGATCATTCGGAGGGCACGGTTCTGGAGGGTCTGCATCCTATGGATGTGGTGGGGTTTCGCGTGAGCAAAGACTGCACAGGCGTACGTCATGATAGGGCGTATGCACGCCGTGTAAATGCGCAACTTGCACTTTAGTGACAACTTGCTTTTTGCATTCATAATCGAGTGGAGTCTACCGAGAGCGAAAGCGGCGCGCGAACGAACCTTCTTTATGTGCTCTGCGAAGGTGAGGTGCTCATCGAGAATCACACCTAGATATTTGGCTCGCTTCTCCCAAGGGATAGGCTTACCAAACATGGAGATTGGTCGGGGGGGGGTGGGGCTATGGCGCGGTTTTGAATAAAGAACCGCTTGACTTTTGTCGGGATTCACTTCGATTCTCCACTTCCTGAACCAGTCACCAAGTTTGGTGACCGCTCTTTGGAGAGTGAGAGAAATCGAGGCTTGTTTGGTGCCCGAGCAGTAAATGGCCGTGTCGTCTGCGAACAGAGCCAACTGTGCCTTTTTGCTCCTGGGTATGTCGCTAGTGAACAGCGTGAAGATGAGGGGGGCAAGCACAGAGCCCTGGGGGACGCCTGCGCGGATAGGGTGGGGGGAGGATAGTGCTCCTTCGATGCGATAGCGGAAGGTGCGGTTCGACAAGAAGTCTCGTAAGATGAGTACGAGACGGTCCGGCACACCGAGTTGGTAGAGCTTATATAATAAGCCGTTGTGCCAGACTCTGTCAAACGCTTTCGCTATGTCGAAGTATATGACACCCGTCATCAAGCCACGCTGGAAGCCAGCGCTTATGTGTTCGATGATGCGGTGGGCCTGATGCACACAAGAGTGCTGGGTTCGAAAACCAAACTGTTCGTTTGGGATGAGGCCTTTTGTTTCGGCATAGTCTCTGAGACGCTTATAAATAAGTTTCTCATAGACCTTGCCGAGGACATTGAGCAGACTGATGGGGCGGTAGCTCGAGGGCTCGGATTTGGGCTTTCCAGGCTTGGGGATGCCGATGACAGTGGCCTTTTTCCATGCATCTGGGAAGATGTTATTGCTCATGGCACCATTGAAGATGGTGGTCAGTAGCATTATGAGGTGGGCAGGGAATAGTTGTATTACCCTGTTTGTGATGCCGTCTGAGCCGGGAGCTTTACGGGGCTTTAAACCCTTGATGATATCGTGCACTTCGTCTGGAGTGACGGGAGGCAGAGGATAGTCAGGGTTTTCAACGGGGGGAAGGGAGGCTCTACGTTCGACTTCAGCGTCGACTTTTGACAAGTGAGCTTGGTCTACTGGTTGAGAGCTGGGAGAGCATTGAGCCTCGAGGCTGTTGGCTAGGCATTCAGCCTTGTCTGCATCGTCGAAGGCGATGGTCTTGTCAGGGCGGAGTAGGGGGGGCATGGAGACTACTTCTTTGGACTTTAGTTTCCTTTGAAGTTCCCAGAAGGCCTGATGAGTGGGCTCTAGGTCGCTTAGCATCCTGTCCCAGTCAGCGGTACGCAGCTCCGCTAGGCGTGTCTTTACAGCTCGCTGTAAATGGCGCATTTGGGCTTTGTTCGCAAGGCAGGGAAAGTTGCTGTATGCACGGACAGCCGCGTTCTTCTCGCGCAACAGTTCACGCACATCATCCGGCAATCTCCAGCGACGGTCATCGTCCGCTGGAGTTACCTTTGAACAGTCGTTCAGGACTGATTGTACGTGCTCAGTGAGCGAGTCGATCGCGGCCGTCGTATCCGCGACAGAATCGAACTGATCAGGGATGGAGTCTAAGTGATGGGAAGAAGTGGATTTCAGGCTTTTGCTTACTTTCCTCCAATCTGTGACTATTTTGGTGAGAGGGGGTTGAGTGGGGTCATGGAGACCGACACGGGGGGCCAGTTTCATGACCACTGGTCGGTGGTCAGAGGAGAGCTCTTGTACCGCCTCTATAGAATCCAACCGTAGGTTGATATTCTTCAGAAGCGCTATGTCGAGGACGTCGGCGGTATGGTTGGGGTCGTGGGGAAAATGGGTTGGAGTCATCGGGGCGATGACATCGAAATTTAGTATGGGGCAGAGACCGAACAGTTGCCTACCTCTGGCTGAGGTGGTGTTGCTGTTCCAGGCAGGGTGTTTGGCGTTGAGGTCGCCCGCTATGATAACGGAATCACTCAGGCCGAAGAGGGCAGAGAGGTCGTCAGAAATCGACTGGGGATTTTCTGACGAGGTTTGGGGGGGAACATAGGCCGATACTAGGGTGATCGGTTGGTGGCCTGACATGCCTAGCCGGCATACAGACACTTCTAATTTGGATAGGGGGGGAGGATCCATAGGGATGCAGTGAAGAACCTTTCTATAGTATATGAGGGTGCCACCCTTGTGACACCGAGTCCTGTCGTTGCGAACTACGCAGTAGTTAGCAATTGACGGGTTACGGACGTTGGGCTTGAGGAAGGATTCCTGTAAAAGGAGAATATCAATTTGATGATCACGGAGGAACTCGGCGATCTCATCGCGTTGTCCGCGAATGCCGTTGGCATTGAAGTAGCCTAATTTAAGGGATCGGGGCTTAGTTCTCCCTTTGGCTTCTTTATCCATAGTGGGGGTTGGGAAGGTTGGCGAAGGAGGATAAGGCTTGCGTGATCTCGGGATATGAGTTATATATCTCCAGAATCTGCAGAAGGTTGCCGGCATTTCTGGCAGCGACTAATTCGCTTGCCATTTTCCTGGCGCGTGGGGTGAGGAAGGCCGTGAAGGTGCCCGAAATAATATTGAAGGGGTCGAGGGGGTTGGGGCCAACCGTAGTCGGCGAGTGGGGGGGTGCATTACCGGCTGCAGGGGCGGTTTTAGGCGCTTGCACCGGTCTCGGGGGGAGGGCGGGGGCGGGCGCGGCGGCGCGATTGCGGGGGTCCATCAGCGCTGGGATGGATGGAGGTGGGGGGCTGGTTTTGGCCAGGGCCGGGAAAGCCCTTTGATGGTTAAGGGCCGTCCAGGGGCTAGGCCTTTGAGGGCTTAGCCGTTCTGGCATTTGAGTCGAAGGGGCGGGGGCTTCCCTTTGCTGGCGGGCGACTGCGCGCTTGGCCAGTTTGGGGGATAATTTCGGGGCTTTAGGGCAGCCTCGGTAGTTTGCTGGGTGACCTGACTCACCGCATAGCACACAGCTAGGTGGCTCGGTGCACAGGGTGCGATCCTTGGGACGGGGGCAGTCAGAGGTGCCGTGCTCGCCCAGGCACTTGACACACCTGGGTTTGGCGTGGCAGTTTTTCTGCGCGTGGCCGTATAGCTGGCATCGGTGACATTGGCCGATGAAGCCATATTTGTTGGGCTTCTGGATTTCGAAGCCCACGAGATGACAAATGGTTTTTACACCAAAGATAGGGTGATGCCCTTCAGTTGGGGGACAGACAACGAGGACCATGTCGAATGCATGGCCGCCTCTGGCGCGGTGCATACGGTGGACCTCTGCAACCGGAATATGTTGGGCCTCTAGATCGGCCTTGATGGCGTCAGTAGGGATTTCTTTCGGAATCCTACGAATTACCACTCGGGTCTGGCGCTCTTCGGGAAGAGTGTAGGTGTGGAAGGACACACCTCTCGCCCGAAGGAGCCTGGTGAGCTCCCTATAGTCCTTGGACGTAGGGATGCTCACTTTGATACCCTGCTGGGTAGAGCGGGCGTTGGTGAAGCCGATCTTATGCTCGGTGCACCATTGGGACACATCTGTCCACTTTGCCTTGTCCTGAATGAACACAGGCGGGGGGGGTGCCAGCTTCTTGGGGGCTGAAGAAGCAGGAGTCAGGGCGGGGGGGGCATCCTGCGAGGAGGATGTGAGGGCGCTATTTTTTGCCGCTGAGGCAGGGGTAGAGGATTCAGGCTTTCCGGCCTGGGAAGGACTGGCTGAGATGGGAGCCGTGGGGACAGAGGCAGATGAGGAGGTGGAGGCTGAGGCGGCGGGGATGGCTGCCGCCAGAGGCTTTTTGGCCTTGCCGGCCTTTGAGGAGGCGCTCTTCTTCCTCTTCCCTCCCTTTCCGACGACTTGATAGTCGTCTGAGGAGGAAGAGGAGGAAGTGAGCGAGATGGCGTCTTCGGACTCTGAGTCCGAAGGAGGGGTGCAGGTGTCCATCACTTCGGGCTGGGGGGAGACTACGGGCGGCATCGAAACCGCCGTAGGAGGGATGCCCCTGTCTGCTACAGGGGGGGAAAGCGGGCTCTCGAGAGCCTCGCTTGGGTCGACGTGGCGACTACGCCAAGCCTTCCCGTATTTCAGCAAGAAATCGGGGTCCTTAAAAAGGACCTCTCTTGCAAAAGCTACGATGTCTGCGTCAGACATCGTAGCAAAAGGGAATTTAAAGAGAAAAAGAAAAAATAAGGGGACCTAATGGTCCTACTCCTACTCCCCGGGTGGATGGGCCCGGGGGTGAGTGGCCCTCCCTGTCGGGTGCAGACAGGGTTAAATACGAAATTGAAAGGTCCCTTGATATAATTGAGAGACGCCTGATGTATCTTCGGTGGGGGGCCGAACCATTCCACTTGGAAGTTGTCTATTAGCCTCGCCACAAATGTATCCATTTCTAGTTCAGCTATGCGACGACCTGGAGACGAAAAAATGCAAAATACTAGCAATTGAATATAAGAGTGTGAGGTCCAACCAAGTAAACAATACATAAGCCTACCGATGATCAACTCATGCATTTTCATTCGTGAATAGGTTCTTGTTTTGAGCCGGCTACGTCCATTCTAGCAATATTTGCACCTCTTTTCAATTAAACATTACAATGCAATCCAAATTCTAATCCAATCGGAGGTACATATGTTATTTACCTATACAACTACGGACTCCGAAGCCAAAGGGTAGATGGGCAAACGGATTGGCATTCCCGTAGTAAAGTGGGTCATCTTTACTGGCTAACCACCGCTCCGGGATGTACTCTCGAGGCTTGGGGTAGTTGTCGTCCATCAGGGACATATCTCGGTGGGTGAATACAACCCGCATCTGGAATGGTAGGCCAAGCACAGTTTAAAGAAACCAACCAACCAACTACATATTTGTTAAAGTATTGAATTGCAAAATATGAATAAGTAGAGGGAAAGAGATAATTACAAACTTTCAACAGCCGGGAAATAATTTGAAATCCTTAAAAACATTACAAACTTACATCTTTAGGTATCTTATAGCCCAAAACATTATATTCCTCTGTTATCTTCCGCATATTTCCGGATACTACCGGCATTATTCTCACCGATTCTTTGACGCAAGCCCTCAGGTATGGTCTTCGTTTTAAGTTTGACATTATCTCCTCCCTTAGTTTCTTTTGTTTGTCCGGGTGTTTAGCCAGAAGGTAGAGGGTTGCTGTTACTGTGTTTGCGGCCTGAGTAAAATAAAAAAGTTTTATAGTCAAAGATTAATGTATTAAGTAACCTGCTTATTTTTTTCTATCAAATTGTGTCTAAGTTATGCATACCGTATCTACACCAGCAAACAACATATCACTAGCCATAATATGAGCCACTTCTTCGTTGATTTCTAACAGTTTTGCTAAAACGCTTTTTACGTTCTCAGATTTGTTCTTGAGCTGTTCCTTTCCTTTTTGAATGAAGTGTTTTGTTAAACTGGAATCAAAAATAATGTCACACAATTTACATATTGTTCACTAATTTTTATTAAGTTATTTAATTAAAGGAGATATGAAGCACACCAATCACATAGACATTGAACTTACTTTTCATGATGCTCATACAATTTCATAACTTTCTTGAACATTGGGGTCGAAAACCATCTCCATAGATTTGGTTTGAAATCCAACTCATTGGCTATAACAAATAGGTCATGGACGCACTGGATCAACTGCCATTCTGGAGAGTCTGGGGGCAATTTGGGATCAAAGCAGTTCAGACGGCAGCCAAGAGCGACTGTGCCGATAGATTCCAGCGCCCATAAATTCATTTCCTTATCGAAATCGTTACTAATCATGTTCTTTTCGTCACGGTTGGCTTTCATCCGGCAAATTATTTTATTCATTTAAAAAATAAATCTTTTAGTGCTAATTTCTTGTTGTTCAAAACTTACCTTTTGATCATGTCCTGTGCTACTTCATCAAGTACTGTGGCATACTGTTTGATCGTCTTCGGTTGTAACATCACTGGGTTCACTGTTGAGCGGAACTCTTTCCACAGCTCACCTTGGCTGGAACCAAATATAATTTTTTTTTTTTTAAATTTAATTTATCATTATCTTGATTGGGATTTTTAAACATGCTGTTTCTAATAACTAATCTTTTTGTTGATAAACACGGGTAGTTATTTCAACTTACTCAGTTACAAGGCCTGTGGCGTGAAAAGTATGACCTTTACTTTTCTTAATTTTTTTTCTATAGTATTCTAGACTCTGGAATCCCGGACGGATAGGCAACGAATTTTCACTGCGTAATATCTGTAAATATGCTTCGAGAGGTAATGTGATTAATGTGATAGAATGATTATTTAAACTTAAGTTACAATACTACTATACATTTTTCTCTTGTAGTTAGTTCTTTTTTAACGTGTTACATAGCTATCTGTCGATTTTACTCCACCTAAAATAAAAAAATAAGTAAATCTACTTACGTGTTCTGAACATTTAGGATCATTAAGTAGAACCATTGGCGGCTGGCCCAACATTCCATCAAATCTAACGATTGGCCCATATAGCTCAAATAGCTTCATGGTGCCTTCAACTTGTTCGATGCCTTGAAACTGACCTAAATGAAAGATTTCATACAAATAAAATGTTTCTTAAGCTATTAAAATAAGTCAGCGGTCGCCAGATAGGAAGTAGCTACTGCAGAGGCTACATACAACGTTAATGGGGTAAACATAGAGGTAAAAAGGCCAATTTTAAAGACTTTTAAAGTTTCCTGTGAAAATTACTCTTTAAACCGGAGCAAACGGTAACATTTCCCGGACGAATACTTTTCAAAAGAGGTCTTCTACTACTATGTTTGTTCCACGAATTGTTCCAAATATAACTCACCTCCAAGCATAAAATGATGCATTTGCCCGATGATGGGCAATGACGAGGGTCCGGGAATCTCTTTCCATGACTTCAAGTTGGTTGTTTCTGCTACCGTTCTGAAAACAACATTAATCTTAATTAAAATCTTAGCTTTTATAGTTTATGATTGGCTGTTTCTCCTTTACAGTGCAAAGTCTTTGCAAAGATTCAAGAATCCACCAAAGATAGAGTGCATTTTTAACCCCTGAATCAAGCCCAAGGGTGTTATGAGTTTAACGGCACAACCATTTTTTTTTCTTTTATTTGAAATTTGACTCGATCGAGAGTGTTCTTAGATATGATTTAAGAAAATCTGTTCAGCCGTTTGAAGATTATCAGCTCTTTTCTAGTTGATAAATGGAAGTAATCATCTCCCACTAGTCTAATCAAGTAGAAATTTGGTATTCTGTTACTTCAATGATATTAGATGAACATAGTAACCTTGAACTGATACTGCAGCATCACCTGGAATTTGCAAGATACTCAACTCCCTCGCCCAATTACAACAGAGGTATCATGTTTGGGCTCTTTGGAATGGTCTCAATGAATAGGTAATAGATAAATATTGATCAGTGTCTGATGACAGAGTACGAAAGCGAAATGAGGATAAATTAATAACTTGCTTCACGGTGGGAAAGAAATGCGTACAGCTGCGCAGATTAATATTTTGATCCAAGCGTCGTCGTCGCGTCGGGGGACAGCTAATGAAATCGCCCAAAAGATGAAGCTTCTACCCAGCAATAATAAATGTATGTTATTGTAGAAAAGATAGCTGCTGTTACCTTCCTATTTTCATTTGCCGTCCCTCGACGCGACGACGCGACGCTTGGATCAAAATTTTACATACAGCTTATTATTTTTTACATTTTACAGTTTTTATTTATGTCGGGAGTTTATTAAATTTTAAATGTAACTTTTTATTTTGTTTGTCAATGATATCGATAATATTAACTACGTGCACAATGAGCGTGCATAACCCTATTATTTGAGAAGCATACGACATCTGACTTTGAGACTTTTGCTTGTCAGACAGTACCTACTATTGTTAATAACAGATAATTATGTTATCTAAAGAGAACGTAGTATAGCTGTTCTTAAGACATAATTTTCACCTTTATCAGACATCCTTTTAGGCCCCGTTTACATTATGTCAGTCAAGAAGAATATTTTTATAAAATAATAATTATTATTATGGTATGTACCTATATGGCTGCTAATTTTAGACAAACACGAAAATAATAGCGACTAACTCGGGATATAATAGTTACACGTAGATACGGAAGAGACCATTTATTTTTGCAATTTACTTTGGCATAAAAAAAAGATTCCCTAACCGCAGGGGCACCACAGGAAGAGGAGGTAGTTTATTAGTACCATCTTTGGCACTGGACAATCTATGTGTAGATAATCACCAAAATATCAGTCAGATTCTTAACTTAGTTCAATAAAGTCAAATAGGTTACAGTAAGTTGACTGTCGCAATGGAAAAAATGGTTGGTTTCATAAGTTGTTTCCATGCACTCGAAAATTTTGTAAAAACCAATGTAGGTACATATATTAACAATGGAAGTCGTTCAGAAAAGCATCAAAGATCTAAAAGTACCTACGGTTTACTTCCTCTTCCAGCTTATTCTGAGCAACGCTACAAAACAAACAAACTGATATTTTTGACAAATCTATTAATACCTACATCTTGTTACATTTCTACATATATTAAATATACATAGTCTGCACTACTTAAAAAAATACGATATGTGTGATACAGCAGCCGCTTGACACAATGTTATTTACATCGAATCTACTCTCTAATGAACAGGAAAACCTTATAATAATATTACCTAACAAATTAAAACACCTGTTGATACGTTATTTATATTGAACGAATGAAATTGAGATTCAGATTAGGTGGAGTCAATATATCTAAACTAGAATAACTAGAAATACACAAATATAGTGTTTAGCAAACCAAAAAATTACACTCACCTGATAAATTTCTTATTAATTGCCACTAAACTGAACAGCGGCTTGAATTTTGTCTTCTGCATGTTGATGTTGTTGATGACACAATAACACAATCAGCCGTTTGTGCTGTTATCGCATATCTACCTACAGCAAAATTAGAGATATCACTGACGGGTCACTGGTATACACTGTTGATTAAATGTAGATTATATTTAATAACTACACACTTTACTACTTTGTTTACAGCAATTACAGCCTTCATATCTACGTAAAAAGAGTATTTGATATTATTTAAAATCATTATATCTTCAAATCGTTTACATATAATTCATACAATAAATGAATATCGCGTAACGAGTGGTTTGAAACTATTTCATTGGTGGATCAGTAGCGAACTGCGAATGATCTGCCGACCGAGACTAGTAATAAGTGTGTTTATAAACGCGTTTAACCTTCAGCATTACTAATCTAGCTCCGAACGAAATCGTTTGATAAATATAATATACCTTTAGCCATTCAAATAACAGTCGTATCGTGTTGAGGCAGAGTCGGTTTTTGGTAGTTGGCTGTTTGTTGTTGAGTGTAGAAAACCCGTGTTTGTTGGCGTGTAATTATTAAAGGTGTAGATTGTTTGCCATTAAATCTTTGAAAATATTAATGAAAATAATAGTGGTAAAATAAGATAAATAATTACTGGAAGTCCATTTATTTCCCATATTATTCATGTAAGACTATTTTGAGGACTTTTGGCTAACAAACAGCAGAGGTCCCATTACAAAATCTTGGTCAACTCCTAGCCTTTTTTGGTTTTCGTAACAAGATTAGCTGTCTATCATAGACAGTCTGTAGAGGGCCGTAATCCTCAGGGCGTACTTCTATAATACTGAGGGCTATCGAAAAAGGTATATTGGATGACCATAATACAGTGCCAAGATTAAAAGTGGGTATGGTTGAGTCGTACTTTAATGTGGCGCCATCTGTAGGACGGATGTGTTACTTATAAGAAAAGTTTTGTGAACAATGCACCTATGTCTGTGTGTGTATGTGTTTATGTACCATTCCACTTACGCCACCGATCCAAAATTGTTAGCAGCCATTCGTGGAACGGTTTATATACCTATATATATATATATATTCCCTTTAAAAGTTTTGTTTTCAAAAATTTTGTTTCCAGATATCTACATAATACTCGGAAGACAGTAACGATGTAGAGTGTACATCGTTGCTACTTTCTTTTGCTTTTCGTCCAGATGTTCCATTTCATCTATTTCCGTGACTAGCGTTACAAATAGTAGTTTAAATGTACCAGTAAGCAGCAGGTTCAACCTAATTCCGCCATCCCCGATGTTTTGTTTCTCGAAAACCTTGGTACGTGTTTTGCTGAAAAGCCATAACTTTGTGTGTTAGGTCAGGTGAAACTATAACTTCATAAATAATTAGACTTAATTTTAAAACTTTGTGTAAACGGTCTAATCACAAGCTAAAAGGTGTCATGTGAAATATTGTTATGTTGTAACTCGAAAAAAATACACGTATACCTACCTTAAAATGTTCAATTCAGGTCATAAGCCCCGAGTCATATTTATTTATTTATAATTTTATTTCAGAACATAATTACATATAAAATAGTTAGTAAAGCTTTAAAACTATGTTAGTAACTTATACCTACTTAATTCAATTTATCCAGTATACTTAATTGATTAATTGATTTTTTTTAATTTATTTAAGGTAATTAATTACCTTACATTAAAAAGGACCACCAGAATTGTGTACCTTATTCCAGTGCCCCAGAATAGGACACTTAACCCTTTCTGTTATGGTGTTTAGAAGGTCATTGGAGCTGCCCCGCACACGACGCATCAAGGAGGCCACTCTCTTGCACACTATTGCTCTAAAGCAGTCTGTGTTGGCCTCCGCAAACATCCCCGATGCACTACAGTATCGCGACAACCCTGTCATCATCCTAAACCTATTATTGTAGAGGTTCCGTAGGGCATTGAAGGCATTCTGCATATAGCGGACCCATAGGCTGCAGGTGTACAATGTCTGACAGTACTCCTTAAATAGAGTAATTTTAACATTTCTTGTGCACCTTGCAAACGATATACAATATTAATTATATACAATATTATTTATTTTTGTAATATCCAACATGTATCGAACTTTGTAGCTAGCGCAACAGAAGAAAAATCTAATAAACATTTAAATCCCGCTATTTTTTAAAGATGCGTTCCGAAAATGTACCCGCGGTATTATGTCACAATATTAAAGATTGTTGAAAATATATATAAATAATTATATTTTATTAATTATAAACTTCGTATTTTTTTCTTCAACATTCTCTTTATTTGATTATAAAAAAACATAATTCGATTATTTAGAATAAAAATTTTTACGTCTAGGTACATCGTCTCCACACGTAATTGATTAATACAAAATATTGTAAAACATTTAAACTAACTAGAGTAACATGGAGTTTCCTGCCCATTTCTCTTTATAAAAAACTGCTTTAATTTTGGAACTACTACCAATTCTATTTTCTTGTAAATTTTGAAGTTCAAAAGTGCGTTTTGTGTCCTATAAATGATTTGACTTTGACTTTCAATGGTCAGTGTGTGCGCCACCTAAAGCTCCACACAACGCGACTGGCTATTGTTGAATGTCGCCGAGGACACGATCGGGTTTTATTATCCTGTCGACGACGGAAGCTCAATTCAGTGCAATCACTGCGCGGTGATGCGGGACGCGATATTGTTGCGCTCGTGGTGACGGTGGCGCTGTTGGCGGCGAGTAGCGGAACTAAAAAACTTTATACGCAAGATTTTTTGGTGTGTTGTTTTTAAAGCAACCGTGATGTATTAGGAATGATCTGCGGGGCAATTGCGTAACACATGTCATTATCAATCGGAATCGGTTTCATTTTGGCAGTTCAACAACATTAATTGCGTTATTTACGTGTTGAGCAGACAAATTTTTCGAACTTATGAAGCAATGGATTAGCAATTTACTGCACAGTGATTCAGATTTCGATTGATAGTGTGTTATGCAATTAGGGTGCAGTTCTTTTATTAAATTAATTATTAGAATGCAACTCAACCTAATAATTCATTGTCCTATTTGTTTATAAATACTTGTTTATTATTATCTGAGTGGGGTAATTTATAGAGCGTGTGAAGCAAACCACGAAAATTCCCGTCCTTTAACGAGCGAGTGAATCTGTGCATAGCGTGGAGTTTAATTTAACAAATTGAACCGCCATCCGGCGGCCAAGTGGCGGATATGTCATGATGCCGCTCTCATGACGCACGTCAACATTTTCATTTCTCATTCTTGCAAAGTACGCTTGAAGTTACCTGATCAGAGGGATGAAAAATGTACTTTTCTTACCTGGGAAACGATTTTCCCTACTGCCAAAAAATTTAAAAGCTATGCAAGCATGCCCCAACTTTTTATACAGCCACTCGCGTGTATGTTCTATGTTCTATGTTACGGGACTTGGTTTCCGCACTTAGTCCTACATGTGGACCATTATGCGTGGGCCATGGCGGCCATCGGCGGTTATTCCAACCAGCCCACCTCCCTCCAGAACTTGATTATGTTTTCTGGTCTGTCTAGGATGTCTTTGAAAGATCTGGGTGACCCGAGGGTTTCTGTTCTGATCTGGGCGACGCCTGTGCATTCAAAGAGCACATGCGCAACGGTTTCCTCAGCCTCCATGCATGCCCTGCACAGAGGACTGTCCGTTATGCCTATTGTGTGGAAGTGTTTGTTTAGCGAGCAGTGTCCCGTGATGGTCCCCGCCACCAGGCGCAGGCCGTCCCTGTCTAGGCGTAATAAGCGACCGGTCAGCCTGCCATCTAATGATGGCATAGCTTCCCTGGACTGCCTGCAGCCCGGTGCCGAGGCCCACCATTTCTCCGCTTGTGTGTGGGTGAACTCTTGTAGCCACCTGCGTAGTTGGTTGAACGGAATGGGTACAATAGGTTCGGGCCCACAGACTGACGTGCCGGATGCTCTCCTAGCTAATTCGTCAGCTGCGTCGTTGCCTAATGATCCACTGTGTCCTTTTATCCATTGCAGTGTCACTGTATTGCGATTTGAAACCGTTAGACGTTCCAGTGCATTGTGACATTCTAGTGTTAGTCTCGATGTAATAAGTTTCTTCCCTAAGGACTGGAGAACTGAGGCGCTGTCAGAGAGTATGCGTATGTGGGCATCCGTGACTCTCCTGGCTTCTATGGCGTAGGCCGCTTGTATAATGCCCACACATTCCGCCTGGTAGACGGTTTTGAACATTCCCAGCGGACTGGATATATTTATGTTTAGGTCGTGTGAGAAAACTCCGACTCCGGTTCCAGAGTCGGTCTTTGATCCGTCAGTGTATACTCTCAACTCTTTCGGGCCTGAGTAGTCACACTGTTCTTCCGCGAGTATTATGTTGTAACTCTTTTGAAAGTAATGAATTTTCGGGGCTTTGTCGCAGGGTGATGCCATCATTGGCTGTCGTTTGATCGCATCTTCCTTTATGCGTATGTGCTTGACCCTGGAGTCTGTGCTTAGGGTTCCTGACGTATGGAGCCTAAAGGCAGCAAGGGCCGCCTCCTTCCTCACGATGAGGTGTAGGGGTGGCAGTCCAAGCATTGCCTGTAGGGCAGCTGTGGGTGTGGTTCTCATACTGCTAGTGATTGCCACACAGGCAAACCGCTGCAGTTTACCGAGATCCCTTTGGGCTGTGCTGAGGTCTGTCCTGGGCCACCAGACTAGTGAGCCATAAGTGATAATTGGTCGGATAACTGTAGTGTATAGCCAGTAACTAACCTTGGGGCTGATTCCCCAGTTTCTTCCAAGCAGTCGTTTGCACTGCCATAGGGATATGCTGGCTTTCGTAACGATGTGGTTGGTATGTTTTGCCCAGTTCAGCTGTTTATGCAAAAAGATGCCCAGGTATTTGGTTTCAGTTGATAGGCTTAGGGTAGTATTAAAGAATCGTGGTAGTTGTAGTGTCGTCACTTTCCTCTTTTTTGTGAAGAGGATCAGTTCGGTTTTTGTAGGGTTCACTGATAGTTGGTGTTTGATGCACCAGGCCTCTACTATTTTCAAGGCCTGGCGCATCAGGTTACATAAAGTGTTCTCGTGGGTGCCGTTCATTATTATGGTTATGTCATCAGCGTAGCCTACTGTGAAGTAACCATTATCGTTGAGTGTTTTGATGAGGCTGTCTACAACCAGGTTCCATAGGAGCGGCGAGAGAACGCCACCTTGCGGGCAGCCTTTTGCTACTATAGCCCTTGTAGTGTCATTCACTGTGACTTGTACAGCTCTCATTTTGAGCATGTTGTTGATCCATCTACTCAGGGTTGTGTCTATGCTGTGTCTGTCGAGGGCCATGTTAATACTGTTGAACATGGTTTTGTCGAAGGCGCCTTCGATGTCGATGAAGGCTGCCAGTGATGAGCATTTGTGATCCACTGCGCATTCAATCTTAGAAACCACGTTGTGCAGCGCGGATTCTGTTGATTTGCCCGTAGAGTACGCATGCTGTTGTTTATGAAGTGGTTTTGCCCGAAGGGGTCCGTCACGAATGTGTCTGTCACACAGTCTCTCGAGGGTTTTTAGTAGAAAGGATGTGAGGCTAATAGGCCTATACGCCTTGGGTTGTGTGTAGTCGGTTTTGCCAGGCTTGGGTATGAAAATGACTTTCACTTCGCGCCAAGCTAGCGGTGTGTATTTTAGTGCTATACAGGCTCGATAAATCTCCACCAGCCATGGTGTCAGATGAGCCACTCGCGTGTAAAATTGTAATAAAAGATATTATCAACAATTTTGTAACATGACTTTTACTTTTCACTAAATCATTATTTAATTATCATGGATTTAAGCTAAATATTTACCATCATCAATGATAAAAAATACTGGCTGGTAGAATGCCACAGACAAAAGGCGGGTAAGCGGCAGTTTGATATTCAGTTGTTTTGTCGACTACTTAATCTCTCATTGTTGTCATCATAATTCACAACTTTTACTATGGAACCAAACCTGAAATCTTGAAAAACAAAATTAGCTGTTCGTTCCCTACATTTATGTTCGCAGAACTCGTCAAAATGTAGGGAACAGCAGATTTTTTTCGCGATGTTTTAATTAAATATACTTTGTTTAACTAATCAGGTTTTTATTTAATTTCCTCATATTCGAAATGAAAAGCAGAGTGTTTACCTCGAGTGAAAGACCTGTTTAGGCACTCGAACTATTGCCCTCGCTACGCTCGTGCGCCAAACCATCTCGTACCTAAATAGGTCCCTTTCATCCCTTGTATAATAATCGACGAAGATAAGTGTATCCGAACGTTTTATTGTTTATTACTTTTTTGGGCCTACTAGATATGGAATTTGAAAATCGAACTTCGAATCGACTTGTTTCGATCTCCTGCTTTTTTCGTATCGAAGAGAAAGTGACAGAACAAAGTGAAGTTCAAATCTTTCAAATTTTGTGAGTAGACCAAGCACTGTTCTCAGAACAAATTATTTAAAAAATACTTTGTCTCACGCTCGCAGCAAAATCGAATCTTGCTCACTGTCTTTAAACAGCAAAACCTGCTTGTAAGAGATGCTGAGGTGAAAATATCATGACACGCACAATATTTTCAACTAAAAGTAATTATGTCAACTGTCTACTTTGTTAACTAATAAAATATTTGTTTTTATGTACAAATGACACGACAATCCACTTTGAACTTCATCATAGAAATCTTTTTCATAAAAATCCACGCTAACATTTATTTTCAGTGGAGAAACAAAGGAAATTGCTTTTTGGAAGCCGAAACCTCAGCGAATACTCAAACTCAAATCGCTAACACAACAATATTATCGCTCCCAAACAAAACTGTTACCTTTAATTTGCAAAACTACAATAATTTTACTTTTAACTTTTAATTTTCTGATATAGTTTGTTTTACAAATATACATATTATACTACTGCCGACAAATTACTTTGGAGTTTGGCAGGTGAAAATAAAACTCTGTTTCATTATAGATTAAATAAAATAATAACAAAACAATTGGTTTAATTTTTACCATATTGTATATGTATTGTGTTTGTATTGTTTAGGTATTATGTGTTTGTGTTGTGTTGAAAAGAGTATGCTTAGATGGTTTGGTCATGTTGAGAGGATGAATGAAAGTCGACTAACAAAAGGTATTTACACGGCAGATGTGAGTGGAAACGCCGGAAGGGGACGCCCTAGGAAGACATAAATATAGTGATCTTATTGGTGATGTCCTTCAGAAAGGTCAGGTGCGTAGTACTCGCAACCGGCGTGCGTGTATGACCAGATGTATGAATGTAAACGAGGCAAAAGGAGTATGTAAGGATCGTAGCAGGTGGCGTTCTGTAGTTTCTGCCTACCCCCATGGGAATAAGGCGTGAGTTTATGTATTATGTATGTAGGTAATATGTTCTCGCTACTGAGGTGAAAAGTTGTATGTGTTACACGAGACCAAAGTTATTGGCATCTCGTGTCTTTGAATCCTTCGCTGCGCTCAGGATTCTTACCTACAATCATTCGCTTATTCGGGATTCAAAATCAACACTCGCAACAAAAACCAACTTTGCTCTCTTGTTGCACAAATAACTATTGTCTACTTCGTTCCATGAATATTATTAAATAAAAACAGCGTATTGATTTCAAAAGATATTCATGTCATGTAAAGATAAGCAGACTGAATTGATGTTTCTTTTGCGTTATGTCAACAAACAAAAACTTAGTTCTGCTCTTATCCCAATTTACTGTGGAAAAACGACTGCAATTTATTCCTTTTTTTTCATCTATTTGTACAATATTTTATTTATACACCCGCTTGAATCCACTCTATTTGGCAAGATAAAACATCGCGAAAATAAAATAAATGTCCCAAAACAATGACAAATTATGGTCATCAGTCACGAAAGAAACACTCGCTGGACGAACAAAGTCGAAAATAGGGCCACTATTAATTAGAGTAATCCGAAATGACAAAATAACTTCCGAAGTAAATCTGGTATATTTATTATCTTCAATGTTTTGTGGGATCTTTGTACCCGAAAGTTGAAAGGAAAACTGAACTTTAGTTGCGTTAATTTAATTAAATTAACGCAACTAAAGTTACTTATACTTTCAACTCATTCAATTGAATGAGTTGTAAGTCTTTTTGCCTGAAAAGTGATGAACTGAAAACAAACAAAGAAACTTATATTAGTCGATTTTGTTAAAGGTACGCTCTAAAGGGTTGGACTCACATTATTACACAATCACAATCTTTGTTAAGTATCACAATCTGTATGACGTAATCTGGTCGTTGTGCCGAATTGTGAATCCCTACAAAAACGAAAAATATGAAAATACTTTTTCTCTTTTTACGGTTGATTCGCCGTGTGCCGGGTACGGTCGTCGTATGGATCACTGTGGCAGTTTGTTGACAGACACGGCGGCACTACGGCACGGTGCCGCCGCAGTATGACATCCATAAAATGTCAGCAAGGGAACAGCATCATGCTACTCAGCATGGTACTCCACGCTACCCAGACGTCTTCTTGTCACAGTCACGACGTGCAGCTGCCGACTATTTCTGTTGTATGATTATAGATCTCTTGTTTCTTTTTTCCAATTTATTGTCTTACTTATGTGCACATGTTTCTGTGACAAATAAACTTATTCTTCTTTCTTTTTAAAAAGAGACCTATGAAGTCTATCCAATTGAAGTAACGACTTTATGATAGGTATATGACAATTTATTTAATTTCGTCACCAAAAATGTTATTCAAAAGGTATACGGAAATAAGTTATAGGCATGGTCCAGTAGATATATGAATAACCGACATCACATTTAGCTGTGTTTGTAATCTCTGGCGAGATGTTAAAACATTACTGAGCCGAAAAAATGGAGTGGACCTGCACCCAAAATAGAACTCGGCTTCATTAATGTCCTTCATGCACGCAATTTTGTACTGAGGGGTACCCTTAATTTGATTATGTTCACTGTGATAAACATTATTATTAGTGTGTGGTAGAGTGACTGAATTGGACGGAGGAATCCGAAAACGAAAGAGAAGTTAATGAAACAATTCGATATACCTAGACTTGGTTCGGTTGGTCATAAATGGCTGAATACAGTAGGTATGTTTTCATTATTTTAATATAACATTATATTATCGATTATTGCACAGTTTTTAACTGAAAGAAGCAAATATGACATGTACATGTATCTGTATATTATTAAATAGAAGAAAAGAAAGAAAAATAGGTTTATTTGTCACAGAAACACGTGCATACAAAACGATAAGAATAAACAGAAAAAATAAAACAAAATAGAACCACATTAAAATCACGAGCTCAAAACAGAAATAGTCGGAAGCTGCACGTCATGACTGTGACAAGAAGGCTTCCACTCAGCATGATGCTGTGCTATGAGGGACCCACAGCACAGCGTTGATTTTCAGTGGTTACCCGAAAAAGACGTACGGAAATCAGGTCAGGTTCAGTGATCAATACATAAATAGTTACATAACAAAACAAAAGAACCAGTAACAACTTAAAATATGCTGCAACTATACAACCAAATATATGTATATACGTATGTTTGTATTTATTGTACATGTAACTGGTGCACCACTGACTACCTACAGTATTGTCTCTCCTTTTCCCTTTAATCCACCCAAAGGTTGTCTGTGAAAGATCGCCTATAGCGATAAGACCGCCCATTGTAGCACCCTATTTAAAACACATACATAAATACATAAACTCACGCCTTCTTCCCATGGGAGTAGGCAGAAACTACAGAACGCCACCTGCTACGATCCTTACACACTGCTTTTGCCTCGTTTACGTTCATACACGCACGCTGAGCTGCTCCAATTTCTTTTCATTTCTTTTTTTTCTCATACGTATTGAATGATGTTTTTTTTGTTCTATGTAATATTATTTTAATTATTGTGAGTATGAAGACCACGTGGGTCCTTGTTTTTTTTTCTCTCAGTGTTAACCATCGTCTGGCAGTTTGAGTAATTTATGCGGCCTACCCAAATGTCCTTTCTTTGGTATTGTTCGTCGTATCGTTGAGCTCCTTAAGTTCTGAGTTGAGCTGTACGATTACAGACAGAAGCGTGCACTGACTGGACAGGTCCACTCAATCTGTGTGGCTTTCCTCAAAAGACCATTTCAGACACCAATCTACATGATATTCACATGATCTGACCAAGATTATGTCTGGATTTTAAAAGAGTCTCAGAGTAGTCAATAGGAAACGCCGGCCTCATCTAGTTTTAAAAAATATGATTGACGTGTAAAAGTGTTTGTACAAACCTACTTACAGAAATAAACTCATTTATCATTCACGCCAGAAGCAGCCACGCGGCGCGGGACGCGGTGTTCCTTGCGAAGCATGTGTGGTGTGACTATGAATGATAGGCTGAGGAACGATGTGATAAGGCAACGGTGCGGTTTAAAAGAAGATGTAGTGACAAAAATTTTAAAGAGTATGCTTAGATGGTTTGGTCATGTTGAGCATGTTGAGAGGATGAATGAATGTCGACTAACAAAAGGTACTTACATACATGGCAGATGTCAGTGGAATGTTCGAAAGAGTTACCGTGGCCCCGGCACAGGCAACTGAAGGAACATGGGTGGGTTTTAATCAGTAAAAGTCTGACACGCCCTCCCGCTCCACCCAGAGCGGGAGAAGTCATTTGATGATTTCCCATCCAAAAAAAATAAAGATGTCAGAGGAAACGCCGGGAGGGGACGCCTTAGGAAGACATATAGGGTACGTATTGGTGATGTTCTTCAGAAAGGTCAGGTGCATAGTACTCGCAACCCTATTTAAAATTTCTATATTTTTATCTGTAATTTTTATGTAAATAATAGAGAGTATTCTATCTATCTGTCTATGACAATAAAAATAGACTCCTATACCTACTAAAAGTAATGTTCCCTCTATAATACACCGCACCAGAACAAAACAAACTAAAACTGTTAACCCTTTTCCACCCTTTATTTCCCTAAATAATCCCCCATAACTCAGGCGCATAAAACAGATACCGTCACAGTTTCAATTTATGTACAGTTAAGAAGGATTCACAAAGTACTTGCACCAGAACAGGTCTAATTTGTAATGCTAATCCCATACATTTGCCACGCTAAGTACGCTGTAAATCTGGACTGTTATCTTACCAACTGATGAGATACGGCGAAACAATTTGTAACATTTCCTAAGTATTCGATGTAAGGGTGAAGTTTGCTTTGAAAGGGATTCTATTAGCGTGACATATACGTTTTATGTGTGTAGTTAATTGTATTAGGTATGTACCGAATCTATAGACTTTAATTTTTTTTATTTGGTCGAACTTTCGTTGCTGAAGTATAAGAGTCGTGCTAATAGCCACCTTGCAATCCTTGCCTTCGATCGAAAGTAGACATCAAAGTTTATAAACTTCCTAACCTAACCCTAAAATATTTACAGAACACAGTTTTTCAACTAAATCTCCGTTTCATTAGGCTGTAAACTTGTGTAACACCTCACCACACGTTAATAAAAAATGTTATAAACGAGAATACGGGGATCTAATGCTTTGAGAACGTGTTTAATATCTCGGCGACGTGAGGGTTGAAGTGAAATGAGACATTTAGACAGGATTCGAGGGGTTTGATCATGATATTCAAGCATGTAGGTACCATGCGAGAGACGAACACCGTACACTATACACCGTAAGGACTATTCTTGTTTGCAGCGCTCCGTCGCTATAGTAACGCTTGCTAACAGGCAGAGGGGTAATTCCGGTAATTTTAAGAACGTTCGCATTCTAATCTCAGTCACAATCTGTCAAAAATTGTATAGCTTTTACCTAAATTTTTGACATTTGACTGTCGCTGAGATGAGTTTGCGACTAGATTTTGAACGTTTTTAATTACGGGACATGGGCTTCAGGTGTGGTCACCGTATGCACGGGTTTTTGTTTTCAAATTGGTCAGACGTAAGTTTCCTCGATAGTACCTGATGATTATGATCTCGTCGAGCTCGAATGACGTTGACAAGGGTGCGCTGTTGGTAAACATTTGTTCAATTGTTTTGTGAAATATCACGTAAAATGTATTCAAAAACAAGATGGCGGCATTAGTTCCGATTTTAGCAGCGCGCCAAAATAACCTTGTAGCACTATAAGACTATGTGACCTGAAAAAAGAACCAAAATACGTTTTCACGTCAAAACGATAGAGAAGCTGTTATAGCAAAAAACAAAGTTTCCAGAAAAAAAAAACAGTTTTCTAAATGAAAAATCGAGTCAAAATTATATCTTCGTCAAAAGTTCAAAATTCAACGTTTCAGCAAGTCATTTTTCCTATCTGCAGAAGTTCAAGAAGAAAAGTCTACTTGCATTCGAGATTTTAATTAATTAGGGTTTATATGCCAAAAACAGCTTCTAAACATTAAAATAATGATAAAAAACAATAAAATATCCTTACAACAAACTAAAATCTGGCGTCCAAAAATTCCTCCGCATCACTGTCGACTGGTAATGTACCCAAAACACTGGTGGCATTGCCACATTGTATGGCAATGCTTAGCCTCGGGCCAAGGTAAGACCAGCCCTTGGGTCACGCGGGAAGTGTCACTCCTGATGGATTTGATGAAAGAACATAAGATTGATTTAACTATTTATTTATTTATTGATTTAGGATCTCCAACAAAAGATGTACACAATACATGACACATAAATAAGGGCAAAATCAGTTATTAAGTAGGTGTACTCCTTATAGGAGAGCACGGCATGCGCCATGAAGTCAGTCAATCAAAAAGGGATTTATGGAATACTTCGGCAGAATACATAAGTGCATGACATGCGCAAGAGACACGACAAAAGAAAAGAGACAGAAGACGATTGCGTTCCGTTTACATTTCTAACAACTTGAATTTATTAGACTTTATATGATTCTTCAAAATATATGTAGGTATATCGTCCAAAATTAAGTATTAGAAGCACGAGTACCTACCGTTAAAGTTTGTCAGGACGAACCCTGAGAAGTTTTTCAATAACATTGAGCTTTGGGTCCATAAACAGGCAATTTGAACACTAACAGCCTAAGGCTTTACGCGGTTTGAATACTTATCAGTGTCATCCCTAAGTACGCATAAGATATTCAGCTTTTAACGTATTTTCATAGTATTCGTTTTTGTAAGGATTTACAGGTTTTATTTGTGTGGACTGTGGGCCAATGGCCAGATTGCGTCGTTTGTGATACTTTACGATGATAACTATTATGTATCATTATTATAACATGAGTCAGCACTTTACGCCTTAGGTACCTTAAAAAGACTCTGACCTTTGTTTTACTTTTGTTTTTAACTGACTGGCTGGAGATTCTATATATTTTTAGTACACAAATCAAACCCATCCGGGAAGGCGGTTAATTAAGTAAGTTAACAATATCATTTATCAGATGAAGCTAATTAAGTAGATAGTTACGACAGAAAACCATTGAAATGCTAACCGCTCAAAATTCTCTGCAAGCTGGTAAATCCAACGACAAAAACATTGCGTTACTTACTACATAAAATTGTTACATCGTCTACGTGGTGTTTCAGAACCATTTTTCACAATTAACTGCCGCATTTTAGAGAAGCTGCGGAAAAATAAAAGAGCCATTAACTCCGTCACGTCTTTCTGGAACTTTCTTTGAAGATAGTAAAGCATAATCCGTTTCTCCTTCAAACTGTTGAGAAATATGTTTTAGTTTTGAACATGGAGTATGGAAGAAATGGAACGCTAACGAAACAAACAAAGAGATGAAAAGTGCATATTATTATTATGTTTTCCATTCACATGACACGATTGTTTACAGTTTTATTTCGTCATTTAGTGCAAGGTCCAAGATTAGCCAACTCTTTTCGAACTCTATAACTCTTGAGTTTGGTAATCAAACTACAATAATTAGCGTAATTGCATGCTCGCTGTGATAGTCCAGTGATACTGCAGTGATTTGCGCTATTGATTTACAGTAGTACCTGTCAATACGCAGAGACACACACAGACAGAGGGGTTACAGAGTAGTAACTTTGTAACCGATTGACCGACCGACAGAACACGAAGTGTGGCTGCGCAGAGTAAACGCGGAGCCAGAACTGCGCACGTGCACGAACAGCAGGTTTCACGTGCGTCTTAGGAACATAGTATGGATTCGTTTGGACATGGTCGTGAGCGGTCAACGAGTGGTACGCATGCAAGTTATTATACTCACAACGTGCACAGGTTTCGCGAAGCGCTCGCGAATGTTATACTATGATTGTGAAACAATTCACACTAATGAATGCCCGCGTACTGCGCGTAAGCTGGTTACGACAAGTACGTATTCTCACAGCGTGTGACGCCTCCAAAACCGTTCAACGCATGTAGTGTGAGGCAGGATTCGTGCACGTATGCTACACGTGTGCAGGTGTCATCAACCATCAACTCAGCCTATCGCAGTCCACTGCTAGACACTACAGCACACCCTGTCCTCCACCTTCCGCATACAGTCTTTACCAGCCACCTTCTTAAGGTCGTCGGTCCATCTAGCTGGGGCGGCGTCCCACACTACGCTTGCCGATACGTGATCTCCACTCCAGGACTCGGCTCCAGCTCGTCTGCGCGAATGTGGATCTACCTTAATAACATTTACTCGTGGGTTAGCCTTCCATTTACTACTTCGTGGTTTTGAAGAGCAAGCTTTCACGTGTTAGCTGTATGTCCATTACTGGCTAAAAGCACTCCTTTTGTTTCAGTCCACGTTGTATCTTTCAGTTTATAGTGAAGTATTGAGGTATTAGGTATTAGTGGTATCAAGAAATATAATTAGTCCAACAGTTATTGTTCATTTGATCCGGCACGGTATAACAGCTTCCGCACCGCTAAGCTATTTGCTTCGTTGAAAGCGGACTAAAATTGCCGTTTTTGTATATTGTCATGCCATGATTGACTGCTTAGCTCCATAAGGGTATAGCGTGATGATAATTATTTAAAAAGTTAACTCTGTAACTATCTGCAACATTCTAACCTTTTGGCTCGTCTTTTTATAATTTGTGGTTAACTATAGAAGAATATGAACATAATGTAATATTGCTCACCCTCCATAGCAAATAGCGTGATAATTTATAGCCTACAGATTGACCAGACTCAAAGGGAATATTTGTGCAAAATTTGGACAGAATTTATTCGGTAGTATTTGCGTGATGCAGGAACATACACTCAGACAAACAGACAAAGATTCAAAAAACTATATTTTCGACCTTAGAAGCGTTCTCAGACCTGGGAGCAATGAGAATTTTCATGAGGATTCATGCCACCAGTTGGTTCGACAATTAATATAAAATATATGACGACGTTCATTATTTGTTACATTCATTCGTTCATCATTCAGTCACAACTAAAGAAAATATAAGCGCTTTGACAGTTGCCCGGACCTGACATCTCAGTGCTGCCACCTGGTGAACGTCATTACAGAAAACCCTCATTGCTTTTTTTCAAAAATATTCAATGTACAGTTTTGACTTCGCTACATTTTTTATATATTTATATATGTATATATAGGTGTATCTATTCATACATGAAATCTCTCAAGGGGTCATTGTACTCATCAGTATGGACAACTTTTACTATGGGACCAAACCTGAAATCGCGAAATAAAAATCTGCTGGTCCCTACATTTTGACGAGTTATTCGAACATAAATGTACGGAACAGCTGATTTTTTTTCGCGATTTCTGGTTTGGTCTCATAGTAAAAGTTGTTCATAATATTCATTATGTTGAGTACAATGACCCCATAAGAGATTCAGTGTATGAATAGATACACCTTCTATATGTAGATATAGATTATAAATATTGGAAAAGTTCAATAATACCAACGATTTTGAAACGCATAAGTTCGGATTTGGTTCGTAGTAAGTTTTACTGCTGCAACTAATGCACTCTATTAAATTAACTATCAAAGTTTGACTGTAGCGTATAAGCATTTTGTGAAGTTCCTATCTTCTCTTGTACCGACACGAGAAATGTAAGAGTTGCTCATGTGGGGGCTAAAGTTAGAGGAAAAGAGCTTAGAATATCAAGGTTTTACTGCGAAAACCTGCTAAACAACATTTTTGGTAAACATTTAACTAATGTTTACCAAAAATACATGAAAATTGTTAAGAGCGTTTACGACGTGCGACATTTCATACAAACTTTCAAGACCTTGTTTTTCGAAATGAATAAACCGATTTTAATGAAAATTCATACGCATAAGCAGGATACATAGGTCCAAAAAGTTAGCTAAGAACATTTTCGAAATGTCTTATTTAAAAAAAGATAATTGGAAATCACTGTTTCCATGGAAAATTTAAAATCGGTCGAATTTAGCTGTAACACTATTTTTAAAATGTTCTTAGCAAATTTTTTTTTACTAGTTTCATTAGAGTCAGTTCATTCATTTCGAAAAACAAGGACTTGAAAGTTTGCATGAAAAGCCGTAGGTACATCATAAACGCTCTTAAGCTCAGAAAGATAAGAATTTTCACGTATTAAGAAACTTTGCCAAAAATGTTGTTTATTAGGTGTTCGCAGTAAACCCTCGATATCACAAACTGGTTTATTATCGTAAATAAACTAGTAGGCTTATAACATAGAATAACATCATAATCATAAGGCGAAAGCACCAGGGTACCCGCAAAATTTAAAGTTTTCTTACGTTTTTTTTTTTGCAATTTGCAGGTCAGTATCAGGTTGTATGTTGATCTGAATACGATTCGCATCCGTAACAATTCTGTATTTATAGAATTATAATCATTAAAATCATCAATAAAACCCTCTAATTTCAAATTTCCGTATTGAAAGACTATTTCATGAAATCTTGACATTTGAGCATTGTAATAACTTAAGGAGTTGTTTTACTGATTCTAATGATTATAGTTATGTAAATACATTATATTTGTTACGGTCGCGAATCATACTTTAATCATCATACACTCCGACACTGAGCTGCAAATTGCAAAAATCGTATGAAAATTTGAATTTCACGGGCTACCTTAACACTTTCCCCTTAAGTAAAAAAAATCCATCTTAACGTCTTTCTCTCCGTTATTCAAAAGCCATTGTCATTATACGTCTTTGGCAAACGTCCACCTCTTTCACCGTAGCATTCAGCTCTTTCAGGTTCCATTCCTACACTCATATGGTCAGGCCTTGGTTGAAAAGATGAGCCAGTCAGCAATACATGTTAGTTGGGTTGGCTGTTCATGGTAGGCACATGCATACAGTCATGCTAGCGGAGCGCAACGGATGCGTAAACTCTCTTGCTACCCCGCACCCTAATTGTGTAACACACTATCAGTCGCAATCTGAATGATTTGGAAGCAAATTGCTAATCCATTGCTTCATATCTTCGAAAGATTTGTCTGCTCAACAACGAAAATAACGCAATGAACGTTGTTGAACTGTCAAAATTAAACCGACTCCTACTGTAACACCACGTGGGATTTTCTTAAACTTTAACCCCCTTATTAATAAATGCGGGGTAAATTTATAACCAAATATACATTATACTACACAATACACATACACACACCCTTACATACAATCATACATTGTATTGTGTACATGTTTTTCTAGCTTTGAGTTTGGCATAACTTTACACCGCGTTTATAAATAATCCCTTATTTAAGTAAGAGTCCAACATAACCTTTCTAGACGGAGGGAAAACCATGAGAATTTCTCCACTTAAAATGCAGACTGGCCCAAGGTGCTCGAGACGTATACAGGAACAAGAATCTTATCTCCCAGAGACACTTAAACACCATAATTCTATTTTTCAATGCCAAAATTCCTAATTTTCAGCAACATCAACCTACTTTTCGCCATTGACCTCGAAACTCAGTAACAACGTAACAAAAGTTAAGCTTGTTACGCGCCAAAGTTACTAACTCTATTAGTGCGACGAATGATAATATGATCCCGACACGATACCAGGTGTAACTCAAGATCGGGGGTAAGGTTGTTACAATTATGTAGATACTGGGCATGTTCTGAACTTGAAATAATTATATTAACACTGATATCATAGCGTATTAGAGCTGTATTTAGAGCTTGTTTAGGTAATAAATCATTTTTGTTTCAGATTAAGAATTCATTAAATTAAACTGTCACTTAGGTACATAATGCTGCTGCGTACCTACCTATTGGCGATTTCAGAAAATTAAGCGACGTTAAAAGAAATTAAGAGGCAACAGGTTTTGCGATTCTCCATACAAATGTAGTCCCCTTTTTCTTTTCAGCAATCATTTTGCACATTTTGCATAAAATCAAGGTCTGCTGTAGACATGTCCCTGTCATTTCCTTATTTTCTGCAATTAATTAGTAAAGAAAATATGACCCTCCAACATAACATCACGCCTTGTTTCCCCGAAGGGTAGCAGAGGTGTACCTATAGTACACCCACATTTCGCCAGTTATGTTTAAGTCCCATGTAGTAGGGAGCGAGCCTACTGCCATCTACCGGGCACAAATCCAGACTCTGGGCTGCTACTGAGAAATTCCAGATAGAGAAACCCAATAACACTTGGGAATCGAACCTAGGACCTCATGTCTATCAGTATCGCTTGCGACCACTAGACCAACGAGGCAGTCAAAACCCTCCAAAAATTACAAAAAACGCTATTTTTACCACCGTGATTAGAGGACTACCAGACTTGAAAAGTTTTTAACATAAAAGAATTTTATAGGGACCTAGACATACTCTTTCTTAAAATTAAATGTAAAAAATAATTAAATCGGCTCAGTTTTCGAGGAGAAAAAAAAGGGAATACGAAACGTCGATCTCGTCAAATTTTTATATAATCGGTCTGAGCTGCAGCTGTCCCTATCGCACTCTAAACTCGGTTGTTCGGGCGCAGCGCGATTGTAATAGTTTCTTCAAATACCTATTTTTCAAAAGGGCCAGTTCCCGCTTCAATGGAGGACAGGGAAACTGGTCCTCATTAAGAAACCGGGGCGCCCTGCGGATTCGCCGTCCGCTTACCGGCCCATCGTGCTGCTCGACGAGGTGAGCAAGCTCTTTGAAAGAGTCATTGCAGGCCGCCTTGTTGGGCGGCTGGTGAGGGTGGGGCCGGATTTGGCGGAGAGCCAGTTTGGTTTCCGCAAGGGCCGCTCTACGGTGGACGCCATTATGCGCGTACGAGCCCTCACGACGGAGGATGCTGTGGCCCGGGGTGGGGTCGTCTTGGCGGTGTCTCTAGACATCGCCAATGCCTTCAACACCCTGCCCTGGAGTTGCATCAGGGAGGCACTCCGGTATCACCGAGTGCCGACCTACCTCTGTCACGTGGTCGAGGCCTATCTGACGGACAGGGCTGTCATCTACCCCGGTCACCGAGGAGAGTGGAACTGGCGAGAGATGTCGTGCGGTGTCCCACAGGGATCAGTCCTGGGGCCGCATCTGTGGGACATCGGGTACGACTGGGTGCTAGGCGCCGACCTCCCTAATGGCGTCAGCGTAGTTTGCTACGCTGACGACACGCTGGTCCTGGCGCAGGGGAGGTCGCACCAGGCGGCGGCCGAATTGGCGACATGCGGGGTTGCGACAATTGTAGAGAGGATCCGGCAATTGGGACTCGAGGTGGCCTTGCACAAGTCCGAGGCCATGTGTTTTAATGGTCCTCGGAACGCGCCACCGTCGGGTTCCCAAATAACGGTAGGAGGGGTTCCCATCGGTGTCGAGTCGATGATGAAGTACCTGGGACTCGTCCTCGACAGCCGGTGGAATTTCGTGGAGCATTTCCGACGATTGGCTCCCAGACTGGAGCGGGCCGGGGCTGCCTTGAGGCGGCTCCTGCCCAATCTGGGGGGTCCAAACGCCTCCTGCCGGAAGCTCTACGCGGGGGTCGTGCGGTCCATGGCCCTTTACGGAGCTCCGGTGTGGGCGCGTTCCGTGAGGCGGCGACCGGTCCATCGGTTGAACGCGTCCCAGAGGGTCATGGCCATCCGGTTAGTTAGAGGATACCGCACGGTCTCCGGGGAGGCGGCGAACCTCCTTGCCGGATTACCGCCATAAGATCTGGAGGCAAAAGTCCTCGTGCACATGTGGGAGTGGCGCGAGGAGGCTAAACGCCGGGGCGTAACCCCGCTGCCGCGAGAAATCGCGGCACGGCGGACAGAGCTCCGACAGGATCTCATGGCGGCATGGAGAGTGCGATTGTCGCAACCCAGCGCTGGGCACGCCACAATTGCGGCGATAAGTCCCCTCTTTGAGGAGTGGCTGGAGAGGCGCCACGGCGTCCTCACCTTCCGCCTGACGCAGGTCCTCACCGGACACGGGTGCTTCGGGAGGTACCTGTTCCGGATAAGGCGGGAGGAAACGCCCGGGTGTCACCACTGTGTGGATCGCCCGGAGGACACGGTGGAGGTCTGCCCGGCTTGGGCGGAGCACCGCCGTGTCCTCGCGGAAGCGATCGGCGGCGGCGATCTCTTGCGTCCGGCCCTGGTCCAAGCCATGGTACGGAGCGAGAGTACATGGGAAGCCATTACCTCCTTCTGCGAAGCAGTAATGCTCGCAAAGGAGGAGGCGGAACGCTTGAGGGAGAGGCAAGCTTTGCGCCCTCACGCCCCTAGTCGCCGCAAGAGACGCCCTGGGCGTCGGGAATTGACAGCCGATTCCCGGCCACCGTAGGCGCGGGCTTGCGGCGAGCAACCCATTGCTCGCCGTCCGGTAAGGAAACAAGCCCGAGTCGACGGCGCATTGTGTTCCACGCGCGCCTCAAAGAGATGTCAGCACTATTGACGGGGTCCACTAGGGCCGATGCCAGCTAGGGTTGCGAGATATTCGAAAGAGTTACCGTGGCCCCGGCACAGGCAACAGAAGGAACACGGGTGGGTTTTAGTCAGTAAAAGTCTGACACGCCCTCCCACTCCGCCCAGAGCGGGAGAAGTCATTTGATGATTTCCCATCCACAAAAAAAAATAAAAAAGGCCCCGTCCCCTCTTAAATGATGTTTATTTCAGTAAGTAGACGTGTAAAAGCATATTTTAAGACAATTACACGTGCTTTCTTGGTCAATATTTGAAAAATAGATGGCGCCAGCATTTTCTAGCTGACTTATCCCTGAGAATAAATGCCGAAACAAACTTCTGAGTTTTTTGAGACCATGATGTCTGGATCATGGTCTCTTTTTGGTGATGCTACACAATGTAGAAGCTTTAATAATATTCGTAAAGTAGGTACGCTATTGTGTATGTATCCTGCTCTTTTTTAATTGCAATGGGCTCTTCAATGGATTATGTATTCCACATTTATCATCTATTTAGATACCCGACTTCCCAAAGCAAAGTCAAAATTTAAACCTAATTTGTGAAATAAACACATACTTGTCATTAAACTGCCATGGGAGCCATGTACGGTTTTCCTGCGTTCTGGACATGATCATAACGAAAAATTACATCGTATCTCACAAGATTAATTCCCTAATTCTCCAAAAAACACACACCTAATGCTACTAGCGGTTTCTCTTATACAATGTAGCGATAGCAACTAAGTCGTTATTTAAGACGTTTGGTCGGCACTGCCGCAAACGATGTTTACTTACGAGCTCTAGCATGTGGGGTGTAGATTTAAGCTGACCAGACAGATAGAACCTGTTGGCGAAAACTAGGTAATCCACTTAGACTTTAGTTTAATGTGCGCGCAATGTTACTTAACACGCAGATATATGCCAACGGCCTTGAGTGCATGCGTACGTGTTCTGTGCTGAGCTCACGCAACGCGTTTACGTCCACCCAGTAATAGGACTCGCCCATCAAGGAGAGCTGCCCCAAATTAGACAAACACAAGGTATTATATTAAAACACGCATACACACATACATACATAAACTCACGCCTTCTTCCCATGAGGGTAGGCAGAAACTACAGAACGCCACCTGCTACGATCCTTACATACTCTTTTTGCCTCGTTTACATTCATACATATGTTCATACACGCACGCCGGTGGCGAGTACTACGCACCTGACCTTTCTGAAGAACATCACCAATAAGATCACTATATCTGTTCCTAGGGCGTCCCCTCCCGGCGTTTCCACTCACATCTGCCGTGTTAGTTGACTTTCATTCATCCTCTCAACATGACCAAACCATCTAAGCATACTCTTTTCAATTTTTGTCACTATATCTTTTATTTAAACCGCACCGTTGCCTTACCACATCATTCCTCAGTCTATCATTTATAGTCACACTATACATGCTTCGCAAGGAACGCATTTCCACAGCATCCATTCTACTTTCATGCTTCTTTTGCCACACTCAACATTCACTTCCATACATAAGCGTAGGTACCAGCACACCATTATGAACAGCCAGTCGGACTTTTTAACACACGTAAAACACATATACTAACGGATAAATAATTAAATTATCTTTAAAATGGCGAAGGTTTCATAGAAATACGCTTGATAGTTTTTGTGTGTTTCTCAGTTTTTTATCCGCGTTAAACATAACTTTACTAATTAATTTCACTATGTTATGTAAACATATTACATAGTGTAATATAATGTAAAATGTTAACATATTAAGTTATTAAAAATGCTCTTATTTCATATATAATTATATTTTTTCCAAATCATTAACACTACTCGTTTAGACGTGACCTTCAGTTTTTCGTCGCCTTAAGCTACGATTTACTAAAAGAGCGATGGGCGCCGCTTAGCGTCCGCAATTTACTGGTGAATGACGTCACTGAATTGTTATTATGGAAATGATTATTATGAAGATGTGTTTTCCTAGAGAGCGTTTTTTCACACCGTAAAGTCAAACCCCGTTGCTGTTATTTTCATGACGACTGTCACTGCGGCCATCAGGTAGCGGCCACCGCTCTTCTAGGAAACCGTAGCTTTAGCACGTACTTTGGCTAAGCGTTATTCCTGTCACTGTATCACAACTATCAAACTACTTGCAGTTTGATAATTGTGTCGTTGTGTGTGTTGTGTGGTTGACAGGTGTCAGGAACGCATTTTCTCAATGGCCGGACTGTACCTATACGTGATTTTCAGAGACTAATCTTAAAGAAAAGCCACTTTTAAATGCCAACAGTATTGGCCTATGTTCTTTGGCAATGAATTGCCTTTGGAAATGAACAAATAAAGGTATTCTAGTAATTTGTTTAAAAAAGAAGTTTTCGGAAGCAGATTAGCATTTGCAAAACTCGATTATAAAGCAAACATAGTACCAAATTACAGTTCTATCGAAAAAATCGGATTCAGGTTTTCCCCTGAGAGCTGTGATCCACTAAATTCATCTTCAATATTTCAGTATGGTAACAAGAACATCCAGAGATCTCTAGATTTCAGGGCCTATAAAGAATATGTGAAATATTATAAAAGAACGTATGAATCTTTTGGATTGCCATCAAGGCAATATAACGCAAGGAAGCGAAGAACTACTAAACTTTTTTCGCATAAATAGCCCGTGACTGACTCGAGTCATTTCCACAACGAACTAGGTTTGAAAGTACCAGAGGACAAGTAGACCAAGTTTCATCTTATAAGCGATAACGATGATGCAAAAAATGTAAGTCGAAAATGTATGGGATTGACATAGGCTACCGAAAATCTGTCAATCCCGTTGAAACGTGCTGGAGACAAACGAAATCCTTTGAAAGCGATAGCCACTTGTCTAGGCACTCAGCTCCTGCAAAAATTAAACCTTCTTTACTGAGAGAAAAAAAGAGTTATAATTAATTAGCTAAATAAACAATATTTATTTCTGCAAGTTGGTTAAAAAAAACACTTTTCACGTCACTTTGATTTTCGATGTTTCCTAACTGACTACTCTGAGAAGAAAGACGGAAACAAACTTAGAGTCACAGTCTCTTCTAAAGTCCAGACATAATTTTGATCAGGCGTATGAGGACCATGCAGGTTCATGTATTGCATGCTCCTCATAGATGATGGTCTTTTGAGGAAAGAACCATACAGATCATAGAATCATACAGAATCTGAAGATAAAGATATATTGCACTTAATTAGTAAAAAAAAAGAACCATACAGATTTGAGTCCTTATACCTTATTCAAGAGCAATGAAAATGAGGGTACCGAAAATTTTTAATATTCCATTACTATACAATAACAAACTTTACAGTATAAACATTTCCAATGTACTCAAACAGAAAGTCTGAATCAAAATGTTTTTCCACTAAATTACTCCTGGAAACATTGTAGGACTCAGTACTTGAATTAATCGCTTTCAATGTTTATTTGTTGGCGAACCAACTGCGTAGTTACGCGTCAAAATCTAGGTACGAAAAAGTTTGGAAGTCAATTTATTATTTTAACATGTTGCAGCATAACTCTGCATGTCAAAACTTTTTGGTTCTTTAATGTCAACCTTTTTTCAGTTTGTCATTGATTCTTGTCGATATTTTTTACCTTTTTATTTCGTGATTCGAATTATTTTTTTTGACAGATGGGTCCTCATTTTTTTCAGTATGGTGCGTCAGTTGCAAAAAGTTGATCTGTTGATACTGACCCAGTTAGTTGAAAATTTACTTGTAATTTGTGTAATCGTATTTAATACGATTTTCAGTGTTATATAAAAATAGCAAGTTGCTATCCTCGTCCTATCTTTTACTTTCGTCCTATGTATTCCTGTTATGTTGTTGCCGTAGTAGGATTATGGTTTTTTTTTACCTTCTATGCTAATATCCGCTATTTATTGTCATAGGGACGTTTCTTTCAAGTTCGGATCCCATATTTCCATGGTTTGAGTCGGGAAGTTCATTTTAATTAACCTGGTACGTATCTTTTAATCGTTTTCCTCAATCGTAAGTTCAGTCTGATCACTCTGGTTTAACCCTAATTCACAAATGGTTTTATCTTAGGATTCAGTTTAGAACAGGCCGTCTTTCGGCCCAAATAAACGCTTGACATCGTTGGTCAACGCGGAATAATTGGCCGCATCCAGCCGCGAAGGCCACACAACCACGTGGACCACTCAGCCAGCGCGAACTCCTGAGCCAGAGAGCCAGCTCTTGCTGTCTACGACACCTCGTCGGACGTAATTACGTTGGACAACGATTTTTTTACGATATTTTTATATACTAGCTAAGCAACGTAGTTAGTTTAACTCTCTGTAAATTTTTAATTCGTTCACAATTTTATTTTTATTTTTCAAGCCTGTAAAATGCGAGATACCTTGGTTCTCTGATCTCTTTTCCCTTTACGGTTTATCGTGGGAGCGTTACCTTATAGCGATTGCAATCGAATTGTTAGGACGTCTTTTCTTTCGATATTCACCCTATCGGACCAAAGTTCTCTGCTATTTATCTTCGTTTTTTACATAAATCAACCCACAACTTTTTTATACTTAAATATTCTATTTTTTTTTACTTTTTATATTAAATTGCAATGTCTTCCTATTTTTTTAAAAAAAGAACAAAATTAAACGTAATGTGGTGAAAAAGTGTTTTCCTTTCTATTTCTTTTCGCTACAATGTCTACTTATTGAGAAAAAGTTTAGCCTTTTGCGTGTGCGATAAAGGGTAACTGAAGCACTCGCGATTGTTTATGAGAGAAACATTTCCACTACCAACTTTGCAGACAAACATTGTCAGCTAAGTTGGCAGACAAACATTGTCAGCTAAGTCAGCAGACAATCATTGTCAGCTAAGTCAGCAGACAATCATTGTCAGCTAAGTCAGCAGACAATCATTGTCAGCTAAGTCAGCAGACAATCATTGTCAGCTAAGTCAGCAGACAATCATTGTCAGCTAAGTCAGCAGACAATCATTGTCAGCTAAGTTGGCAGACAAACATTGTCAGTTAAGTCGGCAGACAAACATTGTCAGTTAAGTCGGCAGACAAACATTGTCAGTTAAGTCGGCAGACAAACATTGTCAGCTAAGTCGGCAGACAAACATTGTCAGTTAAGTTGGCAGACAATCATTGTCAGCTAAGTCGGCAGACAAACATTGTCAGTTAAGTTGGCAGACAATCATTGTCAGCTAAGTTGGCAGACAAACATTGTCAGCTAAGTTGGCAGACAAACATTGTCAGCTAAGTTGGCAGACAATCATTGTCAGTTAAGTCGGCAGACAAACATTGTCAGTTAAGTCGGCAGACAAACATTGTCAGCTAAGTCGGCAGACAAACATTGTCAGCTAAGTCGGCAGACAAACATTGTCAGCTAAGTCGGCAGACAAACATTGTCAGCTAAGTCGGCAGACAAACATTGTCAGCTAAGTCGGCAGACAAACATTGTCAGCTAAGTCGGCAGACAAACATTGTCAGCTAAGTCGACAGACAAACATTGTCAGCTAAGTTGGCAGACAAACATTGTCAGCTAAGTCGGCAGACAAACATTGTCAGCTAGTGATGATTGTGTTACTGACTGACCAGGGTGTGCTGGACGTAACTCTGTGAAACCGCAGTCCATTCAAAAAGAAATATGGTCATTCAACGAGGACTTATTTACCGTCAATATCACCGCAAATCTACATATAATACCGTCTATGAAACTTGCTGAATCCGAGGCGAGCATGCAGTTTACTATATATGTAAACAGATTGCTAAAGAGCTTACATTGCACCTAAATCCATTGCAAGGAGTCCCACAGCACCACACGACATTAAATGTCCTTCGTCATAGATCTAAGGATTGGGTGCAGCGAGGTTTAAACAAACATTCGTGAAGGAAACATGAGATGTGCTGTGAGGAATTCTCTTTACCTGTTTATTTCCTTTAGAAAATAATTCTTCCTTCATTCCTTTTTTAATTTTTTATGATATTATATGCTGTAGTGCATTCTGTGTATCTGATGTGTACGGAACAAGTTGCAATAGTCGAATGGAACCTGGGAATCGAACCCAGGACATCATGCTCAGCAGTAGCGCTGGAGACCACTAGACCAATGAGGAAAAGTAAATTGTTCTGTGAAAATAATAGAAACTCAGCGTGGCCACTTTGTTGTTGCATTCAATTTAACTGACTTCATTTCTTCTGTATTTTTTTATGTATGTTCCTTGATTATATTATATACTTTGAAAGAGTATACTTCCGAGGTGATCCCATTGTCATCAAGCCAGGATCTGATGATGGGATCCTGGAGAAATTAAGGGAACTCCTCAATATCACAGGCATACATAGGTATGCCTGTGATATTGAGGAGTTTATTTATTTATTTAAACTTTTCACACTTAAAAAAAGTACAAAGGCGGACTTAATGCCTTAGGCATTCTCTACCAGTCAACCAAGGGTGGTGAAGAGATTAGATGGCAGGTTATCTGTTAGAAATGGAACAATTTGTACATAAAATTGTAATTTGTACATATTGTAGGAGTTCTCTTAATTTTCCCTTAATTTGAAGAGCAAATGCACGTCACAAAACACGTCAACTCGTGCATTTGCTCTTCGAAAGGATCATTTGGTGAAGTGGAACTGATGATGAAAATGGCCACCGGAACTACTCTATTTTAAGTATTTCACGGGTTTCAATTACTTTAATATGGTTGCTAAGCAATTTATGCTCGTCACAATGTATATGGTGAAATGGAGCTGATGGCGAAGTATCAGGAGAACTCCCAACAATTAACGTCTCTGCATCAGGTAATGCAATATTTTGTAAAATGTGATGATCAGTTGACATTAAGCTATTGTAACTGAGATAAATTACAAAGTGGCCCACTAAAAAGTGAAAAGTAAAAAGTGTTTTACAAAAAAAAAACAACCGACTTCCAAAAAAAACACTAGAAAGTGAAAAATAACATTAATTTCGGAAGTCGGTGGCAAAAAACTAAAATACTGATCTAAAGACACCATGACATGATTAACCTTATGCTCTCCGACAAGGTGAATGAGGCCGTCATTGGCGTTCTGTATGGGGCGAATCTATGCGATGGCGGCATTCGTCCCATTGCCGCGGGAACTACTTACCGTCGTATGGCAGCCAAGATATGCTGTAAATTTTATGGTGAGGTTGTTTCGGAAAAATTTCAGCCCCTGCAGCTTGGTTACGGCTCCAAAGGGGGCAGTGAGGCAGCCGTACACGCCTTGTCGACCTACCTAAATTCGGGCAAAGGAGAGGTCATCCTGAAGGTTGACATAAGGAATACCTTCAATTCTGTTAATAGGGACACCTTGCTGGCAGAAACTAAAAAAGAAATACCCCAAATTTATAGTTTCCATTGGCAATATTACAGACACCCTTCAAAATTACTGTATCGGGACAACCTTCTGGAATCTGTCAACAAGGTGACCCCCTCATGCCAGTGATTTTTAGTTTAGCCATTCACCCACAGCGACCCACACTAAAGGCCTACCCACCATCCGTGGAAACACACAGCTAAATACAGCTTTCGACAGCTAAATTCCAAATTTAACGTTTGATATCTTGATGATGGAACCTTGGCAGCCGATATAGAAACTGTTTAAAATGACCTTCAATTCCTTAAAAAATGAGCTTCATTCCATTGGCCTTGATCTCAACCTTTCGAAATGTGATCTATTCTTAGCGGACAGTACTGACAGACATCTGAAATTTCCCAAATTTAACGCAATAGCCCCAGAAATCAAAATTATTGAAAAAAGCTCTCTCCATCTCCTTAGTTCCCCAATCTTTGAAAATGTGTTTCCCGTTTTTATTGAGAAAAAATACAAAATTTTAACGACGTTTCGGAAAGATTGTTCCAAATTAACATGCATTCGGCCATAACCTTAATTCGTTAGTGCTGTTTCGGCCCTAAATTAACATATTTCCTTCGCGCTTCCCATTTTTGGACAAAATGGACCAAATTATCCGGCATACATTAACTTTGATCTTAAACGTGGCCATGAACGACTGAGCTTGGGCACAAGCTACTCTTCCTAGTATCAGTTTACCGGCTTTCATATTCTCTGTCCCCGGCACTGCGAATTTAGTCAGGAAAATCCTAGCCTCCACACTGATTAATTTTGATGTGCCGTGCTTCACCGAGGCTATGGATGCCTGGAGACTCGCTTCCCCGAATTCAGATCCACCCGATAATCCATCTTTCCTGAGACGGTGGGATGAGCCACTTTGTAGAGTAGTACAGAACAATTTACTAAACACGTCGCTACTACTGCAGAGCGTGCGCGCCTGCTGGCTGTGGGTAAATGGGAGTCGGGTCTGTGGCTTTATGCACTACTGTCGTCGAACATAGGCACTTTGTTCGACGACGCTACTTTCCACCTCGTTGCTTCCCTACGACTAGGAGCTCCTTGTTGTTCTCCTCATCGCTATCACTGTGGCGAAGTTGTCAACAGCCTCGGGCACCACGGCCGGTCATGCACCCGAAGTGCGGGTCGCATAGCGCGGCACGCGAAAATTAATGACATCATCCGACGAGCCCTTGCCACCGTCGGCGTTCCAGCTGTATTAGAACCCAATGGATTAGCACGCGACGATGGCAAGAGAACGGACGGCATGTCTTTATTTCCATGGAAGGTGGGTAGGCCTTTAGTGTGGGACGCAATTTGTGTCGATACTCTTGCGCCATCCCATATTCCTGGCTCGACGTGCTGTGCTGGCGCTGCTGCCGCGGCTGCGGAAAACCTCAAGCGGCGAAAGTATATAATTACCTTAACGGTAATTATATTTTCGAGCCGTTTGGGGTTGAAACCCTCGGACCGTCGGGTCCGAATGCTTATGGTTTGTTCAACGAAATCTCCAAACGGCTGGTTGACACTTCCCGTGACCCAAGGGCTGGCTTTTACCTTGACCAGAGGCTAAGCATTGCCATACAACGTGGCAATGCCGCCAGTCTCTTTGGTACATTACCAGTCGACAGCAATGCGAAGGAATTTTTCGACGCCATATTTTAGTTTTTTAATAGTTTTAGTTTGTTTAGGATATTATATTTTTATGTTAATAATTATCTAGAACATAATTTGATATTATCAACAAATATTACCACTATCTAAAAAAAAAGTTTTTTATTACACAATTAAAAGGAACTACGGTCAAATATACACGTTGTCTTCAGCGCTAAGTAGGTTCAAAGGTACGGTAGGTAGGCAGCTTGTGGTAACCAATAGTAGCCAAACTAGAACTGAGGCAAGTGATCTATTGATAGTGATTAAATACTTTAAAATGACAAAAATCAAATTTTGTCCTCCACTAATAAAAAATTAAAAATGTTATAAACTTAAACCCGCTTCACCGTTTGGCTTTGCCGTAGTTGGGTAAAAAAGATCACTGCTTCAAGCAGCGCCTCCTTAGCTGAAACATCAAAACGGTGCTAACTAGGTAACATTTTCACGAGTTGGCGTATATTTCCACTTGTTATCAGAGAGAGATCGTTAAAAACTTTGCCTCCACGCGTCGCCAGTTACGTCGTTATCTCGTACTTCCTACAAGCACCAAATTGTCGTAAAAATACCGACCCTACGTTTTATGCTTTCCTAGTACAATGTAGGCGAATGTTGAGGACCATAATAACTCTGCAGCAAAATTACCTGTCCCGTAGTGTACAAACTCAGTTCGTCCCAGTTGTCATAATAATTAGCAGAGAGTATTTTTTCAGGTTGAATATTTTTCTTTCAACCGTAATTTGCCCATCAAAATAAAGCAAAATCATGCTGGTCATAAGAAAAGAATAAGAAGAATTATTTAGAAAAAAACGTTGGGAGCACTGTATTTTTTAGGTAGTGGGTGGTAGTAGTGGGTGGGTTTTTGGGTAGTGTATTTTTGAAAACTCCAAAGCCAGCAAAACCATGGGTGCCGAAAAAAAATCGCCAAAGTTTCCTTCGGTATTGGTGAGATAGTGGTAGTGTTAAGGGTGGGGAAGATCACGTAGCGGGAAAATTTCCAAGCTGTACATTACGCCTTTTTATTATAAGGCGGTTTTTATTATAAGGCGCTCTCTCCCAAATTATACACAAGCACTCTGGAAGAGGTATTTTAGAACGTAGCAGACCTATGGTCCAGTAAAAGCCTAACAGTTGTCAGTTGCAAAAACTCACCAACCTTCGTTTCACTGAAGATATCAACCTATTTGCCCTGACTGCTGACGAGTTACAACATATGCTCCAAGATCTGAGCACAGCAAGCCTTGAGGTTGGACTAATGATGAATCGGTCAAAGACTAAAGTTATGACCAATAACACAAAAAGTAGGGTTGAGGCATGGGCATGAAATCCACTACGTCGATGAGTACATTTACTTGGGACAGTTAGTATCCTTCAAAAACAGGCAAGACAAAGAAATTGACCGCCGTGTCGAGAACGCCTGCAAGACCTAGTGGTCCATGAAGTCGATAATGAAGAGTGACCTATCTATATCCCTGAAGCGCAAACTCATCGACATATGCATTCTTCCCATACTAACGTATGGTGCTCAAACTTGGTCCCTGACCGAGTCTCAAAAGTCCAAACTCAAGGTTTGCCTAAGAGCGATGGAGCGTAGCATATTGAGTACTAAGCTCAGTGACGTAATACCACGATACGCTCCAAAACTGGAATCACCGATGTGGGCAACAACTCTGCTAGGCTGAAGTGAGATGGGTGGGCCATGGATGTAGGATGCATAGGGACAGATTGGCCAGAGTCGTCACGCAGTGGGACCCAGAAAACGGGCGTCGTCGCCGAAGGAGGCCGAGGAAACGTTGGCGTGATTACTTACAGGCGTTTATGGGGTATGGCCAGAGAAGCCAACACACAAGGAAGAGTGAAAATTTGTGGGGGAAATCTTTGCCCAGCAGTGGGACAATACAGGTTGATAAAAAAAATCTGATAACAACCTTTACTTTATGTTACTTATTTAATAGACTAAAATATATTCATAGATAATTTAGATATTAGATGATTTCTAAAAACTCAAATTGGAACGTTTTACCGCCATAAGCGAGACAAAACGGACCACACTGGAAGAGAAAATGGACTTCCATAAAAAAGATGTCAGAACATTTTGTTCACAGAGAAACACTACCTCATCATCATCTTCGTTACAACCACCGCAAGCATAATGTACCCATAAACGAAAATCTGGACATTGCACCTAGCCCCACATGATTTTGAAAACGAGTTTTCATTGTCGGATAAACTGTAATTTTTCTTTTTTTTAAATATCTTTTTTATAACCCTTTTTTCTTGTTTTCCATTTCTTAAAAGTTTTTGGTCCTCTGATGTTACCTTTTTTTTCTTTATAAATCTCTTCGTATTTGTCCGGTCCGTTTTGCTTTTTGGCATAAGAACACTTAAGTTCTGGTAATGCGTATTGCTATCGCCCACACTGTGAAATTGTGAGGCGAATCACATCAGCCCCTAGACAAGAAACTACATAAAGACCACCACTGCTCTGACAAGAGTGCTACGAAGAAGAAAAAGATCCTCCACATAGTTTATTATTAGTTCAATCACAAGTAATTTTGCATGAGACCGATAGAACTTAATTATCATGAGCCCAAACAAACTGTAGGTCAACAAAGGTCGATTGGAAATCGCCAACCCGATTATCAAAACATGGAAAAACAAACTTTCTTTGCTAAAACAGTGCTCACGTGGGCGGCGGCGTTGAGTACGCTGACCAAAAGACGGACCATGAAGAGCTTCCTCATGAAGAAGGGCGGATACAATGGGGGTCCAAGGGGCCCTGAACCCCCCAGCAGGAAACATAATAGAAAATTGTCATTAATAAACATGTAATATTTTCATTAAACTTTTATTACAAGTATTTTTATAGTTATTGTATGTCATTGATAAATAATTATTCCCAAAGACATAGTGCAATACTAGAGGGACACTCCTACTGGCCCTTGTTCCTCTCCCAGAAATAAATCCTGGATCCGCCCTTGCTCACGACACCACTCATTTAGAGGTGGCGTTATTCGTTTCAAGATTATTTATGCAGGTCTTTGTACCTGCAGGGGCCGTCTTACCTTCCTTTCCCCTAAGCTTTTTTATATTGTATAATTATTAATTATACTACTATTCAAAACATATTATAGGTACAGAAAGTTACTGAAAAAAAAAGGCTAGGAACAACTTTTCTAAGCAGGAAAGATGTAAGATGGCGGCCAATCCGGTAAATAAAATAATAACCCTACGAGTTCTGAGAAACTGATACAACTGTTTAGAACCCCGCAACGAAATTAATTAGCAAAGAAAATTAGGGTCAACTAGCACGATAGAACTGGATGAGCTCGTGACTAAGTAATAACAGCCGTACGTGTCGATCCATCAGGTTAAACTACGCTTGCCGGGGTTGGTCTTAGATGGATGACCATCTTTACATTCCGAGACACCTCCGTGCCTCGGAAAGCACGTTAAACCGTTGGCCCCGGCTGTCATTCGTGGGTCTTTGACAGTCGTTACGGGTCGTCAGAAGCCTGAAAGTCTAACAACCAGTCTTACCGAGGCATATCGTATTACCCAGTTACTGGGTTGTGGAGGTCAGATAGGCAGTCGCTCCATGTAAAATACTGGTACTCAGCTGCATCTGGTTAGACTAGAATCCCACCACAACATAGTTGGGAAAAAGGCTAGACAGATTGATAGCCCGATAGAACTGGTGTGTACATCTAGGGCTATTATAGTCACACAAGTAAGAACATAATGAACCTTCCAAAAATAGAAATCTAAAACTTTGTGTCCTTTAACCCCTACATTTCTCACCCCATCTACCACAAAAACATTTCTTGCGCGAATAATTCTCTTCGTGATGAATTTATAAGGGTGAATTTGGGGTAATAAAATTTTCTAGTTAACGAAGTGTGCTTGACACGGGGTACATTGCGAATTCGGTCGCTCTAACAAGTTTAAACTCAATTTCCGCGCCCAAAAACAAGTCATAAATCATAATGTTTGCCACTTGTTTAGACTTACAAAATAGGTATTTGGATCAACATAAGTTTAATCCATGCTGAAAACTTGTAAGCCTGATGATTCATTTTGTTTTTGTTATTTTTGATTGCATTGGTGGTAACTTGTTTTTTTTTTCGACGTTAACTCTTATATATTAACTAGCTGTGCCCCGCGACTTCGTTCGCTTGGAAGTCGTAAGATACACAATATACTAGAATAACAACCACATTTTAATAAAACTCCCTCGTCCCCCGACCCGTCGCGTTGCATCGCCCGCACGCGCTATCACTTCGTTTTCGCTTAGTTCGTTCGCTCGTTCGTTTGGTTTTCTTTGTGATTTTTTTTCTTTTTGCTCGACTCCTAAGGATCGTAGCGTGATATTAAATAGCTTACAACTATCCCCGAGAATTGGGCTACCAAATCCAAAAAGAATCTTTCTAATCCAATTTTTTGTTCAAAATTTCATGGGTTTTAATTGTTTTGCGAGGAATCCTAATTATTTTTCTAAAATAAAAGTAGCTTATGTTACTCCTCGTAACATTAGTTGTCTGCCAGTGCTGTGATCTGTGATCCAGCCGCTTTGGAGATTAGCCGGTACAAACAGACAGACATAAAGGACTATGCCCACTTTTGGGCCTAAGCGTTACAGTCAACTGTTTTATTGCAAAATTATCGTCATTTTATCATAAAACTTAAACACGAAAAAAAATCTAGTTTGCAATTGCAAAACTGAGAAAAATGCATTTTATTGCATTTATTTACAAATCTCACTAGTTATGTATGGATATGTGGCTAAAAAGACATTGTGTCAGGTTACATGTCATCATTTGTCAAACATAACCTCAAACTCAAACGTCAAATCATTCTAAATCATTCGGTATGTTGCGCTTGCGCCGGTAAATGTGTTCTGTTGCTATATTCGTATTTTCTGTGTTTTACCAACGACTTTGGCTTGTTTCTGGAATCTGATTGGAATGTGACGAATACTGCTCTCACGAACGAACTCGGCAAGCAATCTTGCATTATTATTGCAACTGCATTGTTGGCAGACGTACAGTAGTGTGTTGTGCACACACTATGTCTATAATCTGGTACTTAAGTTGGGCTAGGTATCAAGACAATGGAGTGCGTGCAGAAAACCTCCTCGTGTGCCTGATATTTGCTGGTCCCTTATGGATACGTTCAAGGGGAAGAGCAGTTGTCGGGCCGGTGCACCCCGGGCATGGACAATAATCTCTTCTTGAAAAAGGTGTAGGAGTTTTTCGGAGAGAGTATTGTTAGTGGCGAATTTCTGCGGGCGGGGGAGCAGTATGCTCCACGTCGTTCTTCCACGTGTACCTCTGATTAGCAGAGGGCACAGTGGAGGAACAAGGGAGGTGGGTCGCTCCTGATCGATCGACGTTCGTCGATTGACACTGGATGTGACCTTGCCACCACGGTGCAGGCGCACCAACGTGGCTATTGTTTCTCCCTCAAGAGCATTCTTGAGGAGAGAACTTTCGACGGGTTTGCTGAGTCGGGTTAGCCGGACAGCAAACGGAGGCATGCTTAATGCCACCGTCGGGGGCTTGGCTTAACCGCCCGGCCCAGAGGAAGGACACCTCTAAGATAAAAAACCACCTAATCCTAAGCTTTGAAGCGTGGCGAGAGGATGAGTGGCTGGTGGGGGACCAGTCGCTAGCGCTTCCCCTGTAGATACCTGCCGCACTCTACAGTATATAGGCTTACCTAGTGCAAGAGGCTCTGCCTAGGCGGACATTTATTTCCTCACTACTCGTGGGAACAAAAATGGAAAACAAACCCAAAAACAAAAAAGTGAGTGACGTGCCAAGTTTATTGGCGGAGGTACCGCTTGCCGGCGACGGCAACAAGAGTCGAGGAGGCTCCCGTTCCTTAGGGAACACAAGCATGTCCGACCAGGACTCGCGCGGGCGTTCCAAATTTTTTGGAAAGCGTTCGCGCGACGAAGAAGATTTGGACCGAACGGGGTCGATGGTGTTTTCCTCAAGTGAGGAGAACCTGCCGGCTGCCAAAGTGGCGACAGCGAGAAGAGGCCGGGGTCGCGCGGTGGCGGGTGGAGGTTTCGCTCCGATACCAGGGCGCGACGTTCGGGGTCGCTTCAGGCGGCCTGATACACCGGGAATCGGCGGGGAGAGTGACCCCGGGGTCTCATCCGGGGTCTCAACTGAGGAGGGAGGGGTCACCGTATCACTTGTGGGCACGAAGGCGGAGGCCAACGCCGCGAAGCGTGCTCAAAGTAGAGCGGTCGCGGCCGACGAGGTCGCCGAAATGGCCCGTCAGGCTCGGGAACGGCGGTCTGCCCAGGCGGCTACAGGGGAGAGCTTAACTGCAGAGGCTCTAAACCGCCAGGTGTTGGACGGCGTGGACGTTATCCTGAAGGTGGCTACTAAGTCCGGCAACCTGAAGGGCTCGTTTACGCGCGCCCTTAAAGAGGCGGCAGAAGGGATCAAGGAGGCGGTGGAGAGTCTCCTTAATCGCACGACCTCGGAGGAGACGGCGAAGCTGTGGGAGGAGAACAGCCGTCTCCGTTCCGAGTTAGAGGACCTCAAGCGACAGGTTGCCGCCCAGAGGACAGCTCCCGCGGCCGCTCAGTCCTCTCCCGTTGCGGCCCCGTCGTCGGCTCCATCGCCGGCCTCGTCGTCGACGCCTGCACTTGTGGATGCGGAGGTCGAAAAAATCGTCCGCATCTGCATGATGCAGTGCGGGGACATGGTGGGTGCCCGCCTTGAGGCCATAGAGGCGAGGCTCCTCCCGGCAGAATCCGTCCGCCCTCCGCTCGCTGGGGACGTTCGTGGGAGAGAGGGGTCCAAAAAACGGGGCCCGGCGGCCACGGCGGCTGAACCGGGCCGATCTGGGGGGAGAGTGGCCCAAAAACCCGCGCCCCAGACGGCTACCTCACGGACAGCGGCACCTCCAGCGGTGCCTCCGGCGGCCGTGCCTGGGCCTGGCACGGATACCTGGACGACGGTCGTCAAGAGGGGCCGCAAGAAGGTAAAGACGGCGCTGTCAGTACTAGCAACCGCTGGAGCACCGGCACCCCAGAAGGCACAGGGACCGCCTAAGGTTAGAGCCCCACGCTCCGCGGCTGTAGTGATAACACTGCAGCCCGGAGCCGTCGAAAGGGGCGTTACATACAAGGCGGTCTTGACGGAGGCTAAAGCCAAAGTCGCGTTCCCCGACCTTGGCACACCGTCCGGCTTCAGAATGAAGCCGGCAATGACGGGGGCGCGGCTGCTTGAGGTGTCGGGTGCCTCTAGCGGGGAAAAGGCGGACATCCTGGCCGCCAAGTTGAGGGAGGTCCTCAACCCGGAGGACGTCCGGGTGTCTAGGCCGATGAAGACGGCAGAGCTGCGCGTCGATGGCCTGGATGACTCGACGACCCCGGCTGAGGTCGTGGCGGCCATCACCAAAGCCGGCGGATGTCCGCCCCAAGACGTGCGGACGGGCGATATTCGCGCCGACGCTTCCGGGCTCGGCACGATTTGGGTGCGGTGCCCGGTGGCGGCGGCGAATAAAGTCGCCGACGGTAGGCGTTTGGTGGTGGGGTGGGCTGCGGCAAGGGTCAAGCTGCTGCAGCCCAGGGCTTTGCGGTGCTACCGATGTCTGGACATTGGGCATGTCCGGGCACGGTGCACCGCCGAAACGGACCGCAGCGAGCAATGCTATCGCTGCGGCCAGCCCGGCCACAAGGCGGCCCAGTGCTCCGCGGCGCCAAACTGCAGCCTCTGTACAGCTGCAGGGAGGCCCGCCGGGCACAGAGCGGGCGGAAAGGCATGTGGCGCCCCCGCCGCAAAGAAGAATAAGGGGGCCAAGGCTGCCGGGGGCTCTTTACCCCCCTGTCAGCCTGGCTGCCCTTCGGCCGACTCCCGGCCTAGGAATGGTGTGGAGGGAATGGATTGCGCATAATGGCGCTCTACCATTTCCTCCAGGGCAATCTCAACCACTCTGCTAGAGCTCAGGATCTCTTGCTCCAGAGCATGGCGGAGTGGTCGATTCATGTGGCTGTGGTCGCCGAGCCGTACTTTGTCCCCCCCCGGAATAACTGGGTGGGCGACCTGGACGGCTTGGTGGCCATCATCGGCGGGACTCTCGTCAGCCAGTCCCGAGGTCACGGCTGGGTGGCCGCTCTCGCGGACGGCGTTGGCACGATTGGTGCGTATTTTTCGCCCAACAAGAGTCTCGCCGACTTCGAGAACTTCCTTGTCGAGTTGGGTGCCGTCGTAGGCCGACTCCACCCTCGCCCCGTGCTGTTGCTCGGGGATCTCAACGCCAAGTCTGCGGCGTGGGGATCCTCGGTGACTGATGCTAGGGGTGAGGCGCTGGAGGAGTGGGCGGTCACGACTGGCCTGGTCGTCCTGAACCGGGGCTCGGTACTCACGTGCGTGCGGCAGCGGGGCGGGTCCATAGTGGACGTCTCGTTCGCTAGCCCTGCTGCCGCGAGCCGTATTTACGACTGGCGTGTCGCCGCGGAGGTGGAGACGTTGTCGGATCACCGATACATCCGTTTCGACGTCTCCACCCAGACCGCCGGCGGCCGCAGTCCACCGGCCCCGCGAGCGACCGGCCCGCGCTGGGCGCGCAAGCGCATCGACAGGGAGCTTCTTGAGGAGGCCGCGATTGTCCAGGCCTGGATCCGGGAGTCGGCTACGACCGGACCCGTCGACGTCGAACAGGAGGCGCTGTGGTTCCGCGGGGCGATGACGCAAATTTGCGACGCGTCGATGCCCCGCGTCCACACACAGACAGGAAGGCGCCAGGTGTACTGGTGGTCTGCCGAGATTGCGCAGCTACGCATCGCGTGCGTGACGGTTAGACGCCGGTACACCCGATACCGGAGGAGACGTCGTCGGGTCCCTGACGAAGAAGCCGCGCTGTATGAGGTGTACCGCGCGGCGAAGGAGGCTCTGTGGCTGGCCATCGGCGAGGCGAAGACGCGAGCCAGGGAGGAGATGTTGGAGACTCTAGACGGGAATCCATGGGGGCGCCCTTATCGTACGGTTCGGGGGAAACTCAGAGCCGCGGCGCCGCCACTCACGGAGAGTCTCCAACCTGAGCTGCTGGAGGAGGTAGTCGTAGCCCTCTTCCCGGCTAGAGCGGAGCATACCCCGCCGCCGATGGATTTGCCCACAGCCGCAGAGCCTGAAGATGAGAACGCCATCAGCGTCCCAGAGGTGACACAGGCAGAGATGAGGGCGGCCGTGATGCGGCTCCGAGCCAAGAACGTGGCTCCAGGGCCCGACGGGATTCACGGCCAAGTATTAGCCCTCGCTCTGAAAGAGCTGGAGCCCCAGCTGAGAGGTCTCTACACAGCGTGCCTTGAGCGGGGCCAGTTTCCCACTCTGTGGAAAGCTGGTCGTCTGGTCCTGCTCAGGAAGGCGGGGCGCCCTGCCGATTCGCCGTCAGCGTATCGGCCCATAGTGCTGCTCGACGAGGTGGGTAAGCTGTTTGAGCGGATTATCGCAGCCCGCCTCGTCGGCCACTTGTGCGGAGAGGGGCCGGACCTGGACGAGTGTCAGTTCGGGTTTCGGTACGGGCGCTCCACCATACACGCTGTGTCATGGGTGAGAGTCCTGGCGGAGGAAACGGTGTCCCGGGGCGGAGTGATGATGGCGGTGTCGTTGGACATCTCCAACGCCTTCAACACCCTGCCCTGGAGTTGTATCCGACAGGCACTGCGGTATCACCGGGTGCCTCTCTACCTCCGCCGCCTCATTGGGGCTTATCTGTCGGAGAGGTGTGTCACCTACGTGGGATGTGATGGCACAAACCAGCGCCTCATGTCGTGCGGTGTTCCACAGGGCTCGGTCGTAGGCCCCCTCCTGTGGAACATCGGGTACGACTGGGTGCTGAGGGGTGAACTCCAGCCGGGCGTGGACCTGACGTGCTATGCGGACGACACGCTGGTCACGGCCCGGGGGAGTTCGCACAGGGAGGCAGCGTTGCTGGCGACGGCTGCGATCTCACAGGTGGTGGGCCGCATACGGCGCCTCGGCCTGGAGGTGGCCCTCAACAAGTCGGAGGCCATGGTGTTCCATGGTCCCCGGCGGGCGCCGCCGCCCGGATCACACATAGTGGTCGGGGGGGTCCGGATCGCTGTCGAGTCTACCATGAAGTACCTGGGATTGGTGCTCGACAGCCGGTGGGACTTCGGACCCCACTTCCGGCGGCTGGTGCCCAAGTTGATGGGCGCGGCTGGGGCGCTGTCAACGCTGCTTCCCAATCTGGGGGGCCCGAGCGCCGCCTGTAGGCGACTCTACGTGGGGATCGTGCGATCGATGGCCCTGTACGGGGCCCCGATCTGGGCGGCTGACCTGACGGCCGGTAGCATTGCTGTTCTGCGGAGGCCGCAGAGAGCGATGGCCGTCAGAGTCATCAGGGGGTATCGCACGATCTCCTACGAGGCGGCTTGTGCACTGGCCGGATCCCCGCCCTGGGACCTGGAGGCGAAATTACTCGCGTCATTGTATCGGTGGCGCGAGGAAATGCAGGCGCGAGGTGAGCGACCGATGCAGCGACTAATGGAGCAGCGTCGGTCGCTGCTTCGCGAGGTCCTGGTGGCGGAATGGCGGGACAGGCTCTCACGCCCTACCGCCGGCCTCGGCACCATCGAGGCGGTCCGGCCGGTGCTCGACCTTTGGCTCGGGAGGAGGCACGGCTCCTTGTCGTTTCGGGTGACGCAGGTGCTCTCGGGGCATGGTTGCTTCGGGAAGTACCTGTGTCGCATAACCAGGGAGCCAGATGCCCGGTGTCACCACTGCGTCGACTGTCGGGAGGACACGGCGCGGCATACGCTGGCAGAGTGTGCCGCTTGGGAGGAGCCGCGCCGTGCCCTCATCTCTAGAGTAGGCAGTGACCTGTCGCTGCCGGCTGTCGTTAATTCGATGGTCGGCAGCGAGGAGTCCTGGGACGCGGTGGTTTCCTTCTGCGAGACAGTCATCTCGCAGAAGGAGGCTGCGGAAAGGGAGAGGGAGATCACATCCTCTCACCCAGCCCGCAGCAGGCGCACTGGGCGTCGGCGGAGGGCGGACAACGCCCTCTTCCAGCCCCCCTAAATGGGTCCAGGGGCGACGGACTCGGGGACGTCCGTCACCCCCCCATACATCGGACCCGAGGTGGCGGCGCGTAGTGTTCCACGCGCGCCCCTCTTAGACGTCGCGGGGGGAGTCAAACACCTCACTCCCCCCCTCGACACGAGGAGAGGCCTGCCGTGGCGGGCCGGCACCAGCCGGGGGTTGCGGAAGGATCGTAAGTTCCCGCGACCCTCGGCGTAGGTGTGAGATGGAACACTGGGGTGGTTTTTAGTCAGTAAGAGTCTGACAGACCCCTCCGCCCGCCCCAGGGCGGAGGACATCCATGAGGATTTTCCACCCCGAAACAAAAAAAAAAAAAAAAAAAAAGGTATCAAGACAATATTTCACCTCCTGCACTCTTTCTTGATACTGTATTAATTGTTTATGAAGATGAATGATAAAATAGGCCACACGTAGGCCTTGAAATGTTCAGCCTATTATTTATTGATGTCATAGGCCCCAATCATATTGAATAAAGTCTGCATAGCCTTGCTTTAGCTAATACGAATGGGAAATATCTTAATAAAAAAGTAAGTAGGCAACTGTCTACTTTGTTAACTAATAATACGATCTACTTTGTACTTCATCATAGAAGTCTTTTTCATAAATATAATCCAAGCTTATATTTATTTTGAGTGGAGAAACAAAGAAAAATTGCTTTTGTCTACTTGGCTCTTAAATACATGGAAATTTGTAAATAAAAACAGGTTAAGTACTTAATACAAAAGAGATCATTCGTATCATATAAAGATAAGTAGACACATACACATAACATCACGCCTGTATTCCCCGAAAGGTAAAAACAGAGACAGTACACCCACAAAAGGTATGGTAAAGGTGAGACAGAATTGATATTTCTTTTGCTTCATGTCAACTTATTGAAATAAAATGAAATTGTTCATTGGATATTGGAATCACTTTAAAAAAATAATTTCATTCAGGTAAGGCCCATAAATATAAAATAAAATAAAATGTCAAACTTCATGACACGTGTTACTTTCACACGTCGTAATAAATCAAGAAAAAAATAAGCTAGATGGAGTAGACATTTCCTGTATGACTACCCCTTTTTTTATGGGAAATCATCAAATGACTTCTCCCGCTCTGGGCGGAGCCGAAGGGCGTGTCAGAGTTTTACTGACTAAAACCCACCCGTGTTCCTTCAGTTGCCTGTGCCGGGGCCACGGTAACTCTTTCGAACATCCCGCGATCTGACTACCCCTGAGAAGAAATATCGAAACAAATTCAGGGGTCAAAGTCTCTTTTAAAGTTCAGACATAAACTTGGTCAGATCATGGTGAGTTAGTCACGGTGAGGACTATATACATTAGTGTCTGAAGTGGTCTTTTGAGGAAAGAACCACACAGATTTGAGTCAAACTCAAACTCAAAGCATTTATTTCAAATAAACCAATTACAGGCACTTTTGAATTGTCAAAGAGTCGGTCAGTTAGTCAGAAAGTTGAAGCTAGTTGCCCATTCCAAAGCGTAGATCTCTATGGAGAAGAACGGGTAAGAAACTCCACGGACACTCTTTTAAATCAAAATATTGTTACAAAATATTGGTTATATCATTCATGTTGAAATGTGTGGACCTGTCCAGTCAGTGCAAGCATTTGTCAGTAATCATGTAGCTCAACTCAGAGCTTAAGGAGTTAGAGTCTAGTTATTTATGAAGTCAAAGTTTCATCTAACCTGACGCATAAAGTTATCGTTTTTGACAAAACTTTAAAAGCAAAACACATACCAAAGTTGTCCAAGAAACGAGACGTTGAAGATAGCAAAATATGGTTGAATATGCTGCTTATTGGTACATTTACACCTAGTTTCACCATACCATAATAGTTCATTTAATCTTCTGTAAAAATGTTAACGGAACTTTAAGAGTAGCGAGTATTTCATCATGCGCTAATCCATGATTAAATGTATTAATCAAGCGTTAAATTTAATTTCTGCTCTAGAAGTCCGTTAACTTACTAACCGACATTTAGTCAGTTGTCAAAATCATCGAAAGGAAAAACGCGAGTCAATACTATACGGCTAGCTTAAATAATGCATTGTCAGTGAACATTATCATGACGACGTTGCGACTTTTTATTTTGGTTGCTTTGACAACTGACCGATATTTATGTAAGAGTACATCCTAACACCAGTTTTTCAATGTGGTGTTATTTTTTTCTGGTGGAACGTAAATACCATTAACATCGATATGTATTTTAATGGCTGATTTATTAATGTACGATTATGAACAGTTTGGTGAAATTAGCTCCAAAACTACTATTTTTAACGCTTTTCACTGACATAGATGAAACGGAACATCTGGATGAAAAACAAAAGAAGGTAGCAACGATGTACACTATACATCGTTACTATCTACTGAATAATGTGTCTATAAACCGTTCCACGAATGGCTGCTAACATAATTTTGGATCGGTGCCGTAAGTGAAATGAAACAATCACACAAACACACACACCCCTACACATACAATGCAACGTTTACAATACTTTTCTTAAAAGTAACACATCCGTCCTACAGATGGCACCACTTTAAAGAACACGGTCACAACTACATCTCCTTTTTTAAACTTGGCACTGTATTATGGACTATGCTCATCCAATATACCTTTTTCGATAGCTCTCAGCATAATAGGAGTGCGCCCTGAGAGTCCCGGCCCTCTTGTAGCCCTCTGCAAACTGTCTGTGATGGACAGCGAATCTTGTTACGAAAACATTGAAATAAATCTCAGAAGATTTCGTAGAATTGTAACCGTGAATTTACATATTATTTGAAATGGTGTATGTCAAAATTTATCTATACCAGGACACATTAAGAAAAACCGGCCAAATGAGTGTCGGACCACGCACAATGAAGGGTTCCGTAGTTGGGATGAATTCATCCCAAGAACAAACTTAACTTTGTAGTTGAAAAAATGTTCTCCCATACTTACCAGCACTTTACCTGGTGCCTATCTGATCTCCGCAGCCCAGTTACTGGGTAATACAACACACCTTGGTAAGACTGGTTGTCAGACTTTTGGGCTTCTGACGACCCGTAACAACTGTTAAAGATCCACAAATGACAGTCGGGACCAACGGCTTACCGAACTTTCCGAGGCACCCCTCCTTGCCTCGGAAAGCTTGATATGTAAAGATGGTCACCCATCCACGGACCAACCGTGGCAAGCGACCCGTGCGGCTCCCCAACACAATCCCCTTGACATACATCGATATACGTCACGGTCAATTCTCCAACTGCAAATGCAATTTTGTAATCGCATTTCTTTTTTAATGTGATAAAACACAAATCATTCGATTCGATGATTTTCGGACATTTGCCTTTAGACCTAGCCCGCTCTGCGAAATCTCACCGCGCGATTTTTATTCGCGCGGGTTATATTCAGTGTACGGAATTGTAACGAACGCGAATTTTAAATCACCAGTGCGTGTAGATACATAAAATAAAATTTCATGTTCATGTGTTATAGAATTACGATAAAAATTTTGCGCGACTTTTTATCGCAGTGCGGGCTAGGCCTTACTTGTGCTGTGAGATCTTGCTTCTTGCCAAATTTCATGATTCTAAGTCAGCGGGAAGTACCCTAAAGGTTTTGATTTATTTGTGATTATCAAAATATGTCGCATAATGGCCGTATTTTTTATTGCGTTGACTTAGAAGCTTGGTTTTTTTAGAGCTCCAAGTGACCGTAGTCCTACGTATTTGATATTAATTTCAACTTGATACCTACACGCTTTATTTATTTATAAATACTTTATTGTACACCAGATTACGCTTTCAGCTAAGAAAAAAAGGTATTGACACAGACGGACGGACAACGAAGTGATTATAATTATATGGGTTCTGTTTTGATTTAGTCCTATTTCGGCACCTTCCCCTCATAGCTCCCTGTCATAAAACATTCTTAGGTACACAATCATCAAAAAATGGATAAATAAAAAATAAAATGAGCAAATAAACCTGATTATTTATGTCCACGGATCGCTGTTGAGGTGGTTTGCATTCTATTTTATAAATCGTACTCAGTTCGTTGCTGTCAATAGCTATGTCTCTTACGAGTTTCACGTACGCTCTGGAGTCCCACAAGGTTCCCAACTTGGCCCAGTATGGTTTTTGGTATTGATAATAAACATCACCAGTCAAATTAAGCAATACCAAGCTTTGTTATTCGCTGATGACTTAAAGATCTATAGAAAGATCACGCAGCCTGCAGTTAGTACGCTTACGCTTAGTAAGTACGCTTGTTCAAAGTGACTTAATAAACATTAAAAACTGGTGCATAGTCAACAATATGACCTTATACACACAAAAATGCTTTTTTATTCGTTTCTCGAAAAAAAGTCCTTTCATACTATCTACACATTGTGCAACACCACGATGTCAAAGATACGTGAAATACGAGACCTATTGGCCGACGATGAACTAAGATTTAAGCCACACATCAACGACATTGTTAAGAAGTCGGCACAGATACTGGGTTATGTAAAACGGAACACTCGGGGCTACCAACTACCAAAAACCAGAATAGTCTTCTTCTAGACCCGATGCGAAGTCGGTTGGAATATGCTAGTGTTGTCTGGAACGCGTTCTATGCATTCAAAATTTCATCCGCAAAGAGTTGAAAGAATACAAAGAGCATTCGCTAAACACCTAGCCTTCATATCTAGGAATATTAGCCACCGCTGTGCGTACGAGCAGCACCTACACTTCTTCTTCTTCAAAATAATGACGCTGCGAGACGTCGCCGCTCGCTTGATCTAATTTTCCTTAACAAAGTTGCTAACGGGCTTATAAAATGTAGCGATCTATTTTTTATAGTCGAACGTATCCAATATTTAGTCCCTTCAAAACCTCCCAGATATCCAATCTCCAGATTGTTTCATATCCCTTTCCGGAAATCCAACTTTGGTCTCAACGCTCCCTTGCTCCGAATGTGTAGAAATTATAACAGTGTTTGTAAATCACACCGATTGATACAGTGTATCACTCAACACGTTAAGAAAACCAGTCTCTGAGGTACGGGAGTGCATAAATTTACCAATAAATAAATAAATATTTTTGTAAATTCAATTTCAATGTTAGTAACTAGTAACCCTACAAATGCATGTTCATAAACCTAAGTTTTCATTTTACCTCGTAAATGATAACACATTTGTCGTCAAAATTTTATTATCATCTTATTAAGTTTATCTATTCATCTATACAAATAAATAAAATTGAAGTGTCTGTTTGTAATAAAAAATAACAACTTTTTACTAAATGCATATGAAAGTACATACCTATATACGGTACTTATAACAAAAAAGCTTTTTTTTTTACTTTTGTCTGTGTGTCTGTCTATTTGTTCCAGCCAATCTCCGAAATGGCTGGACTAATTTTGACGGGACTTTTACTGGCAGATAGCTGATGTTACGGGGAGTAGCTTAAGCTACTTTTATTTTGGAAAAATAATTAGGGTTCCGCGCAAAAAAATTAAAACCCATGAAATTGTGAACAAAAAGTTGGATTTGAAAAATTTTTTTGCATTTGGTAGCCTAATTCTCGAAGATAGTTATAGGCTATTTAACATCTCGCTACGACCCATAGGAGTAGAGCAAAAAAAAAAGTCAGAAAGAACAATAAGCGAAAACGAAGTAATCGCGGGCGGTCGATGCAACGCGACGTGTCGGGAGACGAGGGAGTCTTATTAAAATGTGGCTGATAATTTAGTATATTGTGTATCTTACGACTTCACGCGAATGAAGTCGCGGGGCAGTAGCTGTGCCCGCTACCGTCACATAAGGTAAAATTACTTTTCTGATGAACAATAGTTCTTGTAGTAAAGAAACGGCCAAGCCATATTTTTACTTAGGTGTAGAGTTTGTGAAGTTAGGGGCTTGTAGATTTAGGGTGTGTAGAGTTAGAAGCTTGGCTCTACATGAGATCTGATAACTTTTTGACAGTGCGAGCCATAATGATCTCGTCTTGGCAACATTTTACGTGAAAATGTTTTTGTTTTTATTAATTACCTAAAAGCCCTTGAAATACTCTTACATTAATATAAAATGGCAAATACTTTCAGTAATTATTTGTTTTACCACTATTATATTCGTTAATATTTCCACGTTAAATGAGAAAATACTCACTAGTCTAAGAATACTGTCAAACAATCTACTACACCTTTGATAATTTCACGTCAACAATGATACACAAGTTTTCAATACTCAAAAACAAACAGTCAACAACCAAAAACCTACTCTGCCCCAACGAGATACGACTGTTATTTGAATGGCTGAAGTTACATGATTATTATAAATCAAACGATTTCATCCGGAGCAAGTTTAATAATACTTCAAGGTCAAACGCGTTTATATACACACATACATATTATGCTACTGCTACTCTCGGCAGATTATACGCAGTTTGGTATTCTTCTGACCCATCAATGAAACAGTTTCAAACCAGTCGTTTCGCTATTTCTAAACAAATGAAACGTGATTTGAAAATATAGTGATTCTAAATAGTATCTATGACTCTATTTACATAGATATAAAGGCTATTATTGTAAACAAAGATAAAAGATATAACCTACGTTTGATCAATAGTGTATATCGGTGATCCGCCAGTGATATTTATCTCTAGTTCTGCTGTGCACGCGTGTTGTGATAACAACACAAACGGCTGATTGTGTTATTGTGTCATCAACAACATCAACATGCAGACGACAAAGTTCAAGCCGCTGTTCAATTTAGTGGCAATTAATAAGGAATTTATCAGGTGAGTGTTATTTTTGGCTTATTAAACACCATATTTTGGTATTTGAGGTTATGCCAGGTTAGTTATACTCCACCTTTACTGTGGAGGTATCTCCTAAAGATCGGTAACAAAAGAAATTTAATTGTGTCTCATGTGTTAAAGGATTATCCGAACCTCAGTTTCAATGTAAAGAACAAAATAAATATCAACAAGTGTATCTATTGTAACTTGTTTGTTATGCAGATGTTCCTGTTCAATAAAGACGAATATTAGTTAGTTTTATATGCTAGAGTAGATTCGATATAAATATCATTGCTACAAGTGGCTTCTGTATCTGGCTGGTTTTTTTTTTTTTAATAATGTAGTCTATGTAGATTTAATACAAGTAGAAATGTCAAAAGATCTATTAATACTTTTGCCTAAAAATGGGTATCAGTTTGTTTGTTTTTCAAAGCGTCGCTAAAAATAAGCTGGAAGAGGAAGTCAACTGATGCTTTTAAACTTTTGAAGGTTTTCAAAATGACTACTGCTTATACAATACAATTGCTTACAAAATTTTAGAGTGTATGGGAACAACCCATGAAACCAACCGTTTCTCCCGTAGCAACAAACAAATTACTGAAACCTCATCATCTACCTAGCCTTTTCCCAACTATGTTGGTGTCTGCTTCTAGTCTACCCGGATGCAGCAGAATACCAGTATTTTACATAGAGCTACTGCCTATCTGACCTCCACAACCCAGTTACTGAGTAATACGATACCCCTTGGTAAGACTAGTTGGCAGGCTTTCGGGCTTCTGAGGTCCCGTAACGACTGTCAAATATCCACAAATGACAGCCGGGACCAATAACTTAACGTGCTTTCAGAGGCACGGAGTGGTCTTTGTAAGCAAAAGATGGTCATCCATCCATGAACCAACCGTGGCAAGTGCAGCTTAACCTGAACGATCGACCCATGCGGCTGTTATTATTTTGACCTATTTGACTTTATTCATTAAATAGGTTTAGATCCGTCAATTGGTAAATGTCTAGATTGGTCAGTGCCACAGGTGCCCCTGCGGTTAGGCAATCTTCTTTTTTGCACAAGTCAATTGCAAATTAAAGTGATCTATTCCGTATCTAATGCTACATAACAACTAACTTTTTTATTTCTAATGTGCCGAGTTATTCGCTATTATTTTGGCGTTCGTCTAAGTTAGCACTCACAGACATAACATATTTTTTGTAGAATTATGTTATAAAAATATTCTTCTTGACTGGCTTAATGAAAATGGAACCTAAAGGGTAGGGGATAAAAGTAAAGATTATGTATGTCTCAAAAATAGCCGTGTCAGGTGATCTTAAGATAACTTATCTCAGCTAGTTACATTAGTAGGTACTGTCCGACAAACCGTCTCAAGGTCAAATTTCGTATGCATCTCAAATAATAAGGATATGCACGCTCATTGTGCACGTTGTTAATATTATCGATATCATTGACGTTTATACAAAATAAAATGCACTTTATTAGTTCGTGTTTAAACATAGGTTACGTATTACATTTAAAATAAAACTTGGCTCAAGGAGAAACATCCAAACAGAAACTATAAAAGCTAAGATTTTCAAGAAGATTAATGTTGTTTTCAGAACGGTAGCGGTAGCAAACGCTGCTGTAAAGCCAGATGCCAACTTGAAGTCATGGAAAGAGATTCCCGGACCCTCGTCATTGCCCATCATCGGGCAAATGCATCATTTTATGCCTGGAGGTGAGTTATATTTGGAACAAACATAGTAGTAGAAGACCTCTTTTGAAAAGTATTTGACCGGGAAATGTTACCGACATTACTACATATTTTCTATAAGCAGCATTTCTATGCTGCGCTTTAATGGTTATTTGCACAGGAATTTTAAAAGTCTTTAAGATTGGCCACTTTTACCTCCATACCCATCAAAGTGGCATGTAGCCTCAGTAGTAACTACTTTTCATCAGGTGGACCATTGACTTATTTATTTGAAATCTTTCATTTAGGTCAGTTTGAAGGCATCGAACAAGTTGAAGGCACCATGAAACTATTTGAATCGTATGGACCAATCGTTAGATTCGATGGGATATTGAGCCAGGCGCCTATGGTTATACTTTATGATCCTGAATGTTCAGAACACGTAAGTTTACTAACTCTTTTATTTTACGTTGAATTAAATCCTCAGATAGCTGAATAACAAACAACTAAATATTGAGAAACTAAGTACTTTGAATTTTAATACACATTTCCTCCATTACATCTCCACAGATACTACGCAGTGAAAATTCGTTGCCTGTCCGTCCGGGATTCCAGAGCCTTGAATACTATAGAAAAGAATTTAGGAAAAGCAAAGGCCATACTTTTCACGCCACAGGCCTTATAACTGAGTAAGTTGTAATAACTACACGTGTTAATCAACAAAAAAAGATGTTTGACAATCCTAGATCAGTATAATGAATGAGAATTAAGTAAATTAAAAATAAATATATATGATAATTTGCTTCCAGCCAAGGTGAGCTGTGGAAAGAGTTCCGCTCAACAGTGAACCCAGTGATGTTACAACCGAAGACGATCAAACAGTATGCCACAGTACTTGACGAAGTCGCACAGGACATGATCGAGAGGTTAGTTTTAAACAACAAGAAATTAGCACTAAAAGATTTGTTTTAATTAACACAATCAATTGCAGGATGAAAGCCAACCGTGACGAAAAGAACATGATTAGTAACGGCTTTGATAAGGAAATGAACTTATGGGCGCTGGAATCTATCGGCACAGTCGCTCTTGGCTGCCGCCTGAACTGCTTTGATCCCAAATTGCCCGCAGACTCTCCAGAGTGGCAGTTGATCCAGTGTGTTCACGACCTGTTTGTTACAGCCAATGCTTTGGATTTCAAGCCAAGCCTTTGGAGGTGGTTTTCGACGCCAATGTTCAAGAAAGCAATGAAGTTGTATGAGCATCATGAAAAGTAAGTTCCATGTCGGTTTAATTCCTCCTACTCTTTTTCTCCTTTAATTAATTTAATAAAAATAGAAAAAAAAAATGTAAATTATATGACATTATTCTCGGTTCCAGTTTAACAAAACACTTCATTCAAAAAGGAAAGGCACAGCTCAAGAAAAAATCTGATAAAGAAAAAGGCGTTTTAGGAAAACTGTTAGAAATCAACGAAGAAGTGGCGCATATTATGGCTAGTGATATGTTGTTTGCTGGTGTAGATACGGTACACACAACTTAGACACAATTTGATAGATAAAAAGACCCTACCAATACTTAAATCTTTGATTATAAAAATTTTTAATTTTACTCAGGCCGCCAACACAGTAACAGCAACCCTCTACCTTCTGGCTAAACATCCGGACAAACAAGCCAAGCTAAGGGATGAGATAATGTCAAACTCAGAACGAAGACCATACCTGAGGGCTTGTGTCAAAGAGTCCTTGAGAATAATGCCGGTAGCATCGGCAAACGTCCGGAAGACATCAAAGGAATATAATGTTTTAGGCTATAAAATACCTAAAGATGTAAGAGGGAAATATTTTTTAAGGGTTTAAAATAATTACCCTCTTTTGAAAGCTTGAACTTATGTATCTCTTCCTCTCTGCTTATTTATATCTTGCAATTTAATACTCTAACAAATGCTTTACTATAATTATTATCAAAATGACTGTTGTATTGGTGGTTCATGTATTGGTTACGAAATAACACTCAAATTGTGCTTGGCTTACCGTTTCAGATGCAGGTTGTATTCGCCCATCGAGATATGTCCCTGATGGACAAAAACTACCCCAGGCCTCGAGAGTACATCCCAGAGCGGTGGTTAGCCAGTAAAGATGACCCACTTTACTACGGGAATGCCAATCCGTTTGCTCATCAACCCTTCGGCTTCGGAGTCCGTAGTTGTATAGGTAATTGAAGAACAAATTCTAAAGAGATATTTCGCGTGCATTGAAATGTTTTATTACAAATATTTCTAGAAGAGACGAAGCCAGTTCGTAACAAGAACCTATGGACGAATGAAAATGTATGCGTAGACGCGTACGCATTGCTAGGCACACAGATTGTTTGCTTGGCTGGACCACACACTATTATATTTAATAGCGAGTATACTAGTATATGTATTTTTTACTTTCCAGGTCGTCGCATAGCTGAACTTGAAATGGATACATTTGTGGCAAGGCTAATAGAAAACTTCCAAGTAGAATGGTTCGGGCCCCCACCGAAGATAATTCAGGAGTCACTCAATTATGTCAAGGGACCTTTCAATTTCATATTTAAGGATGTAAAATAGGGCTGAAAACCTTTTTCCTGACCTCTCGAAAGCAATCGACTATGTGTGTCATAACTTTTTTACTTGCTTACTCACACAGTATTACGTTGTTAAAGTATTATTTTAGAAAGGAGTTCCAGAGGAACAGTTCTAGGACCTTTTTTGTTTGTATAGGTACTCTACAGTAACTTTATCATTCCACTATTATAAATAGTAAAAAGTATTGTGTATGTTTAACACAGTAAAGTCCAAACAGACAAGTAGCAATTTTGATTATTAATATAAAGAAAAACTTTCTACAAAATAAAAAACCAACTTCCAAAAAAGACTACAAAGTGAAAAATAACTTTAATTTCGGAATTCAGTGTCTTATTTTCATTTTTTGCCACCGATTTCGTTTGACAGTTTTTATTTGATACTTTTTAGTTGTGTGGTATCTACCCCACACAAGTTCGTATACCACTACTTGCTATGTAAATAACAGTGGCACAGTGCGAGGCATACTCGCACTTGGGCAATTTTTTTTCTACTTAGTGTATGTTGATGATGTACTTGTATATTAACTCCCTGTAGCGGCAATATAAATACAGAATCTGTGAAGATTTCAACTGTCTAGATATTAATGTTCATGAGATACAGCCCGCTGATAGATAGACGGACGGACGCACAGTGGAGGCTTAGTGACAGGGTTGCGTTTGGCACCCTTCGGGTACGGAACCCTAAAAACCGGCCAAGTGCGCGTTGGACCACGCATAATGAAAAGTTCCGTAGTTGGAATGACTTTATCCCAAGAACAAACTTAAATTGTAGTTGGAAAACATGTTCCCTCATACATTCCAACTGCATCTTGCAAATGTAAGTTTTTTCGCACAATATTGAGTGATTTACCATGTTATTTTAAGACATAGACTTCTTATAAATTTTCCAGTAATCTCTAAGTGTAGAACTATTCTCTGAATTTTTTTTAATTTTTTAGACTCGACAGTTTCGGAGATATTACAGACTACTACCAAAGGAACATAATGCACTGTGTCTCCATTCTGGGTAGCACTTGGTCCAACTCCCATATATAGATGGTCAATGTCCTTTCAACTTAATCGGTCCTGTAGATTCCAAGCAAATTGGCTGTGACAGACGGACAGATAGACACACGAGTGATCCTTAAGGGTTCCGTTTTTTATTCGGACATATGGAACCCTAAAAATACGAATTATTGAAGCTAACTCAAAAACCACCCAAGCAAAAATAAAATTCAGATGCGACCACCGCCCAGTGGTAACGGCAGCGATTTACAAGTCGGTCGTAGGTTCGATCCACGTGTCATATTCGTGAACGGGCGCCGTCGGTGGAGACTGGTCATCTCTTAACTGCCAGGGCTTATTTTTAATCTTATATTTTGAATTGTTTTTAATTATTTATTTTTTACATTGTTCTCACATATAGAAGCAACAAGAACAATGTATCCAGGGTTTTGTAATAATTTTGATTTAAAAGAGTGTCCATGGAGTTTCTTTCCCATTCTTCTCCATAGAGATCTACGTTTTGGAATGGGCGACTAGCTTTAATTTTCTGACTAACTGACTGACTCTTTAACAATTCAAAAGTGCGTGTAATTGCTTTAATTGAAATAAATGCTTTGAGTTTAAGATTCCAGACAGGCGCTTTACTTTGTGTAAATTATTTCATCACCACTGCTCTCAATACGGTGAAGAAAAACATCAAGAGGAAATGTCCTAGAACCAAAAATTCTAAGATATGGTGACTTCTCCCAACCCACACTGGGCCCGCATGGTGGATTACGGCCCACTCCCTCTCACCGAGAGGAGGCCTGTGTCCCAGCAGTGGGAACATTATAGGCTGATTATGCTATGATTATGCACCGCGCAAGCTTCCTCTACCAAATGAAAAAAGAATTTTCATCGGTTCATATATGACGAAAATATCGATGAACATATTTAAAAAATAATATAATTATATATATATATATATATATATATGATTATGTCGAGGCCAGATCTTTCAGATTGATCATTTCATGAAGTACTCAGTCATTTCGTGAAATGGTTGTGTTTCATGAAATGGCCAGCTAAAATCGACCATATCGTTTAAATGTCAACGTTTAATGATAATTATGTCAGTCGACGTTTGGCCATATCATTAATGTAGGGTATCTGTCGTGATCCGATCGTAGAAATAGCCATATTGTGACGAAAACAATCTATTTACCGATATTGCCAGCTGACCACTGGGCATATCGCAAAGTCAATGGTATGTAGATGGATGATAAATGGGTTAGGTTCGGAAGTGGGAAGCGACCTGTCGCTGCCGGTTGTGATTCGTTCTATGGTCGGTGGCGCAGCGTCGTGGGACGCGGTGATCTCCTTCTGCGAAAATGTCATGTCGCAGAAGGAGGCAGCGGAAATGGAGAGGGAGATTTCAAGTGCTCTCCCGGCCCGCAGTAGGTGCACCGGGCGTCGGCAGAGGGCAGATCATGCCCTCTTCCGGCCCCCCTAAATGGGTCCAGGGGTGGCGGACTCGGGGACGTCTGCCGCCCCCAACTCCACAGGACCCGAGGTGGTGGCGCGTAGTGTTCCACGCGCGCCTCTCTTAGACGTCGCGGGGGGAGTCAACACCTCACTCTCCTCGCTTGACAAGACGGAGCCCGCAGATGCGGGCTGGCACCAGTCGGGAGCTGCGTTGAAGAGTGCTTAAGTGCCCCCCTAGCCCCCGGTGCAAGCGTGCGAGGGAACACCGGTGTGGTTTTAGTCAGTAAGTGTCTGACAGACCCCTCTGCCCACCCCAGGGCAGAGGACATCCATGAGGATTTCCACCCCGTCACCAAAAAAAAACGAGGTTAGAACTGTGGCCAACCGCGTGCGAGCCGAGCGAGCGAAGCGAGCGGTGCCCCGGTAGCAACCGGCAAGCGATACATCTAAGTTCGCAGTTACTTAGGAATTATTCAAGTAGGTATAGATGCAAAAGAAAAACAAAGCGACATCAAAACCTCTGCCGGTGGATAATCTAACTATTTTACGATAAGACCATTAACTAATGTTTGGCTACATCATGAAGTAGTCGTGCGTTTAACTTATAGAGGTATGAGGAACAGGGTGTAAAGTTCACTCATCCTCCATAGAAAAGGGAGGATCCTCCGACCAGACGGGTGTTGTGTCTGGTGGGCTACTGCCCGACGGTTGATGTCGGGATGTTGTATATATGCTAGTCGCGCGGTAAACTCTGTTTGCGCGATGCAGGATTTTGTTTGACGTCAGTGTGATGCGTTCCAATGTGGCGATGTAGATGTGCCGCCACATCACTCCCCTCCGGAGACCGGAGGTCGATAGTGGGCTGAGTCGTGTATCTTGCGATGCTTGCCAGGGCCAGTTGAGGTTCCAGTGAGTCGGAACCGAGTGACGCATAGTTCGCGGTGAGTCGGAACTGTCTGCGGAGATGCCCCCAGTGAGTCGGGGTGGCGCTGCGTTATGCTCCAGTGCGTCGGATGTGGTACAGCGCCGGGTTGATGCTGACTGCTGGCGTCGACCAGGAGAGTTTTGAAGGGCTCTGCTTGTTTGACCGGCCGAGAGTGCAGTGTGCTGTGCCAAGGTTGCTGATGAGGCTGAGGGTGATGACCAGGTATGCGCGGTCGCTGCATGCTGGTGGTCAGGATACCCGTTGAAGCCGTGGGTGCTGGCTGGCTGTGTGACTCGCTGCTCGAAAGCTCGAGGAAGTGATGCTGATGACGTCACGCTGTAGTAGTTGCACGAAGGCTGCGCTGACGTTCATGTTCGGGGTCACCAGTATAGAGGTATGAGGAACAGGGTGTAAAGTTCACTCATCCTCCATAGAAAATGGAGGATCCTCCGACCAGACGGGTGTTGTGTCTGGTGGGCTACTGCCCGACGGTTGATGTCGGGATGTTGTATATATGCTAGTCGCGAGGTAAACTCTGTTTGCGCGATGCAGGATTTTGTTTGACGTCAGTGTGATGCGTTCCAATGTGGCGATGTAGATGTGCCGCCACAAACTGTTCATATCGTCAAACGTTGAGTATTCAATGATCTGGCCAAACCACATCATGATGTGTGACAACAGTGAACTATACAGGGTGGAATTTTTTAACCACACCTGGAGGGAAGGTACTCTAAATACTGGAGATAGCAAATTTTACTCAAAAGAAACATTCCTTTATTTTTTAAAAGAAACAAATCTGCATTCAAAGATTTTTGAAAATTCGCTTGCCACACTCGGGAATCAAACCAGCTAAAATGCGAAAAAATAACACCCTGTACTTTTATGGCATCAATCAATAGGGTCAATCATAAGGATCACATCTTTTAACAAACATGATAAATTAAATGAAAGGAAAACCTTAAAATCTTAACATATTTTAATTGAACGAAAAAAAGGGTAAACTCTTTTTTAATAAATTGCTCGAAATGAGCTCCATTTTGTTGGATACAGTAACTTTTCATAGCGAGTTGTGATTAATATTGAAAATCGTAGTGTGAACTTCAGCTCTTAAGAGGGCTGTCACATTTTGTCACCTCTCTCGCTCACACGGGACCAAATTTTTAAGAATGTTAAATGAAAATATACTTTTTTGAAAAATGTGATCAATGGGCGCCCTACTAAATAATATTAATTTAATAGGTAATTATTAAAAACACATTTTTAATGTAGCATTTATTTAAATCATCTCAAAAACAGATCATAATACTTATTGAGCTAAGTTTATTAGATAACACAATAGAAATGTGTTTATTAACTACTTATTAAATTAATATTATTTAGAAGGTCGCCCATTGATTACATTTTTCAAAAAATCATCTTTTCATTTAACATTCTTAAAAAATTGATCCTGTGTGAGCGAGAGGGGTGATAAAATGTGACAACGCTCTTAACTCGTTTACAGTTGCATAGGATTTTTGCTAAATTTTATTTTTAACAATCCCCATTAAAAAAAAATCTAAAGGGTCTAAAAATCTGGTGATCTCGCAGGCCATCTGATTGTGCCACTTGTATCAATCCAGGTGTTGAAATGGTTATTAACATAACATTAACATGATTTTCCTTTCATTTAATGTATCATGTTTTTTAGAGAAAGATCCTTACGATTGATTTGATTTTTCTTTATTATAATAATATAATGAAAATTGCAGAACTGTCAAAATGAAACCGATTCCGATTGATAATGTAAATAAATATTATTTAAAATATGTTTTACCACTATTATTTTTATTATTTTCAACGTTTTATGAACAAGTATCCACTACTGTATGATTAATGTTAAACAGTCTGCAAATAAAAAGTAAGTTGGAGGAGACGTTTGCCCAGCAGTGGGACAATATAGGTTAATACAAAGGGAAGGGAAGGGTTAATAATATAAAAATATTCAAGCGTGATCGAAATCAACAGCAGGTCCATTCAGCGATAAAAAAAGTTGACATAAGAACACAAATAACACAGGTAATTGGACGTAGTTACACGAAAAGGATCCAATCCACACATGACTTTGTGTGGATTGGATCCTTTTCGTGTAACTACGTCCAATTAATAACCATACAATAATTTATGTACACTATCTCATTAATATCAGACCCTAGGTAGGTATTAGGTCTGATATATTTCACGTCAACATGATACAGTACGACTACGACAAGTCCGAGGTTCCATCGTTTATCTTCGGAAAATCCGAAATATAGTGAATGAAATTAATGTGATTATCAACCAATAGAAACTGCCCACCTAAATTATTATAGATTTACGCTCAGTTCAAAAAGTTTTTGTGAAAATTGCCCATTTTCTTCCTGACTGTACATTTCTTTCAAAATCTGTGAATGCAGATCCAAATTTCTCAAAAAGTTAAGGACAGTCTCCTAAAACCGTTTTCGGTAACGGTTAAGGTACCTGCCCTTACTGCCCCATCTCAAAAATCTATCCGGTATAATAGCCATAAATAATTAACTTAGACAGGTCTTATTTCTGCTGTACTGATTATTATTATTTAACAAAAATAGAATTCATTTAGTGCTGCTGTTTCCAATATAGGTATCTCAATAATAGGTAATCGGGGTATAATCAACCGGCGTCAACAAAAACAACAAATACAAAACGCACTATTCAGCCAACTAACAAAAACCGTCTTTATTACAACTGAATAAGACTGTTATTCGAAAGTATCAAGCAACATTGTATTTATCAAACGATTTGGCTCTTGTTATGTAATTTAGCGAAGGTCAAAGTCGTTCAATAACACGTTCAACACAGACATATCTAATGAGTTTGCTGTCCGACGTTCGCATAGTTCGTACCTATATAGATACAATCTTATATTTAACAGTTATTTAAAAAACAAACTATTAAAACTGATAGACTCTTCATTTGCATTATTTTGTAAATAAATATGTTTGTATGAGGAATTGAGAAACAGTTTGTGTTGTATATTAATATGTGATGTTCATACAAAGATCATCACCGTTCTACGTGTTTGTTTAAAAAATAGGACATATAAGGAAAAATACACTATACTTGATCGGTTGAACACACTGAACAAGACACAAAAGTAGTTTTATTGATAATACGTCGGCGTTTAGTGCCTCTCAAATATTTAGAGATACAATATTGATCAGTCAGTTCTATCATTTGTTTTTAAGTGATAACAATTGATAACAACATCGGTGTGTGATAGAGTTTAGTGTTATCGTGTGATCAACAACAAGAACATGCAGACGACGAAGTTCAAGCCGCTGTTCAATTTAGCGGCAATTAATAAGGAATGTATAAGGTTAGTGGTTTAATGCAGTTTTTGCTATAAAATCGAAGTTGAAATCTACACTGACGCTCCCGGCCAAGCCTACTACGCGATGACATCAGAAACGCTCGAGCATCGGGGGAATTCCGACAATTCCGACGGCGCGGTACATTTGTGACTGCGCGTACAAAAATTGCCATATGATTATTTTTGGTATAGAATTATTTATTTGACGAGAATATCTTCCATGCCGTAGAGTAAAACTGCCCACAGCCGATATTAGACTTAATTATGGAAATTTTATCCGCGCGTGAACCGTGCGAGTCACCGGTGCCGAAAAGACGCCGATGGGCTTGACGGTTTATCGACGCGCGGCGCCGAAAAGGCGCCGGATGCTCGAACTGTTGTCTTAAGACAAATGGATGCCTGGAGCAAAATTTTTAGTTGGCATTAAAACATTCCAAAATTATTAGAAGACTTGCTTGCTTGCTTGTTTAGGGTCTACCCCTAATAAATTATGATAGCCTGGCAGATAGATGATGATTCTACTAATAGGTGAAAAGTGCTCGTTTGTTTGTCGATTTTTAAAGTTTCAGTCAATGAGTTGATGTGACCAGCCGAAATGCAAGTTATTTAATTTCGTTAAACATGGTATCAACAGAAAAAAAAAACAAATATTATTACAAAGGTATAATCTGTTAAGTAGGTACAGACATAATCATAACATTACCGCTGTCTTAACTGTTGTGTATTATAAGTGTTTACATAGATAGTGTTATTATCTATAAAAGTACGAGTAGGTACCTATATATTTTTTGCCTAGTCATAATGTGTATGCAAAGATTCTCTGTAGAGTAGGTACCTTTAATATCATTACTGTTTTTTGGAGAGTAATAAAATCAATAAATTGCTCTGCGATTGGCGACACTTAAGACTAGGTCTGGTGTTCACTGGGCAGTCAGCCCCGATATCAAATTGGTGAGGCGGCACGCCACCGCAAAGGATTTTTATGCGACGAATAGAAATAAAACTTATACGTAAGACAATAAAATTTAAATTTCAATGATGAGGCCTAATGACGCCGCGGCATGCCTAAAGATATCGTGATATCGTTGCCGTTGAAATTTCAATTTTATTGTCATACTATTAAGTTATATTTCTATTCATCACATAAAAATGCCTTGCCGTGCCGTACCACCCGTGGGCGCCGGCCCTATCTCATGTTTTTACCTTAGCATAAGCTATTCTGATACAATTTATATCGATAGATACTAGTAAAGATGGATGGGTGACCATCTTTAGATGTCATTTCCGTGCCTCGGAAAGCACGTTAAGGCTACGTTCAGTTGTAACGCGCGTCGACGCACGTCAAAAGCAATTTACAGTAAATTTTGACGCGCGAATACCATGATGTCTAGGCGTGCGATTCGAAAACGCGCGTCAAAATTTAGCCATCTGAACGTAGCCTAAGCCGTTGGTCCCGGCTGTCATTCGTATATCTTTGACAGTTGTTACGGGTGGTCAGAAGCCCGAAAGTCTGGCAACCAGTCTTACCAAGGGGTATCGTGTTACCCAGTAACTGGGTTGTGAAGGTCAGATAGGCAGTCACTCCATGTAAAATACTGGTATTCAGCTGCATACGGTTAGACTGGAAGTCGACCCAACATAGTTGGGAAAAGGCTAGGCAGATGATGAGATACTAGAGAAGAAAACATTTAGAATTTGGTCAATTTCAGAACTGTAGCAGTAGCAAGCACTGCTGTTAAGGCAGAAAACGTAAAGCCATGGAAAGAGATACCCGGACCTCCGTCGTTGCCCATCATTGGACAACTGCATCATTTCATACTTGGAGGTGCGTTATGGGCTGCATTTGTCTTTTACTTTCAAGTGTTTTGACTAATTCTAGGACATTTTATTTTATTTTATAATTGCTTTACAGGCGATTTTGCCAAAATAGAGGACCCTGGAACCATCACGAAACTAATTGACACATATGGGCCAATTATTAGGGTAGATGGTATGTTCGGCAAGCCTCCGATGATATTCTTAAGTGATCCTGAAAGTTCTGCGCATGTAAGTAGTCAGGCGCATTTTTTTAATCTAAATTAACGTTTTACATTTATTTCAATAATGTGTGGTAAAGCTTATTAAAATTGTTTTTTTTTTGTTCAGAGATAATTTAAAAATAATTATAAAATAAGTGAGTATTAATAATATTTTGAGAAAAATAATGAATTTGACAGAAGGAAATTTTGGGAAGAAAAAAAAGAGGTAGTTAACAGGTTCACGCGCGGTAAACAAGATACAATAGAAGTTCCTTTGTTGTTACTGATATAGCCGTGAAGCGCCCCTGAAAGTGTTATCAAATTATCTAGATTGTGTTAGGGCCAGTCAAATCACATTGAAACTTTTTATCAAAACCTCGCGTGGTAGCAGTAATTACCTTCTCGCCGCCAAAAACTACCAAGTAGGTATGTATATGTCCAGTCTTACCCAAAAAGGCACAGTAAAACATTGTTTTTTTTTTCAAATATTTTTTATTTCTGCTTGCTTATAGTTGGGTCACACACTATTATTAAATTTTGGTGTTCATGATAGCATCTATCAATGCTAATTCAAATTATTACCTCAAACAATTTTAGAGAAAATAACGTGTAGCAAACGGACGAACACTGATGTTTCAGGGTTCCGTTTCGCCAATTTTGACACGGATTAATAAAAATAATTACAAAATCCTTCTGACTAACTGAGAACCTACTCCTTTTTTTGAAGTCCGTTAAAAACAAGATCGTTAGCCGCAAATAACATTATAATTTAGGGCTGATTTTTCAATCGTCAGATAACTTTTATCTGAGGAATAAATATGGCGGTTTGATATATAAGTATTTTCGATACAAAAGCTGTCAAAACGTCAAACTTATTCCCCAGATAAAAGTTATCTGACGATTGAAAAATCAGCCCTTAGACATATAACAACTAACGAATACCTTTGTTTTTAGTCAATGTCAGCGATAAAAGGATTGTCTGATGACTGACTTTTGAATATTAAAATAACAACAATAACTATGACTAAAACTTACTACATTATCATCTCCTGAAAATGGAGTCTTGGATTTATATATTCATAATCAAATGTCTCACTGGTGGTGGCGTGAGTGTTGGATCATTAAGTTCCCTTCACAATGGTTGAGCTGAATGGTGCTGCAGGGACTGGTCATCTCTTAGCTACCACGGCTTATTTTAATTTATTATAATTTTTTAATCCTTTTTGGTTTTTATCTTTTTATTACGGACTCTTTTGACGTGCATGTCTTTCTACGTTGTTCTAACATAACAGAACATCATGCCTTGTTTCCCCGAAGGGTTAGGCAGAGGTGTACTTAAAGTACACCCACATTTCGCCAGTTATGTTTAAGTCCCATGTAATAGGGACAAACATAACATATATAAATAATTTCAACTTGAATGCTGTAACCAATATTTTGTAATAATATTTTGATTTAAAAGAGTGTTCGTGGAGTTTCTTGCCCGTTCTGCTCCATAAGAACCTACTACGCTTTGGAATGGGCAACTAGCTTCATCTTTCTGACTGACCCCTTAGCAATTCAAAAGTGTCTGTAATTGGTTTATTTTAAATAAATTCTTTGAGATTAAAAAATAATGCCTCAACACTGTCCGTTAGCGACACGAAAAGGTTTTCGCGAAATATCAGCCTAATATATTAATTGAGGAAAATCTTCAACTTCGGAATTAGATAAATGCTGTCCCTCTTCCTTAAGGGGGAAGGGCTAAGGTAGACTGCGAAATTCAAATTTTCTTACGATTTTTGCAATTTGCAGCTTAGTGTCTGGGTGTATGTTGATTAAAGTGTGATTCGCGACCGTAACAAATATGTTTTTACAGAATTATAATCATAAGAATCAGTGATATACCTCCTTATGTTACTATAATCCTCAAATCTTAAGATCTCATGAAATACTTAGTCATTCTTAGAATTACTTGGTCCTAAAGAGTTGTATTGATGACTTTAATTATTATAATTCTGTATATAGATATTTGTTACGGTCGCGAATCATATTTTAATCAACACAACCTAATACTGACCTGCAAATTGCGAAAAACGTAAGAAAATTTTAATTTCGCGGGCTACCTTGGCGCTTTTGCCTTAATACTTCCAAAAAAATACTAAAGAACTACTCTTACCAAAAATAAACAGATTTAGGTGCAATCGTAAAACCTTATGTAGGTTTTATATAGATCTCTAAGAACTTAAAAAGCCTATGATGCAAAATGAGACACTAATCCTAAGAACTATGCATTAAAATGAATTAACGTTTATTACAGGTTTTACGAAGTGAAAATTGGTTACCCGTCCGGCCCGGATTTCAGTCCCTGGAACACTACAGAAAAGATTATAGGAAAAGCAAAGGGATTGACTTTCACGCAACAGGCCTTATTTCTGAGTGAGTCAGCAGATGTGTAGATACATTAGTATTTTTATAATGTTTCTGAATATAATTTTCATATTATTATACCTACTGTAACTAATATTGTACGTCGCTGGCAAAACATAGAGAGTCAACTGAATTATTGCTGAAGACCAAATGTATGTAACTCATAGGTACTCAAAAGTAACCAGTTAGAAACTCAAATCGTCAACGAGTAGCCAGAATGTCACATCACTAATATTTCAATGGTGGTACAGGACGCGACTTTCTAATGCGTTATTAACTAGTTTGTGATTGGTTGCGTCGTCGAGGACGATGGCCATTAGATCGCCAGTGTTACAGGTAGAAGGCACGTCAAATTGTCCCTGTATGATTAAGGCTCCGGGCACGAAACCAGCGGTGGCCGAGCGGAGCGATGGTGACGGTACAAGATTGACACAATTTAGTATCGTCGCCATCGCGTCGCGCAACCACCGCTGCTTTCGTGCCCGCAGCCTGAAAGACAGAGATTGTGATTATCTAGTTTATATCTTCCATTTTGTGACTTTGGAGGTCAAAAGTTTAAATGAAGTAATTCAGGAATGTGAGGCCACTGCCTACATAAAGGTGGCTTGTTGGAGAACTTGTGAGCATGGTGCATGTTCACAAGCCAAAATTAGATTATTTTAGCTCCATTTTAAATGTGTAACAAACTTTAACCACTGCAGAATGTAGTTTTCTTAATTCGTATGATTATAACGCGAAATACGGCTAATATATTATATATATTAAATATTACTTTTTGTAAATCTGCATTAATCACTGACGTAAGAAAAAGAGTTGACCAATTAATGCACGTGTCTGCGCATTGAAATATGTATTCTTAACCATTTTTTCTAGCCACGGCGAGGTATGGAAAGAGTTCCGCTCAACAGTCAACCCAGTGATGTTACAACCTAAGACGATCAAACTGTACGCCTCAGTACTTGATGAGGTAGCACAGGACATGATATCAAGGTAGGTAGCTAGAGATCATTATTTTACCAATTTCTTCTGACCATACTTTATAGCCTAATAGTTTTTCTCAAGCCTAAAATTCCATTCTTCTTAATTTTTTGCAAAAGAAACAAAGTCAGCTTTGGAGTGCCTGTTACAACTGATTCGCAATCATCAGTATTCATAAAGAGATCTTTAGACTCGTCTTTGACAACGCAATACCTTGTGCAGTCGGGTGCGCGTCATTTCGTTTTTATCCGCGTACTCTTTCACCTGCTAGGACCACGGGACTTCATAATAAGCCTATAATGTTCCCACTGCTAAGACACAGGCATGCTCACTTCGAGAGGGAGTGGGTTGTAATCTACCACGCGGACCCACTGCGGGTTGGTATATGTCACATGTCTTCGAATTTTTGGTTCTAGGATATACCGGTTTCCTCACGATGTTTTCCTTCACCGTTTTGAGAGCAGTGGTGATGAAATTATTTACACAAAGTAAAGCACCTGCCTGCGTTCGAACCCACGACCTACAACTCGTAAGTCGGGGCCGTGACTACTGGGCCATCACTGCTCTGTCACCGCCACTGACCATGGACTGTCACCAGCAAAAAAGCCGGCACATAGTGCCACCATACAAATAACGAACAGAACACTGGCATTTTTGCTTATAAAAAATATATATGTGTCGGAAATACGTTAGTCGTCGTTTGACTAATCGAGACGCTAGCACCACCAAGCGGCGCTTCACAGAGTCTAGAACATAACGCTCGTCGACTGGAGGAGTGAAGCAGAGTTGGTCGGTGGCTGTCGAGCAGTGAACACGTTCAGAAACTGTCACGCGTTCCATATAGTTCCATATAGTGTCGTGTACCTGCAGTGTGTGAATAGGTATAGTGATTATTTGAACGTAAATAATAATTTGATTCGAACTGCACACGGTTTTTCTATTGCACAATAAACAAAGCTACCCACGCCCACAGTAGTTAAAATATGGCTGACGGTAACTAGACAGATGTACCTTCTCCGTCATATGTATCTGTGATATGTAAACTTTTATGCACACTTTTGTACATGGAATATGTATAAAATACTAGCACAAAAAAATGTGAACAAACCAGTCAGCTAAACAAGCCGTAAAATACTGCTAGATTTCGCCTATTTACTCAAAGTGTCTCTATCTGTATTATTATAATGTAAACCAGATTATGAATTTATACCTCAATACGGAAATGTAGCATTAAATAGAACGCTATATTAATAGAAGATCTAATAGAATCACCTAATTTTCATCGAGTTCAATCAGACGAGGATAAGATTAAGCGAAATAATGAGAAGCGTTCTTTACTGCCAAAAGACAAATGCTTCCTCCCTTCTCTCTATTTATTCATTAAATTCCCGGCGAAATAGAGGATGTCTTTTCTTTTGTTCCGTTTTCATTTAGAAGATATTTAACAGCCGATATTTTTGGTTTTGTATTGAGATTATCAGCTATTTATTTCCTTGCTGCATAAAATCACCTCATTTTCAGAATGAGAGCCAACCGTAATGATAAAAACATGATCGAAAAGGACTTCGACAAGGAAATGAACTTATGGGCGCTGGAGTCTATCGGCACAGTTGCCCTTGGCTGCCGCCTGAACTGCTTCGATCCCAACTTGCCTGCAGACTCGCCAGAGTGGCAGCTAATTCAGTGCGTCCACGACCTATTTACTACAGCTAACGAAATAGACTTCAAACCAAACCTATGGAGATGGTTCTCGACACCATTGTACAAGAAAGCTATGAAGATGTATGAGCATCACGAAAAGTAAGTTGCAAAAAAAGTATATCTTTTCAATAGTGAATTTCGTAATTCAATTAAACAACTTCCATCGTCTTCTTATTTAAGATCACACCACCACCATACCAACTCACCACTTCACCACCACCAACACCTCATAGGGTCCAAAATTTACTGAGAGTACTGTTAGACCAATGTCCTGAACTTTTTGTTCCCATCCTTATAAGTCTGAATCGGTTGGAATCATTTTCAACTGTCAACTCTTTACCACCACAAATAATCTCCTAGAAGAAATTGGTGTTAAGTACATCTTATGATTTCAGTTTAACAAAATACTTCATCGAGAAGGGAAAGGATAACTTAAAGAACAAATCTACTACTGAGAAGGGAGTTTTAGAGAAATTGTTGGAAATCAATGAAGAAGCGGCTCACGTCATGGCCAGTGATATGTTATTTGCTGGTGTTGATACGGTAAGCATATCTTTGACAAAGCACAACTTACTTATAGCCAAACCAATGGACAAAATTGATGTAATACAGTCCACCTTTGTTCCTTTAAACCTTTTATTACAAAAAGATACAACAACGTTCTATGAAAACAACAGTATTAACACTTTAGAAGTCCGAATGGCACCTTATTCGATGAACAAATTTTTGATCTGAATAAATTAAACATTATGATCTTTTTCAGGCTGCTAACACAGTAACAGCAACTCTCTACCTTCTGGCGAAAAATCCAGAGAAACAAGACAAACTAAGAGAGGAAATAATGTCGAACTCGGAGAGAAGACCATATCTGAGGGCTTGCATCAAAGAGTCGCTCAGAATGATGCCGGTAGTGTCAGGGAATGCAAGAAAGACCTCTAAGGAGTACAACCTATTGGGTTATGAGGTGCCGAAAGATGTAAGTGAAATATTTTTAGTGTCTTACCACACTTAAATAAAATACCAAAAATATCAGCCTACTATTATCCCATTGTAAGGTAAACGCCTCTTCTCATACAAAGAAGGCATAAGTGTTGATCACCACGCTTGCACAAGGTGACTACACTGGCTTAACACAAGCAATCAATCACTGTAGATTCGTTCAGACTTCTTTTGATTAAATTAAATACATATCATTGCAAATTAAACACTGTCTGGCTCTTGTCAGACTTAAATTTTCTGCCTTTTCGAGATAAAGAAAAACAAATCAATAATGTGCTGTATAATTATGTATGTGATATAATTAATCATAGATTTAAGAGCAGCTCTGCTACCTGGAATACACTGAGTGTCAGAATTAACACCGCACTACTGAACCCCGCCAGATCGACATATCATCATCATTATCATTTCAGCCGAAAGACGTCCACTGCTGGACACAGGCCTCCCGCAAGCACCGCCACTTTGATCGGTTCTGGCCGATGACCTTGTGAAGGCCGCACGAATCTGCTGGATGCGAGATGAACCGATCGAAATATATTTACAAACAAATGTCGATGGCCCTGAAGATTTTACACATATGACTTCAGGACTTAGCATCAGTCAATAAAATAATACTCTAATTTAAACGCGGTACATTTCAGGTTGATGTCGTTTTCGCTCACCGAGAAATGTCGTTGATGGAAAAGCACTACTCCAGAGCTGATGAGTACATCCCAGAGCGATGGGTAGCCAAGAAAGATGACCCACTTTATTATGGGAATGTTCATCCATTTGTTTACGGACCCTTCGGTTTTGGAGCACGTAGCTGCATAGGTAAGTATTTAATCATTCTCACGCATAATATAACATCACCCCCATAATCGTTATGCATAGGTATACCTATTTTAATACTACACCCACATTTATTGCCATCAACCGGGCACAAATCCAAACTTCGGATTGCTACTGAGAAAAATGGAAAAACCCAATAACACTTTGCCTGACCTGGGTATCGAACCAGCAATAGCGCTTGCGACTACTAGACCAACGAGGCATGGAATCATTAGTTAAGGTAATCATTGTAAATCTTTAGTAAATGGAAGGCTATGACGTGGGTGAATTGAATTGAAGAACGAATGTGTATATTGTATCTTCCAATTCCCAAGGAATGTGTGTGTTTTATTTTGCATAGAAATTCTACAGTTCCTAACTGGTTCTTTATTAAGATTCCAAAGGACAGTTTTTTCATGCTTCTTAACTTTCATTACCAAGATACGAGAGTATTAGTTGTAACTACAATAGGGTAAGACATGAGGAATATGGAATTACTCGGGGCACACTCTAAATGAAGCGCTTATTTTGACATCAAATTTTCCTTTTCTCACCCCCAGGCCGTCGCATAGCTGAATTGGAAATGGACACATTTGTGGCGAGACTAATAGAAAACTTCCAAGTGGAATGGTTCGGACCTCCGCCGAAAACAGTTCAACAAGCCCTTAATTACATAATAGGCCCTTACAATTTCGTGTTTAAGGATATCAAATAAGTTTACGGTAGGGTTTATTACTTGTATTATTAACGGTATGGCTGATTTTTTTTTTAGTACAAAATGACTTTTTTGTGGTAAGGAACTATTCTTATTTGTGATATAAAAATAATCTTGATAAGGGGATTATGACTAAGTAATAACAACCTCACGGGTCGATCGGTTAGGCAAAGCTACGCTTGCCGAGGTTGTTACATGGATAGGTGACCACCTTTACATACCAAAAGCAATCCGTGTTTCGGAAAGCACGTTAAGCTATTGGTCCCAACATTCGTTATTCGTGGACCTTTGACAGTTTTTACGGGTCGTCAGGAGCCCGAAAGTCTGAGAACTAATCTTACCATGGGGTATCGTATTACCCAGTAACTGGGTTGTGGAAGGTCACACAGGCAGTCGCTCTACATAAAATCCAGATATTCAGCTGCATCTGGTTAGACTGGAAGCCGACCCCAACATATTAAGAAAAGGCTAGGCAGCTGATGAAATAATCATGATAATAAATGTTACAACACTTTTGATAAGGTCAAATTTGATGATAATTTTATAAGCGTATATTGTACGTGTTATTATGAATAAACATGAAAATATATTACAACTATTGTTATTTTAATTATGTTTTAGGAAAAATGGATATTGTATAAAAACGTCAAACGTTACGATCAAAATTTGGCTTTATTCTATGTGTACATATAAATCGTTATAATATATATTTTCCATCAACCTTATCAAAGTCTGATATAAAATTTAATATTTTTATATGTAGAACATATACTTAGGTAAAGAAAAAGTAGGCCCAGATGTTCAGGCTGTAATTTATGTGTAAACAGAGGACCCTACTTCTCTGACTATCCAATCAAACAACATAACAGTTTGAAGATTCATGGACAAAGCTTTTGAGCTGTGTAATAGAATAGAAACGTTGCCGCAAGGGACGGGACAACAAAACGAAAAGGTTTTGTTTGTGTAATCATATTTTGTGACAAACAATCTCCTGTTTACTGAATAACTAAAGTAAATAATGTTCACCTAGATTGTATTTATTTAGATAATGTTTTTTTTTTTTTTATAGTAACAGTTTGGGTTGTGACTAAGCCCCAACTGACTAATCCTTTTTGACGGTATTTATTCAAAGACCTTTATCTAAATAAGTTTATAATAATGCATAATTAAGTATACAAGATGCAGATAAATAATACACAACCTGAAAAATCAGCTGTTCCCTACATTTTGACGAGTTATGCGAACATAAATGTAGGGAGCAGTTGATTTTTTTCGCGATTTCAGGTTTGGTCCCATAGTAAAAGTTGTTTATAATGATGAGTATAATGACCCCTTAAGAGGTTGTGCGTTATTTATGTTACATCTTGTATATGTACTTACATATACACGGAAGCATTCATACCAGCTTAGATTAATACAATATGCTTTATTGTACAGCAAACCAACCGGCATATCAATCAATGGTGAATGCAGTCTATGTTTGGCAGCTATCGCCATTTCATCTGGTATCCCGCTGTAATAGGATTGCACTTACTTAATAAATAAAAAATATACAGAAAGTAAACACTACTAATCAAACGGCAGTGTAAATTAACGGGATGGTAAAAAAACAGTAGGAATAAAAACGAAAAGGTTATAACATAATATAACATCACGCCTTGTTTCCCCGAAGGGTTAGGCAGAGTGGGTGTACTATAGGAAAACATAATAAATTAATTATTTTGTCTATGAACAATATGGATAGTATCAACTCTCATATAGCAGCTGAGGACATAAAAAACCCGTTAAAATATTCTAAATTTAATAGGGAAGGTCGGTTGAAGCTAATTGTAGATGGCGTGACCATAGCTAGGTCCCTACTTCCTGTAATAAATGTGACATTCGTTCATTAATTCCATTTCATTTTTATTCATGAGTTTGGTTTTATTCCACTATTTCGTTATTTTCGGTGATTTCCATATTTTAAATCAATATTTATTTGACACGGAAAGTGTCAGAATTAATAACCATAAATATTGTTTATTTCCTCGTAATAACTTTCTTCAAAGTGTTTCCGATATAACCTCGAACTCTGTATTCAAATAATTCCCTACCAATAGCTTTAAGGTCCCTGCAAACATGTGCGACACGCGACGTGACACGAAGACACCATGTGTCGCGCGACGAGCGGTTCCTTTGTGTCGCGCCGCGTGCCGCACCTGTTTGCAGGAGCTTTTAAAGCCACAATGTGCTAAGTTTAGAGTCTTTCGGAAAATGGTGGACTCCAATTTCCGAGGATTTAGGAACACAACAACGAGTCATTTTTACAATAATAAATAAAAACCACCTCACGCCTTGCATTAATAGCTTGTTTTGGGAACTAGCTACGACAGCTCCATTTTGACAGTTGCCTTCCCCATTACAAACACTTTCACAGCATAATATTTATGTATTTGTGGCGGCATATCTACATCGCCACAATGGAACGCGTCACGCTGACGTCACGCAAAATCCTGCATCGCACAATCAGAGTTTACCGTGCGACTAGCATATATACAACATCCCGACATCAACCGTTGGGCAGTAGCCCACCAGACACAACACCCGTTTGGTCTGAGGATCCTCCCTTTTCTATGGAGGATGAGTGAACTTTACACCCTGTTCTTCATGCCTCTATATATTTAACAAATCAACATCTCAAAGGTTATTAAAACAACATGACAGGAGGAGCGTTCAAAAACTGATTTCATTGATTTCATTAAGATCTAGGGCATACTTTTACTAAAATAGACATCAAGCTCAATATAAGAACGTTTTTAAATAAAACAAGGATCCGTTCCTTATTTATTCCATTACGAATGGAGTAGGAAAATAAAAGCAATGTTACTTATACGGCTTAAGGCGCTAAACACGGCCTTGCGGGGAGTCTAATACCCTTTGAAGGCATTTGTTTGGAAGCTTTTATCGAGCCTAAATGGAGCCCCAACGCTTGGCAACACTGAAATAGCGTACACTAGCTTTGTGATTATATCGCTGGAACAACGCTTATTAAAAAGGTTGATAATAGTCATTTTTATGGAAAAAATAGTTGGCATTTATTTGTGTGTGTTAGTGTTTTTATAACTTTTAACACTCTCACCGCCACGCATATATATACAGTTGCTTGCTGCACTAGGATTTACGTGGGCGGCCGGCGTACCACATGGCGGTGAGAGTGTTAAGCACATATTTTCCGAAGTGACCAAAATAATCTTCAGACCACGTCCTAACCGAAAGAGACGGTCGCACCAGTACGCGATTGCCGCGCTCGTTTACATGAAAAAGACATATTCGCGCGATCAAACAAGTCGCGTATGTATGTACGTCAATAAACAGGTAAACGATCGCATAATCACGTATTCACACGACAGTCGCTTTCGGTTCTAAATTCAAAATATTTTATTTCACATAAACCTACATGGGCACTTATGAAACGTCAGAAGCTAGGTGCACGGTTCCAACTGGTCGTTTCCTATGGAGAAGAGCCGGCAAGAAACTCCACGGTTACTCTTTAAAAAATAATTGGCTTTTACAATGTTTTCAAATTACAGTGTTATTAAGTATGGGAGGACAGTATAAGCCTGTCAACAAGTACCAGGGACTTATCAATATAGAAAAAGGTCTACTAATCTACAGTCTATAAAGCCTACAACGTTCTCACATTCACAAAATATAAAAGAATCTATTTAAAAGACAAGACTATATAATGTAAAATAATGAAAAGATTATATGATGGAAGCATGTACAAAAAAGTTATTTGGGAGCAGTTAATAGACATTTACATAAATAGTTATGCTGTTAATGAGGTACCAGGGAAGCCACATGTGCAGAAGTAATTAGCGCAAAACTTCTTCAACGTAGTCTTAAATCTTATAGTATGCTTTTTTATTAAGGACACGTTTGATGTGAGTTAGGACGTAGGTCAAGAGTTCTTAATTCCCCGTAGGTCTGATTAGAATGATGTCAACGTTTGTATGTTCCCAAAGTTCCAGGTGGATGCATTAATCTTCCCCACATTTACAAAATTGGCAAAACTCCTTACCCATCTCTTTTATTTTCAATTATATTATTCCATTAACACCATCCAGCTGTACCATGAAACACATAAATCACTTACACCTTATTCAGCATTTCCTCACAATCTTCTAGTTTACGAGATAGATCTCCACGTCCCACAAGAGACCTTTCACCATAAAATATAGGTACGGTATTCATGGCACGAGGATGCATGTTATGAAAATAAACTTGGTTCGCATCTTCGGTGTATCAATCTTGCTGAATCATCGATAAGGTGTAAGGTATCAGCTAGGGTTGCGGGATGTTCGAAAGAGTTACCGTGGCCCCGGCACAGGCAACAGAAGGAACACGGGTGGGTTTTAGTCAGTAAAAGTCTGACACGCCCTCCCGCTCCGCCCAGAGCGGGAGAAGTCATTTGATGATTTCCCATCCACAAAAAAAAAAAAAAAAAAAAAAAGGTGTAAGGTATGGTGTTGGTGGTGTTTCACAGCCACAAGTGCTTACTTAACATAATCAACCTATCAGGGGCGTAGCCTTCATACAGTCCGATTCCTATCGGCTTCCCTTCGGAACAACCACTCTTCTTAATGGTAGACATTGCCAAATAATATGGTAGGTACACCTGTGTGTGTAACTGTGTATCACATCACATTACATCATTATATTTAATACCAGTTTAATCCTACTATCCTATTAATATTATAAATGTCACGCAAAAATGGCTGAACGGATTTGGATGAAATTTTGCACACAGATAGCTTATAGCCTGGATTAACATATAGGATACTTTTTATCCCGGTGAACCGACATACACGCGCGCGAAGCCGCTGGAAAAAGCTAGTACATCATAAGATTAAAAACCTACAGTTTTGTGTCTGAGTTTATGAAAACTGAACAATTTTTTCTTAGGCATCCCTCTAATGATAATTGTAGCTGCGCCACTGGCCTATTATGTTCCCTCTGCTGGGACACAGGTCTCCTCTCGATGAAAGGGAGTGGGCCACAAGTGCTTACTAGGGTATAATTATGCCTTCTGACTATCTATGTATGCTTACTGTTTTACGCATGTATTATTTTCGGATTTGCCCAAATAGATTCGAAATCGAACGGAGCTCTTAGTCATGAACTCATCTAGGAAGAAGTTTTGAATACTTTTGTCTTGGAAGAAACCTGAAAAATTCCCATAAACATGATCGACTAGCATAGGTTCTACGTAAGGTCAGTTGCCAATTCCAAATCAGATTTGCAAACACCAAGTTCCCCTTATTTCTTAAATCTATTCAACTAAATTAAATTCTTTCCAGGTTTTATTTAACACTGTTCTCGTGCCAACTGCCTGACAATTAACGAAGTTGCACAATCTTTGCATTCTTGCCGTAAGACTCAGTTGTTTGCAGACCGACGTGGCGGGCCAGGGGCAGCCAGGGGCGGCCAGAGACGGCCCCACTTTTTATTCTTATTGTCCAGTTGGGACGTCAGATCTGAATTGTAAATGGTGTTCGGTCCAGAATCTCACCTAGCTCTAACAAACAAGCTTTGTGACCTGACTTTGCATATAGATCAGCAATATTGCATCTTTTATGCATAAACATTTTTTCAAAGGCGGAAGGGAAGGGGAAGGGCGTCAATGGTGGGTCTATTTTACAAGCTTTTATTTTTGTTATTTAGATTATAAAGTGTCGCCACCTTTAAAGTAATTGTTTGAAAATTGAAAAAGAAAGTACGGTAAAACAACCGTTCTGACCTGTTACAAGAAGGACGATAACAAATAGTCAGATCAATAGCTTGGATACGTCTGCCCGATAATCAGCTGTAAAGGCTGCTACAATGAACTCCCGTTAAGAAACGTCGGTATAATCGAAGTCTAATAAAATATTATTTATTACATCTTTATTTTGTGATCAGCTTGAAAATATCATCGTATCATAATCGTAAGCCCAAAACTGACATAATACGTTTAATTCTATCCTTATCTTACCAAACGAACATGTACAATTCCAATTCCACAGCTACACAAACAAAGGACCTTACACATCTACCCCTCAGCTTGCAACACCGCCTACGACATAATTGAATAGGAACCGATAATATTTGTCGGACGCCCGACACTATTCGGCAGAAGCTACCTATTCCAGTTACAACAGTAAATTGGTCTTCGGTCCTGTGAATGGGAGTTCCGAATGTAGCCGACTGATAAGAGGTCGAATTAACACTGAATGGGACTGTTTTCGTAACAATTTGGACGTTTCCATCATCTTGGAATGGTGTCTCCAAATTTAAATGTAACAGTAGGGGTTCGATGCGCTTTTGTAGAATAAAACTGATCGTAATACGTTCTAGAACGCCAATATTAAAGTGCGTTTTTATAATTTCTAACATGACGATATTACCGTGAACGTCCGCGTCCATAAAATGTACGTATGTATTAAATATACGTGCACGTTACAAACGTTATCGTGGACGTGAATTTAAAAGCGTCTTCATATAATTATGTATATATTTGCATACATATTGCGTCCCTGTGTTATCGTGATGCCGTGACGTGGACGTGGACGACCGCGATAATATCGTCACATTAGAAATTATAATAGCGCACAATGATTTGTAAAATTTCTTACAGAGCATTTAGCATTCCAGACGTGTTTACAAGAAAATGTATCAACGGTTTAATAAAAAGTAAGATTCTACTTGAAAAAACAGAATCCAATTTGGGGCGTAAAATAATTAAAGGATTATTCTTGATGAATATTTTAATAACTTTGATTTTTTTCGACATGCCCAGGATGGCCTTTAAAATACTGTTGTTCTATGTCCATTTTAGCTAAACAATGTAAATGTTTACATCCAATTAATTTATATAATATTCAAATAACAATATGCCAATGTACTATTTGGCATTCAGTCATTCATAAGCCTAAAGACGGTTCTCACTAACGAGAATTGTCCAAGTCATTAACTATTACCAGGTGGATATCATAATGGGTAATCCCGTAGCTCAAAGGGGTATCAAAGCTTAAAGGGTTACAAATTATTTAAATGATAAAGGTTAATCTCATAAGGTCACATTACATTGGTCTTAGGTTCACATTGCGTGTTAATAAATAAAGATGTGGCTATATAATTGAATTGCTTGAACTCACACGAAACCATATTAAATATACAATATGTTCACAGTATTTTAGACACTTCTTCCTCTCTGAGTTTCTCCTCAACGCAGTTGAAGCATAATATTTGCCATAAAAAAACCTTGTCTTAATGAAAAATACATGTCGCAACTGTATTGAGCATAAGCGTATTTGCAAAATCGGTCTATATATGTTCCCACTGCTGAGACACAGGCCTCCTCTCTGTGAGAGGGAGTGGGCCGTAATCCACCACGCGGGCCCAGTGCGGGTTGGTAGATGTCACATGTCTTCGAATTTTTGGTTCTAGGACATGTTGTGACGATGTTTTCCTTCACCGTTTCGAGAGCAGTGGTGATGAAATAATTTACACAAAGTAAAGCGCCTGACGGTCTGGGTTCGAATCTACGACCTACAAAGTCGTAAGTCACGGCCGTTACAACTAGGCCACCACTGCGCTATTATAACCTTTGTCAACTAAATCATAAACGTAATTTCGTTCGTTTAAGAAAAATACAATTATCTCACCATGAATTCAAAACGCGCTATCTATTCCCTGGTTCCCAAGAGAAATTTTCCAATACAAGAAACAATATATCAGGTCGGCCATACCTACGTGAATGTCGAAGGTTTTCGTCAGAAAAATCGGCAACGTTATTCCCTCTTAGCCCAATGGGGCCACGACTATTTCTCTCTGCCAATCACACCAAACACCTTCACTGGAATTTATAGAAACTACCAGGGTCACGCATTATTTCTTTTCTGTATTCCGATGTTGTGTTGTGTGACACTTTTTGGTCGACGTGATAAAGGAGGGTTGCTAACTGTAAGCGTAACCTATTTATTTTCTTCTATGTGTTGTGGGACGTTTGGGAAAGCTGTTATGAATGCTAAAGACGGGAGGGAGTGGTAAATAACTGATGCTGAAAACATATTAGGAAAGTGCAAAAAATATAAAAAGTAAATTGGTAGTATAGTATTTTTATCTCACGAAGCGACGCGTGCTTTACTTGTGGTTAGTAAGTGTACAAACACGCTGTGAATGTGTGTGTAAATACAGGAGCTCTCGGTACCGTCCGAGACAGTGCCAAAATCGTATGATAAGTGTGTACGTGCGTGTGCGTGTGTGTGTTATGTGCTGACGACTCGTCTTCACGCACACATTCACAGCGTGTTTGTACACTTGGTTGACACAAGTAAAGCGCGTGAGATAAAAATACTATAACGTTGCGTTAGAGACACTACAACAAAGGGTTCCCAATACTTTATGAGACAAAGATCTCAGGTGCCTTTAATTTCACTCATACCCTTCACACACCCAGAAACGTTGCTTTCGGAAATACGGGTAAATAAACATACATAATAGCTAATTCCAAATTGATGTCCACCGTTCACATTGTCCTATCTATCCCTAGGGTTCTTCAGAGCCAACTTTGGCCAATAACTAATTGCCCAGTACAAATTTCACGTACAATGTACACTCCAAACTTTGCTAATGACTAAAGTGGGCAGTACTTATGTCTAAAATTTTACATGATTTAGAACCCAGAACATGTGTTGCGGTCGCCGAAGGGACTTAGGTATGTACACCCCTGCAAAGTATTTTAGCAATACTGAAGGCTAAAGGCTGATATATGAGTCGGCCATTTTAATGAGATTAAACATTTTGTGCTTTGAATTTTAAATGAAATACAAATTGAGTTTAATGGTCCAAAAGTTTTATTAACCCACCTTTATCGTACTGTTTGACACTAACCTAGTCGAAGTTCTTTTATTGATAATCAAGTTGATAGTTAGCAAAGAATACAAAATACAATAATGATAATATTCATGACCTCTTGGCCACGCTTGGCTTACGTTTTCTTTCAACTTCTATATATTTTATAAGATAAAAGTTTATTTATACAAAGTCTGCCTCGTTGGTCTAGTGGTCGCAAGCGCTACTGCTGAGGATGAGGTCTTGGGTTCGATTCCCAGGTCGGGCAGAGTGGTATTGGGTTTTTCTATCCGGAATTTCTCAGAGCCTGGAATCTGGATTTGTGCCCGATTGATAGCAAATAGACTCACCCCCTATTACAATAACTGACAAAATGTGGGTGTACGGTCAGCAACAAAAGTCGATTAACACTTCAGTTTTTTTTTAACACAACTTATGTTCAAAAGAATTTAAAAAATGGGCAGTTGTTAAATTCCGATGATAAAAACTCTTAGCTATCACATGAAATACTGAAAATAAGTGTACTAATAATTTAGGATCTATTGATTTCACATGTAGGTAAAAGTAACAGTGTTAATCTACTTCTGTTGCTGACCGTACTATAGGTACATCTCTGCCCAACCCTTCGAGGAAACAAGGTATGATGTTATGTAATGCAAATGCCGTTGCAAAGCCCGTTGGGCTTTTACAGCTTTGGTTGTAACCGAAAAACGGTTATTAATTTGAACTATTTACAAAGATTTTACTTGAGAAGTTTGAAAAGACCGCGGAATTCGAGATGGTACGAGAACAGTATGTATTCGGTTTCCGAATCAGAGTTGTTGGCTCCCCAAAGCCATGCTTTCTTGATATGTAACACTCAGCATAGAACTGGGACATATAGATACGTTTTGTGCTGAAGTTATGTCACGAACATGTCTAGTTTTATACGACTCGATTTCTCTTAAAAAGCTTGTTCTTTCGAAGTGCTTCTCACATTTTATTTAAAAAAATATTTTGCAATGTTGTTTATTTTATCAAATAAATCCTATTAATTAAATACATCCCACGCGTTCTACATTATTCACCCTTGTAAAACACTGAATATAATACCTAAGTTTTTTTTTTTTTGTTTTTAAGTTATGAAACTTTATTTTTACATCTGTATTTTTAAATTACTTGATCATCCTTTAAATAGCTACAACAATAATAACTCATACTTACTTACAAAGAAATAGACGTATTGGGCATGCCATTCAAAATGAATGTGCCTATTTGCAGTTCAATGAAATCTATTCGAAATGGGCACCTGCTACTCGTCCCACACAAAACATAATTATATGAATTGACAGACGAAAAAAATATTTTACTTTGAGAATGGACATCAAGTAATTGTCAGGCGCAACATCTTTTTCAAAACATTTACATGGGTGGTTGGGTGGGATCATATAATGGAGGTCGGTGGGCTAGCAATTTTATTTTTATTTTTTTGTTATTTTATTCTAATCTAATAAGTTATAAAATTGTAAAATTTTATTCGATATAAAATGGGTTTAACCTGAGTTAAATGTCTTTAGGGCTCCGTACCAAAATGGTAAAAAGAAACCTTTATAGTGCGACTCAGTCTGTCTGTCTGTCCGTCTTTCACAGCTGGATATCTCAAGAACTTCTAATGCTATCAACATGAAATTTGGAACAGTTTTAGATGACGTTTGCCCATATATTTTGCAAATAAGAAAGATTTTTTTTTGCAACAGGGACTGAACGGGGGTCTTAACAATTCGAAGTGGGGCTACTAGGGCACGTAGGGTATCATCATATGAAAGAACTCTGTTTGCACATTCTCAAACACTGTTTTCTTTTTTTTAGGTCGCAAAGTTTTCGACTTTTGATGAAAAATGTAAAAAATACCGTCCCCCTTATCTCAAAAGCTTGCATAGAGAAAAATCTGAAATTAATCTATATGATGGAAGTTTATGTAAAGATTACAGGAAAAATAAAACGATTTTTTTATTTAAGATAGGTTTGCTCTTGACTCTAGTCTAGGTCAGAGATGACAGAGACAAAGTCGACGATGGAGCGAGCTTCCCCAGAATAAGCCTGTTAACTCTCACTTTGAAGAGATCGGGGTTGTATACGTTCGGAAACACAGACGCAGGCAGAGAGTTCCACTCCTTTGCTGTGCGCATCACAAAAGACATTTGGAAACGCTTAGTGCGAATTGGTGGAATAGCAACTAGGTAGGGATGGTAACCTGCAGTGCGTCTAGATGTCCGATGGTAGAAGGGGGCAGGCGGAATGAGGTCGTGGAGTTCTCAAGCACACTCACCGAAGTACAATCTGTAGAAGACCGACAAGCAGGCAACCTTGCGGCGATGAGCCAAGCTGTGAAGCTTGGCGTCCACCAGTCTTACGTCGCCAATGAGCCTCTTAGCTCTGCGTTCCACCGAATCAAGCGCGGCAAGTTGGTATTTAGCTGAGCCATCCCAAAGGTGGCTGCAACACTCCATGCTGAATCGGACTTGCGCTTTGTAGAGATTTAAAAGCTGTCCAGGCGTAAAGTATCGCTTCACCCTATTTAGGATGCCCAGTTTCTAGGCCGCAGTTTGGGCTTTGTACTCGATGGTGGCTCCGAAGTTGAGACATGATGTCAACTCCATGCCTAGGAGCTCGAGCCGATCAGTTACAGGAACAGATGCACCCCGAAAAGTAGGAGTTTGATCGAAATGACTCCTTTTAGCGGTAAAAAGACACGCCTGTGTTTTGGTGGCATTAAAAGAGACCAGATTATCATCACTTCACTGGGAGACAAGGCTTAAGGTCAAATCTGCCCGCACTACCATGGCCTCTCTCAAGGAACGAACTTCGGCCCCGCTGGTTTTTGCGCTGGACAAGTATCTCTCTGAAACAGTACTGTCATCTGCATACCCAACAATACCAGGTTGAAGTAGGTCATTGATGTGCAGCAGGAAAAGAGTTGCAGAGAGAACAGACCCCTGAGGAACTCCGGCATCAATAGCCATAAGGTCGGAAGAGCAGCCGTCAACGACTACTCTGATCGACCGTCCACTAAGGAAGTCTGATATCCAGCTACAAAAATCTGCTGGCATGCCATAAGCAGGACGCTTGCTGAGTAGACCAGCGTGCCAGACCCTGTCAAAGGCCTTCGAGATATCAAGCGATATAGCAAGTGCTTCGCCGTGTTTCTCGATGGCCTCGCCCCAGCAGTGCGTGACATACACAAGAAGATAGCCAGTTGACCGTCCCCGGCGAAAGCCATATTGACGGTCACTGAGGAGATCATTGTTTTCAAGGTAGGTCAGCAACTTACTGTTCAGAACCCTTTCCATAACCTTGCACAGAATGGAGGTAATGGCGATCGGACGGTAATGGGCAGGGTCTGCACGGTTGCCCTTTTTGGGCACTGGTTGCACATTTGCAAGCTACCAGGATTTTGGTACCGTCCTTTTTTTAAGAGAGAGGCGGAACAAACGTGTCAACACAGGAGACAGTTCAGGCGCACACTGCCTCAACACTCTCGCTGGGATGCCGTCAGGCCCGCTGGCCTTGTTCACGTCTAGACTGCACTATACGCTTCGGACCTCTTTAATGTGAACTGCGATCTCCGGCATCGAGGAGTCACAATGAGGTACAGTAGGTGGTTGAAACGATGTCTCTAAATAGCACACTTTTTCAGAAATCATCAACAAAAATTATATTAGTTCCACTATCGGCCAAGAGATAGGCGCTGACCTAAAACTGCAATGCTGTCCGTCTATCCTAATTTTGAAGGACTGTACGTAAAGTAACACATCAAGAATATTTATATAATGATGGTACGGGACCCTCGGTGCGTGAGTCCGACTGCAACTCGCTCTTGACCGGTTTTTTTTTAATACACTGCTCTTCTTGAGAAAAATATGTAAAATTATAAGTTTTATACCTAAGCAACTTCACAGAAAGGAGGAGGTTTGAGCGGAACACAATATTTCTAAAACACACAACTACCGTGATTGATACTAACGTTTTTTGTTTGTTAGGTTTTTTAACGTTGCAATTATGCCATGACTGCAAAAGGGTTGTCCACTAACAATCTAGTCTTTCCGACTGTCTTCCGGCCTGCCAACAACTCTGACATTCATATAGGGTTTTCCCATACAAATGGGTTTTCTCTATACCCATCTATTTTGTTGCAATTATGCACCACTTACTTTATAGTTAACAATATGCAGTTAGCAGATGTGAGATGACATTTATATTTCTCATTTAATAATGCAAAATTATGATACAGGAAAACACCGAAGTACCACTTCAAACTGGTCGAATGATCAAAATTGTAGGTAGGTACTATCCAATGTAGCCCACGAAATTGAATTTCACTATGATAAAATTAATAATAAAATAAAACATTTGAAACATCAATTTAACTCACGAAATTTTATTTGCTGCAAATAAGAATATGTCGTGAAAATATGACGATTTGAAGGAAAGCTCACCCACAGGCACAGTGCCGGCAAAAAAAAGGCTGCGTGTCTGTGAAAACCTCTCAATACTGTATTCCAGCTAGTTTTGTGACGGCTGGATACAAGGCTACGAGAGCCCGCCCACTTTTTCCGAGATACTTTGATAAAGAAATTGTAACAGTAATTATATTTCAACGCACTTGCTCGAAAAGTAGCTCTTATTATTGAACTGCTTTTAGGTTCATAATGCAGTGTATCAAACACGCGTATTTTTTACTTTATATTACCGCAATAGTGCGGCAATGTGCGCCACAGATAACTCTTTACTAGTCGGAGATGTAAGCTTTTTTAATCTCATCAAAGAGACTTCATGCATTTTTGTTATGCCTGCTGCGTACATAAATAAAATATGATAAATTAACATAATATTTCATCCTAATATTTATTTTTGTATAAAAAATAACATTCTCTCATGTTCTACATCCAAATAACGTACAAAATATTCAATTTGTCTGCTTTTAATACATATAAGCTGTTTGACAGCTTCGTGCCTTTGCCTCTCCTTCAACCTTTTTTTTTAGCTGGGAAATCATCAAATTAATTCTCCCGCTCTGGGCGGAGTGGGAGGGCGTGTCAGACTTGTACTGACTAAACCCACCCATGGCCCTTTAGTTGCCTGTGCCGGGGCCACGGTAACTCTTTCGAACATCCCGAAACACTCTCCTTCAACCTGCGATGACACCGCGATAAAAGGAATTCTCGGGCCATATTTCATAATTTTTTTACATAGGTAATTAGTTTATTTATTTTAGTACGTGGAGGACTTACAGCTAATAAAAACAAAAAAAGGAAACCATAGCACCAGAGAGCTCAACAAATCCTCACGTATAGAATTATAATAACAATTTATGGTGTGAGCACAAAAAAAAAACACATCGCCTAAATTAAAGTAAGAAGCAATATAAATACTTGATTTGCAATTATACGACTGACATAAAAGAGAAAAGAAAAAATAATAAAAACAAATAATATAACTTACCGCTACTTGAAAAATTCGAGGCTTAAGCACCTTCTGGCCGAATTCACACTAATTGTGAATAGATTAAAATCATATTCCTTGCATATATCATTGATATGAAACTTTATTTATTTTTTGCCTCGCAAGTGTGTTAAAAAACGTCGTATGAAACACGTATGCATTGATCATAACACATTTGTATCATAATATACTATTGTGAGCTTATGTCGTCCCACTGCATGAAAAACGACTTGTTTACCACTTCCTGACTATTAACTTCGCAACAGACTTATTCTCTATTTTTCTCTAAAATAATAAGCAACGGTATAAATGGACCTTCTGAATCTTCCCTACTTAATAGTAAAGGCTCCCACAGACAGGCCCGACGCGACTCTACAGTAACAATTTCTATGAAAACTTCATGGAAATTGTTCTACCAGACCGCGTCGCATCGTGGCGTTGCGCCTGACAGCAGGAGCCTTAATACCGCAACAGCCTTGATATTAGCTCACAGTTTTCCTATACTTACATATTATTTACTCTTTGGCAATTATGTGCACGAGTTTCGGAACAAAGAGGAGTGTAGGTAATCAGAGCGCCGATGACATTGATGTGATTCGTGGTAATTGTCAAGGGCATGGTCGTAAGTGGCGGCCGCACGCGAGCCACCATTATGAATATTGAAAAGAAAAACTAACAAGGAACTGTTAGCTTATCGTTTTATATTGTGGTATTTTAGTTATTTAATTCGTATTCTCTCAAATGGGAAAATATTAAGAGAATTTATGAGACCGTCTTTAATAACTGATGATGAATGCCTACGCAGGCACAACGATATTTCAGGGGTGGTAAGGTTCCCAGCCGGGGTTGCGGGATGTTCGAAAGAGTTACCGTAGCCCCGGTTTAGAGGCATGAGGAACAGGGTGTAAAGTTCACTCATCCTCCATAGAAAAGGGAGGATCCTCCGACCAGACGGGTGTTGTGTCTGGTGGGCTACTGCCCGACGGTTGATGTCGGGATGTTGTATATATGCTAGTCGCGCGGTAAACTCTGTTTGCGCGATGCAGGATTTTGCGTGACGTCAGTGTGACGCGTTCCATTGTGGCGATGCCGCCACACCGGCACAGGCAACAGAAGGAACACGGGTGGGTTTTAGTCAGTAAAAGTCTGACACGCCCTCCCGCTCCGGCCAGAGCGGAAGAAGTCATTTGATGATTTCCCATCCACAAAAAAAAAAGGGTGGTAAGGTATAAGGTGAGTTCCTTTCTAAACAAATTGTTAAGTAGTAGTAAGTACTTACTACAAAAGGAAACTAATAAAAATAGACGAAGGGAAGAGCGACATTGAATCACCGCAAAATGTATTTGGTAGGTAACATGTTCTCCCATACATTCCAACTGCAAATGTAAGTTGGTCGACTACTACTCGTAAACTTGTAAAGCCTACTTAGCTGTGATAGTTTTCAAACTACTACCGTGAATTTTTCACGTATCCAAAACTAACTGTTTAGCTGGTAGGGGGGGGGGGGGGGGGGGGGAACTTGACTCTAACAAAAATTAGCACTTTATAGCTTAATATCATATTTCAGAAACGGATCGTTTAATCGAAAAATTGTTTTCACAAACCCGCAATATTTTTGAAACACCTATCCAACAACACCCCAAACCATGGGGCAAACGAGAAAAAAAACATCCCCACTTTACGTGTACTAGAGGTACCCTATAAAAAATTTCTAGTACTAAGAGTCTCTGAGCTAAGCTGCGGACGGACGGACGGATGGACGGACATGGCGAAACTATACGGGTTCCTTGTTGAGTACAGAATCCTAAAAACATTGTATGATACACGTGCGTAAGATGATTTCCAACTCGTGTCGACTTAAACACTCGCCCGGAAATCACAACCTGCTTTCCGCACTTGTAGCATAAATAACTATTTATTACCAGCTATTGAAGCGTAATACCTAGGTACCTATTACTGTTTTTTTTTCAACCCACTGCTAATCTAAGGGATCCCCGAAACGATCAATTGCCATCGATTTCTATTGTAGTAATGTTGTCAATTGTTACAATTGCACTTGGTAGACGATCAATTTGCGCATCAATGTGTATCAATTACGTAAAAATTGACAATTGCAATTGATCATTTCGAGGACCCTTAATAATATTTTTTTCTTGTGTTATTTTAGATTTGAAAATTAAATAGGTACCTATACCAAAGAAACTATTAATTGGTTAATTAATTTTAATTGCTTATGAACAGTAAGCAAGCCTTTCTGAAATCCTAAAAAGACACACCTCTCTGATTTCCAGTAATTTTCACTCTTATTTTAATTGAACCGATTAAGAAAAGAAAATAGTTGGCATTGACTATCGAAATAGTCGCAGCCTTTTACGAATATTGAAAGTACGGGCCCGGCGCGTGACGACGGACTACAACGCAAGCTTTTAGCGATATTAGACTCCATGTTTGTTCGCGGGAAAGAAACCATTCGGCCGCTATTTTATTTAGTTTTTGTTTGTAGAACGCCAATCGGTGGTGTGAATCTTTCGGGGGTTATAATTTTTAAGGATTTTGTTTTAAGATTTGTTCTTCATGATGTTCGACGAACACAATCACTAGAGAGTAGACGACGCTCAATTTGCATTTTTCTCTGTCTTTTTTCTCTTTTTTAGCTCACTTTGCGAAAATCTTAAGCATTACTTTTTCAAAAACAACCTTGAAAAAACACAAAGCTTGTTAGTATTTGAATGTGCGCAATTATGAGAAAGTTATTTACCATCGGAAAAGCAGCGGGACAATTCCGATACAATTTACTTAACTTTAATACAATTTTCCGAGAACATATAAATAAGTTGTATTAAACTCAAGTGGAAAGGCGACACGATTCTCCAGCGTATGCGTAACAACATAGAAAATTTCTTACTCACACAACATAAGTTTATTTAGTATCAATACAAATTATGTATATACTTACGTGTTTTAAGCGCTAATTGTTTGAGCCATTAGGGGTTAAAACACTAAGACCATGAGGTCCGAGTGCTTATAGAGTATTTCAGGACATCACCAAGTGGTTGATCGACTCTTCACGTGACCAGAGGGATGGCATATTTTTAAGCCAAAGAATCAGCATTCTCATCCAACGTGGCAATGCTACCAGCCTTTTGGATACTTTTCCCATTAACAGCGATTCGGACGATTTTTTTGATGACCAATGAGCTCTTCCTTTTTATTTTTATGTATACTTGTTCATAATATATACATTTTAATGTTAGCTTGTATATTGTATTTAAGATTTGTTACCTCCCGACTTCGTTATACCCCGGAAACATTTGCCTCCCGGTCGTGTTCTGTAGTGGGCTATGTATATGGAAAGCTCTCAATCGATTGCATACCCAAGTAGGCCGCTGCCGAGAGTCACCGTGGCCCCGGCACAGGCAACAGAAGGAACACGGGTGGGTTTTAGTCAGTAAAAGTCTGACACGCCCTCCCGCTCCACTCAGAGCGGGAGAAGTCATTTGATGATTTCCCATCAAAAAAAAAAAAGTAGGCCGCTGCAGACACAATTTGTCGAAGTAGGGGGATTACTGACCCACCCAACACCCAGTGCAAGTGCGATGCTTCTGATCAGACCATGCCCCACTTGCTGGACTATCCTAAGTGCCCATTCACCTGCTCCCCGGATGACCTAAACAATGCCACTGATGCTGCGATCAATGTGGCCACCTACTGGGCTCAAACAATATAAAAACATCGAAGAAGAGAAGACAAAAAGTGACACGAAAAGAAGCAGGGGTTATCCTTGCTTCATCAAAAAAAATATTGATAAATTATCACTTCCCAAACAATTTTCCGCATAATTTCATTTGCCAAATTATTACTTAGCAAATAAACTCTTCACAAATAATTGTAATGCAAACCTAATGTTTGGCAAATGAACGTTTAAACAGTAACTTGCTTAGCAACTAGTACTTTTACCAATTTTAATGTAGTCAAATATTTCAGTTGGTATAACATATTTTACGCAAAATAAAACAAGCCAAATATTAAGTATCGTCAGTTTTCCATTTACCATTTCTATTTAGTCAATTGCTTAGTCAATAATAATGATTTGCATATTTATGACAGTTGCACAGAATATACAAATTACATTTAACATTCATAACATTTTACATTTAAAAATATGTTTCTGGCACTCGCCGGCCGCTGCCGAGGCACGCTCGCTTCGCTCGCTTGGCTCGTGCGTTGTGTGGTGACAGTTCTAACCTTACCTAACCTAACCTTAATTTTGTCTTTATATTTTTTATCATAACAAATCATTTGACTAAATTTTTATTATCTAAAGATTATTTGCTATAATAAATCATTTGATTCATGACCAAATGCCTTAATGACATTATCCTTAGTAATATTCGGCCAAGTAAAAATTTCACCAAATGAAAATATGCGTACTAAAATCATTCCAAATATTGCATTGGTATAAAAAAGGTTGCTAAAATTTGTTTGGATAATGAAGTTTTGCCAGAATTATTTTGGCAAATGGCAGGATCCCAAGACGATTTTTCAAACGATTATATAAAACTAAATAAATAGTACCTAATACAAATGCGTGCAATAAATATGACTGTTGAATTTGAACTCCTAAATCCTAAGCTGATAAAAGTTCCAAGTCCTTTGGTACGAAGCCGAAAAGTTTAACTCATTGAAATGGTTTATTAATTATAAAGTTAGTTATTATTATCAGATAGCATACTGGATGATATTTAATAAGGTCTGTGAACTTTATAATGTATTTGCGGTTTACTTCACTTTTAAACTAATAACTTCGTAAATGATTTCGGTGAATGTCTATTAAAGTAGCTCTTAATTCCAATTATTTATAATGATCATGTTAAGGATAACTATGGAAATTAAAACTAGCAGGTACGTTTAATATTGGGCCATTGATTCTATAATAAATAAAATACATTAATAAGCTTCTAAAATCCTGAAATGCAAAAATGTGCGTCACTGTGTCAACGTGAATTTTCCTAAAACTTGTAACCAATAAATCTTCTATTTTGGGTACATCTTCTAAATCAACATTTTTATTGTCCTCGGAGCCGTTCGTGGCAACCACCAGAGACAAATAAATGTCAGTTCCTTCATTCAAATATTTTCTACGAACTGAGATCGAATCCTACAGATAATCGACAAAATTCCGCCAGCACCATTTATGCCATCAAAACTTCAATTCAACATTTCTAATATCAAGTTGGAAAGTGGTGATAGATCTGATACCTACCTAATAGCTAAAGTTTTGAAGGGCCAGTGATGGCCGTCAGTCTTCAAGCCTTATGTTGAACCGTCGTAATCAGTCCAACTTCGGAATTTGAATTCAACAACTTCTGGGTTAGTATCAATTAGACTGAGTTGGTCCTTATTATTTAGTTATGTATGTGGGGTGTAAATGGTATGAATTAATTATTTTAATGTTTCTGGGATTTCCTTTTGGACGTCGTTAAAATTTAATTGGGTGCTAAAACTAATCAAACACAAATGTGTGCCCAAATATTCTGACTTTAAGCCGTTTTCCCGGTTTGGAAATTCCACATACCGTTGCTAATATTTAGACAAATGATTAGGTTCTACATTAGACTATCTACATAACGATTTAAAAAATCTTGGACCGATGGAAACCACCCGTGACGCTGTTTAACACAAAGAAAGACCTGTCCTTCTCCCTTTTGTTCAGAAACACTGACAAACACTTAAAAACCAATTCGAAATGTAAACACTCGTTCACAATGAGCGTTGAAATAAGATTGTCGGCAAACATCCCTCACATTCATTCGGTGTCATCACCATTCGTTTACACAATTCTATTCATCCATCTTTACCCTCGTGTATTCTTCCATTTCCCTTCATCTCATCTTCAAAAATTTACATTGTCTGATTTCCTCAACCATTTCGCGTTTGCTCTTTAACATTTCAATGGTCGAATAGTCTGAGGATGTACGAGAATGCCCGTTCATCAAAATCATGTCCTTAGTTATTAGAATAAATGAAGCAAACATATTCTTATGGGATCTCTTGCGAAATGTCAAAAGACTTTTTATGTGGTTCAGTAGTCGGCTGGAGTTCGGATTTGTATCTTATAAATACTTACTTACTTCAATGGGCTCGTCTTTTCGAGTCGATGGTGCTTTTCCGTCGCGTGCCGTAATTACAGAAACAACTATAAACGCCATTGTGTCTGAACCTATGGAGTTCATACGACACGCAAAGACTTAAATTAGTTGTGCCCACATCAATAGCAGTGCCAGTGGCCTTCATTAGGTCCACAAAAGTGCAGGTGTATGGACACTTGGGACATTCCAGCAAGTGAGTCATGTTCTGGACAGCACCGCACTCACATTGGGTTTCGGACGGGTGTGTAATCTCCCATTTTGCCAAGTTGAATTTTCTTCCATGTAGGCCACTGCAGTTACCGTCCAGGTGGTACATGTTCCCGGGGTTTCAAGAAGTCGGACGGTTGTGGGTGCTGTTCTTCTCACAGCTTGAATGGTGAAATCTAGGTAGATAGATAAGTACATTAGGAGCCCATTATTATCCTTACTCACAGGCGAAGCGCGTTAACAACTCCATTCCTACCGGCTTCCCTTTGGAGGATCGAAAGAGTAACTTCACCTACTACCATTGAAAAATAGCACATTCAGTAATGTCTACGACTGCCAAATAATATATATTCCAACAACAACACAAATTTTCCTAAATAAGCCGGCGGCACAACGTGGTAATCGTATTTGTATGACTATTTATAACTGAACAATTTATTCTTCGGCTTCCCTCCTACGAAATGTCAAGCCTCGCCACTGCTTACTCGTGTCTAACTCTTCGTGAATTACGGAATGATAAGTTTTTTGAAAATATTACCATCCAAATCAGTATTCCAAGCTTGAATTTAAACCACAAAATAGATCAAGAAGCAAGCCTTATCCAGTAAATCCGCCTTAGCTGTATCCCATTTTCTGTGCAGACCGGTAACAACATCTCTTCATATCGGGCCATTCTGAATGGAGGAACCCATTTACTTCTATAAAGGCGCATGTAGCAAATCTGATGGATCCTTCAGAATCCTGATGGGTGACCTAGATAATATCTATCTTCAAGCTTTTCACGCGGTGTTGTAAGGAATATTGGCAACAGAATTGTATTTGCAAGCAATTACGTGTTCCAATTCAAAGAAATAATTTTGTAGGAATAAATTACAAAAGTTTGCCAACTTAGTTCGAGTGCTAATAAGTTTATAGCAATTAATCTTTGCACTTGATAAACGACTTATATTCAACTACGAGTTACTTGTGCGAAGGACAAGTGAACAATTCAATATGGCTGATCAGAGTTCAGAACACTATGAAAATATTTGTGACCGAAAATTATTTTTTTGTAACGTTAACGACCCTTGGTATCTAAACAGAAAATATTTTATTGTCCAGGTACGACATGAGTAGTCCAAAATATAACCTACAGCTAGGTTACAATTTACAATACTATATTATGGGCCAGTGAGCCCCAAACTAGACAGACTAGACAGTTAAGGCTCCCGCAAACAGGCGATGCGAATCGCACGCGAGCCAAAGGCGCCATACATATATCGCGCGACGAGCAGTGCCTTTATGTCGCGAGCGATTCGCGTCGCGAATCGCGCCTGTTTGAAGGAGCCTGTACTCTGAATCTTGGGCCTCGACTGTGAGTTACTATAGTTCACTGTATTCTTTCAGATAGGTCAAGTCTGTACCTACATATAGCTATTATTTCAAGGGTATACGAGTACATTTGATGGCTATCCCGAAGGCTTGAAAAAAGTCATAATAAAACCAATCCACAAAACGGAAGATAAAACGCATATAAAAAATTACCGGCCAATAGCCAAAATTCCTGTTTTTCCAAAATCTTTGAAAAAGTTCGAAAGAAACTCGTAATACCACTATCTTCACAAGTATAATATTTTGTGCAAAGAACAAAACGGTTTTCGGAGAAATAAAACAATTAACGTGGCTATTTTCGACCTTTTAAGTAATGTTATGTCCGCTGTTGATAAAAAGACTCCCATTTGCGCTATTTACACAGACATGACTAAAGCCTTTGATTATTTAGATCACAAAATCCTTCTAGACAAATTGCATTGCTATGGCATCAGAGGGAATGTTTTACAATTACTAGAATCATACCTAATGTAGCGAAAAAAATAAAAAATTTTTTCACCACTACGTTTAATTTTGTTTTTTTTTTAAACAGGCAAAAATTCAATTTAATATAAAAAATAAAAAAAAACGGAATATTTAGTGTATAAAAAAGTTGCGGGTTGATTATTGTAAAATAAGAGGAAAAATAACCGAGAAAACTTTGGTTCAAAAAGGACCAAACGCACGCGAATATCGAAAGAAAAAAAACGTCCTATCAAGTCGATTGCAATCGCTGTTTAGGTAACGCTCACGAGATAAACGGTAAAAGGAAAAGAGATCAGAGAACCATTTTACAGGCTTGAAAATTGAAATAAAATAAAATTGTCAAGGAATTAAAAGTTTGCAGAGAGTTAAACTAACTACGTTACTTAGCTAGTATATAAAAAAATATCGTAAAAAATCGTTGTTCAACGTAATTACGTCCGACGAGGTGTCGCAGACTGGCAGCGTGGTCCACGTGGTTGTGTGGCCTTCGCGGCTGGATGCGGTCAATTATTCCGCGTTGACTGCCGATGTCAAGCGTTTATTTGGGCCAAAACCTGCAGGCCGAAAGACGGCCTATTCTAAACTGATTAATCCTAAGACAAAATGAATTAGGGTTAGACCAGAGTGAACTTACGATTGAGGAAAACGATTGAAAGATACGTACCAGGTTAATTAAGACGAAACTTCCCGACTCAAACCATGGAAGTATGGGATTCAAACTTGAAAAAAACGTTCCTATGACAATAAATAGCGGATATTAGCAAAGAAAGTAAAAAAACCATAATCTTACTACGGCAACAACATAACAAGAACACATACCAAAAGTAGAAGAAACGCGACGAGGAAAGCAACTGCTTTTATTAACAAACCGTAATAGAAATAATATTAAATGTACAGACACGTAAATTTTCAACTAACTGGGTCAGTATCAACAGAACAACTTTTTGCAACTGACGCACCATACTGAAAAAAATGAGGACCCATCTGTCAGAAAAAAATAATTCGAATCACGAAATAAAAAGGTAAAAAAAATATCGACCAGAATCAATGATAAACGGAAAAAAGGTTGACATGAAAGGACCAAAAAATTTTGACATGCAGAGTTATGCTGCACTACGTACAAAAATATTTGTGTATCAAATTTTCTCACGTGGCAACTCTGTGGTAACCAGTAACAGTCTAGGACAATTTTGCGCCCGCAAATTGAATCGAATAATTTATTCTAGGTGCCAATATAATATTGGATTCTCTCAATATTGAATTTTCGTTTCTTAGAATATTGAGAACCTTATTTGTATTCGAATTATACTAGTATTCTTTCTTCCCAATGTTATTGCTATTTTTATAATAATCAAGTTAATTTTATTCGTGACCCAAATAAAAAGATGTAAACTCGATCGTCGATAGCCCTCCTTACGATTCAGGCTTCAATTCGTTAAAAACACACTGAACCCCGATCCCTTCAAAGTGAGAGTGAACAGGCTTCTTCTGGGTAAGCTCGCTCCATCGTCGACTTTGTCTCTGTCACCTCTGACCTAGACTCTAGTCTAGTATTTATATTAATTACAAACCCATCTCAAAAACCACTTCAGACACCAACCTACATGGTCTTCAGATGATCTGACCAAGATTATGTCTGGACTTTAAAAGAGACTGTGACCTCTGAGTTTGTTTCGGCCTTTCTTCTCAGAGTAGTCAGATAGGAAACGCCGGCCCCGTCTAGTTTAAAAAAAAATGTTTGACGTGTAAAAGTGTTTGTATAAACCTACTTACAGAAATAAAATCATTTATCAAAAAAATTAAACAAAATGAATGCCTTCTGACAAACATAAAAATGGTCAAAGTTGTCTGCCTGCGAAAATATTAAAATTAATTCATATGGATGCATGAAATTCCATTTATTCACTAGCGTATCATAAATATTTTCGTTTGCAAACAAAATAGCCGACAAACATGCACAAACAAAAATTTTTGTCGTTGAAATGGAAAAATATGTAAAAAGTTTATTTACAAAAATGTTGGAACAGCAACGGATAAAAATATTGTACAATTCTAATGAAGAGAAAGGAGAAAGAAAGAAAGAAAAATAGTTTTATTAATTAATAAATAATATTAGGTAAATTAATTAATAGGTACAACTTGTTTGCTTACTGATATTATTGACAACGTTTCATTATTTTATTCAGTACCCTAAATTTTATTTTGAACCCTATCTGATTTTGATTCCTGATAGGAGTAGGTAAAGAGAATGCCTGCATATGATGTACTTTAAAAAAAAAATTAAAGTGTTTATTCACAGAAATAATTTTTTAACAAGATTATAGTACCTCTGCCAAACTGCAAAGCAGTTTGTTGGCAGACGTAGCTCCTTTTACACATTTATACATAATTTATCATTTACACTTTTTCACCTACCTTTAAGTACGCTAAACTGTAAAAATTAAAAAAAAATACGAGAATACTCGTATAAATAAAATATACAAGTATTAAGTAACTATAACGAGGTAAGTATTGAGGCCGAGATCTATAAACGTTACTTAGCTCGTGCTTTGACTCAGTCATGTTCCCGTCTCTATCCTGCACTTATAGTTAGATAGTTGTGCGACAATGACAGTAATAACGCTAAGCCAAATTAAAAGAAAGAAAGAAAGAAAGAATAACGTTTATTTGGACACAGTTTGTGAATCACAAAATACAAATAACAAAAAAAATATGAAAATAATGTTTTAACAACATTATTATATTGTGTGCCTCACGGCTGCGCCAAAAAGGTTCATGTACGTCCTAAGTAACGTTTATACAGCGTGTATCAGAAACGTATGGTCATATTTAAGGGTGTGGTACAGACCATCAAACTGAACAACTTTCTCCACGGGACCAACATCGAAATCGCGTAAAAATTGTCAGCTATTCCATACATTTAGATCGAGTAGGTTTTGAAGTTTCATAGTTTTATGGGATAGCTGATTATTTCAGCTGATTTCTTAATCATTATAATAATTAATTAAAGGCACAACCAAAACAATAATAATAATACCTACTAACAATAATAATTGCAAACAAACTATAACCGACCTATTGTCGTTGTACCGACAACTTAACCCTAACACAACCTGTCATTATAAATTAATGATGAATTATTGCAATCAGTAACTCAATGACACGGTCATGGTAATGACGTCACGCCAATAAGCCAATCTACATGATAATGCGTGGTATTAACATTTACATCCCGTGTGCAATCCAGCTTTGTTCACTAGTTACTGTAAACATTCATCATTAGGAATGACAATGCAACTGTATGTTAAACATTGTCTATTCAAATAAATTACATGTGGTCTAGTGGTCGTAAACGTAAACGTTGACCGTAGGCTCTTGGGCTCGATCCCCATGTAGGGCAAAGTGGTATTTCGTTTTTCCTTTGGGATTTTTTAGTAACCGCCCAACCAGTACCTATCTGACTACTTATTTCTGCGCCATTCAAATGAAAACATAAATATACACTGAATGATACATAATATATGACTCGCCTACATAAGTACCTAGACATGGTATCAAACATCTAAGTGTGTGATTACAAATCTCATTAGCCTTAAGGCGCTACCCCGAGCAAAACCTTGCGATAGTGCTTTATTCAGAGGCTATTAACTTTTGAATTGTTGTTGAAAGGTTGACTGGTAGAAAATGCCTATGGCATTAAGTCCGCCTCTGTACATTTCTGTGCATGAAGTATTAAATAAATAAATAAATATCTTATTAACTAAGAGAAATAAACTACATCAAAAAGCACATTATTAATGTTCGATACCCTATCATCACACTGCACGTTCTTATTTGTTATAAATACTCATACATATAAAATCTCCTTGTAAAAAAATTACTAAAATTATTGATTGCATGCATGTTTTGCTAAAGGTGGCATTGTGTTAATTTGAGAATTACTCTAATGGATAAATAATTTAAAAATCTAAATAATTCACGTTTTATTTTATTTCAAAAGATCGCTTTTCTTTTTTTTTATTAAAATAATTCAAAAATTATGTGAATTCTATGATAAAGGGGCGTGCGGAGGGAGCGGGACAAAGCGGGTCAGAGCGGTGAGACGGAGAATGACCAAACACTAAAGGCCGTTCGGTCGGAGAAGCGCCTTAATAGTCAATAATTAGTACAAACACGCGAGATCATTTAATATCTACGTCACTGCCATCTGTGCAAGTTACATAAGCAGAGAGCTCGCAAGACTAGGAAAACTGATAGGTACTAACTTAATTATTTTATGTTTTCTTTGAGCTACGGCGAAACAACCCGAGCGAATTAAAATAATAATAATATGTGTTTGCGTTAAGTGCATATAAGATAATCGGCGGTTGGTGCCTCCTCATCATTTAAAATTGTCTGAGGGGCGTTTGCGAGTTAGCTTTGGCCCCTCGTACGCCTTGCAAAGTCCTGGACTGGGATCATTAAAAAACACATCTTTCTAAGTTATAATTGTTCTCAAGTGTCATGATTTCATGAAAAAGTCATTCAATAGACCAATTCTTATTTAGAGAGATGTATTAATTATTCTAATGGTTTTAATTCTGTAAATACATCTATGTTACGGTCGCGAATCATATTTTGATCAAGATACAACCTGACCTGCAAATTGCAAAAAAACGTAAGACAATTTGAATTTCGCGGGCTACCTTTGCGCATCCACCTTAATATAACACTGATTAATCATACAAGCAAAAAGCACCTTCTCTGAGGTCTGTTAGTAGGTATACTATACCTACTAACGATTTCACTTAACAATCACAACAAAGATAATCCACATTAACAGCTTAGTGAGTCACAATCTTACTTCCCAGTTCAAATTTTATGATGAATATTCATAATTCATATTGTTGCGCACACCCTCTAGAACGACGGGCCTAAAATTAACAATTTATAACAAGATGGGATGAGCCCATGATACGACAGTAATAACTTTCTAAAATTTTAACTTGTAAGACTTGTTGTTATTGAATGTTAATTTGTGTTAAATGTGGCAATGTTTTAATTAATATCAGTCTGTAGTAATAACCTCATTATAGGTTGGTTACAAAAGGATCGAGCTTATTCTTCGGTGTTTTTTATGAGTGTACGACTAAACGCCGACAGACTGAACACCGACAAGACTTTACTTCGAAGGGACTCTTCGCCGACAGGACACTTCGCTGACATAATAAGGCATAATATTGCATTGTCTTTTGGTATAGGTACATTAATACCTTATGTCTGATAGCAGGTCGATGGAGTCCCTCTGCGCGGGGCTCCTATTTCTGTGTGCAGGGTTTAAAGGAACCTAATCAAACCGAATCTCGGGGTGCCTGTCGGCGAAGTGTCCTATCGGTGAAGAGTCCCGTCGAAGTAATGTCTTGTCGGTGTTCAGTTTGTCGGCGTTTAGTCGTACACTATTTTTTTATCACTGTAAATTACTTTAACAAAAAAAGTAAATGATCGAAAATATTTATCAGTTCTTTCAAACAAATTCAGGACGGTAGTGATTTGGGTGCCATACTGTAGAGGACCGTCCTGCTTTTGTTTTTATTGCAGCTTTTCTTGATGAAGAGATTCGGTATGATAGCATAAATAATTATTTCAATTAATATAAAAAAGAAAAACTATTTTAATTATCCATCTTCATTGTCGGTTTCATTAAAGTGTATCTAACCTTTTGTTTCTTCTTTTATCTGTTTGATGTACAGTCACGAGCATTAATATGTATACACTTAGGGAAATTCAAAAGCGATTTTCTCGTGAAATAGCGATAGCAACTTAGAGATGCCTACCTATTTCATAATTCTATGTGTTCCAAAACACTATGTTCGTAACAACATAAAATTACAATCAATACAGTAGAAGAAAATCAGTTTTGAAAGTAGTAAAGTGTATACAAATTAGTGTTCGTGACTGTACTTAATCATTTTTTTATAGGCAATCGCGTGTCAGAATGGACTTTGACGATTCTACCAATTAAAAGACATGACGGTTAACGTTAGAAATATACATCCTTGTAACACTATCTCAGTTCAGTACTATGTAATTTTATAGTAAAACAGACAGCAAAAAACAATAGACAATCAAACTCAAGTAAATTCCACGAACTCCCTGATACCTTTAATTATTTTACTAAACAATTGAAGGTAGGCAATATCCGAGATTGAAAGACGTCTGAAACTTCGAGAAGTACCGAAGAACCTAATATTTCCTAGAAGTTGGTTCATGCGATGGTACCCTTGTCAGAAGCATGCCGCTACACAAACCTTGTGGCAGGTGGGCGCAGGCGCGAAGCTATACTCTCCTTCCGCGGTCTAGTGCCAATTAACTGAATAGACCGAAATAAAAGCAAAGATGGGCAATTATAATGTGGGTGAAATATCAATGGATAGATTCTTTTGACTATACCAAAGTGTTAGCTGGAAATTATTTGAATGGCTTTCTTGGATTCCAAATCAAACTAAATTACGTTTAAAGTTACTTTACCCGTGGTGAGCTTACAAGAAGACGTGAAGATATTGGTATCTCGAGTGCTATTTATTCTTAAACATCTCGCGACGTTTAATTCTATTTGAACATTCAATTTCACCAACACCCACGTGCGACAACATTGTTAGCTTAGCAAAAATAATACAAAATGAAAGAGCAAGAATAGAATAGATATACATATACATTTATTTACAATTGGCTCACGTCGATACAAATGTAAATGTATACATTAGTACAATAACGTATCTATTTCAAATGTAGATACCGTCACTTATCTTAATGTTTGGATTCGCACATTCATCCAAGTTCGCGACACGAATTTGAATGCGAATGCGAACAATACAATTTAATGTTTATTGTCACTCGTTAGAGGGCGCTCGGGTGTCTTAGCTCCGCAGCTCCATTAGCTCGTGTTTACTTAATCTCGCTCGAAACAAGCTGCATTTTAAAACGTTAAGTCTGTCTTTAAGCTTTTTAACGAACTCTTGAGACTTGATTGTTTTAGATTATTATGTGTAAAGTGTTTTGCAAGTTCAATTTTGTCTGAATAATGTTTCTTTACAATTATGTCATACGCGAATAAAGTAACTTTGAAAATACATGTAATGACTATCTTCGTAAATATGGAATTGGATCATTCGCACACAAAGAAAATCGTTTATTTTCTGCGTCAGATTTTATCTCAGAGCAAACAGTTTGACAGCGTGATAGACACACTGACATACAGACAGTGACAGCCAGATGTACAGACGCCAGCAGGTCAAGCTACCCGAAACTGTCAAATTTTCCCAATCAACCTTGAATCTAATGCTTTAACGATAAAGTTGAAAATTTATTAAAGGAAATTTGACAGATTGTAGTAGCTTGATGTGCTGCCGTCCATACGCAAATCAAATTCCTAAAATTCCCTTTGGCCGAGGTTGCTGGTCTCGGTATAAAATCTCAAAATTCAACCCAACACATGCAACGTCATTGAATATGCAAAGATAAAAAAGGGTGTCAAAAATAAGACCAAAATAGGCCGACATGAATATGAAACAGTTTCATCTCGCATATGAGCTTGGCTGCATCAATCCACGTCAGCGCGCGATAAAATTGCAAAAAAAAAGCATAGAACCATAAATCTTCTTGTCACTTTGCGATTCATAAACGTTATAAGTTGAGCTGGCGGTATCTTAAAGCTTTTGGGTAAACTGGTTTACGGGAAAAATCAGCGTTACTCGCGTATTATTTAAGAGTGATTATGGATTTTGTGAATATAGGCAGCATATTCTCTTTCCACCGTGAGGTTCTGGTCGTGTTCCAGGTATTACACAACTTAGTGTCCCTGTAATATTCCTGTTACACTGTAGGGTAGGTACTGCGTGGACACAGTTCTCCTCTCTGTGACAGATACCACATGGGCCTTTTATCCACTACACAGGCCCAGGCCCAGTGCGTGTTGGTGGATGTCACGTGTCTTTAAATTCTATCGAGTAGGACATGTCGACAGTTTCCGCACAGTGGTTTCCGTCACCGTTTTAAAATTTTACAAATATTTCTGCTCTATAAACATCACCATCGTTCAATAAAACGTTGCATATTTATTGTGAAAATTACGGTACTCTACCGAGATTTTGGGGCTGCCTACACTGCGTGGTCCTTCCGAACTATAATTTTTTTCTTTATAATTTTATGGTAGGTATAGTAACCGCTCCTCACATTTTCATGTCGCACTCTGTCATTACATCAACATTTTATTTCCATATTCCCAACTTAAAGCATAAAGTCGCAAGTTGTCACCTTAATCTCCGTAGTTGGGAGCTGCCGGACCGCATTATGCAAATTCATTAAATTAATTAAAGAAAGTTTAAAAGTAATTAAACTTGGTTCCCTCCTCAGGTGTTGTTAGGAGACGTTAAAATAAATATTCCTTCTGTTTTATTAGTTCATTGAAGGCATTAGAATCACAAATTAGCTCGGAATTACTTGTGTCAGTGTGCACTAAAAGAAAGGTTTAAAATGATATTTTTAACCCTTTAAAAAGACTATTTAAAAATCATATTTAAATAGTATATATAAATTAATTTAATGACTTAATCATTCATTTAAATACTATATAATTTGCGCTGCAAGGAAGAGGAAGTGTCATGGCATCGGTGACTGAAAAGATGTGTGGAAATCAGCTGTCAATGTGTGGGCGTGTGATGCGGACGAAGGGGAAAAAAGTCGTGCGGAAAGTTTTAAGTATGAATGAAGATGACTGTAAGAGTAGAGGAAGATCAAAGAAACGATGGATGGACTGTGTGAAAGATGATATACCTAGACAGGGGGTGACTGAGAAGATGACGACTAAACCCACGTTCGGATGGACGCAAAAACCACGTGCGTGGGAATATCGCCTGGTGCGATTTTCTCGCGCCAGGCGACAGAATGTTCGAACGAGCCGAGCGTGAAAAAATCACTTCGAACTGATTCTTCGTGCAGTGCGGACGTACGATGGGTTCCGCAAAATGAATAGCGATAGCTAATTGAAAAGCCAGGAGACCACAAAAAATAGCAACGATTTGGATGCATTCCTTGAATCATCATCTGCCTAGCCTTTTCCCAACTATATTGGGGTCGGCTTCCAGTCAAACCGGATGCAGCTGAATACCAGTACTTTACATGGAGCGACTGCCTATCTGACCTCCACAACCCAGTTACTGGGTAATACGATACCCCTTGGTAAGACTGGTTGGCAGACTTTCGGGCGTGCGACTGTTATTTCTTAGCCACAAGCCCCGGATGCATCCCTTGAATAATGAACTATATTCAAAAGGCCAATTTTTGACGCGGTACAATGATTAAAGCAAATATCTTGAGAAGTCATAATAATTATCAATTAAACAGCTTGTTTATTATAGGTATTGTACGTATTCACTCAAATTAAACCCATTTAAAATTTACTCACTTTCTATATGATAAACTCCACCCATATACCTATGCCCAGGACTATTTTAGGATTCCATATTATAGGAAGGTAGGTACCTAATATTGAAATCGAAAACATCGGAGGTATTCTAAACTTCAAATAAATTACTTTTATAACGTGTCGCAAAATAAAGTATTGGAATAATCAGTCGTTGTTCCAATGTTTTATTTACCTACGCGTTCTTCGGCTCGGCATCGCTTTGCGTCACGGCCTTAAGCATGCAGCACGTCCGCACTCTATGAGCCAGAGCGTTGTACTGACCAACGCGGGCGTTTTTCACGTCCGTGGGAACACAAGTACAGAACTTCGTGTTCATTCAACGCTCAACGCCGAGCGTTGAAAATCGAACACTGCGCGATTTAAAATCGTGGCGTGGAAAACACGCGGCCGTGTGAACAATGGTGCTATTCTGTAAAGATCCCACCGTGAAAATTTAGATGAAGTGAGCGTGATGTGAACTGTCATCCTACCTTACTCTACTAGGGATTGAGCTCACTTCAAACTCACTTCACCTAAGTGCTCACGGTGTGATGTTTACAGAATAGATCTGCAGATGTATCGCTTTCTATTTGTTCCATACTTAGTATTTATTTATTTATTTAATACTTCATGCACAGAAAAGTACAGAGGCGGGCTTAATGCCATAGGCATTTTCTACCAGTCAACTATTCTATTCTAATTGTTCCATACTTACTTAGCGCGGCACGCGAGTTTTCCGCGCGCGTGGTTGTCGCATCCGTGTGAACGCGGGCTAATAGAGAAGTATAGAAAAATACTCAATACTCAATATTTATTTGCATTCCACAATATGTACTTATGTGGTAACTTAAAATTATATCTATGTGATCATTATGGCCGCTGTCGGGCACAGCAAAATACATAGTAGGAGTGAGGAAGCTTTGAAAAAAACTTAGCATAACAGTCTTCTGGAAATAAATCTAATATAATTTTTTTTAGGGTATTTTTATATACATAATAGTTCTATGTACCTACTAACATCTACTTTTTAGATATGTACGCACTTCTATATTTTTGTCGTTTAAATATTCGTTTATAAATACTATAATAGCATTTTCTTATTAAAAATTGTTTTATGTTTTTTTATAAATACATTCATTTTGTCTTCTTTTTTATTAATTCAGGTAGTTTGTTATATATTTTTATGGATATTACTTACGGACTTGTTGAATATATTTTTAGCCGAGAGGTTGGGATGTTTAGTCTTGATTTATGTCTGAGTGTGTAACGTGACTGTATGTCTTCGCGTATTGTATAAAATTCTTGATGTTTACGAACAAATTTGCAGGTCTCCAATGTGTATATGCTGGGGAGGGTTAAAATATTTTAATTTAATATTATAATTTTCGAAATGAGGTTTGCAGCTGTCAGTTTGATCGATGTCTACTAGCATTCGAATTAATTTCTTTAGAAGGGTGTTGAGTGTTGGTGCATCTGTGCTATTTCCCCAATGGGTAACGCAATAGCTCAGCGATGCATAAGCATACGCGGTGAGCGCCGTTTGAAGATTTGTAGTCTTTTTAATTTCACGGAGGACACGAAAAAGAGGACATGCTGCGCCGAAAACCAATAAATTGGGATAATGGCAAGAGATATGAAGATACCTTTTCTTTTTTGGATGGGAAATCATCAAATGACTTCTCCCGCTCTGGGCGGAGCGGGAGGGCGTGTCAGACTTTTACTGACTAAACCCACCCGTGTTCCTTCTGTTGCCTGTGCCGGGGCCACGGTAACTCTTTCGAACATCCCGCAACCCTAGCTGGCATCGTCCCCAGCGAACCCCGTCAATAGTGCGGACATCTCTTTGAGGCGCGTGTGGGACGCAACGCGCCTGGTCCTTACCGGATGGCAAGCTACCCATTGCTCGCCGTCCGCAAGCTCGCGCCTACGGTGGCCGGGAATCGGCTGTCAATTCCCGACGCCCAGGGCGTCTCCTGCGATGACTAGGGGCGTGAGGGCGTAAAGCTTGCCTCTGCCTCACGCGTTCCGCCTCCTCCTTCGCGAGCATTATTGCCTCGCAGAAGGAGGTGATGGCTTCCCATGTACTCCCGCTCCGTACCATGGCCTAGACCATAAGACCAGGGCCGGACGCGAGAGATCACTGCCGCCGATCGCTTCTGCGAGGACATGGTGGTGCTCCGCCCAAGCCGGGCAGACCTCCACCGTATGCTCCACCGTGTTCTCCGGGCGATCCACACAGTGGTGACACCCGGGCGTTTCCTCCCGCCTTATCCGGAATAGGTACCTCTCGAACCACCCGTGTCCGGTGAGGACCTGCGTCAGGCGGAAGGTGAGGATGCCGTGGCACCTCTCCAGCCACTCCTCAAAGAGGGGACTTATCGCCGCAATTGTGACGTGCCCAGCACTGGGTTTCGACAATCGCACTCTCCATGACGCCATGAGATCCCGCCGGAGCTCTGTCCGCCGTGATAGATAAATGATACCTAAGTTCTGTTTGACGTACGATCTGCGTGTGCTAAAAGTAAAAACCTACCCATCAGCAGTGTTTTTGTAGCAGTAGGTAATAAACTTGTTCTGTTTATAGAATAAAATACTCATTTTTTTAATTTTTCACATAAAAATCTTTTGATAAGAATGAAAAGCTTGTGACAGAGTTAACTAAAACAGTTGTAAATAGTTTTGCAACAAAATATATATTTTTGGCACACCTACTAAGGCTCACTTGCGCGTTCATGAGTTATCCTATATAACTCGGAGTCAACAGCTAACTCTGGGATAATCAAATAATTCATCTTGCGCCACCAAGAGTTAGAGGTATACATAGAGTACTTTAAATATTAAACCCACCGATGTGGGAGAGTTACGTCGCTAAACTCTGGGTTAGTGTAAGTAATGTCAAAATAAATTGACGTTATGGGGTCCCGCTGATAACTTCTTTTGTACGAGTACTTTATATTGTTCGACGTTATAGTAAATGAAAATTCGGTACTATATCAGCAGGCAATATATTCATGAACATAAAAAACTTAAAACATATTTTTCCATAGCTGAAGTATTTGTCTATCAATAAACTAAGTCTCCATGGAAACCACATACAATCGATTAAAATGAAATGTCATGTTATAAAATTTAAAGACAAGAAAGTATTACGTATCGTAATGTAGTAGAGATGGGTATAAAATTTTCATTCATTGTTTGTTAATTCATTTTTGGTAGGATTACATATCAGGCCTAAATCTATAATCCTATTTTATGTTTCGTCGATTGAACTGCAATGTTTCCAACTCAAAAATCACTATTGTCAGGTTATCTAACCTGGTGTTACTTTTTAGTCGCGCAACGCGTAATAAGAGTTAAAATGTTAATTACTTAACTCTGAGTTTACAAACTCTACATTTCAATTCTCAATTGCATTCCATAATGTTGGTAAAACATGGCTTTATTCATTTAATCCGACTAAACGTGCAAGTGGGCCTTAGTTAGGTATGTGATTTATATGCGAGCATATAAATCATACTTAAACCAAAAACATGGGACTAAACATAGCTAGCGAAACGTGGGTGTGGGTGCACCTCTGCCTTACCCTTCGAGGATTATAGGCTTGATGTTATGTTATGTTAATAATACTTACTGATCAGAGCTTTCGTACGTTTCATGTTAATTTTTGAAATGTAAATGCAATATTAAACTTTGTTTGGGTATGTCTAGTCTGATGCATGATCAAATAAACCCTCTCGCCCCTATATTTAAACCACACATAAATATTAACATGCTCAAATAACTTAATTTCTAACTTCGGAATACAATTTGTAACGCTGCGGTATTTCTACTGGGTAATATAGTGGATGAAAACTTTATGTAAATTTTGTTCAGCACAGTGACATCCAAAAGTTTAAATATTCAAATTAACTCCTTGAAATACTCGTTGAGCTGACTTTATTTACACAATATATTACTGTGGTTATATTGAACTGTGCTTAGCTGTTTCTATTATTTTAAATACTCTTTGAAATTCTTTGTAACGTTGTCTTTAAAAGATCGCTTTTAGCAATAAGTTCTCCCATTGTGTACCCTGTATGTAAAATTTCTACTTTATATCTATAATTCCTAGGATGTAGGTACATAATAAAGGTCAAATATATTACATATTATTTCTTATGGCACGCTTGCATCACAAATCACTAAATGCGTTTAGCGCTAAACATATAGAAAACAGTATCCTGTCTCCGTCAATTTAAAAAAATGGAATGAATAAGCACAATGTTTTCAATTTGTTAAGCGTTAAATGCCATCCCTACCTAGTTGCTATTCCACCAATTCGCACTAAGCGTTTCCAAATATCTTTTGTGACGCGCTCAGCAAAGGAGTGGAACTCTCTGCCTGCGTCTGTGTTTCCGAACGCATCTAACCCCGATCTCTTCAAAGTGAGAGTGAACAGGCTTCTTCTGGGTAAGCTCGCTCCATCGTCGACTTTGTCTCTGTCATCTCTGACCTAGACTAGAGTCAAGAGCAAACCTATCTTAAATAAAAAAATGTATTTAGTGATTTTTGGTGCAAACGTGCATTAGTCTTTATTAAACTTTGGGCTAGTAAGCGATTTATACTCTTTCCCATTTTTGAGGTCGGCTTTCAGTTTAACCGGATGCAGCTGAATACCAGTATTTTATATGAAGCAGTCGCTCCACGTAATCCCAATTCCGGCCGATTGCATTGCGTTGCGTTGGGTTGTGCACAACCCAGTAACTGGGTAACACGATATCTCTTTGTATGACTGGTTGTCAGGCTTCTGACTACCTGTAACGACAGTCAAAGATCTATCAAAGGCTTAACGTGTCTCGGTATGTAATGGATGGTCACACATCCACAGACCGACCTCGGCAAGCGTAGCATAACCTTCGATCGGCCTGTGCGGCTGTTATTATAGCCACGAGCCCACAAAAAGCTTATACAGAGTGGCAGGGACATCGACGTGAATCCGGTTATCATGGATTCAGAACATGATTCTGGACCCCCAGCGTTAAAATTTTTCGTCGGTTATTTTTTTTTAAATTTGCTGTTCCATACATTTTGACCGCATAGGTATTGCACTTTTGTAGGAAACAGCTGATTTTTTTTCTTAATAACTGACGAAAAATTTCAACGCAGGGGGGTCCAGAATCATGTACTGAATCCATGGTCCCTGCCACCCTGTATTGTCTACTCTTAACAGGCCGTCGCATTTTGTCCAACAGGGTTAATAACTGTTCCTATAATTATTAATACTTACCACCTGTATTAGTACATTATGGTTTGCAATAAAGATTAATTGAATTGAATGGAATTGTCACCTCTCTCGCTCGAACGGAACCAAATTTTTAAGGACGTTAAATGAAAAGATGCTTTTTTGAAAAAAAAAATCAATTGGCAAACTAACAAATAATACTAATTTAATAAGTAATTATTAAAAACACATTTCTATTGTGATATCTAATAAACTCAGCTCAATAAGTATTATGATTTGTTTTTGTGATGAGTTAAATAAATGCCTTTTTTTTATTTGAGATAGGTTTGCTCTTGACTCTAGTCTAGGTCAGAGATGACAGAGACAAAGTCGACGATGGAGCGAGCTTACCCAGAAGGAGCCTGTTCACTCTCACTTTGAACAGATCGGGGTTGTATGCGTTCGGAAACACAGACGCAGGCAGAGAGTTCGACTCCTTTGCTGTGCGTATCACAAAAGACATTTGGAAACGCTTAGTGCGAATTGGTGGGATAGCAACTAGGTAAGGATAGTAACTTGCAGTGCGTCTAGATGTCCGCTGATAGAAAAGGGGCCGGCGGAATGAGGTCGTGGAGTTCTTGAGCACACTCCCCGAAGTATAATCTGTAGAAGACCGTCAAGCAGGCAACCCTGCGGCGATGAGCCAAGCTCTGAAGCTTGGCATCCACCAGTCTTACGTCGCCAATGAGCCTCTTAGCTCTGCGTTCCACCGCGTCAAGCGCGGCAAGTTGGTATTTGGCCGAGCCATCCCAAAGATGGCTGCAATACTCCATGCAGGATCGGACTTGCGCTTTGTAGAGAGTTAAAAGCTGTCCAGGCGTAAAGTATCGCTTCACCCTATTTAGGATGCCCAGTTTCTTGGCCGCAGTTTGGGCTTTGTACTCGATGCCACATTAAAAATGTGTTTTTACCTATTAAACTAATATTATTTATTACTTCGCTAATTGAATACATTTTTCAAAACAGCAATTTTTCATTTAACATTCTTAAAAGTTTGGTCCCGTGTGGACGAGAGAGATGACAAAACGCGACAGCCATCTTAAAAGAAAAGTCAAAGCTAACCTGACAGCCACTGACGTCACTCCAAATTCCCGCGACTCGCACGCCTCCTCCAAAATACATACCTTCCTGAGTTGTATGCGTACCACGTACCATCGCTATTTATATCGTAAATGAAAACGTCACCAAATGTATTACCGTCATGTTGCCGAGGTAATACTTCCCTAATAGATACGTGCATACATCTGTTTAACTTGAGATAGGGTTCGAGTGACAGCGGTGATGTACCCGAGAGTTAAAAGAAACAGCGGGGCAATTGCGTAACATACTTACAGTAGGAATCGGTTTCATTCTGACAGTTCAACAAGATTCATTGCGTTATTTACTTTGTTGAGCGGACAAATTTTTAGAACTTAAGAAGCAATGGATAAGCAATTTGCTTCAAAATGATTCAGATTCCGATTGATAGTGTGTTACGTAATTGGGTGCAGTGTTTCGTGAACATTTCTAATGCTACCGCCAAAGTTGGCTACACTTTAAATCAATGGCTTAATAATACACTATAATTGATTGATTGATTGTCGTTAAATAAGGAAGAATTTAATGAAAAACTTAAGACCAGAATCCATCTATACAAATGAATAAAATTGAAGTATCTGTTTGTCAAAATAACAGCTTTTTACTAAATGCATATGAAAGTATAAACGGTACCTACTTATAACAAAAAACAATTTTTAAATGTTTGTCTGTCTGTCCGTCTGTTTGTTCCAGCTAATCTGCGAAACGGCTGGACCGTCTTTTATTTCAGAAAACGAATTAGGGTTCCGCGCATAAAAACTAAACCCATGAAATTGTGAACAAATAGCATGGGCGGGTGATGCAACGCGGTGGGTTGGGGGACGAGGGAATTTTATTAAAATGTGGCTGTTATTTTAGTACATTGTTTATCTTGTTACGTCTTCCACGCGAACGAAGTCGTGGGGCACAGCTAGTCCAATATAAAAATCACATTGAACGGTGAGAGATATTACCCTGAAAACTGCATAAAACCTTCACCAAGACTAACTTTGGACTGACTTTTCAGCGGGAATCAACATAAATGCGTGTAATACAGTTTTCACGTCAACACGCCCATACGCAAAATAAACTTTCATATCGCTACCACACATAAACGCACACAAACAAACAATTCATTTGGCTAACGCCTCACCTAATGTGCATAACTGCTAACATAAAAAACAACTCACTATTAGACCCCGTCATTTCCACACACTTATGGCTATTAGAGGGGAACACAGCTATACCTACGTAGGTACAGCTATGTGTTCCCCTGTAGTAGTTGTGTACGTATATATAAGAGGGACTTATAGAAATATATACATAGTTGGAGTAGTGTATCGTGCGAACGAAGTAGGAATTCGTATTAAAATATTAAGTTCTTATTTTAAAATGGAAAATTATCCACGATTAAAATGGAAAAGTTTTATTAAAACACAATTTCCCTAACAAAATAATTCTGTATACTATTTTAAGTGAAAACTTCTTTAGACCCACTTTGCGCTCTTTCTGAACAGTGAATGAAACAATCATCACGCTCGGATCGGTGACGCTGAATCCGATTTACTTGGCTCCAGTCGGTCGGTGACGCTGAATCGCGTATACTCGTCTCCAGTCGTCAGTTTTCACTTCTGTCGTGTGGTCACGCACAAACCCTCTTTTTTTTAATGATTCCAGTGATTTTGCTGTTATCTGTGCTGGAGGCTGCTATAAGCCGTTATGCCCCCGCAGTGGAACGATGGATTTCGGTATAATTACGCTAGTATTATTTATTGTTTTTGATGAAACTGTATGAGTTTAGAAATTGTGGTTTGTGTTGTAGTGACGTGTATGTTAAGTCTCTAAACCCTTGGTTTAAATAAAGTAGTGTATGAAACTCCACATAGCTAGGTATTATATAGCTAGGTGATACTATCATAAACTCGCAGACGTGTTTTAATAACCCCTGTAATGTTATGTAACACGTTCATAAACTACTATTTACATAGTGCCTAACGAATTTTGAAACTCCTGTTTGGAAAACAACAATAGAAGGTTATGAAACTTTTGCAACAAGGGTTATCCAGGGGGATCTCGTATGATAATATTATAATACTCGGCTCTAAGGCTGGGATTTTTAACTCACACCATTGTTATATAACCTCTGTTATGCAACAGTTTCTTAAACTACTATTATTAACATAATATGCCGATGTCAGCATCGCTAATCGCTGACATCAGGCCCTCAGACGCGTCCTTCCAGAATTTCTGTTCAGTCTAAATTTAATAAAGCCTGGTAGAGCTCGGTAAGCACGTTGCCGCTGTGTTCACTTAGAAAATTACATAGTTTTCCGCCTCTATTGAATTTGTATGTACCGTTGGCCACTAAACTGTTTTTGTTTTTCTACCCTCATTTCAAATGCGGCGGGACTTCTTTCGAAAGCTTATCTCGACAACATTAAATACAGATGGAATTTTCGGATTTTGTTTGTAGAATACAACATCCGTTACGGTTTTGTTTTTTTGATCGTGTGTTCTTTGTTAAGATTTGAAAACTATTTAATTGTGATTCTCTAGTTCCCGGCACAGGCAACAGAAGGAACACGGGTGGGTTTTAGTTAGTAAAAGTCTGACAAGCTCCAAAAAAGCCAAAAAGCTCCAAGCTGAAAAGCTCCGCCCAGAGCAGGAGAAGTCATTTGATGATTTCCCATCCACAAAAAACAAAAGGTGATGGATAGTTGTGTGACACATGAATACCTACTGATATTATTATTATTTCATTTCTTCCCCGTTTCTTATCCTCAAAATTAATTGTATGATACAAGTCTACTTTATTTTTACAAAAGTGCACATTACTAATTAGTAACTATCATAAAATTTATAATGGACGGATAGATGATCATTTATTTTGTAGATACCTGCAGGCTATTTGCACGCTTAAATTAAGTGCACACCGTATCTGTGCACTTTTTATTTATGTCAAACTAGCTTTTTCCCGCGGCTTCACCCGCGTGGGTGTCGGTTCACCGAGATAAAAAATATCCTTTTTGTTAATCCAGGTTATAAGCTATCTGTGTGCAAAATTTCATCCAAATCCGTTCAGCCATTTTTGCGTGACTGAGTAACAAACATCCAAACATCTTCACAAACTTTCACATTTATAATATTAGTAGGATAAATAATATTATTTATGGAAAAAAAAATACTACAGCTTCAAAAAGACTCACTTTGAACCTACCTTTCGTCTGCACGCAGTTGGCCGGTGACCGCAGCGTTTGGCAACGCATGTTCGAAAAAAATCGGCGAAATGCGAGTCGGACTCGCACACGAACGGGTCCGAACCACCGTACAATATTAAACACTGCGTTTTTTTTTTTAAATACTTTACTTTAAAAAGAAAAAAAAAACATTTCTTGTATGGGGTCCCCATACAAGAAATGTTTTTAAATTTTAACTTTATTTTATTTTTATTATGTGTTGTTATAGCGGCAATATAAATACAACACAACACAACACAATCCAATCACAATACAATCTTAAAAAATTTCAACTGTCTACCTATTACGATTCATGAGATACAGCCCGCTAACAGGCAGACGGATGGACAGCGGAGGCTTAGTAATAGGGTTCCGTTTGGCACCATTCGGATACGGAACCCTGAAAAGGCAGTTAAATCACATTTTATTTTTTGCTGTTCTTCTTCTTCTTATACACAACACTTTCATTGATCGCATCTTTTATAATTGGTAAGTTGTACCTTTATCGCTACAAGGCAGCGTACAAGACATTTCATTTTTATTTTTTACTAGCTGTGCCCCGCGACTTCGTTCATGTGGAAGTCGTAAGATACACAATAAATACTAAAATAACAGCCACATTTTAATAAAACTCCCCCCGACCCGCCGCGTTGCATCGCCCGCCCGCGCTATTACTTAGTTTCATTCTGACTTTTTCTTTTTGCTCGGCTACCAGGGGTTGTTGCGCGATGTTGAAGCCTATAACTATCCTCGAGAATTGGGCTACCAAATGCAAAACGAATTTATGAAATCCGTCTTTTTGTCCACAATTTCATGGGTTTAAATTTTTTTGCGCGGAACCCTACTTATTTTTCTAAAATAAAAGTAGTTTAAGTTACTCCCTGTAACATCAGTTATCTACCAGTGAAAGTCTCGTCAAAATCGGTCCAGCCGTTTCAGAGATTATCCGGAACAAACAGACAAAAATGTTAAAAATTTCTTTTTGTCTTAAGTACCATATAAAGTATACTTTCATATGCATTTAGTAAAAAAGTTCTTATTTTGACATTACAAACAGACACTTCAATTTTATTTATTTTATGTATTGATTTGTCTAGATAGTATTGTTGTATGTTTGTATCACAGACAATAAAATTATTCTAGGTAGAATAACAAGTACAGGTGGTTTGAGACTCGCACAGGTGTGCGAGTCTTGCTTTCTTTCAGATAGATTTCACAGTCTGTCCTACCGTGGCTACTTACAGGTTGATAACAAGGCCTCGTAGGAAAACTTGAAACTCGCATGGAGCAACAATTAACTTATGAGATCATGCAGTAATTGAGAATTGTTGGGAGCAATGTTATAGCACACTAGAATTATAATGTTCTTCGTGTAAATAATCTTCAAGTTACGAGTACATTAAAGAACACCTAATCTCACTTTAATCTAAGTTTAGTGAGCAAGTTATGAATATGCAAGCCATGAATGTTTTAAGTAATGCGGTACGCTAAGCATTAATCAAGCTACTACTTACTTTACTTTGTGTCTAATATTAATAGCTCAGTGAAGAATTTCTCTTGGGAGGATTAATATAATCTTCGTTGTCTTGTTGATACTTTAAGTTCGCTTAAACTGTAATTTTCGGTTAGTTGGTATGACTGATGAAACATAGACAGTGAATTATGATTGTTATACATATTTATATGTATACTTAAGTTTGATGAAAAACAACATGAAGGAAAATGAAACGCATATGTCTTCTTGAATTAAGAAGATAAGAACGTTTTTTCTCATCTCGTTTCCAGACGTAAGAACTAGGTACCATCGCGGATATTTGCGGTGATCTACTTTTCAACCTTATGTCCTTAGCAAAAAAGTCGAAAAGTGGTTATGGTACCTGAAACTGATTTCTTCTCGAGGGTAGAAGTGATTATTAACCTTTCAAAAGTCTGCTAAAACCTAAAGACACTTGAAAAAGAAAAGGCATAAAGAAACCATTGTGGCTTTTGAAGATTCAAGTTTAATTTACTTTATTTCTCTAACACTAAAGCTATCGAGACTTCAATAATTAAACATTGTACCTGTCTTAAATTCATGATTCTGGTCTTATGATAATGTTTCTTTATGGGCTCAGCAAAGTGACTTTAAAATCTAAATGTTAATGAAATGGCGAAAATCTAAGAACGGTGATAAAATTTGAATAAAGCCTTAAACTTTATTGAATGTAAGGAATAAAGGACGAGCCTTAAAGCCTTCAAGTTTCAGAAGAAATATATTAGGCCCTTGACAAAAATTACATTGATGAGATTTTAAATAAGTTTCTTTTATCTGTGCAAAATAGGTAGCGACGTACTTTTGTGCGGGAAGAATGTTCGGACGAGAAGATTCTCAAAATAAAAAAGGTATTCTCAGACTCCCTTTCTTATTCTAGATACTAGCTTTTGCCCACGGGATGTCGGAAAATATCCCACGGGAACGTACAACCGGATTAAAAGTTCCGTCAATGCGTTAGTCCATTTTATAAACCATCTGTGTGCCAAATTTCATCCAAATCCGTTCAGCTATTTTTGCGCCAATCCGAAACATACATCCTGACAAACGGACTCTAATTCTTTGCAACTGTTTTATTATATGAATAGATGATGTATAGATAATTAGATAACAGACTGTCACGCTTTAGTATGTTAATATAATTTTTAAAGTAAGCAGGTTCCTAGTCCATCTGTAAATAAATATTGCTTTTTTTTTATTTGAGATACGTTTGCTCTTGACTCTCTAGTCTAGGTCAGAGATGACAGAGACAAAGTCGACGATGGAGCAAGCTTACCCAGATGATAGCTATGAACTAAATACTAAACTTTGATTACACATCTAAAGTGTCTAGGGATCAAGTATGTTTTAGAGTATCACCGCAATTGAGGATTATTATTTTAACTTTTTTGAATCGTTATTGATTCTTTTTAGTGAATTTCACTATTTGAACAAAGAATTTTCTTTAAATTTTGATTAAAAATAGAAAATTAACTATCAATCAGGATTCCTATAAAAGTGTTTCTAATAGCGTTTTTACAAAACCGTTACAATTTCTGCATCGGAACTGAAAAAATTGCATCATTGTGGAGCGACGACATAATTTGACACGAGAAGAGATGATGAGAGTGGTCGGAATGTGGTAAGCTGGTTCCAGGCAACGTACTGTGGCTCTGGCTGTCGCTCTTGGCACTACACAGAGCGACATAAGCTACCTCGGGACACGCTATCGTATCACGGGCAGCGTAGCCGAGCGACATGCAGGACGATTTCGCATCACCACTCGCAGACAGGACCGATACATCCAAAATACCGCTCGACGGAGTTGTACCATGACCGCCATGATGTTGGCTACGAGGCTCCACAGCTTTTGAGGCTTGCTGATAAGCGACCAAACCATTCGCAATCGTTTACGTGAAGCGGGTCTGCGTTCCCGAAGGTTCCACTTACATATAGCATCCCACAATCGCAGGGCCCGTTTACAATGGGCTCGCGAACACAGAAATTGGGAGGAAAAAGACTGGCGTTGTGTTTGCTTTTCTGATGAATCTCGTGTCGGTATGAGACGTACTCGAGTTTGGAGGACGTCTGGACGTCAAGAACATTTGAAATTTTGTCAGGAAGTTCGTTCATATGGAGGGGGAACCATAATGGTTTGGGCCGATATTTGGATCGGTGAAAGAACCGATCTCATTTGGATCAGGGGCAACCTCAATGCTCAGATTTATGCGGAGAGGATTGTGTCATACGTGGTCATCCCTTTGCGAAGCCGGTTGGGAGATTCGTTTCGACTAATGCACGACAATGCACGGCTAGAGTCGCGGCTCATCCAACATGTACAAAACGCTTGTGCCCGTTTCTGTTATAAGATTCCACCCAGGACTCATGTAACCCCTTTCTTAAATAAGCACTACACTCTCAAAATGAAATCGAGACGCAAGTTGCACTTGGCGTGCCTTCTGTTCGGTGTTATAAAATATAAAAAACCAGACTACCTATACAATAAACTTAGTTGGATCGGGAGTACACGCGAATGTAATAGAAGGCAATGCTCACAACAACTTGCGTCTCGGTCTCACCGTACAGCGGCTTTCAAGGGTAGTTTTCGATATGCGGCATCAAAGATTTGGAATAATCTACCACCACCCATTCGATCTTCTAACTCGATTAATGCCTTCAAAAGCCGCTTGCGACAGTACCTAACTGACGCACAACGGAAATTGGACATGGTAAATATAAATGTGTCACTCATATAATGTAGTCTAAATTACAGTGACAAGTGTTATATTACTTAAACTCACCAAATGTTGCTAGCCTGCATGTAACCAAGATGTGAGATCACGGAACAATGCTGCCTCTTTTCAACCTTAAGTGTAGGTGGACATTAATTCGTGCATTTTATAAAAGGAAAATAAAATAATAATTTACTTATTATGACAGTCCAACCCTACAGAAAATAACATAGGCAATTCTTGTTACGAATATTTTAAACTACTAAACTTACCTTCCTATGCTTATTATTACTTTTTATCACTCTTTTTGGCGTTGTAAACATAAACATAACTTTTGGAATAAGTACTATGCTCGAGTTTGTGTCTAATAATATCTCTTATCGTGCTCATATTTATATTTATTAAAATACCCGCACACGAAATATAGTATAATTCATATTATTTTTAAAAAGTGCAAGCTAGTTCGTGCGTCACAGGAGGCTGCATGCAGCGCACTGTGATTGTCTCGGACTTTATGATTTACCGGAAACCGGTGATACCAGTATTTTTTATTTTTTTTATTTCTTGTATTGTAGTTGTACCGCCTGTACTGTTTACTATATTATCATAATTTTTCTGTAATATTATCCTTATTTATATATGGATAATATTTTTGTGTTCACCAAAAATCTAAAGGTACATCTATGTATGTTCCCCGAAAAATACTGATCGTGCACCAAATATTCCTGAATGTTACACAAAATATTTAGTATGCATCCTAGTACCGTATACCCATTTACATATTTTAGGTTAGGTTAGGTTAGGTTTCATTTTTTATTAATAAAGCTACATTGGACATTAATTGGTGTTTGATTCAAATACATTTTGCAGTGCATTATCTCAAGTAAAACTAAAAAAATAAATGCTTGTTTTTAAAATTAGGTGTATTACTATTTTTACAAATTTGCAACAGTTGTTAAATAGATGCTCGTTATGACATATTTTAATGAACATATTTTGGTGCACATTCAGTATATTTGGTGGAACACAGGCAAAATTAGGTAAATGAAATGGGAATAAATTGAAGTACTTTTAAATACCATCCTTTATATATTTATATATATACATTTTCTCTCATAGACTACTTTTATTTTATTCTATCATTTTAAACTAACATTGACATTCGTACACTCACCATTTAGGTTCATTTGAAAACCAGCGTCGGGCACCATTGTTGTCCGACATTATGCTGAAATGGGCCTATTTGGCGCAGCCGTGAGTCACACAGTATTTATCTACATGCTTTTTTTTGGCTTTGATGTAGGTAATTGTACTTTTTAAATATTGTTAGTTTTAAGTTATTTTTCTTTGTTTCGTTTCGTGATACTGTGTGCACTTGTGGCATGTGCCAATAAACGTTTTTTCTCTTTCTTTCTTTCTTTCTTTCTTTCTTTCTTTCTTTCTTTCTTTCTTTCTTTCTTTCTTTCTTTCTTTCTTTCTTTCTTTCTTTCTTTCTTTCTTTCTTTCTTTCTTTCTTTCTTTCTTTCTTTCTTTCTTTCTTTCTTTCTTTCTTTCTTTCTTTCTTTCTCTTTCTTTCTTTCTTTCTCTTCTTTCTTTCTTTCTTTCTTTCTTTCTTTCTTTCTAACACGCACTCTTGCCGATGCTTGCAACAACGTTCTGCTGTGGGCTACGCAATCGCCAGACCTCAACCCAATTGAGCACGCATGGGATATGCTCCAAAGAAGAGCTCTGCCGAGTATGGATGCCGTGCATACCCCACAACAACTTTTTGACTTGTTAGAAAGAACGTGGGCGGCCATTCCTCAAAGTGATTTTGATGAACTGATTTTAAGCATGCCAAATCGCTGTGATTGTGTCATTGTGCGATTCGTGTAAATGATGGAAACACAGATTATTAATTTTTTATCTTTACAATAAAAACTTTTTAAATCTTCATCATTGCCTTTTTTGCCATTTAACTGACGACATTAACTTACTCGTAGGTTAATATCCCACAATTTGCAAAAATTGCAATTTTTCTTAATTTTTACAAAATATAGGGATAGGTGGTTAACTTAAACATAGGAATTAAATTAAGAAGCCAGTCTGGAAGACTAGATTTGGTAAATATTAATTGGATATTTTTTTATAGTTATAAATGTACTTGATCCTGTAATGTAGGTACATTAATAATATTGTGAGGTGTCGGTAGATCCTAATAAAGTCAGTTAGACTCCAACCGTGGTTTCATTACGTTGCACTGGCGACGAGTCCGACGTAAAATATATTTTTACGTAGAATCTACGCGTACGGTGCACCAAATATTGTTTAAGTTCGCTCGTTGTGTTGTGTTGTTGCTAAAACAAAGTAAATTCGCAATGCCAATCGGTAAAATCGAACCATTTGATTTAACATCCAAGCAATGGCCGGCGTACGTACGACGTGTCAATCAGTTCATAAAACTTAACGAGATCAAACCGGAATTGAAAGTGTCAATGTTAATTACAGTGGTCGGCGATGCAACTTATAGTTTGATGTGTGACTTATGCGCTCCATCAAATCCGGAGGATAAAAAGTTTGATGAGCTAATTGAATTAGTGCGAGCTCACCTCGAGCCACAACGGTCGGATATTGCCGAACGACATATTTTTCGACAAAGGAGACAACGACCAGGCGAATCGTTGACCGCATACTTACAGAGTTTAAAGCATCTCGCGGTCACTTGTAATTTTGGCAACCGACTGGAGGAGGATCTCAGAGATCAATTTGTATCGGGGCTTGCGAGTGAAGTGATGAGATCTAGGATTTTCGCTGAGAGGTCGATCAACTACCAGAAAGCGGTGGAGCTAGCTCTGGCTCTGGAGGCGGCGGACCGGCACGCCGAGATAAGTGGCGGCGGCCCGGCCGCGACGGGGAGCGCGGGCGCTGGCAGCGACGCGGGCGCGAACGCGGGCGGCAGCGAGGCGGGCGAGGGCCTGCACGCGGTGCGCGCCCGGCCGAGCGCGAGCGGCGCGCGCCAACAGCGCGCGGGGGGACCAACGACGCCCGCAGGCACAGGCGGTGGCGGAGCCCGCGGAGGCACGGCATGTTGGCGGTGCGGCAAAGGTCTTTAGTGTTGAGGGTACACTAATTATTGTGCTTGTGAGGTTCGCAGTGGCAAATAAAAGATAGTAGTTTGCTACTCACGGTTATAATGTTCTTACACAAAGCACAGAAACATTCTCAGAAGACAGGCATTTACAATTCGACATTCACTGGGATGGTTCGACATACACTGGGATAGTTACACACAGAAGAAAGTCTTATCTATAATAGAACAGTTCGTACACCAAAACACCTACGTACTACGAGAATCCTGAAGGGATAAACCGGAAATGATTAAACTAAGAATTAATTAATTGTTGCGTGGGCTTCGCGTCGCGACAGCGAGATCGGACTCAAGGGCAGCCAAGGTGAACGGACGAACGCGCGCTCCGTAGCGCGACCCCACTCATGCGCATCTACTACGTCACCGTGTGACGTAGACGCGGCGCGTTTCCACAGCACCGTATCGTGTGTACGATGGTGATGAATTTACATAGATAATATTAAAATAATATAAGTGTAAATATGATCGGTAGATATAAGTGTATAATTGTATAATGTGTATAGGGATAATTGTTTAAGACAGATATATAGTATTGCATTGTGTTATTGTATTGTATTGTGTAAGATGAATGTTATAGATCGCCACATCACTCCCCTCCAGAGACCGTCCTACGGGCGATAATAATCCGGGAATCGAACCCTTCGCCCAGATCTGGTCGTTCTGACGGGAGTATCCGTGAGCGGTTTTTCCTCTTTTTGAACATCTTGGTCGCTAGGTGGGATGTCAGCCAATATGTAGGCGGGTTTTAGGCGGTCCACAGAAACTTTGACCTTTTTACCTTTGCACATTATTGTGAAGGTTTTGTCGCCTTTTTGCACCACTTCATGGGGGCCGGTGTAAGCTGGTTGCAATGAACCTCGAAGCGCATCGTCCCTGAGGAATATGTGGCTTGAGGTAGCGAGGTCCTTGTGGACAAATATTTTGTCCCTGGAATGGCGTGCAGCTGGAGTGGGCTGCAATTTTGCGGCAAACGAGCGTAAGCGAGTGGTGAACTCCGAGATGTCGGTGGTGCCGCTGTCACCGGAAATGAAAAACTCTCCCGGGAGTCGTAATGGCTCACCGTACAGGAGTTCCGCGGAAGAAGTCCGAAGATCCTCTTTAATAGCGCTCCGGACACCCAGTAAAACCAAGGGCAGAGATTCTGTCCAGTTATGGTCAGCGTGGCACATTATCGCCGTTTTGAGTTGCCTATGGAATCGTTCCACCAGGCCGTTGCATGCTGGGTGGTAGGCTGTGGTCTTCCGATGTCTGAAACCGACTATTTTGGCTAGATATTGGAACAGTGCGGATTCAAATTGCCGTCCTCTGTCTGTAACAATATCCGTTGGACAACCAAAGCGGGAGATCCAGTTGGTCAGCAACGCTTTACCGACTGTCTCTGCGGTAATGTCTGCAATCGGTACCGCTTCTGGCCACCTAGTGAAACGATCCACGGCCGTCAGGCAGTACCGGTATCCCTGTGATGGAGGAAGAGGGCCTATTAGGTCGATGTGCACAAAGGCAAATCTAGCACGGGGTAATTCGAATGTGCCCAATGGTGATGACACATGGCGATTGACCTTTGTGCGTTGACAGCTGAGACACGTTCGTGACCATTGCCGGCAGTCCTTGCGGACTCCAGGCCAAACGTATCGCTGTGCAATCAATTTTGCGGATGTGTTTGCTCCTGGATGGCTGAGGCAATGAAGGCTCTCAAAAATTTGCCGTCGGAAGGGTTTTGTCACGAATGGTCTGGGAGTGGCTGTACTCACATCACAGAGCAACTCGACGGGACTGCCGTCGATTTTAAGCCTCTTTAGTTGAAGAGATGTTTCTGACTGTAGAAGTTGCAACAGTTCTGGGTCTGAAGCTTGAGATTTAGCGAGAACCTCAAAATCGACCGGAGTTTGCAGTTCACTGACGCGGGACAATGTATCGGCGACGATATTGTCCTTACCGGAAATATGTTGAATGTCCGTAGTGAACTGCGAAATAAAGTCGATGTACGGTCCACCCGTACAATTCATATCTTTTTACGTAAAGTTAGCAGTTTTGTACCGCGTGCGCAATTTACTTTAGTTCGCGTTCGGTCTTCGCCGCGTGTACTCATTATCATATCAAGGCATTTCAACAGCCAAATCATATAATTCAAATCATCTATCATAAGTGATCACTGTATAAATTAGCTATAGCATCTATCAATAAACTTATCAACTCTATCACTTCTTATCATTTATAGTTGTCCCGTACAGTCGAGGTGTCTATACTGGCGTGGAGCACAGTTGTGCTTTCGCTCATGGAAAGCGTATGTCAACGGCTTGTGATCAGTATAGACGGTGAAGTGTCTCGCTTCCAACATGTGGCGGAAGTATTTTATGCCTTCATATATCGCGAGTAGCTCACGATCGTATGGCGAGTACTTCTGCTGAGCGGGGCTCAACTTCCGTGAAAAGAAAGCAAGTGGTTTCCACTGTTTGTCCCTGAACTGTTGCAAAACTGCACCCATTGCCAGATCAGACGCATCTGTAACTAGGGCGAGCTTCGCTTGGTAGTCAGGATGTGCAAGCAACACAGCGTTGCAGAGGCTGTCTTTGCACATATTAAAGGCGGTGAGCGCCTCACCTGCTATTTCCACGGGATGTTGACCTTTTACTGAGCCAGTTAGCAGGGCGTTAAGGGGACCTTGAAATTTTGCGGCTTTGGGTATAAACCGCCTGTAAAAGTTCAACATCCCTAAGAAACGCCTAAGCTCCCTAACAGTTTTAGGGGTAGGGAATTCCTTGATGGCTTCCACCTTGGACTCCAAGGGTCTCGTTCCGGCTGCAGAGATACGGTAACCTAGAAATGTGACTTCGTCAGCTCCAAACACACACTTCGAGGTGTTAATGACAATGCCATATTTCTGCATCCTGGTGAAGAGCTGATGCAGATGGTCCTCGTGCTGCTTCTGGTCTTTCGAGAAGATAAGGAAATCGTCGAGATAGCAATAACAGAAGTCAAGGCCGCGCGTCATTTCATCGACGAATCTCTGAAATGTTTGGCCTGCGTTCCTCAGACCAAAGGTCATATATGGAAATTCGTACAGACCAAACGGAGTTGTTATCGCCGTCTTCTGGATGTCGTCCTCGCTGATCGGTATCTGGTTATACGCCTTAACCAGGTCAACGGTCGAGAAGACCGTGCAACCAGCTATGCTGTGGGTAAGGTCGTGGACATGTTTAATGGGGTACCTGTCAGGTATAGTCCTCGCGTTGAGCAGCCTGTAGTCGCCGCAGGGTCGCCAGCTGTTGTCCTTCTTCGGCGCTAAATGAAGTGGTGCTGACCAAGGGCTCTCAGATGGTCGAGCAGTGCCGTTGCTAAGCATGATCTCAAATTCTTGCTTAGCGATCTGCAGTTTGTCTGGAGCTAGTCTGCGAGGGGAACAAGAGATGGGCGGGCCGGGTGTGGTGCGTATGTGGTGTACTGTGTGGTGTGTGGTTTTTCGGTGTGTGCCAGCGGGTCGCGTGATCTCGGGGTACTTATTGAGTATCAAGTGATACCTGGAATCTCCAACCGAGACCTTTACTGAACACGTCGCTGAAGCCTTTGCAACGGAAGCTGTTACAAACATGGACGTGGTTTTGTCCACCAGACGTTGATTTCTGATGTCAACCAGCAAATCATAAAAACTTAAAAAATCTACACCAATGATTGGCTTGGTGACATCAGCTACAATAAAACGCCATGGGAAGTTACGGCGCAAACCTAAGTCTAAGTTTAACTGAAGATAGCCGTAAGTATCAATTATAGACCCGTTAGCGGCCGATAATTGGTAGTTCGACTTGACACGCTGTTCACGTAGAACATGCCGTGGAAACACACACAAATCACTACCCGTGTCCACTAAAAACTGTGTCTTTGATGTTCGATCCGTGACGAAGAGGCGACCTGCGGTCGTCAGACAGCCGTCAGCCGCCATTACCGACTGTCTTTGGAGTTTCCCGAGTTCTCGTAATCGCATGGCTTAATGCATTTGTGAGCGTTGGCCCCGAACTTGGAGTGGTAAAAGCAGAACGGTTGCTTCTGGTGGCTGGACGCGGACCGCTGTCTGGATCGATGGCGCTGTTGGTGGTTCAAACGCGACTGCGAACGAGGTCTTCTATTCAGCTGTATCGTCAGGTTCCGCACGGCCTTCTTTAGTTCGACGATCTCATTCGCCATCTCGTGCATGCTAGGACCCGACGCCGATGCTGCGGCGACTTGGCATGGGGTCACGATGTCCTGGACCCTATCCGCTAGGTCTGCTAGTCCCTCTAAGGAAGTATGTGGCTGTGAAGCCAGTAGGGTCTGGACGTTGCTCGGCAGACGACTGCTCCATATTGTCCGGAGAAAGTCCTCTGGGACGCTCGGTCCGGCCAAACTTTGGAGATGTCGCAGGAACTGTGAAGGCTTGCGATCTCCGAGCTCTTCGTGTATGAGAAGCTGCTTCACTCTCTTCTCGTGTGACGCAGTCAGTCTTTTAATGAGCTCGTGTTTGAGCTTCTCATATTTGTTGTGCTCCGGCGGGTTAAGAAAAATATCCCTTACTTGTTTGGAGTACTGGTGCTCAAGGTTGCCGATGACGTAGTTGAATTTTGTCGCGTCGCTGGTGATGTTTGCGTTCGCGAACTGAGCCTCCACTTGAGCAAACCAAATCTCTGGATCATCCGGCCAAAACGGTGGTATACGTACCGCGATGCGGCAAATGTCGGATGGCTCGTCAATGGACACGCACTTTGCGCGTCGTAGTTGTTGACGCGATCTGGTGCTACCGAACGATTTTGCGGAGTCACTGCTATCACTCATCGTGCTACTGTGATTTTTCTTCGCTTCTTTAAATCTCGAACTTCCTTTTCAGGGCACCCGGGCGGTTGTCGAGCCTTTCTGGCGTATTCTAGGCGGGGTCACCAGTTTAGTGTTGAGGGTACACTAATTATTGTGCTTGTGAGGTTCGCAGTGGCAAATAAAAGATAGTAGTTTGCTACTCACGGTTATAATGTTCTTACACAAAGCACAGAAACATTCTCAGAAGACAGGCATTTACAATTCGACATTCACTGGGATGGTTCGACATACACGGGGATAGTTACACACAGAAGAAAGTCTTATCTATAATAGAACAGTTCGTACACCAAAACACCTACGTACTACGAGAATCCTGAAGGGATAAACCGGAAATGATTAAACTAAGAATTAATTAATTGTTGCGTGGGCTTCGCGTCGCGACAGCGAGATCGGACTCAAGGGCAGCCAAGGTGAACGGACGAACGCGCGCTCCGTAGCGCGACCCCACTCATGCGCATCTACTACGTCACCGTGTGACGTAGACGCGGCGCGTTTCCACAGCACCGTATCGTGTGTACGATGGTGATGAATTTACATAGATAATATTAAAATAATATAAGTGTAAATATGATCGGTAGATATAAGTGTATAATTGTATAATGTGTATAGGGATAATTGTTTAAGACAGATATATAGTATTGCATTGTGTTATTGTATTGTATTGTGTAAGATGAATGTTATAGATCGCCACAGGTCATCCGGCTAACAGGTGCCGTTACACGAATTACAATTGCGATAATTGTAATCAACGCGGCCATTTACGTGTGATGTGTGAGAAAGCGCGTAATCGTAAAAGTGTTGATGTTCAACGTCAAAATTTTGTTGGTGAACATTCCGAAGACGATGACTTTTTCAACATGGTGGTATCCTCGGCTCAAGGTAACCAACCTTATTTTATAAATGTGCAAGTGGATTCAGAAATGTTAGAGTGCGAGGTTGACACCGGTAGCCGTATTTCTGCGATCAATGACAGTTGCTATGAGTGTTTATTTAGTGACAGACCCTTGCAAACAGATAATTTGATTTTGCGCAGCTATTCAGGCTCAAAGATCGAACCACTCGGATATATTTTAGTTAATATTAAATTTAATAAGGTAATGGCTACTAATGTTCGATTGTATGTAATAAAAGGCGGCAGTAGGCCGTTACTAGGTCGAGACTGGCTCGCTGCTTTAAATGTAACACAAATAAACATTAATAAATTGATTGAAGAGGATAAATTAATCAGTCAATTGGTTAAAGAATTTCCTGAAGTGTTTACAGATCAGCTAGGCACTTGTAAGAAATCGTTACGGTTACAGCTCGTAGACAGCAGCGGGGTATACGTGCGCGCGCGGCCCGTGCCGCTAGCGCTGCGGGCGCGGGTTGAGCGCGAGCTCGAGCGTCTCCAGCAGGACGGCTCCATATACCGCGTCGAGCACTCAGAGTTTGGAACACCTATAGTGCCTGTAGTCAAAAGTAATGGGGAACTCAGGATTTGTGGTGACTATAAAATCACCCTTAATCCCAAGTTGAAACGTGATTTTTATCCACTTCCCCGTATAGAAGAGTTATTTGCGAACTTAAGTAACGGGGAGGAATTTACTAAAGTTGATTTACGACATGCATACGAACAGGTGCTTTTAGATCCGGAATCACAAAAATTTACGGCAATTACAACACATGTAGGGACGTTTGCTTATAGGAGAACGCCGTATGGTTTATCTTGTGTACCAGAGCAATTTCAGAAAATGATGGAGGAGACACTACGCGGCATTCCGGGCACGGTAGTATTTCTTGACGATATCTGCATAACGGGCAAAGATAGACACTCACACATGCGCAGTTTACGGGCTGTCCTCTAACGATTACGTCAAATGGGCCTCACTTTCAAGTTGGAAAAATGTACTTTTTTACAAAAAAGTGTAACTTACTTAGGGTTTATTATCAATAGGGACGGGTTGCATCCCGACCCCGCTAAGCGCGACGCGATTGCCAAAATACCCACACCTACTGATGTGACACAATTAAAAAGCTTTCTCGGTCTTTTAAATTACTACGGGAAATTTATCCCTAACTTAAGTTCATTGCTCCACCCGTTGCACTATCTTTTAGGTAAAGGTGTTAAGTGGAATTGGGATTCGCGTTGTGCACAAGCAATGGAGAAAGCAAAGAAGATATTGTTAAGCGATAAGGTGTTGGCTCATTATGAGGAGGGGCGGCCGCTCGTGTTGTCGGTGGACAGCAGTGCGTACGGTGTGGGGGCGGTCCTAGCACATCGGTATGAGGATGGTAGCGAGTGGCCAGTCAGTTGCGCCTCACGCACGCTAAACGGTGCGGAACGCAACTATAGTCAGCTAGACAAAGAGGCTTTAGCAATTTATTTTGGCATTACAAAACACCATCAATATCTCTTTGGTAGGCGGTTTACTTTGCTTTCTGATCACAAGCCCCTGACATATATTTTTCATGAAAAGAAGGGTATTCCGCAGACGGCAGCCAGTCGCCTGCAACGCTGGGCCGCACGACTGGCGGGTTACGATTTTTCAATAGAATTTGTGAAGTCAGCGGATAATGGTCCGGCTGACAGTTTATCACGTTTGCCCTTGGCACACGAGCGGCAACCCACTACTCACATAGATTATTTACATTATGTCGAAGAATCATTACCTTTAGATTTTAATGATGTAGCTAAAGAGACTCAGCGGGACCCGCTGCTTTGTAAAGTGATAGGTTACCTGTTGTTAGGGTGGCCGGCATCGCCTAGTTGTGATGAAGAAAAGGTCTTTTTTGCTCGTAAAGAACATTTATTCACAGATCGTGGTTGTATTATTTATCAATATAGAGTGGTAATTCCACAAAAGTTACGACCAGATATTTTAAAAGAGATCCATAGTGGCCATTTAGGCATGAATAAAATGAAAAACATTGCTCGTAGTTACGTTTACTGGCCCAATATTGATAGGGACATAGAGGACGCTTGTCGGGCTTGTAACGCGTGTAGGTCGGTGCGAGACGCGCCTACGCACGCTCCGCTACATCCATGGGAGTACCCGTTACACCCGTGGCAGCGCGTTCATGCCGATTTTTTTGATTGTGCGGGTAAACGATTTTTAATTATAATAGATGCCCACTCAAAGTGGATAGAGACAGTGGTCATGGGAAGTACATCAGCTAGTGCCACTATTACCACTTTACGATCTATTTTTGCTCGGTTCGGTCTTCCATCACAGCTAGTGACCGATAATGGTCCGCCTTTCTTCTCGGAAGAATTTAAACAATATTGTCATAGAAATAGAATAAGACATTCAACACCGGCGCCATACAGACCCCAAGGTAATGGCGAGGCAGAGAATGCCGTAAAAACAGTAAAGAAAGCGATTAAACGAGCAATTTTTCAAAAAGAGGATATTTTAGCAGCTTTGTATCGCTTCTTATTTCAATATAGAAATTGTGAGCACGCCACTACAGCGGTGTCGCCGGCAGTGGCACTTTTCGGACGTCGCTTGCGCGGGCGCCTCGATGCGCTACGTCCGGACGGTGCGACTGTTGTACGCGCCGCACAGGACAGGCAGGTGGCGGCCGCCGGCGGTCGTCATAAACAACTCGCGGTGGGCGACCATGTACTTGCGAGAGATTATTCCAAGAAAGGGGACAAGTGGGCGAAGGGTTACGTATCAGAGGTAACAGGCCCAGTTTCTTGTAAAATAAACATTGGGGAAGGGGTGGAATGGCGTAGACACCACGACCAACTTGTCCCGCTTCGTGGACCAAGTCGCTATTCACTATCGCGTACAAGCACGCAGCAGATAGTGGAAGAAACCGAGGGGTCTGACGGTCAAGAGACACCTACAGAAGCGAAAGTGACTGGCGCGACGGGTATGTGTGCTGCGCAGGCAGTGTCGGAAGTAGTAGATTCAGGAGATGAGTTTAGGGACGCGTTTGATGGTAATGATTTCGGTCGGGTTCAGTCGGAACCTCCTCCATCGCCGCCGCCAGACGCCTCCGCCCGTACCAAGAGAGCGTACAACAGGTCTAAGAATAAATATTAAACTTTGTCAACGTGTTATTATAATATCTTTTATTTGGTGTAGATTTAGTTATTGTTAAGTGTCTTTTTAACTGTATACTTTTGGTTTATTGGGGGGATGTGTAATGTATGTACATTAATAATATTGTGAGGTGTCGGTAGATCCTAATAAAGGTAGTTAGACTCCAACCGTGGTTTCATTACGTTGCAGATCCCTAGACACTTTTGATATATATTATGTACGAGTATATACCTATGTCTAGATAGAGTGTCGCGTTCCAAAAGAACTAAAACAAACAGGCCAACTTTGTTACGCTGGTGTGCGTGACAGCTTACACTCGCGCCTGTCATTGTGCTTTTATAGTGTGCGTGCAAAATGCGGCCAACAGTTGGAAGCCATTTTCTTCGACGAGTTCACAGCTTTGACTGTGTATCTAGACATATTTATATCTTTGGCACTAATCTAATTTTCGGAACACTCGGGTAAGTTGAAAGCTTTGTTGTATTAACAACACCCAAATAAATTAGCAATGAAGGCAATTCAATTTGACGTATAAAAGTGATATTTCCTGAAGAATTCTAGGAATTTTTCAGAAACGCACAAAACTTGGATTTTCTTGAATCCCATGTAGGTACCTCTTTTGGCCAAGTCTACATGGGGTGCTTAATTGTTGCCTAGGGGTCCCATCCCATTATCACGTCCTGGAATGAATACATCGAATTAACCTCTAACCACATAAAACAATATAGGTATGTAGTCCATTAACTTTCTAACTCAACATTAATTGAAGACCACGCAATATCCGAGGCCTTTGTGTGTTGTCAATGCTGCCTACACAGAAAGGTACCAACTTTATTGTAGGTACATACTAGCTTCTTCCCGCTACTTCTTCCGCGTGAAATTTCTTATTCCCCGACCCACCGCGTCGTTACTTCGTTTTCACTTAGCGTTCTTTCTGACTTTCTTTTATTTTTGCCTGGCTCCTAAGGGACGTCGCGTGATGTTAAATAGCCTATAACAATACTCGATTATTGGGCTACCAAATGCAAAAAGAATTAAAATCCGGCTTTTTGTTCACAATTTCATGGGTCTTCTTTTTCTAAAATAAAAGTAGCGTTAGTTACTCCCTGTAACATCACCTATCTGCGAGTGAAAGTCCCATCAAAATCGTTCCAGCCGTTTCGGTGATGACTTCTCCAATAATTGGGCTATCAAAAGCAAAAAGAATTTTTCAAATCCGACTGACAGTTCCAGAGATTAGCGAGTTCAAACAAACAAACTCTTAAGCTTTATTGTTAGTATAATATATTTATATAATTATATACATAAAACAACAAACCAATCATTAAAATCCATAGCAAAATATCCCAGCCGCATCTAACGAAGGCAATTATCGTTTAACACCGATGACTCGGACAAGATGGTGGAGGCGCCAAGTTTCGTTGCGTCGTGACTACCCCCCGATGCTTGATAAAGCAGCTTCCACCAACTAATTTTCTAAGCAATTTCCATTCATTATCTTGTAGCCGCAAAAATGAACCGTTAAGATAATGCTGGCCTTGCAGAAAGTTGGGATAACGCAATTTTTGGTCGTGAAGACTATCGTTTAGTGTAATTATTTTATAATTAATGGAGTCTTGATCATTAAGAGGGTGGAGCTTATTTTGATTGTTATTGTTTTTGGTAGTATGATAATTATGGTCTCTACTAAGATTTTTCTTTTGACTTTTCTTTTCTTTTTAGATTTTTCTCTTTTTTTGACTTATTTGACGACTTATTTGAACTCTGTCTGATGTTTGCTCCTACTCTGGAAAAATTACTAGATACACCTAGTGAATAGGTATGTAGATATTAATACAATGATGATAAAGAACCTTCTATATGGATTTGGTGGATATGAGCAAATTAGAGTCCAAAATGAACTAGACTTAAAAATACTTATATTAAATTGTTATCAGATTCTTTACTCTTATAAGTAATCAAGTTTTTTTTATAAAAAAAAACAGTTTTTAAATCTAATTTGTTTATTACAGGCAGATGTAGCATAGATAATATACACAAAATAGTCTTACAAAAAATAATAAACTAATACATAATAAAATCATCACTACAACATCTATTTACTTCGTTTGGTTGGCGACGTATTGCGCTGAGTCGTGGTGTCATGTAGCCTGCCGCGAAAACGCCGATACATGACACCCGTCGGCCAAAATTCCTCCTTCATGAAAGTCTCCAGGTGATGAGTCGGAACCCGCACCACAAAAGATTTGAAGTTAATCTTATGGCGCGACTCCAACCTCTCGATTCTCAAGGTGAACTTGGTCTTCATCCTGATGTACTCCACCTTCGTGGAGTGATGTAAACGAGACACGTACAGCTGTGTCGATGGAATAGCACAGGATGCAGCAACATGTCAGGACCAGTCAATGCAGTACCGCACTGATTACGACAAGCAGGCTTCTTCTTCTTCTTCTTTTTACAATATAAATGCTCAATCATTTAAACATTACCTGGTCAAACAAAAACTTAAATGCTTCAATAATAACTTAGGATCATATTAAATATGCACTAAGTAAACTACTACAATGACATATGGAATGACGTCGAATTGAATTTGTGTATACCTGAAGTTAATTAATCATATGAATTCTTAAAAACGAACGATTAATCCTTTGTATTAGGCACATTAATCAAGATTAAATAACTTTGTCTACGTAATTTGTTAGTTAAAAACCACATTAACTTAATTATGTAGATACCTTATTTATAAATTGTAGGTATTGCAAAATCGGTCTATTATTTATTTTCCTCATGCCTAACTAATCGAAAAAGTGGCAAACCATTTGTCTTTGTACAATAATAAACTCACCTTGTTTTCCCGAGCCAGAAAATAGACCAATTATTTTCCGAGACTTCCAAATTTTGATAAAAGCCACGCTTATAATTTTCCTCACGGATCAAGTGGGAGAAGGGAACAAAATAAATTGTTTAAAACTGGAATTAACGTCCGGGAAGACAAAAATGTTTGATCATTAATTCTGGAGGCATCAGATAAAGGTGGTACTTAATGACTCCTTCTAATTCCGGCAATTCGTGGCAATCAATATTAATGACCGCTCCTTAAGTCTTAACTTCAGCAAATTTAATTTTAAACTTCATTTTGAACTTTGAAAGTAAAAGACTAATGGATAATCAAAACTTGTCTTATATATAAATAAAACTTCTGTTCGTTTGTAAGCGCATCACTTAAGAACGGTTTGGATCGATTGGGTTATTTTTCGTATGAAAATGTTCGTAATAGTCCGAATTAGGTTTTTATGGAAAGAAAAATTGGAAGATTCGTGAAAAACTGAAATTCTTTTTTTTTTTCTATGGGATTTTTGTATGAATTGTGGTTTGGACTTTGTACAAGACAACGTCTATCAGGTCAGCTAGTATTAAAATTAAAATAAAACCACCGAAATTCATTTGGAAACTTTTTTATTAGTTTTCCATGAAACAATAAATATACAGTGAAAATAAGTGAATGTTATTTTCACTTAGGTTAACATCGTTCTATATAAATAGCGGGGTCTGCGGCAAAAAGGCAAACGAAAACACTTGACCAGAGAATTTATTTTCAGTCAATAAAATGCCCAATGAATTCAAAGACGAAACTAATAATAATCTACTATCGCAGTACCAAAAGAGTAATTTTAAACGGCATAATCGAATAATTCCCATTTTGCGCTCCTAAAAATATTATTGAACACTCTAATATAATGATTGCGCCTCTTTTTGTGAACCTCAAATAATTCCTATTTTGGGGTCCTAAAAATACTAAAAAAGCCAAGCACAGTTTGACAACGTTCAAAGGTTCCATCGTTTATCTTAGGAAAAATCGAAGTATGGCGAATAAAATAACCAATCGACCAATAGAAATTGATTTATATTACCACCTTTTTTCTAGATTGACGCACTAATTCCGTTACTCTCTTATTGGACCAGTCACATTTAATCCGGCAAAATTTGTTTTTTCCAAAAATAAACGATAGAAACTTTGGACGTTGTCAAACTGTAACTGCGGCCAACTTGGATGTAGGTTGGAGAAATTTCCAACCCTTTTTTTTTTGTTTCGGGGTGGAAAATCCGCATGGATGTCCTCCGCCCTTGGGCGGGCGGCGGAGGGGTCTGTCAGACTCTTACTGACTAAAAACCACCCCGCTGTCCCTTCCCACACTTGGACCGGAGATCATGGGAACTTGTGCGCCTTCCACGATCCCCGGCGGCTTGTGCCGGCCCTCCTCTGCGGGCCACCTCGGGCCTGCGGGGGGAGTGAGGTGTAAGACTCCCCCCGCTACGTCCAATAGAGGCGCGTGTGGAACACTACGCGCCGCTGCCTCGAGTCCTGCTGCATGGGGGGCGACGAACGTCCCCGCGTCCGCTGTCTCTCCGGACATCTTTACGGGGGTTGGAAGAGGGCGTTGTCCGCCCTCCGCCGACTCCTGGTCCGCCTGCTGTGAATCGGGAGGGTGGTCGAGATTTCCCTCTCCCTTTCCGCAGCCTCTTTCTGCGAAATGACAGTTTTACAAAAGGAGATCACCGGATCCCACGACTCGGCGCTCCCGACCATCGAACGAGCGACGCCAGGAGTAGCGCTAGGTCGGCTCCGACCTCTGACACGAGGGCATGGCGTGGCCCCTCCCATGCGGCATACTCTGCTAGTGTATGGTGCGCCGTGTCCTCCAGACAATGGACGCAGTGATGGCACCGTGCGTCGTTTAACGAACTGTGTCCAAATAAACATTATTCTTTCTTTCTTTCCAGCTCCCTGTATATGCGACACAGGTACTTCCCGAAGCAGCCATGCCCCGAGAGCACCTGCGTCGCCCGAAATGACAGGGAGCCGTGCGTCCTTCCGAGCTATTCGCCGAAAACTGTTCGGATCGCCTCGACGGTAGTGCTGTCCAACCATTCCGTCACCAGGACCTCGTGGAGCTGTGACCGACGATGCTCGACCTCTCGCTGCATCGGTCCACCGCTCCGCGTTCGTGCCTCCTCACGCCATCTGTACAATGATGCAAGAGCTCTCGCCTCTAGGTCCCAGCGCGGGGATCCGGCCAGTGCACAAGCCGCCTCATAGGAGATCGTGCGATACCTCCTGATAACTCTGACGACCAGCGCCTTCCGTAGTTTTCGCAGTATTGCGATACTGCCAGCCGTCAGATCAGAATCCCACACCGGGGCCCCGTACAGGGCCATGAATCATACGATCCCCAAGTACAACCGCCTACAGGCGGTGCTCGGGCCCGCAGATTGGGAAGCAGCGTTGCGAGCGCGCCCGCCGTGCCCATAAACTTGGGCGTCAGCTACCGAAAATGGAGTCCGAAGTCCCACTGGCTGTTGAGCACCAGTCCCAGGTACTGCATGGTTGATTCGACAGCGATTCGAGCCCCTCTGACCACAATATGTAATCCCGGCAGCGGCGCCCGTCGGGGGCCATGGAATAGAATGGCCTCCGGCTTGTTGAGGGCCACCTACAGGCCCAGGCGTCGAATGCGACTCACAACCTGCGAGACCGCAGCCATAGCCAGAAACGATGCCTCCATGTGCGAGCTCCCCCGGGCCGTGACCAGCGTAGACAGTTCCAACCTAACCTAACCCGTTTGGTCGGGGTACCCTAGCTTAGTTACTGCGACTAACTGATAAAAGGCCAGAAAGTTAAAAAGAGGCTCAATTATTTAAAAAGTATGCAAGCATTATTAGAAGCGCAATATGTTTTTAGATGTTCATTAATTTAAAGAATTGCCTTAATTAGAAGGTCAATAAGTTTTTAGAGGATCAGTTAAGTATTTCCAATTTGAAACATAGCAAACACTTTTAAATCCATTTAATTCACTTTGGAAAACGGAATCGAAATATTTCATCTCTCAGAGCGAGATAACCAAGTGCTCAACTGTACCTAAGTTAAAAGTATTGAACAGTTTGAATAAATTGGAGCGCTCGCTACCTTCGAGAGGAATGTTAAAACAGTTATTCCAACATGGCTCCAAGTTCCAGTAGATTTTCATTACAAACAATCTCTAAAATGTTCAATAATAGTGAAAGTCTCAAAGATTAATAAAACTGTTGGCGTGACCGAAGATGGCATCAACGAATGGTGAAAGACGGAATAAGAAGATGCTTCGGAATACTATTCACATAACGTAACATCACGCCTTGTTTCCCCGTAGGGTTGGGCAGAGGTGTACCTATAGTAGATCCACATTTCGCCAGTTATGTTTAAGTCTTATGTAACAGAGGGTGAGCCTATTGCCATTAACCGGGCATTAATCCAGACTCTGGACTGAGAAATTCCAAATAGAAAAACCCAATAACATTTTGCCCGACCATTTTTTTTTGGATGGAAAATCATCAAATGACTTCTCCCGCTCTGGGCAGAGCGAAAGAGCGTGTCAGACGTTTACTGATTAAAACCCACCTGTGTTCCTTCAGTTGCCTGTGCTAGGACCACGGTAATTCTTTCGAACATCCCGCAACCCTAGCTGGCATTGGCCCTAGCGGACCCCGTCAGTAGTGCTGACATCCCATTGAGGCGCGCGTGGAACACAACGCCCCGTCAACTCGGGCCTGGTCCTTGCCGGACGGCGAGCTACCCATTGCTCGCCATCCGCACGCCCGCGCCTACAGTGGCCGGAAATCGGCTGCCAATTCTCGACACCCAGGGCGTCTCCTGCGTCAACTAGGGGCATAAGGGCGCAAAGATTGCCTCTCCCTCACGCGTTCCGCCTCCTCCTTCGTGAGCATTACTACCTCGCAGAAGGAGGTGATAACTTCCCATGTACTCTCGCTCCGTACCATGGCCTGGACTAGGGCTGAACGCGAGAGATCGTCGCCGCCGATCGCTTCCGCGAGGACACGGCGGTGCTCCGCTCAATCCGAGCAGACCTCCACCGTATGCTCCACCATGTTCTCCGGGCGATCCACACAGTGGTGACACCCGAGCGTTTCCTCCTGCCTTATCTGGAACAGGTACCTCCCGAGGCACCCGTATCCGGTGAGGACTTGCGTCAGGCGGAAGGTGAGGACGCCGTAGCGCGTTTCCAGCCCCTTCTCACAGAGGTGACTTATTGCCGTAATTACGGCGTGCCCAGCGCTGGGTTACGACAATCACACTCTCCATGCCGCCATGAGATCTCCCTCGAGTTACGCCCCGGCGTTTTGCCTCCTCGCGCCACTCCCACATGTGCGCGAGGACTTTTGCCTCCTGATCCCATGGCGGTATTTTGCCCGACCTGAGAATAGAACCCAAGACCTCATACCAGCGGCGAGGTGTCAATTTTTGTAAGAGAGAAGCTGAAGCAAAGCCGGTTTTAACTTTTTTGGCAAGAGTAGACTGTGCCAATTTCCAATAGCGGTACAGTCGCTGATGCGAACCTCCGAAGGCAAGCCGGTAGGAATCGAGTTATATGGTGCTTTCGCCACTGCCTCATACTCAGTAGTAGCACTTGCGACCACTAGACCAACTACGCAGTACAGTCACGAGCACTAATATGTATACACTTAAGGAAATTCACTATGTTCGTAACAACATAAAATTACAATCAATACAGTAGAAGAAAATCAGTTTTGAAAGTAGCTAAGTGTTCACAAATTAGAGCACGTGACTGTACGACAAGGGAATAAGTACTATTTATAACACGTATATGTCGTAAGGTAGGTGATGTTCGAAATAATGGTGTCTGCAATTCATTGTCATTACGTGTAATACATTGCTGAAACACAGAAATATTCAAACGTGAAAATTACGACGATATTTTTTGTACAGGCACAGCTATCATTTTTTTTGCATTTTAAGTAAAATAAAAAGGAAATCTTGATGGCCCAGTGTTAAGACCTCGCCTCTCATGCACGACGTTGTGGGTTCAAATCCGGGCAAGTACCAATGTCACTTTCTCAATTAATTTGTACCATCTAAGTTTATCTCGGACATCACTGACATCGGTGAAGGAAAACATCGTGAGGAAAGCTGGACTTTATCTATACAAAGAAATAAAATTAAAGTGTCTGTTTGTAATGTCAAAATAACAGTTTTTTACTAAATGCATATGAAAATATATACGGTACATAACATCACGCCTTGTTTACCCGAAGGGTTGGGCAGAGGTATACCTATAGTACACCCACATTTCGCCAGTTATGTTTAAGTCCCGTGTTATAGGGAGCGAGCCTATTGCTATCAACCGGGCATATACGGTACTTATAACAAAAACACAATTTTTGTAAATTGTTGTCTGTCTGTCTATTTGTTCCGGCAAATCTCCGAAACGGCTGGATCCATTTTGACGGGACTGTCACTGACAGATAGCTGATATTATAAGGAGTAACTTAGGCTACTTATATTTTAGAAAAATAATTAGAATTCCGCGCAAAAAAAAAATTAAAACCCATGAAATTGTGAACAAAATCCGATTCAAATAGGGAAATATTGACTACCACGCGGGCGAAGCCGCGGTCTACAGCTAGTAGTTAATATAAGTCTGAAACCGTCTTCAGCAAGCGTGGTGATCAATGCTCGTGCCTTCTCTGTAAGAGAGAGGCCTTTTCCTTGCAGTGGGACAATAATAGGCTTGTATAATTAAAAGAAAAAACCAGCCAAGTGCTTGTCGGACCACGCACAATAAAGGGTTCCGTAGTTGGAATGAAGAAAAAAGAGAGAATTATCCCAAGAACAAACTTAACATTGTAGTTGATAAACATGTTCTCCCAAACATTCCAAACGCAAATGTTAGTTTGTACGCACAATATTTCGAGATTTACCGTGTTATTTTAAGACCATAGGCTTCTTATAGGTTTTCCGATAATCTATAGTTATAGAACTACCTAATTTCTGTATTTTTTCAAAATTTTTGGCTCAGTCATTTCGGAGAAAAGAGTACAGGGGGTGTCCCCTTATCTCCAAAAGTACCGAGCCAAAAATGGTCAATTTACGTCTATTTTCTTAAATAACTATAAAACTGTTTATTTTAAAATTATTAAAAAAAATCTATTCGAGACCCCCACAGTAAGCCCTTTCATTTCATATGTAAATTTTCCATGTGACCTCCATATTCAAAATTCATTTATTTACGTAACACGTCCGTGTTTGGGTCACAGAAATTGTAATTATATGTACCAAATTTCAACTTAATCGGTCCATTAGATTCGGAGCAAATTGGCTGTGACAGACAGACAGCCACAAGAGTGATCCTATAAGGGTTCCGATTTTTTCCTTATTAGGTACGGAACAATAAAAGAGGGGAAAATATAGTATCTACTATTTTCTTCATTCCACCACACATAAAGAAAAACAACCCTAAAAAGGTCCCGATAATCTCTAAGCTAACTAGCCCTTCGATAACACGTGCCCGATTTACGGTTACACAACCCCTGTCACTTAACAGCTTTCGGCTATAAGCCCAGGCATTTTGGGTTCAAGAGGGTACCTCCACCAAATTAGGTACTAAATAAATTGATTGGATTCTAACTACAAATCGGGTACGCTACTGTTTCGTATTTTCAGAGCTAATCGTTGAATGGGACCGCTCTCTAAATCGCTATTCGTGGATCAATGGGGATTTACTTCCGACGCTAAGCTAAATTGGCACAAAATAACCCAAGATTTAAAGGAAGATTTTGTTTTGTGCCAGTGTTTTGAAAGTTTGATTCAATTTTAGTTGGTACTTGAACTTGTGTCCGATAAAAGTAATCATCTGTCCGATAAAACTGCCTGTAACTGGTACTGGCATAGTATAATAAAATTATCAAGAAATATCTTTGTACACAAAAATCTAAATTTAAAAAATAACTAGCTTTAACACCAAAAACCATAAAAACAAAACACCTTGTAGCTTGTAGCGTATTACGTGAACAGTGGATCCCCGTGACGTCATTACACACACAAACAGCGACTTGACTCTACACTACTAACTACGAACTACGAACTATAAGTACATGATTCGTTCTTTGTACAACCACTCCCAACCGTTTGACATGGATTCTGGCATACTCCATTTAGGCGCTCGTGGCTAAATGATAATAGCCACACGGATCGATCGAAGGTTAAGCTTCGCTAGCCGCGGTCGGTTCATAGATAGGTCTATTACATATCGAGACCCCTCCGTGCCGCGGAAAGCACAATAAGCCGTAGGTCCGTGCTGTCAATCGTACATCTTTGACAGTCGTTACAGGTAAACAGAAGCACAAAATTCTGACAACCAGTCTTACCGAGGGGTATCGTGTTACCCAGTAACTGGGTTGTGGAAGTCAGATAGGCAGTCGCTCCATGTAAAATACTGGTTTTCAACTGCATCCGGTTAGACTGGAAGCCGACCCCAACATAGTTGGGAATAGGTTAGACAGATTGACTTGAAATTCTACGTATGTGTCTTTTCGCATTATAGTATGTATGAACTTGTAATACAATCTCTTTGGCTATACTATTTGTAGCTGGCTGGTTTTGGTATCATTGAAAGTTTAAATTTTAAAGAACATAATTCCAAATTCAAATTAGGAAAATGTGTGATTTTCATTTGTTTTTCGTACTGTCAAGATGAGTGAATCTAATGAAGAAATTCGATACATTTTAAAATTTTACTACAAAAAAGGTAAAAATGCAACGCAAGCCGCGAAAAAAATTTGCGATGTTTATGGACCTAGTGCAGTTTCTGTCAGAGTAGCACAAATTTGGTTTAAGCGTTTTCAATCCGGAAATTTTGATGTCAAAGATGCACGTCGCTCTGGTCGCCCTATTACGGATAAAATGGATGCCATTTTTGAAAAAGTGGAGCAAGATCGGCATATCAGTAGTTACGACGTAGCTGAAGAACTGGGAATTGACCACAAAACAGTTTTGGCGCATTTGAAAAAAACTGGGTAGGTACACAAAAAAGCTCGATATTTGGGTACCTCACGAGCTCACTGAAAGAAACCTAATGAACCGTGTACTCATTTGTGATTCTTTATTACGACGTAATGAAACCGAACCATTTTTAAAGAAGCTGATAACTGGTGATGAAAAATGGATCACGTACGACAAGAACGTGCGGAAAAGGTTGTGGTCAAAGGCCGGTCAGCCTTCACAGACTGTGGCGAAACCCGGGTTAACTCACAACAAGGTGATGCTGTGTGTGTGGTGGGATTGGAAGGGCATTATTCATTATGAGCTGTTACCACAAGGCAGGACCATCGATTCTGAACTCTACTGCGAATAACTGATGAGATTAAAGCAAGAAGTTGAGAGAAAGCGGCCGGAATTAATCAACAGAAGGGGTGTGGTTTTTCATCATGATAACGCTAGACCTCACACATCTTTAACCACTCAGCAAAAATTAAGAGAGTTTGGCTGGGAGGTGTTAATGCATCCGCCGTATAGTCCTGACCTTGCACCTTCAGATTTCCACCTGTTTCGGTCTCTTCAGAATTCTTTAGGCAGTGTCAGGTTAACATCACGAGAGGACTGTCAAAACCACTTGTCGCGGTATTTTGATCAGAAGTCCCAAAATTTCTATAGCAATGGGATCATGTCCCTACCTACAAGATGCCAAAAAGTTATCGAACAAAATGGTACCTACATACTTTAGTTAAATGTGAATAAACTATATTAAAAAATGTTTTGAATTTTCTTAAAAAATGCGAAGAAACTTTTTCCCCTACCTATTATTTAGGTACATCAAGGAAATTAATTGTTTATTAATTAGACACACTGCGCCAATTTACCGTTGCGTGTTTACGCCATTTCATACAAGAATGACAGTTGTAATTTATACGGGCAATTTAAGTTGGTTGTCAATTTGCTCTAATTAGTTAGTTAGTGATTTAATTGAGTACCTAGTGTAAATAGTTAGTTGTGTAAAAAAAATCTAAACAATTAATTTCCCTAACATTACAAGTATGAAACCTTCACTCAGGTAATTAAGCTAACCAGACATTCTTCTTCAACCTTGAATTTTCTCTAAATCTCGGATAAATCCGGGGATAAGACGCTAGGGTTTCTACAAAAAACCCTTTTTATTTCAGGAATATTGTTTGATTTTCTTAAAATATATATAATCCCATGTTTTTTTCTAATTTCCCAGGATTTTTAAAAATTTTCCGTCATGGATTAATATTCCAGGGGGAAAATATCAATGGATTCTGTTTCTCTTATATACTCCTGCTGTTTTTGCTCTCGCCACATTTTTGTTCGACACCGACCAACTATACCAACTTATTGACATACCTTCATATTTTGAGCATTCATGTATTCTAAGCTCATCAAAAAGCTAGGCTCGCATTTTACGTTAAATGTTAAAAAATATTTCACCAACAAACACGTTAAAAAGGTCAACATAATACCATAGTTAATTTTCTTCACTGATGAAAGCTCCTTACAAAAATTACTGTAATAAAATATTCTTTCAAAAATAAATAGAATAATATAAGTGGCACGACGTTTCATTTGGCACTCACGAGAGCGTTCATTAGGCCCTGCTACGGATAATGACGGCTCCTATTAAAATGGCGGAGCTGGCCTCAGACAGGGGTTGAAGAGTACTTTAATAATAGCTCGTGTCGTAGCCACGCGGGCAATATTATTGCCCCCACTAGGATTGTCTTTGGATAAAATGTAGATATAAAATTGTGACTATCTATAAAAGTTGTCCAAGCTTGCACCGTGGCCTCGCGTTAACATGAAGGTTGAGAATGTCCGACTTCTTATAAATGAGCCTTGATTATCAGTTGATTTATTAACAGTATTACAACAAATGATATTATATACAGGCATCAAAAGTGTCTAGGGATCAAGTACGTTTTAGAGTATCGCCGCAATTGAGGATTATTATTTTAACTTTTTTGGATTGTTCGTTCTTTTTAATGAATTTCACTATTTGAATTTTTTTTTTACTTTTGATTAAAAATAGAATATTAACTGTCAATCAGGATTCCTATAACCGTGGGTAATAGCGTTTTTACAAAACCATTACAATTTCTGCATCAGAACTGAAAAAGATTGCATCGATATGGAGCGACGACATCTTTTGACACGAGAAGAGATGATGAAAGCCGTCGGAATGTTGCAAGCTGGTTCCAGGCAACGTACTGTGGCTTTCGCTCTTGGTCGCCCTACACAGAGCGTCATAAGCCGCCTCGGACACGCTATCGTATCACAGGCAGCGTGGCTGAGCGACATGGAGGACGATCTCGCATCACCACTCGCAGACAGGACCGGTACACCCAAAATACCGCTCGACGGAGTTGTACCATGACCGCCATGATGTTGGCTACGAGGCTCCACAGCTTTTCAGGCTTGCTGATAAGCGACCAAACCATTCGCAATCCTTTACGTGAAGTGGGTCTGCGTTCCCGAAGGTTTCACCTACATATAGCATCCCACAATCGTAGGGCCCGTTTACAATGGGCTCGTGAACACAGAAATTGGGAGGAAGAAGACTGGCGTTGCTTGCTTTTCCGATGAATCTCGTTTCGGTATGAGGCCGGATACAAGACTTACTCGAGTTTGGAGGACGTCTGAACGTCAAGGAAGTTCATTCATATGGAGGGGGAACAATAATGGTTTGGGCCGATATTTGGATCGGTGGAAGAATCGATCTCATTTGGATCAGGGGCCACCTCAATACTTAGATATATGCGGAGAGGATTGTGTCATACGTGGTCATCCCTTTGCGAAGCCGGTTGGGAGATTCGTTTCGACTAACGCGACATTGCACGGCTAGAGTCGTAACACGCACTCTTGCCGATGCTTGTATCAACGTTCTGTCGTGGCCTGCTCAATCGCCAGTCCTCAACCTTATTGAGCACGCATGGGATGTGCTTCAAAGAAGAGCTCTGCCGAGTATGGATGCCGTGCGTACCCTACAAGTGTTTTTGACTTGTTAGGAGGAAAGTGGGCGGCCATTCCTCAAAGTGATTTTAAAACGCTGTAATTGTATGATTCAGGTCAATGGTGGAAACACAGATTATTATTTTTTTTATCTTTACAATAAAAATTTAAACATCCTCATTTTTGCCTTTTTGCCATTTAATTGATGACATTAACTCAGGTTAATTTCCCACAATTTGCAAAAATTGCAATTATTCTTAATTTTTACAAAATATAGGGATAAGTGGTTAACTTAAAATTAGGAATTAAAGTAAAAAGCCAGTCTGGAAGACTAGATTTGTAAATATTAATTGGATATTTTTTATAGTTAAAAATGTACTTGATCCCTAGACACTTTTGATGTGTGTAAATATAAAAAAGAGGCAGGTTTGGTTCCTAGCGCACGCGTGTTGAGGACTCGAAAACGTCCTAATTGGGACGTTTTGTTGTTTTGTTTTTAGTCTGCGCGTCAAGAAGGGCGACGAGCTAAACGCTGTGTAAACACGTCTCACGACCAGATTTTAAACGTAAGTTACTATGAACATAACATACCTTGTGTATAATATCATTGTTACATCTGTCCAGTGGCAACTTGCAGTGTGGCGTATTGAACTTTATTAAGACGACGAAGGTCTAGATCCATTTCAGATCTAAATTTTTCCTGTACGTACGTTATCTTTACGCGTCACATTTAGTGCAAATAAATGTACTTTCTTTCTTTCATTCCTATATTTGCATCTGTTAACACAGCCAGAAAACATCTACTTCAAGTTCAAAGTTCAAAAAATAGTAATGGTTGGTAGATCTTTAATAAAATATAGAAAATAATATAAATTTAAAATAAAAAGACTTTTTAATTGTTTTATTATTATTAGATGTTTATATATTTTTTTGTATAATGTTCTAGTACGCTAATTGATAGTGACGTGTTTTCTTATAATTTAGATACAATCGAGATCTACATTATGACAAAGACTTTAGGTTAATGCTGTGTATGTATTAAGTTGGTAACCCTTTATAAAATAGACCATACAACTCATTAGTCTGAACGTCATCCGAAAAGTCTGTAGTCTAAACTGCTGTAACAAAATCTCACTTAATCATACATTTCACTATATTCCCACTTGATCGAGCCTGCCCACACACTATTCTATATCAAATAGTTTGCCTCTACAACATTTAGCCGGGTGTTAAGGGATTTGGCCCTAAAGCCCTCGAACATACCTACCCAAGCCTGACGGCTTCAACTAGAATCCCCAAGCTAATTAATAATTGAATTCGATAATCTTCTTTGTTTCGGAAATTGTCTTTAATAAGGTTCCTAACACGTCCGCTTTAAAATGAGAATGTTCCGTTTCAGCACATGCAGAAAAAAACGTCACGACTGTATTTCCCGAAGAGACAGACAGAGATGGCACAACCGCATACTGACAGTCATGTTTAAGTCTCACGTAAAATAGGCAACAACCCTTTTGCCATCAACCAGACACAAGTCATGACTCCGGGCTGCTATTGAAAATTCCTAAAGAAAAACCCAATAACAAAGGCTGGTTCCAAAGGTTCGAATTTTCCGGTAATTTATAAAACTGTCGTGTGATGACTTATGGATTAATGTATATTCTAAAATTAAGCCTCTATAAGCCTCCGGAATAGTATTTAATTTGGTCCTATGAAACCAAATTATTAATGTTTAGAATGCGATTCTAAACATTAATAATTCGGAGGTTTCTTTGATACATCAAAGAAACCGCGACGTTAGATGGATAAATAATTTTATTTTTTGTGTCCTCGGACGACGTTCCCTTGTGACTAATAAATATTTCATTATGTTGCTAAGTAAGAGGATCCTATCTTCAGTGAAGCCAAAGACATGTAGACTAAGTCGACCTGCTAAATTACGAGGGTTAAAAACATAAAGTAATAAATCACTAGCATACCTCAAGATGCCGCGGTCTTATCGAGAACAATCCACATCGAAGGGTTGCTTCTCGAAGTTGTGAAGGAGTATGTCTACTTAGGGCAAGTCATCCAGCTCGGTACAACTCGGCAACTTAGAGAAAGAAGCCGACAGAAGGACCCGGTTGGATTGGGCAGCGTTTGGAAATTTCGTCAAGTCTTCTCGTCACCTATCCCCCAATGTATGAAGACTAAGGTCTTCAACCAGTGCGTCCTGCCCGTGATGACATATGGTGCCAAAACGTGGACACTGACAGTAGGGCTAGTACACAAATTCAAGGTCGCTCAGCGCACTATAGAGCGGGCTATGTTTGGAGTTTCTTTGATGTATAAAATCAGGAATAAAATTATTCGGAAAAGAACCGGAGTAGCCGACATAGCCTGCAAAGTAAGCAAACTGAAGTGGCAGTGGGCTGACCATGTTTGTCGAAGGACCGATGGCCGGTGGAGCAGACGAGTCCTGGAGTGGAGACCATGTATCGGCAAGCATAGTGTGGGATGCCCCCCAGATAGATGGACCGACGTACTTAAGAAGGTGGCTGGGACATACAGGATGCGGAAGGTGGAGGACAGGGTGTTGTGGCGCAGCCTGAGAAAGGCTTATGTCCAGCAGTGGACTGCGATAGGCTGATTTGATTAATTAATACCTCATGAGTCTTATCAGTTCTCGCCATAAGGCGTGAAATACCAAAAATAAATAAAATAAGTACTAGGATTTCATGGGGCCTGAATAAAATTCTAGTATTTAATCTACTTTTCGGCGCAGCAGAGACAATTACTTCTAACTTCCGACGTCGACGATTTATACAAAGAACAAAAAAAAACTTGACAAGTTAAATTGATTAATCGAAGTGGCAACGACTTCTAACTGTCGAAGTCAACACGTGTCCGATAGAAGTTAGGAGGTAATGCCATGGCTACGCTGGTTTAGTTAGAAGGCATTTCTACATTTTGATGTATGATGTTGCAATAGTTGCAATTAAAAATGTAGTTAAGAAAGTTTTACTGGAATATGGTTATTTGTCTTTAAATTCAAAACGATAATTTCAGCCGAAAGACGTCCACTGCTGGACATTGACCTCCCCGAAGCACCGCCACTTCGACCAGTTCTGTGATCGATTCAAAACGATAAAAAAGTGAATTTCTCGAAAACTTTCAGATCGGAGGTTGTCGTTTTGTATTTATATATTCATGTCAAATGTATGTGGCCCAGAAGTATTGATTAATCAGTTTCTATTCTACAAACTTCGAACCTTACTACAAAGGTGGGTACTTCAGCACGTTAACAAGAACGTTTAAAACGTATCCAGCCACTTGGAAATTATTAGGATCCAGTTGAATTAATTAAAGTTTCACTAAACAATTTATTTGAAGGTCCTAAACTGAATCTGTCGTTAAAACCACTTCGGATCGTGCAGATGGTCAGTTCAGCTGAAATTTTCAGCATTATTACTGTTAGGCCCACTTGCGTGAAAAACTTAACTCAGAGTTAGTTGCTAAAATGAGGTTAAATTGACAGTTTGTCATACAATATTGTCAATTTAACCTCGTGTTAGCAACTAACTCTGAGTTAAGTTTTTCACGCATGTGGGCCTTACCGACGCTAACTAAGGGTTAAGAAACCCTGTCTTGTAGTGGGGTTCCTTATTGCGCCTTTTGCCTTTTCGATTTTCTGAGAATTTTGGGTTTAAAGCTTAATTAACAAACTAAGGTTGACCAGTCACAAAAGCTTGACGGAGTACAGACAAAGGTGTATTGACCGTCTTTACTAAGCCAATTTAAAAAAGGTTTTTCTTTTAAATACTCGTAAACATTAAAGAGCATTCTAACGTGAAGTTTTTACAAAGTTGTTTTTATTTGGTTAAATTGCTTACTAATAGGTCCCTATTAATAAATAAGTAATTGTAGAAAAGAAAGCGAAATTATTCTTTTCGCTTTGTAGAACTTTAATAAGTCTTTGGCTTTAAATAGCTGAAAAGACCAATATTACAAGGCTAAGCAATCGAACCCAAGGATCAATAGAAACAATTAGGGGCCAATACTAATTAAAAAGCGGTGTTTGGAATTTCTTTAATTGAACAAAAGGATATCCGGCCTCCATAATGAGAATTGTTCGCAATTCGCGAAACAACGGACGAGAAATCCCAAAATTGTACCTTTACAGCCGACGAAAATCATCTAATTACCTACTTTTTAGATATAGAAGACCCAAAATTGTAATTCGAGCGAAATAATACTGCTTGAATTTATGGCTTATTATATTCGAGAGACAGCGTTTTGTAATAAATTCAGCTCGTTTATGGAAATGCCTCATGAAATATGTTTCTTCTGGCGGTATTCACACATGGCTCGTCAAAAGATAAGCTCGACTGTACAAATTTTGCCCGGAATAATAACAATCATTCACGAGTTTAAATTGTTCCGAAATTCTACTGGAAGAGCTGGCAGTCAGCCGGCTTTAGATGTACGAGAAGTAATCAACAAACGTGGAGTTAAATAAAGCTATTTTTCATTGAAGCGGTTTTGTAGTCGTTAGGAAGTATCTGTGGGCGCAATTATAATAATATAATAATAATAATCGTTTATTTATAAAAAGGGGCACATTTACAAAAAAATATATATATCGAACAGTTATAATAGGGCACAGTTCCTTTTTGCCTGAACTAGGTTGAACCTGTGTTTCAGGCTACAAGGTGCATTAATACCTACTTAACAACAAATAAATTAACATCAAGTGAATAGTAAAGTACTAAAATTAAAACATACATAAACAAAAACAGCGTGCTTGCAGTTTACTTGCAAACAACAAGTAGATCCTCTGTCTGTTCATAAGACAGAGGTTGTAAAAAGGTAATTATAGATTTTTTACAGGTAAAATAATTTTGCTTATATATACTTAGTTTTCTATTTAATCTATTGTACAGAAATGGACCTAAGAATAAAAAGAATCTTTCCACAAAGGCATGTTTGGAGGTAACATTAGAAATGCATACTATATCATTCCGTCTCTTGTTAGTATTGTCAGCATTGTACGTGAGCATGGTGTGCTGTTTTAATATTAAACGAGTAATGAAAAGCTGACGCACATTCAGCACGTTGCAGGATTTATATAGCTGATCTGTGGGAAAGAAAAAGGGATGGAAGTGTGATACCTTTAAAATTGCTCTTTGAGCTCTTTCAAGAGGAAGCAAGATTGTTTTTGATGCGCCACCCCATGAGGTGATACAGTAATTAATTACATTAATTACTGTATCACCAATCAATCATAATATCAATTAAACATAATGTGCAGTTTTTGTATGTAAGGATCGTGGCAGGTGGCGTTCTGTAGGTTCTGGCTATCCCCATGGGAAGAAGGCGTGATTTTATGTATGTATGTGTAGTTTGTATCTTACGATCCGCTTTTAGTTCTCTACAACCCTTCTGGGGTATTTTTAACAATAATTTATCAATCAGCAAATAACTGCTTTGTAGGGAAAGCCTTGTAAAACATTAAACTTACATAATTAAAATCCAGCATAGAATAGAAAAACAATTAACCTATCTTTAGCAACTACTCTTCTGCACAGTCTTTAAGTAAATAAACTACCACCACGAGCTAAGGTAGAAAAAATAAAATCACAAACAAACAATGGTGAACAGCGATCCCGTGCAATGGTGCCGTCAAAGGAAAAGTAAGTACCGGTTTTTATAACCAGGTAAGAAACAATGAAGGTTTTTCCAGACCTATTTTCTATTGTTTGGTTGATATTATGGGAGCTAACAATGAATATGAATCGTAGGGTGATGGCGCCTTTTTTTTTTTTTGTGGATGGGAAATCATCACATGACTTCTCCCGCTCTGGGCGGAGCGGGAGGGCGTGTCAGACTTTTACTGACTAAAACCCACCCGTGTTCCTTCTGTTGCCTGTGCCGGGGCCACGGTAACTCTTTCGAACATCCCGCAAAGGGTGATGGCGCCTGCGCTGCAACCTAAGTTATGGTTGCATATAGTGTTTAAGCATTCCCGTAATCTATATCGCAGTTCTTGTGCTTCAGATAGGTATCCCAAAGCTGCTTCACCATATTTCAGAAACTATGCGACCATTTTCACTAGCCAGTACTTCGGCTGTTTAGACAATCGGCGAAGGATGTTCGAAATTGGGTTTCGAGCGGATCCGCAAATTGACGAAATCCATAATTGTAAAGAAGACTATATATGTATGGTAATCGATGACTCAGTCACAAATAACATTAACAAACTAACAACCTAACTCATGTTTCGCGACTAGTGCAGAGCCAGTTTTTCATGATTTTTCCGCTCGACCGACCGCTGGTTTTTAATTTTAAATAAAATCAAATTGAAAGAAAAATGAAGCAAGTTGTTATGCGTGTAACATAACGCCATATATAAGTACATGTTTAGTGATGGGATGTAATACTATGATATATCATTAAACGTTGACGTTAAAACGATATGGTCAATTTTAGCTTGCCATTTCGTGAAATGGTCGAACACTTCATGAAACGATCAAGTCTGAGATCAGGCCACGACATTCATACAACTGTCAATGGATGCCAGTTCTGATTTGAATATACGGACAATTTAAGTTGGTAATCAATTGGTTTAACAATTAATTTCCCTGACTTTACGTAGCATAATTAAGAGCTTTTATGACGAATCCCTATCCTGCTACAGGAACATTTTATGGGAGAAAGGGATTGCGCCTGATCTGTCTCCGGGCATGCCGTCCCATCGGACTATGAGAGTGAGGGAAGAGAGAGTGCACCTGTATCTGCGCACACATTTATCTATGCTAATATGATATTATAAAGAGGTAAAGTTCGTTTGTAAGTTTGTATGTAGGGGGTAATCTCTGAAACTACCAGTCGGATTTGAAAAATTCATTTTGCATTTGATAGCCCAAGTGTCGAGGAAGCTTATAGGCTATTTAACATTGCGCTATGAAAAAAAAAACTCAAAAACTCAAAGCATTTATTTCAAATAAACCAATTACAGGCACTTTTGAATTGTCAAAGAGTCAGTCAGTTAGAAAGTTGGAGCTAGTTGCCCATTCCAAAGCATAGATCTCTATGGAGAAGAACGGGCAAGAAACTCAATTGGACACTCTTTTAAATCAAAATATTGTTACAAAATATTGAAAATGAAGAAAAAGAACTTGGGCGGGCAATGCGATGTAACGGGGTGGGTCGGGGGACAAGAAATTTCACGCGTACGAAGTCGCGGGCAGAAGCTAGTGTACTATAATATCTCCCGCGTCGATGGCTAGTCTCTGCTAAGATTGGCCGCCTTGGCCGAAATTATATCTGTTAGACTATTATGATTAGAGAAAACAATGTAAAAGAATTATCCGTGACGATTTCAACTGATGTTTATGTAATTAATTAATTTAGTCGTAACAGAATAAAAACGGATTCAATAAATCATAGCCACGTGATCCGAAGGTCGGCGCGGTTTTCATTATGCCGGGGATCCACCTGTCGAGCGAAAGCAACGGGATTACAGATAATGACTGTACCATAAATAATCCTCGAGCATTGAACAAAACGTACTCGGTATAGGCATAAATCAAACGTTTAACTTATCTAGATATAGTCCGTGGTTTAATTCTCTTTGTCCACCAGTCACCGTATCCAGCGACAGCGACCCAGACTAACTTTCATTCCCTTCGCGAGCTCTCTGATGGCTAGCAAAACTGGCAAAACCAAATTTGGTCTTGAAAACCCGCACCCTAATTGCGTAACACACTATCAGTCGGAATCTGAATCATTTTGAAGCAAATTGCTAATCCATTGCTTCATAAGTTCGAAACATTTGTCTACTCAACACGTAAATAACGCAATAAATGTTGTTGAACTGTCAAAATGGAACCGATTCCGATTGATAATGTCTTACGCAATTGCCCCGCAGGTCGCACCGTGCACAGATAGTGCCATCCACGAAGACGCGCCCCACTCTTCTTCCTAATCGTGTATAAATTTGTGTTACATTCCGCTAGTGTTTTAGTTTTGTCGATAGACACTTGTACAAGGTTGCACACTGGTACTGTAAGCGATTATAACAGAAAGAAGAGTGGAGCGCGTCTTCGTGGATGACACTATCTGGACTGGGGGTCTGCTCCCTAAGCACGAAGTCCGTAGTTTCGGCCGAAGTTACGGGCATTTCCTACTCCGTATCACTTACAGAAATAAGAATAGTTTGGATTCTGAACTAAGAATGAATGACAACACGATTTTACAATTGTCCCTACGCCCGATGTGTTTTTGCCCGTCCCAAAATTTTAATATTACACTTGTTTTGACGGATTCATTACTTTCGGTCGGGCCTGTATCTTTGCTGACGGGCTTAGGGAGTAGACCCCCAGAACTATGGGTACAGCCGTCATAAAACCATAGTACTATAAACTAGGTTCTTATTCTATAGAATTCCGAACCACACTAAGCCAGCTTAACGTCAAAGTATTACCACCAACGTTCGGCCTACTGTATCTACACACACATAACATAAATGTGGAAAAATCGCTACAATGAATGAGCATTCTCGACAAATGTATTAGTGACCGCAGTAAAGAAATTAAACCTCTCCGCACAAAAAGAATCTCGTGCATCGTCTGTGCGGTTGCAGACTTCTGTACATCCACGAACGTTCAGACCCGAAACACCTATGAGCTGCCTGTTATATAAGGTGTTTCAAAATTTAGTTTACAAACTTTAAGGTGCTTTAGACCATCGAACTAAATAACTTTTAGTTTGTGACCAACTTTGAAATCGCGAAAAAAACAGCTGTCCCATACAGTTTAGAACAGTAGGTATTAAAACTTTAGTATGGAGCAGCAGATTTTTTTTTCGCGATTTCAACGTTGGTTCCATAGTAAAAGTTATTCAGTTCAATGGTCTAAAGCACTTCTTAAAGTTTGCAAAGTTAATTTTGAATCACCTTATATAAGTAGGTCACACAAAGCTTTGATCTATGCAGTTTACAAACCTTCAACCACAGTGCCTATCACTTATCAGGTTTGTTAAAGTATAAAAAGATTAAACACACAAGAATACTTAATCTAAGTAAGAAAACTCTTAAATTAATGGACCACAAGCTATTCAAAATGAGAATATCTTTGCAAAAATACTTTTTCAGGAAATACTACGAAGTAAAAGTTGCAACCCGAATTTTAGTTTCCCGCATTTACCTGTGACACTGATGTATGGTTTTAACGTCACCAACTTCCGAACTACTGGGTAAACCGGGATCCCATTTGCATGAAATCCTGCCCTGGATAATGTAATCTAATGTAATGTGTGTATATCTTTCTCTACCTTAACTTTCCCCGGGTGGGTAAAGTCTACGTAATGTTATGCATTTTTGTAAAGTGGTCCTTAGTTCCGCGCGCCAGTTTTCTTTAATCAATTAATTTACATAAGGACCAGGTAGCTTTTTGTTTAAGTCTTCAAAAGACTTTTAGGTACAGTCACGAGAACTAATATGTATACACTGAGCAACTTTTAAAAGTAATTTTCTCATATTGTGTTAATTGTAATTTTATGTTATTACGAACATAGTATTTTAAAACCCATACTTTAATGAAAGAGGTCTTAGATCAAAGTTGCAATCGTAATTCCACGAGAAAAACGCTTTTGAATTATGCTAAGTGTATACTACAAGTGCTCGTGACTGTACACTAGCTTTTGCTCACCGCTTCGCAAGCTTGGATATCGAAATTATTCCACGGAAACGTACTACTGGGATAAAAATTATCCTATGCCCTAACCCAGGTCATGGTCAACCTGTGTGCCAAATTTCATTGAAATCTGTTCCTCCGTTAAGGTAACCCATTTCCCGCCTTAATATAGGTACTGACTGAGATACCTTCACATTTATTATATTAGTATGGATTAAGACAGTAAAACTTTTTGTCAAGTAAAGCGTTTACTTTACAAAAAGTCAGTTTCACTTTAAGGTGGATCCGCAGAGGTAACCCGCGAAATTGTGAATTTAGAACAAATCTAACTTAGAGAAATGTATTGATGATTCTTGTGGTTATAATTATGTAAATACATATTTAATACATATTTGTTATCGTTGCGAATCACATTTTGATCAAGATACAAACTGGCACTGACCTGCAAACTGCAAAAAACGCAAGAAAAATTGAATTTTGTGGGCTACTTTTGCGGATTCATCTTAAGGTTTGAACCCAACAGCCCAGTACAGAAGCCGACTCAAAACGTCCGATTCCACAAAATTAATATTCGAGCATTTATAACAGCACTAGCACTTCCCGTGCGACGTCTTCTGCCTGGATTTCTTACTTTAGTACGCCTTTAGGGGTAGATTAAAAAAAAACTGATACACGGTATTCTTTATTTTCGGTCTTAATTATAAATACAAAGTTTCGAGTTATGTAATTGGACCGCGAGTTAAAATCTTTCCATACAAACTTTAACACCCCAATTTTACTTAGACAAGTATTCGTGCCAAGTTTCAAGTTTATTAACTCAAGAAACCAGATTTCTCATACAAAATAAATCCCCCTTTTCACTCCCTTAAAGGTCGAATTTCCAAAAATTCTTCCTTAGTGCATTTTTACAACATAAAAGGCATCAACTGCCAAAATTTAAAGTTTGTAGCCCCAGCTACAAACTCTCTCTCTCTCTCTCTGTCTCTCTGCGTTGATAAATCAGTCAGGACAAGTAATTAAATATGTGTAGATAACGTTCGCTTGCTCAATAATTTAGTTACATGTACATTAGCTACAAGACTCCTCATCCTATCAGCCGGCTTATTAACTTGTTAAGCAATTATAGGATTCTCAATTAGTGACGTATCTACACGTGCATGGCATAGATCGGTGATTTGATTTGATTACAGTGAAATTACTCGTGGTAATGGTAAGGTATTGTGGAGTATTGGTTATTAATTAACTGTGGCATATCAAGTAATATGTGATTCTAAGACCTGTAATTAAAATCAAATTCTGCCTAGCCTTTTCCCAACTATGTTGCAAAGGAGTCGGCTTCCAGTCTATATAACCTGCTGCAGCTGAATAACAGTATTTTACATGGAGCGACTGCCTACAACCCAGTTACTAGTTAGTACGATTCCCCTTGGTAAGACTGGTTGTCAAATTTTTAGGCTTCTGACTACCCGTAATGGCTGTCAAAGATCTACGAAAGACAGCCGGGACCCGCAAGATAAGTCTGCGCGCGACTGGTGGCGTACTTAATGTAGCCTGTAAACTGTATCTTACAGTAAGTATTAGATGATTATCAAGATTTCTAGTTCTTAAGTGGAACCGTGGTCTTAGTTAGATTCACAGAAATATAAGACCTGAATTATAAAACCTGTGACATAAACGACGGCATACGAATAGTTCCGATTTCAGCCGCGCGCAGACTTATCTTGCGCGCACTCTAACGTGCTTTCCGAAGCACGCAGAAGAAAGCGCTACTAATTGTCAACTTTATACTGCTTGAATACGAGACTTTTGGCTACTTTGTATGTGTGTATTTTATGTAATTTTTTTGTAATGTGCGTTTTGTTTGTGCAGAATAAACATTTTTTTTTTCTTCTACCTATAATAGCGCTTTCTTCTTAAAAATAAATACCTGTGTGGTCACCAATGCTTTTACGAAATAAATGTGTTTGTGTTTCTTCGTGAAATCCCATAATTTCTCATATTCCCTCGACCACCCTTACGACATCCTTGGTTGGGATAGGTGTCCTCATCACCGAGAACCGAACAGATCGATAGTGTTGCTAAATGTGGGTTCAATAAATCAGTCTCGACTTCAAGTAAAAATATGTAAATATTGCTCGTTGTATAAAATAATAATAATCAGCCTGTATTGTCTCACTTCAGGGCAAAAGCCTTTCTTTCCTTTTCCACTAAACTCGATCCTGGGCCAATATGGACCAGATCCTCCTATAAGCGTTGAGTTTGTCCCATCATCTACGCCTCGGGCTTCCGCAATTCTGTTACACGTTTTCAGGAACCCATGTTGTGTAACAACGCAACAAAAACAACCAGATTGAGCAGAAAAACACATATAATTAAATTAAAACCCGGTACCAAACATTTGTCTTAAATACATCACAAGCCGTCTGCACTTGATAAGGGTCGCAAGAAGAACGTTGCTCACTTAGCAAGTGCTTGAAGTTCAAGGACAAGCCTTTTTGGTCCTTCGGTCCGCTTTTGACCGATTTGAAAATTAATTGAGGAGAAAATCATGGGCTAATTGGAGTGCTGGTTAGAAGAATACCTACTTCTCAGAATTAGGTTCAGTTAAAATAACAAATTGAAGGATCGCTTGAAGAATTACAAGAAGAGAGGTTTTTATTACATCTTTAAACTGTTTTTGAAGAGGATCGATTTGAATAGCAATTAAATTTAAAAAAATATTTTGAAAGCCTCCGACGCAAGAAACATTAAAAAGTAATAAAATATAATTTATTGGCCCTTTAAGTTTACTATAAGTTCTAGGTAATATTTTGATCCAAACGTCGTCGCGGCGGGGGACGGCTAATGAAAATTGGAAGTTAACAGCAGCTATCCTTTCTACAAGCATACAGGCATTCCGTTTTCTGGGTATAAGCCTTGTCTGTTTGGTGTTTTCCTCATTTATATTAATTTCTTTTTGCTACTCCATCATCAGACCCTGATTACCATCTATCTATCTATAACCTATTCATTGAGACCATTCCAATGAACCCAATTACGATATCTCTGCTGTAAATTGGTGAGGGAGTTCCTGCAAATTCCAGGTCACGCTGCGGCATCAGTTCAAGGTTACTATGTTCTTCTAATATCATTGAAGTAACAGAATACCAAATTTCGACTCGATCAGACGTGTAGAAGATGCTCACATCCATTCATCAACTAGTAAAGAGCTGATAATCTTTAAACGACTGAACAGATTTTCTTACATCGTAGCTAAGAACACTCTCAATCAAGTCACCTTTCAATCAAAACAAAAAAAAACCTAAATCTATTTAGACGTTTGTGAGGTACAAAACAACATCCTGCCTGTTTTACCCATCGCAAGTAAAGATATTCGAATTTAAAGTTAAAAAACTGGTAATTTTCTGTAAAATTAAGAAAAAGTAAAAAAAAAAACGGTGGGGCCAAGGTCAAATAATTTGGGCCAAGTGGGTAGCAGATGACCCCAACTAACCACCATTTTCGTATGTTCAACGTTCTACCAAACACCCTGTATCTAATAATTTATTCATTTATTTTACATCACACAGTAAAATACGTAGAGATTCGACGTAATTATAATTTTGAGTACAAAAGTAATGCTTACTTCTTAAGAAATTTCTTCCTGCAGACCTACGAAAGGAGAAATGAAAAAGAAATGTAGACAAGTGTGTGAGAACAAAAAGAGAAAAATATGATGCGAAATCTTAAACTAAAATATTAAATATATTATAACGCAAAAAATAACATATAGATAAATAAATACATAAAGCAAAAAGAATAAACATAATATACTATTAGTAAATACTTACAGTTGAGATGAAAGGTAATGTTCTTTTAGTAGATATTTGAATAGAGAAACAGTTTTTAAAACACGAATTCTAGTCGGAAGTGAGGTCCACAATCTTACAGCGTGTAGGTAATAATGTTAGTTGGATGAAATTATTAATCAAGAAAAGGCAGGTAAAAACTTATTAATTGAATCATCAACAAAAATTACAACTAAGTAATAACCAACACACTTTCCTGCGTTATTCTACTACGTGATTCTGATTAAGATCATTTAGAACAATCTTGATGTTAAATAAAATCTTACATTATATAAAATCTATGTAAAATAATAATAGTACTTAAGGCCATTTGAGAAATATCATCATCTTTATTACAACCTATAAAATGTAAGCGTTTCTCAAAACACATTTCAGTAGCGATGTTAAACCTAAGCAAGATCGTTGTCATAAAATGGTCCTTATGGTTTTACGGTCTTCGGACGCTAAAAATAATATCTTTCATATTCTATGAGACGTGATAATAGCCGGGAATATCAATAGAATTTCCGCTCTGGTTGACTTTTGTCAAGAGAATGGGAAATGACATTATTTTTGTGAATGGCATCTCGCCGATCAACTTAGGAGGCTGTCGATGTCGGCCGTGTGAGTGCTTTAATAAATGAAGGCTTCCAGCCAGAAAATAACACTTTTAAACTAAGCAACTACACGCCAAGTAATAATAATAATAATCTGTGGAAGATGTAGTGGTAGTATTTTTGTTAAGTTAAATGTTATTACCGCTTATCTATATATATAAAAGAAGAAACTGACTGACTGACTGACTGACTGACATATCAACGCACAGCCGAAACTACTGGGACTAGGAACGTGAAATTTTGTACACGGCTTCCTTTTATAATGTAGGGGAGCACTAAGAAGGGGTTTTTGGAAATTCGACCTTTAAGCGGGTGAAAAGAGGGGATTTCGTTTGTATGAAAAATCTTATTCTTTGAGTTAATAAACTTGAAACTTGGCCCAAATACTTATCTTAGTAAATTATGAACTTCGTAATTTTTGGTTTTTCTAAAATACCCCCACGAGGGTGATAGGGGGGTGTCAAAATTTGTATGGAAGAATTTTAACACGCAGTCCGATTAACTCGAAACTCAGCATTTATACTTAAGTTCAAAAATAAGGAATAACCTGTATCAAGGTTTTTCGAAAATCTACCCCGGACGGGGAGAAAAGGGGTTGTCAATTTTACAGGGGAGAATTTAACTGCGTAGCTTGATTAACTCGAAAACTGGTATGAATAATCTTTGAGTCAAGTTTTGGAAGTATCCTAAACGATTTTTTAAAATTGTACCCCTGTGGGGGTGAAAACCGGGGATATAGTTCAGATGAAAAATCTTATTCATTTGGTTAATAAACTTGAAACTTGGCACGAATATTTGCCTAAATAAGCGACAAAGTTTCTTACTATTGGTTTTTCAAAAACTGCCCCTGACGGGGTGAAAAGGTGTAATTAGATTTTTAAGAGGAAGATTTTACTGTGTGGCTTGCTTAACTAAAAAATTAGTATAAGAAATCTTTGATTCAATTTATGGAAATATCTTAAACGATTTTTTAAAATTCCATCCCTGTGGGGGTGAAAAGCGGGGATATAGTTTAGATGAAAAATCTTATTCATTTGGTTAATAAACTTGAAAGTTGGCACGAATATTTGCCTAAATAAGCAATAAAGTCTCTTACTATTGGTTTTTCAAAACTACCCCTGACGGAGTGAGAATGGGTAATTAGATTTTTAAGAGGAGGATTTTACTGTGTGGCTTGATTAACTCAAAAATTGGTATAAGAAATCTTTGATTTCAGTTATGGAAAAATCTGCAATGATTTTTCGAAATTCCACCACTGTGGGGGTGAAAAGAGGGATAGATTATAGAGAGAAAGGGAGGGAGGGAGGGAGGGCGATTATATGAAAAATCTTATTCCTTTAGTTAATAAACTTGAAACATGGCAATATTTGCCTCAGGAAATAATAAAAATTGTCACTCTTAGTTTTTTAAAACAAGTAAGGAACACTAGGACCGTAAGAACAGTAAGAAAAATTTTTAACGCGCTGTCATATTAACTCGAAACTCTGTACCTACTAATACTTTTGCGGAAGTCGGTGTCTTTGCATCAGTATTTTAGGTTTAGGCCACTGACTTCCGAAATTAATGTTATTTTTCACTTTGTAGTGTTTGTTTTAGAAGTCGGTTGTTTTTATTTTTCACTTTTTAGTGGGTCTGTTTGTAATTTATCTGAGTTATAATAGCCTTATGACAACTGCTCATCACTTTTTACAAAACATTACTTTTCCCGATGCAGGGACGTTAATTGTTGAGGAGTTCTCTTGGTACTTCACCATCAGCTCCACTTCACCATTTGCATTGTGACGAGCTTCTATTGCTTAGCAATAATTTTAAAGTAATGGAGTCGCAACCCGTGATATAATTATTATTGAGTTGTTCCAGTGGCCATCTTACCATCTGTGGTCTTCGTCATCAGTTCCGCTTCACCAAATGTTGCTTTCTGAGAGCAAATGCATAAGTTACTATAAAAATACCAAAATCGCTATAGGTGTGCCTATATTGAAGAGTTCCCTCGATTTCTCCAGGATCCCATCATCAGATCCTGACCTGATGACAATGGGACCACCTGGAAAGTATACCCTTTCAAACAAAAAAAGAATTTTGCAAATCGGTCCAGCCGTCTTCGAGTAATCGGGGAACCATAAAAAGAAGATTCCGAAGAACTGTGCACCTCCTCCTTTTTGAAGTCGGTTAAAAATAATTTATAGCCAGAGTGCATCTCATGACATTTCCAATAATCCCCAACACGGCTAGGATACATTGTTTAATTACTGATCTGAGTTCAATGGTACCATTTTCATCAGAAGCATGTATTTAAATTTGCTTCGTCATAGTAGTTTAACTATCTTAATCGAGATATCTTATCGCCACCCGTGAAATAATTATCATTGATGAGTTCCTGTGGCCATCTATGGTCTTCTTCGTCAATTCCACTTCACTAAATCATACTTTCTGAATGCAATGCTTGATTTGTTGACGAAAATACCAAAATCACTATGTGTTTGCCAATAATATTTGAGGAGTTACCTCCATTCCTCATGGATCCTATCATCAGAACTGGATTTGGATAAAAATGAGACCAATCTGGAAGTACAATCCTTTAGAATAAAAAAAAAAATTCAAATCGCTTTATAAATGACGGAGTAACGGTAACAAACATTAAAAAAAGCATACAACCGAATTGATAACCTCCTCCTTTTTTTGAAGTCGGTTAAAAATAGTAACGAAGTCAGAACTGTGCATTGCATATATTTGAAAAGAAGTGATTGAACGAGTCTGTTGCACACACTATAGTTTTTAGATTTTTTGTCCGTTTGTTGTTTGCAGGGATGTATGTTCCGGATTGGCGCAAAAACGGTTGATTGAATTTAGAGGAAATTTGGCATACAGATGTTTTAGAACCTGGATTAACACGTAGGGTAGGTACTAATTTGATATATTCCGACATACACGCGGACGAAGCCGCGGGCAAAAGCTAGTCAGTAATACAACTCTTTAAGTTAGTATAATCCTCAAATGTTCAGATTTTGGGTAAGCTCGCTCCATCGTTGACTTTGTCTCTGTCATCTCTCACCTAGACTAGAGTCAAGAGCAAACCTATCTCAAGTTTAAAAAAAAATCATGAAACAGTCATTGAATACGATTACTTGGTCTTAGAGAGTTGTATTGACGACTTTAATGATTATAATTCTGTAAATACATCATTATTTGTTACGGTTACGAATCATATTTTAATCAACATACAACCTAATACTTACCTGCCAATTGTATAAAAACGGAAAAAAATTTGAATTTCGCGGACTACCCTGGCGCCTTCGCCTTAATGCTTCTGTAATATCTGTTTTTATAAAGAACGCTACACCTACGCCTTATTGAATTATGAATATTGCATCACAATTCACAGTATTTAAAACATGTTTTTATGATTAATCGACGTTATAGAAGCGTAATTATAAGCCGGTTGACCGTCGTTTAATATACCTACCTATTATTCATAATAAGGTAGCAAAAAAAGATGACAAATAATCTGCAGATTAATGACATCCTGGTATTATTGGATTTTACATTTTTACAGGAACCTTTTAATCGGGTAGAAAAAATATTGTTCACAAAAGACTTGTGAGTAATTTGTTACCTACAATACTAGTTAAACATGCAAAATTAATTAATTAAATCAACAAAAATAACCTTAGTTATACTTAATGTATTAAGAATCTTGCAGATCTGCAGATCTCAAGCTCAACGTAAACTTCAAGGCACTGCACTTAACGAGAACATTTAAAAAGGTAACTTGACTAAAAAATAACACAATTCATTCATATTAAACAGCTGTATGAAACCCTTCCAAGTTCGACCTTCATAAAACTCATGTTTCGCTAGAGAGAATACTCTGCACCAGAGGCGACGGCTTCATACAACCTCATTCGTACCGGCTTCCCTTCGGAACAACTACTGTACTTGAGTTTACTATTACTAAAAATAATTAATATAAGACATACATAGTCATATTACAGGTATTTAATACAATGTCATAAGATAAAAACCATTGCATTACAAAAACGCGTAGGTACCTATAGTTATATAGGCGTTAAATGAAGAAAAGTAAAGGAATTACTTAATAATTAATTATGTTTTATTGAGTTTATGAGAACCGAACAATTTTTTCTTCGGCTTCCCTCTAATAAAAGTTGTAGCTTCGTTACTGCTCTGCACTAGGTAAATATTCCCTCGGATTCCATAACAGCCATTCCAAACTTTTGGGAACGGCTTTATGGTGAGAACTGTTTGGTTTGAATTTGAACAAGTAAAATAAACATGTGAGTGGCATTTACATATATTCATATTGTTATAGTTTTGCTAAGAATTAATTATTATCCGGTATAAAAAAGTACTGTGAAACCTTATCTTTTCTTATCTTACCGATTCTCTAAAAATCACTCTAAAATTGTGTACGGTCACTTGAGTGAGGTTCAAGTTGAACACTTCAGGATTTCAGGTACCATGTTACAGCAGGCTTCCTCATGCTTATTAAGTGCAGATTTTACCCATTAAACGATTTAAAAGCAGTATTAAAACCAAACTTTGTAAAAAAGGGTACTATACAATTTCTGATTATCTAGAAGACAAAAAAGCTTCGTGGGTCATCTATTTCTTTTTCTCAGTTAGTTTTAATGACGGTCTGGCATTTTGAGTACTTTATGCGGCCTACCAAAATGTCCTTTCTTTGGTATTGTTCCACGACTCGTTGAGCTCATTAAGTCCTAAGTTGAGCTACACGATTACTGACAAATGCTTGCACTGACTGGACAGGTCCACTCAAATTTGTGTGGTTCTTTCGTCAAAAGACCATTTCAGACACGGATCTACATAGTCCTCAGATGATTTGACCAAGATTATGTCTGGACTTTAAAAGAAACTTTGTCCCCTGAGTTTGTTTCGCCATTTCTTCTCAGGGGTAGTCAGATAGGAAATGTCGCCTCCATCTAGCTTTAATTTTTTTTTTATATTATAATACGTGCAAAAGTGATTCCGATATCCTATTTACAGAATAAACAATTTCATTTAATTTCATTTTATTTGTTCGGTAAGTCGATAACTTATTGTAACAATCATCCTTAAAAGATCGTATAGGTACTCAAAGATTTATAAATAAAAAGCAAAACCACATTTTGAACTTTGGAATGAAGGTGTGGGTTGTTATCATAATACATATTTATAAGTAGATACCTTTTTTTTTTTCATTGTACTGATAAACAATGACGATGATAACATCAAGCCACGCGGTCATGCATGTAACCACACAGCATATTATCGACTCGCCCATCAAGGAGCGCTGTCCCAATTTATATACATTATTAATGTATTATACACAAAACAAGAAGTATTATATAAAAACACGTACACTAAAAGATAATTAATTAAATTATCTTTAAAAACGCGAAGGTTTCATAAAAATACGCTTGATAGTTTTTGCGCGATTCTCAGTTTTTTATCCGCGTTAGACATAACTTTACAAATTAATTACACTATGTAATATAAACATAATCTGAAATATTCACATATTAGGTTGTAAAGACTGCCTCGTTGGTCTAGTGGTCGCAAGCGCTACTGCTGAGCATGAGGTTCTGGTTTCGATTCCCAGGTCGGGCGAAGTGTTATTGGGTTTTTCTATCTGGAATTTCTCAGTAGCAGCCCGGAGTCTGTATTTGTGCCCGGTAGATGGCAATAGGCTCGCCCCCTATTACATGGGACTTAAACATAACTGGCGAAATGTGGGTGTACTATAGGTACACCTCTGCCTAACCCTTCGGGGAAACAAGGCGTGATGTTATGTTATGTTATGTAGGTTGTAAAGAAAATGCTCTTATTTAACATATATTTTTTCCAAATCATTAACACTACTCGTTTAGATGTGATTACCAGTTTAAAATAATTAAAAGTCGATTATCGTCGCCTTAAGATAACATCAATTTTACACACGACTGCCTTCCTAATCAAGTCGGGGTGTCACACTCACTACGACAAATTTAAGTTTGCATGCCGCCAAAGTTTCTCATGATGAGCAAACCTACACGTTATCTTGGCGATAGCTCCCATGTGGGTATGTAGCTTAACTGAACACTAAACTACTTTCCTTGTCTCCTTTACTTTCATACTTCTGTATAAGTGTAACTGGTCTGACAACCAAGGGGTATCATTATACCCAGTAACTGGGTTGTAGAGGTCAGAGCAGTCGCTCTATGTAAAATACTGGTATTCAGCTACACCCGGTTAGACTGGAAGCCGACCTCAACATGTTGATAACAGGCTAGGCAGATTGATTGATTGTTTAAATGTAACTAGCGACGCGTCCCGACATTGCACGGTGTTTACCTACGACTTGATAAAACATCGAGGTTTCATTATTAATTTATGTTTAACTAGCTGTGTCCCGCGACTTCGTTCGCGTGGATACGCAATATACTAAATAACTGCCACATTTTAATAAAACTCTCTCGTCCCCCGACCCGCCGTGTTGCATCGCCCGCCCGCGCTATTACTTCATTTTCGCTTAGCGTTTTTACTGTTTTTCTTCTTTTTGCTCGGCTCCTAAGGGTCATAGCCTAACCTATAACTATCCTCGAGAATCGGGCTACCAAATGTAAAAAGATTTTTTGAAATCCGACTTTTTGTTCACAATTACATGAAAAATTAAACCCATGAAGAGCTTTTTTTGCGCGGGACCCGAATTCTCTTTCTAAAATAAAAGTAGCCTACGTTCCTCCTTATAATATTAGCTATCTGCAAGTGAAAGTTCTGTCAAAATCGGTCCAGCTGTTTTGGAGATTAGCCGGAACAAACAGACAGACAGACTAAAATTTTAAATGTTGTTTTTTTTTTTGTTATAAGTCCCGTTTCATATGCATTTAGCAAAAAGCTATTATTTTGACAATACAAACAGACACTTCTATTTTATTAAATTGTATAGAAGTTTCGTAGGTATGTATTACTTATATACGTTATACATACACCTTCAGAAATAAATTCTCTAAATAATGGCGAAAAAACCCATCAAGATCCACCAAATGTAGTTTAGAGGAACTACACTACTACTTCACACAGACAGACACTTTTTATTTGAGAAGACTAATCAGAAAAACTCATATGTAGTAAACCAAACGAAAATGACTCATTAGGAATGCTGCAATCGTAAAGATTAGTAGGATTTTGTTTCTGCACATTCTTGTTTATAAAACAAGTCGAGCAGCTCATTGTTCTGTTGCCTCTTACAACCACTAGGTTGGTAAGCTGGTTGAGAAAACCGTAACATTCTTTCAAATAACAATCCAACGCTAAGACCATGTAACTTACATTGAACGCGTACTTGCCAAACTGCTTTGAAAACTGCAGCCAGAGAGAAATCGGCAAAACTTTCATAAACCAACAAACAATTTCAGTTTCCAAACAATTCACGTTCAAAATTCCAAACAAAAGGACGAAAAATATCAGTTTAAAACTGGTGATATAATAACATATTCCTGGTCGTGTCCGCACGTCGTCGGCTCGTCGCCGGCGCGTCACGCACGGAATACAAATCTCCACGTTACGTTGCTCTACTGTGCAAGTGAATTTATCAATGTGGATACAATCTATGTATACTGGAGATCTATTGTTGAGCTACTCGTTACCATGCATTATTAAAATTGTATGAATGGAACATGTCTTCGGTATTTATCTATACATATAATAAAACAGTAACGAACGAAAAACTGTACATTGAGAATTTTCGAGAAAAAATAAATGGCTTTTGTTAGAAAAACGTAACTGATGACAAAAAGTGACTTTTTAGAATTTTTGTCTGTTTGTCTGTTTGTCTGTGTGTATGGTACGGCTTCACGCCAAAACTACTGAATAGATTGAATTGAAATTCAGCAAAAATGTTCTTTGTAAACCAAGGAAGGCTTTAGGCTACATATTATCATGCCGTATGTTATGGGAGGTAAGCAATATTGATTTTAAAAGGTTTTTGTTCGTAATTGAATGCACAAAATGACATGTTATTTAGTTAATAAAAATTTAACTCTGGAAACATAATAATCACGCTATTTTTATAAAAGAGCGGGGCAGTAATATTATAAATTGCAAGGGAACAGCTATTCAACAATATGTCAACGGGGAATTTAGCGGTAAGGTCAGGCGACCGTTTACCGCACTAAATGGTGCGAGTTCAAATCCCATAATATTGTTTTAAAAAAACCGTAAAATTCTTTGTTTTTAGTTTTTGCATTTTTTATGTGCATTAGGAACGATACTGTTATGAAATCTGAGAACTTTACATGTCCTATCTAATTGTATGGAGAGTTTCACACCAATGTTACTAAACAGATTGATTGGTGGTACAACAAGCTACACTATCATGAAGTCAAGTCAAAGTTTTGATTCTAAGTTTTAACTTCCCAAGCACATTTGTTGTAGGTAATTGATTTAAGTATGTAATCTTAGTTTTGTTCCTTGCTGCTGTTACCATATTTTTTTTAATGCAAAAATAATGTAGTTGTCTGTTAAATTAACGACAATTTAGTTTTATTCATAATTTATTTTGGGTAAATAATATGTAGTTTCCGTTTTCTAACTAGATGGCGTTGGCGCCGAGTTAGATCGCGCTATGGTTTCGTTCCCAAAAAGTGATGTTATAGGTGCCAATGTGCCGCTCTCACCTGTAGAAACGGGGGTTACCTTTGTTGTCTGTGTTGGTTGATGTGTTTAATTTTCCTGCGAATAATTATTATTTTTCTACTTACTAGCAATTCTTACGTACTTATTCGATTACTATTCATTGATTTGAATATCGTTAGTATCGGATTAAGAAGGAATTTTAGCTATGCCTTTTAGAAAAAGATCAAATCTGTCTCGAAACTCAAGGGTTTTTGCGACATCTGTTTGCCGTCATGTTGGTGTTCTGCGGTATTGCAAATCCGCTTCTGTTGAAATACTCTGCTTCCATTGTTCTGGAGAAATATCGGCATCTTCTGTCCAAAGACTTCCTAAGAGCTCTGAGACGCACTACTGAAGATAATACTGAGGCAACTGATGAGCGCGTTCTAAACAGTTGCCTTAGTTCACTTCAAGACATGGTCATTTCGATCGGCGGCAGTTCTCTGGTGGATTATGGGCTACCGACTCCACAACATCTGGATGTACAAGAGCGTGGAAACAGAGAGTACAACTCTGAAATAAATTATGATCCAAGAGCTATGAGTACCGTCGTCAATGACCATGTCTCTAAGTTTATCTCAGAGCAAAAGCAAATTTTCGACACCACCCTTGAAAGCGTTGGGCTCGGCCAAGGTAAAATGTTTTTCTTGGATGCTTCTGGTGGAACAGGGAAAACACTTGTCACCGCTGGCATTCTCGCAGAGGTCAGGAGGCAAGGCAAGATTACCATTGCAGTATTATCGTCAGGGATCGCCGCAACACTGCTTCCTGGTGGCAAAACAGCGAACGCAATGTTTAAGATTCCCATAGATTTAGAGAGTAATGAAACACCTGCTTGTGGAGTGTCACACAACAGTGACAAAGGGCGCGTGCTTAAAGATTGCTCTTTAATCGTGTGAGATGAATGCACTATGGCAAACAGAAAAGCAGTAGAGGCGGTAAACAGGACTTTGCAGGACATCCGCAGGAACCAGCAAATGATGGGTGGCGTTACAGTTCTGTTTAGCGGCGATTTCCGACAAACGCTGCCTGTGGTGACGCGAGGAACTAGGGCTGATGAGGTGAATGCTTCGTTGAAATGCTACTTCTTATGGCCACATATTCATAGGTTTCGCCTAACGATTAATATGAGAGCACAGCTTGGCGGGAATGTACACGCCCAAGAATTTTCTGATGTTCTCTTAAAATTGGGTGAGGGGACGCTACCAGTAGACAGTGGCCAGGTGGTTCTACCTGAGATACTTGGGAGAGCGGTGTCCACCTTAGAAGATTTGATTCGCCTGGTGTACGGGGACATCAATAGGATACCGCACCAAGATAATTCTTGGGTGTGTGAACGAGCTATTTTAACACCCAGAAACGACCAAGCTTCAGCGATTGCATGCATTGCGATGCATTTTCGTGGAAATTGAGGGAAATGAAGTGATCTACGCTTCAATAAACACTGTTGTCGACCAAGATGACGCCACACATTACCCCGTAGAATTTCTCAATTCCCTCAGTGCAAGTGGACTACCAGCGCACACCATTAAGCTAAAGGTCGGTGTCCCAATTATGCTTCTTTGGAATCTCACTCCGCCGAAACTGTACAATGGCACCCGGCTCACAGTCGTCTCGCTGCAGAGAAATATCATTGAGACGGAAATTCTAACGGGTGGTGGTGTCGGCGAGACAGTGTTTATACCGCGTATACCACTGATTCCCCACAATTACCCCTTTCAATTCAAGCGCGTGCAGTTTCCTGTGAGCGTGTGCTTCACCATGACAGTAAATAAGTCACAGGGGCAGATACTGAAGGCTGCGGGTATCGACCTCAGGTCGAGCTGCTTCTCACACGGACAACTGTACGTCGCTTGCTCCCGCGTCACCAGTCCTGACTCGCTGTACATATTGAATGAGACCGAGGGAAAAACAACGAACGTTGTTTACACAGAAGTGTTACAGTAAATTATAACACTTCTTTTATTCGACGTCTCCTAAATTTCCTTATTAACCTGACATCTTTTACCAGTAAAATAACTACATTACTTTCAAATTTTGAGTTTACTAAGCCAAATAGTTTTTGAGGGATCTTAGCTATAGTATCTGTATAGTATGGAACGCATCTTTTGAGTGTTTCTGTAAATCAACAAACTATCACTAACTATTATTAAAATTAAAATAGAATAAAAAAATACCTATGCGATACGTGGGCAAAGCCACGGGTACAGCTATAGTTTATAAAGAAATTTTTTTAAAGTTATTTGCAATATTATTGTTAATTCAGTGTACCCTTGGGATCCGCTGCGGAATTACGGGAAGAAAAGTTTTTTGTTGAATAGGTTAGGTTAGGTTATTAAGTCTGGGCAACATATAGGCTATAATTTATTTTGGAAAATGGAACACCTCTTGCAGAACTGCAACAGACCAGCTAAAGTATAAGAGATATAAAAATGATGCCATAGCAAAAAATATTCCACGTGAAGAGCATTTTCTGCTGTGAGAATAAAGAAGATCTGGAACACCTGTTGTGGAACTCCAAAGCCCAACGACACTATAACATATATAGGAATGACGTCTTAGCAAAAGTTGTTTAGTATGATGGGCATTTTCTGTTGACTTACAAAAATGAAAGATCTGGAACGTCTCGAATCGTCTCGCGCATCACGTTGTTTTCCCGACCCCGGGCTCTTAGAATTCGACATCAGACGTTTCAGATCTTCGATTTTGACGACCCCGTTGTCGCTGGCATAAGCAACAGGATCTGCGTACAAAGTCGCGGGCAGAAGCTAGTAATCGCTAATTGCAATAACCAGCACTCTAAATGTGTATCACGCTAACAATGAGAATCTGAATCATTTTGAAGCAAATTGCTAATCCATTGCTTCTTAGGTTCGAAAAATTTGTCTGCTCAACAACGTGTCTAAGTAGCGCAATGAATGTTGTTGAACTGTCAAAATGAAACCGATTCCTACTGTTATTATGTTACGCAAATGCCCCGCAGGACAAGTCAAATCTCAAACTGCACAGCACAGTAAGTAGTAGTTAATAGCACACACAGTACACAGTACAAAACACAGTGGCACAGTATAAAATATTGTCGAGTGCTGTACATAAAAGCAGAGTATGTATGTAAACTGAAACAAATCGCACGGAAAACGACATTGAATCGTTGAACTCCTTAACTTTTATGTTGAGCTGTACGATTACTGACAGATGCTTGCACTGACTGGACAGGTCCACTCAATCTATGTGGTTCTTTCCTCAAAAGACTATTTCAGACACCAACCTACATGGTCTTCACATGATCTGACCAAGATTATGTCTGGACTTTAAAAGAGACTGTGACCTCTGAGTTTGTTTCGGCCTTTCTTCTCAGAGTAGTCAGATAGGAAACGCCGGCCTCATCTAGTTTAAAAAAAAAATGTTTGACATGTAAAAGTGTTTGTATAAACCTACTTACAGCAATAAAATCATTTATCATTTGGGAAGAAACGTCCCCACCCTCCAATTTTATTTTAGAATCACAGATTCTTGCAAATTCAGCATTTTGTTACAAGACGCGAATAAATAAAACATAGTCATTGAATAATAGCTTAACAAGGGTTTTAGCTGAGAGCGATCCAAAATGTCTACCCAAACCCGACGTTGTTTTCCTCGAAGAGCGTCCACCCACGGATTGATCCTCTGCAAACTAAATCGAAATTAGTTTGCGAAGTGCCATTGTTTGTTTGATAAGTCTCAACTTTGATGGTTACAGATTACAGGTGTCTTGACGTAGCCCTACAGGTGAAACTTCGATAACTAGGTGATTTAAAACAGGTGGAGTAGATGCTGAAAGTTGTGAAGTACCTAATCAAAGTGCTGTCGACTGTGTCAAATGGGGCTAAATGACTGATATACAGCGTTTAATTTCATGAAACGTCCTTATTAATTGATTTATTTATAATTTTCTAAAATAGCATCTTGGAAGGAACCTGTACAGCGCAGAGGTCATTTGCCGGGGTCACGGATCATAACATCGCATCAATGAAATTAAAACGAATAGCGTGCAAAGAGTAGGCGAATTGAAGAAAAAAAAGAGAGCTTTATTATTTAGTTTGTTTAAAAATTTTAATTCTTCAGTTTATCTTATTATATTTTTTATGATTACTGGCCACTAAATGGGTTAAATTAATGTTGTATGCTAAGACATGCCATCGTTTTCATAGCATCGAATACACCTAGTTGCATTTTCGTTGGCAGCCTAGTCTAGAAGACGACATTGCCACTTACAAACTACTATACCAGTATACTAATACATATTTACCTATGCATAACTATACCAAAATATTATGGTAAAAAGGGCACTCAAAAAAGGACCTCCGTGAATGATTTAAATACTTGTACATACAAGGTGTCATTTAAATAACGCACAACTTCTTAAGGGGTCATTGTACTCATCATTATGAACAACTTTTACTATGGGATCAAACCTGAAATCGCGAAAAAAAATTCACTCCCTACATTTATGTTCGCTTATTTCGTTAAAATGTAGGACACCAGTGGTTTTTTTTTTCGCGATTTCAGGTTTGGTCCCATAGTAAAAGTTGTTCAGTACAATGATCCCTTAAGAGGTTGTGCGTTATTTATGTTACATCTAGTATAGAAGGTCGACAAATTAAATTAGCAAAGTTTTTATACCAAATCTAAGATTACATTACCTACACACATTTTCCATTTTCATTTGTAACGATCATGGTTTATCATTTACTACATCCTTGAATGCCTATGCTATTTTTTTTTTGAAATGCCTAAAGTGTGTATTTTAACGGAGAAGGAAATAGAAAAATCTTTAAATACTTTAATAAGCAGTTTCTGAATCGTTTAATCTGTGTGTTAATATCAGCATTTCAGCATGACTCTTAGTTAAAATAGAGTCTTATTAGATCCAATTACAGGATGAGTCTGTAATGATAAGTCCAGCCGATCTATTCTGTAAACATCACACCGTGAGCACTTAGGTGAAGTGAGTTTGAAGTGAGCTCAATCCCTAGTAGAGTAAGGTGGGATGACAGTTCACATCACGCTCACTTCACCTAAATTTTCACGGTGGGATCTTTACAGATTAGCACCACAGAGATCATACAATACAACTGCGTACCAAATAAAGTATAGGTTGACATTTGTCGTGTCAACATGTCCATTGACAGACATTCAACGAAGATAGCAAGCAAGCAAGGATAGCGTTTATAGTATAAACATATCTTGCAACAAATTACGGAAATACTCCGTTTCTTTCAATAGGCAAACTACTTTTGAATCGAGTTTACCTGTGTAGTTTCCTTTACTTGTTCCGCTTAACCTTACACTTTGTACTGTGGGTATATTATGTATATTTAGCAGTAATATCAAAACTATCGTATATTAATCCTACACATTGAGAGGCACTTATAAGATCTTGTAAGATTTGCTTATTGTGAAGCCCAACTGGTGATGTATACAGGGTGGCAAGGACATCGACGCAAATCCGGTCACCATGGATTCAGTACGTGAATCTGGACCTCCCTGCGTTGAAACTTTTCCTCGGTTATTTAAAAAATAAATTAGCTGTTCCATACATTTTGACCGTGTAGGAAACAGCTGATTTTTGCCACCCTGTATTTTCAAGAAGGTATACCTACCCACTAAGGTCACGTCTCCAATTTTACTGCGAGCAAACTGATCACGATTTCTCTAACAATACACGTGCCTTCCCAATTCAAGTACCTACGTAGTAAACCTTTCCGACAAGGAAATTGAGTACCCTGGCATAACAGTTTCGTAGATAGTCTCCCGAAGTACCGAACACCCTAAAATGTTACAATCCGCATGCAATCTTGAGAATTGTTATTCCTCCCGCGGTGGGCACTTCCTCTAGTGGAGAAACCAGTAAATATTCGAGTAAAATACCTGTTTGGTGGTTTTGTTTTGTGTACAATCGAAGAAATTCAGAAGGCAGTCTCAATGGTTAGAATGTTGTTCCCAACTTGTCTTGTAAAAGTAGTAAAAGTTGAAACTAAAAGTAGTCATAATTATGTCTACAATGACCCCTTAAGAGGGTGCCCATGAATTCAATGTCATCCTTTAGAATTAAAGCTGAAGAGTTGTTTTGCTTTTTTGCACGGGAAATATACACAGACATTTTCAGGGGTGATGAGGATTGAAATAGTTACAAAATCTCTTTAAACTTATAACATTTAATTCCTTCCCAAAAACACATATTTTACTGACTTGATTCAAAAGTACAAAAATACATAAATACCCTATTCTAAAATTAATTCACAATGTCATCCAGTATTTCCAGTGTCATCAATATATCACATTATTTTCTTGGCAAAAACTTTACATTGACTCCGTTCTTGGAACGCAAAACGAGGTCTGCACTTAGTTCAGGCTCTTGAGCTGCTGGCAATATGAAGAAATTCTTGACAATCTCCGAGATTGTGATTTTGAGTTCCATCATCGCAAACTTTTGACCTGAGGAAGAACAGAAGTAATGTTACTTTGAAATATTTTTATTTAATGGTGAAAAGGTTTGCACATGGATAACACACACATGGACGGTATGACTTGAAAAACTTGCATGATGAGTGGTGTTTGTCAAAAATAATAAATTGCACTAATGCCAAACGCGCTCTAATTTTACCAATTTGGAAGAGTCGAATTGAATGGATCGTCCAGACCAAAGAATAATGTATGAACGAACTATAACGGTTCATGTTTTAATAGGTCACTATTGTTGTATTGTATGTACTCCAATCTATTGTGAAACCAAATATGACTGATAGTGAATGACCCATCTGACTTAAGAACTCCTAGTTGATATACCGATTGCGAAGATCTGATAGCAGCCGCCTGCAATAAACACCAGATAATGAGCATCCGGTTTTTTTATGTTATTGGATGGCAATCAAGATGGTAAGTGGTCACCGCCCCGCCTATGAACATCTACAATTCCGGGGTCACCAGTCAGGGTCGGGGACCTTGTGTCTTGTGAAGACACAAGTTGTGTGTTGTCTGAGCCTGTAATTACAAACAACATCAACCCACTAACAAAAAATAAAACGTAAGATGTAACTAAATACATGGCTTCAAACACTGGATTACCCACCGACAGAAAAATTTCGTAAAGAACAATATACTCGTGATAATTAAATAGGAATGTAGGTAACAACCCAAAGTCCAACCACACCAAGCACAATGACTTACAAACACAAACACACGAACACATTAAAACATACTCATAAATATGTACCTACACACAAAACACAACTAACAAACACACACCACTCAAGAGCACTAAATTCCTTTCATTTCACATTATTTTAATTGTATTGCATAAATTGTTAATGTTTGAAAAACGGGGGAAGACACAGACTCCTGCAACACCGGTACCGCCTAGCTCAGGAGTCAGGGCTTCAAATTAAAATGTAATACCTTTTTTATGTCAATAAAACATTTTATTATTTTTATTACTACACTGGCAGTCTGACACCCTCTGCAGCAGAAATAGGTGCTTCTTTTTACTCAATTGGAAGCTTATACAATAAACAAAAACAAACGATTCTTTTTTTTAAGTTCCGTACCCGATGGGTGCCAAACGGAATCCTATTACTAAGCCTCCGCTGTCCGTCTGTCTGTCTGTATGTCTGTAGCGGGCTGTATCTCTGTAACCGTAATATAAACATCAAGTGTCTAGGGATCAAGTACGTTTTAAAGTATCGCCGTAATAGAGGATTATTAACTTTTTTGGGTTGTTATTGATTCTGTGTAGTTAATTTCACTATTTGAATAAAGAATTTTCTTTACATTTTGATTAAAAATAGAAAATCAACTGTCAATCAGGACTCCTGTAGAAGAGTGTAATAGCGTTTCTACAAAACTATTACAATTTATGCATTGGAACTGAAAAAAATTGCATCGATATGGAGCGATGACATCATTTGACACGAGAAGAGATGATGAGAGCCGTCGGAATGTTGCAAGCTGGTTCTAGGTAACGTACTGTGGCTTTCGCTCTTGGTCGCCCTACACAGAGCGTCATAAGCCGCCTCGGACACGTTATCGTATCACAGGCAGTGTGGCTGAGCGACATGGAGAACGATCTCGCATCACCACTCGCAGACAGGACCGGTACACCCAAAATACTGCTCGACGGAATCGTACCATTCCATTCCATCCATCCACATCATTCCATTTACGTATCGTTCCATTTCTACATTTATATTTGTAATTTTTATGGTGTACAATAAATATTGTGTACAGTATTCTATTCTATTCTACCATGACTGCCATGATATTGGCTATGAGGCCTCACAGCTCTTCAGGCTTGCTGATAAGCGACCAAACCACCTGAAATCGTTTACGTGAAGTAGGTCTGCGTTCCCGAAGGCCGTTGAGAGTTCCAACTATAGCACCCCGCAATCGTAGGGCCCGTTTACAATGGGCTCGCGAACACAGAAATTGGGACGAAGAAGACTGGCGTTGTGTTGGATTAAGTGAAAACTTCTTTAGGCGCGTTGAGCACTTTTTTGGTAGGGGAAAATCTTACAATTTCGCGACATGCGACATGGAACATGCGACATGCTCCAATGAATTTTTGTTTGTTTATTTGTTTGTAATGGATAAACTCAATAAATACTTAAC